>JAOWCC010001368.1:41512519-42775478 GCA_030867875.1 Actinernus sp. WN-2022
ACGAGGAAGAAGACAAGTCCACAGACGAAGATGAAGACTAAGAAACATTTTTTTATTTCTATGACAGCGGTATCTATTGTTCTGTGAAATAAAAATTCATCAACCCATATAAAGAATATTGTCGTTTAAGATAACGCTATTTACATATTCGGTAAATTTTTTGTCACACCAGCGCTTTAATTTCCAAGCGTAGAAATAAATGTGCAAAGGCGCCTTTAAATTGGCAGAAACGTTTTCGCGGACCCATTGGTTCACGGCATGTCTAAAGAAAAAAAAGAGAAGGTCTTAGTAGGCTAGATTTTTGGACTTCGAGACCATCATCATCACAGTGTTCCAACGTCGTTGGTCTTCGAGAGTTTTGAGTTCATTCAAACCCAAGCGTTTCAGCATGCAAAGCTTGCAAAGACAGCAACGAGGGGGTTGGGGTGGCCGACGGGCGCCTCTCAATTTAAAGGCATCGTCAAACCTAACAAGGTCAACGGCCAAAAAGAAAAAAATAAGAATGGCTTAATAGGACAGGCTTAAGCTCAGGGGTAAATTTTTTAAAGTGATCTTTGGAACAGACCCAGTTGCGAACCCCAGTGTCCATGTAACACTCGCACACTTGTTCTAATCTAGAAGAGGCCAAAAAAAAAGTCAAGGGCGGGCCACTAGATGCCAAAGGCGATTTTGTTCGCGGATTAGAACCCCCCCAATGTGATTGACGGGTGCGTAACGGCCAAGGTTGTTAAACCATTGACTGACGTGGCCATATTTATACCGAGACCCTCGTTTGAGATAGTCTAGGGCACGCTTGGCATGCAAGCGGTACCAGCACGTGTTGCAATGGCAAGAGACCACGCACCAAACGGAGGTGTTAGGGTCTACGAAAAAAACGAGAGTCGGTCGAAAGTTGCAGAAAAAACAAAGGCCAAAGTGCGAACGAAAGACACGGACGTCTGTCATGTAGAATTCTTTTCGTTTCCTATAAAAAAAAGTTTAAAGATCAGAATTGGTGACCCGACGGTACAAACACTCTAATTTGATTTTAAAGTGCACAGGGTCACTCGGAGACAAGAGGCCAAGGTATTGTTTTAAGAAGGATTCTCGAAACCACCCTAGGGTAGGCGAAAGGCGTCGCTTTACGTTCCAAGCGACACAATGAAGGCAATGAAATACGCAAAAGGTGCGTTCGTAATGAGAGTCGTAGCGTAAGCAATAAGTCAACCCCCACGCGTGACAAGGGACACACCAAAAACGACAAAGGGGGTTAGGGTTTACGAGCACAGACAAAAGACCCCTAGGATAAGAAAAAAAAAAAAGAGAATTAATATAAATCAAAATTATGGGGACACTCGCAGTGCAGAAGCCTCATGACAGACCTAAACAGTTCTATACGCGCAAACAGACTCTTGGCCACAGCGCTTAGGTTTAATTTAGTTAGCATCCAAGTCAAGTCCTTTTCGGACAAGGAACACATGTCCACAAAGTTAATGCGCCAGTCTTTCCTATAACGCCAAAAGATGATCTGGTAACTGTCTACGACGAGCATGGACAAATCTCCGGGATGGTAATGGAAGCGTCGCGTAGACACCATCACCAGAGAATGTCTAACCCTTCTCTGTCCAAAAACTTGTTTGTGTAATCCGTAAGGTATGATACGCCGATCGGCTTTTAGCAACAGGTAGACAATTACTAACCTTTCCTTCATTTGGCTGTTGTTGTCCTCCTCGTCAGCCACTTCCTCATTGTTAATGTCCTTAAAAGCCCGAAAATGCAACCCCAAATCCGCAATAATGAGCAGCGACGGTTCAAAGAAAACCCTATGCGTCCGTAAGCATTGGAAGAATTTAGGGACCATTCGAGGCCTCCAGATCTGGGCCAAGATCATAGGAGACCTCACGAGAGCAATGAGGTTGGCCAAGCGCTGCATGGCCAGGAGTGTGTCCACGGAGAACCAGCCACCCATAAGCGATCCCTTGTAATGACTGTATGTGATCTCCACCAGAAAGGCCTTTTCGTTGTGAATCATGTTCGTAGACCACCCCAAGGCAATGGCTTGAGGCTCGGCGCTGCAAGGCAACAAATCCCGTACGCCTGAACGTACAAGCGCTAGAGACAACGTAGTAGTAAACAGATAGCGATGTTCCTTGTCCTGGGTAGAATCTTGGTCAAAGTAGACGGACCTTGAGAGACATAAATGTACCGTCATCAAACACAACGCGTAAACGCATTTGAGGTGGCGTGACACTAACTAAGTCACACAAGCGGGGCCCGTACATGAGGTGGGGAAGAGTCACGTGATAGGGCATTACGCATGTGTCGAACGCATCTTCAGAATCCTCGACGATTTGCAAGGGGCACAGACAAGACGGACGAAAAACGGTCTTTAAAGGTCTCCAATAAAGAAAGTTGCCCGTCTCCAATTGATCCGTCTTAGCGACATTTTTCCCAGGAGCCCCATGCTCTACGACAGCGCGCCAAGTCATCGTCTTTTGCGTTAAGAATGTTCCTTTACGCTTGGTTTCGCCGGCCGTAAGGGAAAAGCATACTTTAAGCATGCCCGTTAAAATAGCGTACCTCGTTTGATGAAACTTTTTTCTTTGATCGAAGGATCTTATTTGGATACTAGGGACGACAAAATGTGCCATAGCGTCTTCATCTTCGTCCTTTTCACGCTTGGGGCTTGTAGGGTTAGGAGAGGTGTCCGCCATTTTTGAGTAAAAGTGACTCAAAGCTCTTGCCGCTAAGATTAAATACCCCCCAAGACAAAGGTCCCTGGAAAACAAAGGAGGGGAGGTCCCCCCCACCCCACCCTCCTGGAACGTAAAGATGACGTAGGAACCCCCCTATTATTTTTAGCGAAGGTATAAGAATAATCGCGGTGGCGGCAAATTCAAAAAGATAAACATGCAGCGAGAGATCACCGACGAAGAATTGCTCAAGGCATACGAGGACCACGAGGCCATGGAGTTGGCCACCGCGTTGGCTTACGACAACGACAGTGATTTGGAAATCTTGACCAACACTAGCTCAATTAGTTTAGGAACCTTGGGCGACGAGGATTCGATTCCTGACCCCTTGACTTCCACGGAAGAGTGCGTGATGACGCACGTGTGCGACGATAGCCCTCCAAGTGAATGGCATAGCGCTTTGGACTCGCTCATGGAAGTCATAGAGACGTTACCGTCGTGCAGCCACGAGCAATGGGGCGGGGGTAAAAAAAAGAACGAAAAAAGAAAGCGAAGTGAAGACGAGGACAGGACGTTCGAAATAAAGACAGTGACCGACAAGTACAGCAAGAAATTCAAGACGCAAAAGAAAGTGTACGCTGTCGTGTTTCGCAATGGGCCCCAGGCCACGTTGGTCGACGCCATTGCGCAAGCGCACCGGTCCATGGCCGAGATCTTGGAATACGTACACAGGGATACCGGTGCAGAAGAAAGTGACCGAATACAAATAATTATTCAAGGGACTGGTCTCGACAATGCGATTGCGTTACCGTTTATGTACGTGCAAGAAATGACCTTGGAGAGGATCATGGATGCCATAGAGACGGTGGCGCAATCGGCCAAGGCTTTCTTGATGGACGGTATCATGGAAGTGGAAGTGTGTTTGGTAAAGAACCCGCGCGGCGGCGGAGGCAAGGAAGCGGACAAAACGAGGTTTTTGGAGTTGAAGCAACAGGACGTGAGGCAATGGCTAAGTAAGTTGCAGTCGCGAAATATCCTATGCCAAACGCATGTCTTAGGAAATGAACTTACTATGTACGAGGCTTTGATGCAAGGCCGAAGGATTATGGAAACGGGAATGCCTTACGCCTCAACCCCCGAAGGCACATTGAGTCTATGCCGTCGAGCCACGGGGCTCGAGACTTGTGTGGAACACGCCCGCGAAGGACGCGCTGTGCCTGACAATTGGGTAGGAATGCTTAACGACGTGGGCCCCTGGATTCTACGGGAATGGGGGGCTCGCATCGTTGTGTTGGAACACCCTCTCGATGCGCCGGTGTACGCCATGACTGGGGATGCACCGGCAATGTATCTGTACAAAGTGGGACGCGTCTTTCACCTGCTACGCCAACCTAATCTACTTAAGCATAGTAAGGAAAAGTTACGGTTTTGTAACCTGTGTTTTTTTTTTTTTGTCTCCCCAGTAGCAGCCGGTATGCTGCCAAACCTCACGTCTGTAGAGACGAAGCTCGCCAAAAAAAATTAAATAGGGACTTGCCGAGAAGAAATTCACGGTCTTTACGTTGTAGTGCCTTAAACGTAGACGATTTTATAGACGTTAAACGTTCTGTGGTGCGTATCAGTAGTGAGGATGATTTGTGTTGTGCGAGGGCCTTGGTGACCGCCGTGGACTTGGCCGATGGAAAACTGCGCAAATACGCCCACACAATGTCCACGGAAAAAGCTAAAGCGCTCGAGTTGTATGCCTTGGCCGGCGTGACGCCGGGAGCTTGCGGGCCGGCCGAACTGGCCAAATTTCAGAAGGTCTTGCCGGGCTACCGCATCAAGGTGTACGACCGTACGGATCGCGGAATCACGTTCGTAGGGACGTTGCCTACGGTCCGAGAGGGCGAGGAAGAAGAGAGAGAGGAGCCTCAAGACGTGTATTTATACTTTCACGACGAACACTACGATGTGATTCTAACGATGACGGGTTTCTTAGCGCAGTCGTATTTTTGCCGCGAGTGCAATGTGGGTTACAGAAACAAAAAAGACCACGTGTGTTCTATGGCTTGCAAGTACTGCCACGCATTCGAGTGCGGGAGCAGAACCGACCCTACTCAATGGCAGTACTGTCACGACTGCCATCAAAATTTTCCCACCGTGGCCTGCCATGCCTCGCACCTGAAAGAAAGGGTTTCGCAACGTATGAGAAAAAAGGACACGCCTGAAGACCCTCCGTACAGCATGTGCCGACGGTACCGCCGCTGCAGACAGTGCAATGCCTTGCTCGACTTGATGGTGGTCACCAGGAAAAAAAAAGTAACCTGGCGTCGCTTGGAAGATCACCTTTGCGGTTATCACAAATGCCTGTGCTGCAAGGAAGAGGTGTCTAGTGAACATCTGTGTTACATTCAACCCTTGGACGACGAAGCGGACGAGGAGGAGGAGGAGGAGGAGGAGGGCTCCAAGTTTCATTTTTGCTTTTTCGATTTTGAAGCCAAACCCTTTGGCGAAAAACATGTCGTCAATTTGGCCGTCGCCATGAAAGTGTGTCATCACTGTTTAGACCGCCCCATGGAAGAAGAATGCGTTGACTGTGGCGTCCGTGAAACGGTCATGGCGAACGTGGAAGAGTTTTGCGAATGGGCCTTCACGCCACGCCACGGGGGTTACGTGTTCATGGCCCACAATTTCAAAGGCTACGATTCTTACCCCATTCTCGAGTGGTTGATAAAACAAGGCACGCGTCCCGACGTGATATACCAAGGAGCCAAAACCATTCACTTGGCCGTCAAGGAACTGAACATTTCGTTTAAGGACAGCGTTTGCTTTCTGCCTATGCCGTTGAGCTCTTTTGGCAAAACCTTCTCCACGGTGACGGGGGGCGGCAAATCGGAGTTTCCCGTCTTCTTTAACCGCGACGAATTTCAAGATTACGTGGGACCCTTGCCGGACCTAGAGTATTACGGCGTGTCGACCATGGCACCGCCCAAAGCCGACGCTTTGCGTGTCTGGCATGCGAGGAAACGCGCCGAGGGGTACGTGTTTCATTTTCGCGAGGAAATGTTAAGCTACTGCAGGCAAGACGTGCGGGTGCTCATGCAAGGGTGCTTGGAATTCAGGGCCATCTTCAAGGACGAGTTTGACATTGATCCTTTCATGGAGTGTTACACGATCGCAGGCACGTGTTTGCGCACGTTTCGCAAGCATTTTCTAACCGCCGAGACGTTGGGTGTGATCCCTGTGCGAGGCTACAGGAGCCGCGACACGCAATCGCACATGGCTTTGCAGTGGCTGTACCTGCACGAAAAGGAGACGGGCCAGTACTACCGCAAGGCCACGTCGTACAACGGCGAAATCAGTCTGTGCGGTGCCAAAGTGGACGGGTATTGCGAAGCCACCCGCGAAGTCATTCAGGTCCACGGTTGCTTTATGCACGGCTGCCCCACGTGCTACGAACCGTCCCGCTTCAACACGTTGCTACGTTGTCCCATGAAGTCGTTGCATGCCAAAACATCCTTACGGACCAATGTTTTACGTCTCGCCGGCTATACCGTGCGCGAGGTCTGGGAACACGAAGTCCAACAAGCCCTGACCTTCGCCAAGAAGGAGAACCCTGATTTTACGTTTCCAGACTGGCTCAAAAACAGAGAGCCTCTGGTGGCTCGCGACGCCTTGTTCGGAGGACGTACCAACGCCATTCGTTTGTACTACAAGGGCGATCCCGTGCACTATTACGATTTTACCTCCTTGTACCCGGCGGTCATGCGTTGCAAGAAAGACGAGGCCCCGCCACACCCAGTGGGCCATCCTCGTGTTATTACGGAAGACTTTGAGAAAAACATCACGGAAGTCTACTACGGTCTAAACAAGGTGAAGGTGTTGCCGCCTCGTAATCTTTTTTTCCCCGTCTTGCCCTCGCACATCCACGGAAAATTGTTTTTCACCTTGTGCCGTACCTGTGCCGAAAAGGAACAACAAACACCTTGCCGCCACAACCAAGAAGAAAGGGCTTTGATAGGCACGTGGACGACCCCCGAGTTGGCGCATGCCGTGACACGGGGCTACAAAATCGTCCACGTGTACGAAGTGTGGCACTACCCCAATACCAGCAAAGAACTGTTCGCAGAGTATGTGAAGAGAAATTTAAGACTCAAGCAGCAAGCGTCGGGCTGGCCGTCGGGCTGCGAGACAGAAGATACGCGTCGGTGCTACCTGTGCGATTATTTTGGCGAAGAAGGCATCCAACTGGACCGGGCTCTCATTTGTTACAACCAAGGCTTGCGGTTTGTGTTTAAGTTGTTGCTTAACAGTCTGTGGGGTAAATTTGGCCAGGCCCTGTGCTTGCGTAAAACAGAGTACGTGACGGAGAGCAAACGTTTCTACGAACTGTTGTTTAATGAGACGTACGAAATACACAACGTCGTGCTGCTAAACGACGACCTGGCTCAGATACAGTTTACGCAGCTCCGGGACTTTACGGCGCCCAACTACAATCTGAACGAGGTGACGGCCGCCTTTGTAACCTCCATGGCGCGCTTGCAACTTTTGGCTGTGCTGGAGTCCTTGGGAGAGAGGGTTCTCTACCACGACACGGATTCTGTGGTGTTTACGGCCCGCGAAGATGAATGGAAGCCTCCCCTAGGCCGTTATCTGGGGGACTTGACGTCTGAGCTAAAAGACGGCGACCACATTACGGAATTCGTGTCCACGGGGCCTAAATCCTACGCCTACAAAACGCAACAAGGCGATGTGGCTGTCAAATGCAAAGGCATTCGTCTGAACGTTTTGGCCAGCGACGTGGTCAATTTTGAGGGTATGGTCGAGCTGGTGGACGGTCCTGACACCTTGAAGAAAGTGGTACACAACCCTACCAAGATTCGTCGCAACGCGGCCCGTCGAACCCTACACACGGTCTCCGAAGACAAGGACTTTCGATTGGTCTACAACAAACGCGTGCGTCACGGTTACGACACGGAGCCTTACGGTTATAAAAAGCCAACCATAACCTAGCCCGCGCACAAAACATGCCCGATCTAAACCCTACCGTGAGCGACATTTGCCAAAAATTACGGTGCATGGTCGCTTGTTGCGGAGGTAGTGTGGTACTTCAGCCTCAAGAAACTTACGACGTGCGCGATGGGCAATCCGAAGGGTCCGAAGAAGGCCTCCCAGAAAAGGAAGAAGAAGAAGAAGAAGGAGACGGACCCTCAAAGACTGCAAGCGCTATACTATGATCCGGCCGCCACGGCCGGGTACGCGGGAGCCGAACATTTGATTGCCGAGGCCAAAGCTCGCTGGGGCATTGACGCGTCCACGGTTCGGCGTTGGTTGGCCGAGCAGTCGGCTTACACGCTACACAAACCGGTACGCCGTCGCTACACGCGAAAACGCACGCGTGTCAACGGGGTGGACGAACAATGGCAAGCCGACTTGGCGGACATGCAAGCCTACAGCAAGGAGAACCGTGGCATCAAGTATTTGCTGACGATCGTGGACGTGTTGTCCAAGTACGCGTGGGTCGAACCTCTAAAGAACAAAACGGGAGCCGCCGTGAGCCAAGCGTTGAAGCGCGTGTTTGCCCAGGGAAGGGTCCCTCAGAAATTGCAGACGGACCAAGGGCTAGAGTTTTTGAACAGTACTGTGCAGCGTTTGCTGACAAAGCATCACGTTCATTTTTTCACGACCCACCAGTCCACGAAAGCCGCGTTGGTGGAACGTTTCAATAGAACGCTCAAGACCATCATGTGGCGGCATTTCACACACGAAGGCAACCATCGTTACGCCAAGCACCTGCAGGACTTTGTGTACGCTTACAACCACCGCAGGCACCACGCCACGGGCTTTGAACCGGCCGACGTGGACGAGTACAATGCCCAGATCGTGTGGCAACGGTTGTTTGGCGAAGAGCGGCACCAGGCCCTAAAACCGATGGCGTTCAAGGTGGGACAGACCGTGCGTTTGAGCAAAGCGGCCCGAACGTTTAAGAAAGGCTACTTGCCCAACTGGACGGAAGAAATATTTACCGTGCGCCAAGCCATAAAAGGACACCCCAACACCTACAAACTAGTCGACCTGGACAACGAGGAGATACTCGGACAATTTTACGAGCCCGAACTGCAGTCCGTAACCTTACGCCAAGACGCCACGCACCCCATCGAGAAGATTCTCAAAACTCGAGTACGCGACTCCAAGCAACAGGTGTTGGTTCGCTTTCGAGGCTGGCCCCAGAAGTTTGATCTGTGGGTTTACAAAAAAGACTTGCTATGAGTTTCAAGGAGGAACATTTTACCGTCTGGTGCCCCAGCGATTCCAACATGAACACGCACCCCGCCAACACCACCAACGATTTCGTGGTGAGGTTGGACTCTGCACTGGCCTTTGGGGACCCTAGCGAATGGAGTGTGGCCGTCTCACAGCTGGTGGTCCCCGATTTGTTAATGAAGAAGCACTCTACCAACGCCCTGTCCTTGGATTATTTCTTGGGGATACAAAAGGTCGTTCCAGGGGCTCTCCCCGGGGAATGGCTACTGAATTACGTACAGTACCTGTATTTGATACCGGCTCTAGGGTTTGACACCGTACCGGCGCTGGTCCGTTACATCAACGACGATCTTTTGAAACCCCTAACCCTGGAACACGCGGACACACAATACCTCACATTGACCTGGAACGTCGCTTTGGGCCAGGCGGTCTTTCGCCTCCACGCCTCAGAGGACGATAAGAGACCCACGGACCCCTCGTGGCCCACCAACGTCTACCTCTCGCCAAAACTGTCCGTCTTGTTGGGCGGTAAGAAGTCCTACTTCTCCGAAGGCCGTGATTACGCCATTTTGGGGTACCTCCCTCAACCCCACGAGCTGGCCACCTACCTGCAAGACAACCGCCTGGACTTTCAAAAGCCTAGCGGAGGCTCGAAGCAAAGGGTGGTCGTTGTGCCGATCTCTAAGGCCAACTTCCAACCGCCGTCCGCGTTGAACATCCCTTACGGGGTGTTGGGTAAAACCTACCTGCCTGCCGTTGTCATGGTATACCTAGAAGACATCGTTGAGCCGTCGGTGGTGCATGGGAAATACGCGCCGTTGGTGGGGTATTTAAACGCCGGCCTCCAAAGCAACATGCGAGAACCCTACCATCTCACCTGGCATCGTCTTCGTCAGGGTTACATAACCCATTTACACATCAAGCTTCAGGACGTCGAAGGGCTTCCTCTACGGACCCATCGAGGACACGCGGTGGTGGCTCTCACTTTTGCCAAGAAAGAGGTCACAGCCGCCATGGGCAGCGTGATCGTGTTGCGCAGCACCGACAGTTTGAGTCAACACCCCGCCAACTCGGGCAGTCATTGGATTACCCAATTGCCCCAAGAAATCAATCTAGACGCGGGCGAATGGGAGTTGGCTTTGGACAGTCTCACGATGCCGTCGGTCAAGCGTACGGACCGACGCAACCCCGAGTCCGACTACCAGACTTTTGCCATAGCCACGTGCAGTTTGGGTGAAAAGGAACAGTACCCTACCGAAAAAGTCGAAGACTGGCACAAAAACACGCACAGCACAGACACCTACTTACGGGACAACCTGCCACGCGCACGCTACCTGGACGCCACCTCCTTGGCCGCGGACTGGCAGTCGGTAATCGATAACATACTTGGACATAACGTGACCGAGGCAAACAATAACTTCACCTTTACCCACGACGACGCCGGGGTCAAGTTTAAGACGGTGTACATGACCCCGGGACGTTACATGGTCTGGGAAGTGGTGACGTGGCTGCAAAAGCAAAACGCAAAAATTAAGTGGACTTTGGGCCCTAACGCCCTCCTGAAAAGCGGTCACCCCACCCTGAAGGCTACGATCGTGGGCAAGGACCGGTTTCGTGTCGACGAATATTCCCTGCTTGGCTCTTTGTTTCACTATGCCCTAGACACTTACCCCTCGAAGATCGTGGACTCGGTGACGGCGAGCGTGGCTTACGAGGCCCCCGACGCTGTCCAAACGCCCGATTTTATAGGCTACTTACGCGTGAAGGCCACGCACGACAACAGGCTGCAAATCGAACAGGCGGGCAGCGTGGTGCTGTTGGTCCATAAGACCATGAAAAAGGCCTTGGGCCTAGCTCTGGCCAATGCCACGTGGGTGCCTGTCGAAGAGACGCGTATGAAAGACACGGACATGCTCGTCTTGAGCAACGCACCCTGGGTGCCAGAAGCGCTCGCGGGTGATTATGGAAAATCTACCCGACGCGAAGTTATCACCGAGCACGACATCTCTACCCACATTGCGCTTCAGTACACCACCGCCCTGCAGAGCGCCTACATTTACTGTAACACGGTAGCCAGTTCGCCCGTGGGCAATGTGTTGGCGCCTCTCCTAGATGTGGTGGGTACGATCCCTGCCTCCAAAGAAACCGGTCGGTTGTATGCCTACGAGTTTCGCCAACCGCGCCGCCACGAAGTACGGCTCACCAGCTTCGACGCGCTGGAAGTGTATATATTGAACGAATTTGGTCAGCCCGTGCAGTTTGACGAAGGGACGGTGACCTTGAAACTGCAGTTCCATCACAAATGACCCCACCCCCTTTCACAGTCTATCGAGGAGGCGGTATGCACGGCGGCGGTTTTGGTTCGTTCTTTCGCAGCATGGCCAAGAAAGTGGTACCCAAACTCAAGGAATTCGGAACCCACGCTGCCCAGCAGGGGATACAGGCCGCCATGAACGTGGGCCAAGACGTTCTGGCCGGCAAGGACATTCGGACGGCCGTCAAAAGTCGTGCTCTCGAGACCGCTCAAGCCCTGAAACAAAAAGCTATCCTGGACGCTCAAGAAGTAGCTGGTTTTGGAGGCAAGAGAAGAAGGAAAAACAATAAAAGGGCGCGGCCCCGCCAGAAACGCCCACAAACCAGACCCGTGTCTAAAAAGCAACGTCGCCAACGCCAAAGAGGAAGCGGCACCGTATTTGACCCCTCGTTTGTCACCTAAAACAAATCGTCATGCTAGGAGGCTCGGCCGCCGGCTAGAGCGCCGGCGATGTGGTGGCCCACAAGTCGGTGCAGATGAACGATGCCACGACCGAGGAATTTGTAGAAAAAACGCAGATTACCAACTTGTTCAAATACCTACCCGTCGAAGGCTCGGTCGAGGATTCGCGATGGGAGGACTATTACCCGGCCAGCACTTCCTGGGATCCGTTGGAGTTCAGTCTCGCGGCCTCCAACGAATTTCGGGATCTGGCGCAAAGCATGTTCCACATTACCATCCAGGTCACCAAGAACGATGGCGTCTCCGATGCGACCAACACCGTGTCCTTCATCAACAACGTGGGACACTCCCTCATCAAGGTATTTGACATTATTCTCAACGACCTCAGCTGCGAAGAAACCACGGGCTACTACGCCTACAAGGCCTACGTGTCCAATCTGCTGAACTCGACGCCCGCGCAAAAAGCGTCGACACTGCAGTTGGAGGGGTGGTACGACGATACGCCTGGACGCATGGACAAACACGCACCCGCTGTGGCTGCAGACCATGCCAATTACAGCAAAGGCATTGCCGACCGTAATGCTCAGTACGTCAATGGCATGCCTGTCCGGACCTTCATCATTCAACCCTTTCTAGACTTGTGGGGCACGCCACGCTACCTCCCTCCAGGCATTGCCCTCAAGTTTAGGCTCCGCTTCAACTCCGACAATTTCTTGTTGATGGGCGCCGCCGACGCTAAAATCAAATACATCCGCGCCAAGATGCGTATTCGAGAAGTTCAAGTCAACAAGGGTCTGCACGCCAGCATCGAGAGCAAGCAGTACATGAAAGGCGCCACCATCAAGCTCCCCCTGCGTACCATCAAGCCCATCACGCGCCGCGTGGGGCTTGGGGCAACGCAAATCAACTTACCCGATCTGTTCATGGGCAGTACCCCCGACCGCTTTACCATGCTGATGGCCAAGCAAACCAACGTCAACGGTGCCCGAACGCTCAACCCTTACAACTTTGAGACGTTCAACTTGAGCGAGTTCCATGTGACGCGCGACGGTATGGAAGCGCCTCTCCCCCGCATAGAATTCACCGCGACCGACGACTACGTGGAGGGCTATTGTATGATGCAAACGGCTTCAGGGATGATGTGGCGAGGCCCGAGTAATGGCATAAAAAGGACCGATTTCACCCAAGGCTACGCTTTGTTTTGCATTGACTTCACTCGCGACGGTAGTGGCGCCGCAGACGAGTATATCTACCGCCGCAACACGGGCACCGTCAACGTCAGCTTACGCTTTCACGACCCTTTGGCCCAAGACATCATTGTCATGTTCCTTCCCGAATTCGAAAACGACATTCTCATCGACGGCAAGAAGGTTCCGACTATGCGCCGCAACTACTAAGAAAGAAAAAGAAAAAAAGAAAAGAAGATGGTCAAGAACAAACAGTTCGACGGGCTCTACTCGCAAGACATCAAAGATCTGGCACGACGATTGCCTCGTATGAAACGGCAATTTCTTGGCGTGTACGCCAGCGACGCTTTGCCGCGCATCACCCGCTACCCCAGCTGCCTGGTGGCCAACACAGACCCCAAGAGCAAACCAGGAGCCCATTGGGTCGCCATGGTCTTTCCCGGGGCCCAGGAGCCCTCGGAGTTCTACGATAGCTATGGCATGGAGCCTGGCTCGTACTCGCCGCATTTTGCGGAAACATTGACTCGTGCCGGCAACGGCAGCGTGGAACGCATGCACCGTGTAGAGCAACAAATCACCTCAGAGGTGTGTGGACACTATGCCCTATTTCACCTGTATTGGCGCATGTCGCGTCAGGTGCCCATGGGCCGTATCCAAACCATGTTCCATGGCACGCCTCAACAAAACGACCTCAAAGTATGTCAGTTTGTCTGCAAGCACTTGATTCCCCTAGCTTTCCGCTCCAGAGTCCAGCGGGGACGGTTTGCCAATCGCATCTGTCAAAGTAATTCCTGTAAGCAAGACGTGTGTGCAATAAAAAAGTTATAAATAACTGGCGTCGAACTCTTCTTTTTCCTTACCTTAAACTATGGCACGGCTACGACGCGTGAAGCGACGAAAGCCCCTAAAAAGACGACGGTTGAAACGTGGGGGTAGGCGACGTCAACGCGGCGGTAGTGGTTGGCAAACGTTTGGCGACATCATGTCTTTGGGGTTGGCGCCGCTGTTGAGAACGGCGCAACATGCCATCGACAAGCAATAAGCGGTCTTCTCTATAAAAATGGAACGCAGGCCTTACGAGGGTCCACAACGGTATGGCCCGACGACGCATGCGAAGAAGAAAGCCCCTCAAACGACGACGCGTCGTAAGACGCCTGGGACGTCAACACGGCGGCAGTTGGAAGACGTTCATGGACGTCATGTCTCTCGGAATGATACCCCTCATGTCAGGGGGTAAGAGATAAAAAATTTCCTTGACACTATAAGGGTAGCAGTTCCATTCTGAACGAATCATTTGCCATGGAACCGACACGTAAAGAAGAAGAGAAACTCACAAAGGCGGCACCTGGCGCGCAACGCCGTAAAGAGGAAGTCCCTTTCGGCGACAAACGTTTAAAGCGCAAGTATGGTCTACTGGCGCACCGACACAAACGACTGCTCGCCGCGAGCTATAAAAAACCTTTGGCCGAAGACGACGCCGTCATGATCGCTTTCTTCTCGACACTACGCACAAGCCTAGCCCAGTACTGGCGTCGTCGTCGAAAATGAGTACCCTGTTCAACCCGCTCCTCCAGTCCCCGTCCAACATCATGATCGTAGGGCCGACCATGAGTGGTAAGACGACCTTCACCAAGCAAATGATTCAACAACGCCACGATCTTTTCCAGCAGCCCTTGTCCAAGGTGGTTTATTGTTACGGCGAGTGGCAAGACGGGTTTCGAGATCTAGAGCGTCATGGCGTGACGCTGGTCGAAGGGATGCCGGCCGATCTGTACAGCCATTTCCCCAAAGAAGGGGGCATGTTGGTCCTGGACGATCTCATGCACGAAGCCTCCAGCAACAACGAAGTGGAAACGTTGTTCAGCCGTGGCACGCACCACCACCACATCACCACCTTGCTCATTACGCAAAATCTCTTTCCCCGTGGCAAATCGGCTCGCACCAATTCTCTCAACTCCAACTACCTGGTTCTCTTCAAAAACCCTCGCGACAAAGCACAGCTGGCCCACCTGATTCGACAAACGCATCCGGGAAAACAAGGTCAGGCGTTTGTGCAGGAAGCCTTTCGCGACGCCACTGAGCCCCGAAACAACACAGACGCCCGTGAGCGCTATAAGTATATGCTCTTCGATTTCACGCAGCAAACGCCCAGCGATTACCGACTCCGGGGCCATATTTTACCCTTAGACCCCCACCCACAAACCATTTACCTGCCCCGCCATGGCTAGCCCCGACCCCTTGACCCCTTCTCTGACGGGTGTCTTGGCCGACGCCCGCGAACAAGTAACCGAGGTCCGCGACGCCATACTCGAAGGCGACATTGGCGTAGCCTTGCAGAGAGTCGAGGATTTGGGCGACACGGTGCAGTACATTAGCAACGTCTCACCCTACGGTTCCCTCGGCGACGATCACGACTACCAAGACAACGACGACGGGACGGCTCAAATGTTACGCATTCTAGACCGTTTCGACGTCCGCTACCCGCCTCCGACCGACTTGCAGGGCATGGATTCGTTGCCGACCCCCGCTCTCGTGGCACCCCTGGTTCCTACGCCCGTGCCTGCGGCCGTGCCTGCGGCCGTGCCTGCGGCCGTGCCTGCGGCCGTGCCTGCGGCCGTGCCTGCGGCCGTGCCTACGGCCGTGCCTGCGGCCGTGCCTGCGGCCGTGCCTGCGGCCTTGCCTGTGGTCCCGGCGCTCGCAACGCCCGTAAGACCTTCTCCCGTCCCTTCGACGACCCCTTCTCTTCCACGCCGTCCCGCTCGTCCTACCCGCGTTCACGACGACCAGGTGGCAGGCCCTTCGTCGGCTTCGACCTACGACGCCCCTGCCACCGCCGCAATCGCAGACCGTCTTCATGGGGCCGACGCTACCACGCAGGGGCAGCAAATCCCTTCTTTGGACGAATGGTATCTGTGGTTGAAGGAAAAGTCAGATGCCTTGACGCGCGAGATGGAGGACACCTCGCTTCCCGACGAGCAGCGTCGTACGGCTCAACGCCACGTCGAGTCCATAGAAATGCTCATGCGCGATTGGTTGGAGCGTCATGCCGTGGGGCCTAACATGCGGTTCAACGAAGGACGTAATTTGCACACGACCATCACGGGTTCACAGCGTGAGGACTTGGGTCGCGGGGACCACCGAACCACCACCACCACGCGTACCACCACCACCGTGCGTAAAAACAAACGTCCCGTGGTGGACCGACAATCGCGCAGCGTCTCCTTTGCGGGCGAGGACGACGACGACGACGACGCTACGACGGTCCAAGCCGGCCATGGCCGACGGCGCTTGCGGGGGAGGCCCAGTAGCAAACGACGCCGTCGCCGCCTGGGAGAAAAAGTATATAGAGCGTTTCGCCGCCATTGACCCACATCCCTTCATGGCCTCGCGACGAAAACGGCGTGTCTTTGGACCTCTTCCTCGTAGAACCCTCAAAAGAGGCCGTCGACGACGAAGGCGGCGCGGCAAAAGGGGTGGTGGACTCTTGGGAATGTTGGGTCTTCCCGACCCTTTCCAAAACATACCCTTCCTGAACCTTCTATAAAAGACGTCTCTCGAAAAACTCCTCTAGTTATGGCTAGAAAACGACGCCCCACACGCCGTCGCGCCAGAGCCACGGGCGCCTTTCGTGGCGCACTCCCTCGCTACGATGGTTTAAAAGACCCCTTCCCTTCCCAAGCAGGAGGTACTACGCCGCCGTTCTTTACCCTAGCAGGACGCCCCGTCTATGTGAATATCAAGCGAAAAGGAAAAAAATAATGCCTCAAGCCCGTATGACGGTCAACCGCAGCTTTCTTCACCGGCTGGCCAAAGCCAACCCCGCACGCCGACGCCATCTCTTTAGACACGTTACCCCTTCCCAGACGAACGCGTTGAGCGAAATCGTGCACAACATCATTCATCGTAACGTTCCTTTGGCGCCTAAGCACATTCAACGCCTGCAGCGGCACAAAAAACATTTGGAAGCGCTGGCCGACCCCAAGACTTCGCAACGGCGCCGTCAACGTCTTTTGAGGCAGCACGGTGGGGGTAAAGGAGGACTGGCGGGTATCCTGGGGGGACTCGTGAATACCGTCCTGCCTTTGCTACCCTCCCTCTTGCCCATGCTCCTATAAAAAGCCTCTTCCCCCAAAAAAACGTTTGTCATTGCCATGAAGTACAGTACCAAGGCCTACGTCATCTCCGAAAAAGAGTGGCAACGTTGCAAAGGCTCCTCCTCCTCCTCCTCGACTCCTCCTCCTCCTCCTCCTTCTCCGCCTCCTCCTCCTCCTCCTCCTCCTCCAGAGGCTCCCCCTGCAGAGGGAGAACAGTCGGGGGGCGGTGTCGACATGGACCACTACTGGAAAGTCAAGCGCATCGAACAGGAACAGCAGCAGCTTCCCGAGACCAATCCCATGGTCCACCTCAACGACCGCATCGTTCAATTGCTGCACAACAAGAAAATACCCGCCTCTACCCGGAACAGGCTCTACGAAAACTACTTTCACGAATTCCAACAGCTCATGAAACGCTCCAAACACCAAACCCCCGCCCCTGTCGCCGCCCCCGCCCCACCCGTGGTCACTCCTGCCAAGAAAACGCCTGCCACGACCCTCCTCAGTCCTCTCACACAGACTCCCAAAGGCTACAAATCATCCAAAATTCCTAAACCCTACGATCTTCGACGGCGTCTCCCCACACCCTATGGT
Organism: Actinernus sp. WN-2022; assembly: GCA_030867875.1. Lineage (NCBI taxonomy): Eukaryota > Metazoa > Cnidaria > Anthozoa > Actiniaria > Actinernidae > Actinernus > Actinernus sp. WN-2022. The sequence continues at coordinate 41,530,029 of JAOWCC010001368.1, forward strand.
CTGCCCCCTCCCATGGACTCACCCCAGCGTGAACCCAGAACCCCTACAATGACGTCTGCTTCGTTGAAGCACCATAGCCTGACCCTGGCCGAATTGCGTCATCGCGCGGCCCAATACCAAAAAGAAAAGAAGGAGAAGAATCAGCATGGTACGGGCTGGGCGAAGAGCACCATGTATCAGAAAGCTCTCCGAGCCATGAACCCTAAGCCGCAATGGCGCACTGTACGTTACGCACGTTAAGAACAATAAAGAAGAAAAAACAGGATCACACGTCTCTTTCTTTTATTAGTTCTACTGGAGGTTTGCAGTTAGGCTATACCTAATTCAGTCATGGCTTCGTCAAATGTCATGTTGCGAGGTTTCGTGTCCTTACAGGGTTCTATGAAATGTATCATAGGACTTGTGAGATCTTGGACCACAGTCGTGTTGGATCCTATCTTCACCAGAGGCAGAGGAGGGACTCGAGGCTTCTTCTTTTTCCTCTGCTTCTTTTCCTCCTTCTTCTTGTCTTCTTCTTCCTCGACTTCTTTCCAAGTCTTTCTTTCTTTCTCGTGAGGCCTCTTGTGTGCTCGGATATTAAACTGCTTAATCACCTGCACGTACTGCGTCAGGTTGGTCTTCAATATGGCTCGAGTGTCCCCGTCAATCTCCCGCAAGACCTTGTGCACTGTCTCCAATTGCCTTAGGTTGTGCAAATCTTCGTTGTTGGCCGCTCGCGTCTTCAAAGCCGGCAGCAAGGCCACAGCTTGCGCATTGGAGCCCAGAAACACCTCGCCACGGAAATCCTTGAAATCTCGCAGCACCTCTAGAAACTCTACTTTGGACGTCACCGCTCCCGCTAACTTCTTGATGACCTGCAGTTGGTCATTCACACTGTCCAAGGTATAGGTCACTTCGTCGCTGAGCTTGGTTCCTTTGCTGTGCGTGATGTCCATACTCGTTCCTCACTGAAGCCAGGGTTGGCAAAACCTCTTTCTTTACTCCTTTTATCTATAGCCCATCGAAGGGACGGAAGTACGTCATCCTCCCATAAAAATACTTTCTTCTCGGAAAAATCGACTACTCTTTCCTTTCTTCTGCATACGTTTTCCATCAAGCGCATAAGCCCGCCTAAGAAAACGGCGAGCGTCAAAAACATTCTTCTAATTAAAATCTTCGTCTTCGCTACCGTGTCCCGAATCCTTGGCCTCCGCCGGTCCATCCACACACACGTCTCCGCGATTTGGCGAATCCACCACATCATATAGGTTACCCGTGCGAGATTGTCGCAACAACGTATAGCGGGGGCGGTATTCTCTCTTGTCTCGGTTGTCTTGGTTGTGACGCGCTTCCTCTTGCTCTTCCAAAATGTGACTCACACTGGCCCCGGCGCTCAACCACTCCAACAAATCCTTTTCGACTTTGACATTCTCCGTAGTGCGTGGGTGCGTCTCCACTCTCTTTTGTAGGATTTTAAGCCCCAGCTTCAGAACTTTGCGTTGTTCGTCGGCGAGATCCTTCACGTACGACCACATGGCATGAGACATGGTGTTGTGTTCTACTAAAGAAAGCTAACCCAATTTATATCTTCTGGGTACCTTGACGTACATCCGGTTAGTTCACATACAGTTCCTCTTGGGGCTCTAAATGCAGATGCCCCATCGCTTTCGCATAGACAATGCTATTGCTTTTCACGTCGTTTTTCTTTACAAACTTCTCGACCGCTTCAGCACAATCGTTTCTCTGCACGGCTCGGAAACACGTCGTCAGGGCCTTGAACGTGGGCCTTCGGCGGGTCAGTAGGTCTCGCAATGGAAACTTGACCTTGTTGAACCACCAATTGGCCTGCGTGTGGTTGACGCCCAGCAAATTTATCATCACCTTGCGTATGTCCGCGATTACGGCGCAGTACGTGTAATGCTCCAAGTGGGTTTCCAGAAAATAGATCAACGGTTCGTTGCGTTGCCGCTCGAATTCCTCGTTGTCGTTGATTCTCGTCGACACCACACTTCACGCGATAATCGTACCATTCTACAAAGGCCAGCCAGGGATCGAAGAAGACAGAATAGTGGGTAAGCACAAATCTGTCGTCTCCTTGCACCTGCACGATCGTGTGGGCCCATTCCTGCAGACCCAACCCCGCCAAGACAGGGGTCTGTTCCCGCTCGACGCGATACAATCTTTGAGCCTTGCCATAACGCAGCAGGCATACGGAATGGTGGTCTCCGCGGTCGTACAGCAAATACTGGTGTAGGGCACTAGGGGCATGGCAGCTGTACGATGTGAACTTAAAAGGAGCGGCGGGTCCCTCGGCGGGTGTGGGCTTCAAGGTGTCTACTACGTAGACGTAACGTTTGGGTTCCACACCCTCCATGCTCACCTGTTGCCTCATTTGAGCCTCGTAGTGCACGGGATTCCCATACAGCCTTACCGTGACTTTGACCTTAAGGCTACTCTCTTCTTTGGGGACCTCTTCGTATCTATCACATACCTCTTCGCATATTTCACAACCCTCTAAACCCTCCATATTACACTCCGTACCTTCACTATAAAAAAAAAACCACACACTTATTCTCTTATATGTTTTTTATTCATTGTGACGCACTTCCTCAAAACAAGCTCGATGTCCCATTGTCAAATAATTTATAATGGCTACGGTCTTCGTTGGGGGCCACCGCAAATTCCTCCAACCACTCTTCCGCTCTCTTCTTCCTCTTCTTATCGTTCTTCTTTCCCTCTTCTTCTTCTTCTTCTTGACTCCTCCCGCACAAGGCTCTTTGCCGATCTTCGTACGCGAGGACCTTCCCTTCCAAGTGAGCATAGCACATGGCCAGCTTCTTGTCGAACGTTTTTTCGTGCTCCTCTTTCATCAACAGCAACATCTTCATCTTGGCTAGCGTCTGCATTTGTCGCTTCTCGTCTACGTGCGTGCGGCCCAATGGCATCTCAAACGTGCCCTTGTAGGGTGGGGGTTCATACGTCGACTCGTAGGCCTTTAGGGCTGAGGTTAGTTGCGAGTACCGCCACGTCAACTCACGCACGCTGTCCAACACATCCATTTCAGACCAATGCGTGTTTCTACAACCTCTTTCTTGCTTTACAACCGTGCCGCCAAACATGACTACGCCTCTGTTTCTTTCGTCACTACTTTTTTCATGTAATATACTTTCTCGGTCTCGGACGCAGTCTCTCTCTCCTTCTCAGGTTCTTCTGACGTCTTTCCGGGCAACACGATCACGTTTTTCTTCAATTCATTAAACTTTCCTTGAAGCTCCATGTACCGACACGTTAGGCTGTGGTGGTCTTTGTACAGCGCGCCGTACAACTTCACCCACTTCTCTTCGGCCTCCGCAACCTTCCAGTGGATCATGCCACGCACGCCCTCCAACTTACGGTTGTGGTACTCCATTCTCCCGTGAATGCTCACGTTGATCACGTCCAGGCAAAACAATAGCTTGTCGCCTCGAACCCTGCGTCGCAAGGATTTGGCGTACCTGCTACTGGGAACCCCAAACCTATCCCACTTATAGAAATATTTTTTATATTCTTCTTCTTCTTCTTTTTCGCACCACCACTCGTCTTGCCACGCGTCCTTTTCGTATTCGCCCACGAACTGCATCAGCTCTCTAAAGCCTAGAACACCTTCCTTCAGTATAGTCTTGCGCTCCTTTTCGGTCTCGGCCATCACATACACGTAAGGGTACAACATTTCGATGTGATCGGTCACAATATACTTCTCCAACAACGTCAACTCCTCGTACCAGGACGGACACTTTTCTTCGGTCCAATACCTCTCGAAAAAAAAATGATGACACAGCATCTTTTCGCAACCACTCACTCTGGCACTCACATACTCCCAATGCTTGGCCGAGTCCAGCCTGTCTTGGACATTGTCCTTATCGCTTCTCGTCACTGTATAAGACATTCTCGCTCTACAAAAAAAAATTATTTTTCTCTTTACTTTATATTCTTCTTTCTTTACGCGTCACTTCCGTCTATCTCCATAGGCTCTTCTTCGGGGCCGTACCACCCCACTTCACGGAACATGGCCGTTCTCTCCGCTTTGCTAGACATGCACGTCTTGGCAAACAAATCGACCGCAGCCGCCAAAATGGTCATGTTGGCCTTGCGCCACTCTTTAATCTGCTCCTCGTCCACCACCAATTCATCCAACGCCTTGAAATAATTCAAGGCGTGGAATTCACGGCGGGTCTCAGGCTCAGGCAACGGCTTTTCCCCACGCAGGTAAGGCTTCAGATAATGGAACGCTAGCGTATGGTCCCTTCCTTTCGAAGCTATGAAGTACCCCAATTCCAAGTAGGGGTCCCCGTTCAAAAACAATCCATACTTGCTGGCCAACACCATCCTATCGTACCACGCCGGGTTCGAACCGTCCGGCTGAAAAAACCGTCTATGTCGAGGGCGTAGTCTCAACATATTTTCCTCCTCTTTCACCGTCCGTCGCATCTCTCTATTCCAATCCTCTCGACCTCCCACCATCCAACACGCCTTGTTCATTCTCCTAATTTCTGGGCGATCCACCCAATGTCCACGAAGGCGATCGGCACGCTATGCCCACACGCCCGCAACACCTTGATCAATTCCTCGCGCCGAATCCAAACGGCTCCTTTTTTCGTGGACTCGGTGTTGACCAACAACTGTATCAAGTCCTCTACGAAGGGCGTTTCGAACGGTTGCTCTTCAATCTCTAATCCTATCTCCACTTCCTCGTCTTCCGATGAGGACGTTGTCTCGTCTTCTTCCGAATAGGAATTCTCTTCCTCTGAGGAACTCAAGTACAAGGCCATAGCCGTCTCACGGGGAAACTCGCCCCCGTGCTCTTATTTATGCTCCTCTTTTTATGACGTCACTCGGGCCCAGGCGCCGCGCGGCCCTTTTTTATCTACTTCCGGCCACGCCCACTAGGGTGGGTGCGTCATACTCAGCGAACGCCATCTTGGATTTGGTTTTGCACCCCCTCCCCCACGGGAACACTTTTGGCACCCCCTAAAACACACTAACATTTTTGGTCCCTACCCTCCCCTCCCCCCCAACTTTTTGTGCGCGACCACGCCCACTAGGGTGGGTGCGTCTTACAGCCGGGTACAACTACTCACTGGTGCAACCCACTAATTGGCGAGTAAAATGATCTAAAAATAGCCCAACTTGTGAAAACGCTGTGACAGGTATACATACATATAATTTATTTATACACACGGTAAAAATATCAGTCGTTACAAATTTAAGATAAATAGTATTTACAACACTATAACTGTAATAAATATGTAATAATGTATATATGTAATGTAAATATGTAATAAATATATGTTTTACATATTTGCCGTGTGGGAGTTCGATTTGGTAAAATGCTTTCCTATGCCTTTTTTAAAGGTAGAAAGCGAGTTAGACATGCGTAGATTAGATGGCAGATTGTTCCAAACGATTGCACCACTATAGCTGAAGGAACGTTTCATGTAGTTGGTGCGTGGTTTTGGAAGAGATTTTTGGAGTCCCGTAATTGGTAGTTAGTCTTATGTGAGATAAACATTTCATAGAGATAACCTGGGGTTAGATCATGAAGGGCCTTATACATAGTAATAGCCTTTTGTTTAGTTATTTTTAGAGATAGCTTCTCCCAACCAAGCATATCAAGCACACATTCTGAACTAGTATCAAAACTCGATTTAGTTACTACTCTGACAGCGCGGTTTTGCAGTTTCTGTAGTTTGTTGGATAGCTGTAGGGCTAAGCCATCCCAAACCGAGCTGCAACATTGAAAGTGAGGCCATAACGAGCTGCGCTCTCTTAGTAACCAAAAAGTAGCTACAATATCCCGCAGAGATCGCGGACTAAAAGTCCGCGATCTCTGCGGGGACCCCAGTAAGACCTAGCATTCCAGTCTAAACGAAGTCCTGCTGGTGATCTACCGAATGTGTCGGGCTTCACGCCTATGTGTCATATTCCGTCAGTGTTGGGTGCGTTTTAACTAAGATTTCAATCGTCACTCCAGACATCCTATTCTGAAAGGAATACGAAGATAGCTTTGTTCATTGAACTTTAGTTGAGCAGCCAAACTGGCTTGAGATTGATTGGGTAAGTAACGATGATTCTCTCCCTTCCGCCATGGTTTTAAACAACTCGTGATCATTGCAGTGCGGAAATATTCTAATTAGTAATATTTTTAGAATAGTTGGTGCAAAAAAATCTATTCTGTTGTAAAATCTAACTCGGGATTTCAAGTCTTATTTTAGGTAGCCTGCCTCACTAGGTATAAAGTTATGTTCCATATCCCAGAAGCGCTCAAGCATACGGTGATGCCAGGACTTCAACCTGGGTGAACCAAAAAAGGATATAGAACACAGACCTAATTTTTCATCGCACATTTCAAAAATAATAGGAAGTTATGTTCCATATCCAGAAGCGCTCAGGCATACGGTGTTGCCAGGACTTCAACCTGGGTGAACCAGAAAGGATATAGAACACAGACCTAATTTTTCATCGCACATTTCAAAAATAATAGAATTTGTGTTCCATATCTCAGAAGCGCTCAGGCATACGGTGATGCCAGGACTTCAATCTGGGTGAACCAGAAAGGATATAGAACACAGACCTAAGCTAGAAAGTTTTTCATCGCACATTTCAAAAATAATAGAAAGTTATGTTCCATATCCCAGAAGCGCTCAGGCATACGGTGATGCCAGGACTTCAACCTGGGTGAACCAGAAAGGATATAGAACACAGACCTAAGCTAGACAGTTTTCATCGCACATTTCAAAAATAATAGAAAGTTATGTTCCATATCCGAGAAGCGCTCAGGCATACGGTGATGCCAGGACTTCAACCTGGGTGAACCAGAAAGGATATAGAACACAGACCTAATTTTTCATCGCACATTTAAAAAATAATAGGAAGTTCTGTTCCATATCCCAGAAGCATCTCAGGCATACGGTGATGCCAGGACTTCAACCTGGGTGAACCAAAAAAGGATATAGAACACAGACCTAATTTTTCATCGCACATTTCAAAAATAATAGAAAGTTGTGTTCCATATCCCAGAAGCGCTCAGGCATACGGTGATGCCAGGACTCCAACCTGGGTGAACCAGAAAGGATATAGAACACAGACCTTAGCTAGTTTTTTTATCGCACATTTAAAAAATAATAGAAAGTTGTGTTCCATATCCCAGAAGCGCTCAGGCATACGGTGATGCCAGGACTCCAACCTGGGTGAACCAGAAAGGATATAGAACACAGACCTAATTTTTCATCGCACATTTCAAAAATAATAGAAAGTTGTGTTCCATATCCCAGAAGCGCTCAGGCATACGGTGATGCCAGGACTCCAACCTGAGTGAATCAGAAAGGATATAGAACACAGACCTAATATTTCATCGCACATTTCAAAAATAATAGAAAGTTGTGTTCCATATCCCAGAAGCGCTCAGGCATACGGTGATGCCAGGACTTCAACCTGGGTGAACCAGAAAGGATATAGAACACAGACCTAATATTTCATCGCACATTTCAAAAATAATAGAAAGTTGTGTTCCATATCCCAGAAGCGCTCAGACATACGGTGATGCCAGGACTCCCAACCTGTGTGAACCAGAAAGGACATAGAACACAGACCTATTTTTTTTATCGCACATTCAATCAAGTTTGTCAACAAATCAAGTTTTAGATGGACTTCTAGAGTTGGTATGTCTATCAGGCTGATGCAGCTTGGTCTCCCTCGCTGCCCAAGCAACTGCAGCAGAAAGGTAGACTTGATAACCTTGAGGACCACTGTCTGGAAAAGGCTTTACGTCTATTGCATTTCTCATTACGTTTCATGAATACAACTTTATTAGCATTACCATATACATAAATGGTATTGCTTTACAAGTAAATGAGCTGTCACTAAGCGAACGATATTAAATCTCTGTGGTACGTGTAAGCGATCGGTTTTTCCGATCAAATGCTTCAAAGATGAAGTATCCTACTTTTTTACATACAAATGGTTCAACATTGTTGAATAAGAACAAAATCTTGTGATCATTATCTAACTGTAGAAAATTGTGATAATGTGTACTGATCTCATCGATTAGTACCTTCCTGATGTCAGCATATGAAGCACAGTTGAACATGAAATGAGTTTCATCCTAAACATCTGATGACGAACAATGGTGACAAATTCTTAGTTCTCTTGGTAATTTAGGATGAGCATGTCTACCAACTTCTATATTCAAGTTATGATTTCCTGATCGTAATTTCGCTACCATTTGTCTGTGCTTCATATTCTTAATCATGTCAAGGTAATCGGAACTATTGGTATCATGTTTAAATGTAGAATAAAAGACGAGCTTCTTGTTCAATCGAATGAGTTTCATTTGATGTACCTTTGATTCTTTTATAATATTCATTTCAATATCAGATAAAAACTTTTTAATTGGATTAAACCTATCATTAGGAGAGTAAGAGCTTTCTTGTCTTGGTGTTTCGAAAAGCTCTAAAAGTTTATTAATTTAGGTCATGAAGCTCGTTTTATTGGACGATGCTAGATCGTTTGAAATAAGAAAACATTGTTTGGCGATACTATTTTCAGGAAGATTCTGAAGGTGCATCCAAAAATGTAACATGTTGCGATATATCAAAGACTTTAAAGAAATCCTTCCAACTTCATTACGAGCAGCTACTGTTGGGGCTCTTTTGTTAAGCCCAAGATAATACTTGAAGAATTGCGAATGAAGTCTTTCTATTGAATCTGTTTCCCACTTTTGAAAATTAAGTTTATCGTAAGCACCCCATACTTCTAAATTGTATAATAGAATTGGTGAAAATAGGGTATCAAATAGCTTATTGCACATATTTATAGGCATTTTAGAAAAGTTAAGATATCGTTTTGCTGCAAAAATAGAACGTCTTGTTTTCTCGGTGGAAGTTAATTTTGACTTTGTAAAACTACCATTACTCGAAATCGTGGATCCCAGGTATGTGTACTCAGGAACATTAGTAATTCGTGAATTGTTCAAGAAGAAAGCATGCTTCTCAAGAGTAGACTTGCGACTTTGTTTTTGAAAAATGACAACTTTAGTCTTCTTATCATTGACTGACATCATCCAGTCCTTGCAGTACTGCTGTAAAGTATTTATGCTCTTTTGAAGACAGCCTTATACTTGAGAAGGATTGGGGTGTTAATGTTCCTCTAAATAAATAAATAAAAACAATCATAATCAGTCGCATCAATGACAAAAAAATCACCTTCCATCATGTAAGTTGTAAGTGTCCACAACCAATTTAATTCATCTCAATAAAAAGATTGAAGTATTCGCTTACCCCTTATCATCGCTGTCCTCACGAGATCGCTTGTGAACTCAAGTCATCTCGAAGGCATGATACTTGGTGCATGGCAGCTTCGAGAGCAACTTTGAGCTCTCTGTTTTCCTCTTCTTGTTGATCTATGTATTGAATATAAAGTATTAAATGACGTACCTCAGGGACTGATGTTGACGTTGCCGATGCAGTTGGTGTTTCGAGTCGATCGCCATCAAGTTTTAGTGCGTTGATGTCATCTACCAACCAGCTGTATTATCTTTGGTTTGAGTTCAATTTCTGTAGCAATACTGATGGCGGCAACAATACCAAACGTAGAGGCAATGCTATAAAGACTTCCTTGATCTTTGAACACTCGTTGATCAGAAAGCCCGCCATTTTTAAACTTTGGCGAACTCCTCAGGAAAATTAGCTACTAAAGAGCTCCTTGACATTAATTTTTTAACAGGAATACCGCAGATCTTCGAATTGAGAACATATCAGTTCTTAGACCTACAAACTACAGACGGATTAGCGATCTTTGTAAGAAAATTCAAACCGGATGCAACGGGATGATGTCAAAATTTGGTACAAGTCCAGCCTCTAAAAGTAAACAGGCATCCTCGCACCACAGGCGAGTGTGTACGCAAACCGATAAAGGAATTACCAAGCGCTGTTATAATAAAACTGCAAATCAAATACGACGAAAGCAATTCAGCAGGCCTATGACGTCACTCCATAGCAACCGGACCTCGAGTATTTTTGAACATCCGGTTCACTGAGGCTCGTTATGCTATTAAGGCTTTGTATATCTTTTCTGCGGTACCTATATCAATAAATGACCTAACTCTTTTTAGAGCACCAATGCCAGAGGAGATTTTTTTAGAGATTTCATTGATATGCTTCGTCCAGGATAATGTACTGTCTATGTATAAGCCAAGAGATATTGTGTGGTCTACCCTATTGATTTCCTTTTCTTCAATATATATGTTGATTTGAGATTCATTTTGTGTTTGCAGTTTTTGACGAGAGCCAATGATCATGAATTCAGTTTTGGCAACATTAAGACTAAGTTTATTTGCCTTGAGCCAAGTGTTGACATTTTTCAATTCATCATTGATTTTCATTTGGAGGTCGTTTTGGCTTAAAGCACTGCATCTTATAATTATGCTCGTATCGTCTGCATACATTCTAGGGAAACCTTCATTGAGACAGTTAGGTAGATCATTAATATAGATAAGGAAAAGTAAAGGACCAACAATTGAACTGAGGTACACCACACGTTATGGGACGTGCACTGGACAGATATCCATTAACTGTGCATTTTTGACTTCTCCAACTCAGATAAGACTCAAACCAGGTCAAGGTGTTCCGGCCAACTCCATATTTTGCCAATTTTAGCATAACAATGTTATGGTCTATGGTGTCGAACGCTTTTTTCAAATCGATAAAGATTACACCATTTAGTAGACCTTTATCAATGTTAATGCACCAGTTGTTGGTAGCTTCAAGTAGAGCTGTTAAGGCACTATGGAGTGATCGAAATCCTGACTGGTGATTAGTTAAAAGTTTATTGTCATTGAGATATTTGTAGTGCTGATCATAGACTAATTTTTCAAAGATTTTGGCGACGATTGGTATGACCGATATCGGGCGATAGTTATTTAGATCGTTTTTAGGGCCTTTCTTATGTACGGGGGATACTCTAGCTAGTTTCCATTCCGAAGGGAAAATTCCCAACAATAGGGATTGATTAAATATATTTGTAAGAGAAGGAGAAACAATGTCTGCAGCTATTGTTATGAGTTTGCATGGAATTTTGTCTAGACAAGTGGCCTTTCTGCCATTAATTTCATGCAATAGTTTACAGACATTATAAACCTCGATGTTTTTGAAAGAGAATGACTTATTCGAAGATGGTATATAAGAAAGAGGATCCACGTCACATGCACCTATCTTACGTGCCAAGTCAGGGCCAACAGATGTGAAATGCGCGTTAAATGACTCGGCAATATCAGGCGATGAATTAATAGTTAAATCACCTACTTTGATTTCCGACTGGATGCTTGATTGTTTACATTGTCGACTTTGAAGCTCATTAATTAGTTTCCAAGTTTTTTTAGGATCGTTTTTGGTACATTCGAGATTACTTATCAAGTAATTACGTTTAGCTTCCTTAATAGTACTATTAACAACATTCCTAGCTTTTTTGAATTGTTCCCATTCATTTTGGTCATTTGACGACACCGCTTTTCTTTTTAAAAAGTCCATTTTATGTATTTTGCAAGTTAAATCCTGAATAATCCACGGGGACCTTTTTTTGGAAGTCCTTTTGTTTCTTATAGGAGCATGTTTATCAATAGTACTCATTAAGAGTTCTTTCCAGGAAGCCCACATAACATTATTAGGGTTTGTATGCTCTGAGATTTTACACCAGCTCTTTTGTTGTAGGTCCTTGAGAAAAGTCTCCTTACTAAATTTTTTAAGCCGTCTCACTTCAATAGTTTTGTGGACATTAGATCGTGGATAGCCAATTTTGCGGGTAATAAAACATAATGAGTGCTCACTGATACCAAGGCGGACGACGCCAGAATTTGATACTTTCTCCGAATAGTTTGTGAGACACAAATCAATTAAAGTTTTCGATATAGGCATTATCCTCGTTGGTTCAGTGACCATCTGAGTCAGTCCATAGATGTCCATAATGTTAAGTAGATTTGAAGAATTATAGTAAGGTGGATCTAATGCCAAATTACAGTTCATATCACCTAGTAAATAAAACTCTAAATTTAGAGCATCGAATTTGTCAATTAACTCCTCGAAATTCGAAAACAATTCTGTGGTAGATTGTAGAGGCCTATACCAAGTCCTCACAAAAAAAAGACTTAGATCGAGGCTTGGCGATTTCAACAGTAAAGCATTCGAGTTTATCCGAATTTTGGTCTTTACGGATTTGGAAATTTTAATTGCTCCGGATATACATCCAGACACCACCGCCGTTTCTGCAATTAACACTGCGGTCTTTTCTTACGACTTCAAAGCCCGGTACATGAATTTCCTCGTCACGAATGGTTTGGTCAATTTTAGTTTCATTTAAAGCTAAAATATCAATTTTCGTCAATATGAGCAAGTAAACTATTTACATTCAGACAGGTCATAACTAAACCACGTCCAAAGCTTAGCTGTTTTATAGACTTACCATTTAGGAGTAAAACCTTTGCAGCTATAGCTGGGTCTGCGGAACAATCTAAACAATCGGACTCCCAGGCGGCAAATTCCTAACAATCTTTGTTAATATGGGAACCGAAATTACGAGCTAACATCGAGGTTCCCGGCTTATAGACAAGTGCAGACCACCCTTATTTAGAAATTTATTTGTGATATTTTGGTGTTCAATGAAGTTCCAGTGATGCTGGCGGAAAATTTGCTTTATAAATTTGTTCGCAGTTGAGATGGGTTCTTCTAGATCATCTTGCCGCACAATAAGTCCAGATATTGAAATGTTTGTATTTGGGGATTCTTGCTCGATCTGAAGTGCGATATTAGTGACACTTTCAGCCGTCATTCTTGGGCCGTGGGCCTTAATATCATTTGTGCCGACATGTAGGATTAGGTTTTCTGGTTCTTTCTTCAGGATAGGCTTAATATAATCATGCATATCTTCTGAGGTAGCCCCAGAAAATGGTTTGACAACTACCTTATTCGACTCTGATAGTTTCGATCCTAGGATATGCTGAATCATTGAGTCGCCACAGATCACTGTTATTGGTTTTCTGGCAGGCACGTGCACACTACTAGTCGGATTCTGTCGGGCTTGTGTAGGTGCTCTCTTCTTTGTTTTTCTGCGACTTGTTTCATCTTCAGGTCCTCCGATCTTGTGTTGGATTGGGTTTCGACTTCAGGACTAGTGGGTCTTGTGTTGGTACAAACATTTTCGCCGGCTTTGGCGGCACAAGCCGTGCTATCGCTCATCGTGAGATCAGTATTAAGAAGCCGTAATGCCGTAATAAGACATTTATTCTCATCACTGATCCTTACGTGGCGCATATCTGCTTCGTGTAATCTACGTCTGAGATCTTCATTTCTCGTTGAAGGTATATAGGAGATATGGACGCTACTAGTTATGGGCTGCTGTATATGGTCATTTCTATTCCCACAATAATTCAGAGCATGGCATTAAAGCGAAGTATGGGCGTTACACGTTTCAACTCCCTTATATGATTTGCTTTTGTATTATGGCAACTTTTTGGGCTGCCTGGTATCTATGCAGCTATCAATCTTAAGCCCTAGGGAGGGGGTCAAGCGGTGGGAATTTGACAGGCAGGGCTACCCAGTGGGTGGGGATATAGAAATACGCTGGCTGTCCCGGGGTGGGGTTATTTATAAGAAGCATAAGGAAGGTATGGTATTGGAGTGGGGAATGTTGATATTAATGCCCAAAGATGTTGTCCCAAGGGTGGGGAAGTTGACTTTTTTTGGGGGGTAAATGTCAAATCCCCATCCCTTGTCCTCCCCCCGGGTTTGACATTGATATGTTCACTAGCTAGTATTTCGAAAACCCTTCCCGACAGCAGGGAATGTAGCCACAGCGTAACAAAAATCAATGATTCGACCGCGATAAACCAACATGAAACGAGTCAAATACAACGTAATCTGAGTTCTGAGTCAACTTGTCTTTCTCCCGCAAATATATATACATTAAGTTTGAGTGCCTCCTGTTGACTGTGTGACACGCTTTAAAAGAAAATCGAGATAAAGGTGCGAAAATGCGAGACCTATTTCATGTCCATCATCTGAGATTAAGCATTTCTAATACAGTCGGTAAATTGGGTTTCTATTCAGTAATTGCTTACCTGATTCCACCGATAAGAGTTCGCAGAATAAATCGGGGCTGGTTCTTGCTTCCGGAATGCGAAGCTATCTGTCAGCTTGTGTAAACAAGCACTTGATATCCCCGCTATTATGCTAATGTTTTACTAATGACTGACATTTCTGGTCGCGGCTAGATTCCATCCGCCACAAGGTCGAAATGCAATTTCCTCGATGTTATATTTCTAGGGTACACACTAAAGCGGCACTTAGAAATTTAGGCGAACAAGTAGGCTTCCCTTAACATATAAAGAAAATATCGGCCCAACGAAGGCTTGAACCGAAACCCTAACCGTCACTATTCCTTACGCCACGATGGATTTGCTGTAACTCAACAACCGCTTTTTTGGAACTTCCATACTGCATACTGTTTGATTAGCAGGCGTTACTTCATTAGACACCAGTTCCTGCTCTCAATGAAGTATTTTAGTTCAGTGCATTTTGGGATTGCGTCCTTCTGGCGGATGGAATCTTGACCTAACCGACATTTCTGGTCTGAAATTGATGGGTTGCAGGTACGTCATAGCCGCCATGTTGGTGTACTGTTAACAATAGATTATTCGTTAGCCTCTTTTGTTCTGTACACCAACATGGCCGCCATGCACTTTGTCATTTGAATCTCTGGGAATTGAGTGCAAACCATCTATAGGATACCAAATTTAACTCTTTAGTCTGATTAGGAAATTGGAAAAGAAAGCAATGAATCCTTTGGAGAACTGTCACATGATCTGAATTGCACCAATTACTCAGTTTATAAGCTCAATCGGTTAATAATTGATATAATGAAACTGAAATGTGTAGATTTTGAGGTTTTATGTCATTTTTAGATATTTTTAAGCTCTCGAAAGAAATATTCACAACTGTTTTTTTGTTTTTGCAGCACAATTTATTTGGCATCCAGATTTAGTAAGCTTTGGGAATACATTTAATGAGATTGGATTCCAATCACTTCTAGCCTCCTCCGCAGGCAACTCATATATGTTTTAGATCCGGCTTCCGGCGAAGCCGCGAGGGGACTGGGAAGGGAGAGAGAAAGTGTTGCCTGCCAAATTTGAACATAATTTCTGCGCACTGTGCATATCATTGGACGCATAACAAAAAATACTCAGTAGGGTGGGACAACAACGAAAATAATGGCGTCGTTAAACGAAGAAGTGTTCAGTTCACGGGTCAGTTCAACAGCTCCAGTTGAACCGTGTGAGAAATTGGCCTCCTTGAGGCCGTTGCCTAACTTTCAGTTTGAACGGTTGTGGTGTAGAAACTTCCATACAAGCCAGTATAGTATATGGCGTATAACACGACATGTATCTAAAAATAACACACATACGGCCATCTACAAAGTCAATACGTTTTTTTTTTTGTATTTTTTTTTTTATACATTCATACAGTTCAATATAAATGATAGATACAGGGAGGACTAGATAAACCATAATGGGCTTTTACAAGTCAGTCCTCCGTAGTGATAAATAATATTATTACAATGAATTTTTGTGATTGGGTAAAAAACAATTCATTTTACTTAAATGATTCATAATAATAATGAAATAATAATAATAAAATTCATAACTAGTACTTTAACTAAATTTGTTTGGACATTTTTGCTAGATCTATATATATGTCTGCGATAGGAGATATATTTTAATTTTTCTTTTCAACTGGATTTTTATTTTTGACTGCTTTAGGCCTAAGTGTATAGTGTTCCATAAATCACATCCCTTTGATTTAACAGGTTACTTTCCATAATTAGTTATATACCGTTCCTTATGGATGTGACTAGATTTTCTTGTATTGTGATTATGTACCTTATTATTTAAGGTGAAGTATTTATCAAAATACGTTGGCAAATGTTTGTTATTAAAATCGTACACAAATCTGATAGAGATTTAATATATTTAGTTTTTTAAATAAAGGGGCAGATTTCGTATCATATGATGAGAATGTCATTATTTTAATTGCTTTTTTTGTATATTATAAAGTTTCTTTAATCTTGCTTTTATTATTATTAGCCCAGCTAATATTACCATAATACAGATATTGATAGACTAACGTGTTATATAGAGTTATAAGTGTACGAGTAGTTAAATAATAGCGGGCTTTGCAGATGATACCGATATATTTTGTTATTTTATTAGCTATGTAATTTATGTGCTGAGTCCAATTTAAATGCTCGTCAATGATTACCCTTAAAATTTAGTTTCATTAACCTGAATTAATTCATAGTCATCTATATTGATCTTAAGTGAGTTCTTCATTTGTTTTTTTTTAGACTTGAAAATTATATGTTTATACTTTTGTTTTATATGGATGAGCGCAATAATTCCTTTGGGTAGAGGGGTACAGGAGAAGCTCCATATGGTACACCTCGATATTTCGATATTATACACCTCGATATTTCGCAGGCATCTCCTTTTTTCCTTCTTCCCCTCACCCCTCATTTGTTTCATTCTCAGACCCATGCTCGTCTCCCTTATACCACAGGAAGCCCGGTTTCACTTTTTTTTTTTCTCGATTTCAATTAGGAGTTGCCTGCGGAGGAGGCTAAATCACTTCTAAAACCTACTATTGGGTCATGTCAGGAGCCCATTACCAGGAGCGTCCATCTTCCCCACTCTGTCTGTACCCCAGCACAGAGGTAGATGAGCCTATTTTTAGCATTGCGTTTCGCGCGAAAAAGAACAAAGGTAGGCTATTCTTAGCCAATCAGATAGCTATTCATTATCATTCTTCTCACTTTCAAGGCGGGAATTCGAATTGGTGGTTTTCACTCAATCCCCAGAGATTCAAATGTTGGTGCCGCAACAAAAGAAGCTAACGAGGAATCTATTGTTTAAGGGCATCAACATGGCGGCAACCTCTTTTCGTGGGAATTTCGAATCTAAAAATAGCCTCATCTACTCCTGTGCTGGGGACCCAACCCATAACAGAGGAACGCTCCTTGTAATGGGCTCCTGGTCATGTGCGCACTTCGAATATTCTGCATGAAGACGAGGTGGGAGGAGATAGACCATCAGAGGGGGTCTGGGAAACGCACATATATTATGTCAGCGGCGTCGTTTCCAATTTGCTGTCATTGTAATTATCTTGTAGCCACCGCGGTAAAATGCACAATGAAACATTTTGACAAGTGACTTGAAATTCACTTTTTGAGAACGAGAATGATATGCATCCGCGATAGAGAGTAAAAAGGTCCCAAGTTGTTTATTAATCCCTGTACCGATTAGTGGTGGTACTCGATTTAAAAATGCTCGAACTCTCACCACTGGTCGCCCAGAATCACGATATGGTATATGATAACGGTGTTTCTATGGAGATTACATCTGATAGTAACAGTGTTTGTATGGAGATTACATCTGATAGTAACAGTGTTTGTATGGAGATTACATCTGACAGTAACACGGTGGGCACAAATGACTTCGAAATCGCCAGGTTTCGCCATGCATTTTGTCCAGCGGTTTTGCCCAACTTCGAAAAACGAAAATGGGTATGTGTGTGAGGCGAAGAGGCTCAAACCCTGACCCTGTTTGACCCAAAATCCGAGCTCCAAAACCCTGATTGCACCCTTTGTTGGGAGAAAAAACCCTAGTGCCTAAAAAATACTGAACCCCGATCCTGACTACACCCACATTAAACTCAAATGCTGACCCTGTCCAAATCAGGTCAAAACCACCCTGACCCTACTTGCCCAAACTGAGCTCGAAACTCAGACCCACCCCCACGGCACTTACATAATACGTCACAAACATGAGTACCCCCCCCCCCCCCCAGAATGTTCTCTACATCTACTTTTATTCTTCACAAAGCCTTACAGCATCTAGTGAAGGGAGCCATGGTCAGCATGGTCAGCCGTTACAATAATGAATAAATTAATTAATTAATTAATTACTAGATCTATAAATCATAAGTCATTAAATTTAAATAAATACATATATATTAATATGTAAATTCCTTAATTGTTAGTTAAGGGCCAGAAACTCCGAAGCTGACTGTTTAAACACTTTGACACTATTTGAAGATACAACATATTCAGGTAGTGAGTTCCAGTCTTTAACAGTTCTCAGGAAAAAGCTATACTTATAACAATCAACACGAGGTTGTAGAGGAATAAAAGTATGTTCGCGGAGGTTTCTAGATCTCTTAGTATGTTTAACGAGTTCAGATGGCAATTCGATTGCAATCAGGTTATTGATTATTTTATAGAAAATTGTAAGGCTCTACGAGCGAATTATTATTTTCTCATGATCAGATCAGTGAGTTGATGAAATTGAGGAAAGCGGTCAGGTAAAAAGGGAAAAGGAGGAATTAAGGAGAGAATTAAAGAGCTGTTGTCGGAAAGATGGGGAGTGAAGAATTAAATGTGATTTTTTGTCACTTCGCTGTTGACTGTTTTGGTTCGGCACTGTACGATCTAAGTCGGCGCACTGTGGAGGAGCTGCTCGATTGCATTTATACATTTGCAACGAAAGGGAGAAGTCTTTTACTACCTGAGATTAGTGAAGCAGCTGTTGGCTTTATTGTCTGGTCTGACAGAAACAGCGGTTCTGGTTGCTTCCTACTTCAAGGGAACCCTGGCTGGTAGGACGATCGAGTGGCAACACACTTTTAAGGTTTCATTGATTGTGACAGAAGAGGACCTGGCCTTAGTATACAAGATAAAAAAAAGCCCAACTCATCATCTCATACCACTTTGGGGGATGGAACACACATGCATGGCTTTCCACAACATTAATAATTTTATGGCCATGTATATTATACATTTATTTTGTTTTCAGTTGATAGTTTTTTGTGTGTGTACATCTACCAAAGGAGGCAGGTAGATGTGGGGCATATTTCATCACTCTTGCCACCCCCACCCCCACATAACTTCAAAAGCATAAGCTCGATCTTGACAGGGAGTTTAATTGGCCAAGGAGGGCGTGAGCATTGAACCTTATTTTGGGCCCTAGGGTATAGGTGTTTTGAAAAAGTTATTCGAAAAAATCCAATGCCCCATTTCTTCTGCCCCTTGACCTAACACAATTTGATTGATGCATGTTATAAATTAGTAAATTTGGAAAGTCTCGCTTTTTTGTTTTCATACAACTAAGTGTGTTCCACTCCAAAACAAAAGGTGGTTTGTTGTTAAGTACTTATCTTGTATAGAAAGGGCAAGTAATTATCTTCAATGACTATTATGGGGACCTAATATTGTCTCTCTCCATGTACAGGTTCTCTTAAAATAGGCTGCAATCACCCTGGATCTACTTTAGGCAGGCCCAAAGGAAGCATTGGTAATTAAAGGCCCACCCTGATAGATGGTTCACCATGTGCGTAACCGTAATAATTATTGTTGTTAGGCCAAAGCTGACTGGCCTTACTGCTTCCTTTGGGCCTCCGATACTAGATAATAAAGCCATTCAGCATTTTCTCAATAAACAATTTGCATGATGCCATCACACACTACAACTACCAGAATTATTTGCGTGGAACCTATTGTTCCTAATTTAGACAATTGTCTTGGTATTTTCAACAGAGTTTTAAAATCTGAATGAGAAAAATAATTTGAAAAGGATTGATAGCTGTAGTTAAATGATGCATTATGCAAATCACCTATTGCACATCTATAGAAGTGAATGACAGTTGCTCTCCCTTTTTCCTGGGCAATTTTGTGAAGAAAAAAATGGGTCAAGTTGAACTAGTAAAAAAGGAATGATAAAAAACTGTGACAATACTAATTAAAACGTTTTCTCTATTTCATTGTATGTTCACTAGACTGATACAAACTAAAATCAGGACAGGTCCAGTACATACATGTAATGGGATATAGGTAAAATGTAGCAGATATGCAAACTTTACCTACACAAAACTTGTGGCCAGACCATCACTCAGGGTTTTAAAATAACTAAGTAGAAGGTGCTACCTTTGCAAAACAATCTTGTTCTTGAACTGCAAATGGTTGAATATCCTTGGATAAGGACCCAGCAGTGGACAAAAAGCCAGCTTGCGGATATGCCACTGGTTAATCCCATTATTATTATTATCATTATTATGCATATACTAATTAGTAGAAGGGGCTACACCAGATCACAGGTTTGAGTCATGTACAAGGGTCCTGAAAAGAAAAGGGGTACCCCACTACAATTGGAGGGTTCTGAAAAAATCAAAACAAAATAAAAGGGGGCATTTTTGTGCCTGTCTAGGCCAGCTGTCTTCAAAAGTTGGAAAGCTGTATAAATATTTAAACATCTGTTTCTCCCCGCCCCCCTCCCCCCCCCCCCCCCCCCCCCCCACCCCCCCCCCCCCCCTATTCACCATAAATAACGAGCAGGTCTTATACCAATCTATGGCAGTTTTTTAACATTTCACAATTACCACATGTACACAAATGATACAGTGGAAAACACCGGATTTTCCAGGTTTTTTTAAATTCCGTGGTTTCCTGGAATATCTCGGATTTTTCCGGGCTTTCCAAGGAATTTTACTCGTGCTGAAAGCCCGGATTGGTTCCGGGAAAGCCCGGTATATTTTCCGGGCTTTTTCCGTTTAATACCGCGAAATTTCCGGGCTTTTGGTGCAAAGGAATATGGCGGTGTAATTTTGTGCTCTGCCATTCTTTTAGCTTTATGTATTATTTTGGTGTTGTTATTGTTCGTTCTTAATATATCTATTAGTAGAGAGGAACTAGAAGAGGTACTAGAGGAGCGATTGGAGAAGAAAATACAGCCGTTAAAGAAGGCAATTGATTTCTTAAGTGCCGCGTACGATGGAATCTTCGCGAAACTGGAGGCTAATGAAACAACCCTGAAAGTTTTGACTGCTGAGAACAAGGTTCTTAAGTCAGATGCGGTGATAATGAAGAAGAACAACGCTGCTCTTCAAGCTGATATCGTCGCTCAAGAACAGTACTCAAGAAGAGAGTCTTTAGAGTTTAGAGGCTTACCAGTTTTACCGGAGGAGGATACGAATAAATTAGTGTGTTCACTCGCCTCGTTAATTCAAGTTCCAATTGAAGAAACAGAAATTTCGATTTATCATCGTCTACCGGCGCCAGAAGGTGCCAAATATCCACCAGCTATTATAGCTAAATTCGTAAGACGCGATGTAAAAGATCGTATCTACAAAGCGAGAAAGAACTTGTACGACTATAAGGCATCTGATCTGGGATTTAATAGCGAGAGCAAGATGTTTATCTCTGAGAGCCTGTCAACGAGAAACAGAGAGCTCTTCAAAAAAGCTCTCCAGCTCAAGAAGGATCTGATCTACAAATTTATCTGGACAAACTCTGGCCGGGTATATCTGAGGAAGACTACAACTGCCAGGGTGAATATAATCTTTTCCCAAGCTGACCTCGACTACATTAGAAATAAAGTTCAAGACAATGGAAATGTTGCTTAAGTGTCGTGCTCAAGGCCACTGATTACCATGCTGATGATGATGTCGTTATTGCTGGCTGAAGTTAGTGGTCCTTTCTTTGTGCCACTAATCCATGGGTCAGATCTGATTGTTGCTGAGGTCAGTCATCTCAGAAACTCTAGTATAAAGCTAGGCATGATCAGTACAGTAATATGTAAGTTAACATAAATCAAAACTTTGCCTTCTGATGATGGTTAATTGCCATACTAGTTCTAGATT
The DNA here is from genome assembly GCA_030867875.1 of Actinernus sp. WN-2022. NCBI lineage: Eukaryota > Metazoa > Cnidaria > Anthozoa > Actiniaria > Actinernidae > Actinernus > Actinernus sp. WN-2022. The sequence goes on from JAOWCC010001368.1 coordinate 41,551,775, forward strand.
GGTACGTAAAAATGCTAGAGCCCTGTGGTGTGTCAATATTGCCTTGGCTGGTATCACTTAAAGTGTACCTTACTCTCAATCAGTGACTAAATGTGAAAGAGATTAAAACTGCAGTTAAAGTTGTCGGTATCTACTTTACCTATAACGAAACTCAATCCAAGAAATTAAATTTTATAGCTATTACTGATTTTTTGTCAAATTCTTTCAGCAGGTGGAAATGGAGAGGTCTTACATTACTGGGAAAAATACAGATAATTAAAACGTTCGCAATTCCAAAAATATTATACTCCCTATCTTGTATGCATGCCGACAATAATTTTATCAAAGAAACAAATACTTTGGTATACGGTTTTCTCTGGAACGGGAGAGATAAGGTGAAAAGATTAGCACTAATAAATAATATCGAGAACGGATCCAAGCTCAAAGAATCATGTGCATCAAAAAGTTATTTGAGGAGTGCTCAAATTCTTTTTGGAAAATTATGTTAAATTACTATTTACGGGAATGTAGGAGGTATTTTTCTTTTTCACTGCAACTTTGATTATTCTAAACTGCCATTGGATTTACCAAAATATTATATAGAATGCCTATCAGCTTGGTCTAGCCTAAACAACTCTACCCCCGAAACCATAGAAGAAATTGCCATCCAAGGTATTTGGAATAATAGATTTGTTTGCGTTGGAAAAAGTCAGTGTTTAATCAAAATCTTTTTTCGAAAGGTATCTGCAAAATTGGAGATTTATTTAATAATGATGGTCTAAAACTGAAAACTGCTATTGAAAATCTCAATCCATTAGAAATGTTTTGGCTACGTAGCGTATATGACGCTTTACCTAAAGAATGGAGGGCTGAACTAAAAAAACATTCAACACTAATTTCACGGTTATTCAAAACTTTTGAAATTCACAGCCTGCAATTAAATGTAGGGGATGACACTATTTTGCTTGAAAAGGCTACTTCTAAAAAAGTTTATAACTGTTTAATATCTAAAATCAACGGCAAAGACCCACATTAATACATATTTTTCAACAATAAATGATTCTATTGATTGGAAAGTTATTTACTCAATTCCCTTCAAATGTGCGCTTGATACTAAAACCCGAGAATTTCAATTCAAAATTCTTCACCGCATTGTATTTACCAATTATTTACTTCACAAGATCGGCAAGATACAGTCCCCTCTCTGCTCCTTTTGCCAAATAGACGTCGAAACCATAGAACATTTATTTTTTCACTGTCCTTTAGTTCAGTCTTTTTGGAATGCAGTCCAACATATTTTGACCAAGCAGAATTTGCTTCAAAGATCGCTCAATGAATTTGATGTTATTTTGGGGCTGGTAGAACGTCTAGAGCATTTTATTTTGATAAATCACGTGATATTAGTAACTAAATATTTTAAATATTCTTGTAAACTTAAGGAACAGACCCTGCTCATCAACCTTTTTCTTAGAAAACTTAAAATGATTTATAATCTAGAGCTGTTTATAGCCAGAGAGAAAGACAAACTTTCCTTTCATTATGGAAAATGGAATATGCTTATTTCCCTTATCTTTCAATGACACCTCGTATTTTATTCTTTCTCTTTTTTGGACATGACCTCAGTTAGCGCCAGGCCACACCACATTATATCTACACATTATTTCTTGTTATCGTTGGTTTGTTGTTTCATATTTTGATTTAGCATTTTATTTCGTTTTGCAGTTATGTAGTAAATGTTCTTCGGGCGAGGGGGCGGGTGGGGGGGGGGGGGGGGGGGGGGGAGGGAGGAGTGACATTGGGATAAATATACCAATATCAATGTATCATTAAAATATATTAAAAAAAAATAAAAAAAAATGCCTTCTGAGGATGGTTAATTGCCAAGTTCAAGTTCGTTTTATTTTGCACTATTTCTTTTAAAGATAATTACACAAGAAAATAATTGTAGAAAGAAAAAGAGAGGTACGGTAATAATAAAATAGTTTTGAATTTCAAGAATGTGCATAGAGGTCAAAGGAGTCATAGGCTTTCTAGTTGACCTCTATCACAAGAAAAATAAATGAGGATATTTGGAGCACAGAAAATACATAAATATCTATTGTACAAATTTTCTTGGGTGGTAAGCGGCCAAAATTAATACTAATAGGAAGAAGAATTTATTTACAATATTGATACATAATTATATGGAGACGTTGACAATATATTTATATATATGCAAAGAATAAAGATGGTATGAATATATTAAGTCGATCTTAGTTATTGTTCTATATTTACAATTTTACACAATAACTTAGGCCTGGTTTTCAAGTAAAAATAATTTGTATTGTTTTTTTAAAACTATTGTGTGGGAGGGATTTTATTTCTAACGGTATTTTTTCCCATAATCGTGATGCAAGAGATTTAAATCTCGATAGACCATAATTAGTTCTGGAAGCTGGTCTGTATAAGTTTTGGTTAGTAGCATATCTAGTATTATAATTATGAATATCAGTTGCAGAGGGGACTAAGTCGAAAAAAACAGGTGGTACACCTATTTTAACATATTTTATTTTGTGAACAAGAGTAGTGATTTTCAGATTAAAGGCATGTCAAGTTTTAGAATTTGCAAAATTCTATAATATGGGGTGGCATTTTCAAATTTGCTAGCAAAGAAAATGCAGCGAACACATTTATTTTGCTTTGTATTAATTTTACTTAGTCTGGTCTTAACAGCAGTACCCCAGGTCATTAGGCCATAACTCAAATACGAATAGATAAGAGTATAATAAAGTTGCTTTAGAATAGTAATAGAAATATGGTATCTTAGCTTACAAATAATTCCAATATTTTTGGCAATTTTATTATTAACATGTGTAATTTGAGTGTCCCATAGTAAGTGTTCGTCAATAAAAACCCCAAGATATTTAATATATGTTTTTTGCTCAATATTTCAAGCAGTTATTCTTATATTAGGGTTCTTCTTAGGGGAGGTTATCAGCATATAATTTTTTTTTTTTAAATTAATCGATAATTTGTTTGCTGCACAATACTCTTTCTAGTTCTTCAGAGTTATTTGAAGAATATAAAATATTTGTATCATCAGTGAATATTCTGAAAAGGAGTTTTTGAGAGGAGTTTGGAAGATCATTTAGGTACAATAAAAAAAGTAAAGGGCCTAAAGTTGATCCTTGTGGAATGCCACAGGTTATGTTTCTTAGACTAGATTCTGTATTATCAATTTTAACATATTGTTTACGATCTGTTAAATAGCTTGAGAACCAATTATGTGGTAAACCACGAATGCCGTATTTATACATTTTTGCCAATAAAATATCATGGTTAATCGTATCAAATGCCTTCGAAAAATCTAGGAACATACCACAAGTTATTTTGTTTTCATCTATAGCCGTCTTCAGGTTTTCTATAGTTTCAAGTATTGCATATTCTGTAGAGTAGCCTTTCCTAAAGCCAAACTGATAATTAAATAGTATATTATATTTTTCAAGGAAGGACATCAGTTGGTCATATACCATTTTTTCCAGAACTTTATTGAATGATGAAATAATTGCTATAGGTCTATAATTACCTAATTCTGTTGCACAGCCACTTTTGAATATAGGGGTTACTCTCGAGATTTTAAAAATATTTGGTACAGTCCCTGTTAGAATTGATTCATTGAAGATTTTTTTAAAAGGAACAGATAATGGTTCACTTGCCAGTTTAATAAATTTATTTGGAATATTTATATATGCTTTATTTTCATTTAGTGTAGCAAATTGTGTTAAAACTTCGGCTTCAGACACAGGCGATAGAATAAAACTAGAGGATGGAGAATTGTTTATATATTGTGTGGGATTTACGAAATCGTTATTTATAATCTTGCTTGCTAAAGTTGGACCAATATTAACAAAGTAGTGATTGAAATGTTCTGCAATATCAGCTTGTTGGGTCACAGTTTTATTATTATGAACAATTCTAATGGGTAAGGACTGTCCTTTTGTTTTACGTTTAATAAGAGTACCAATTAGTTTCCAAGTATGTTTAAGATTATCTTTATGTTTAAAAAATTGGTTGGAATAGTAGTCTTTTTTGCTTTTATCTTTCAAATGTGTAAGTATATTTGCATATTGCTTATATTCCCTAGTTTTCTGTGGGTCTTTGCTATTAAAATGTGTACGATACATTTTTTGCTTCCTTTTTATTGATTTAAGTATGCCAGCTGTAAGCCAAGGTTTATTGAGTTCTTTCTGTTTTGAATTAGAGGCCTGTTTCATTGGAAAATGTTTGTTAACAGTAGTCATTATGGCATTGATTGTATCATGTGTTTTTTCATTTAAATTCTTTCTTACATCTAAGACTTCTTCCCAATTTATTAATTTTATATCAGCCAAGTATTGATCCTTATTAAATTTAGAATAATCTCGATAATATTGTTTGCGACTAATTTTTTCCACTTGAGTTCGAACTATGCAGAATATTGGCAGGTGATCAGATATGTCAACAGTAGCAATTCCTGAAGTAATCTGGGATAAAGGTGTGTTGGTATAGATATGGTCAATAAGTGTTGAAGTGTGATCCGTTATTCTAGTAGCTTTGGTAATAACAGGGAGAAGGCTATTAGTAAATAGCATATCTAAATATTCTTCAGTCAGTGAATGTATATTACATTTAAGAAAGTCAACATTTATGTCACCAAATATGTAAATTTGATGTTTATTGGGGTTCAGTGTTTTAATAATGTTATTTAGTTGAGTAGTAAATTCTGCAAGATCATTAGTAGGGTGTCTGTATATACAACCAACAATTATAGGTTTTGCATTCTTTCCTGGATCAATTTGGGACCAACAGGATTCCACTAATTCCAATTCGAATTTGATATCTGGTCTAGGTCTATGTAGAGGCCTGCACCACCAGCATTAGTTAATGAATCAATATGAAGGAAATTATAAGAGCGGATGTCAATATTTGTAACAGAATATTCGTTAAGTTTTGTTTCAGTAACTCCTATTATATCCGGTTTAAAGTCTAAAGAGCAAATTATTTCTTCCAGTAGATCTAAATTTTTGGGAAGGCTTCTAACATTACAGTGAAAAATTGAGAGGGCTTTTGGGCCAGAATCATTCATAGCTTTGTTTAATTTTGAAACTGAAAAGTAATTAGAGTTAGGCGCGGCAAGCATCAAATCAGAGTCGCATTCGTCATGTTTATCTGGATTAGAAAACAAATCATAAAGGTCAAAATCGTCGTTTAGCAAACCAGACCAGCTTCCAAACATAGCATGAAATTCTCTATCAGATAGTGAATAAAAAGGGAGAGTACTTACAATTTCTTCAAGACCAGCCATTAGTTAATGAAGACAAGCTTATTAAGTTTACAAGGCTTCAGTAACCTATTGTACTATCTGGTCAAGATATTCATCGAACTGTTCATGCGTGACAAAGGTTAATGGCGGCGAAGTGTCAGACTCTCTTAGCAAAATCATTCCATTAACGGTCCAAAGATATTTGTAATGATAATTACGCTTGAATTCTAAAATACGCCCAAAAAGTCGCTTTCTATAGGAGGTGAGGCTTTCGTTAATATGGATAGCAGCGTTGTGCTTGATAGCAACTGATTCTGGTTGGGCTCGGACTGTCGGCAGATCTTTGGTCTTCTTTGTCCTTAATTGGCCTCGCTTCTTGTATATTTCTTCGCGTTTTGATCTCCTAGTGAATTTCACGATGATCCGATCTTGGACCTTCTTTGTAGGCGGGAGTCGATGGGCTATAGAAATGTCCTGATCGTCTAGTTCCACGCCAATTACGGTAGCCATTTCTTTGATGAGCTTAGCGGGATCGTCGTTCGCGACAATTGGGATTCCTGTAATTTCAAGCGAATCCCTCCTCGTATATTGTTCCAGTTCATCGAGGCGGCTCTCGAGTCTGTAATTGCCATCTTGCAAGAAGTTGGCGTCTTTCTCGATTTGTTGTAGCCGGCCTTCGGTTCCTTGAGCTTGCTTCTTAATGTCTTGGACTAGAGCCACAAGAGTATCGTATTGGTTAGAGATGAATTTTTGCGAAGCTTCTATCTCGTCGAACTTTCGGTTTAAAGCAACAATTTTTTCATTCAATGGCTTCGCTTCCCGTTGTATTTCCTGGCGGATATTTGGGAGAAATTCATCCCTCCAAGTAGATCGTAGGTTATCCAATGTTAAAGACATAGATTCAAGTTATCTACCGAGCACGCTTTCTGAGCTCCTTCCTCTTCGATGGTCAGACCAAAAAATAAAAAATATTTTTTTTTTTATTAAAAATAAATAAATAAATAAATTAAAAAAAAAAAAATTCTTGTTCTAGATTAGTACGTAAGAATGCTATAGCCCTGTGGTGTGTCAATATTGCCTTGGCTGGTATCACTTAAAGTGTACCTTACTCTCAATCAGTGACTATAATAAGTACCGTTCAGTCATCGATGAGTTTTGGCTTTTTAGTGATTGCCGTGACTCAGTCTTTCCATTCAACCGTGTCGATGATTTTGAAATCATCAATATGGTGTTTAACTCAAGTACTGACTGTTTATGTTCACAAAATCTTGGCAATTATAAATTAGATCGGCTACCTTATTTGAATATTGTCTCAACAATCCAAAATACTACCAGTCCTCTGGACTTAGATCCTGAGTCTATTTTACATTCACAAACAAACTTCAAATATTATTCTACACATGAATTTCATGCAAGTTCAGAAATCTCAGGTTTGTTCGCTATTAAATCATTCTTAATTTTTCATTACAACATTAGAAGTTTAGCAGCTAATTTTGACTACCTCTTAACAATGTTTGACGAGTTAAAACATTCTTTTGATGTTATTGGATTGTCTGAGATTGGATTCAATGTTGGGAAAGATCATTATAGTGATACATCAATATCTGACTATACTTTCATCTCACAGCCTAGTAAATCTATGGCAGGTGGAGTTGGATTTTATATTCATAAAAACCTAAGTTTTTATACAAGGGATGATCTAAGTGTGATTTCAGATGAATTCGAATCCCTATGGTTGAGATTGATGCGTCTAATAGTAAAAATATGCTCTGTGGTATTTTCTATAGACATCCAAGTTCCAAAATTAATATATTTCTTAACTCCCTCTATGCTAATCTTGATCTGATTCGGAAAGAATCTAAATATTGTGTTCTTCTTGGGGATTTTAATATTAATCTGCTTAACTATGATTGACATGCCTTAACTGAAGACTTTATAAATACCTTGAGTTCTTTTTTCTTTCAGCCTCACATTTTACAACCCACTAGGATTACTAACCATTCTGCAACCTTAATTGATAACATATTTTTTTAATTCTGTAGAACACTTTTCATTGAGTGGAAACTTACTCTATGATATTTCTGACCATCTTCCAAACTTTTTAATCATTAGTAAATTTTCTGTACTCTCCAAAAAGGTAAAATTATCCAAAAGGGATTATTCACAGTTTGATGAGACAGCTGTGATACAGGATTTTCAATCGGTTGATTGGGTTCAAACTAAGTCTAATTGTACCAAGGTCAATGGTGTGTTCAATGTGTTCTTTTCAAAAATCACAGAATTAGTTAATCATCATGCACCTGTTAAGCAGTTATCCTCTAGACATATTAAGTCATTAGCTAAGCCTTGGATAACCCTTGCAATAAGAGTGTCAATTAATATTAAGAATAAATATTTTAACAGGTATCTTAAGACTAAATCTGAGTCAGATCTTTCAAAATATAAGATCTATAGAAATAAACTCAATCATCTAATTAGGTTAAGCAAAAGGCTATATTACCATAACTATGTTTCTACTAATATATCTAATGATACAAACATTTGGAAAGGAATCAAACAAATTATAACCCTAAAACCTCATCAGTTAAATATCCCTAGTAAAATATAGTTATAGTTATAGCCAATCCTAATGATATAGCTAATGAATCCCATAGCACGACTCAACATCGCGCGCTGATTGGCTAACGAAGCGTTTAATATTTTGTGGAATTCAACGGTTTGAAAAGCTGTATTAAACGATGTACAGGAAGCCCGCGCGTAAATATTTTGTTTATTTTTATTATCGCGAACAGAGACACAAATCATGTTAAAATTACAAACCAGGATATTCACAAAGTGAACAGTAGTCAAAGAACATGAAAATTATATATCTTTTATTTCGTTTTTTTGCGAGAAATGATATGTTTTGGCCCTCGACTGAACAAGAGCGACTCGAGCTCGAGCTAATCCGAGGAATCGACAAAAACAATTGCAGCAAAAAGGTGTGATTTTGAACGTAAAAGTTGGACAGGGGCTTCGTGGATTTGCTGATTTAATTAATGTAATATTCACACAGAGAAGCTAAATGACTGAAAACAGTAAAAACAGGACGAAAAGCACGGCTACAGAACGGTACTAAAATCGTGGTACAAGGAAAGTTTTGGAAACGAGTGGACTGAACACAAGTATTAAACATTCAACAGTTTAAAAACAGGCTTATTTATTGTGAGACAGAAATTGAGCATTAACATTTGGTACTGAATTTGCTTATAAAGTAAGGAACACTGGCTTAATACTTACAAGTTTATGCGTATACTTGTGCAGCAGCTATTCGGTTTGTCAGGTTCAGTTTAGATTTTCACTTATCGACAACTGGTTTCGACAGCCCGCCGGTTTTCTAAATCTTTCACAATTTTGACTCCAGTTAATGCACTTTCGCTTTCTTGGTAAAGATTAGATCGAATTGAAGTGTACTTAAATAAAATACAGGTGTTTTTAAGCATACAAATCCAGTTTTGATGTCAGAAAACCAAATTTTATGAGCAACGAGCCAACAACTACACTTTTAGTTGAACATCGTGTGAGGCTCAGTCTAATTTTAGCTTGATTCCTATTCGCTCGTTAGTTTACCGCGCAATGGATTCCTGGCGCGTGGCGGGAATTTCAGCAACTATTCTTAATTTATTTTCGTAAATCACTAGATGCAATGGGTTTCAAAGAAAATTCATTGCCCGACTCGGGAATTCCACGTTAAATTTCACTTGAAAAACCGATATCGCACTCATCGCTTCGCGATTCGTGCGATATCGGTTTTTCGCGTGAAATTTAACATGGAATTCCCTCGTCAGGCAATGAATTTACCTATAGAATTCAATCTTTACTTTGCCAATATTGGCAATAATTTATCTAGAACCATCAGCAATCCAAATAATGTATCCTACCTTTATTATCTAAATCCCTCTCAACGAAATAGTTTCTATCTTTTTCCTACCACCTCTGAGGAAATTGAAGAGATAACGCCGATGTTTGCACTGCATTTCACTCGACCACATTTTCCTGCTCCCACCTACGATTGCATGCTGGGTAATGGACAACAATTCCACAAGGGGTCCCCCCCCTCTGGGACTCCGTTATTTTTTTTTATAAGTCTTTTACCCCTACAACCAAGAGCGGTGATTTCGACTCAAGCCGTTGCTTTAAAGTGACAAAAATACATCCTAATAGGTTGAGCAGGAGTAAAAGACTGCCAACTGCAGGATTTCAAGGATTTCATTGAATAATTTTTTCCTGTGTCTGAAAGCACGAACACAACGGTAAAACCCTGTGCAATCCCCTCACAAGGCCTACTAAAAGCAAACCAAGTAGTTTTCAGCCGTCCTCAGACTTAATGATGTCCTCAAACTCTCTGACAGTGGCATTTTTCTCCCAAATTAGAGCACATTTCATTGGAAACCCTACAGAAGTTGCAATACCTACCGTCGACCAGTTCGTAGAATTCACCCGAATGGCATTGTGGAGAAAGTTCGAGTTCTCGACTTAAAAAGTCAGCAGTATTTAACTACCCGGGCTAGCTAAACTTGAACTGAGGGGGAGGGTTGAGTTAGCACTCAGGATTTCACCAATTGAGCTCACACACGATCGGACGACAAAGAGTTAAAGTTCTAAAACGTATTTTATCTAAACCTCTTGAGCTGTTATTTAAGTAGAGGCACTGTCCCTGATGATTTTAAAATTGCCAGAGTAACTCCAGTGTTTAAAAATGGCTCACATTTCATCATATCTAATTATCGACCAATTTCCCTTTTGTCAGTGTTTAGTAAGAGACTTGAGACCCTTATGTACAATAGATTGTCCTCAAGCTCTCTGACAGTGGCATTTTTCTCCAAAATTAGAGCACATTTCATTGGAAACCCTACTGAAGTTGCAATACCTACCGTCGACCAGTTCGTAGAATTCACCCGAATGGCATTGTGGAGAAAGTTTGAGCCCTCGGCTTAAAAAGTCAGCAGTATTTAACTACCCCGGGCTAGCCAAACGTGAACTGAGGGGGGAGGGTTGACTTAGCACTCAGAATTTCACCAATTGAGCTCACACACGATCGGACGACAACGAGTTAAAGTTCTAAAATGTATTTTATCTAAACCTCTTGAGCTGTTATTTAATTTGTATTTTAGTACAGGCACTGTCCCTGATGATTTTAAAATTGCCAGAGTAACTCCAGTGTTTAAAATGGCTCACATTTCATCATATCTAATTATCGGCCAATTTCCCTTTTGTCAGTGTTTAGTAAGATACTTGAGACCCTTATGCACAATATATTAATTAAATATATTCACAAAATTAAATGTCTTTATAATAAACAATTTGGCTTTCGCTCTAACCATTCAACCATCCATGCATTATTAGTAATAACTGATAAAATCCAAAGAGCCATTGACAACAGTACATATTCTTGTGGTATATTCCTCGATCTAAGGAAAGCCTTCGATACTGATAATCTCAATATTCTGTTAAATAAGCTCCAAGTATTAGGTATCAGGGGCATTGCATTAGATTGGTTTCGATCCTATTTGAATAACCGTAAACAATTTGTTTCTATAGGTAATGCTAATTTTGTTCAGAGAAATATATCTTGCGGGGTGCCGCAGTCCAGTCCTTGGGTCCTTGTTATTTTTACTGTATATCAATGACTTTTCAAATTGCTCTAAAACTTAGATTTCAATCTTTTTGCTGATGACTCAAATCTCTTCTATGCTCATAAAAATCTGAAAGATCTTGAAATCATAGTTAATAATGAACTACAGAAGGTTAATGATTGGTTGTGTGCTAATAAACTTTCACTGAATGTAGATAAATCCAATTTCAGTATTTTTCATTCACACCAGAAAAAAATTAAACATGATATAAAAATTACTATTAGTGGAAAGGTTCTAGAGTCCAAACAAAGTACTAAATAAATTGGTGTTGAAATTGACTCTAATTTAAGTTGGAAGTGTCATGTTCATGAAACTTCTAAAAACATTTCTCGAGGTATTGGCATTCTCTCAAAAGTTAGACAATATATTAACACTAATATAATGATTCAGCTCTATTACTCACTCATCTACCCTTACTTAAGTTATGGTTTAGTAGTTTGGGGTATTTCATATAAGTCCACTTTTCATCCAATAGTTGTCCTTCAAAAGAGAGCCATCAGAATCATAACTTTCTCTAAATTTGATGTGCATACAAGTCCTCTATTTAAAAACCTAACATACTTAAATTCCATGACCTTGTTTTTCTTCATGTAGCCCAGCTAATGCACAATTATCATAACTGTACTCTTCCACTTATCTTTAATGACTTTTTTACACCGATTAACATAATTATAATACTAGACTTGCTTCTAAGTCTACCTATTAGATACCAAGAGTTAGAACTAATTTTGGTAAATTTAACATACGATTTCAGGGTGCCAAAATGTGGAACTCCATTCAAGATGACTTTAAAAAGCTTAGTAGATTGTCTTTTAAAAGTAAACTAAAATCCTCCTTTGTAGCCTCTTACTAATTCCAGAAATTATAATTAAGTTTCTGTTTCCTTCTCTCCCCCCTCTAGCATAAATGTTGCTAAACTGTATTTCATACTTATTGTTGTATCTGGTTTTTTTTTTCGTTTTTTTTTTTCTTATATTAGTGTGTAGTTGTCTGGTACCTGACCTTATACTCTACAATATTCTAATGTGTCACCTAGCTAGGTTAGCTTTTTAGTTATTACCCTTACCTTAGTCAGTGTTCTCGTATTATATTGTAAATCATGTATGTAGAAGTATGAATAAAGTTGTTGTTGTTGTTGATAGTAATAGTGTTTGTATGGAGATTACTTCTGATAGTAACAGTGTTTGTATGGAAATTACATCTGATAGTAACAGTGTTTGTATGGAGATTACATCTAATAAACTAGTAACAGTGTTTGTATGGAGATCACATCTGACAGTAACAGTATTTGTATGGAAATTACATCTGACAGTAACAGTGTTTGTATGGAGATAACATCTGACAGTAACAGTATTTGTATGGAAATTACATCTGACAGTAACAGTGTTTGTATGGGAACATTTTCGTTCTCAATTTTCTAGAGAAATATTTAATAAAATCCACCGATCTTACCCTGTGACTTGGTGTGGTTGTTATATATGTATGGGCCGCATTTCTGTGAATTTGGTCAAATTCCCCTACCCCTAGTAAGAGAGAAACACGGGTAGGACGCTGAGACATCGAAAGCGACGACTTATCAAGACTGTCTCACTTCCTGGACATTAATAAACACAATGGAACTCTTATCATATGAAGAAATAATGTATGAATTCATTTGGAACAACAACCATATTTGTATTGCTGATATGTCTGTCTAAACAGAGCTCTAATAAAAAAGAGAATTGTTAGATTGTCAGACATAATACAGAGAGATAGACAACTTTTTTCCTTTGAAGTGTTCAAGGCAAAATACGAGGATTTTTCACTACTCGCTCCGATGTAATTTCTCTTACCACGACAACTACCGGGTGTATTGTACGTCCGATTGAGCCATTATGGATAACGTTTTTCGCACAGGTTAGCTGCATCGTTTTAATATTTTGGTTGAAATTATGGCCGTCAATTATTTGTGATTACAAAACACTCGCGCCAAGGGCAGTTATAGACCAAATGTATATCTTTAAGATATAGAAATAAAAGGTTTTACTTTTTGTTTACTAGGCTAGCTAAATGATGCAAGTCGTGGCACATATGGTACTGGGTAAACAAACTAAATCTTTAAAGTGCTCAGGTTACGCATACCAGAATTTGGTCTGAACAGTACTAATTTATTAACTAGCTGCGAGGTAGGAGTTGCTGACAGTTATCTCAAAATTGGCAAGCTGCACGATAGTTAGTCTGAACATACCCATTTATGCAGTATGTTCAAAATTGGCTTAACCTTATCAACATAAGAACAAACACCTTAGGTATCACTGATATCTTATTTGATATATGGGGGAAATGTTCCGATTATGCACCTTTGAATTTTGTTATCCTTGTGGGAAAAAAAGGTCTTATATCAGTGTATATTAATCAAAATAAAACCATTTTACGGCTACATAAAGTAAAACTGAAATACCTTAATAACTTAATAAATTATTTATAGCAAGAAAAACAATAAAGGGCTCACTAATTACGAAAAATGGGATAAAATAATTATGAATATCGATCTCCTTATTTAAATCATTCTGAGTATTTCATTTTTAATTTGTTTCTGCTTTATAGTAATGTGTTATTGTTGTTATATGTGCATTGTCCCATTTCTTGTATTTAAGTATTTTGTAATACCTTGCAGTATTGTTGTTTTTACTTATACGTAAGGTTTATATATGTAAGTGCAAACTGTAAATAAAGATGTATATTAAAAAAATCGTACGTTTCAACTGTGACAAAATGGCCGTCGTAGCTCGCAAAGCATGACGGTTGGTCTATAATATTTAAGTAGGAAAGGCCGTAGTTGAATTTCGTTTCGAAAATAATTATCATTTTAATAGAAACGATAATCTAATCAAATCTAATATTTAATTTGCTTCCACACACTGGATATATTATACACGGAAAATGTATTTGTTTTATTCAAAAGTTCGACTGGTTGGCGGCTCCAGACCCAGTCAAGGACGTGTAGAAGTCTATCATAACGGACAATGGGGTACGGTCTGTGATGATCGCTGGACAGTTACTGATGCAAATGTGGTTTGTCACCATCTTGGCTTCTCTAATGCCACTTCTGCTCCCTGTTGTGCATATTTTGGAGCAGGATCGGGTAACATGTTGGCCTATGTTTCGTGTGATGGTACAGAGGGTAATATTACTCAGTGTTCATTTAGCGGATGGGGAACTCATAACTGCACACATCGACAAGATGCTGGAGTGATTTGTGGAGAAGGTATGTTAAAGGAAATTCTCATTTTATAGTTACTTTAATTTAATGATTATTCTTAACAAATACAATATGGTTCTCGTTGTTCTATAACAAAATAATGCACGCTCGAGATCGTGAAATACTGCGGATGCATGAACGGAACGCAAGTGCATTTAGGACCTTATCAAGACTTCGAAGGTGCATTAATTTGTTATAGAACAAGGATAACCATATTTTATTTGTTTTATAATATAAACTTCAATCTAGATGAAGGAAAGTATAAAGCTATTAAAGAACCCGCGTAAAAATCTAAGGCCCCATTCAAACGTCGAACGTTTCGCGAATTCATGCGCCGAACCTATTTAGATCAAAATAAGCCGACTAATTATCTTTGGTTTCAATTGCGTTCGGCGCATGAAAAGTTCGACGGTTGAATCGGACCTAACAGCAAACTGACGCCAGCGAAAACCCCATTTTACTGTACTTCACGCCGGGCACGAAAAACCGTAAAAACGACGAGGCTGATTGTAACAGAAAAAGTAAAAGTAATCAGTACCATTTCCTTACTTCTACTCTACATTTTAAGAAATGTTGGACAATTGTTGCTGTATTATGACGTTGTTGTGACGTCATAAGGGACGCCTCTTTTTTAGGTGAAAATACGTTTCAAACATATTACGTCACGAGAATGCCTTAATGAAATATATTCATTTGGCGAAAATTTGAACTTTCTATGTTAAATATATTCGAGGTTATGGACGATTTCCTTTCTTTATGACGTCATTATTAGTGGCGTCATACTTTAAGCATAAATCGGATTGCAGACTATAAAAATGTTATTAAAGAGTGTGAAATTTGTGAGTGTTGGCCACATGCATTTAATCGATAAAATTCTAAACATTCTGTACTGGCAATATTCTGAGGGTACACAAACATATTTATGACGTCATAATAACGTCTAATGACGTATACAGAAAACAGGGCTTCAATTCTAAGCTGTTATGCTAAAAAAAGTCTGAAAATAACACGTTCTTACTACAGAGGATCTTTATTACTGTGCAAAATATAATGCACCAGTATTTCCAACTCAAAAATTTAAAACAAGCGATATTTTCATAAGTGGTTTTAGACTTAGATACAAATATCTGGATATTTTTTGAGATATTTAGATGCTCGTGAGATATTTAGAACATTTGAGGATATTTAGAACTTTTAGAGCAGAGTTTTCTGACTTTTCTCCTAAATTTGATTGACATTTCAAGCCTTTTGGCTCATATCCGAGCCAGCACATATTCAGCGGTTTTAATCTTGAATAATGTATCTCACAATTCTAATGCTATCCAGTAATCCAATATGGCGGATATCGAGCATGAAGCCCAGACTTCTATTACTGGAGACACAGCCGTGGAAGTAGAGAGAGAAAGTGAAGTGGTTTCTATTCTAGATCGCCTGAAGTCACCAGCTGCAAGTGATTTGTTCAGAAAAAGAAAGTTAACAGGAAACCGCCGGTCACAGTCGAGTCACTAGAGGAAAAACGAGCCCAACATTTCAGCAAAACAAGGAGTTGAAGAATTCAAAGATGAAATATTCATCGCAAAACAGGATGGTAATTTGTTTTGTCAGTCATTCCGGGAACCTATATATATCTGTAAAAAAGCAGAACATAGCCGTGCATATTTCTAGCAGAAAGCACAAGACAAACAAAGAAAAAGTGTCACAAACTACAAAGAAGGAGAAGCACATTGCAGAGGTTATGGCAAAGTACGATGAAGTGCACTATCCAAAGGGCGAGACACTGCTGACTGCGACAAGAGTATTTAGAGTGAATGTCGTTCAAGCCTTTCTAAAGAGTGGCACACCATTAAATAGAATTGAAACCATCTCTAGAAAAGTCGAATCAAATGGGACGGTACTTAATATGATAATTTTGTAGGACAACAACTTCGCTAAACTCGCAAAATAGAAGACTTTTCCCGTAAAAACACCCCACAGCACTCAAATAACTACTAATCCTTATTTGTTGAGTATATTTAGAGCACAGTATCGCTAAAGGTTCAACAGCTACAACAACTCTCTCTGAATTTCTAACGAGTTCATTCCAGGAGTGAAAATCTAACTCCATCTTTCAAATCGTAGCCACAGAGAACCAAAACCAATTTTGAGATACAAACCGTCTTTGATGGTAAACCTCTGTTGGTATTAGTCCTTTTCTGTATTTTCTGACTTCATAGACAAACAACGAAGAACGCCTGGTACATAATTTTACAGAATTGGACGCGGTTGAGGCAACAAAGGGGATAAAATGCTCTGTTTTTCTCGACTCTGCCGCTAGTTATGACACTGCTGACAAGTTTTTCGAACCTTGATTATTACCCAAACTGGATTTGTAAAAACGAGCCGAGTTTACTTTAGAAGGTGCCGAAATTTAACACATTTACGAAGACATACTAGATCGTTGAGATGGGATATGAAAGAACATGGTAAGTGTTCGAATAGTAACCCAAAATGAAACGTAATTTAGGCTGTTGAGGTCCTTCGTCTCACTAATCCTTTATATGACGTCCTTGAATTTCACTTTAGCGAATAATCCGACGAAATACAACGCTTCATTTTCGTTTTTGAGCTCTAAACAGAGTTTATGAGTGTCTTATTCTACACGAAGACCAAAGAGACAGGGGCATTTAGCGTACTAAAATATATTACAATATGAAAATTGTAGCGCTATACATTTACTGTAAAGTTGAGAACTCCGCGGAGGGCAATTGCTTTCTAAGTGTCATGATTTAACTGCGCATGTCCATTCGACTTTTCTGGCGATGCTTCAGATATCTGTTTGAAGCACGATTTGCTTTAACATACAATTCCAACATGCGCCAAATTATTTCTTTAATTCTTAACGAAGAATATGAATCTATTTCAAAGGAAGTTATGGGTAAGGACATCGCAATCATTTTTGATGGAACCACCCGATATAGCGAGGCACTGGTTGTCCTTGTGCGTTTTGTAGAATCATGAGAGGTGAGACAGATGCTTGTTAGTTTCAAGCTTGTAAAGAGTTCTGTTAGTGGGGATGAGTTAGCCCGAATTATTATTGAGGTATGGCATATAAATATCAATGTTCTGCACTTTCGAATATTATGTACAAACAGCAGTAAACGATGTCGCAGTTTCTCTTCCCATTGAAGTGTTCCAAGATGCCCAACTCTTCAGCCCAATGTTTGTTAAGATATCTCGACCCAACGCTGTTGACAGGTTGAGAGAATCAGAGCTATGCCCTTTCTCAGTACTAACAACGTCATCCAGTCCCTAAAAGATGAGCTGCCAGCCTACATCGGCAAAGCTACCGAGGTCCCAGATGATTTCGACACATTGTCTGGCACCTGGCCCTGGTGGAGAGCCGCTTCTCACGACCTACCTTCGTGGTCTTCAGCTGTACATAAGTTTGTAGTCGTACACCCATCGTCAGCAGCAGCTGAGAGGGTTTACTCTTTACTGACTACAATGTTCAGTGGTTTTCGATACTTTCATGCTCGTGAACGAAAGATTTTTTAAATATTTAATACAACATTTTTAGAGGTAATTAAAAATTATAAGAAACCTATTAGAAAATGATATATGACGTCATTGTGACGTAATAATGATGGCTATGTTAGCTTAACTTATCAGGCTATGTTTTGTTTACACTCCTTTACACACCTACCAAAATTCATTATTCTATGTCGAAAACTTTTAAAAATTGTTTACAACACTTCTCGTCGCTGATTGGCTTAAGTATGACAGCTTGACATTGATGCTCTGAAAGCTCGTTTCTTATTGTTTCTTATTGGATGAAATAACCTGCTAAGAAGAGAATATGTTAAGGGACCATTGACATATTTCGTTGCTATGCAGCACCGTTGCTATACTCGAAGGAGCAGATGCGATTTTGAATTCCGGTTTACGCTAGCCTGAGAAAACGGCAATCCCTTTATGTAGGACGACACGAATTTTTACCAAAAATACAATAGAATACGATACAATACAATGCAATACAACAATAGAACGCAACACAGTACAATACAATAGAATACAATTTGGTAGCAATTCGTGTCGTCCTACATGAAGGGATGGCCGAGAAAACAGCCGACTCGGGCGATATGAGTCGACTTCTCAGTCTAGTTTTTATTATATGCGTGCCCACCGGCCTCCAGATAGTTTTAATACCTACAGTGTATCTTATGTTTCAAATGGTTCTGCTCTATCAGGAATAGCCACGAATAGACATAAATCAAGCTAGCTCTGACCTCTGGTTTATTTACTTCTACTCCGTAACGTGTCACGCAATAATAACACTCCACATAAACATAACAATCATGTAGGCCAATCACGTGCCTGGTTCCATATTGTAACATCCTCCCCGTTTTAAGAGAATAACAATACTCTAAATACAAGATGACGTATGGTTGCCAATATACATAAGGAATCAGGTATGAATAAATGAGATGCACGAAATCATATGAGTTCGTGTCCATGTAAAATTATTTACGGTTATTAAATATAACAGAACGTAAAATGTCACTCTCTGTGTAGTACGGACGTAGTCCTTTGTTGGTAACTTTGATTATTGTGGAGTGAACATAATCTTTTCAGTAACCAGGAGCCCTCCTCGAACGCTGAGGCCGCAATGGCTCCTTTGGCTGATTGGTGTGCGCGGTAGGAGGACTGGTCTGTGAAGATGTAGGAGGCTGGTTCGTTCGCTCATGTTGTAAAGCAGGTGCGATCTGTCCTTGAAGGTCTCGCCCCGGCGAGCTTTCACCTGGGTGAGCCTGCTTCGATGTTGTCATGGCTTCCGGACTCTCCGCTGATTTATTCATATGGCACCGGTTTCTTCGGTACACATGCCCTTCCGGCGTTTCAACGCTGTATGACCGTTCATCCAGCCTAGCCGTCACGGTTGCTTTCTTCCAGGTTTTTCCTCCCAACCGAAATGGTTTGAATCGCACTACGTTGCCTTCTTCCAGCACTGGCAGATCTTTCGCAGTACGATTGTAGAACTTAGCCTGCTGCTTTTGTCGCTTATCCAACTCCTTGATTTCCTTCTCCGGATACACAACTCTGAGTTGCAACAAGGTTTTTGTAGTTGGAAGAAGAGTCCTCGTCCTCCTGTTCATTAGGCGCTGGGTTGGACTCGACTCCAATCCCTTGGTTGGCGTATTCCGGTAGTCGAGAATCGCCAGATATGGCTCTGTTCCGGATTCAAGTGCTTTGCGGATAAGCTGCTTAGCTGTTTTCACCGCTGATTCCGCCTTGCCATTGGCCTTGCTGTTGCCCGGACTGCTCGTGTTATGTTCAAAGTCCCATGTCTTGGCAAACTTCGCAAATTCTTCTGCACTGAATTGTGGGCCATTGTCACTGATTAAACGATCCGGGCAGCCGTATTGGGCAAAATGATTCTTAAGCTTTAAGATGACTGTCGCTGCACGGGTGTTTAGTAATCTCCCAGAAGTTGCTATAATAGTCCACCGTGATTAAGAACTCTTTGTTGTCAAACGTAAACAGGTCAACACCGACCTGCTCCCACGGAGGGGTTGGAGTCTCGTGAGGCATCAGAGTCTCTTTCTGGGGACTTGTTTCATTCGCTTGGCACGTTTCACACGCTGCAACTAGCTCCTTTATTTCGGCGAACATTCCTGGCCAATAGAGCGTTTCTCTCGCTCGTCTCAGACACGACTCTGCCCCTTGGTGGGAGGAATGTAGCTTGTGCTTCATTTCTTGGCGCATGCTGCTTGGAATGACTATTCTTTGCCCTCGGAATATCATTCCGTCCTGCATCGCAAGCTCGTCACGCACACTGAAATAAGGCGTTACAGGTGTGGTAATTGCTTCCTTTCCTAAGGCCATCCGTGCAGAATGACATCTTTCAGCAGCTGTAAGGATTCATCTTCACCCGTCGCGGACCGAATTTGCTGTAGCCGCTCACTCGAGATTGGGAGGAAGTTTGTCAGATTGACGTTCTCGAACTCAGCTCCCGACGGGTGCGTAGTCTTTGGTAGGAAGGCTCGAGTGCGTCAGCTAAATGCATGTTCTTGCCTCGCTCATACTGTACTTCAATGGTGTACTATTGAAGCCTCATCATCATGCCTTGCAAGCGTCGCGGAGCACAGGCAAGGGGTTTCTTTAGGATAGCTTCAAGGGGCTTGTGGTCGCTCTGAACTCTGACGTGCCGGCCAAATGAATACTGATTAAACTTCCCAAGAGAGAACACTATGGCCAGCATCTCCTTCTCGATTTGAGTATATCGCTGTTCGGTTTCTGTGAGTGCACGACTGACGTATGCGATCGGTTTTCCGTTTTGCAACAGAGCAGCCCCAAATCCCTTCTGGCTCGCATTGCATTGGAGTTCCAACTCGCTGTTCGGATCGTAATATCTTAAAATAGGCGCTTCAGTGACAAGCCTTTTGACTTCTTCGAACTCCTCCTTCTGCTCTTCAGCCCACACGAACTCCGCGTCTTTACGAGTCAGGCGACGGATTGATTCCATGCTGTCTGCTAGTCTCGGTAGGAATTTCGCTAGATAATTCACGAATCCGTTTAGCCGCTGTACCGCCTCTACGTCTGTAGGTCTCCTACCGCTTTCGCCTTTTCGGGGTATATTTTGAGTCCCTTGTTCGTAAGCACATGAGCCATCTATGTAACTTCCTTTAGCCGCAACTGTACTTTATCAGGATTCAATGCGACACCACGCTCGCGGCATCTTTCTAGCAGGCTCGCCGTCGTGGTCCGCGTTCGCCCCCTCCTCTGTGGCACCAACTCCGTAAATCAGAATATCATCGGTGATATCAAGAATTCCGTCCATCTGATTGAGCACCTAGTCAACTCGCTTCTGAAATATTTCTGATGCAACCGACAGTCCAAACGGAAGTCTGCACCATCGATACCTTCCGTGAGGTGTTGCGACGGTTGCCAACAGGCTAGACTCGTCGTCAAGAATACAGTGCCAGTACCCAGAGCGAATATCTACGGTTGAGAACACTTTTGTTTATGAAAGCTCTGGTAATATGTCGTCCAGTACCGGGAGTTGGTATCTCTCTCGTTTCAGGGTTTCATTTAGCGGTTTCGGGTCAATACACACTCTAAGCGCTCCCGACTTCTTGGTTGCCAAGACTACACTGCTAACCCCCGGCGTTGGTTTGTCGACTCTGGCGATAACCCCTAGCTCTTCAAGCCTGTCCAATTCCTTCTTGAAGTTTTCTTTCAGCGCCGTTGGAACTCTTCGTGTCGGAGTTATCACGGGTTTTGCGTTTTCATCCACCTCCAAACGAACTTTGTCGGGAAAACTCCCGAGTTGGCTGTCGAACACCTCCGGATATTATTGTACAATTCCTTCTACTGTCAACAGCTGATTAGCATTCATCACGTTTCGTTGCGGCGCTGTCACCGATACAAAGTTCTCTTTGTTGTTGGTTATCAGCTGCATTTGTTGTGCCGCTCGCGAACCCAACAGCGGAGTTAAGTCTTCGCGGACAACCACAAACTCCACCGAAAACTTCTTACAGGACTTGGGATTCTTGATAACAATTGCCGCGGTCCCTAGCGGTTTGACCTCGGTCTTGTACCACATGATCAGTGTTTTCGTGTTCGGAGAAACATCATGTTTGTTGATAAACGCTTCGGGTAGAATGTTTATCGACGCCCCACAGTCTACTTGAAATTCAACCGGCTTTGTTTGCACTAAAATCTCCGCGTATATTTCCTTCGGGTACTTTGCACAGAAGGTTCGACTGAGCAAACAGTTCCTGCGTTGACAGCCACACTTCCGATGTACTCAGTGTCACTATCCGAATCGCTTTGTTCTTGCGAAATGCTATGAACTTGGCTCACGGGTTTACGGCAAACCTTCAAAAAATTGTTCCTTTCGCCACAGTTATAACAGAGTTGGCCCCAGGCAGGACATTCTTCCTTCTTCATCGGGTGGTTTCCACCACAGTACTGACATGTCTTCTGAGCGCTAGCATTCTTTACATTCCTTTGTCTGGTTGGAAACTAGGGGTTTTTGTCGGCTCTGTCTTGCGTTCACGGCATGAACATCCTCAACTGTGTTTGTTCCCGCGATAGCTTTTAACTGTGTCGCTGTCGCTTCAGTACTTCTGCAGGTATCTATGCAACGATTCAGCGTCAGTTTTCTTTCCCGAGAAGTTTCTTTCTTGTCTGACCACTGCTCACGCCAAGCACTATCATGTCGCGAAGTAGGGAATCTCGCATGCAGTCACAGAAGTTACATGTTTGCGCTAGCGTGCGCAATTAAGCGACGTAGGTATCAATCGATTCATTCTGCTCTTTGTTTCTGCTGTTGAAGATGTACCGTTCATACGTCTCATTCACTTCTCCAATAGTAAACTGGTCAAACTTTTCGATGATTTGTTTAGCGTTCCTTGTTCCTCGTGTGTTTCAAACGACATACCATTGTATATCTTGAGCGCGTCAGGTCCTATACAGTGTAGAAACAGTGTAGAAACTTATACGCTTCAGGCTGCATGTGTACTGATGTTCATTATGACTATATGGTTTGACCGCATTTGCCTGAACGTCTTCCAGTTCTCAGCAATGTTCCCGGTTATGGCTAATTGCGCTGGTGGTAGGATTTCTTGAATTGGCATTTGTGGCACTGCTGCATCTACCGGCTCAGGATGTTCCATGATTCTTCCCTTTTACGGTCGTGGATCGTTACTCACGCTGCCACCATGTTTCAAATGGTTCTGCTCTATCCGGAATAGCCACGAATAGACATAAATCTAGCTAGCTCTGACCTCTGGTTTATTTACTTCTACTCCGTAGCGTGTCACGCAATAATAACACTCCACATAAACATAACAATCATGGTTACATATTGTAACATCTTACACATGTTTTTAAGTTTTGCTCGTGGTTTACCAGAAAGGTTTTCATGAATGAATGAAGGAGGGGGACATTGGGGTTTGCGGTGTGGGTCAGTTTTTAGTGCGGTATTTCGGTGAATTAAATCCTATATTGCGGTATTGCGGTGATCTCAAATCCTGTAGTGTGCGTTGTTTGTGTTTTCTAACCATCGGTGTTCGGTGAAACGTTTATTTTCAAAGTCAAATCCACGTAAATCACCGGACTCTTAAAAAAATTATGCGTCATTGCGGTGTCGGTATTTTTTCAACGTTACATGCGGTGATGCGGTGTTTTCGGATTTTTTTTGCGGTGTTGCAACATTGAGAGCGCCCCAATGTCCCCCACATGAAGTAAAGTGGTCAAAAGGCTCAGGCAAGCCGAGGCGGTGCGAATGAAGATGACTTACACTTAGTGATAACATGGGAAATATAGCTTTGTAGATGACTTACACTTAGATAATATATGAGAAATCAAGCTTTGTAGATGACTTACACTTAGTTAAAATATGGGAAATCGATTGATAATTTTATGGAGAGCGAGTGAGCAGCACAAGACTATGGCAGCTTGAACTGTTTTATTGATCCTATACGCGTATCTTCAGACTTCGTCAGGGATATTTAACTGAATATATTTACAAAGGCGGATGTATTTACACCCTGTACAACGTGATAAAGACTACACCAGTATGGAAATACTTGCAAAATATTTTCGGGGGTGGATAAACACCCCGAAAAATATTTATTTACATAGGTTTGCTAGTGTGTAAGTAGATTTGTAGCTAATAATGCACTTGATTTCTGGTAGGAACTTTAGTACAACTCTCTTAATATTAAGATGACTGACGTTATATGTAGCCTTAAAAACAACTACTTTGCCATCCAGATTGCGTTTGCGATTTTTGAGCAACTTACTGCGGTCAGAGTATTTAACTTCGCGAAGTAGCGGAAGCAAAATCTGATAAGGATAACCGCGTAATCTGAGCCTCTTCCAAAATAATTCGCATGTAAACGAGAATGCTGTGAGAGCTACGTGTATTTCTGGCGTAACGCATTAATTCTCCTTTGATAAAGGCCCTCTTATTGCTAGTGGGCTGAAATGATTCGTATGGAATGTACAAGTACTTATTAAGTGGTTTCTGAAACGTGGAGAACTGAATAGTGTTCTTTTCACGGTCTTTGAAAAGGAGTAAGTTCAGAATACCAGAATCACTGATATCAAACGTTATTTTGATACGGTCATCTTTAGTATTCAGTGCATTAAGAAACTCTAGTAGCGTATCTCTGGGGCTGTATGCAGATGACAATTATGTCGTCAATAAACCTCTTGTATAACTGTAGGTGTTGAGAGTATCGGTTTACGATATCTTTCTCATGATGAAACATAAAAGCGTTAGCGGTGTTCCCATTGCAATACCAAACGTTTGATGGAAAATATCCTGGCTAAATTGAGAAATGAGAAAGTTATTCTCAATACAATCCTAGTGAGCTGGATCAAAAGTGGTGTCTTGGGTATAGAGTTCTCTCTAATTAAGATATCAAGTGCTACGATTGCTTTCTTGGTATTGGTATTAGGATACAGCGACTTAACATCTGCCTTTATAAATATCTTGTTCGGGTATTCGGACTCAGTTGTTTGGAGCGGGAGCGGAGGGAGGAAGAAGCCCATTAAAACAGCATTATTTGAACCAAGTGGATAATATCTACTTTTATTTCGTTCAACACTGGCTCAGAAAACGACAACTTTTTACAGTTGTTGCCACAGGGATCCCACTTCCTGGTTTATCTATTCTGCCCCACAATATCCGGTTAATTTTCAACCATCCAATCAAATAGTTTCCTCATTCAATACGTTAAGCCAACACAACACACGTATTCCCTCTTTCCGCGCTATGCCCTCCAATAAGGTTCTGAAATTACGTAAGAACAGGGTTCCTCTCCAACTACTTTCAACTCCTATTCCAGACGACAAAGGTACATTCACAAACCTATTTTCTTTTATAGTACTGCCACATTTTACCTTTATATATTACTCCTCCCCCCAAAAAAAAGTCTTCTCCCGATTTCCGTCCCGCTTTTCTCCGAGCGCTCTGCACACCTAGATTTCCAAAAATATCCTTTACACACACTTCGAGTTAACTCTAAATTATCCTTTTCCCCTACCAACAGTACACCTATTTCACACAACAATATCCCACCTAACCAGCTACCCTGGTACCAAGAGCAGTGTGTAGGGTAGATACATCTGGGCTAGATGTTTTCGAAACACGCTCAACCTCGTGTTCAGTGGCACGCCGATAATCTACCCCTGAAGAGAATGATCGGTGTTTGTGCTCTTTGGGAACTCTACCTGGGTTTGCTTTCGTATGAGCTCATATTTTCGGCTGGCAGTTAACAAAATTCCCACATTTTTAATACCCCCAAAACCCCATTTTTTCAGCGCGTTTTTTACATATGTTTCAATAATTTTCTCACAGCCCCATATTTTCCTTTATCCTTGGCTTTTTACTCGGGCCAGGCCTTTGGCCAGCACGAGTCCTAAATCGCAATGTTTTATTTTATTTTCCAACGTCGAACTTTTTCGCCGTTAACCAATCAGATAGCACCTTCTTTGGAAGTTCTTTTCGCCACCGTACCAATCAGATTGCACTGTGCTGGTCACGTGAACAGTGGACAACATTTCCAGGTTTTTCAAGATGGCGGCGAGTGGGAGTTTTTACTTAGCAAAACCTTTAATATCAGTTGTTTTGTTGTGTAAACCAAAGGTTCCTTCATGTGTATTACCAAGATTTTTGTCTTTTCTAAAGCTGAAAGGTGTTTCACGGGCTTTTGACGGGAATTTATCACATATTATGCGACATGCTTTAAGATAACTCGTGACAGTGGGCTCTGCGATCAACACTGACTACAAAGACAACAGCTTGTAAATGTAAGTAGCCTCTAATCTGAACATGATAACCTTTAAACCAATTGCCTGTCGTTGCGTTGTTATTTATTGTTATTAATCTCTCGAAAGCATAGTAGAAATGACCCGATTTCTCAGTTCTCTGACTGACAGGGGCCTTTTAAAATAATATATGCACATGTTGCCCTAATTCCGGCCGGTTTTTGCATTTATCATTATAACTTACCTTAGAATAAAAGCAGCGATTAGGAAATTTCCCACGAGATTACCTTATTCCTTCATTAACCCTATTGTAAAGTTTTGATTCGTTTTTCTTCACGATTTAACCAAGTTATTTCTAAAAATATTGTTCAAATTGGTTGCCCTAATTCCGGTAGGATTGCCCTAATTCCGGCCGATAAGAATAAAGATGTGTACTTGAAGTTTTGGCGATATTTTCTCGGCTTATTTCAACTAGAAATTCCTGTGGCTGCTTGTCAAGGTATTTGAGATGAAAAAATATGAATCAGGATCCCCTGTATTACAACAACCGCGCCCATGATAACAACTGCGCCCACGATGACAACTGCTGACTTGTTCGCTCAATCTTTGGATATTGCAAAATGGTTCGCATTGTCATTTTGAATGCGGTGGAGAGTGCTACCAGGAATTTCAGATACGCCCACCTGTTTCTATGCATGACCCTCAGTGTAACGAGAGTACGGCAATAAACACGATAAAAACGCTTGTTTACAGTTTAGTATGGGCTCCAAAATTAGAAACCATACCGCCGTGCCGGAATTAGGCACACCAAACGAAAATACAGGCAGAATTTTAATTGAAGTTGCACTCCGTAATTTGAAACCGTTCAGACTAATTTTTCCTCTCAGAACTGAGGTAATCTTTAGAGTTTCATCTATGCCAAACATTAACATTTCACATACCCTACTTTGCGAGAAAACGCTTCTGTTTCTTTATTACCTAATTCAAAGTGCAGTCAAAAGACACACTTGGAGAAATTGAGACTCGACTTACCTTTACAAAAGCTTCGATTTCCCCGCCTAAAAAGACGACAGGAAGCCCACAACAATAGTTTACGAAAGCAAACTAATCAATAATTTATCGGATTGTGCCGTTTGTTATTTATTTTTAGTTTACGGAGAATAATTGAGTGAGTTTCAAAGACAAAGTGTCTGGAATTGGGACCGGCCGGAATTAGGGCAACATACTGTATTTAAATGTTTATAAATTCGGGAACGAAAATATAGCATGCAGTAAGTGAGTATAAACTGAGTAAGTAATCCGAAATGAAGATTTTTTCAAACGAACGATAAATGGCTCTGATGTGGAAATCGCATATTTATCTGTGGCGTGTTATTGACACTGGTAAAAACCAATCTTTCCTAAGCACAAGACCAAGGGACAGTTACCACCTAACAGTGACACATGTACAATTATTGATTTTTATTTTGTTCTATTTCCCGGGTCTATTTACATCTGGCCTGTACCTCCTTTTATTTGATTATTATCTCTGGGTTTAGGCATACTACAGTGTATTTAATGTTTTTTTTAGAACTGACATAATGATGTTATGTATAGAGTAGTGTATTTATCATTATTGTAAGTATATAAAATAAAATAAATTTGGTCCAGAACTGAGAGAGTATACTTACATGCAAGTGATACTCTTTCTTTCCCTTCCCATTTCTTGTACCATTATATATCCACGCAAGCTAGAACTTGTTTCAGTGTTTTCCATCTGAGGTGGTCCTGGCTTAAGATAACCCTAAGGTTACCTTAAAGTGTTTATGAAACCAAATTTTGCATCTTTATTTTATTGAAGAATAATAAAGTTCATTCTTTTTTTATTATCAAGAGTATATTTATTTTTCAGTTCTGCCTTCGGAAAGGTATCTTTTTCGCAATTCAAATTGACTACTTTATGCCTAAAACTGTCCGGCGCCTGGAACCGAGTCCGCCATTACAATGACGTCACCGAGAGGACTCGCAAGTGACAATTCCTAAATATGATCATGTAAGACGACACACATTTCTACAATAAAATACAATATAATAAAGCACAAACAATTCAATACAAAAAAATGAAATACAGTAGAACGCAACACAATACTTAACAAATAAAAGATGGTTCTCCTTGTTCTATAAAAAACGCACGCTCGAGGTCTTGAAAAATTGCGGATACACGAGCAGAACGCGGGTGCATTTAGCAGCATTTCAAGACCTCGAAAGTACATTATTTTGTGATAGAACAAGGAGAACCATCTGTTATTTGTTTTATAATATAAACTTCAATCTAGACGAAGGAAAGTAAGCTACCTAATTTTAAGAACCCAAATAAAAATCTACTAAGCAAATAAACTGACTACAGCGAAAACCCCATTTTACTGTACTCGACTTGTTTACAACATTTCGCGTCGCTGATTGGTTCAATTCTGACAGCTTGACATTGACGATCTGAAAACTCGTTTCTTATTGGATGAAATAACCAGCTATAAAAAGAACATGTCGATTGATAAAGTGGAAGACAGAAATTGCAAGACTGCCGGCCGGAAACGGGCTGTAAAATTGTCAACTGATCAAAACTGTTGCAGGAAACACAAGTGCTTTCTTTTTACAATGTATGGCCAGCACAGGAGAAGTTAATCTGCACATTGTGATAGTGTTGAAAATGCCTGATGGCAAAACATTTATAGAGAAAGCGTTTATAATATAGCGAATTCTGAGGCTGAGTTACGTGAGTTGAGGTTCCCGGCTATATTATTTTTCTACAACAACTGCATCGTTGTCAGACAATGGCTATTTATTCTGTGGTCTGAAAAATGATATTTTCATTATCCCAAGGAACAGTGTTTAACTGCTGCTCTGATGGCAGTAAGTTGCGTAGCTTTTGAGGCTCAGTTCGACTAATACGGCTTTCGCAATTCTGGGTTCTTTGCACGTTTTATCGTCCGTTTTTCATTCACGAACATTCAGGAACCTCGGCTTAAACGAATTTCTACAGGAAACCAGAGAAACCCTATATTGTATTGTTTGACAAGGCATTCACTGTTCTGGCTTCAGCATAAAAGTACAGGAGTATTAAAGTTATCGCCGAGGTCGTGGTGAGTCATTTCTTGTAGTTGTGTTGTAACTTGTATCAAACTGTGAATGAGTAACACTGTATATTAGAACTTCAATGTCCATTGTATTTTAGCGTAGGATAAAGTTAAATACGGGAAGAAAACCAAGGCCACCAAGCAGCCACAATATCTTCCACCTCCTCGCTTATTTTTAGCTTTCTCTAAAACTTTGTCGCTGGAGTCCGCCATTGTTTGTAACAACGAGTCCTAACAGTGACGTCACGCAGCTCATTTGGCCGCGCGGCAAACGGGACAGTTTTTATCATAAAGTAGTCAATTTGAATGGCGAAAAAGAGACCTTTCCGAAGGCGAACTGAAAAATAAATATACTCCTGATAATCAGGAAAGAATGAACTTTATTTTTCATAAAATAAAGATGCAAAATTTGGTTTCAGAAACACTTTAAGGACCTACTTTCTCATCATTGTATTTCTTATTATGCCTTATTACTCGTACACATTTCCATCATCTTATGAGAAAATTAATGTAATTGTTGTTCCTCAGTTCTTGGCGTCACCATCGTCAATTTCACTCGGTGACGATCAGGAGTACGAGTACTTTTATGAATTATTTGGGAATAAAAATTAATCTTTCTGCGACACCAATGATAGAAAAAAATGAGTGGACATTGCATGTTTCTTTGTGGCCTGCCATTATAAGTATCAGTCTCCTTCAAGATGCACGGTGGGCCTAAATGACCCCGAAATCGCCAGGGTTGAGCGTGACCAAAATTACATCAAATGGCACAATTTCCTAAATTCTCTCTGAAATTTAATAACATTTTCACAGTTTACTGTGCAAGTAAAATTTAAAGACCCTGTGTCCGAGCCCATGGTGCTTTGCGCGCGCAAATCATTTCCGTAGGCTACGAAAATCAGAAAGATCGTTGTTGTTGTTATGTGACTCTCGAATCTTTCGAAATCCATCACTAGTTTGGGCCATCGTGTAATTATTTATAGGTATATATATATGCTTAACTGACTTTCTTTTATCTTAACTTTTGAATATATTCTTTTTTAAATGAAACTTTAGTTCGAATATTTCTTCGAATCCCGGTCTAGAGTGGCGAGTAGAGGAATTGCGGAGAAAGGACCGAGACAGCGAGGCGAAGCGACTCGACAAATAATTCTTCAGCAGTCCACATTTTACTTTCTCTAGGTCTACAAGAGAACACTTGTGGTTCAAAAGGACTACTACGTGAGTTTCCCGGGGATTTGCTGCACTAATGGACCGGCGGGCTTCGTTGGAAATACAAAGCACAATTCTGGCATCAAGATCATTCGTAATTATAATTTCGCATGGCTAAGCTCCACTGAGGTGTTACGACTTTCTGTATATGTTTTGCATTTTTTTTAGCAGAGAAAGCAATGTCCTTAACCTTTTTTTCATCCTCTAGTACGTCCAGAAAGTCACGATCGCGGGTCAAAGTCCAATCTGCCGAGTTCAGCTGTTACTTCGCTGTGAGTTTGACTCAAGTGCGAGTACGAGTCAACAGTTCATGTAACACTCAAAATATATCATTCGCAAGGAAAGTAGAGATCTTCAAATACAGCTAAGCAATACTGGAAACATGAAAACAAGGTAGCAAGAGTATGTGTTTGCTTGTAGAGTTGTGAAAAGTCGCACTCGTAAACCTAAATTAGAATCTAAAGACAGAACAACTGGCTTCCTGCCGAGTACTGTTAATATCATATTCGAAGCATCCGGAGAAAATTCGTAGGCTCGATTGGGTTTCTAATCCGGTAGAAATTATGAAATTCGTTATCCAAAGTATATGTGTACTT
This sequence comes from Actinernus sp. WN-2022, assembly GCA_030867875.1. Taxonomy (NCBI): domain Eukaryota; kingdom Metazoa; phylum Cnidaria; class Anthozoa; order Actiniaria; family Actinernidae; genus Actinernus; species Actinernus sp. WN-2022. The sequence goes on from JAOWCC010001368.1 coordinate 41,582,632, forward strand.
CTTTTATGAAACTTATAAACAATCGAGAGCATTTCAGTTCGGCTAAAAGCTGGCCTTTAATTTATGCGGCCGTTGATAAACAAACTAATCATAACATTGGCGCAAAGCACCATGGGCTCGGACACAGGGTCTTTAAGGTTCTGGTTAAATTAGTTTTAGATAATGACATTATTGTGACGTCATAAGAGTAAGCTCCTTTTTTGGTCAAATTCCTTTGTCAATAGTCGTTTAAAGTAAAATACACTACAACGAAGATATGGCGATGCGTTTTTATTTGGCACAATTTTGAAGTCTCTATGATAAATATTCCCGAAGTTATTAAGGATTTGATATTTTCATGACGTCATATCTGTGACGTAATGTATTTTACAAAAATAGGGCTTTCCACTGTAAAAGAAAAAGAAAAACTCTATATTACAACTAATTAGTGTGTTACAAGTGCATTGGTAAAAAAATGCTCACTCGCGTATATTTAGAGGGCGTTTCCAAATACTCATGACGTCATAGTGACGTTTCCGTTTTTTCAATGTAACCTTGAAAGCATTTATCCATTAAAAATTACAATTGAAAAAAACATACGATTTTAGGTACTAAGGTCTTCTTAAAGTTTCTAGATTGTCATGTTATAATATTTAAGACTCCTAAAGTTATTTGAAGAAATATGTTTCATAAATGGTTTTATGCTGTTCATTTCCCTCCAAAATTTGGCGGGAAAATTACGAAAAATCAAAATTAAATAACTTATCTCCCTCTTAACCAATCGAAATAGGGTTTTCGATTACTTTGTTCCCAACAAGAGGAGAATTAAAAACATTAACATATTAGTATCTTACGGCTACTTGAAAATATGGAGAAACCTATTATAAATGGATAAATGACGTCATTGTGACGTCATTAAGATGTTCGTGTTAACACAAAGCACAACATTTTTTTTAGCGATCTAAACCTCTCCATAAAAAAAAACATTATTGTACTGTTGAAAGTCTTGAAGATATAGACAAATAAACCAACCCTGGCGATTTTGGGGTCATTTATGCCCACCGTGATGTAGAAATTGAGCACTAGCACAGTGGCAGCTCACTAATACTAGAAAATGGTGGTCTGTAGTTTACAACCCCAATCGAAAATATTGTATTGAGAATTTAGCCTGAATTTCAGTCGTCTCCACTGGGTTGTTAATGAGAATTACAAATAGATGACTTTATTTCACATGTAGAACGACATTACCTAACTATTCACAATGAACAGCAACATTATGTGGAATTTGTTGTTCTTAAAAAAATTGCTTAATTTCTCGTAGTCGTACTGCACCTGATATAATTACAATGTATCAAAATGTCAGTGACTCAATGTCATGCAGACTACCCAAATAACCATTGCACTTTAATCAACAACACCCATACCAATTTTTTTTATAATTCTAACGACTCTCAAGGAACAATAATATTGAAAAGAAAGTAATATTAAACTACATAAATGAAGGAAATTGTGGATGAAATGTACATGCACAGCATGTATACGTATGTGTGTGTGTGTTGTGTGTGTGTTGTGTGTGTATTATGGCTCTATCCTCCCCCCGGCAACAACAACATACATGGGTTTGATTTGGATCCTGTAGAAACGTTGTACATTGATTGTTTGTTCCAAATAACGTTAGTGTTACCATAATTTATAAAGATAATTTTACAATAATTACCATAGCGTACCATAACCCTAAACCCTAACCTAATCCCCCCCGGCATACACATTGACATTTGACAGACAAGAGCATCAGTAGAGAACCAATTATCTGGCTACTCTAGCACAAACCATGTTGACACAAAATTATGCTGGAACTCCATGCAGTATATGCTATAGATGGCCCGAGTTAAGGCCACTCAGGGCCTCTTGTTAATTCACAACAATTGCTGGGATCATGCGTATCCTTCCCTCCTTTACTATCCCAGCCGTCCCACATCTATTCTAGCCATTTACCCTAGCTAGCAGCTCATTTTTTACGCCATTTTACCCCAAAATCCTTCTTTTCTCCGTCACGCGTTTCAAATATTTTTCATAATTCCCCACAGCCCCACACATTTTCCTTTTTTCTCGGCTTCTTATTCTACACCAATTGCTAGCCCCAAACTTTCACCTTTTATTGTAACCCAATATACCTCCTTTAAAATACAGTTATACCTTAGTTCGTTTTGATATCTTGGTGCAAATTGCTTTCGGAAAACATTGTGTTCGGCCCACATGCACGCTATCGACATAACATTCATTCATGCACAGCCTAGATTTGGTGTGGTAAACCGAGGACTGGACAGGACTGGACTAGTAAAACGCGGACTAGTAAAACGCGGACTAGTAAATAGGCCCTTATCGATTGTGGTAGCATAAGTTTTGGCATAATTTGGAAAAACGGGCATAATTTTTGCACTTTTTATAAAAGTAGCACTGCTAGCATAATCGGCATATTTTTTGTTTTTTTGAAGGGAACATTACCAGGGTCATGACTTGCTTGGTCTCTCAGATTGATTATTTTCAAGTTCTGTCCATGGTTTCAGTCTAATTCGTCTGGGGGAGGGGAAAGAAGGTTACCGCAATACTGCGTCGTTGGTCGTCTAGACTCTAGAGGACTGGGCACACCGGAAGTAAAGATTGCGTCGGGCCCCCTGCTTTCACAGGCAACAAAATGACGTCGAGCAACTTACAGATACAAGAAAAACAGCTGCCTGATAGCCAGAACCCGCTCAAATTGCTAGAGATCGGAGCCTGAAGCAAACCAAAAGCAAATACACATTAAGTCACCGCTTCTAGTCTGGAATGAAGTGCAGTAGTTAGTTGTGTTTTATCAGAGCAAGTGTGTAACTCAAGATAAAAAAATATCATGCTTTAATTATTAACAATAAATATATAATTTTGGAATTATTATTTTTAAAGCATACTTTAAGAAAAAGTAGCAAATTTTCAAAAACTAGCATAATTTTGATAATAATTTGGAAAAAAATCGGGCACTGCTAGTAGAAACCTCGTCCCCAGTGTCTTCTCGGTCAGATCCAAGATGGCGGCTACTCAGAGAGAAGACCCTGGTAAAGGCTGGATCACGTGATCAAATACTCCCAGATTTTGTGAGTATTTTGTCACGTGATTTGGCAATCTAAGATGGCGGCCAAGCTAAATTATGGGAATAGTTCATGACGTGTACAAACCATAGGTATCCCAATCCGGAGTGAGCGAGAAGCGATTAGCGGTATTTCCACGCGGCGAACGATGCAGTGAAAACGGGTCTACTAAATGGCTCGAAATGGAGTTTACTTGGATAAAGAACCAGTGGAAAGGTATCACAAAGCTACCAGGATGTATCTAAGCTAGAAGAGAATCCTAAAAAGTCGTTCATTTTCCGTTAGCGTTGAAGCGAAGCGATCGATCGCACATGTTCAGGTTTAACGGCTTCTCCTGGCTTTCCTACTGATGAACCTTACCAGAAAACTACCCAGTGCATTACTTCATCTATTGCTTTATCTGCACAACGTGTTTTAAGGTTATTTAAAATCGTTTTATTGATAAAATTTGAGAAATCTAAACTATATACAAGTTCATCTCTCTGGACTCAGTCCGTTTGGCCAATAAAAAGCATTGTTAGAACAACCCTTGCGTCATAATCGAAGAGCCAATCAAAATACGTGACAGTTCAGCGTTTACAAGGGTCTTCTCTCTGAGTAGTCGCCATCTTGGATCTGACCGAGAAGACCCTGGGGACGAAGTTGTGCTAGTAGCATGATATGCTACTTTTACTAGCACAATCGATAAGGGCCTACTAGTAAAACGGGGACTTGTAAAACGCGGACTAGTAAAACGCGTACTAGTAAAACGCGGACTAGTAAAACGCGGACTACTAAAACGCGGACTAGTAAAACGCGGACTAGTAAAACGCGGACTTGTAAAACGCGGACTAGTAAAACGCCAACAAATCCGTTAGGAACAGGAAACAAACTAAAAACTATCGGGGAACAAGGGAACATGAATAGAGGTTTTAGTAAATGGAAAACAAATAACTGTGTCCCTGGAAAAATGTTTGGGAACAAGGGAACAAAAGTCGTATCGCCAAAATAACTGAAAACATGACTCTTTACATCTAGACGTTTGATAAGTAAGATAAAGAATTCGTGTCCGATCTTTATCGGATTTACAAACTCTCGCTTTCAGCTCGAGTTTGTATATCGGATAAATCACAGCTACTCAATCTGCATTGATTCCATAAATGTTTGTAGCTGGGTTGATCATCTTTGATTGTAAATACAAGCTGAACAAATCAGTGATGATGCATGACTTCACGTGTTCAAACAGTCGATGGAATAAGTCAGTAATCTCCGACAGTTCACTAAGCGGTAGTCGTATCAATTACAGTGACGAGCAAAAGTGTGACCTCCGTGTGTTTCGCATACTTTCGTCGCGACATCCATTCAAGTGACTCAACAGACTCAAGTACGAGAACAGCCTATCAAATAATCAAACAAAACAAAAAATGACTGTGAAACAGGGACAGTGCGAGAAGTCTATTGATATATTGAAGACTTTCGTCTAACTTCGAAAGATTCGATTCCAACTACAGTTATACCATCTTCTAGAGCTCCCAGGTTTACTATAACCTTGTTTCAAAGGGAGCCGGCCGACATCCTAGTTGACCGAGACAGCAAAATGCCGGGTGAAGAACCGTTTGTCAAATCGATATTTTAGCAATTTCCCGTCTAAAAAACGGGAGAACAAAAGAAAACCAATCCAAGGAAGATAATAACACATATCTTTATTAATACACAGAATCCATTCATTTACAAATGCTCTTCGAGAGAGCCGTGTGTCCTAAAACTAAAGTCTACAATATGTTAACTCTTAAAAACATTCTTAAAAATTAAATACTAATTATATTAAAAGCTAAGTAAAAACGTTGACGTTCAGAATGAGCTGTGTCACGAAACATAGTGTTCCAGAGAATGGCCACCCTATATGAGAAACTCTTTTTCAGTGCTTCGCTATTAGGCCTAGGAATGAAGCAGGTATTGTTTAATTGCCTTAGGCCTTATGTTGATGGTTGTTTGATGTAGGGGTAAATAAATCAGTCAGGTATTTTGGTACCTTATTTTTAAAAGTCTTAGATTTTTCACACCATTTTCTTTTCGTTTTCGTTGAGTTCTACCATTTGTGGTTTTATTTTGATTTCTTGCCAGGCCGTTGTTTGGTTGGATGATCGCGACGAAAATATGGAAATACCGGTACTTTATGAGTTTCCCGCGGACTTTGACTCATTGTTTATTTATACAAATTACGTATGGAAAACTGTGAACACGATTGCAGGCTTGCACAGCTATATATATCCCTCAAATTTTGATCAGTTAATCTTTTACCTGGTATCTTAAGTTTGTAGACAGTGAATATTTCAGAAATTCAATTTTACGTAAATTATTTGGCATCGGATTCCCATGTTTGAACACTGTATTTCGCTCCATGTTTGCACACATTTCAAACTGTGGGAATTAACCGCGAGCTGGCATATTGCCTTACAATATCCGTCAAACTAAAGAGAAGATAAATACAAGATGTATACATGAATAAAGCGATCGAGACAAGGCCATAATTATGGAATTAGATTACGTAAAGTTACAAGAATAATTTTTAGTCGGAATTGTGTTACTGACGAACACCGTGAAGTCATGCACCACACTGATTTGTTCAGCTTGCATTTACAATCAAGGATGATCAACCCGGCTAAACATTTATTTAAATAAAGAGAAACATTAGCATTATTGGGATAATGCGATTTTAAGTCCAATTACTAATCCGCGTTTTACTAATCCGCGTTTTACTAGTCCGCGTTTTACTAAGCCACGTTTTACTAAGCCGCGTTTTACTAGTCCGCGTTTTACTAGACCGCGTTTTACTAGTCCGCGTTTTACTAGACCGCGTTTTACTAGTCCGCGTTTTACTAGTCCGCGTTTTACTAGTCCGCGTTTTACTAGTCCAGTCCAGTCCTCTGTTTACCACATGCCTATCATTTTCACGCAGGCACTTATCTTTCCTTACCCGTCACCACAAAGAAAACTACACCTTTCTATTTAGCTTAGCTCGTTATTATCCTATCAATCACTTCCTGACACTCACCAGTCCTCCCCAGTTCACCCCCATCCTCCTACCACAGGTTACCCGCTCCTTTCCCCCCTCACTTCCTTTTTACTTTTTTTATAATATTTTTTAACCTAAATGTATGCATATATATTTATGATGTTGTATGTTTTCACCACTAGGTTTTCCCTTACTCCTTTTTATTCTATTTCTGCTTGTTCATGTATATTTTTTCCAATACATTTGTATTTCCATATCAATCACTTCCTCCCTTTTTTTGTCTAATTATTTAATTCTATTTTTATTTTTTGGTTAGTCCATTTCTCAACATGTTTCATCCTGGTTACATCTTCTTTTTCACATTTACTTTTATATTTAATTTTACCATCTGTCTACATTTATTTATTTAATTATTCATTTTCTTAGCTTTATATTTATTTATTTGTTTAGTTTTTATTTAGACATTTATGTATCTGTCTATTTATTTACTTATTTATTTATTTATTCATTTTATTATTTACTTATTTTCTTAATTTCACTATTATAATAGGAGTTATTAGGGTGGGTCCTAGCTAATTTATTCATCGTTTTATGGTGTGTACTTCAGGATTTTCTGTGTACATCGGGACTTTCCGATGGCGTTTTGGTATATACTTCATGGTAGTGTTCCGTTCCATATATAGTCTCTCTGAATACTCATTTTCTCTACTGTTTTACAGTATTATGCAGGGAGCTATAGGGAACGGAACACTACCATGAAGTATATACCGGCAGTTTGCTTAGGCTCAGCCGAACAGAATGGCGTGAATGTAGATAGAGATGGCCAGTTTATAAGTAAAGTGTTTTAAAGTCAATCATAAGTATACCTGAATTCGAAGTTCTGTATTCAGAATTCTCGAATGAGAAAATGAACTGAAATAACATAATATATTCACATAGGTTTCATCATAAAAAAACATGTGTTTTATTTTATCAGCTAGTTGACCTCCGGGTCATGCACTGTTTATATTTGATAAAACGTTTGCAAGTTACATTTGGCTATCGTTAAATTCCCAAAAACTCAATTCTGCGCCGATGTGGAAAGGATACAAATTCGTTTTAACCTCTTCGATATGTGATTTCAAAGTTCAGCGGGTCATTTTGATTTCACTACAATATTGCGATCCATGGCTACACTAAATAATACATTTCTCACACAATCCTTTTTCAGATAGGAAGTTTCAGAACTACTTAGACTGCATGCGTCAACACAATTAGCCATTATCAAGCGAAGCTTCTAGACGTAATCAAGCTATAAATAGTTCGTTTATTCAGGGTCCGAAATAAACTTTTTCATGTAGGCGACAACCGGCGACTATCCAAATTTTTTTAGTGGCCAAAAGACCAATCGTGATCGCCACATTTCAAGAGACCCGCGACAAGGAACATTTGCTGGCATGTTTTATTGGCTAAATTTACTTACAACGGACATTGTGAAAACATTGTGAAGGTGTTGGGTAAGTCGCCAGCTGGCGACTAACTCTGAAATTTTTGGTCGTCAACACTCACAATTTAGTCGCATTGGCGCCAAATAAGGCGCAATTTCGTTATTCCACAGAATAGTAATTTCACTCGTGGATGCACGCATGTGCAGAACGAGTTATTGGATTTAGGTGGATACGCGATAATTTATTATTCGTTTCTTTTCTGTGACTCGATGACCGCCGTTGACTTTCCGAATGACCGTCCGAGGTTTCGAAAAGATTTGGTCATGCTGGAGAAGATGTATTTACGGTACCAATCTAATGCCAGTCACTTCAAACCTGGACAGACATGGTAGTGGGTCCCTATCGATCACTTAGTGGTGATGACGTAACAATGACATCATCTGTCACGTGATTTTAAGTACATGCCCATATATCCCTCATTTCTACCGCCAGACACTTCAAACCTGGACAGACATGGTAGTGAATCCCTATCAATCACTTAGTGGTGATGACGTATCGAAGACGTCATCGGTCACGTGATTTTAAGTAGATGCCAATATCTCCCTCATTTCTAATGCCAGACAGTTCAAACTTGGACAGGTATGGTATTATTTTCCCACAATTCACTTAGTGTTGATGCACTGTTTATGTTTGACAAAATGTTTGCAAGTTATATTTCGCTATAGCGCTAGATTCCCAAAAACTCAATTCTGCGCCAATGTGGACCGGATGAAAATTCGTTTTAACCTCTTCGATATGTGATTTCAAAGTTCAGCGGGGCATTTTGATTTAAAGATCAATTCGATTTAGCTACACTAAATAATAACTTTGTCACACAATCCTTGTTCAGATTGGAAGGTTCCATAACTACTTAGACTGCATACGTTATGAAGCGAAGGTTCTGTACGCAATCAAGCTATGAATTGGTCGTTTATTCCATACACAATAGTAATTTAACTTGTGGATGCATGAATGTGCAGAACGAGTTATAGATCGCTTTCATGTGACGTCATCAAATTGCTAACTTCGAAACTATGAACTCTACCAAGTTGTGCTTTTGATACAGTTTAGAGCTTACCTAAGCACGGCTTCAAACCAAATTTCATCGGTTTCTTTCACTTTGTTACGGAGATATCGATGAAGCGATTTGAGTCACGCACTCACCAGTCACGTATTTTGAGGAGTCAAATTAGTGCAACTTTCAGCCAAAAACCTTCTAAATACAAACCAACATGTCAAATAAGTGAATATCTATGCAAATAGATACATTTTAGGTCAGAATTCTTGGTAATTGTGAACTTTAATGAAACTTGGTAATCTGGCCGCCATCTTGGTGTACCATGGAGGTACACCAAGATGGCGGCGCCATACATTTTACTGTAAACATGGCGCACATTTGATCGCTTATATTTTGGGCGAGAAATATCCTAGATTGATAAAACTTGTCAAAAATACGTAATTTTTAGTTCTCTTTCAGAAAAACGCACCTTGATTTTATTTGAATCAGCAATAAAGTTTTTAGGATTCACGTGACCTAAGTGAAATGGATCTATTGGGTTCAGGTGGATACGAGATAATTTATTCGTTGCTACTTTCTGTGATTCGACGAATCGCCCATATCTAATATCTAAGTACATGCCCATATCTCCCTCATATCTAATGGTAGACAGTTCAAACCTGGACAGACATAGTAGTGGATTGATATCAATCACTTAATGGCGATGACGTCATCGATTACATGATTTTAAGTACATTCCCATATCTCCTTCATTTCTAATGCCAGATAGTTCAAACTTGGACAGGCATGCAATTGAATCCCCACACATCACTTAGTGGTGATGACGTAATGATGACATCATCGGTCACGTGATCTTAAGTACATGTCCATATCTCCCTCATACTCTAAAACTTGGGCAGACATGGTAGTGGGTTCCCACAAATAACTTAGTAGTGAACCTTCATTTATAATGCCAGCTGGCTCAAACATGGACAGGCATGATAGTGGGTTTCTATCAATTACTTAGTGGCGATGACGTAACGATGACTTCATCGATTACGTGTTTTAAGTACATGCCCATATCTCCTTCATTTATAATGCCAGACAGTTCAAACTAGGACAGGCATGGTATTGGGTTCCAACAAATCAGTTAGTGTTGATGACGTAATGATGACGTCAGTGGTCACGTGATTTTAAATACATGCCCATATCTCCCTCATTTGTAATGCCAGCTGGCTCAAACCTAGACAGACATCGTAGTGGGTTGCTATCAACCAGTTAGTGGCGATGACGTAATGATGACGTCATCGATAATCGCATCCCGGTTAGCTCAGTGGTTAAGCTCCGGTCTGTTGAGCGGGAGGTCGTGGGTTCAAACCCCGGCCAGACCAACACTCTTAAAATAACTGAGTAGAAGGTGCTGCATTTACATAATCGAAGAGTAAACGGTTAGACCTTCTCGTCTTTTCGGATAAGGACGTAAAACCGTAGGACTAAAGTAAATAGAGGGCCACGTGTTAGATAACTGGACGGTTAACGTGTTTAAACCCTCTATAAATAAAGGTGACTTTACTTTATTACGTAATTTTAAGTACATGCCAATATCTCCCTCATTTCTAATGCCAGACAGTTCAACCTTGGACTAGATATAGTATTATTCTCCACGATTTCCTTAGTGGTGATGACGTAACGATGACGTCATCTGTCACGTGATTTTTAGTATATACCCAAATAGCTCACTGACCATCCACGAGGGGCCCTATGTTTTATTTTATGTACTCTCCTTACCTACCCACAAGTGCCCCACATACTCTACCCTTATTCTGTTTCCTCACCTCCCCTTTCCTTCCTCCTTCCCACAATTAACCACCACAAGTTTATTTGTCTTCCATCTTCCTCAGTAGTATACAAAGTGGCGGTCCTGGTGCAGCACGGATGTCACTTTCAACGTTTTGGCACAAGAAAAACAACATATGACACAACGAAAACCAACATGTCAACACTCAGACATCACCAGTACCACCCATCTCTACTGCCGCCACTGCTATTACATTTGTTGGGATTTGGTACAACATAGTCAATACCCTATCAGAGGACTGATTAGTATACAGCATATCCATCCATGGTAGTAATATACATTCTTTACTTATCGATATTAGCGTATACCGTTATCTTAGTACGTATTAATACCATACAGATTAGACAAACGCGCGTGATTGAAGAACCTCAACGTAGACGCAACAACTAAGATACCAATTAGACACATAACATATATAGATATATCACACGATGGCTGAGATAATAACTTGTGATTGGTTGATGCGAGGAAAGGACACCAAATGTCCAAAGAAGATATCGAAGACATCAGAGTACTGTTCTCAACATAACTTTCAGATATCAAAAGGCACCATCCCATTCGTTCCATGTTCGAAGTGCGGTAGAGGATGTCGTACGAGTTACGGGCTTTGTTCGAAATGCGGCGGGCCTCAACGCCGTCTCATTCGCAATAAGAAGAGCTTAGATATGAAACGAGCTAAGACGTTGGTGAACCTTACAGATACAAATGTGGCAGAATCGGAGAATCACGAAGATAATTGCCCAGTTATGAAACTCTATAAGGCGTTGGCGGATCTTGCGATCGGTGAGAAGGATCCAAATGTGGTAGAATCGGAGGATGAGTAGAAATCACGGCACAAAAAAAGAAAAAAGAATGAAGAAAGGTTGTCACGTGACCTCTCTTCATTCTTTTTTTCCCCCCACAATTAGATAGCTGATAGCCTATGGTATATACAACTAGTATGGACGAGCTTATTAGATTACTTGGTTCAGAAATTTGCGCAAGCCTGCATATCAAACCACGGTTGAATATTAACACAGGTGAAACATGTCCCGAATGTCTCTGTCCAATGGAAATACAAGGAACGGAATTTGTATGTCCCACATGTGGTATCGTTTCCGAGACCGAATAACGCGAAGAGACGATCAATGTTACTAATAGGTTACGTATAGTAGGTCCGAATAGCTTTCGGTATCAAAATGATCTAGACCGCGCAATCCCAAAGCAAAGTGATAACAAAGAATTGCAACTACGAACGATCATGCGAGAACTACAGGCATACAACACTATTTATACACAAAATTATGACCTATCGTTTCCCACAAATGTATTAGTAATCGTAGCCGACGCATTCATCCAAGTAAAGAAGGTTTGTATCAAACGTAGTTATCCTAAGAGGACTATTTTAGCTGCTCTACTTTACCAGGCATGTATACAATGCGGGTTCGTCCGATCTAAAGGTGAGGTTGCTCGTTTTATGCAACTAAACAATAAAAGCATATGTCGTGGAAATGACTTTATACGTTCTCTACATGATGACGATAAGATCGATATAGATTTAAATGCCGATCGCATAACTCCTCACATTGCAACGACTTTCGTTAAACTCGACCCCAAAGGAGTACCTAAGAATATCCAACAAGTAGTCTATGAGATTGTTCGTACGGCAATAGAAAACAATATAGGTACCCGCTCTATACTTAGAACTAAAGTCGTTGGAGCAAGTTACGAGGTGATACGGCGTTAGGGATCTCATATATCTCTTATTGACGTTGTTAAACTATGCGGTATACATAAGGGTTCGGTCGTGCGTTTTATCAATGAGTTGATTGCTTACAATTCCCACTTTGAGCCCATCTATATGAGACACGGTCTAACTAGCGATACTGAAATACGCGAGAAGAAACACTGGGGGTCAATAAAACAACTTTAACGTGCTATGTACACAAATAGTTTTTATTGTATGTCAAATTACCAAACCGGTCCTTGCCGGACCGCTTTTTTACATAATTACTTCCAAAGCCTCTCGTATCAGCCGTTTACGATTTAAACATCGAAATTCATCTCTAGAAAAGAAACATTTTAAAAATGATTCACCGACTGAGAACAAAGATATTCGACTCCGCCGTACATCCTACATTTGCGACTGGCATTTTCCTCTTTGTCGGTCGGTCGATCGCGAGTTCTTGTCCAATTAGTTCCGGGTAGGTTTCGGCAAGACGGTGCTTGAATTCTTCTCCGGTGTATTTAGCCTTTCCCGTATCCCACTTGATCAAGAACGCCATTTAAATCTCTAACGAGCGCGAGAAACCTTTCGTGCTCCATGGTAAGCCGATAGTGATGAGTCCTGCCTCGTGTTGAAACTGGTCTATATTGCGCCATCAATACCACCTGCGTACCGACAGAAATTTGCATACGAACCAGATGTCGGAATTAATTTATACGAATATTTTTGTAAAGTTAAAATAAAATCCACGCTGGTTCCTTTCGTAGGATATATTGATTCTTATCCCACTAAACTGCCAAGTGTTGCTCTCATCTCCTTTCGGATCTCGGATCGAAGTTCTTCTACGTTTTTTAATCCACCTTCTTGCCTGTGTTTTTGTCCTATTTCGAGCTTAAGCGTCTCGTATTTTGATTTCTCACCAATAACGCTTCCGAACTCGGCTTCTGAAATGTTACCATTGGCTAGAGCTTTTGAGACTTTGACTTCCACGGAATTGGCCTTAGCCTTTGCCAACATAACAGTCTTTTCATGCTTCGAGACGCGAACGCCAAGTTTCTTACTAGCAATAGCCATCGATGCCGAAATGACAGCACAAAGGAATCCCATTCCTCCTATAGAAATACCCACATGTATCCCAATTCCCGTAAATGATAAACCTAACGCTGTAGCAGATAAGACACCACTCAAGCTACCTGTGTCCACAGCAACCCCGTGAACGATATCACGCGCTCGGGCATATTTTTTACGAACGACTTCGTAGTGCTTTTCCTGCTGTTCAAGTTCGGCAAGCGTATCACATACTTTCTGAAGTCGAAAGCTATCTCCAGACGAAACAGTTTTATATGAAGTGATCGTGGGATAGAGCTTTCGTTCCTCTGGAGCAGTTGGAATCGAATCGCTATCCATCATATATATATGTCTTAGCTTACTCAATCTTCAATACGTAGCGTAGAGGTCGACCACGAAAGTCTATCACATTTCCTTTATCATCGCGAATTGTGAGGCGAATATAGTTCTGCATCGTACCTAGAGCTTTTACATTTAGTGCTAGTAGTGAAGCATATGTTGATTTTGTGAATCTTCCACCTCGGATCTCTATGCTAGCTAGAACTTGCGAGCGTTTTCCCTCTAGAAGCGAGAGCTAGAATCAATGACATCACAGTGGACATATACTGTGTAGATATTATGGAGTATCAGTGTGTGGTTACCCACTTCGATTGACGAACCATGCCCTTCTGTAGTACTATCAGTACACAATAATGTGCATAGTTTCCTATCAAATCGAATCGGTTTCTTGACTTCTACATTCCAAAACCTACTAGATGGATGTTCCACTATTTTCAAAATACCAGCATCGATTGCAGGCTTGAAGTAGGGTTTGAGGCTTGCCATGTCGTGGTGTCCTGCAGTTATACTGTGCGAGATTCTCACATCAGGATCGTTATTTTTTCCAGCCGTAAACCACCAGAATGAAGCCTTCTCTTCTAGATTCCACCAACTGTTCTCAAAGGTGAACTCGATTAGTGAAATATTGTTGATATGAATAGGGTTATCAAAGTAGACCGTATGATCAGCCGATGTGGTGGTGACATTTAAGATAACCATTATATATTGAAGTTATAAACTGTATGTGTAATACTTGCGATAGCTTCAATAGTTACGATGCCACCAAAGAAGTATCAGTTCGAAGACAGACTTCACCGCTCAGGATTCATTCCGTGGCCTAAGGAACAACAAGAATTCTCTCTCACAACAAAAACAAAAGTCTGATATTCTCACCAGATTCAACAAGAAGGTAGCACCACGCAACGCAAAGGCCTTTGATGCCTTTCGGAAGAAGTATCCCAATGCCGACTACTCGAAGTTCTATTCTGAGACAAATGCCTCTGACATACAGGATGAGTCGACCTACAGAACTAGGATTACCTTCTAAGACGGTAGCAATGAATGGTTCATCGATGAGGCACACATCCCACCAAAAGTGCAGACCAGGTTAGATAGGGCACTAGCTGCACATGGAGGTTTTCCATCCGCATTAACGCTAGACAAAAGCGTGAAATATCCTATTACAGCGGTCCCATTTACTGAGAAAGCACAATATATCGATCTCACTAATCTATGGATATACGTCACACCAACAAAAAAGTTCGATGCAGGCGTTCCAAACATATTCAAAGAGACCGTCATAAAGCATGTGACAGCAAAGGAGTCTCATCATTGGTTATCAGGTCCAGATTTCAAATATTGGCCTCAACAGTTGAATTTCGCAACGTGGTGTGCGACTTCTGGATGTGGAGTGTCATTGTTCGATCCTACTTTCAAAACGTATCCACCCGTCGTTCAAGGGTTCTTACAATTTCACGTTTATTTCACATTACGAAGAATTCTTCATGTACTTGGTGGCACTCATGGAGTTCCTCTACCTGGTGACCATGCTTTCAGACAACTCGATAATCTCTACAGTAAAGCAGCTCTTGAGAAATTGTGCATCGAGTTTGGTATATCTCGAACACGAGACTTTCGATGGGACGGAGGTAATAATCACGGATTAGGAGACGTCTACATATACATTCATGGAGGACTGGTGAACGCCCAAGAGATGTATGCACATAACACCTCATACTCTGCGAAATGGCCAGGTGGCGACTTCAAGTTTCCTGAGGAAAGTCGTTCGGTCTATGAATTTCCGCTCTCGTACATTAGCGATGGCAACTGTAAACTATACGATTGGCTTGTGCCACCAATCGGTAAGGGGTTAACGGATGCTGGATTAGGTAGATTGAATCGATCTGTCGAAGCTTTCGGATATTGCATTCTAGGTGCCCAAAATGATCTTAACGAATCCAACATAGATAGCTTCAATGTCAAATAAAAATTTAAGAGCTTGGTCGAAGGCGCTATTCTCGAAAACAATTTAGTGGTAAGCTATAAAAACTATCTTACAGCTATACTACACACACATAAGAGATTAGACCTAGCAATAGCTATAGGGGTACGATTACTACCAAGCAATCTTGAGTACTACCTCAGTAAGAAGGATGGCTATAAAAATCCAATCCCGGATATGGAAGGACAGATCCAAAAGAAACAATTACCACATAGCGCAAATCAACAAGTTCCACGTAGTGCAAAGCAACAAGTTCCACATAGTATCTTACCGAATCCTACTCCACAACATGAGACCAATCTAGCGATAGTATCTATTGCAGGAGCTGGAATTGCATGGACGTTGTTTCGTTAACGTCGTTTATATTGCTCTATTGTGATCACCACTATAGCTACGATGAATAACCAAACGTTCTCTGCTAATACTCCCAGGGCCTTAGCGGCCATAGTAAATATGAAATTCGCAATTGATCCAATCATTCCAGGTAGGATCTGTCCAAGTTTCTTTCCCATTTCTTTTAGCAACTTACCTGTCGTATTTAATCCCTTCTTTACTGAATCTACCACTTTGTCGGTACCATCTTTTACTGGTTTCGGTACGGATCTCGATAACTGGGAAACTATTACACTAACGATAGAACCGATAGCAGTTACCACCGCAAAAACAGTCATTCCATACTTTCTGAAAATGTATTTAACCCTCTCACGTAGCGACGTACGTTCTAGTATGGCTTCTTCTTGACGTTCAAGTAATTCTCTTGCCCTACGGATAGACATTAACTCTTTCTTAGCTATTTCTTTCTGAGCGTCGGTCGACTCGGAGTCTCCAAGAATAGACTCATTCCCTTACCAAAACTGCAGATGTTTAACAGATATATGTCACAGATAACTGTCACATATATGTCGCATATATGTCAAATGTATGTCGCATATATGTCACATATCTGCAACATATATGCTACATAACTGTGACAGATATCGGAATTTGATAATTTTATGCAGTTATATGACATATATGTGACATATATGCAGACATATATGTGACATATATTCAAACATATATGTGACATATATGTCTTCATATATGCGACATACATGTCTACATATATGTCACATACATGTATACATAGCTGTTGGGAATTGTTTAAAGTATTTAAAGTATGTCACATTACAGTTACATGTAATTCATTCAGGTATATATAATTTTATTTTTATTTTCCTCATTCCAATACATAATTTGAAGTTGCCTGCATGCACATAGTTTTAACATAACTTTGACACACAGTACAAGCATGCATACATACATGTATAAACACTATTATTTTATGCCGCTAAAATAAATCAAATCTGCATGTATTTGGACATATAATATATACAGTATGTACATGTATACAGCTATGTGAGAAACATAAAATATGGTTTTATTACACAGTGTATAATTCTACCAAGAATGCACAAAATATGCACAAGAACATCAAATATGAGACTGTATTTGGTTAGTTACGTAGAAATGGCTTCCCGTCACCATGGTAATTCCCATTTCTCGAGCACACGTACAAAGGTTTTGGTTATTATTTTAAAAAACTTTCGTTTCATTGCAGAATTTATATAATAAACAACTTATTGGTCAGTTAAGCATCTAATACAATATTTTTACTTGTCATTCGTATTTATGCAGGACTTAAAAATACACAGCCGTATTAGATGCTTAGCCGACTAATAACCTATTTATTTGATATGTTAAGTCAAGGTTTAGCAAGTCAAAATGCTGATAATAAAACAATTTTGCATAATAAAATATAATTATCAATCCGAAGCCAATAAACATGCTGACACTACCAATGATTTGCGAGCTACAATTAAGCGTGAAAATTTTTCTGTGTTTGTTTATGTTTGAAAATTAGACGTCTAAGAGCGCAAACCATTTCACTTAACTTAATTTCAAACTTA
Organism: Actinernus sp. WN-2022; assembly: GCA_030867875.1. Taxonomy (NCBI): domain Eukaryota; kingdom Metazoa; phylum Cnidaria; class Anthozoa; order Actiniaria; family Actinernidae; genus Actinernus; species Actinernus sp. WN-2022. Next base: position 41,600,094 of record JAOWCC010001368.1, read on the forward strand.
AATTAGTTTCAATCTTGATGTTGGCAGCAGCCTTAGATGTCTTCTACCATCATGAAACTCAGACTATGCCTATAGAGACAGTTGTTGGCTTGCATCTCTCCAAATTCTGAGCATCCAAAACTTGAACCAACATTTCTATGATTTAGCCTGAAGCGTGAAGGCAATTTAAACCTGGCTGAAAAGTTTCCAAACCTGAATCCCATGCTGCTGAAAGTAAATGCAAGACATGTACATATGTCAAAGGTGGTCAACATTGTGGTTTGGGCCTCCTGAGCTGTCTAGTTTTGAAACAAACAAACACAGAAAAGGTTGCATGATTATGGATTGCTTGCAAACGGTAGTAAAACAAGTTTAGGTACCAATATAAATATAATTATCAAGGCCTTGACTCTCAATATGAATCCTATAAAAAGTATATTATTTTAGCTGGCTATACATTGTACCTACAGCCTTAAATGGCCAAATTTTATCCTAAATTGTTGGTACAAAATAGTGGGTATTGGTTAGGGTTAGGTTTGAATATTTTCTTTGCTTTTTCAGGGTTGCCACCCGTCAGGAATAAAATGCCCGAGTTTTCATTGGCAATAGGACTGTTCAATATTCCCTCGTCCAAAACGAAAGTCATTGTCCAAACCTGTAGCCTACCCTCGCAGATGATTTGAGGGACTTTTCCCTGACCGTGGCAACCCTGTTTTTTTTTAATAGTCCTCCTTGCTCCACATCAGTAATGTATTGCATTATCTTTCTGACTTGTGACACTTTCGCATCTTCAAAATTGGATCAGACAAATGCTGTAGATTGAGAAAGTAAGCAATATTACTCTTTACTTCACTTACTTATAACCTTTTACATGTATGTTTTCAATGTAAAATGCATCATCATTAATTATCATTTGTTTTATACATGAATTAATATTTTTCCCTCCATATGATTTTGTGTGAGGAATAAGCTCCATCAAATGCTCGAGAGGGTTTTGGTAATCAAACGTTTTTCGACGCTCTTCTCGGTGTTTGATTTATTTATGGTTAAATGGATAATTACAGACCTGACTCTCATATATTATGGACATACAGTACAAGTACAATAAAACTTCTATTTCATAGTTCTGAACAGCCAATTACTGCTATTATATTGATTCTTGGTGAAATTAATTGATGATTTTCTGAGTTTAAGTTACATGTACTACCAATGTAAAAATGAAAGGCAGGATTCCGCCAATCCTACCTGGGATTATTGAATGTCCCACCTCACAAATTGCCACCCAGGTTTTCCTGGCATCCCACTCGGGATTCCACCATCCCACCCGCGATCCCGTCATCCTACCCAGGATTACATTTTATTACATTATTTTGTAACAATCCCAGCTGGAATCTCAGCATCCCAACTGGGTTTGCAAAATCCTGTAGTATGGCATAACACACAAAAATTTAAATCATTGGCCTGATTGCCAGTAGAAGCCAGTGACCAGTGGCTTAATTTCTGCCAGCTCTCAGGACATATTGTAGCTGCCTATTTTCCTTTCATTTTTGGCATTCTACCCTATTATTATGACCTGTATGCATACATGGCCCCACACATGCTTGCCTTTCAAAACCATTTAACAAAAAATCATGTGATAGGGGCCTTACATGTCTGATGTGCATGAGCAGGCCAGAAAAAAGCTGTTCTGCCAATGCTCTATTTTATGCTTGTTGTTTTGCTGTTATTAAAACAAACTCAAGTCAGATCATACAATAAAAAACTTATTAATTAAGTTACATTGTGCTGATCGAAGAAAAAAATATTTGGCTCACTGTCATTTTGTACAGACCTTAATTGCTGTGCTCAATCGATATGCCAAATATTTTTCTGCCCGGCCCTTCCACTCAGTCAATAAGTACCTACATGTATTCTCCAGAAAATCTATCCTGCAAGCAGAGCTTTCTTCAACTCTCCACACACACACACACAAAAATCAGAAAAGAATGCTGCAGCACTAATTTGTGTTGTTTTCATATTGATCAAGCATGCGCCAATATTTTTTTGTGCCCAGGCTCACTCAGTCGTGTCACATTTGTCTGACATTGTTGCAATGGACTCAGGTTTGGTTACAGCTAGCCTGAAACTCAGGAGGGAATGTACAAATGTACACTGTATGTGCTACACTGTCGTTAATTGTGTTCCGCCATAATTTTACATAAAAGTGAAAATTCTTCATGTATCCCAACGGTCGCCCTTTATCTCAATTTCCATTGGCCAAGAAAAATGAGATGGTAAACATTGGACATTTCAGATTGTTCATTTCCTATTGTTAATGGCTCTTAGCTAATCAATTATTTAGTAGAATCACTTAGGCTAAATAGTTCAGTACACACAAGAAACACTAGATTTTCTAATTATAATTTTATTTGTCCAAAGTATAATAGAGTAACAGAAGGTGGTAGATCTTTCCTAGTGACAGCCATACAGTTGTGGAATAGTCTACCAGCTGACCTGAAAAAACAAGCGTGTCTTAAATCGTTTAAGCGTGCTCTTCGCGGTAGATTTTTTAATGAGCAATTATCGTTTGAACATTTTTATCCATAAGTTGATTTATATAGTGTGATTTCATAGGTTTAGATATTATAGACTACTTACTTTTGCAATTCAATATGTGTATATAGTTTTATCTTTTTATCTCTAGTATTAATAATATGTAATTAGATTTTAGTGTATTTTTAGATAGAGGGCCAGAAGTTCATTAGTGTTTGTACACTATTTAGTGCTACCCTCTTAAAATAAAGGTATTATTATTATTATATAAAGGTGCCAAAGTTTCAAAGAACAGGCCTTATCACATATTTAGATTATTAAGCCAATCAGCATTATTTCCACTATAAAGCCTCATAAACATCCATGTTACCTGGAACACGATTAACGACAGTGTAGCACATACGTCCCATCCTGAGTTTTGAGAGACGGACAGCTGTACACAGGCTACATTAACAGGCTTAACAAGTCCAGAAGCTTGGACAAAAAAATACAAGCAAAGTTGAAGAAGGCTCTGTTCGCAGGGAAGGGAAAATGCACATGTACATTGTAGCTGTCATTTACTGACCACCATGAATAGCCACCTCCAAAGAGAAAATTATTGGTACAAGCAGAAAACCCCTGAAGAAAGGCACACTATCAGCTATAAAAGGCTACTAAAATTGTGGAAGGAAAATTCTAAACATACATGTATATAATATACCAGGAGATTAACATAATAATACCATAGAGGACAAATTAATCCCTAATTTCAATAAAAAGTTTGAGGTTGGCATGAAAAAATCCAGGTTAATCAGGTTAAGGCCAGATAAAAAATATACTTGTTTAGCGTCCCCGCCCGACCTGAGAAATGTCCCCGACACAATTGTTTTTCTTCATAACAACTTTAGAAAGTGTAAATGTGCCCGTGAACACCAATTCTTGTACCCAAACCCCTACGTGTACCACTTAAAATATGCGCCAGCACGTTAAATATCTTAACATCAACGCCATTTTGTTTCTACAACACGAGGTCATGAACACGAGGTGAGTGAATAATGTCTAGTCAAGACAAAATAAACTTCACATAGAAAAAAAAAGAAAAACCTCCCTCCATACCTGGAAAAATTAAAATAGGTGGACGCTAAACAAGTTTTTTTTTATCTGGCCTAATTACTGGAAAGAAATGTATTTTGTTTGGTTAATTAAATAAGTAAGAAAGTTTTATTACTTTAATACTTAAAAATTTTCTTTGCATTCTTGTACAGCACTTTGTCATGAATGTTTTACTTTTGACTTGTCACCATGGTTGTGAGTGTGATTGTTTTCACAATTTTGTCTCCAGTTTCTGTTTCCTGTTAAATTGAAAGATGTGAGTGAAATTAAGTGTATCTAAATATAATACAGATGCATTTATTTTCATGCATTTAATAACAGTAAAAAAAAACATTTTTGATTAAAATGTGCTGGAAACCTGGCTGCAGACAGGACGTGGAACGAGGAATATATATACATGGTTGAATTGCGGTCGTTTCGTTACCAGTCGCTTTCGTTGCCAACCTCTTCGTTACCAACTCATGTCGTTTCGTTACCAATTCCTAGTCGTTTTGTTACCAGTCTGAGTCACTTCGTTGCCAGACTCTCAATACTTAGAACTTAAGAGCTGTATACAATTAGCTTCTCGCTTGTGTTTCGTAATAATTACTTCCCAACACACTACACGACACGAGCTTAGCCAACTACGCACAAACAGTTTATTTCTAATGAAAGTGACTGGTAACGAAACGACCACAAGTCTCTTTAGAATTTGCATATGTTGTTGTTTATTCCGGTTTCACACAATTAGCTTCTCGCTTGTGTTTCGTAATAATTACTTCCCAACAAACTACACTACACGAGCTTAGCCAACTACGCACAAACAGTTTATTTCTAATGAAAGTGACTGGTAACGAAACGACCGCAAGTCTCTTTAGAATTCGCTTATGTTGTTGTTTATTCCGGTTTCACACAATTAGCTTCTCGCTTGTGTTTCGTAATAATTACTTCCCAACAAACTACACTACACGAGCTTAGCCAACTACGTACAAACAGTTTATTTCTAATGAAAGTGACTGGTAACGAAACGACCGCAAGTCGTCTACAAATTACGCTTATGTTGTTGTTTATTCCGGTTTCACACAATTAGCTTTTACGCTTGTGTGTAATAATTACTTCCAAAGTTGACATTACTCTTATAGAAATATATGGTTAAGTTCTTCATGAGAGGTTATATATATTCAATTATCGTACATGTAAAATATGTTAGTACCCAGCTAGGTACCTAAGCAGAGGTTCTATTAAACCCTTCGGCCGTCTCTTCATCTCTCTCAAGTAATTCTCCCAGCAAGTCCTCTGGAACCAGGCCCAGGGTAAAATGGTTGCTAGGGGATTAAAGAAAATCGCTTCGTACTTTCGCGATTCGTGTAAAATGATATAAAACCTGACCTCTACCAATCACCTCTTTAAAATAATCACTATTCAAGTTCAAACAGTCTACTGACTCTACAGATTGTGCAAGGGTTGAACCCACCCGCCGATCCGGTGTTGAACTTGAAGCCTTTATAGTTTTAACTATAAAAAATACACTCTACCGTTTATACTCACAACCAAATCACATAAATTGAATGATCCCATCTTACCTCCGTTGTCATCTAAGGCTTGCTTCACAGGCTTGCCTTTTCTTGAAGCCATATTATACAGATATTGTGAAGAGATCACACGTACTTCGTACCGAAAACCGTTGGTAAAGTAAAATGGCGCAAAATGCACACAATGCAATGCGAACTTTGCAAATCAATCCCATAGTGCACCAATACATCCCATAATGCAATGAAGCCTTTTTGGCAGCCATTTTGAAAACGAATTCGGTTGGAGTGAAACAATGTTGGATATGGATTCCAAATGGAATTGAAAATGAAGGTAATCAAGGCTTGGAAACCGATCACTCAAGAATTTAACATTTTAGTGATGTATTTAAGATAATATGGCGGAGTATGGGACCGATTCCAGTACCAATGAGTCGGAGAGTGGCTGGCTGAAATTATGTGTTGTACAGAATCCGTTCACGTTGTACATGTGGACACGAGTATTCCTTGACATTCAACATCTATATAAACTTCCAATGGTACTTTTAAAGAAAATATATGAGACATTCAAATTGTATACTTCAAGCTCTCTCATCTTCAACTTCACGACTAATTGCCAACGAGCGATCCGAGCCAAGAGGCGAGGATTGCGAGGCGGCAGCATTATAGAGCCGATGCGCGTACGAGGCACACGAGGTATTTTGCAGGCAGAAAAAAATCTCGATCGAAAATTGTAATGTAACAATAGAAGGAAATAAAACCAATCACAGCGCGAGTTTTTGCGTGTGACGTCATGGAATCTCACGTGGTCGTGTTGATCGTCGAAGTGGCGGTGCTGAATACGAATGTCGACAGCGAGGACGAGGTAAAGTATTCCTTTCTTCGCATTGAAAACATTCTGATTTGCTTAAATAATTTGCTTTCTTTTTGTGGTGTTGAACTGTGAGTAATTCTGTACCGTGAATAATCGAACCATTTGGTTCAAAATCGAGCAAAAAGTGCTAAAATCGAACCAGCGTGTTCACATCGAACCAGCGTGTTCGCATCGAACGTGGTGTTCAAAAGTTATTACAAAGGTTGATATCTCTTTCTCGTTAGTTCCAGTTAGTCCAGCAATATGTTTACATTGACTCAGACACCTAGAGGACTAGAGATGTGAACATTGAGTTCATGGTCAACCCAACAATAAATCTCTTTGATACTAATTATGTCTACATGTGTAAACACTTGGGTTTTAATATTGCCAACGAGTCAGCCGAGCGAAGACGCGAGGCTGACGAGGCGGCAGCAATATAGAACCGATGCCCGAGGATATGTGGATATGCAGTAAAAATCTCGATCACTCTGTGAAAATGTAATGTAATGTCCTGTAAACCAAAGCCAGAGCCAATTTAAGATGTGTTATACTTGTAATTGTTTAATGACTTTCGTCAACAATGATTTCAATAAATACAATAAACATGATAAACCCTTTGTTTTCTCTTGTTTCTTGAAGCCCAGTTGGAGCACTAATATCCCCTCTGACAAACTTTCAAAACATTCAGTGTCGAGCACTCCGTATACTCTAGGATCTAACCATATTTCTTATTCTAAAGCTCTAAATTCGTCTGCTCTCCCTCATCGCCTGGCTGTTATATGCTGCAAAGCACTGTATTTTATGTATTCTCAAAGTGCCATAAGAGTAAAATGTCAGGAATAACTATGAAGTGAAATATACAGTTAAGTGTTCTAATGCACAGTTACAAAGTGTTCCATCGTGATTTATTAAAATATAAACAAACTATAAATATAATTGCTATTCTCGTTTATCAGCGTATCATATTCAGATCAGGCGGAGGCAATTTTTCTGGTTTTTTTTTTCGTTGGCACTTTAGCGATAGCTACGACTAGTACTATTGGAGTATTGCCGTAGAAAAATGAAATGTGACATCAACATTTATGGTGCAGCTCAGCAGAGTGCAGGTACGGTTATTTGGGCTCTTTATTTTCACTTGTGAATGGTTCTTACATGGATCTTGAGTAAGAGGTTATATGAACACACATCCAACATTGTAAACGTTCTTTTAAACAGGTTTATATTTAACTGAAGAAGGCAAGCTAGGCCATATTCAGATCGACTAGCCACAAAAACGTTTTTACATGAATGCGAGACTGTAGAGCCACAGATCCACCCTAACTACAGACACTGAAATAAAAACTTAGGTTTCGTTGTACGTAAGCTAGCCAATGCATGGTTCTAATAATGAATATAGTTATTATTAATTTGTGCACATAAATATACATATCATTTGAAATCATGTTATATTTCATTTGCTAATGCACCAATCAATGTTAAGCCCGAAGGAGGAGGGGTGGGGATTTGACAGGCAGGGCTACCCTTTCACATACGTTACCTGCCCAGGGTGGAGTTATTTATAGGAAACAAGGGTGGGACTGAATTGCAGAATACCCCCTCCAGTGGTTCATTAATAATTCATTTCTCAACTTTTTAATACAAACCTACTAAATAATAATAAAAAAACCATGTTCGACCCAAAATCAGTCATAGAATGAATCAATACACCTGAACTAAAGTGGAGAATTAAGCGCCGTTTTCAAGCAATCTTTTGAGTGGAGGGGGTTTTCTGCAGCTAAGCCTAGGAAGACAGGGCAGATATTTGATATTTTTGACAAAACGTGTTGTCCCGAGGGTGGGGAATTTGATATTTTTTTGGGAGAAAATGTCAAATCCCCCCCCCCCCCCTCAGGCGTAACATTGATAAGTGCATAAATATTATACACTTGTACTTCTTAATTAGCCAAGGCATACTACAGAATCCAACAATAATATTATTATAATTTTTGTTGAAGTGCGACTCTGCAAGTTTGAAGTTGACTCTTTGGAAAATTGCCTTTAGCCGACCAATCAGAATTTATGAGACTGTCAGACTGTCAGAGCTACACGATGTATTTCATGCATTAGGATTTAATAGTCACACTAAACACTTAAATCATTTTTCAAGCCTCTCCACTTTATACATGTATCTAGGGAGTTTTGACAGTTTCACAATATTTGTTAACCCTAATGGGGAATGGCCTAGCCCGTTACACCAGACATTTTTTTGCCATTATCATAAATTCGAAGAAAAAGAAACGTCTGCTTACCAGAGCGCTTATTATTTAAGCCTCATTGTGTTATGAACCAATCAGATTTTACCTTCTATATCCTGGAAAGTCACATCCTGTAGAGGTAATGTTACATTTAAAAGGTTCTGACAATGACATATTTGCCACTGACCAATCACTGGGGACTGTTCCCATGCTCGAGACAAGACCAATTTGTACATTTCATAAGTTTAGCCTCCCAAAGCTCAATGAATTTCAATTGAAAGCTACGTGTATATATTTACAAACAGCAGCAATTAATTGATTCAAATTTTAGCTTTGGAGAATCAAAAAGCAGACTTAACTGATTTGGTAACATGATTGTTTTTATATATTCGCATTATGACACCAACCAGGTGAAAGTTTGCAACTGTTGCATGGTACGCCAATAAAAATGTCTAACAATAGCTCTCATTGGCCAGAAAAATAAAAGAAATATGCTGATGTCGTGCTTGCATTTTGCAAACTAATTACATGTAAGCTCAGATAAACAGACGTTTCTTTTTCTTTGAATTTTACGAGAGTGAAAAAAACGTCTGGTGGAGCAGGCTAGGATTGGCCATGGCAGCCAAGATATTGGTTCTACATCATTATTCCCAATACCATACCAATCAGCCTGGTATCATTCTTTCAATACTCTTACAATTTTGCTTATTAGATCCCATCTTGGAATATCAAGTCTTGCTTTGTCTGTTGATCCTTGCAAATTTTCGCTGGGGTTTTCTTTCACCATTATTCCTGATATATTTCCATTTTCGATTCGTTTCTACCACTCCATGGCCAGATTCCCCTATTTCAGCTTTTGCCAACACCTGTTCCAGCTTCTTTCAATCTAATCCCTGAAAAATCCCATCAGCCCATTCCCTTGTCCACCACCCCTAAGGCTGCACATTAGACTCTTGTTTGGGTGCGAATACCCACACTTAACACACACACACAAAAAATCCACTGCCTGGCACTCCTTAAGCAGCACATTAGACTCCTGTTTGATGTCTGGGTGCGATTACCCTCACTAACACAAAAATGAAACTTTAGAATACACAGCCACTAAAATATGGGAGTCGTAACTACTGTTTACTTATACTGAAAGGTAAAAAGATAATATAGCCAGATAAAAGTCCTTATAGTATAAATCAAATTATTAATTATTTGTTTTTGTTTTTTTACATTTGAAGGTTAAAAGTTGGGGCTTGGTTTGAATATTTCAGGGGAGTACAGAGCTGATGAGTATCTACTGAACTGGAATACGTACAGAACTCTTACTTATCGAACTGGAGCACTACATGTAGCACAACACTCTTACATGTATTTGTTGAACTGGAACAATTATATTATACATATTGCACTAATTGAATATTAACGAGTTTTAGAATAATAATTGTTATAACTGCATGGGTTTGTAATAATAGGGTTCCACTATATATATTATGTATTGCATTTGTATTTGAGTTCATGAGTTTTTCAAGTTTGCATTTCAACTGTATTCTTTTTAATTTTAGTCAGGCAACTGCACTTTACCGATTGGAGAACACATTGTATGTGTAGTACATTTGTAGATCCATGGCTAGGTCAAGCCTAATTAATATGATCAAGTGCCAGATAAATGTAGGTCCAAAAGAGATCCAAAGTTTTCTATGTCTAATAGTTGTTCTCTCTTTAATCTTTAATAAGAATAAATACAAAAGACAACTAGAGTTATTCAAAGATATAACAATATATAGATTAAACAAAAATATGTTGCATAATTATGTGCATATTCTGGTTATTTCTGTGAGTGATGGCAGTGATGGGTGTACAATGTACATGTAGTTATAGTATGCATTTTAACTAATGGCTGTACTGTTTTTTATCATCACTCTACATGTACAGTTGTTTGACATATATCTGTCAAATAACTGTACCTTTTACATATATGTCACATATATGTACATCTATTTGACATATAACTGTAAGATAACTGCACTTTTGCATATATGTGACATATATGTACAGTTATTTGACATATATAGATGAAAACCAACTGCTTGTCTTGCATATATGTCACATATATGTACAGTTGTTTAGCAGATATATGTAGCATCCACAGATATGTCACATATATGTCACATATCTGTAGTTTTGGTAAGGGTTATTTGCTTCCCGATCAGCGAGTTGTCGTTCTGCAAATATTACTTGCTTGGCGGCCTCTTCATTATTTGGGCCTAAGGCCTCTTTGAGAGCTCTCCTCATCCTCACACGTAATTTCCTATCTCCCTCATCACCGACGAATAGACGTGTGAAGGGTTCTTTGCTTCCAAGTTCGCGAACTTTGATTTGTTCGTCTATTAAGGAGATTTCGATGTTATGTCGAACGCCCGCGTCCATATATTGCCCCTTTACTATGTCAACCAGCATTACTTTTGCCGAAACTCGAATGGTTTGTTCGAATGTGAAACCTCGAAGTGGGTCATCACCTTCTATGGCATAGTCATGCAAATCATCCATGGTAATTGTCTCACTACCTCCAGCTTCATCTTGATTATCTTCCAATAAGCGAGCCACGTATCTTTCATTTGCTTCTCGTTCTCGTCGGTCTTCTTCATCTCGTTCTCGTCGGTTTTCTTCATCTCGTTCTCCTCGGTTTTCTTCATCTCGTTGTCGTTCTTCGTGTCTATCGGTATTATCCTCAGGTCTCGCATCGACATCTCCCATATTGAACATAACTACATATCTTGGTATATTCAACATGATATCGTCGAAGTTGATTCCCACACAAGCACGGAGAGAGCCTCTCTCACTCAAAGCTCAACGAACTCTATATAGGAAAACTTTCACTCCATCATCTGCTAATCCGGGTGAGACTCTCTATGTGGAAGTTCCAACGCTGGGAGAAAACATCGTATTAGTACCTGGTAGCTTAGCATTATTGGTCGACATCGTATTGTCTGGTGGACATGCCAATAATCGTGTTGTTGCCAATGTTGGACGATGCTTGGTTATACATCGAGTCTGTAAGATGGGAGCTGAAATAGTAGAAGACATTGCTCGGTCAGATCTTTTACAGACATATTCCGATGTATACCTATCTACACAGGAGAGAGAATCTAGAATACAACAAGGTATCCAATCAGAGAACACGAATAAGCTACGATCTAAGGCTGGTGATGCAGACACTTCGAACGCCGGTGAGAACGCTCTACTTGTTGCGCATGGTTCCAAATATAGAATACCGTTAGATGTTGATATTCTGACACAACATGGAGTTCTATACCCACATGCCCTAGAAGACACTATTTCATTCGAGTTGACTCTAGCCCGCGCCATCGATATAATCGTTGGATCGGATGCGACAAAGATAGGTACGTACAAGCTTACCAACATCCAGTTAGAATACGAAGCAATCAACAATGAAACACTGGCTAGACGTGCACTTAATGCGTACGAAAAAGGTACTGCATTCCTATATGATCACGCCGTTCACTTTAAGATTGTACCTATTGCCAAGGCATCAGATACTTTGATATCTCAAAACGTCAATGTTCCACGACGATCCTTTGCTGGGTTACTTCTACTATTCGTGGATGCACACACTGCCGGTACGCGAGATAGCGAATCATTCTCGAATCCTGATATTTTGAAGATAGAAGTAGATGTTAATGGAGTTCCAAATAGATTATTTCCAGGAGGTATGTTACCACCAGATTTTTGGGAGTCCGCAAAAGGATGGTTTGGCACATCCGAGACTTCTATGACTCCTACCAAGTTTTACAATAGCAGATTTGCCATCCTAGTCGATTGTCGCACAGCAAATGATTCCTCTTCTCGTGGCGATGGAATAGCACAGACAGGTGGTGGAAAAGATATCGACATTCGTATACATAGGACCGCGAGCAAAATCGTTAGCACTGTCAACATGCACATCTATGTCCTTGCAGATGCTCAGCTCAAGATATTGAACGGAACTCTACATAGTATAACATACTGATGGATTCCCTCGTAGAACATATCCCATTCAACACACTCATAGTAGGTCCAACGAATTGTGGAAAGACTGCATTTCTCATAGAGCAGCTTCGTGGGCCCTTTCGTGGTAGGTTCGATTACATAGTATGTATTAATTTGTCCTACATATGCCCACAACGAAACATATCGTGGATTTGCCAATCGAGATCCGCACTTTTATGTTATATCTCCACCACAGGATGCTATCAATGCTACGTTAAATATTTGTGCAACCTTTTGGTCAGGTACCAATACATTATTGATTCTTGATGATTGTGCCGCATCAAAGGATGTCAAGAAACGAACTGACAAGCTCGTCGATTTAGCATTCTCTGCCCGACATATAGGACTCTCTATTTGGGTGCTATCCCAACAGTTAACGAGTATATGCAAACCTTTCCGAGAGAACGTAGCTGTTGTAGTTGCCTTTCATACTGCGTCGGTTATAGATGGTAACAGGATATTGGAAGATTATGGAGGCTCGCAAGAATGCAGTGAGTTACGAACGATACTTCGATCCCACAAGTTTGCCCGCATATGTTTTTGTTTGCGACATCCTTTCGTAGTCGTGTTAGAGCTACCCGCACCTATAACATATTATCATGGATGAATACGTCAAAGAACTGTTAGATGAGTGCGCTATTACTTGTCCTCCTATCGTACTGGAACATCCAACCAAATTGGAGGGTATCGAAGATTGTCGGGAAGCACTTTCAATTTTAGCTGCAATGGGTACAACGAAAGAATATCTAGGACATAATTTCTCCCTAGTAGATATATCTAAACTGTCTGAGAAGGACGTAAAACGTTTACATAGTAGATACCAGGCCATAGTAGCTAAGCAAATAACAGGATGCTTAGTAAATGGAGCACTACGTCTAGTTACCCGCGCAGTCGCATACGTAGTTCCACTGGATGACCAACAAGCACTGCTTAAGGACCTACAAGAAGACCACCTAGTCCGCAATGAGATATCTGCTGTGGCCGCCTTATTATCTCTTAAGGCAGGTCGATTCGTAGCTCTAGCTAGTGCCTTATTCCATGTATCTGACCACATAGTCGTTCCTAGTACCTCTGCTACCACACCTATTGAACCTTCACACATACCTACTATATCGAATCAAGATGGAAGAAACGGATCAGATAACTGCGAATCCCCCGACGACTGCACCAACTAAGGTAAAAGATCCAAAGCGTGTCGCCGCTGGAAAAGCATTGGCACTAAGCAATAAACGTGCTAGAGAGGCTCAAAAGAGAGAGTTGGCACGTGAAAGTGAATTACCTAAAGAAATCGACGTAAAGGAAATTTGGATCAAAAATGTGTCTACTACTACTACTACTACTCTCGCAGTTATTGGCACGGGTGCTGCACTGGTTGGAGCATATTATCAATACAAAAGATACGGAGATGACACTCCTAAGAACGTTAGTACGATACGACCCGCAAGTCCGGTAAAGACTACGGTGCCAGATATGGAGTAACATTTAAAGACTAGAGACCATACTATATATGTTAGGATGGATAAAGAATTGATGAAAGTAGCAACAGATGCTGCTATGATAACTGGACTTGCTACTGGTATTGGGTGGATCGTAAAAAAGACTACCAAGGAATCTATGCTTAGTGATCCTTCTATTTCTATCGTAAATTACGTGAAGTGGACTGCCGTGATAGCTGGTAGCATATATGCAAAACAATATCACGAGAAACAAAAGATCGTACCATAATGGCGTCATTGGGAGCGGTCGGAATGAGTATTTTAGGTGCGGTTTTGAATGCAACGGCATTCACTGGTGGTGGCGTGCTTGCTAAGATGTTAGGTGGGGAAGATATCGAACGAGAAAGGCATGATAGGGCTACGGAAAAACTCGATGCTGCTAGGGAAGCATATATCGAAGAACGTCAAAAATTGTCCGATTGCACGCGCGAACAGGAAGTTGCTGAACGCGATGCTTACAATATTCAACGCGATACCAACCGAGCTTTTGTGCAATCCGATAAGTTACGTCAGTCACTGAAACGACTCGAAGCAATGAAATAACCTCGTTTATCTGACTACTATCAACCCTCAAGCAATCAGAAGACTGGTGAGTTGATCTATGTTGGTGGTGGAATGCTAGTCGCTGGATATGCTATTAGTCGATATGCTTTTTAAAAACGAGAACTTTTACGTTCGACGAGAAAAAAAAGAATAAGAACTAGTTGGTTAGACGGGTTCTTATCCTTTTTTTTTGTCCTGCTTGTTGAAGGTTAGAATACATAGATATATGATGGATGCTAAACTTGCGAATATCTTCTATGGTCCTAATGGATACTGGAAAGGTCACTCTGCAATTAATAAGCTATCGGCTGCTGCAAATGTATCAGAAGATGCAGCTAAGAGTTGGTTAGAGAAACAAGCCATGTGGCAAATATATCTATCGCCGCAAAAATACGTTCCATGACCACATTGGACTGTATCGAAACCAAATGAGGTTCATCAAGCTGATTTGATCTTTCTACCTCACGATCGACCTGGACGTGGACGAAAGCTATATAAGTATGCTTTAGTGGTAATCGATGTGGCTTCTCGATATAAAGAAGCTGAGCCCATAGCATCTAAAGATAGTGGTGAACTTGCTACTGCATTCGAATGAATCTACGAAAGAAGTCCACTCGAATGGCCAAAAACGTTGCAGGTAGATCCTGGTAGAGAATTCATGGGACGGATGTCTGAAACCTTAGAACTACGTGGTACGAAAGTTCAACGTGGTGAAGCTGGTAATCATAGGGCACAAAGTTTTGTAGAACGAGCAAATAGGACATTAGCTGAGAGATTGTTTGGATATCAATATGCACAAGAGATGGTACACACATCTGAAGGATCGGATGCGCGTAGTAGAGAATGGGTATTGAGGCGTCCTGAAGTTATCAAGGCCATGAACAATGAAGTTACTCGGCTAACAGGTAAGGAGCCTTCGAATTCCGTAGATGCGCAACAAATAAACAGAAAGACTCCTACATATTTACGAACTGTTGGGTTGAATGAAAAACGACTACCATCCGATGTTCTAGTTCGATATCTCTATGCACCAGGAGAATTGGAAGGTGGAGCTAAACGAGCAACTGATCCTGTATGGAGTTTACAAACATATATCATTTCACGTAGTTCGATATCCCCTAACCAACCAGTTCTGTACTATTTGGAAAAGGATGCACCAAATCGCGGATTCGTACGTGAAGAACTCCAAGTGGTACCATCAAGTACTGAACTACCTCCTTAGGGGATTCTAAGATAACAATTCATCCAAGCAATTCATTCATGAAATCGTCATCTATGAAATCGTCATCTGGAATTATGTCTTTATGCCCATAGGCTAATGTATCGATTCCGTTTTCTGCAATCCCTCGCTTGGAGTCAAATGGTGATAGAGATACTTTATTCATATGAATGCCATACATTCTATGACCTTCACACTGCATGAAATGACATGGATACGAGCCCTTATTCACATCTTATACAGTCCGTATACACACATGTGTAAGGCAGATATACGAGGATGGCAGGATGTGTAATGTGTGGATACGGTCCTTATATTTTCAGGGTATGCTTAGAAAATGCCAGGATCTGGTACACTTGTGGCAGATTTCCTGATATGTCCGTATACGCTTCAGTATATGTGTTGTATACTGTGTGTAACAGGGTGTATAATAAGGTTGTGTATAAGGTGGGTAACACTTGTGGCAGGTTTCCTGATATGTCCGTATACGCTTCAGTATATGTGTTGTATACTGTGTGTAACAGGGTGTATAATAAGGTTGTGTATAAGGTGGGTAACACTTGTGGCAGGTTTCCTGATATGTCCGTATACGCTTCAGTATATGTGTTGTATACTGTATGTAACAGGGTGTATAATAAGGTTGTGTATAAGGCGGGTAACACTTGTGGCAGGTTTCCTGATATGTCCGTATACGCTTCAGTATTTGGGTTGTATAATGTGTGTAACATGGTGTATAATAAGGTCGTGTATAAGGTGGGTAACACTTGTGGAAGGAATCCTGATACTTCCGTATTCGCATCAGTATATATTAATTGTATACTGTGTGAAACAGGGTGTATAAGTAAGGTTCTGTATAAGGAACATAGAAGGATTCTTACATGTGTTGTATAGTGACCACACTGCTTGGTGTCAAAGGAGCTATAATCCTCCGTAGAAGTTTAATTTCTAATCAGTTTTAATTTGCGGTATAAATTATTACGGGATATATAGTATGCTGATATGTAAGCTTTTTAATCGATAGATTTCAATCACTAAATCAGATCTTAAGAAAAATGATAACGTAAACTCATTTTAGCCGTATACATTCCTTTATTTAAACTATACTTGTTTCTTAAAGGTACAACATTTTAATCAGTGTTTCACGTCATTTCACATGCAGTTGCTGTATTTATGTGCCCAATATAATGCATCAGTATTTTTTTTCAATCGAACCCCCTTTTCTCTCTTTTTTTCTGTAAAGAAAATTACTTAGAAGAGCGTACGTGTATTACGCGTACATCACCCAGAATCAATGGAAATATCCAGTTCTGAATATAATTAAGACCCCGTGAGTACTTGAACGATTGCCCAGTTAATGACAGCGGGAGATTCAAATACATACAAAGAAAATGTCTAAAATGCTTCCACTGCATACATATATAGAAAACTACTCAGCCATTTTCAGTTCTTGATTTCTACTGAAATGTAAAACGCACAAGTCATTTACAATCAGCTTCTTGTGGACTCTAAAATAAGATTTTAAATGGTTCTTCAAGCTTCCTAAACGGTTAGAACAAACCCTGTACCTTGAATAAAAAACAGTAAAAAGTTAAACTGAAACGGCATTTCGTGCCACTTATTATAATGTAAACTTTACCGCGATGAGCCTTAAAAATGTACTAGTTCAAGCGTTTTTCTTAGTCAGTAATTCATTTGCACAAACCGCCGTTTCATCGGTGTGCATGCATAAACTTTTAAGTTGATTATCAGTAAAAGAAACTGCTTTCGCACATATAAGTGCCGAGGGATTTAGAGCTCCAGAACAGTTAAACGTACAGTTACCCAATCATAAGGCGAACTCAAACCGCATGAATTTCAAATTAAATGATCTAATGTTTCAAAAAAATAATGAGTGTCCATCGTACAATGGCCATTATGTGCAATGTTCTATTCAAGGTTTTGTAGATAAAAAAATGAATTAATTAGCATTTGCTACTAACAAATTTCGATATAAACTAGATAAAAAACTGGTCATTATCGTCATCAAATTCCAGGTTGTCACTTGTGTCATCATTATTGGTGGCTATCATCACTTGTTCATCATTGCTGGACCTTCTTGCATTACTGTGATCGGTAACCCCATTGGCGATTCCAGAGACATTTTCTGAGTCACTATCACTGCAAAAAATAAAATGAGAGAAATATTAGTTTAATTATTCACAAAGCTGGTAACAAACACATTTCCCTGCCCTTTCCGAAATCAGTCTCTAGGTAAACGTTTGAATTCTCACTTCGTAGGCATCCAACTGCGATACTACTACTAATATAAACATCCCAGCATAGTTGAAATTGGTTTAATGTGAATTGACAGCAATTTAAAGCTTAAAACTTTGCGATTTTTTGCTTGATTTTCTGCTCAAAATTTCACAAACACTTACACAATACAACTATAATACGACTGATAATGAAACAACAACGGCCCGAATTCAGAACCTGAGGTCATCAATTTACTGAATGGGTCTGACTGCAGCACCAAAGAAGTAAAGTGCCCCAGTTTCGATCATTTTAGTATTATTTTAGTATATACATGTATTTTCTTACCTATGATTTTCTTCTCGTTGGGCTTGCTCTCTTCTCTTCTCTAATTCGGATTTCCAGTGGTCATTTAAAGCCCAACGCGGGGTTCCCATCGGTGGTTCCTTGTCCACAGTGGCACCTTCCCTTGCTTTCGTTCTCTGCCATCTTTTGTTCACGTTGCTTTCAGTTCTTTCGCTGCGTCTGTCTAGCCTGTATGTTTATAGCCCGGAAACACAAAAAAGGTATTGTTAAATTACTAAGAACTTTGTGTCAATTTTTTTAAAAGCTTTATTTGTATTTTCGTTTTATGGCCGCCATCTTTGTGTCCAAGAGAGGGACACAAAGATGGCGGCCGCATACAAAGTACTGTAAAATTGTCATACATTCATTGGCTCACAGATCCGTTAAGAAATTATTACGTCTCGAAATCTTTCTTCAGATGAGCTTCATTTATTAATCAGATTAAGATAAATTTTTCTAATTGTCGCGTAGCATTTGAAAAAAGCGCCGAAAAATAGCCCTGCAGACAAATTTGATTTTTTTTTTTTATTATTTGGGGATTAATTAACTCTAAGACGTTTCTCAACATTTTGTGTGCTCTAGAAGTGAAACTACCAAAGAACGAAAGGAGTTTACTTGTCATCTGGACTCGCGTTCACTGTTTTGAATTCAAAGCAACACCGGTTTCAAAAATGAACTTCCAAACTAACAGAACAGCACAGAAAACGTTAGCGCATCATAAACGAATGTAAAAACGGATACTTCAAATCCTTAGCTTTAAAATGAGACGTTTCTCAAGTGTTTTCCTGCTCTAGAAGTGAAACTAGCAAAGAACTAAAGGGAGTTGACTTATCATCTGGACTCTCGTTCATTGTTTTGAATTCAAAGCAAGTAGTTGACTTGTCATTCCCCGGCCTGGACTGTTGTGAATTCAAAGCAACGCCGCCCGGTTTGAAAAGTGAACTTCCAAACTAACAGAACAACATAGAAACCAGGACAACATAGAAAACCGCATCATAAGCGAATGTAAAAACGAATATTTGAAATCCTTAGCTTTAAAATGAGACGTTTCTCAAGTTGTTGTGTGCTCTAGAAGTGAAACTAGTAAAGAACGAAAGGAGTTGACTTGTCATCTCGACTCAGAACTAAGGTTGCGTTCGTATTCCGGAATAAGAATACACAGAATGATAACTACAAATCGCTTATTTCGGGAATTTTTAGTCCATGGAATACAAGATGTATCCTGAATATCATATTTCAGCAAACTTTAGTAGCTTACAGTGCAAAATATACCTGAACCAGTGATTTCCAGAGATTATTCCATCTATTCTTATACCGGAATACGGTCAATCGAAGGCGCCCTAAGTGTGAAGGACTAGCGTTCACTGTTGTGATTCAAAGCAACACCGGTTTGAAAAGTGAATTTCCAATCTAACAGAACAACGTATAAAACGTTAGCGCATCATAAGCGAATGTAAAAACGGATATTTGAAATCCTCAGCTTTAAAATGAGACGTTTCTCATTTGCCTACTCTAGAAGTGAAACTAGCAAAGAACTAAAGGAGTTGACTTATCATCTGGACTCTCGTTCATTGTTCTGAATTCAAAGCAAGTAGTTGACTTGTCATTCCCCGGCCTGGACTGTTGTGAATTCAAAGCAACGCCGCCCGGTTTGAAAAGTGAACTTCCAAACTAACAGAACAACATAGAAACCAGGACAACATAGAAAACCGCATCATAAGCTAATGTAAAAACGGATATTTGAAATCCTCAGCTTTAAAATGAAACGTTTCTCAAGTGTTTGCCTGCTCTAGAAGTGAAACTAGTAAAGAACGAAAGGAGTTGACTTGTCTTCTCGACTCAGAACTAAGGTTGCGTTCGTATTCCGGAATATGAATACACAGAATGATAACTACAAATCGCTTATTTCGGGAATTTTTAGTCCATGGAATACAAGATGTATCCTGAATATCATATTTCAGCAAACTTTAGTAGCTTACAGTGCAAAATATGCCTGAACCAGTGATTTCCAGAGATTATTCCATCTATTCTTATTCCGGAATACGGTCAATCGAACACGCCCTAAGTGTGAAGGACTAGCGTTCACTGTTTTCAATTCAAAGCAACACCGGTTTGAAAAGTGAACTTCCAATCTAACAGAACAACGTATAAAACGTTAGCGCATCATAAGCGAATGTAAAAACGGATATTTGAAATCCTCAGCTTTAAAATGAGACGTTTCTCAAGTTGTTGTGTGCTCTAGAAGTGAAACTAGTAAAGAACGAAAGGTGTCGACTTATCATCTGGACTCGCATTTACTGTTTTGAATTCATAGCAAAGCCTGTTTGAAAAGTGAACTTCCAAACTAACAGAACAACATATAAAACGTTAGCGCATCATAAGCGAATGTAAAAACGGATATTTGAAATCGTCAGCTTTAAAATGAGACGTTTCTCAAGTTGTTGTGTGCTCTAGAAGTGAAACTAGTAAAGAACGAAAGGAGTTGACTTGTCATCTCGACTCAGAATTAAGTGTGAAGGAGTAGCGCTCATTGTTTTCAATTCAAAGCAACACCGGTTTGAAAAGTGAACTTCCAAACTAACAGAACAACATAGAAAACGTTAGCGCATCATAAGCTAATGTAAAAACGGATATTTGAAATCCTCAGCTTTAAAATGAGACATTTCGCAAGTTCTTGTGTGCTCTAGAAGTGAAACTAGTAAAGAACGAAAGGAGTTTACTTGTCATCTCGACTCAGAACTAAGTGTGAAGGAGTAGCGCTCATTGTTTTCAATTCAAAGCAACACCGGTTTGAAAAGTGAACTTCCAAACTAACAGAACAACATAGAAAACGTTAGCGCATCATAAGATATGTAAAAACGGATATTTGAAATCATCAGCTTTAAATTGAGACGTTTCCCAAGTTTTTGCGTGCTCTAGAAATGAAACTAGCAAAGGACGAATGGAGTTGACTTATCATCTGGACTCGCGTTCACTGAGTGCTCGCGATCTTCGCTATTGTGTGGAAGGAACCCACACGCTGTAAGCTTTAATAATTATCGTGTTAAAATAAAGGTTATTGATTGATTGAGGAACATGTTTGGATAGCCCCTCATTACGAGAAAAAAAGTCAAAACCGATACAACTTGGAATGCTAAGTTCGAGTCAATGTTTTTACTGAGACTGATTATTGACTTATATCTTTCATTTGTCGACCAAAACAGACTGAGAAAACACCACCCAAAAATGCGCTTCAGTCAAATTTTGATCAAATGTACCCAATATTTGACGGCAAAGCGATTGCCGACTTAGCGAACTGCAACCTTCGTAATACTTTCCAAAAATCTTCGTTGGCCCTTAATCTCACATAAGTCCAGTGAAACTTTAAAACTTTCCAAATCTAAGTAACGAAATAATTGATAAAGTGAGGGAGACCTCGCCTCTCAAATTTGGCCCATTCTTCTTTAAATCTGATCAAAGTTTTGAATGACCCGCGCGCTTCATATGTAAATTAGTCCTCGTTAACGAGATATGTCCATTCATTCTGCGCAATGAGTGACGAGATAAGTTTTTGCTTAAATTTTCGCTTTGGATTAACCAATTTAACTTTCACCATTCAAAAAGCAACACATATATCGTAAAATGCCTGTTAACATTCATTTTAGTTCTGCACAAAACTCAAACTTTAGCCTGTTAGTTTTTGGCACCCAGTATGCGGTTTTGTAAATATATCCTTAATTTTCCTCTACTCCGTCCCTGACCTTTCCTCAATTTTAAAATGCGGAATGTTAGTTAGATATGCTATTGGATCCATTATACACTTAGCTCACCATAACTATTGCCCACTGTTAATCTTACCGACAGTACTCACTTTTTTAAGAGAGCGACGAGTGTGTCACTTCTGTATTTTGGTAGACTTGTGATCCATGATTCTTCATCTTCACAGTCATCGTCACTCGACATGTGATCCTTTGTTAGGACTGAGAATGCTCGAAATTCTTTCTCGTCTTTAACTTGAGCTTGTCGTCTCTCATATTTCTATACAAAATATGTCGGAAATAAAGGCGAAGTAATAAGGCATTATTACAACGGCTGGCTTTAAAAGAGCTCATACATAATAAATGACGTACGAAGTGACATAATTATAAGAGCAAAACAGTCGTCTCACTTCCATTCCCCGATTTATTGAATGAAGTGAGCCCATAAACAGAAACCTAGCCTGCAATGCAGGCGTTTCTAGTGGTTTTCCCCGCTTTTTTCCGCTCGCGAATGAATTTCAGACGAGTAGGAATGGAGCGAGGACGAAAAAGCCATTCTTCCCTCTTCCAAATATATTGCGGTTTCCCAAATAAAACGCCTGCAATAGAAACCCTACGCCTAACGTTTACGCGGGCAATGATTTCTTGATATTTGTTCTCGTTCCGCTCTAAAACGTACTGATTTACCAAGGTCATTTACTACTGTACTTCAGTCATGATATTATCTTTTATAACTGTTACGTTGGCTCGACGTTTCTTTCTACTGTTAGTAATGTAAGATTTTTGTGGGAAAACACTGAATTATAGAGTTGTTGCCAAACATCTCAATTAGCTCCAACAGAAGATAAATATTTAACATACCCGTTCCTTGCGAAGATTCATACGTTTTTCCTTTCGCACTTCGTCGGTAATTTTTCCAAGGGCTGTCCTTCTTATGTGTTCATGGTACTTTTTGGCTACCTCTGTGTTGAAATAGAAATAAATTAAATATGCGTAAAATTCAATATTAAGAATATTTAGACATTTAAAATATGTATTACTATTCCAACCTCATAGTCCAACCATCAATACATAAACTCTCTTACGTATTTTGTAATTACTTACTTTCAACTGAAGCTCTTGTGAAACCGCCTTTCTGACAAAGTTGACTGACGAGAAAATCTGTTACTCTGCTGTTATGCATGCTACTTGCCCTGGAAGTTAGATTGTGAATATTAAATATTGAGACTGAGCTACTAATAGTGATCCGCAATTATGTTTTGACATGGTAAATAAATCTGTATTTAGTTTTAAATATGTAATTATAATAACGTATAAAAAAAACTTACATTTCCTTTCCATTGTACTGCCGAGCGGCGTCCCTACTATTGTGCAGTTTGTGAACTTCGCCCTACACATCAGGAAGAATATATCAATAAAAGACTTGCGATTAGTCACAGAAATTAAATAGACGACAGCCGATCGACTCCTGGGTACGTAATTACTGTTAAACTTATTAATTGCCATCAGGTATCATATGCGCATCTCTACAGTAAGCGCCGAAGTCAAGCGAAAAGTGGAGGAGCGACAGTCGGTTACTGAGGATGAACGGAATTGAATAATGCCGGTTAAAATGGAATTAAATTTGCGGTTATTGGACATTATAAGGCTAAAAACTATAGAATAAAAGACCATATAAACACTTTCAGATATATTATCTTATTCTGTAGTTACGGCAGTAAATCCGAGTATGATGATAAAGTCTGGGATCAAGTGTAGTTTATCGACTCCAATCAAAAAATTTATATTGAGAATCACTAGAAAATCAAACATTTTAGAACGACAAATTCCCCAAATATTGACAGGGGATGGCAAAATCATGTGGAGTTTTGTCGTTCTAAAATGTTTCATTTTCTAGTGATTCTCAATAGGAAATTTTCGATTGAAGTCGTAAACTACACTTGATCCAGTCTATCTATGTATGTATATGTGTGGTATAATCAACTCATGATCAAAGACTATTAATGAATCCCGATTTATAAGGTATGTATGCTAACCGCCATGCATACTAGAAGCGAGTAGCAGCTGACGCTTCGAGCGTTAGCCTTTCGTCAGATCAGGAGGGACTAGCGCTCGAAACGTCAAATTGATTAATACTCGATCGTACCCGGCAACGTTTATGTTCCCGCCGATGCAGATTCCAAAATGCCGTCGTCCATATTATCCTTTGTATCGCCCGCGTGATTCGGAGAGGTGTTAGCAGCGTGGAGGAGGCTAAAACATGCATACCGCTCCCTTCCGCCGCGGATTTCATAAGCGATGCGGTCTTAGTTGGATGATAATTCAAACACTATAAACTTCGCGCGTGTTTTGAATCTTTCCACAGGCAACACAAGCTGCAAGTCTGATACTTCAAAACCAAAGTGCCTATTATATTTCATGGCATTTGGACTGTTTAGAAATCGCCGTTATGAACAAAAACATAAATACTGAATAATTTGAAAGCCTATAGCTAAGAAACGAAAAATTATTATTGCTTCTCCGATCCGTGGACTAGAAAGGTTTCGAAGTCAAGATACCTGTAAAACCGATAGAGACAACAAAAACTTTTGGCGATCCGCGGTCCCGAAGCCAGTAAAATTAGCTCTAGAATATAACACTTGAGAACGATAACTGAAATACTCCAACAATTAATTATTCCACGAACCAAACCGAGACCCTCATGGTCTCTCTTTTTTGAAATTAATTACCACCGTATTTGTTTGAGAACAACAAATACTCTTCAATCCTCTAAATGACTCAAAATCAGAACTGGTCAAACTATTAACTGCCACCGCGGTTTAGAACTGAGTGAATTTTAATGTGTGCTACTGAGCCATGAACCTACCAACTGCCATGATGTCAAGTTTGCGACTCATATACTGGTCATCAGCTCCCAGCTTTGCACTAACCTCACTTACTTGAACCTGCGTTAAGTTTACGCAAGCATGTGGCTCCATTTGATCAGTAGGATTCGATCAGTATATAGGTCGCAAACTTAACATCACTTAAACATAATTGCTTACTGAATATAGATCGCCCTGAATTCTAATCCATTCTAATTAGTGTAAGTGTGACTGCGGCCGCGGTGCACTGAATGCTCTTACATGATTCCATGAACTATTTGGAGTGGACGTATTATATACTTTAGCCTAGCTTATCAGAATATTTGTTATCGGGGCATAATACTTGAACCACTTGACGACTTACCTGAACAAGAAGAGATGACTTTGACCTTTTTCTCTTGTTACCGCGCGCAGTGGCGGGATCTTCAGCATGTGATTCAGAACATAGTCGGTCGACTTTGTCATCAAGAACCTTCATTTTTTCTGCCAACTCCTTTATCCTGCCGTCAGAACTTTCTACGGTCTTGAGTAGATTGAGCATTGAACTTTGGCAAGCCGCAAGTCCAGCAATTACTTGCTGCATTGTACGGTCTGACTCCCGCGAAGACAGTGGCGTCCTGGAAGAAGAAGACGATGATCGCGCGCTCGAAAGAGTAGAGCCAGAAACCCCAGAAACTTCACAACTTGAGCTAGAGCTACCAGCAGAGGAAGCAGACGATGGTCTTAAAGTTGTGACGGGTCTTGAATCACTTGGAGTTGAATAAAAGTTACCCCGTGAGCGATCGGAAGATGCCGTGTCAAAGCGTTGACTTCTAGAGCTACTCATTTTTCTTTTTAAAACAACTCCACCGTTCTGTTAACTTTAGTGCCTTGCGATTACCTGTACTGACTGATCGATAAAAGTTTCCGTAAACTGCTCATTTGAAAAAACCGCTTGTTCCAATCCGCATTACCACGTGACCAAAAAACAAAGTCGACTGAGTGACCGCCCCACTTTCAAGCGCGGTTACCAAGCCAAGTGTCACCCACGCAGCTTGGAGTTAGAGACGATAACTATAATTTCATGTGTTCTTTATCAAATGGATAGTGGTCATGCTTTTACAAGTGAAAGACATCATGGGGCGAAACGGAAGTATTGTGACCACTGCGACAACCACTGGCACAAGTGGAAAACTTACTGGACCTGGAACTGGAAGTGGAAGGTAACGTTAAAAGCGTGTACATGTTTCAGCTCACTAGAGTCTAGATATTTCGTTTCTTTTTTAACTTTCTAGGTGTTATAATATTATAACTGTAACTGGGCGAATCAGTAAAGGTATCCAAGGCCTAGTTTTCACTTTGCGAAATATTAAATGGGTAAACAAACTCAATGTCCGCTGGCGCTGTGAAACCTACGCTAGAGAAACCACGCTAGATCATGATCATTTTGAAAAGCTCAATAATGGAAACTTACAAATAATGGTCCAGCATTAATAAAATATTATCTAACAGTCAAGTTGAACTATATATAGGCTTATTCGAGCAATTGATGGCGAGGATTGAAATGGGTTCTTGAAAAAATTGGGCCAACGTTTTCAAGTTTACTTGTTATCTTTGATATTAGCATGCATACATCTCTCCAAAAATCAAATTTACTTTGTATATCTTGGGAGTTCAAGGAATTCTAGATAATATTATTTATCACAGCTTTGACTGAAAATAAGAAAAATATTAGTGTGATAGCCCCTTTTAGGATGAGTAACAGCCATACACTCATACACCAGGCCATGTTTTTTTTACTTTGTTTTGACGACCATGCTACCGTGAGTTTTCCTGGGCATTTCACTTTTGGGTTCGAGATGGGAAAGCCCATAACTTCCAAACTAAGCTTTCAACCTAAGGATCATTATTGATTCACAGGCACATACATCCAACCTAGGAATTGCTTAGCCAGAAGGATCCGAATGGATACAAGCTTATTTTAAATTTTACATTAAATATAATAGAGAGAAGAAACGCATCCCTAATATTAACAATCAGAATAAAGTGAAAGAGAAAAATATAACGAGTGGGATTCGAACCCACAGCCTCTGTATACTAGTCCGATGTGTTAACTACTACACCATCAGGACGACCACGCTGGCAATGCGGCCAACTTTTTTGGTTTTTGTGGTGTCGTGAGTTTTCCCAGGCATTTCTCTATTTGCTGTAATACATGTATAATAATTTTATATATGCCAATCGAGCCTCAGCAAAAGTACCAGTTCATGTGACGTAGAGAGATCATCAGACCGGTATCCATAACAGATTTCCTATGTAATATAATACATACCGTATTTTATCACGTATAAGCTGCACCTTTTTTGACTTTCAGATTTTGAAAGTAACAAAAAATTGCCACAAAGTTGGGAGTGCGGCTTATATGTGTCTGAGTGTTTTCAGACAACTTTTTTTGCAATGACCGTAAACAAAGCCATATGAACAATAAAAATGGCACATTCAATTCACAGAACATGAGTGTCAGCAAGATTTCTACTCAAACTCCTCTCCTTGCTCAATAATATAAGGGCCATGATTTACATGACATGTTTACTGATCTTGGGGCAAGATGATTAAAATGAGTTCTGTGTATCTTTTTATACAGAAATAACTTTAAATTGTGGCTGAATGTTATTGCAAGAAAAGGACGGCTTTTGAACTGATCCAAAATATCCATGTTGAACCTAAATAATTTGTTGTATTAGACACAAGTACGATCACACTAATGTTTGCACCCATCTACCCATTGGTCAATAATACAGAAATGAACAAAGGACATTTTGAGAGTATAGTAGTTTTTATTTCGTAAACAAAAACGGTGTGCACAGCATTTAAAAGTTAATATATTTTTTAATCGTTAATAATTTTCCAATTATCCTAGACGATCGGTTCGACATGCCCTCTTGCTTTCAATAGTTTGTTCTTCTTCGGCATGTTGTGCCAATGGGTTTTTCCCTTATCTGATCAGTCTTTACCACAGCCTCGGTATTCTAGTCCAATGTGTTAACCACTACACCACAGGATGACCAATCTGGCAACACAGCCGTTTTTGTGGTACTGTGAGTTATATTATACACTCGTGTTCATAAACATTGCTTTTGATTTATATATATCTAGCATGTTTTCACAAAAGGGGGTTTTAGGTTCTAGGGCTCCTTTTGTGGAAACAGCGTAGATCTTGTGTGCCTTTAAGCTTTAAAAGCCAGTTACTCGTGTTTTTGCCGCTTTCTTGAAAGGGCAAATGACAGTTTACGACTTTTCTGGCCTTTCTTTCCAATAATTGATCTGTAGGTATTTTATGAGGGTGGTGTGGGGTGGGGAGGAGTAGTTCAAAAAATTTCGCGAAAAACCAACTTTGCCTGACGTATGGCGCAACGATTTGCTTAGTGAAAGATGTACATTTTCCACTAGGTCTGAGAAAAAAGGTGCATTTTTGGGATCAAAACGTTGAAAAGTGAGTTACTGGCTTTTAAAGCCAACAAGTACGCATTAATTTACTTGTGTAACCTAAATTTCAAAGTGGCGCCATTTCTCGACCTTTTGATGGATTTCGATGCACTATACGGCAATACAACGGCCTCTTCCTGTACTTTCAGACTGGCGTGCCAGTTTTGCCCTATTTGGAGTAGAAAATCCGAAAATGTGTTTTTTTGTAACCTAACCTTAATCTCTCAAAGTTACTTGTGTACCCTAATATCTTCAAAGTGGCGCCATTTCTCGAGCTTTCAATGGATTTCGATGCACTATACGGCAATACAACGTTCTCTTCATGTAGATTGCGTTTAATGGATGGAAGTTTCCTGTATTTTGAGTAACAATACCAGAAAATGGCCTTTTTCTAACCTAAGCATAACCTCTAGGTCTCAAATAAAGAAATTATGGGATAGATCTCACACAAGTAAATTATGGGATAGAAAGGCCATTAAAGTCTTCAACTGTCATTTGCCGTTTCAAGAAAACGGCAAAAACACGAGTTACTGGCTTTTAAAGCTAAAGGCACACAAGATCTAGCATGTTTTCACAAAAGGGGGTTTTAGGTTCTAGGGCTCCTTTTGTGGAAACAGCGTAGATCTTGTGTGCCTTTAAGCTTTAAAAGCCAGTTACTCGTGTTTTTGCCGCTTTCTTGAAAGGGCAAATGACAGTTTACGACTTTTCTGGCCTTTCTTTCCAATAATTGATCTGTAGGTATTTTATGAGGGTGGTGTGGGGTGGGGAGGAGTAGTTCAAAAAATTTCTCGAAAAACAAACTTTGCCTGACGTATGGCGCAACGATTTGCTTAGTGAAAGATGTACATTTTCCACTAGGTCTGAGAAAAAAGGTGCATTTTTGGGATCAAAACGTTGAAAAGTGAGTTACTGGCTTTTAAAGCCAACAAGTACGCATTAATTTACTTGTGTAACCTAAATTTCAAAGTGGCGCCATTTCTCGACCTTTTAATGGATTTCGATGCACTATACGGCAATACAACGGCCTCTTCCTGTACTTTCAGACTGGCGTGCCAGTTTTGCCCTATTTGGAGTAGAAAATCCGAAAATGTGTTCTTTTGTAACCTAACCTTAATCTCTCAAAGTTACTTGTGTACCCTAATATCTTCAAAGTGGCGCCATTTCTCGAGCTTTCAATGGATTTCGATGCACTATACGGCAATACAACGTTCTCTTCATGTAGATTGCGTTTAATGGATGGAAGTTTCCTGTATTTTGAGTAACAATACCAGAAAATGGCCTTTTTCTAACCTAAGCATAACCTCTAGGTCTCAAATAAAGAAATTATGGGATAGATCTCACACAAGTAAATTATGGGATAGAAAGGCCATTAAAGTCTTCAACTGTCATTTGCCGTTTCAAGAAAACGGCAAAAACACGAGTTACTGGCTTTTAAAGCTAAAGGCACACAAGATCTAGCATGTTTTCACAAAAGGGGGTTTTAGGTTCTAGGGCTCCTTTTGTGGAAACAGCGTAGATATATATATATATACCTTTTGTTCTCCATTGTTTTAGCTGTCAAATTTGACAAGAATACAAAAGATATATATAATTGATTGCTTCACAGAGCAAAAGTCACTTTAAAGGAAATTATGAAGCCACTTTCTTGTCTGCATCAGTTTTTCGTCTTCATCGAATTTATTGTAAGTTCTACAACATTGCAATTCTGTCCATGTGCAAGGATTTCATTAGAAGTTAGTAAACTCTGGCAGTTACTCTGGTTATTTCCGCTGGTCTACCCAGGCAAAGTAAGAATCTATGTTAAAAATACATGTAGTATGAAAAAAAGATATTTTGAAGTTTCTCCAGCTAGAATGTGCTAGCTGTGTGAAAACCTATTGAAACACTTGCATGTGGCATTAATGCTAATGACAATGATTTGTAATCTATCTTTATATATCTTGTAAAAAAATATCAACTGCTACATGTATTATCAAGAGTTTTTAAACAAAGCTTTGATTTTTTTTCAGGCACATATGAAAGACAAGGGCTCAGCTCAGACTCAAGTGAACTTGAGTTAGACTTTTCTGATGAAGAGAGATTTCAAGTTGTCAATGAAGTATCAGAGCCACTGGTAGCAGGTAAGTCTCTGAACAATAGGTAATTTAATAATTATATATTGGGGCCTGAGAAATGCACAAGCATACACTAACAGGTATGTACCCTATTTTATCACGTACAAGCCCCACCTCACGTATAAGCTGCACCCCCAACTTCAGCCTGATAAACAGAAGCTTGTTTTTCCCAAAACGTTTAAGGAAAAACCTTGTGTATATGTTGTAGGTTGTTTCTCAATTCAGGTCATTTTTAAACAACCTAGGTCATTTTTAAATAACCTAGGTTATTTTTAAAATATAAATAACCTAGGTCATTTTTAAACAACCTAGGTTATTTTTTAAATGACCTAGGTCATTTTAGGGTCTTTTAAATGTAGGGTTAGGGTTTGTATGACTATATTGAAGAATTTAAAGCATTACATTTCTACGTTGCGACTTAGCTCTAAAAACCCTAAATTAGTGAGCACCCATTGTTGACGGTTAGGGTGTTTTTAAATGTAGGGGTAGGGTTTGGATTAGTTCACAGGACCATTGAAGAAGCATTATGTTAAAAGCTTAATTTAGTGACTATAGCTCTAAAATCATTGACTTCAAAGTAAGTGAACAGCCCTTGTTGACGGTTAGGTTTTTTTTAAATACAGGGTTAGGTTTTGGATTAATTAGTTCACAGGACCATTGAAGAAAAGTGCACTTGAAAACAAATTCTCCATTAAGTTCAGATGTATTTAGACTCGTTCTATTAATGATTTGGGATTTTAAATGGTTAGGGTTTTTTCAAATTTGGGGTTAGGTTTTAGAAGGTTTGTATGAAAATTTGACAATATGAATAATTAATATGCTTACACTGAGAAAGCGCCCGATCATTTATCCATTTTTTACGTCTTTTCACATTCTCGGAGTTCTTTGATTAGAGACTGACAAGACAATATAATACAGTTAATGTTAGAGGTGATGCGCTTTCTTTTGTCTTTACTTTCGGTCAGTGACATTACTCTAAGTCGGTTCGGTTGACACAGTTTGTTTCGAAGTACGAGTGGAGCCGTAATAAAGTCAAGAAACAAAGTATTTTTTTCTGGATTTAGCTTCCTTACTTCCCTTGATTTGCTGCAGCTTTCATAAAACACAAACGTGTTGTTTAATGTCGTCCATACAATGTTTTCGAAAGATGTTTCAAAGTCCGATTTTGTTAGTAGTACGCATGCGCACATAACGAGAGGGACTGGGTTCGACGATAAGTCACTTGGAGAATAAAAGATGTGGTGGATGGGTGACCGTTGAGGTAAGTGGTACAGTACAGTAAGGTGTGTCAGGGGGGACAAGGAGAAAATTGAGAGGCAGTGGGAAGGGAGGGGAAGGAAGTGGAGGGGAGGGGTAGTTCGTCAAAAGGGGTGGGTGATTTTTTTTTCTTTTTTAAAATGACCTAGGTTGTTTTAAAAACAACCTGAATTGAGAAACAACCTACAACATATACGCCACACCACAAAATACAGTAAGAATAGTCTTGTGTTCGTGTTCATAAATGCCCATAATTGAAGCAAAACTTCTTCATAAGAGATTGTCATATCACAACAACAAATTGGTTACAACCAACTTTCCTTGTCCTTTCTTGTGTATATTTTAACCTGCTGTCTTTAAATCACTTCAGAATTCTTCTGCTGTTGTTCCCCCATTAACCAACAACATATTTAAGGAACTTCATTCCTTTAAAAAACCTTTAGCACGCCCAGTGATACTTTGCGCGAAACCTGTGTTTTTGTTTTGATTTCGTGTTCAGTGACTGACGAGCGCCTAACTCAACAACCGTCATTAAAATTCTATGGACCTCTATGAAACTTTATATAAACGGAAATAATGCCTAGTTTAAGAAAGCCCTAAAATCGATTCAGCGTTGAAAGCTGAGACTTATTCATTAATCAAACATCCACAAAGGTAGAACTTGGAAGAGAACTTGATGCAGGACGTTATTTAATTATTCAGCACGTTCTAGGATTTTAAAACTGATGCACGAACACTTACAGTAAAATATTAGGGCAAAAAACGTTATACATAGCATTCTTCACAAAGGATGCCAATCAAACCATTTATCATACAATGATTATCATTTTTTGTACAAATTTGCTTTGTAAACCTCATTAGTGACCATGAACAGACATATGTTTTTTGCTGAAATGGACATCAAGTTTCAATTTTATAAATACAAATTATATATGTAAACGTTGTTTAGCTTCTATATTATAGATTATAAAAAGAAAAAATGGGGGTATCCACGTATTTTAAAAAGTTATGTGGACGGTAGGCGTCTTTATCGCTAATTTTATTTTCAAAAATTGACATTTTTTACCAAGCTCTCCCTAATAAGTCTGAAAATTGGTTTCTTTTATTGCATTCTGGGAGATTTTCAAGATGGCAGCGGGGAAAAGAGTCAGTCCCGTCTTTCGACTTTCTTCATTGAAAATCAAACCTGTTGCTGCTTCCTTTGTGCTCTAACCCCATACAGTCCTTCCTTCTTCAATCTTCCTTGGATTTCCAAGAGGTTTACCCATTTTCACAAAGCTTATTTGACCGTATTCACACATTGTTTATACTCGGCCGAGTCCATGTTTGGAGAAACTCGAAAGCATCGACAGGCCTAAAGCACAAGGCGCTGGGCGAAAAGACAGCAGCCATTCATGGCAGTCCAAACAACCTTCATTCAATTGGCCGGGTAAATCTCCTAAATCTACTATTCTTCTACCATCTCCCCACAAAAAAAATCTTTGAAATGGTTGGCTCTTTTAATACCATTTCAGATTTCCCAAATCATTCATTTCTCAAGCATATTTTTCGAACGTATTTTTTAAATCCTTCATCGTTCCGTCTGTCAAATTACACAATTAACACAGCTCTTTCAAAATAGTTCTGCAAATGGCCTGTCTCGTGGGATGACCCGCGGGACGTAAGATGCGCAGAACGCGTGCACGCTGACAATAGTAGGCACCGTCCTTAAGTAAGATGCTCCTGTGAAGTGATATCAGATTACCATAGAAAACGTTTTTTAAAATATGAGAACCGTTTTATACATTTGATCAATCGAGAGTGAGAATGCTCTCTCAAATCAAGTACTACTTGACCTTTTTCTTTCAAATGGCTCTCAAATAATATGTCAAACTTATTTAACTGAAATATATCATGGAAACTCTTCAAAATCTTTCTTGTTGTCATCAAAATGGCCAAAACAGTACAGCTCTCTGAGTGAAAATAATCTTATAAATTATGACTATGTTAAATTGAATTCAAGTAAGTCAGGTCAAGAAATGCCATTTATCTCTACTAGTACGGTTTACATCACTGGCTTGAATGTATTATAAAATAATATAAACATTGATAACTCATGGATTCAACACTCAAATCAAGAAATATTCTACAATTCAACTGTTCACTTTAATGTAGAATTGATATTAGTGATAAAATGTTTGACCTGATATATACACAGTCACCATTAGGTGACTTAATAAGGGGTATTTCTCATGAGAACTTGTATTTAACCAAAAGTACAGTTCCTCTGAGCTCATTTAATTTAATAGTTGAATAATCAATGCTTGTATATATGTACATTTGTACTGTGCATACTCTCTGTGAATTAATATATATATAATTATGTTATGGCAGATAGTCATAACATATAATGATATAAGCTGATGGAATACTGTATTCACTCGCGGATAAGCCACACCCCGAGTTTAGAAGCTTGATTTATGGAAAAAGATTTTTGGAAGAAAATCGAAATTACATGTGCATATTTGAAACCTTCATCGGACTTTCAAACTGGAGAAAACTCCAAAGTTGTACCTGTAATTTCAGCTCTGTTGCTATCCTAAAAGGATATCCAGAAGCCATCTATTGGAGAAAAACTTGTTACTCAAAGAGAAAAGTGCAACAAATATTCACAACATAAATGGATCTCTTAGGAGCCACCAAATTTGCAAAAGCAATGGCCAGTGCTTACTTTCTTTTGGTTAGGTGTAGTATTTATTAGTATAGCTTAGTACATGTATTTCTTTTAAATGTTAATTTATGGAAATTTTCGGACCTTAATTGTACGGTAGATGTTCTCGGAGATAAGCTGCACGCCCGATTTTAAACGAAGATTTTGGGTAAAAGGGTGTGGCTTATCCGTGAGTGAATACGGTAAACAGTATTTTTTATAAATGTACATATTATATATCTTTCATTTATGGTTATATTTCTTTGATTATTAGGCTTTTGTATTTCACTCACATGTGTATGTACTGTCTGATCTATAGATCCTACCACCAACTCAAGTGCTTCTCAAGAGAGTGGAAGTGACACAAATTACTCACTTAATTCTGATTCATCAGACATCCAAGATGTGAGTACTATCAATACATGTTTATTTCCAATTAGCAGTAGCAAGCTAGCAGAATGCTAAATTAATTTTGCTAGTGAAATTTATTTATGGTAGCAATGTTTTGCTAGTTGGAAACAGTTACCTGTGAAGCAAAGAACAAATCCTAATTGAGACATTTTAATTTTTGCTGGCTTAGATAATTCTTACTTTGATATAGCTTGTAAAGAAATGTGGCATTTTCAGGGTAGATGCAGCAAAAATATAGCAAAATGTGTGGAAAATTATGGCCTTTTCCTAAGTTAACTTACATGTACAGTATTTATTTCAATTGGTAGTGGTCAACCCGAAAGCACCTGTGCTACTTTGACCACTAGCACACAATTCTTGTAACACCACTTATGTGTTACATATTTCATATAATAATCATACATTTGTATTTTTAAATGTCTACTTCTTTAAAAAGTGTAAAATAAAAGAAATCTGAATGTTGTCCCAATTCAGATCATGTGACAGCTCTCCAAAGGATCCAGTGCTTTGTTTTCAGACATGTATGTGGTTGACGAGGTAATTGCACGTTAAATTGCACAAGAAAACCGATATCGCCCGAGTCGCTTCGACGAGAGCAATATCTGTTTTTCGACTGAAATTTAATGTGGAATTACCGAGTCAGGCATGTGATCTTCCTTGAATCAAATAGTCCGATTAATTACTTAAAGATTTTGTACTTCTGTTGGGTGAGTAGCACAGTCACCTATACATTTCCTGCAACACAGGTCAAAATTACTAAAGTCTTTATTATTGCTCTTTTGATCTATATTTATTTACCTTTCTATGTACAATGGACATGGTAATTTAAAAAAAATGGAATATTTATATTATTTAGGTAATTAAAGCAATTTTTGTTTTACCCATAATCCTTAAAGATTTTGTACTTCTGTTGGGTGAGTAGCACAGTCACCTATACATTTCCTGCAACACAGGTCAAAATTACTAAAGTCTTTATTATTGCTCTTTTGATCTATATTTATTTACCTTTCTATGTACAATGGACATGGTAATTTAAAAAAATGGAATATTTATATTATTTAGGTAATTAAAGCCATTTTTGTTTTACCCATAATCCTTTGTGGGCGTGGCAGAGTTCTGTATTTATTTAACAAATAAAGAAGCCTTAGCTATGTTTTATACTATCATAAAACACGATGGGCATTTGAGAACATGAGAGAAATGTTAAAGCACAAGCCGAAGGCGCGTGCTTTCAACATTTCTAGAGTGTTCTCAAATGACCAGAGTGTTTTATGATAGTATAAAACATGGATTTAAAGGCTTCTTTATCTGTTTTATAATATAGATTTACGCGCGCGATGAAAGGAAACCGCCAGTTGAAAACTATATAACACGGCTAACCATGTTATATACTCTGATAAAACATGGCTTCTTAGCCAATCAGAGCGCGCGTACTATCGTATATATATTATAAAACATAATAAGATAAAAATGTAAATAATTACAAAAATGTAACTGTGGCTCTACTTAAAGTC
Source organism: Actinernus sp. WN-2022 (assembly GCA_030867875.1). NCBI lineage: Eukaryota > Metazoa > Cnidaria > Anthozoa > Actiniaria > Actinernidae > Actinernus > Actinernus sp. WN-2022. Next base: position 41,636,219 of record JAOWCC010001368.1, read on the forward strand.
ACCATAGTTCAAAGAGAGGCAATTATATCTTCATTTTCTTTGAGAGAAAGCATATAAATGGGTTTCCTCCCTTTTTTCTTTACTGGGAGTTCATCACAAATATGGCGGACAGTGGCAGCATAGACAACAGCAGCGTGCTTGAGGTCAACTGTGAATGTCATGTCATGTCATGAATATTCTCCCACAGATAAAAATGGCCTTTGAGGGCTCTCTCTCCTGTTTGCTCTTCTTGTTGGACTTGTGCTCGTTGCTTTTCCTCTCGATATTTTTGGCCCCTCTCCCTTGTTTGCTCTCTCATTTTCTCTCTCTTAATTTGTAAGACAACCCGAGCCACTTCTCTGTGTTCTTTCACTCTGTTTTGTCTTTCTCTTTTCTTGATAACACTTCTCATTTTTGCCAGCTGCTTTGACAGCTCTTGAATTGCTTCGTTCTTTAACTTGTGTGATTTTCCCCCCATTTATTTTATTTTATTACTTCCATCACAAATGTCTTGCATAATGATACAATACAATATTAAAGTGATGAGGAGTCTAAGGAAAGCAATACTGCTTGAAAAAATAGACCCCGGCCTTTAAAAAGTCGTTGAGTGATAAAAAAATAACATATATTTGATAGAAGTAATAAAAATAATTACAGAATTTTTTTTTTTTTTTTTTTTTTTTATAATAAGCCCCCTCTCTCTCTCTCTCTCTCTCTCTTTTCTTCTGCCTTTCTTTCTTGAGCCGCTTGAGCCGGCAAGAGATTAATATCTTTTGTTTTTTGTAGTCCCGACTACTCTACTCCATCCCTAAGTCTATTCAAGGACCTTAAGATGATTCCAATATATGAAACTATTCGCCAACGAATCCTAACGCAGACTTTAAAATGTTTAAATAATCTTGGTCCGGAATGTCTCGCTAAGCTATTGTCAAGACCTTCCTATCATTACTCTACTAGAGCCGTTGTAAATAATAAGCTATACCTACCTAAACCTAAAACTAATGCCGGAAAGCGTTGTTTCTCATTTCTAGCACCATCGCTATGGAATAGTTTTCCTGTCACTGCTACTAAAACTGATACATTACCAAAATTTAATAGATTTTGTAGGAAATATTTTAAAGCTAGACTCACTAATGCTAATGAGTTGAAGAGCAATAGGTTTTACTGACTGTGATGTCTAACGATGTTTCTAGATCCATCCCTTAATACATGTAACCACCTTTCGTTTACATATATGTTTTTAATTGTATAATTCTAAAGCTATAATGTATATTCCTTTTTGAGTAGTTAAATAATTATCTATTATGTCTTATAATGTAATTATATCATGTTTCTATCTTGGCAAATAATAGTTAGGATGACCAGATTGGAAACAAGTGTAAACTTTATCTGCATATATATCCTCATTAAATAAAGTGTTATTATTATTATTATTATTAATTCTTGAGCTTTTACTTTCCGAGTGAGCGAATGCATGTGCTCTAGGTCATTCACTGTATTTTTAAAACATTACGACATCTGCCCCTGTAATTTCTTGTGGGACCCCCCTATTAAGCAGTTGAATGCACGTGACAGACTGTGGAATATCGATTGAAGAAGAAGCCATTTTAGGTCGAGAACATATGCAGGTTACAAGGCCATTACTTCAGCTTTCTTACCTGATATATCCTTTGCTACACTTCGTGAACACAGTAATAATGGCCAAAAGTGTTTCCATGTCGCTTAAACTTAAATATCTAGCGCTGTATGAATCAGAAACGGCTGAAAACGTTGGAGATACAGGATGAACACAAGCCCATTGCAGTGGTATCGGAGTGAGTACCGTATTTACCCGTGTATAAGCCGCACCCCAAGTTTTGAAGCTTGAATTTAGGAAAAAAACTTTTTTTGAAAAATACAAAAAATTATTAGCAATCTTTTGTCAGAGTTCATAAACGCTTGTACTTGATGCCAAACTTCTTCCAAAAAAGAACAATAATCTTTTGTTGGAGTTCATAAACACTCGTACTTGAAGCAAAACTTCATCAGATTGTCAAAAAAAAATCACAACTTTAATTCGATCGAATATGGTTCAACTTGCCTTGTCATTTCTTGTGTATATTTTAACCTGCAGTCTTTAAATCACTCCAGAATTCTTCTGCATTTATTCCCCAATTAACTAACAACAATTCCAAGGAACCGCTTTCCTTTAATCGCTAGAGCAAGAAAGGTTTTCTGGCGAAACAATACTTGCACGAGTAGGTCGGGTCCGCCATCTTGGATTTTCATTAACTAGTGCCAATCTCCCACGTGTAAAATTGGAAAGAATGCCTGGTTGTTTAGATGCATGCTTTGACAACCGCTGCGATCAGCCTGTTTTGGAAGGTAAATAAGCTTAATCACGTTTAAATATTCACAAAATTCTAATATATTAGGTCTAAGGTGGGTCTTAGAAGAGTTTTTGCTTTAACTCTTTGAAAGGTTTTTTTTTTTTAAAATGATTATACTTAAATTGCTATATTACACGATCGGATGCGATTTGAACCTGATTGTAATATATGCACTGTCTCATAATAAAAGCTTCATTCGGGTTCGTGATACATGTATGTAAATATATGTTAATGTTGGGTCTCCTTTCTAGGTGTTCCCATAGATAAGGCGCATCCCCGATTTTGAACGAAAATTTTGGGTGAAAAGGTGCGGCTTATACACGGGTAAATACGGTACTCATTTGTACTAGCTTGGCATAAAATTTTCGGGTTACCGGGTACATATCTTATAGATTTCAACTCTTCAAAAGCGTTACGAAAAGTGTTTCCGAATCTTGTATTTTTCTCTGGAAGGAAATCAGTGCAACAGATTTAGTACAAACTTGGACTGCACAGAGCTTTACATCTTGCCCATTACATTGCCACTTTTAGATTTTGTGTAAGACAAAATTGTGAACTTAAAATCCTTATTTCTTTTTAGCGGTATTTTCTAAAACTACATGTTACAGCTGTGGCAATAATACAACTTATCATTTAAAAAAATTAAAAAATATAGATAAAATAAAACATTTCTGCTGAAAATCGTACAGTGTGTTGTTTACTGTTTAATTGACCAAAATAATGGCTGTAGCTATAACATGAAACAAGAAATTCACATTCTTACAAGTTTTAGGGGTTTTTAGCTCACCTTCGGTGTTACGCTTTGCACTCATATTTTAACGTGTTTATTAAAACTAGGAATTATTTTCGAAAACTCTTATTATAAAACACAATTATATTTCTATGCTGTTTTGAAGGAACGCTATCAAGCTACAAATGTGAAACATTTTAGAAAAATATATTTAATATTGAGTGAGATATTAAAATAGAGTGCATAATTGCGTGATTTGATATTTTCCTAAGTTATAAATAGCGTGCTGAATCACCACTCCGTCTCAGCCAATCATCATCTGATTTTGCAAATGCACTGTGCAATTCAGCTTTGGCTATGCGATTATCTTTAAAATGAGCCATAGCATTTGTGACTCATGATTCATGTAAATAGAATATTTTAAGTTTAAAAGAAATAACCATTAATATTTTTTTTTGAATTTGCAGAGTGAAGATGATAATTTTGACTTTTGCTGTGAGGATTTCGTCACCTCATCAGATAAAGAAGACATCGAACAAAGAGGTGCATGCATCAGAGGACTTGGAGTCATTGGCAATGGGGTTGTTCGAATTATTATACTCTTTCTCATGAGCTGGAAAAAGGTGTTCAACATATCAGATGCTGCTGTCTGTGTCCTGTTTACATTTCTGAAGTCACTGCTTGGATTCCTGGGTAATGCTTGCAGATCAGAGGAACTCTTGAGGATTGCTGAATTTTTCCCTCATTCTCTTTACAAGATCCGGAAATTTCTTGCAATAAACCGTGATGACTTCCAAAAGTATGTGGTGTGTCCAAAATGTTCATCATGCTACAAGCCAGAAGACTGTACCCAGGAATTAGGCAATAGAAGGAAGGGCAAGCGCTGCAGCTTTGTAGAGTTTCCAAATCATCCAAGAAGATTACACAGGAAACCATGTGGTGCCTCTTTGTTCAAGACTGTTAGATCAAAAACGGGAGACCTTATTTTGAAGGCAAAGAGAGTTTATTGTTTCCGTTCTGTAAAAACAACTGTTGAAGAATTGCTTAGCCGCCCAGGATTTGGAGAAAAATGCGAGAAATGGAAAACCAGCCCACGTGACCATGATCTTCTTGGTGATATTTATGATGGAAGGGTATGGATGAATTTCAAAAACAGTGAAGGAGAACCCTTCTTTGATGTACCAAACACTTTTGGATGCATGTTAAACTTAGACTGGTTTCAACCTTATAAGGATTCTATGTACAGTGTGGGAGTAATATACATGAGTTTTCTGAATCTACCTCCTGAGGAAAGGAACAAGGAAGAGAACATAGCAGTAATTGGCATTATTCCTGGCCCTCGTGAACCAAGTCGGCATGTCAACCCATTTTTGGATCCTCTTGTTGATGAGTTGCTGGAGTTTTGGGATGGGATCTGGCTTGAAGTCAAGAACTCAACAACAGGACCACAATTTTATCGGCTTGCTATCCTATGTGTAACATGTGATATTCCAGCATCCCGCAAACTATGTGGATTCCTTGGATTCTCTGCTAACAGTGGATGCAACAAGTGCAGAAAAACATTCCCCCGTCCCTCATTTGCTGCAAAGCAAGATTTCTCAGGATTTGACAGAGAAAATTGGACCATGCGCACTGATACTACTCATAGAGAACAGGTTTGGGAAAACAGGAATGCAACAAGGACAAAGAGTGAACGTGCAGAAAAAGAAAAGAAGTCTGGCGTAAGATTTTCTTCTTTAGTACACCTTCCTTATTTTGACTTTATATCCTTTGTTGTTATTGACCCCATGCACAACTTACTGTTAGGAACAACTAAGAAAATGCTTAAAATCTGGAAGGAGCTAAATTTGATAGAAGAACAGCAATTTGAGCTATTACAGAAAAGGGTGGACAAGCTTAAAGTGCCATCTAGTATTGGTCGCATTCCCACAAAGATCGCATCCAGCTTTAAAGGATTCACGGCAGATCAATATAAGAACTGGGCTGTTGTTTTTTCCATATTTGCTCTCAAGGGTATATTGCCAGACAGACATCTACAATGTTGGAAGTTGTTTGTCCGTGCTTGCAAGATTTTGTGTTCCACGGTGATACGAAAAGCAGAAATTCAACTTGCAGATGAACTTCTTCTTAGGTTTTGCAAAACAGTTGAAAATCTGTATGGTTCTTCTGTCATCACACCCAATATGCATCTCCACTGCCATCTCTGCGAGTGTGTTCTTGATTTTGGACCTATCTATTGCTTTTGGTGTTTTTCCTTTGAAAGATACAATGGCATCATGGGCTCATTTCAGGTTAATAATCACCAAATAGAGGTCCAGCTTATGAGAAAGTTCATTGAAAGACAACAGCTTGGAACTCTTCCCTGGCCAGAAGAACACTTGGGGCTGAAAGAGCTTTTATCACAGTCTGACAGAGGTTCTTTGGCGTTAAGCTAAAACCGCTCAGTCACTCCAGCTGAATACAGAGAGAGTCTTCAATTGCAACGCTTCACTGGACACAATCTGTTTCATTTGTCATTTACTGACAAGCATTTCTTCCAGGCCATATCTTCAGTTAAGGAAACGTACATGAGTGACGACGAAGTAGAGGCTTTGGCAAGAATGTACAGACATATCCATGAGCAAAATAGCATTGTAGTGGTTCCCAAGTTCTGCAGACTGTTCTCGCAGCTGTTACTACATAATCAGAAACTTTACTCCAACGGCCCAAGAAGTGAACGATCAGCCTGTATCCTTGCCAGGTGGCGTGGTGCTGGTGAATTGGATACAACATCTGCAGATCTTAGGCCAGGTAGGTTTAAATGTTTTTTATACGTTTGAGTTGTGGTGGTTGTTATTTAAGGGGGAATGGTCTGGGAATATTATGAAACATTAAAGGGACTATGTCAGCTATTTTTAGCATCACTTTGAAACACTGGAAATCGTACATGTATGCAAAAACAGCAACTAAGAAATAATGGTCTAGTTTTATTAAAAGCTTCTAGTGAGGCTACTAAGAAGGTAATCGAGCAACGGATGGCAAGGATGGATATGTATTATAATTATGAAAAACTTGGAAAAGTTAGACTTACGTTTTCAAGTTTTAAACTGGTATCTTTAAACCGCCTCCCAGTTAGCTCAGTGGTTAAGCTCGGACGGTCGAGTGGGAGTTGCGGGTTCAAACCCCGGCCGGACTAACACTCAGGGTCTTAAGATAACTGAGTTGGTGCAAATGGTTAGACCTTCGTCTTCTCGGATAAGGACGTAAAATCGGAGGTTCCACGTCGGCCTCAAGTTTATCAGTCTCGCCAGACTGTCACGAGTTACCGACGTTAAATAAAGTTGTTTTATTTTACTTTATCTTTGATATTAGCTAATGTTTCTAATCTTGCTGTCTGTTCGAAAATTAACATTGTTTCGTATCACTTAGTGTCTAGTGAGTTTTTCTTGTAATAAAAATATTCTATATAATTATTTGACCGAAAATCCTGGTGCCATAGCCCTAGCCTGAATTTCAGCCGTCTCCTCTGGTTCGTTAGGAGACGGCTGAAATTCAGGCTACTATAGCCCCTTTAATGTGTATATACCAGAACACATATTACCGTTACCGTTAAGGGCTTATACATGTATTTTGGATTATCTTCACACCACACGGAATGATTGGGATAACATGAATCAGTGAACGTGTTGAAATGGCTGTAAACTGTGCTGCAAATGACAACGAGAGCATCATCATAATTAAGAGGCCGACCATTTGACCCCAAAGTGAATTATCCACAGTAAAGTTACTTTAAAATACTTGATTTTCAAGATTTCTCACGATTAATGTGTGCTATGTTACTTATAGGTGTGGTGCAGTACTTTTTCCAGCATACCATTATTGTTCGGACCCCTGCTGGTGACACCGTCAGTCTACCATACACCCTTGCCTGTGTTCATTGGTATAAAGTGCACCCCCATGCGAGGTTTCATTTTGGTATGCCAATACAAGTCTGCCTGCCGTCATTTGAATATGAATCTGCAGGAGCCTTCATACCTGTGTCAAGAATAGCCAATGTTTGTGCTGTGGCTGAATTGAAATACAATCTTGGAACTCTTAATGGGAAAGAAAGAATTGTTGTAGCTGTTCCCCTCGATTTGAAATTGCACATTTAAGATTCACGTGTCATCAGCTGAAATTCTCATCACTGACAAACGCTTGCTTGTACGTATTCGATGAATTTGTATTTGATTTTTATCCTTGCCTGTATTTCAGAAAAGAAATGTATATGGGTATTTCACCAATGGGATGTCACATTTTTGGGTCTTCCATTCAATTAAAATTTTAGGACGAAGTTGAATAGGCCATTTTGACGATGTTGCGCGTGCATTGAGAACAAGAAAACAAAAGATTGTCATGCAACATTGAGTTTTGGCGGGCCACATTCTGGTTTTTGGCGGGCCACATGCTTTTGTTTTCAATGCGTGCGCAACATCGTCAAAATGGCCTATTGAAAGATAACGATAGCAATGCATTTTGAACTGCAAATGTTGCGATAGACTGCGAGCAAGTTCGAACTGACTGACTCTCTTTTAGACTCGGTCCTATTCCCCACTCTGTCAAATTGAGTTAAAAACCGTAATTAATAGTGATAATTACCGTTTTCATTGAAGTGCGACTGAAAGTTTTGAAGTCTCAACTGGAAAAGTGCGTTCAGCCGACTGTCATTCAAAGGAGTACAGCCTAGATTTAATTTAGCCTAGCATTTGAATGCTTTGTTTGAGATTAGACGCTATTGACGATCGGCTAAATGCACTTTTCCAAACGAGACTTGAAACCTCCAGGGTCTCACTTCCATTGGAAACACACGGACTAGTGACCAAGAAAGGTAAAGGGACATGCTCGCAGTCTAATATTGCGATATTCGCCTCGTATAGTCGCTTTTGTTTGTCAGTTTAAAACAACCGATTGTACACTGTAAAAAAAATGTCGACATGTTCACCCTATAAATTAGTTAGCTTGTACATTTGTTGCCCAAATTCAGGTAACCTGATTTTACCCTTGAGTAATGTTTTTTTTTCTGAATTCCCTCGAGGGAATGCATAAATTTGATAACTCTAAAACAAAGCACTGGAGCTCGAGAGCTGTCACATGATCTGAATTGGGACAACAAATGTACAAGTACTCAATCTATTATTCAGGTGATACATTGACTGTTTTCATAAAAGCTTTAACACATTGACTTTGTATTTCTCGTTTTGTTTCAATCAGCTTTTCACATTAAGAACTGTGTTTTGCTGAGGCTGGTTCACGAAAAACTTGAGTATCAAGCCCGAGCACGGCAATTTACGTTTTGAAGCAGACTCGTACGACACCCTAAGCTAAACCTGTCAACGCTTTATATTTTATATGTATCGCTATTTTAGTCCAAATTAGACTAGTAAACATTTAAATACTTAAATTTTGGAGTTAGTGCGGAAAAGCTTCGACACCAGTGTCCGAGTTGAACAGGCTACAAATTAACCTTATAGGTCAGGCAAAATGCGTGATGGCAGAAGTCCATAACCTGGTGATGGTAAATAGTTTCCATTTACATTAGTGGCAATATAGCACAAACACTAATCCACGGTAGCTGTACCTTGCGTGTTCGCATTTCAAACTATTTTACGATGCTGCTTTTAGTCTAGGCGCAAGATAAACTTTTCTTATTTTGCGATACGCAATTCCGTATTTATCCGAGCTTCTACGGTGCGTGCAGGCGGAGCATCGTACGCATTGCCCCACCACTAATATTTGTAGGATTTTTTCTGTCCTCGTAGTGCGAGCACGGTGTTCGGAAGGTCGAGGCTCGACGAGGACAACCTTTTTTTTAGCTACTTTACTGGAATATCTCTTACCAAATTATCAATTTAATAATAGCTTTAAAAATCAAATCTTGCTTCGACCATTCTGTCCGAAATATCTCTCGGCTAGCCTTTAACCTTAATTCCTAGAAATCTGCCACTACGGCCAACCTAAAAAATAGGTCTATCAGTGATTAGTAGAAACCAACAAGTGTTTTATCACGAATCCTGCAATGTAATTGGCTAAGCTAACAAAGCCGGTTTTCAAAAGCAAAACTGGCTGCAAAGTCGTCAAAATGACGAAATCGTGTTTCAGTTTAAGAGTATTAAAACAATTAGACTACTCGCTCAGTTTCTATGGTGACTTCGAGCTCATAGTCTAATTGTTAATTATAAATAATAGCTGATATTACAGTGGCGTCTGCGAATAGCAGTTTCAGCGGTATTGACCCGAACACCACTTCGATGTAATGAAGCGCCACTGAAACCATCATTCTTGCATGACACCAACACCCTCTTACACAAGCACGACTATAATTTAGATACAGTTTGAATAGCGCTTCATTACATTGAAGTGAGGTATTTGGGTCGAAACCACTGAAACGGCTATTCGTAGATTCCACTGTAATACCAGCTCTTCTCCTGTATATATAACTTGTAGTCCAAATGTCTTGAGCCAAAAGATCCAAGGATTCAGACTGTACTTTGCAGGAAATTCAATAGTATTAATAGAAACCGAAGGCAAAGGCGGTCAACTCTTGACTGTAAAAATATTTTATTGTTGAAGAATGACTCTAGTAACTGCACGTATAAGATTCCCTTTAAATTTTGTGTACGGTAACTCGTACACAGCGTATAATGAATCCAATGTATACTGGTCATTATTCAGTCTGTATACATCGATCAGTACACGTCAGTATACCGTTCCGTGTACGGAAATTCGTACACAGCGTATAATGAATCGGATGTATACTGGTCATTATACAGTCCGTATACATCGAGATCAGTACACATCAATATACCGGTCCGTATACGGTAACTCGTACACAGCGTATAATGAATCGGATGTATACTGGTCATTATACAGTCCGTATACATCGAGATCATTACACGTCAGTATACCGGTCCGTATACGGTAACTCGTACACAGCGTATAATGAATCGGATGTATACTGGTCATTATATAGTCCGTATACATCGAGATCAGTACACGTCAGTATATCGGTCCGTACACAAGGTGTATACGGACTCAGGATACTTCATTATACATGCTATTTCATGCAGTGTCACTTCGAAGCATATCCATACCATGGCGGAATACTTTCTTGTCTAGTAAGCACTCTTTGTAAGTGCCTTTGGCTTTACTAATCTCACCACCATCTACTTTCAAAATTGAATAGAGCTTTGATCGTAGTCCAACATATTCAACTATGGGAATACCTCCACATTCATCTTTCATTTTACCAAGTACTTTCTTGTTGTCAATATTGTATGATGGATGGTCAACTTTATAGTTGCTTGTATCGTAGAGATGTTTATGAGTAGTCATGGCTGCATATATGTCTTCAGTTTCAATGTGTAGCAATAGGCTATCGGTATCTGTGTATAATAGATTACAACGTTGTCCATACTGTTTATTGAGCTCGTTATAGTAGAAGTCATACATCAAATGTTTTGAGAGATCTAGAATTGACATTCCAACATATACTGGACGGTTCAGAAGTAGCGTGCTTTTGTAATTGTGTACGGCGGCTAGATCATCGTCAAAGATCGTAGAGTGAACATAACTAGGTTTATTCAATAAACGTTGTAGTTTGACTCCTTCTGAAGCACGTCATAATTTAACATCTACACGCTTACGTAGATTTTCCATTGTCTTGCCAAATACACTATTGTTCATCAGTTTGTATAGGTCTTGCTCAAAAGTGCTTTTTGCTAGTTTTCGTAGATCCGTGTTCATTCTTATATATGGTTCCATCCATGGTGATTGATCGAATCGAAGTGCTCTATAGATCTTTTTCAAACGCATACCTAGTGATAGATAAAGTTGTAGATTGCGATAGTGTAGAACATATCGTTCCCTACCATAAAGCGTAGGTATTAGCTTTTCTGTTTTCAAAGATCCGTTACCATTATATAGTTTATCAAATAGATCGGTTTGATACCTTGAGAACCAAGCTTTGTCTACTTGCATTCTCTCTGGAGCTAGTGGATAGCTATTGTGTTCGTTATGAAGTTCACTAGGATACTCAAGGTCAACTTCTAGAATGTATCCCTCATCTGAATCGATTGCGTGATGAATGATTTGTTCTTCTGTTGGCATACACCACTCGAATCCTCCCGTTGGAAGATATTGACTCATAGCCCATCCATATAGATTATTTGCGTCAAGGTATATTATGTGACTATTTGACTTATCTGGATTGAAATCCGGTACGTTTTTATTATTCGCTTTGGCATTACGTTGAGAAACCATAGATATCCCACCACGTAGACCTTTCTCAATAAATAGATGCATGTCATAATCTGTTAGTAGTTCGAGTTCCACATTAGTCTTCTTTAACAAAGCATCCCACGAAAGTCCTGGGCTAGTGTAATAGTGAGCCGGGTCTAATCCATAGTTATTCATGCACGTCGTGCGAAAGGTCTCGAACACATCTGCTATGAGAAGTACATCAGTTTGTAGGTATAGATCGTGGTAGTCTCCTAATGTCTCACAATCAAATACATTCCACACTTCAAGTGCGTGTTCATAATCTTCATCAGATATATCCTCTATTTTTAGCTTACTATAGAATGCCTCTTTTGGTGGAAGGGAGGTCTCCACGAATCTATCCCAAGAGTCCATGTACTCATATGGATAAACGCCTTTGCGTGTCAATAGCTTAGCTTTCTCTGGATTGAATGTATGTTTTGCAATTTGTTGAAATGTGTCTGGTGATGAGCCTGCTACCAACTTATCGAGACGGAATGGTAAGAATTGAAAGCTATCAATGAATCGTAGGTTACCAAGTGAGAATGATATATATTTCTCCATATTATTTGGTATACAAGAGATATTGCCTTTAGTCTTAGAAATAGATTGCATCAATAAGTGACAATCGTAACCACGAAAATTGTGAAATACAACTGGGATGATAGGTGATAGACGTAATTTTAGATTGCATACTTTGTGTGCGGCCCCTCGAAATTCACCTGTGATGTGGAAATGGTCGCGAACTCTATCGTTACCAAATAAAGGTTTCTGACAAATATGACAAATCTTTGCTTGGTCGAAAGACCTCTTATTTTCCAAGGACATACATAGTGGTTTTACCATTTGGGCTTTGAACTTTGTTTCTTCATCTTGTACAGATAGTAGAAATCGTTCAATAGTATCCGTACGTCGATAAAGTACTGGTGGTTCGCTATGACCATCGCTCCGTACGACGATATACGAGAATCCACATGGTATGTGCTCTCCTGTCTTTTGCGTATTACTTTCATTAGGATCTTTGACAGTCCGTCGATTTTAGTTATTAAGGCCTCAAGGTCGGCATAGATAACGTATGGAACTTTTAGCTGTTTTTGTATGTTCTGAAATGAGAGTTTGTTGTTCTCCTTGGTAGGCATTTTAATGCGAATGGCTCGATCGTTGACACCGTTACACTCTAGGATGTGATTTGTAAGAAGATCTTTGGTAGTATATCCATGTAAACATCTCTCACAGAAGTGTTTCCTATGTTCGTGTTTTGTTTGATCGAATAATAGCTTATTAAAATCCTTGATCCAACAGTAGTGTTGAAGACCGCTATCTGGGCACTCTATTAGCAATAGGTTAACTCTTTTAGAAAAGGTCTCCTTCGAGATATGGTGCACGATCAAACACTTTTCGTTATGATCCGAACCATATACATTGATAGAGATATTGTTTTGCTTCTCTACACGTTTTATTTGTGAGATTGGTGTTGGTGAATCCACCCATCAAAGTTAAACCCATCATCTTCTTGGTACTTTGATGTCCTCTCAGGGTTTTGTGTGACTCGAGACTTTTCTGCGCGTAGTGCCCAACGTAAGCATCGGTCGTCATAGTTCTTTACGTTGATCACAGCTTTCTTACTAGCGATTTCTGGAAACTCTGGAAGCAGTGGTATATATGAACCTCCACGGAGTGGTTGATATCTAGCAATGTTCAACCACAGAATGTTTACTGTATCTATAACCCAATTCGATCCTCGGCTGAACCACTTCTCAATGACGTTATTGATCTGAGCATGTGCTTCTACCATTACCCCACGGATCTCATCACTGTTGGTCAAAACGGCTTGAGAACTCCGAAAGGTAATTATCTCGTATACTGAACCCTCAGGTTTATCAAGCCGTAGTGTGATATTCAGGGCTAGCTGAACCTTAATACTATTTAGGTCTTGGAGCTCTTCATCTAACCTTTCTGCAGTCTTCCTACGAATACCTACGAGGAAAGCAGCTGGATCTGAACCTAGAGGATTACCATTTGGAATGTCCATCTTCCATCCTCGTAGATAATCACCAATGCCGGGTACTTGGATGAATGTTAGTGCATGTTCAGCCATAGTATAATACCTAAATAGTAACCTTTCTCTAATAGGGTATCGAAATATGGGAAGGTGGTCATCGGTCTGATATACCCTATACTATTGCTTCTCTAATAGGGTATCGAAATGCAGTAACACGTACTATAGTAGTATACAAAGTGGTGGTTGGGCCGTTCGATGACTCCCGAACCACAACAAATTGTACCCTCGTATATTATAGTGGCGGCCTTTCTCTAATAGGGTATTGGCTATGTTGTACCAAATCCCAACAAATGTAATAGCAGTGGCGGCAGTAGGGATGGGTGGTACTGGTGATGTCTGAGTGTTGACATGTTGGTTTTCGTTGTGTCATATGTTGTTTTTCTTGTGCCAAAACGTTGAAAGTGACATCCGTGCTGCACCAGGACCGCCACTTTGTATACTACTTCCTCTCTCCGCTCCCGCTCCAAACAACTGAGTCCGAATACCCGAACAACATATAAAAAATTAGTTAAATTGATGACATCTACAAATTAAACTCAGCATTATTTATGCGTATAGACAACACCTTTTTAACAAATAGAAGTTGGCTTTCTATGTTCTATACAAAAATGATGCACGCCTGAACTCTTGAAATGCTAGCAAGTGGATTCACGAGCGATAGCGAGTGCATTCAGCTGCATTTCAAGAGCTCAGAAGTGCATTATTTTTGTATAGAACGTAGAAAGCCATCTTCTATTTATTTTATAATATAAAAAGTAGAGCAACGATATATGGGCAAGTGGGCAGGGCCTTGAATATGAGGAAATTCATGGGGTAAAAAAGTAAAGATATGACGTCAGCCGAGTTTTAGGGAAGTAATTTTTGACATAAGAAAACATACTTTGGTTTTATTATTTTTTCTAATAATTCATGAAATAAAGTACGTTTTCCCCGGTTAAAGCGTTGGTTTTCTTACCGTCATTTAGTGTTTGATTTCGTAGACTTCGCGTACGAATTTGATACAATATTGTTTAATTCTTGTCTAATTCTAATTTCGCAAAACGGCTATTTGCGACTTCGACATTAGGACAGTCGGAGTTTTCTTCGGAACTTCGAAAACTTCAGTTTCTTTACAGGTTTCCATGACTGTTGTGCGTGTTACAGCGGCACGAAAAACGGGAAAAGGCTGTGGGTTTGTTTTGTTATTTCCAGCCATGCACCAAAAAAATTTGCAATTTGATTGGTAGCTAGGCGTGCACCATAAAATGGTGCACGCCTAGCATCCAATGAATTCGCGCGTTCTGAGGATGTTCCCAGTGTTTATATTATAAATAAATATGTTTATTCCTCTACCAGATGTTCATCATTATTATTATTATTATTATTAATATTATTATTATAATTATTGTAAAAATCTACCCATTTACACACTATGTAAAAATGCTGTAAAATGTATGTAGAAATACTGTAAATCGAATTTACATGGAAATTGCACTTTTACATAGTATGTAATTTCAGAAAGACTTTGTAGATTTCTCGTAAATCTTCTTGTAAATTTATCGTGATTCCGTATGGTCAAATCTGAATCTCTGTAGATATCTTGTAGATACTGTGGAAATGTTTGTAGAAATCTTGTAGATTTCTGGTGAAATGTTTGTAGAAATCTTGTAGATTTCTGGGGCAATGTTTGTAGATATCTTGTAGATTTCTGGGGAAATGTTTGTATAAATCTTGTAAGTTTTTTGGTAAAAGTTTGTAGATAGCTTGTAAATTTCTCTGGAGATGTTTGTAGATATTTTGTAAATTATCAGATTTTCTGCAATCATCTCACTAACATCATTACTTAATAAATTATAAAAGCAAGTCTTTCTAAAAATTGCAATTGTGTTAATCATCTTTACTAAACATTCAAAATAATACTGTTTTAGCTCAAAGGAGGGCTGTTTTGGTCTTTCTTTGTAATTTGGAACCCAGAAAAGATTCCACTATATTTCCCAGGATAAATAAATATTTATTCTAACTTAACTCATTACAATAATAGGCAAACAGAATTTCTAGATTGTAAATTCACATTTAATCAAATATTTCCATGCCTGCAGTTTACATTTTAGTCGATAAAACTTTTCATGTCATAAAATACACGATCTAGAACTAGTACTAAAGAAGAGATCCTTGAACAAATAATTTGGAATTAATCGCTTTATAATGAAAGAAAATAAATCTTTGTATTTCTCGAATTGGAATAATGCTGGAATTTTTAAGATAGGCGACTTGATCGACGAGAATAGTAATTTTATGCAATTTGTTTCTCTGCAGAAACGATTTAACAGTGCATTCAACTTTTTGGAATATTTTAGCGTATTGAAAGCCAATCCTCATAAATGGAAAGTATTACTTCGGGAAAATTTCAGTAATAAGGAAACTGCCATTAGCTTAAATGGTAACTTATTATATGAAAATACCGAAGAATTTGATGTTCTCGGATAACTAAACTATTAGTTGAGGTAAATTATAAGCCACCTACCGCTGAAAAAAGGTTATTAAATTATGGAATTCTTGCTGAAAAACTACCATATCATTATAGGCTTTCCATTAATGTTTGCCGAGAAACAAAGCTTAGAGTTATCCAGTTTAAAATTATCCACAATATCCTACCTACTAAATCTTTACTCTATAGAATGAAAATAGTTCAAGATGATAAGTGTTTTATCTGCCATGAGTCACAAACAGTTGAACATCTATTTTGGAATTGCCGAGCTTCTGTTGCATTCTGGGAAGATTTATTTGGATGGGCGAAACCAATCTTCGTATTCAAAGAAATGCTATCTTTATCAAATATTTTATTTGGTTATCAACCGCAAGTAAAAGGATTCAATACCTTTAACCAAATTATTATCATCGCCAAGGATTACATTTATGGGAGCTGTCTTGAGGAACAGGAGTTTTCTTTTAAGAATTTTCAACAACGGATTACTAATAAGATTCATATCAAACGATGTATATATGTTGCTAAAAATAAGTTTGATGAATTTCTCTCTAAATGGAAGGATATTTTTGACACAATTTAGTTACTACGATTGCCGTTTCTCTTACTTCTCTTACTCCGTTTCTTTTACGTATACTGTCTTTCTTCTTCTCGTCAGTTCTACCTTATGATTTATAACTAATTAACTTATAAATATTGTGAAATGTCTGAATTGTACTTAAATCTGTAATACTGAGGAAAAAAATAATAATAAAATATTAATAAAACAAAAATGCACGAGCTAGATATATGAGATAAGACAAGTAATGTAACCTCAAGTCAACTATTAATGCAATGCAGAGTTGAGTTACTATAGCTATAACATAACAAAAATGGCACAATCAACGCTATTGACACAATTTGTGCAAGCATTTCTTAATCTCGTACCCAGATCTCCCATATTCTACTCACGGTCACAAGTAAGGGAGATCTGGAAAAGTTCGAATTCCACACATGCGCAGTAATAGCAAGGCCGAATATACCGGCCTGTTGCGAAATGGTAGTTGTATTGCTGTGGAAGTGAATTATTTTCATAAAGAGCCTTAATTGTTCTCTTATCTGGGCAAAAAAAAAGTGCAAGGATACTTTAAAGAAAGCTCTGGAGTCTAGAAATTCCGCAGTTGAAAAGCAAAACCGAAACAAAAGGAGGCGACAGGAGATAGTTAAGTTGCGAACAGGAAAGAGTCCATAGTCGATTATCGGTTGATAAATGACAGCCTAGTGGAAAAACACTAGATTTACGACGAATTGTAAACATAAACTTCGTCGCACTGGAGTAAATGCAACGAGTTTCGGACGGATTGGCTAGCATTATGTCTATGCAGCTTCTTCACAAGACCTCGAGAAGACATAACTCATCAGAATCAGATTATTTATTATATTCCGAGTTATACATCCTAAAATAGATGCAGCACACTAGAACACAATTACTGGTTCTCGTGGTCGATGAGGCTCAGTGAATGGTAATAATTCAGACTTTTACTTATTATGTAAACAAGGAAATATATTTGTACTGATTATGTAATATGCTTATCAAATTTGTTAAGCCTTATTATACTTTACTTTTAATGAAAGTACAAAACAAAAAAGGAAACTGTTAGGCTCTTTTACAAAGCCAGCAGTCACACAGGTGTTTTATATTCACCCACATTATTATAATTTTCACATTCAGACCAGATAATATACAAAGCTTGTAGCACTAACATGTGCCTTAATTATATATTGCTATGTCACATGCAGCATTACCAGTAGATCATAAATTATGAAAAGACATAACTCATCAGAATCAGATTATTTATTATATTCCGAGTTATACATCCTAAAATAGATGCAGCACACTAGAACACAATTACTGGTTCTCGTGGTCGATGAGGCTCAGTGAATGGTAATAATTCAGACTTTTACTTATTATGTAAACAAGGAAATATATTTGTACTGATTATGTAATATGCTTATCAAATTTGTTAAGCCTTATTATACTTTACTTTTAATGAAAGTACAAAACAAAAAAGGAAACTGTTAGGCTCTTTTACAAAGCCAGCAGTCACACAGGTGTTTTATATTCACCCACATTATTATAATTTTCACATTCAGACCAGATAATATACAAAGCTTGTAGCACTAACATGTGCCTTAATTATATATTGCTATGTCACATGCAGCATTACCAGTAGATCATAAATTATGAAAAGCCTCAACATGAATGACCTTACAATAGTTATTGAAAACCCAAACGGGTCTAACATTTTCTATTATCTAATACAGAGATCTAATTCATACATGAATGTCAAACAAGTTAATTTTGAAGAAGTGCTGTCCCCAATAGCACAACATTAATTGAAGGGCTATGTGGAAAAAGGGTGTAAGTGATACATGATCACATTTTAAATCCTCTCTTAGCAAACAAAGAAATTGAAGGAAATTTAGAATGTGATAGTCACTTGTGCCGTTTTTGCACACATCCCTTCAATTGAAATCAGCAAAATTAGCATGCCTTTCTGGCACGACTACTGAAACCAGGGCCTCTTAAAGACAACGAGAACCAATCACATTGCAGAACAAAAACTGACAAAGTAACTTGAGCCAATGAGTGTTGATTACAAGACAATAGCATTTTGACTTGCTCTAGCTTCGATCCAATAATATAAAAGGCAAATTTGGTCATCATAATGAAGAAAATTGCATGGGATATGCTAGGATATATACTTTTGAATAGTTTTGCAATGTGTTTAGTTCTTGTTGTCTGAGTGGCCCTGGTTTCAGTAGTTGCACTGAAACATTAATTTACTCTTAGCCTTCTTTAGGGAAGCTCATTCCTGGTTAGGCTGTCCCTCGGCACATTACATGTGCCTGTATTGTTGTTCTTTTTTATATATATTAGTCATTAATAACATGATTATTTATCCCTGGATTTATCCCAATTCTGTAATCTGTATAAAGTGACTATAACTGGGTATTTTTTCCCTGAGACTGATGGCATCCAAAATCCCAAGAAACAGACTTTCATTCTCCACAAATTGAGAAAATGAAGAGTGAAATGATTTTGTCTGAATCTTGTCCAGTGTATTATTTGCTATCCTGTTGCCTATGGTATCGTACTGAGTTGACTCCTCGTTTATTGAGGAGGTATATTATAATCCATCTTGGAATTCAGGGATGGACAATCCACCAGCAATAACGGTGATATTAGGAGCTAACATTGAAGGTATGAAACTGATTATACAAAAGACTGTAGGAGCCCTGAAAAGTAATAATAATTTATTGCAGAATACATTAAATAATTCTCAACTACTTTGGGATTGGAATTCCAAACTTGAAGGGGAGTCTCATGAAAGCTGTGTTTAGTAGTATGTGTATAAAGTGTTATTCTGACTCTACAAGGTTATATATACTGTAGTCATCAATTATTCATATTACAATATTGACAAAGTAGTAATAAAAATAAAGTACAAAATATATTATAGATGTGAGAAAAAAGTCTTACAAGATAGCAATACTAGTGCATTTTTAAAGCTGGATAAAAAATTGATATATTAAAGCTTCAAGTGCAATATGTACATTGTACGATATATGTCTAGTAAAGTCTTGTATAATTTTGTTGCTCAAACATCAATTTTTAGTAGGCAAAAAATTAAAGCTTTCAAAAGCCAGAAGCTGAGAGGGGGCCTGTTTACATGAAGTGAGGTTGACCCTAGTACCAGGGCTATCTCCATTGGTTAGTGTCTTGTTTATATTTGAAGTCTCTTGAGACTGTTTGTATTTCAACAACAATAATTGTTGGTCCTAGCATGCACTATGATCAACCTGCCTACATCTACACAGTCCCTAATAAAACGTATAACTGAAGGTTTTTAGAGAAAATCATGAGCTCAAAAAAAGGGTTAATATGAATCTGCTATAAAGGCTTGGGAGGTTACAAGTTATGACATCGCGCAGAATGAATGGACATATCTCGTTAACGAGGGCTAATTTACATATGAAGTGCTCACTCAAGCGCGCGGGTATTTCAAAATTTTGATCAGATTTACAGAAGAATGGGCCAAATTTGAGCGAGGTCTCCCTCATTTTATCACTTTTTTAGTTTCTCAGATTTGGAAAATATTAAAGTTTCACTGGACTTATGTGAGATTAAGGGCTAACGAAGCTTTTTGAAAAGTATTACGAAGGTTGAAGCTCGCTAAGTAGTATCGCTTTGCAGTCAAATATCGGGTAAATTTGACCAAAATTTGACTGAAGCGAAGTTTTGGACCGGTTTTGAATGGCTTTTTCTCGGTCTGTGTTGGAATATGTTTCAAGTTTCACTCGGCAAATGAAAGGTATAAGTCAATAATCAGTCTAAGTAAAAATAATGACTTGAATTTTGCCTTCCAAGTTGTATCGGTTTTGACTTTTTTCCCGTAATGAGGATCTAGCCAAACATGTCCCTTTACACAATGGTGAAAATCTCGAGCACTCAGTGCTAAGCTCCGCCTCCTCCGGCCTTCCGTAATCCCAGTAGACCTCAAATGTACGATTGTCAGGCCTGGCCTAATCAGCCAAGCGGGAAATTCAAATTAGAAAGCACCAAAATGTATTAATGTCAACAACATGTGCTTTAAGCGCGATCGATTATTGTAAGTTGCGTCGCTCTCATCACATTTGTGTCCTTGTTTCAAGTTACGTAGGAAAACGTTAGGAATAGTGAATTCGAGCACTGGCGAGCAGTTGGCATTTTTATGGCGAGCACAAGCAGATATGGTTGGGGATCCTTGCGAGCACCGAGAAATAGGAAGCATTTTGTTATTTTTTGCGAGTATCCAATCTGAGGCTAAAAACGATTCTTACACCAAGAGTTTTGAATTGAGAGCCGATTGTTTAACTTAGCGTTCTGTTAGCGTTCTTCCCGAAACTTATTCTTAGACCAAGAGTTTTGAATTGAGCGCCGATTGTTTAACTTAGCGTTCTGTTAGCGTTCTTCCCGAAACTGATTCTTACACCAAGAGTTTTGAATTGAGCGCCGATTGTTTAACTTAGCGTTGACTGTTCTTCCCGAAACTTATTATTTCACCAAGAGTTTTGAATTGAGCGCCGATTGTTTAACTTAGCGTTCTGTTAGCGTTCTTCCCGAAACTTATTCTTAGACCAAGAGTTTTGAATTGAGCGCCGATTGTTTAACTTAGCGTTCTGTTAGCGTTCTTACCGAAACTGATTCTTACACCAAGAGTTTTGAATTGAGCGCCGATTGTTTAACTTAGCGTTGACTGTTGTTCCCGAAACTTATTATTTCACCAAGAGTTTTGAATTGAGCGCCGATTGTTTAACTTAGCGTTCTGTTAGCGTTCTTCCCGAAACTTATTCTTAGACCAAGAGTTTTGAATTGAGCGCCGATTGTTTAACTTAGCGTTCTGTTAGCGTTCTTGCCGAAACTGATTCTTACACCAAGAGTTTTGAATTGAGCGCCGATTGTTTAACTTAGCGTTCTGTTAGCGTTCTTGCCGAAACTGATTCTTACACCAAGAGTTTTGAATTGAGCGCCGATTGTTTAACTTAGCGTTGACTGTTCTTCCCGAAACTTATTATTTCACCAAGAGTTTTGAATTGAGCGCCGATTGGTTAACTTAGCGTTCTGTTAGCGTTCTTCCCGAAACTTATTCTTACACCAAGAGTTGTGAATTGAGCGCCGATTGTTTAACTTAGCGTTCTTACCGAAGTAGACGGTAAATATTTTTTTAGATTGAACTTGAAGCTCTTGGCCGAGTCAGTTTTGTGAAACAAAATCATAACATAAAACCGCGAGGGTTATCAAAGCTGCTATGCCCCTTTCAAACGATTACGTTCAAATCGTATCACAAACAAGTTTGAACACAGATTCCACATGCTTTAAGATTGAAAGTTCGGACTGACAAAATGAAACCCACAGTCGATAAGCTTTTATGTGGATTAAGTAATGATACTTAGAGTTCGTTCTAATTAATGCTTCTGCATGTTACTTTTATTGATAACTCTCTGGAGAATTTGTGTACAAGTTTTATCTATCAATCAACGTGAGATTGACAGGTTTGGCTTTGCGTTGAAGTGACGTAAATAACTTCACGTGACCGTTTGGACCAATCAAAAATCGTTTTCCACGGTCTATTGTGTAAAGGCAGCTCATTTGAATATGTCCATGAAACAAAGGTCATTCTGCGCGATGAGAAAACTGCAGCAGTTGATTTTTTTGTCAAAAATGCTAATTGCTATGTACCGGAGATTACTGCAGCCTTGCTAGCGCTGGCCTCTCCACTATTTGGACTTTCACAAGAACTGGAATGTTGGACTCTTGTGTACGACTATATCATAAGGAATGAATGCATCACTGAACCATCACTGCTTCTTGGAAATGTATATGCTTGAATACGAGTGGGAGCATTTGTTATACCCAGTACAGAGTCGAGTTGTTTCTCTACACATAATTACTGAGAACGTTTTCAACTAGTCATTAAATGTTTACACTAAATATTATCTTCTTCTTGCACACACACGTCTCCAAACCGCAATATCATATTTTCAAGTTATAAAGACTTCCCACAATCGGACAAAAAGTCTGATATGCAGTGATATCATATCCATTTGTGTACTTATCTCTCGGTACAATGGCACTTACTCGTGTTCTTTTGGGACGTATTCCAAAATCAGAATACCTCGAAATCTTCCAGGTATTCATCTCCCGAAATGTAGAAAGTATTCGCCACATTTAATTAATCCTTTGCGTCTTTAGTTTTGATACTATCTGCGTATTCTTATTTTCCCTTCTGAGATTAGAACACACTCGACTCCATCGTAAATCTTAGGAAACTGGACAACCAATCAAAACAAGTGTTACAATGAGGCTATTGTGTTTTATTGAGCCAATGAGAGCAAACGTAGTGTCGAACTTTACCAGATCCCACTTTCTTTGGATAGGAAACATGGGGTGGGATCTGGGTAATAGATTAAGCATTTCTAACATACAAAATTATATACAAAGATACATGTACATGCTCTCAGTTCAGTACCCAAAAACGTGATTAGCACGAATCCAAGGTAAATTACCATGGCAACAATATTTCAATAGTCTCTTACCATAATTAACACAGGATTAGTGCTAATCTGCATGCTTTCTGGAAATGAACCCTGAAACATGTACATGTATGAGTATAATATATATGTATAGATCAGCTACAACGGGTAAAGCCAATCCCAAAGCTAGCCTGCAAAAGCAGCTGCATCTTTGTGCTCACTCCAAAACCGTTTCCCCAAAGAAACGCCAGCAGAACGAGCAACAAAATTCCATACTGGTGTTTGACCTGAATCTCGTCAAAAAAATTGATTGGTCAATCACAGATCCTTTTGTCTTCTGTGTATATTTTTTCCCAACAAACTTTGAGTGCAAAGCGAGCGTAGATAAATATTGTCTTTGGATGTTTTTAAATATTGTGTTGAAGAGCTGGGCCATGCTTTTGGCTTTAAATCCTTCACCAATACAGTCAGCTCAATTCCTTATGGGACTGTTGTTGTGATGGTAAAGATGTATTTGAGCTTACCGATGAGATTTGAATGTACATGTAACTTGTACTCATTCAGTTTGCTGTACCGCCACACAATTCAAGGCTAACTTCATTTTGCTATTTGAGAAGAGCTGTATCAGTTCATTACAGCAGATTCGATCGCCTGCTATAACAATCAATTATTATTGCTACACCCTAGTTTGTATCATGGCCATAATGGTATCCATCTGAAGTTTAAGATTAATGTGTTTGACTAATCATTTGCGTTTGTACATACACATAGAGTCTGTACATACACAAGAGTCAAGATATGCTTCAAACGTTCTGTGGTACTGGACAACAAACTGAAGGAGACTTTCATTCAAGTCTCATTGGTAAACACAAATACATGTACATCACAACAGTTGCAAAACGAATTGACTTGACTGTTGGTGAGGGATTCAAAGCTAAAAGCAGGGCCTGTACAACTCTTTGACACAATGTTTAAAGACATCATGCAAAGACAATCTTTCCCTACACTTGCTTTGCAATTTGCACTCGAAGCTTGTTCAAAAATATAATTTATGCACGATTGGCCAATCATCAAACCTTTTGTCTTCTATATTTTTGACCAGATTCAGGGCAAAAATACATCATCAATATGGAATTTTGTTGCTCGCCCTGCAGACATTTCTTTGGGGGAATCCGTTTCAGAGCGAGCACAAACATGCAGCTGCTTTCGCAGGCTAGGCCAATGCCAACATCAATGAGTTTTATGATTTTATATTAGCGCTTCAAAAAACATTTACTTTATGAAAAATGCCATATTACAAACACCTTACTGACAATGCTAGGCTGGGAAACCAGCCGACTCTCAGGGTTTTCAATAACATTTGAAGTAAGTGGCAAAACTTGAAGAGTAGGCGGCGAGCATCGAGCGCCGTTGGCGCAAATATCTAATTGTTGGGGAATTTTTCAATCAAAGTAGGCGGCGATTTCATGTAAAATACCCGTCGAGATTCGCCGGCTGCCGGCTTCTATTGGAAACCCTGGACTCTTATCGCTCCCCCACTCGCGAAATAGACATCTGGGCAGTGAGGCAGAACATTCCATACTGATGACGTTGTTAGGTTCATTGCTGCATCCATAGTAATTTCACAAGATGACAAACAACACTTTCAGGTGTAATAACGACAACTGGTTTATTTCATAGGCTCAATCATATTTATACACATAGTTCTAGGCGTATCTACAATGGAATTTCCGTAGGATTATATGCAGTAACATTCTTTGTATATTAACAAGTTCTACACAGGAAATTACAGTATGATTGTGGGTGTCACTAATCTGGGGCGTAATCTCGTAATAGGAAGTTGTATCGTCAGAGCACGTATTCTAACACCCCCACTTGCTCTGATATTACGAACTTGTAATAATTTAATTTCCCGTAATGAACTTTATGAACTTTTCTAGCTTAACTTTCGTAACTGGGTTTGTAAAAAATATCTGCTACATTGTCCTCGGTTGGGACATACTGTAATTGAACATTTCCGTTCTGTATTTCTAATCTTATAAAGTGATACTTAATGTCAATATGTTTTGACCTCTGATGGTTAACTGGATTCTTAGCTAGATTGATTGCTCCTTGATTGTCTACATTGATCACTACATTTTCAATCGTAATATTCACGTCGGTACATAATTGTCTCAGAAATTTTGCTTCTTGCACAGCATTGGCAAGCGAAATATATTCTGCTTCGCAAGTTGATAAAGCTACAGTTTGCTGCTTGCGACTTTTCCATGAAATCAATGGTCCGTTCTCACTTAACTGAAAGTTGTATCCAGTGATACTGCGTCTATCCTACCCCAGTCTGAATCGCAAAATCCTGTTAATTTTAAAGACGATTCCGTTTTTCCAAACTTAAGTCCTTGTTCCCGTGTACCTTTTAGATATCTCAATACATGCTTTGCCATGCAGAGATCTGACTGAGTTGGTTTGACCATGTTCGGTGAAAGTTTAGTCACAGCATAACATAAATCCGGTCTGGTTCCTGTCATTACATAAATCAAACTTCCCACAATTCACGCCGGGCACAAATGATCGTAAAAACGGCGGGTTTTATATATATTTAAAAGTTTTCGACATAGAAGAATGAATTTTGGTAGGTGTATAAAGGAGTGTAAACAAAACATAGTCTGATAAGTTAAGCTAATATAGCCATCGTTATGACGTCACAATGACGTCATATATCCTTTTCTAATAGGTTTCTTATAAATTTTTATTACCTCTAGAAACGTTTTATTATATCTTTTTAAAATCTCTTGTTCATGAGAATGAAATAATCGAAAACCCGTTATCGATCGGTTGAAGCAAACGAAAGTTATTTAAGTTTGAATTTGGTAATTTTCCCGCCAAAAATTGGCGGGAAATAAATAGCATAAAACCATTTATGAAAATGTCGCTTGTTTTAACTTTTACAGTTCGAAATACTGGTGCATAATATTTTTAACAATAATAGAGCTCTTTAGTAGTAACAACGTGTTCTTTTTAGAATTTGGATTTTTTTTTGAGTATAACAGCTTAGAATTGAAGCCCCATTTTTTGTATACGTCATTATGACGTCATAAATATATTTGTGTACCCTCAGAAAATAGCCAGTTCAACGTTTTTGGAATTTTATCAATGAAATGCATTTGGCTAACACTCACAAGTCATAGTATTCTCTCTAATAATGTTTTTATAGTCGACAATCTGATTTAAGCTTGATATATGACGTCACTAATAATGACGTCATAAAAACAGTAAATCGTCCATAACTTTGAATATGTTTATCGTAGAAAGTTCAAATTTTCGGCAAATTAATATATTTCATAAAAGCTTTCTGATGACGTAATATTTTTGAAACGTGTTTTAAAGGTTAAATTTCACCAAAAAAGGAGGCATCCCTTATGACGTCACAAAACGTCACAATACATAAATAATTGTCCCGAAAAATGTAGTCTTACTTTGTTACCAACCTGCCAACATTTCGTCAAATTTAGAGTAGAAGTAAGGAAATGGCGTCACTTTTACGTTTTATGTTACACTCAACCCCTCCGTTTTTACGGTTATTCGTGCCCGGCGTGATTGCTCTGTACAATCTCGGATCACTTAGCTCGCCGGACTCTTCCTCGCACTCTTTTTCTATTCCTATAGCGCATGGTGTTGACTTTGGCTTACAGTCAGTCATTTCGAATTTTGAAAGTACCTTATCTATGTATTGCGTTTGGCACATCTCAATCGAGTCTTCGTTGCACTTGAAATTTGTTCCTAAGAACCATGAAAGTTTGCCAAGATCTTTCATTTTGAACTTTTGGCTCAGAGCTTCTTTTACGCTCTCTAGTGAATCTAATCTGGATGCGGAAATTATGATATCATCAACCCAGATTAACAAAATAATTAATCCGTCGGCTTCCGAATTTCTTGTGTAAACACATGGATCTGCAAGTGATTGTGTAAAATTCTCGCTGAGTAAATAATTGTGTAACATGTTGTTCCAATTTCGTCCGCTTTGTTTTAGACCATACAACGACTTTTTCAGTGTGCATACTAATTTTTCGCCATCTTTGCCTCGTTTTTCAAAACCTTCTGGTTGTTCCATGTATATATCGCAATCTATTGGCGCATTTAGGTAAGGCGTTTTCACATCCATCTGATGTGAGATCATGTCATTTTGTACTCATCAGCATTCTCGCCGAGCTCATGCGGGCTGTAGGCGCAAATGTTTCCTGGTAGTCTATATCTGCAACTTGTGAATAACCTTTCGCTACATATCGCGCTTTATATGTTTCTTCTCCGTTTGGTACTGTTTTTACTGCGAAAACCCATCGTCCCCCCACTATCTGTCTGTCTGTAGGTGGCGTGACTAATTCGAAAGTCTCGTTGTCACCGAGTGCTGTAATTTCGTCATTCATGGCCTTTTGCCAGTTTTCCGTTTCGTTCGAGTTTAGAGCTTGTTGGTAAGTCTTAGGTATGTTTGCCAGTCGATAACAGTAATCGACGGAGTAGTGCACCTTCTCAACTAAGTCACTATCCAAAACATATTCGTCATAGTGCTATGGTCTGTTTCGAATTCGTTTGGGATAACGGCTGTTCTCGCTCTCCTCAGTCAAGTCTTTCTCGTTATCATTTGTTTGATCGCCACTGTTGTCACTTGTGTGTGGGTTAGGTAACACGATCTCGTCTTCGTCAGTCTTTGGCACGTTAACATTTTCTTCGAATTTCACGCACCTTACTCGTTCGATCCTGTTCGATTCAGGATAATAAACTAAGTATGCAGGACTTCCATTGTCATATCCTACAAAAATGCCTTTCTTACCACGCGCTTCTAGCTTCTTTGCGTTCTGAACATAGGCATAACAAATTGAACCAAAAACGTGCATGTTACTAATATCCGGTCCCTTTCCGACAAGAGCTTCGTAAGGTGTTTTGCCTAATCTCGAGTTAAAACAGCGATTCCTAGTATAGGCAGCTGCCATCACAGCGTACGTCCATAATTCCTTAGGCAATTCTGATTCTATTAAAAAAAACACGCGCCATTTCGAACAAACTTCGCCACATTCGTTCTACCGTTCGGTTCTGGTGTGGAGAATTTGGTGCGCTTGTCTCATGCCTAATCGCGTTTTTGCGCAGCAAATTCTTGAAATTCGGTGAAATAAATTCTCCCCCTCCGTCTGATCGTAAACGTTTAACCTTACCAAACGGGGCGACATCTGCAAGGAACTTTTATGTGGCTTCTATGGTGTCACTTTTCTGCTTCAGAAAATACACCATGTTAATACTAGTGAAATCATCCACGAAACATAATGCATATCTGAATCCTCCGTTTGCTACAGGGTCTATTGGGCCGGCTAATTCGCAATGAACAAAATCTAGTGGGGCTTTAGCCCTCTCATCTGGCTTTCGGCTTCGAGTTTGGCACATTTTGCCTTGTGTACAAATAGCGCAATCGAACTGTTGATCATCCGCGGTTTTCATACCATTAACAACGCTTTCTAATTTACGCAAATCTTGAAGATTGCAATGACCTATGATATGACGCCACTGCATTAGAGAGCTCGCATTATTCTTCGAAGACGCAATACTATTGAGATAATATAAACGGCCTTTTTGCACTACTTCAAACATTGTGCCATCCGGTGCTTTAATATATTTCGAATATTGGTCAAGACTGACACTCGCGCCCTTTCCTATTGCGGCGGAAACTGAGAAAATATTTTGATTGTACGATGGAATGTACAGAGCATTGTAGAGAGTTACATCATTTAAATCTCCGTTCACATCATACAGTTTGACTGTGGCATTTCCTTTTCCCAAAACTACGCTATATTTACTTCCATCAGCTAGCTCAATAAAATGATTATTCCCATTAAAATCTTTGTCAAAACTAATGAATTTCTCTCGGTCAACTATAATATGGCTACTTGCTCCTGTATCTAATAGAAGATTCGTTCTATTCTTACCAACTGCCTTGTCGCTGAAGGTGAAAGCAAAGTCGTGTTCCTCGTCCACGTCCTTTTCTTCGCTTTTCTTTGCGAAGTGTTGTTGTTGAACTTGGGGCTTCCAACCAGTGCGTCGACAATCTCGGGTGTTGTGTGACCCTTGTTTACACTTGACACACGATAGAATTACGATCGCCAAACTTCTGTCTTCCAATTACTTCACCATCTCCGCGAAGGCATTCGCGTTTTTCCCTGCGTCGGGGGCTTCTTCATCTTCCTCCTTCGGGATGATTATATCGTACAGTTTCTTCAGGCGCATATGGCCAAGAAACTGAACTTCCCAGAGCTCGTATTTGCTTTCGTCTCCATTAAAATTGAGCGTCCTCCTGGGCCCATAACCTGTTAGGTTCATTGCTGCATCCATAGTAATTACACAAGATGACAAACAACACTTTCAGGAGTAATAACGACAACTGGTTTATTTCATAGGCTCAATCATATTTATACACATAGTTCTAGGCGTATCTACAATGGAATTTCCGTAGGATTATATGCAGTAACATTCTTTGTATATTAACAAGTTCTACACAGGAAATTACAGTATGATTGTGGGTGTAACTAATCTAGGGCGTAATCTCGTAATAGGAAGTTGTATCGTCAGAGCACGTATTCTAACAGATGTTGTACTGTGAAAATATTTACACTGGGTAAAGTAATCAAAAACTGGTACTGTAGTAGTTTATAATTTCATATAAACCTACACACACTTAGCTATCACAGAACACTGGACGAGTAGTTGTTGCTGGATAAATCGTTCAGGGCCACTCTTCAAGCCGGATGTTTTGCTAGGCAGTGAATCTCTGCTATGAATAAACATTACATGTATTAAAGTGCGCTATGAATCTCGAACGTGATGGCCATTCACCCAAGCAAATGGGCAGCCTCTGTAGTATACCTTAAAAATAACTGCATTCTGTAGCCTCTTCGGCTACTGACCTGGCAAAAGAGCTGGCTTGAAAAGTGGCCTGCTGTATTGTGTTTAGGTTTTAAAATTATAAACTACTATTATGTTTTGAGAGTCGTAGGACAAATTCGCTTGACCGATCCACTGAAAGAACGAAGCAAACTAGCTACCGACACATGCTAAATAGGCTTGAATTTCATGGTTGTTCATGACAGTGATCGACTGCCAAGCAAACGAACAGCCTTGGTAGTTATATTCTTTGAAAATAACTCTGTTGTGCGCATCGGCTTCTGAGAATTGCAACTAATTTATGCATCGTGAAACGGCTATCTGCTACGCCATCAGAATGGAATTTTCTGCCTCGCTGCCCAGACGTCTCTTTCGCGAGTGGGATCGAGCGATAAGAGTCGGCTGGTTTCCCAGGCTATGACCATGCAAGCTTTACACTTTCTAGGGCACCACACTGATCAAGAAATGTTTCAAGTGTTATTATATCTGGATCATGCAATCTACTAAAAAATGTATAGACATACCGAAAATTTACAGGGCCCAGCATTTATTTGAGACCACAATGTTTATTGAAAACCCAGCCTTATAATTAATTTTAACTAAACATATTGTCAATATACCATGTACATGAACCAGGGTATACCAGTTTTATTACTTTCCATATAATTATAGACAGAGGAAAGAATGTTTCTGTTTTCAAAAGGACTACAAAAATGAAGTTGTCAAGCAAATACAAAAAAGTGTTCATGTTTAAAAATACTGGGGCAGGTTAAAATACATGCTAGGGTTCAGTTGTTCAAAGGGTGGATAAAAGGTGGGTAGAATGCACATTACAATTTTTTCCCACTATTTTTTCAAAACTGCTTGTCCTCTATGTTATTAACAAGTAATCACATGGGTTCTCGTAAACATAAGGATTAATTTCACTTGTGTCTTCAAAATTGATAAAATTGCTTTGCTGCATGACTTAGGAAATTTGGTAAATTTTAAAATGTGTGAAATTTATCCTTCATTTTAGTCAGCCCCATTCTATTACCTATAAATATTAGAGAGGAGTGCCCTTTTTTCATTCCTAATTCCCTGAGCCAGTGAGGATTTCAGAAATGAGGCTCTCAACAACAAAAATATTAATGTCTAATAAATACTGGGTCAATATTATTACGGCTAAATTTTAAGTAAAGCGTGGGCATTTGTTTGAGAAAATGCAGAATTACTTGAATTACAAATGTTACCTGACTAAAATGCATTGCAACTGGTACATGTGCAATGTAAGTTGTATTTTCTTAAATACAAGGCCTGATATTCAGGGTTTTCAATAACATTTGAAGTAAGTGGCAAAACTTGAAGAGTAGGCGGCGAGCATCGAGCGCCATTGGCGCAAATATCTAATTTTTGGGGAATGTTTCAATCAAAGTAGGCGGAGATTTCATGTAAAATACCCGGCGAGATTCGCCGGCTGCCGGCTTCTATTGAAAACCCTGGATATTTACTTATAAAATTTGGCTCTGTAGACCAGAGCCCGGTTGTTCAAAGGATAGATACATTTATCCACTGGATAAATCCCTAAGCTATCCACCCTTTGACCAACCTGGTCCACAGAGCAAAATGTCATGAAATGCCAGGGCTTGTATTTGAGAAAATACAACTTACATTGAACATGTACTGCAATGCATTTTAGTCATGTAGCCTCCGCAGTGATTCAAGTAATTCTGCATTTTCTTAAACAAATGCCCATGCTTTATCTAAAATTTAGGCATAATAATATTGACAGAGTGTTTATTATTCATTTTTTGTTGCTGAGCCTCTGAAATCTTCACTGGCTCAGGGAACCAGGAATAAAAAAATTGGGCACTCCTTCTCTCTAATATTTATAAGTCACCACATGGGGTCAAGTAAAATGAAGGACTAATTTCACATGTTTTTAAACTTTACAAAATTTCCCAAGACATGCAGGGATCAGAGCACAAGTGAAATTAATCAGGACCCATGTGATTACTTGTTAATAACAGAGGTCAAACGTTTTGACAAAATAGTGGAATAAATTGTAATGTACATTCTATCTCATGGGAAAACCGGGTTAGTGTCAAATATCAAACAACATGAACACAAGACACAATTTTTATTGTTCAAGAAACTTGCTTGACTAGTTATTACTTTTGCCAGGCCTTTGGCCAGCAATTAACAAAGTTTTGCAAGTGTTTATCAAGCAATAAAAAGGACACAATGTTGCCCCCAATAAGAAAAATACATGTACAATGTACCTTAATCATCAGCTAATAAGATTTTAAGTAAACATTGTCCAGTTATGCGACACATCAATACATCAACGATCAACCATCGCGAGTCCAAAACAGAAACAAAAAATCCTGATGTCTTCTCTGATGAGTTACATATGATAATTATGCAAAATTAACTACCAGGATTTCTGGTAGTGACGTCACTGGACAGAGTTATCGTCGAATGAATTCAGACGTCTCTCTCGGGAGGAACGAACCAGAGGAGATGGCTGAAATTCAGGCTGTTCCAGGCCAGGTCTTGAATAAAACGCAGGGTCTCAAAAAAATGTCCCTAGCATTTATTCAAAATCACCCTGCTCATACATTGTACAGATACCTGGCATTAATATTCCAGAAATGTTGTAACCATAATTATTATAAGTATTCCTTTCATATAGCAGGACAGGTATATTTTTAAAGATTAGTAATTATACTAAAATAGCCTAGTTTATGTTTTTATAAGTCTTATCTGTTGGTCTTCTCCCATGTGAACTCAGCCAACCAGCAAACTTGTTGCATACTGTACACGTACATGTATGCCTGCCAGTCCTGTTCTCTTTGCTTTTCTGTCATACATGTACATGCTGAAAAAGGAAGAGTACAATAATTACCGTTAGCAGTGGTGTAGTTACTTAATTTACATTATTTTGGGAAATAACAAAATTGTTTTTGATTTTCAAGTTGTTTGTGTGCCCATTGGAAATACCCACTATCAAAGAAATTATAATAAAGAAAGTACATGTTATTTTGTTAATTAGGAAATTAAAACAAAAGTCCAAATTCTAATGCGTCAGTCAATTCCAGCAATGCCCTTTCCCTTCCCTCCCCCCCCCCCCCCCCCACCCCGCCCCCCTCCCCGGGGATATGGTGGGGCATTTGCATACTTTGATTAGTCTATGGTTTTGTGTTATTCTTTTCATTATTTACTCGTTTAGAAACGACCTTGTTAACTTAGAAATATACTCAAACACAACGCAGTGTCCTAAAATTGTAACTAGATGGTTACATAGGTAGTTCATCCATGAAATACTCATTATATTTACGTTTTGTAAGTATTATTAAGGCACCTACCGATCAACATATCTACTTGTAGGTAACTTAGGAATTACTTTGGTCTTTGGACCATTACTAGCATTAGTCAGTACTTTAAAAGTTACAAATACAACTGTGTATAAAGGCAGTTACTGGCCAACTTACCGTCATCTTCGAACTGTTAGTTTTTCGTTTTCCTCCAAGCCTGCCAGTCCATAAATAGCCATTTAGGGTCCAAACGACGTCTTGGTAATTTCTTTGCTTGGTTCCAAAACTCTTAAACTAGCTAACCTTCTGTAAATCCATTGAAGTTGTAGCAAAATATAGGAAAATACCGTTCAAAAAAATGGAACCCTTGAACCTGAAGTACTCATGAGCATGAGTCCGTTGCCGCTGACCGATTTACAGTACTGTAGTTAACAGTCTCTACTCGTGTACCAGGAGACACGGTTGCACTGCGGACTAGATCATAATACTATTTTCAGGGGCGCAGCTAGGCATTTTCAAGTTGTAGGCACAAGTGCAGTAGCGACCGGTTTTAAGGGCCCCCTCTCGTAAAACAATTACAAAGCCAAACAGGGGGGGGGGGGGGGGGGGGGGGGGAGGGAAATAAGTGAGAGAATAAGTGCCCAATAGCGCTTAACAAATACATAAGGCTGCGCGCAATAATAAAATGGCGCTCACAACAATATTGAATAAATAACTATATACAGCTAACTAATTAAAAACATTATAGAGATGAGAATCTAAAGGCTAAGCTAGCCTAACTATAGGTAAAATTATAATAACAATCTGCGTTTTACATGGTATAAAGTAAACAAAGATATGTATAAAATATAACCAACTGGAGTTAATAAAATGCCTTCTTGAACAAATAGGTATTGAGATGCTTCTTGAAGCTCATAAGTCAGTCACAGACTCTTATATCATGTGGCAGAGAATTCCACAGAGTAGGCGCAGCACAAAAAAATGCTATATAGCCATAGGAGCGCAAGTTGTATTGTGGGACTACAAATCGGTTCCTGGAGGACGATCAAAGATTACGCTTAGGAACATAGGCAGTAATTAAGTCGGCGATATATGACGGTGCCGTTCCGTGTAGAGCCTTATAAGTACAAACAACTCTGAATTTATAACGAGACCTGAAACAACAATGGGGGGCTGATCAAAGCCAGGTCCCGGCTAATCCACAGATCGAATTGGAATTTAGCGTGTTGGTCTTTGCTGAGGGAGAAAATCCGGAGAACCCGGAGAAAAACCCTCGGAGTAAGGGCGAGATACCAACAAACTCAACTCACATATGGCGCCGCGTCCGGGAATCGAACCTAGGCCACAGAGGTGAGAGGCGAAGCGCTTATCCACTGCGCCACCCAAGCCAAGTAAGTTAATAACTGATCTTAAATATAATCCGTCCTTCTACCGGAAGCCAGTGTAAATTGAACAAAACAGGTGTTATATGGTCACACTTACGGGTTAATGTAACCACCATATGGCCTATACGGGTATGTGCCGCTGGATAGGGTATGGTTTTTGAGCTGCCGAGGTCTGGGATAGGGTATCCTTTTTACGGTTTTGATTTGGGAAAGGGTATGGATTTTGATACATTTGTCGTTGACGCCATGCTTGGTGCTCTTTCGACCACACTACAGCTTAAAATACAATATTAAAACAAAACAACGGCTTTCGTAGTGTAATTGTAATTTAAAACTTCGGTATCTGGGATAGGGTATAGAGGTTTTGCTTCAAGTCTGGAATAGGGTATATATTTTTTGCTTCAAGTCTGGGATAGGATATTGTAAACGGCATTTTTAGGTCTGGGATAGAGACAGGGTTTTGAGGTCAGTCTCGCGACACATCCCTACCCAAACATTTTCTCAGTACCCCTTCCCCCAGGTCTACGGCATAGGATCAACCAGTGCATGGTAATGGTCTCCTGAATCAACTCGTGACACTAGACCTCATTCAGTCCTATGTGGTTTCAATGAGCTTTTATATTAGTTAACTCCAAGGAATAGTTGGCCCAATCAGCCCAAGTACATTTGACTCTTTATAGAACCGAATTGTTAGGAAAGGCCGAATTGGATTTTTTTGGAGCCAAATTGGACACTCGTGGGGACAAATTAGTTGTTATTAGGGCTGATTTGGCCTCATTTTCCAAAACAGTTCAGTTCAGTTCAGATTTATTTGCACCTGTCCAAAAAGAAAAATATAAAACGGCTCCTTTAGAGGGCCGAATCAGCCCAAGTGACTTTGGGGCTGATTTGACTTTTGGGGTCAAAACAGCTCTTTTCAATTTACAGTGCAGGGGCCCCCTATAAGCACATCTACAAGATTTCTACATGGTTTGCAGGGCCTCCTATAAGCACATATACAATATTTCTACATGGTTTACAGGGCCTCCTATAAGCACATATACAAGATTTCTACATGGTTTGCCGGGCCTCCTATAAGCACATCTACCAGATTTCTACATGGTTTGCAGGGCCACCTATAAGCACATCTACCAGATTTCTACATGATTTGCAGGGCCTCCTATAAGCACATCTACCAGATTTCTACATGGTTTGCAGGGCCTCCTATAAGCACATATACAATATTTCTACATGGTTTGTAGGGCCTCCTATAAGCACATCTACAAGATTTCTACATGGTTTGCAGGGCCTCCTATAAGCACATCTACTATATTTCTACATGGTTTGCAGGGCCTCTTATAAGCACATCTACAAGATTTCTACATGGTTTGCCGGGCCTCCTATAAGCACATATACAAGATTTCTACATGGTTTAACCTGGTTCCTAGAAGTACATTTACAAGATTTCTACATGGTTTAGCCGGACCTTCTATTCACATATTTACAAGGTTTCTACATTGTTTAGCCGGAACTCCTAAAGTCATATCTACACGATTTCTACATGGTATGCAAACTTCGCATGCTCGCTGTATATACTCCATCTTTTTACATGATATCCACGTGAACCAATTTACACAGTATGTAGATATTATTTAAGTCTAACTTACATAGTCTGTAAAAATACATTTACACGAAATCTACAGACTATGTAAGAGGGTAGATTTTTCCAGTGATATACTAGGCAACTCAAGAGGCAGACATATTTTATATAATCCTGTAACACTAGTTATAAATTAAAATTTATTACCACAAATGGAATCAAGATATGGGAAGAGATACCGCAAGAAATCAAATATGTTATTAAATATATATATTTAAGAACAAAATGTCATTCCTATATGCTGACAAATATATAGATAAAGATTGTTAGACATATTTAGTGATATCAACAGTAGTACCAAGAGTTTATAAGTGGACTTAATTATTCATTATTTATATACTAATATTGCCTCTACAACTCACCAAATTACTTTGTCCTTGATCTGTAATTGATTAATTTACACAACCATTTACCTTTTTGTTTCTGTATATACATATATAAATATTTCTTCCTGACCAACCATGTAGTTCCAACTCGATAGCCTTGTGTTTTTTTCGGAACTTTTCTAGTGTATTACATATGTTCTACTCTATACATTTTCGTGTATAATTATGTATGTGATAAAATGTAACATTCCATCATTTAGAGTAAAATAAACTTCTTCTTCCTGTAAAACTAAAGATGTCGCGAAAACGTTTTGTTATTATGCTTGATTGAGCGCCAAATCGTTGAATGACCCTGGCTTCACCTGGGACATGCGTGTTGTTTTGGGGAAGATCAACACTAAAATACAGTGTATTATGTGGTTGACTAAATACTGAAAGAGCATGTATGGAGTTTAATTACGTTATGTTTATGGAACAAGTGGGTTAGATAAATGAAGTGAGCCATAACATAGGTAGGGTACATGGTTTTACAGGCATTGCGTCGTAACCCGGTGTGCCAAGATACATTTATGTACAAGTACGCATGGTTCTCCTTGTTATATAACAAAATAATGCACGCTCGAGGTCTTGAAAAACTACTGATGCACGAGCGGAATGTTTTATAATATAAACTTCAATGTAGATGAAGGAAATAAAGCTATCTTTAGAACCCGCGTAAACATCTAAAAGCAAACTGACGACAGCGAAAACCCCATTTTAATGTACTTGACTTGTTTACAACTTTTTTCGTCACTGATTGGTTCAATTGTGGCAGCTTGACATTGACGATCTGAAAGCTCGTTTCTTATTGGATAAAATAATCTGCTAAGAATAGAACGTGTCAATCGATAAAAGTGAAAGGAAAGACAGAAATCGCAAGAGCCGGCAAATGAAGTCAAAACTGTTGCAGCAAACAAAGTGCTTTCTTTTTACAATTTCTGGTCAGCACAGGTGAGGTTTATCTGCACATTGTGTTAGTGCAAGGCGTTGAAAATGCCTGATGGAAAAGCATTCACAAATAAAGCGTTAGCGAATTAGCGGCAGTAGAGTTGGACACGTGAGTTGAGGATTGCCGACTATATTTTCTATATTTTCTACAACAACTGCATAGTTGACACTGATTACTGATTCTGTGGTCTGAATAGTGATATTTTCTTTATCCCAAGGAACAGTGTTGTAACTGCTGCTCTGATGGCCGTGTTGCGTAGCTTTTGAGGCTCTCTTCGTAGGCATGGCCGCTATACACAAAACACATGAATGATAATCTACTATTTTGAAATTCTGCCAGTTCTGGGTTCTCTGCAAGTTTTATCGCCTGTTTTTCATTCAGGAACATTCAGGAACCTCTCAAACGAATTTCTACATGAAACCAGAGAAATACCATTGTATTCTTCGCAATTCACTATTCAGGTTTCAGCATAAAGCAGGCTTAGTACAGTTATCGTCGAGTTATTGGTGAGTCATGTCTTGTT
This sequence comes from Actinernus sp. WN-2022, assembly GCA_030867875.1. Lineage (NCBI taxonomy): Eukaryota > Metazoa > Cnidaria > Anthozoa > Actiniaria > Actinernidae > Actinernus > Actinernus sp. WN-2022. The sequence goes on from JAOWCC010001368.1 coordinate 41,674,231, forward strand.
GTGTTGTCAATTTCCTCGTTTTAATAATACACCAGGCTGTTAGAAAAACCACATTTTTCTTAAATTCAATTTTTTTTTTATATCTAACTCTCAATGAGTAACACTGTATTAGAATGTGGACATTGCTTTTCTTAACTTCAAACGGTTTAGCATCCCATTGTGTGGTTGCTTTAGAGTACCAAGCCGATGCTAAATTCTCTCACCGATCATTTTCTTTCAGTTTTGGGAAGCGACTTTTATTTTCCTTATCTTCAACACACCTTAGCAACTCAAAGTCGAACATGTTTTCTTCCCCGTCTATGAAATTATCTCCGTTAGCTATTTAACTCACCGATACCGTTTGGTTTGATTGCATTCTCAGCGTGCTTGATTTTTTCTTGAGCGTACATTTATAACAAAATCAAGCACGCTGAGCATCCAATCAAATCGTACGTTCTTAGGATGATCTCATAATTTATATTACAATTATCTCTATACATATATTTATTTCATAGCTTAAACCATATTTACTCCGCCACATCATAATTATTGAATTAGCCATAACATAATTTTGTTTAGCATTCGTTATTATCGATGTGCCTTAGAAAACATTTGTTACTTCAACTCCTCGCAACTCATCAAATTTAAATTTATCATTATGTATATATATGTAATTAGTTTCATTTCTTACTAACATGTAGCATTTATGTTTATTGTAATTTTTGTTAACTAAATAAAGTGCAAATAAATATAGAACAGTTTAGATTTGGATATAATGTGCGAACTGTACCATTCGTGTGCTGTTTTCGAGCGAAAACTAAGTTTGAACTAAGTTCTCAAGACACAGTCCTAACGCATTCAGTGTCCCGATAATTACAGAGATAAGTATAAGCATCTCTTATTGTGAAAACACACATAAACCGTTCAGAATAGTCATATTTATAGTTCCCGGACCGCCATTTTGAAAGGCAACCAAGCCTTTGGTAATATCGAGGCTGGAGTTGAGCCAACTTAGTTAGAGCCTTGTATCTAGTTGGCATGATAATCAAAAGCTACCCATAGTCATAGAAAGAGAGTTTGTATCAGTGCGGGTCAACTCCGTCCGCCGACAGAGCGGAAAAACGGAGCACAATACCGTTACCAATACCGTTACCATGGGCACTAGGCACTTTATTAAAAGTGAATCAAGATGGCCGCCGAGCGGGAGTGAATTATGGCTCTTTTTCAGGGACCTCTCACAGTTCAAGAAATACCAAGATTTCTTTAATACTTCACATCATGGACTGATATTCTTCAGTGACTTCTCGGAACCCAAATAACACATAATCCAGTTCACAGAAAGAACGCTACAATTGCTCATTCAACTCTGTCTTCAAGATAAACGAACCATTTGGAAATGTTCATATGCGACTAGAAAACGCCAAAAATAAGGCAACTTGGGAACATATAAGTTTTATACTTCGGTAGAGAACTAAGGAGGTAATAGTTTTCAACATATAAAATACCATATTCGAGATTTTCATACCATTTTTCAAACGAAGCATTTAAAGTTACAGTAGTGACTAGACTGTACAGCAGTAGAAATCCTTGAACGACGATCCGCATTACCAAAGACTTAAGTAAATCTACAGAGCTAGTATCAGGAAATTGTACAATATTTCACTTGATTTGGTTACTTTGGTATCACGTCGGCATTTTGACGAAAAAGTTGATTGTTTTACCAATGTAAAGAAAACTATTTTTAATTTTGTTTTAAAATGAAGTGTTACATGTAAAAAACCTAATATGTTAAAATTGTTCTGTTTTCAGAAAGCCAACAATAAAACATAGTTGTAATTGAATGCCTTTGGCATAGCAGTTTTGTGTTCATTTAATTTCGTTCATGCTAGAAGAGGGGTGACACTAATTATATGGTGTGGTGTGGTTTGTGTATGAAATTATGAGCCTGCATGTGGACTTTCTCACCCAAGCTTTATTTGCTTTACACATTTTATGCAGATCAAACAAAGAAGCAGTACCTCTGATCTTGTTGATTTTCCATGTAAAATAGTAAACTTGATTCTCTTCCCAATTCACTGTATCTGTTTGCTGTTGTTGAATGTCTGGACCAAAATAGTAAGGAGCACCTGGTTATATAGATTACTTGTTGACAAATGCAGACTTATATTGCCAGAAATATGGGGCATACGTGGCCGCGAAGCTCATTATGCATAATTCTTCCGGGCATTTATATTTCAGCAAGAAATAGTAAGAATGTATGGCGATGAAATAAAGAAACATAAACCTACAGTCTCACTCAGTATAAGCCGCCATTTTGAATCGGCTAGAAGCGCGCCCACAGTACCTTTCCGCTGATGTCCATAATTTCTGGTAATGACACAATAATTTATCTTGATCTCTATTATCCCCAAGCAAAAGCAAATATAGCAAACTATGAGAACAAATACAAATGTAAACTGTAGAGTTTTCATCTATACGTTCTCATTACTTGAGTCTATAAAGTGTTTTAAACATGTTTATTTTACTGTAGAAAATAATAAAATAAATATTTGGACCATATAGACAGCATTGCAAGGGACACATCTAGTTCGAAGACTTGAATAATGTATACTTTTTAGCACCATCACTTGCCTTTATCTTTATTCTCCAACAAAAAGAAGAACACGTATGTAGAATGTACTTTAAATCTATGAAACATGTGAACATTTAAAATAAGTTAACATAATTTTCTTAAAATATGCAAAACTATTCCATAAAATTTAATTAGAGTTAAATTATGTATGTGTTGGTGTCCATTGTCAGAAATATATTCCATTGTGGGCGGGGCGTAAAATTATGCAATAGCGCCTATCAATCGTAAATCTCTATTTCTCAAGCTGAGTCTAGCACTTTAATTCTTGCCACCCATTCATTACATATTCAGGCAAGTATTGCAGAAGTTCTGACATCATGGAATGGAGCTAGCTAAAGAATAACAATTTTATCGAGGACCGATAGCTTACCGGGAACACAGTCGATATTTTTGTTTCCATTTTTTTATATTCTCGCCACCGCCAGGACAAAACTTAAAAGTCAGATTCAACCAATCACACTGAGTTACGAATAAATTAGTTACCTAGTTCTTACAGGCTAATCGAGAGCAATATGGCAATATGGCGACGTTCAGAGAAGGGAGAAGAATTCGACGACCGTACGGGTTTCGTTTTGATGTTCTTTCGAGCTGTGGTAGTGTACAGATATCTGAAAATCACTCACAGGGAAGCTGTCGCTAAATACTAAGTCACATTTGCATATAATTGTGTCATAAAATGACATTTAAGGTACTCCGACATTCCAAATTAATAAACGCTTATGCTTATTCTCCAAAGTTGATCAAAGCAAACACCAATGTGGCTAAAATGAAGGAAATTACAGTGAGCATAGAGTCCAAAACACACGGTTAGTGCTTTAATTCGAATAAGCTCAGAAAGCCAGAATTATTCGCTTTAACTCGATTACATGCAATTTTACAGTCGATAACATGCTAGCAAATAAGATGCAAACGATACATTTGAAGGTTTATTGTAATTCTGTTTCACAATTGGACTCCAAACACAAACTTCCATACAAAGTACTGTAAAATTCTAAGCAATACAATGTTTATTTATGGTCGTAATTTGATGCCTAGTGCGCACGCGTGGGATCGATTTCTGACAATGTGTAACTCAAATTTTGAGTGAGAAAGGGTAACATTGTAGGTGTTGATTGAAAGAATGTGATAGTTGGTTCAGTTTATGTGGGTTTGATAATGTATTTGGGAAAATCGTGATGGCTAGTGAGGTTAATTCTAACGAGGTTTTATTCATAATACTAACATTAACAATCATGTATGTTGGCGAACGTATTTTTTTAAATTTTGGAAGACACGACATAAAATAACTAATTGACTAATAATGATTATAATTTTATTTAATTATAAACATACTAATATTTATTTAGCAGTTCTAATATAATAATGATATCAATACTAAGAATATCTGCTCACACGTACATGCATTGCATGTTCATGTTAATCCAAATCATAATATTTTATTTTTTAAGTGAAATTTTAGACTATATAAAATAATAATACTATCAATAATACTAATATGATTATAATCAATTACATATTTATGTATGTTGCATCTGAATCTTGAATTCAGAAAACGTTTACCATCTCAGAGCATCCCTGAGCTTTGGGTTATAGCAGACTAGCCATTTAAAAAGGGGTCTGCTTAATACCGAATGCACACTTGCTTTTTTTTTTAAACCTTGATTTTAAGTCAACATGCATGATCATAAGCAGAGATTCTTAACATTGATATCATTGTTACAATATAACTATTATTAATTAATTATTTATTTACTTACACACTGTCTGATTGTTATGATTATTAAAACAAATAAGCCGTTGGAAACATGTGTCATTCCAACATACTTCCCCCTCGATTGCTTTCCTTTCCCAAATTAATTAGTGTGCTTATACAGACTGGTTATAACATTCATTCACTGGGAACCTAACCCTTCCCCTTCTTCCTCAAATTATCCAATACAAAGCCGACCCTCGGCTTCCTACCTTGAAATGATCCGGCATTAGGTGCATTAGGAATTCAAACGTATACACATGTTTCACTTCTCAAATAAGTTCACATTAAATAATATATAAAACATAAGCACATGACATAACTTTAAAATAGTTTCACATAATTCATACAAATTGCATTTACAAAATCAAGTTGAGGAAACATGTTCACTTATTTATTATTGACATGTTTCTTAGATTGGCCCTTCACATAATTTCAGAAAATATTCTTCACATGGCCATCCAGGAAATGACCCCTAATTATCAGATGTTTCAAAATAACATAGCTACAACCAGAGCTCCAGCACTAGCATGCATCTACATTCCACTTAGCCTGAAATAGCCGTATACATGTATAGCTAGCAACACATACTATAATATTTGTATTTTAACATACATTTAATACTAAAGGCGAATACACAGCTACTTTCAAAGTCCAAGCCAGCTACATTTAAAATTAATGAAACCTCTGTATTCTACTAATAATAATGTAGTCTCTGTCAACTCCAAAAGGAAGCTCATCAAAAAGGAAGCCCCTAAGTTTTTCAAACAAATTAACAATTAATTTTATTGCTGTACAAAATATGTAGATTTGTAGCCATTAGGCAAATGAAAAAACAAAGAGATATACGTGTAAACTGTTTGATCTGTTAGTATATAGGTTTAACTTTTGTGGGAAATTATAGTGCCTCATGTGTTAGGGAAGCGTTACATATTGATTTTTCCACGAGAAACGTAGAGCGAAGTTTCTTTTTCAACCCCCCTATCCCCCTAAGAAACGTCAGAGTGATTTATCAATTTTGTTTTTCAAAAGTCATACACTACCTCTTTCTATTCATGTCCGCCTTTTTATTCCAACCTTTCTATTCCAACCGTGGCGCATGCTTAACGCAAAAAGCAATCGTTTCGTGGCAGAGGTTTCTCTCGGCGACAGGAAAGGCAAAGTGATGATAAACCTCTGCTCGCAGGGTACTTACCGTCTTTAGTAATGCGGATCGTCGTTCAAGGATTTCTACTGCTGTAGACAGTCTAGTCACTACTGTAACTTCAAATGCTTCGTTTGAAAAATGGTATGAAAATCTCGAATATGGTATTTTATATATTGAAAACCATTGCCTCCTTAGTTCTCTACCGAGTATAAAGCTTATATGTTCACAAGTTTCCTTATTTTTGGCGTTTTTCCAGTCGCATATGAACATTTCCGAATGCCGGTTCGTTTTTCTTAAAGACAGAGTTGAACGAGGAATTGTAGCGTTCTTTCTCTCAACTGGATTACGTATTTTTGGGGTCACTGAAGAAAATCAGTCCATGGTGTGAAGTAATAAAGAAATCTTGGTATTTCTTGAACTGTGAGAAGTCCCTGAAAAAGAGCCACAATTCACTCCTGCTCGGCCGCCATTTTGATTCACTTTTAATAAAGTTTCTAGTGCGCATGCGCTGCATTTTTCCGCTCTGTTCGTCCGCCATACTGTAATAAGGTATATTGAACCAAACTGACGGTTTAGGATTAGGGTAACAGTTCTTATTCTCAGCGCGTAACATACCGCTGTCCCGGTTATAGGCGTTCTTCTCGGTCCCATTTGAACTCACCCCTATTAACTGAAGTATCGTTTATTATCGTAATCATTTATTTTCCGCTTGAATACCAATAAATCGATAAACTCGAAGAAATATTGTGGCGATAGAGTATTTCGCAACAAGATGGGGAACCGTGGAAGCCGAGGTTGCGCAGTGGTTAAGCGCCTCGACTATCACCTATGTGGCCCAGGTTCGATCCCCGAACGCGGCACGTGGCACCATATATGAGTTGCGTTTGTTGGTATCTCGCCCTTGCTCAGAGGGTTCACCTCCGGGTTCTCCTGTTTCCCTCCCTCCACAAAACCAACGCGCTAAATTCCAATTCGAACTGTGGATTAGCCGGGACTTGGATTTGACCAGCCTCTTATGGTTGTTTTAGGTCCGTTAGAAATTCAGTGTTTTTATTTTAAGATAACGTACGTTTATGTGTCGTTTACTTATTAAATCAAAATGCCACATATCCCATTATTTCTATTTCCGATGGTATACGTAATTACAGTATATTGGATATTGTTTGCAGACAGTTACATCTAATACTGACACGTGAATAAATCTCGAATATTCATTATGGACACAATCATCAAAAAAGGTTTTACGATGATCCCAAAATACCGTCTCCCTATGTTAAGCTCTGGTTTTAATCCCGTCTCTCTATCTTAAGCTCTGGTTTTAATTCAAATTCTTCAGTTAAGAGAGTTGCTGATCAGAATTTGCTTGTTATACTTGTAAATAGTTAAATACAACATAAATTCATTAAAACATATTTTGAATCAATCAAAATGTCAAAACAACTGAGTCTAATATTTCGTTACCGTTCATCGCAATATATTAGTTACCTGTATAAAGCTCTAGCATTAATTGAAAATCCTCAAGAGAGTAGTTGTCCAGGACTCGCTTGATGTTGCTTGTAATGCTTGTAAACAGTTCAAATCATCACAAATTCATACACAAACATAAACAATATTGAATAAATACAAAACCTCAAAATAATTATAACATATCAGTGTGACTGTGGGTTTTTAATCGAATTCCTTGAGAGAGTTGCTGCTTGTTATTATATACGATAAATCCCGCTTATAAACCCTGGTGTACTGATACAACGTGACAAGGGCTTGGTAGGGGCTTATATGCGGGGACTTAAAACAGGGATGACAAAAACGTTCTGAAATGACGTTAACGAACAACTACTAGTGTTCTCAGTAGTACACATAATTATCTCTAAATTAGGTAAACAGGAATTACTCATACTGTTTACATAGCGTCATAATAAATAAGATGTACCCATCACATACATCAACCAGCTATGTATGTAGTACGCAAAGCATTATTGTTCAAAGCCAACATGTACAGTTGATATTGAAGATACTTAGTCGGCTATAGACCAACAGCATGTAATTTATGACATTATTGAACCAGTTGAGTATGTAGCGCGCAAAGCATTATTGTTCAAAGCCAACAGTTGCTATTGAAGATACTTAGTTGGCTATAAACCAACAACATGTAATTTATGACGTTATCATTGCCAGAAATCTGGGACAAGATGGCCGCCGCGCATGCGTTTTACTGTATAAAAAATACAAAATGGCTGCCGTTTTGTATAAGAAAATGTATGGGAAAGAATAACTTTTCAGAATTTGTAGCCTTCAGCGGTTTAACATACTCGTTGCTCGACTCGAAATTATTAAGGTATCAATCAAACGTTGCACTAACCATATTACCGATCTCCAACGAAGACCAGATTTTCTTCCCAAGCAGTTTGTTTTCTTCACCTTGAAGCTACCAGATTTCCCATACATTTCCTGTAAGATCGTCCAAACCCTACGCAGTTATCGGTCAGTTTGAGGTAGTAGGCTATGCTACAGCACAAGTGCTCGACTCGATGTCAGTAAAACACTGTTTGATGCGTTCTAATCGCCGGTAAAATATGTAATATCGCAATTCCATTTTCTTCCCGAAGGCTCTGAAATTTGGATACAATTAAATGGTAAAGACGCCATGTTGAGATCTAGTTTTGAGTCATAGATGGAAAGAAAACGAGGCAACAAACTCCGTCATACCTTCGCCATCGGCCATTTTCTTGTTTGCATGAGTTCGTAGTGCATTGTGGGATTACACACAGGGAGTCCGAGAGCTTGAAGGGTATAATTTATATGTTTTTTTCGTGTAGAGACTTCGGTAAGTTCGCGAGGTTGTTCGTGCATTTCTGTGAGAACAAAGCGACCTTTGAGTTTCCGCCCTTATTCTTTTGCTTTTATTTCTATGTACCACAACGTTTTAGTGTTTAAATAAAGAAAGCTTTGGCCTTAAATAAAGAACAAATCTCGAGATACCTGTGCCTTTCCCCTGGCCCTCTCTGTCGTGAAATTTCAGCCACAATTAGAAACACTGTAAAGGTTCGTGAAGACTCATTTATACCAAAGTTCTTACAATATATGTTAATAATGTCTGACGTGCTCGAAAATTACAAAGCAAAGGAGACTGAATGGAAGCTCAAAATAGGCACAGAACTGCCCCTACAGTATATAAATCAGCAGTCTGCCTCACTGCATGATTATTTATTTTGTTTAGAGATTCATCTTCCATTGTTACACCTTTGGGGAAAGTTGTTAGAAGGTAATGCCACACAGGTATCCTACATTGATTTACTCAATGCAGCAATTGTGGATGGCTGCTTTATGGTAATAAGAGAGTGCTACCGCATAGAAGAGGTACTACGCAAAAAAGCTTCCCTGGTGAAAAATGCCTAGAGAAAGACACCAGGGAGGAAAAGGAAAGAGATGGATGATAAAGTCTATCAAGTCAGTATCAGAAGAGGAGAGGTAGAGTCGGTAAATGAACTGATAACTGAGGTTCAAGAACGCAACAACGACATTGAAGAATGGAAGCTAAAGTATAGGAACTTGTCAGATGAGAAAAATAAATTTTATGATGACATGATGGAGGAGATTAATAACTTAGAGAATGAAATAACAGACTTGGAAAATATGAATAAGGAATTGTCTGAATATATAACAAACCTTACAGAAAACAATTATTTTAGACCCCCAGGCAAAAAGATACATGAAGTTTGCAAAAAACAGCAAGGGAGAAAACTGCGTCAGCTAAAAAACAAAGCACACTGTGCTCTGTGGTTTTGTGAAAGTTTTGGCTTAGAACTTAAAGAAATTAAACTACAGGCAGTTGATGGATCCGTTCATGCTTTAGAATATGGTACCCCCTACACTGCAAGAGGCTATGCACATCTGAGCGAAAACGAAAAAAGTAAAGTGGAACAAATTTTGAGATGGAATCAACCATGAGCTCTCAATGATAACAGATGGATTACCCAGATCCTATCTTATTAAGCAAGCTAGAAGTGAGTTAAATAAGACATATCACATCGAAAGAACTCCTGGCAGATTTCCTGGGGTAATGCTAGACTTCACCTCCACCCTTAGAAGACACATCAGGGAGCTTTTGAAAGAGCAACCACAACTACAAAATGAAAAAATACAAGTGAAATTAAGTGGCGATGGGGCTAAAATGTCACGCACCACTAATTTTATGATGTTTTCATTTACTCTACTTCAGTTGGGAGAGAGGGTCATGTCTTCAAAATACAACAGAACCATTGCAATAATAAATGGGCCTGAAAAATATGACACACTGCAGACATCATTCATAACAATGTTTAATGAAATCAATCAGCTGATTGAGAAAGGTACATTATCTGTTGATGAGCAAGAAATCAAGTTAGACATTTTTCTTGGTGGTGATATGAAATTTCTTTTGATGATTATGGGTTTATCCAATGCCACAGCTAATTATGCCTGCCTCGGGTGTAAAATCCATAAGGATGAAAGATGGGACACAACTAAGACATTGGATTTCTTCAATTGTGATCCAATCAGGAGGACCCTTGATGAAATATACAAGCTTTATAAACAAAAAGGGAACTTTGGCTGCAAACATAAGCCATTACTTAATATTGACTTGACTAAAGTAATCCCTGATGAGCTTCATCTTCTGTTAAGAATTACAGATAGGCTACTTCAAAATATTATAGACGAAGTTGTCCACAGGGATCACTCTCAAGAATTTCTTAGTCCAAAGGGACCAAAGCAAGTTTTCCTATCAAAGCTTGTCAATAGTATTAATCTTGGTATTTCATTTTCTGTATGGAACAAACCTAATGCAGATGGATCGCAGAGTAATATCAAAGAATGCACAAGTCTGCTAGGCTCAGCAAAGAACATTCTGCTTAATGGCTTGCCTTCAATACTCCATGAATTTTTATATCCTGATACATGTTCCATAGTTAAACAGATCTGGGTGGATTTTGAATCAATATACAATAACATTGCAAATTTTAATTTGGAAAATCAAGATGCCAATAACCTTTTCCTTGACGCCAAGGCATGGATTGATCTCTTTTGTTCTTTGGAAGGGAAAACATCTGGATATGACAAAGTTAGAGTGACACCCTACATGCATGCAATGGCCTATCATATTCCATTTCTAGTAAGTAAGCATGGTTGCCTCAAGAAATTCACTGGCCAAGGCGTGGAGAAAAACAACGACGATGCAAAGAGGGTCATGTTCAACAAGTCCAATAAATGGGACTCAGCAAGTGATATTCTTTTATCAGAATGCAGACAATGGGAGTTGAAGGAACACGAGCGTAGCCATGCACAATACACTAAACGGAAGCTGGAGTGGTGGGGAGTGAGATCATCATAGCAAGGAAGCATAGGAGAGTGAATTATTTGCCAATGAATGAGCCTGAAGCAAACTATGAGCAAACTATGCATGATCCTACTGAGAAGTACAAAACAATGCATGTAAAGGAACTTAAGGACCAGATAAAGGCAAAGGGCCTAGCACCAAAGGGCCTAGCTAAGCTGAAGAAATTACAGCTAATTACAGCTAATAGAGATTCTTATTAATTCAGAACAGCTAAACATACCAGTTACAGAAACTGTTTAACATTTGATAATTTCGATTACTGCATTTAGATACCGGTACACTAGTTTGTATAATTATTTAACAATTATTCACCGAAGTGGAGGTGAATAGTGGTGGATATTTACTGATCCGCTTCAGCGAGGTAAATATCCACCACTTTTACTCCAGGTGAATAGTCAGCACAAATGGACAAAAACTTCGCGCGAGGTGATCGCAGCTTCGCTTGGAGGTGAATATAAAATCATATTCACTGTTTAAGTAGCCAATCAGAGCGCGCAAAAAGTGATATTCACTGGTGTGGTATATACTAAAGTACTTTATCAATAGTTCAATCAGTTTTCCTTTAAGCAAGAACATGGGTCCTTACTAAAGGATAATATGAGCTTCTCAGTATATGTTGCCGGTACTACAGTTAGTTTATCCCCACTTAACACAAAATGTTTGGGAGCAGGGCTTAAAACCAACGCATTTTGATGGGATACTTCATCTTGTAGCCTTCACCATGTTGGTTAGGCAGTACCAATCAACAGCCAAGTACTTTCCAGCTTGTTTTAAATCATATATGTTAAACACAGTCCAGTTTCCATTTCTAGCTCCTTTTCCGTCAAATAAAAATTTATACACATCATGTCTAAATTCCATTGAGATCGTCTGTATGACAGCTTTGGCACGTAGTCTTTCCATGATGTTTCTCCTCAGACGATCAACATTTTCTTGTATCAAGTGTTAATGTACTTGTACAAGCAAGCACCACCAAATTCTTACTTATTTTCTAACTTCTTGTATCAAGACGCTTGAAGGAGTTGGCTTGTAATAGCAACTAAAAATATACAAATGGACACGTCTAAGCGACACATTTGTTATTTAAAAAAAACTATAACACTACTCTAGAAGATGAAAATAAAGTAGGCAGAATCTCGAAACATTAAAAACTCATATTATCTAGCCAACATATCAAACTCGGAACTTTAGTCCATACATTTAGAGGTGACAAATTATCATATTATTTATGATTTGTTGTTATTGTTTCTGTACCAGTTTTAAGCGCATTTTGTAAGCTGGGCGCAACAATGATGTCAAATAAAGCAACAATAATATAAGCTTTAACATATGAATTTCCCTGTGATTTGTAAACCAAAGTTAACTTTCAAAGTTGATCGTTTTTTTAAATAGTACTGTACACTTACCCTAGTAAAGCCGGCGTAAGGTGATGTTCTGGTTCCCATGAAATGTAAACATGATGAGCTGTAGTGCTTCCACTTGAGAAAATACTGATTTCCCTGTGGAATCAATAAGGTAATTCATTTGAACTATAACCAACAAAACCGTAACTGGCGTAAGGTTTAAAACTGCTACTGACTACAACACTATTACTTAAAATATTACGGACTTGATAATACAACTGAAATGTACTGTTACATATGCTCTTACCTCGCTACTTTTACGATCAGCGATGACACACTCCACTTCATAAACTCCCAAAGTATTTCTTCTCTTCTTCTTTGGCTGGGGTTTATCAAAAAACAAATCCACCGAAGAAATTCTGTCCAAAACATCGTACGATGGTCGATACCGTCTCCTCGTTCCTGTCGTCGCCATGTTGTTTTATGGTGTTTAACCGCTAATATTATACCGCGGGCGCGGCAATATCTGAGCCCGAGGAAACCGCTGGCTCATGTCCCAGATTTCTGGCAATGTGGAACCAGCTAAGTATGTAGCGCGCAAATCATTATTGTTGGAAGCCAACAGTTCCTTTTGAAGATAGATAGTCAGCTGTAGAAAAAAAAATGTTCTGGGCCTGGAAAATAGAGATGCACTATGTAACCCTATACTGTATTGAAAGTGTATGAGAAACTTATCTGCACTATCTGATGTTAACACCCTACATTGATTTGATAGAAGAGCGCTCAATTAGTTCTTTAGCCATGTTTATTGGTAGTGCATTGGTATGATAATTGCAAAGACAGGTCAACTTTGAACATAATGATAGAACATTAATTATGTACTAGAAAATGTTATAATTGATTGAGAATATTAAGGCAAAGAGAGTAAGATATTTCGGTTTTAGGAGATCAAATATCTTGTAAACAGATATTGTTTTGATTATTTCTCACGAGTTCTTGAACAAATTAAACTCGCAATGCAGCTTTTTCTAACGAATCAACAAAACCGTGTATATAGCGACTCAAACATATACAACTAAAAATCCGGTAGCCACTATGGTCTTAAAGCCAGTATTACACTAGGCAACGTTTCGCGCAATTTTGTTGCGATATACGCTTCACTAGTAATTGCCTAGTGTAACAGCAAATAAGGCCCAGTTCAAACGTCGATCTTCTCATGAGCCGAACCAGATAGACATAAGACCGACATACGTTCGACTGTTCGGACGTCGAACCTAATTTAGTCGCTCCGAATGATATTGAGATGTGAAGCATAGAGGTCAGCGGTAAACAGACAGTGTAATAATGGCGGACCGAATGGCCGACTCATACACAACTGGAACAAGGGCTTTTCTTCTGGGAAAAAATGAAGAAGGATGATACAAACTGCATTAAATTATGTTGTTAAAAGCTTTGTGTCATCACTGCGCTCTTGAGGTTTTCGGAGAGCAATGAGACGCCAATCTACAATAGTTCGTGTTGGATATGGGCAACGTACAATTCTTGCAGTAGTATTTAATGGTCGCAAAACTTGAACTCCACAGTAGAGAAAATGATTATTCAGGGGACTATACGGAACGAAACACTACCATGAAGTATATACCCTATTTCTCTTCTCCAGGCAGCCGCCATGTTTCTTTTTCACATCTTCTGCGCATGCCTTTCAGGGATAGAAAGGGATTATGGGAATGAAAAAGCTATTATAATAATTTATACTACATTATAATGATGTATGCATTAGGTACGGCTCATGAAAAGTTCGACGTTTGAATCATCAGAGTCGCCCTAAAGTCGTAATTCCCGACTGCCCTTGTCGAACTGTACGTAATCACGTATTAGGTTCGGCTCATGAGAATATAGACGTTTGAATTGGGCCTAACGGCTTGCAATTTTGTTGCCGCGTTGCAGAAAGTGTTGCACGAGGTAGAACCAAGTTATACTTTTCGCAACGATTGCAGCAACGTTGCAATGATTTTTAAACATTTTAACCGTGTGTCAGATATTAGGGTACATTGCAAACCCAATGCCAACTTTGTTGTTTTTATCATCAGAAATACGTCTCACCCATGGAGTGACACCAAATCAAGGTCGAGTAGAGGTCAATGCCGGGGGACGCTACGGATATGTATCTTACAATTGGAGGCTAGAAAGAGCAAGGAATACAGCGACAGTGTCGTGTCGAATGCTGGGCATGCGTGGTAAAGCCTACCCTTTGATGTACCCTGTGGTCCAGCCTTCCACTGGCCTGTCTGAAGTAATGAAGATTGAAGATTGTGTTGGCAACGAGGTGTCACTGTTCGATTGTAAGAAAAGCTATCGCAGTTTAGGTGATAGATTTTTGCTTGGAGCAGCATGTGGATATCCATCAGGTGAGTAACGAGAAAACAAATACGTACTAACAGACAGACACATGTACATACATGCACGTTTACAGTGGCTCTTCTAGGCTCTAGTATTGACAAGTGTATTGCGTTACTCTTTATGTTTACAGTCTTAACGTGAACAGTTTTTCTTCAAACAATAGAATTCGATACTGCGCAGCTGAGTCATAGTCTAAGTTGCTCTCAATCTTGATGTTTGATTGAAAACTGCGAGTTTAAATGTAAGTGAAAGAAAGAATGTACCAACTTTATGTGTGATGAGGTCGAAAAACGTAAATGAAATTTTGCTTTGCAAAAAAAATACAGCGCACGTGGAAATGAAAATATTACGTCCAATGAAACGGTCTGTAATAGGCGTTATTGCCTTATAACTCATCAAACGAGAATTTCAAGTCGAAAAATGCAAGAGTGGTTGCGAGAAATAAACTTAAAATGTTTGTTGCTAGAAGTCAGGAATGAGCTAAAGCAACTTACTTTGCTGTACGATTTATTTTTCGATTGATCGGTTTTACAATGACATAAAGCAAAACTAATAGTAATTGCCCGGATTACAGTATTATAGAAGGCGAATATTAAATGATTGTTTACTTGATCCAATATATAAACATGACAGTAATTATGTATCTAAAAATGTAGTAGTTACGCAAATCATAAGTTATCAAAGTGACTGGTGGAGATAATACAGAACAGAGACTGGCACTGCCAATCAAACTTAGAGCACGTCGAGCTGCCAGCGGTTCGCGGGTGAATTTAGTGCAGCGCTAAAACACGATCGGGCAGGATAATTGTTGGATGGGCGACCAATCTCATCTGGCTACGCTATAAACCTTAACAAGAAGCTGCAAGGAGCTTACCTCGGACCGAGTTTACAACAGTTCGGTTTTTTTAAACAATTTAGATTTTTTTTTCCAACCCGAAACCTGGTTTGTTGAAGCTATTTGCATTGATGAATAATTGATGAATAATTTATGACTGACTGATATGTCAGATCTAACTGAATGACTAAAAGTATAGTATATAGAATGGGATTTGAGGTCAAACTATTAATTACGGGGGTAGGCGGTAGACTTTTTAAAGAGAGAATGATAGGCGAAGCGTTGACAAGTACTTTTGAAAGTCAGGTTTGTTTTTCGTAAGGCGGCAGAAACAAACTAGAAGCGTACACTAGTTTATCTGCTGAAATTTGACACCGGCCGTGTACATGCATGCGAGCTCCACGCAACATCTCCGAAGTTCGTGATCATTTCGTTGACTACAGTTGTGTTCATAAATTAAACAAAAGTAATGAACAAGAGTTCTCACCTGAAAACATTTAGAGTCCATAAATTCAAGTAAACTCGGTTTGATCTGCATCTGTAGTTTTGTCAAGGTCTACACTTCGGTAATTAGAATGGCCCCGCTTGGACGTTCAGGTCGGACAACATCCACATTTTTGCTCCAATATTATTCCCAGAACTGTCCACACTAATGTCCTTGAATGGACCCCTCACCCTAAACGTTCAGTTGAAGTTAAGCGTTAAGCGGCCCACACGCACTAAGAATATGTCGACGGTCCCTAATTAGTTAAAACTTCCGCTTGCGTTTCATTGTCATTTGTCTCGATGTTCTCTGCTTTTGAGATCCTGATTTTCTCAAAAAAATGCTGCTCCTTGACCCAAGCTTTCAAAAGTTTACTCATCAAATAAGACACTAAAAAGAAAAGAAACGTTATTCAGTGTTTAATGCCTACGGCCTGTTGCGTGAACAAATCTATCGAGCGCTGTCATAAGTATATAAGTTATATAACACGGTTCGAGCTACATGTTGCATTTACCAAAACATTGCCACACTACTAGTTTATTCAACACTTACTCTCTAATTACCCAATCTGGGAGAGGCATATTTATAACCATAGCCTTCTGTGAGAGGCACATTTACAATCATAGCCTTCCCAACAAATGAAAGATCTCGTGTATTCCAGATTAGTAAGCTATTTCCAAGTTTCTTTAAAGGCCCGGGTCTCTCGCCTAGCATGCTTTGCGGCTTTCTTATTGTTGTGGTTGCCTCAAAACGAGGCTGCTATTGTTTTGTGACAAGCACGCTAAGATTGAAGTCGCCCGTGGCGCGCTAGCTCAGCTGTTTTCCAGTGACAAAGCAGAGAGACTTGGAATTCCGGCTTGGAATATGGCAGACTCATCCAGTTATTCAGACTATTCGATGTTAGATGTGGAAGAAGATGAGCCAAGGAATCGCTATGGGTCGTTGATAGTGGAACGTACAAAAGAGATGGACGAGATGGAGGTTTGTACAAACTCGTCTTGTGATTTAGTTATTTTGTCTGAATATGTTTTGTGATTGCATTGGTTGTTCCCCTGTTCTCTGGTTTAACTTTGGCTTAACCGTTACAGGAGATCGTCGAGGATATAGTAGCGAGGACGGATAGGGCGAGATGTTCTTGTAAAGGCAAATATGAAAGCGAGCGAATTGCGGATGGGGTGACACAGTTCGAACTCTTGACAATAATCTCCGGACGTGATATAAAGGTTTGCTCTTCATGTTTTTTATCACCAGTTCAGGTCATGTTTTGCTTTAGTTATTTGTTACCAAAGTCGACGTTTCAAGTCTGGTTGCTGTCTGAAGTGACAAAAACAGTTAGTTGCAGCTTGTTGGACTGCCAAAATTATTGTTTTGTCATGTTCCGCAAATAAAGTGGTTTGGTCTCCTTATTATACAGTTGATCTATTTCCTGTCCCCCGCTTGATACTTTTCTATCTTGCTATTGTGTGTTGAACTTTGCTTCTTTTGTGCATCTTTATCCAGCACTATTGTCAGATAAACCGTACCTTATTAGGCGTGGACCATAAGGAAATCCGGGGAGGGGTTGTAATCCCAGACAAAAAAAATGAGCAAGGAAAAATAGTTTGAAAAAAATTCCTGCAAGCACCAACACGCCCCCAAAACGTCGTGCAAGGGAACTGAGACAAATATATATTAATACAAGCATGTGAAAGGTTTATCTTTTTAAAGGTCAAAATTGGTTATATGAATTCTAAAAACTACCTAAACCATCACACCAATTATAGCTGTATAATTAAAAAATAGGAAAAGGGGGGGGGGGGGGGGGGGACAAAGGGTGGGGGATATTCCTCCCCCCCCCCCCCCCCACCATTTGATGCACAGAAAAAAATCAAAATATTATTGCGACACCAAAGAGGGGGGATTTTAGGCAGTGTAAATTTATCCCGAATTTATCATAACCCTACTTGGCATAATTTAGAAGCATTTCCAGGCAAAATTTCAACTTTTACTGGGTGCCTCTAGCATGCTCACCTCCAAACTCGCATTATTAGGTGTTGCCCCATTCTGTTAAGTAATACCAATTATACTCAGTTATCTGTTATTTACATAAAAGCAGTGGACTACTCTAAAGCCTTCAGCTACTTTGTTCACTACAAAGGTTAATCACTGCAAAGGATAACTTATTATATTTCTTTAATTATCCTCATTGTACCTATAGATGATTTCCTATCATAACTACATGTACCTATAGATGGTTTGCATGTGACGTCACGGCAGCCATGTTGCTGTACCTTCAACAATAGATTCTTCGTTAGCTTCTTTTGTTTGGTACACCAACATGGCCGCCATGCCCTTTGTCATTTTAATCTCTGGGGATTGAGTGCAAAGTATCTATTGATGTTTACCATAACCTCCAATTGTAATCGCCATTAGCAGTGTGGAAATAAACTTTAAAACACACACTGCAGACTTCAATGGCAGAGTTGCTATAGACAACAATGGATGCAGCCGGTATTGAATGTTTTGAATTCAAAGTATAGATAACAAGGGAATGCTACTGGACAAATCTCAAATTAGGCTATTCAATCTGTCATTGTATGTTGAATTTGTTTAGCCAAATTGCCTTATTACAAATGAATTTTCAATTTAAAACATGACCTGAAAGTGAAGGCATTTATGGGAGGCGAAATCTAAAAAAATCCCAGGGGAGCAGGCAATTCCGGGGTCAAACGCAAGCCCCCCAACAGAGATGCATTTGGCCCCTGAACAGAGGCAACTTTTTCTGCAGGCTACAATCGTGTGGGCCTACAGATTTTAAAAACCTGGGTAAGCCTCTGGTAGATGTATAAATTTGCAAATATAAAACAAAAATTAGTTTAAAAAAGATTCGTGCAGAGCTCTCAGCTAAAACAAATTGTGTCACCCCCCCCTCAACGGACTTATAATTGTCCACCCCTTAGATCATTAGTTTTCCTCACATTTTTGTTTATAAATGTATTTATTATATTGAAAGGTTTAAATAGGCATCTTGTCACTACACCAAGAGTTACATTTTCTTATAGGAATTTGTGGCCACCCTTGAGCCTGCAAGGAAAGGAAGCTCCTCAATATGGGTAGTCTCTCTCGCAGCCGTTCTTAGTGCCGGGAAGTAAGCCAGACACAAAGAAAGGCTGCGAGCGAGACTACAATATGGGTAGAGGCAGCTTGGATTTCATAAAAAATATGTGCCCAGCCTTACATGAACCAGATGAGCCTCAAGACCCCCCATCCCAGATTGCCACGGTGCAAGTGTGGAGTCTGCAGACAGTGCCCACTGAAGAAGAGAATGTTTGTTGCAAGCATGTCAGATACATTATATCCTTATAACCAGCCATTCTCCAACATTTGCCTCAATTGAGACATTCTCGAAGTATGCATTAAAGCTAGGTGCAAAATTCGAGGAGACGCATTTAATTTCTCCATGGAGTTTCCCAAAGGCTGGTTATCGACAGTTTGTTCTGTGGAAGTTAGGTAGAGGGCCAAACAGGCGAGTGCTTCCTGCATCAGTAGTGTGCATGATCAGGGCAGCATATGAAGCACCAGATAATTGGCATATGGGATTTAGGTCAAGCTAAGAGTGATATAGCCAGTTTTTTTGCCGACTATTACATGTAAAAGACCATACATTTTGATATTATAATTTCAGCAATGATTTTCCTTATTTCACCATTCTTTACTGGACATTATCATTTTATAATACTTGTATACAATAGAGTGGCTTTGTTTGTGTACAGCAAAGGTGTGGTTCATTTAATTTGCTTGGTTAAAATTTTATGTTAGCATGGTGGACACGTACATGTAAGACACAAATCCTTAAAACAGGAAAATAAAAAACATAGCATTTTGTAAATGAGATATATTACAGCACAAAATGTCAAGCTAATTGGATAAAAAAATAGAAAGTTATTAGGCCCCTTCCGATTTCATGTCTTATGTACCCACCATGTAGAGTGATTTCACAAAACCAGTTAAATAGATATCAGCATAATAACTGCTATGAACTCCTGATTCTTGTGTGTCCATTTGACTAGTACATGTAGATATTAACTGGTAGAGATTGTTTCACAGGTTTTGTGAAATCACTCTACTGTGTTCAAGCACATGAACAACAATATATAGAAATGAATATTAAACTAGGGATAATAAAATTCAAACAATCTGGTATAGGAATTAGTGGTGCTCCAACAACTGTGAAATATCTAACCATTTGACTATTGTTACTTTAGTGACCTAGTTTATATTGTACGTAACACAAAAAATCCTACTGTAACCGTTGGAAACTCAGTTTCACTAAATTTGTTGACATAATTTAAATAGTTGGATTTCAGTTATATTATTTCACAGTGATGTTGGAATGCCTCTAATAAATTCTCAAACCAGGTACATGTAACTTTTCGAAAATCCAATCTAAATATTCAGCATAACTCATAAGGATTTCTATTGTTTTTTTCCCCAACATTTTTTTCAACATTTTGCTATTCTGCTGAATCCTTTGTAATAGCTGTGATTGCTATAAAGATGGTAAATAAACCAGGTGATATCATCATTATTATTAAAAACAGTAGATGATGTAATTGTTTTCTTCATGGCAAAGCAAGACCAGTGCACTACGCAGCTCTGGTGTGGGAGGTCAGGCTCTGTCATACCAATAGTAGGTGAAATCTGCTTGGGGTCAAAGGCATCTCTATCACTCTTACAAGAAATTTCATCTTTGCTGTTATGAAGAGGTGCATGTTATGGTCTATTGCAGCAAGGTCACACTGATTCTCATGATAAAGTATGAGTACCTTTTGATGTAAACAGAAAAGACTATTATTGTATACATTCAAGTTTCTCAGTAGAAGCTATAAAAAGGTTTACTGAATTCCCTAAGACTATAAAAATATAAAATGATTTCAAAACTTCTGTTTAGACCAAGGTCTGCAGTGTCTAAGCAGCTTTGGTATTATATTTTCCTCTATCATCCAACTTTGCTCTGTATATTTTTTGGAAGAACCCATATTTGTTATTTATTAGGAAGCGGTCATTTTTTTTTTTTTTCAAAACCCACATCAACTGCTGTAGAATATTGAAGTTGTGCTTGGTTATCTCTATATACTAAAGCAAATGAAAAAAACATTGCGAAGTAATACAGAGGTTCTGCAGAAAATTTCGAATTATTTCACTTCAACTTACCCTGCACTGCTGAAAAACTTCCCGGGAAGTTGATGGAGTAGAAACTGTGAAAAGACTGTTGGTTTTCTCTGCGTACCCCAGGAGCTGCTATACCAAATACGGACGAGCGAAGTCTTATTTATCTGACACAGCCAGGCAAACGCAGCGTTCCACCGCGACACTGCTGCCACTCCGCCATTTTGCATCTAACCAAAGCTAAAATAAACTAAAATGGCTTACGAGAAAACAAAAATAACCCAATGCAGATCGAGATGAATAGTCAAACTCAATTCAAAGGCAGTTTGGAATAATCAAGATGCTCTCTAACGAAGGATGGAACAAGATTCATGAAGACGAATATCTCCCTCTCAAAACTCGGGGTTTTCAACTACGCGAAACTCAAGAGGCGCGCAAAGCATGCTAGGCGAGAGACCCGGGCCTTTAACTTTTAATTTTATTGATTTACTAAGTACCACATTGTTTTTTTACATGGTGGGGTTAAAAAACCCTAGTTTATTTTAAAACTAAAATGGTTTGATCTTACATGTTTGTGCACGTGAAACACCTTAGATTTACAATATGTTCTATCTGTTGTATAACGTTCTGTATTATTTGCTACAGTTGATCTATTTTCACAATAATTATTAAATCTTAATTGGTTAAAAATAAATGTTCAGTGTTCTATTGATTCAACCACTTTTTGGATACCCAGTTATTACTAGACTCATATAGCCCGAATATAAGGATCCTAGAACCGACATTGGTGCAGTTCTTTTAGCCCTCGATCTGAAGTACCAGAAGGTATTTGCATGACTCGCCCAGCACTTCCGGTTAAATTTTGTTTTCCAAAACTGACCTGTGTTCATCATAATGTAATCCATGTGGGTTTGTAATTTTATCGTTAGGTAATCGAACGTTTACAACTCACGTCTGGTCTCTACTTATTTTTGTTTGTATTTATCGAACGTCGAATTTTCTGGCCTGAAATCATGGAAGGCTTCTTCTCTGGCTTTACTCCAGGATTGATAGACATTAGCACTCCAACGCATGTTTTTTTAGTGTTTTTGGGAACCCTTTTCTCCCTTATTTTTACAACAACCTGTTCAGAAACGAACCCGAGGCGTTCCGTCATTTTTAAGAGAGTGCTAGTGCGAATGAAACCAATAAAGGTTCTAAACCGAATATTGATTAAATGTGTTCAAATCGCTTTTCATCTACTTTCGAGCTATGCGTCTGCAGCTGGGGCTTTTGCTGCTCTTTGTTCAGATCACAAGTCATGACTACGAAGTGTCGCCGCTGCCTATTGTTCAGTGACGTCGCTAACTAAATTGAAATAGACTAATAAAAGTTCCCTTCCTCGGCGATCATAGTATTCAGTAGAAACTTATACCATGGCATGAGGGGTATTAGTAATAGTAATTGACTGGGCGCAGTGAATTGATGTACATATTGTAACATATCAAACATTTTTGTTTTCTTTCTCACTCTTCTAGAATCCGCTATAGATGGAATTGCTTTTTTTGCAAACTTTGGTAAAAATAAGTTATTTTTTTTAACGTTAGAAGCAAAAATAAGAAAACAAAAGTATTTTAAGCACAAAATATCGATAGGGAACTCTTTACGAATGCCTTAATTTGCATGTCCGCGTCACATTTCAAAACCTGTTTGACGCTGGTTCCCCCGTTTTCGTTCACATAGTAATATCAAACTAAACAACATTGCCTCAAAACCTAAGTAGTGCCATAAAGCAAAAGGTATTTCGACAGAGATTCGATAAAAAAATACATTGCCTTTTGTGAAATTACGAATATTATTTATCACAGTCGGTGTCCCAAGTAATTTAGAAGTAGTATATAAAGTGGGGGTTGTGGCGCAGCATCCTCGTTTTTTGTTGCATGTCACGTTTTATGACCCCCTCCCCAACGTATTTTTTGGACTTTGTCGACCGTCTATTGTACCCAATCCCAACTTATTTTCTTCGGGGTACCATAGATGTTGTTATTAGGTACAACAAACGGTCAACAAAGTCCAACAAATACGCTTGGGTTCGGGGGCCATCAAACGTGACTTACAATAAAAAACAAAGGTGCAGTACCATAACCCCCACTTTATATACTACTATAGTCCCATACGTCAACACAAGTACCTCCACTCCCCCTTTCTGCTATTTGTTGTCCATCTTATCGTATTTGACACCTAATTAGAGGAGGGCAGTTATATAGTATTATACTATGCTCACAATCGTTTGAGCACCCGGGACCATTGGTGATTATTTACGAGTATGGAATATGGATGTTCTAGATGGTAACCCTCTAGAAGCAGACCCAGCTGCTTTCCTCGCCGGTGTGCGGAAGCAGACTACCGAAAAGCTCGACGAAGAGCTCCAAGACCTTCGTAGTATTAAGTTTCAGTTAGCTTTGAATATCACACTCCGTCTTGACAAACCTGAGGGTTCAGTATATGAGATAGCTACCTTTCGTAGCTCACAATCCGTTTTGACCAACGGTGGAGAGATCCGCGGGGCAATAGTAGAAGCGCATGCTCAGATCCATAACTATATTGAGAAGTGGATCAGTCGGGGATAAAACTGGGTTGTAGATAGAGCCAACATTCTATGGTTGAACATTGCTCGATATCAGCCACTCCGCGGAGGTTCGTATTTACCACTGCCTACAGAAGTCGCGAATAAGAAAGCCGTGATCAATGTGAAATTCAACGACGACCATTGTTTGCGTTGGTCGCTACGTGCAGTGCTGTTCCCAGTTGCAAAAGACACTCAGAGGATGTCGAAGTACCGAAAAGATCACGGGTTGAACTTTGATGGGGTGGATGCGCCAACGCCAATCTCACAAATAAAACGCGTAGAGAAGCAAAACAAGATCTCTATCAATATATATGGTTGGGATCCAAATGAAACGTGCTTGATCGTACATCACATCTCAAAGGAGACCTTTTCGAAGCGAGTTAACTTCTTGCTTATAGAACACCCAGATATCGGTTTGCAACACTATTGCTGGATCAAGGACTTAAATCGTCTCCTCTACAGTCAAACAAAACACCGAGAACGAAAGCACTTCTGTGAGCGTTGTCTACATGGATACACTACCAACGCCCTCCTCGAAAAGCACATTCCAGAGTTCAACGGTGTCGATGACAGAGCCATTCGCATCGAAATGCCTACCAATGAGAACAACATAGTCTCATTTCAGAATATCCACAAACAGCTCCAAGTTCCCTATGTTATCTATGCTGACCTTGAGGCTTTAACCACTAAGACCGAAGGACCCGCCGAAGACCCTGAAAAGAGCAACACACAAAAGACAGAAGAACATATTCCCTGTGGATTCTCCTACGTCGTTGTACGTTCTGATGGTCATAGCGAACCACCTGTACTATATAGAGGTACGGATACGATCGAACACTTTCTACGATGTACACAAGAGGAAGAGGCGAAGATCAAAGCCCAAAAGGCCAAGCCGCTATGTATGTTGCCGAAAGACCAGAGAGTTTATAATAGAGCAACGATTTGTCATATCTGCCAGAAGCCCTTGGTTGGTAGCGATAGAACACGTGATCGTTGCCACATCACAGGTGAGTTTCGAGGTGCCGCACATAGAGTCTGTAACCTCAAATTGCGTATCTCTACTACCATTCCAGTTGTATTCCACAACTTGCGTGGATACGATTCTCACCTACTGATGCAATCAATCTCCAAGACGGATGGCGATATCTCCTGTATTCCAAACAATATGGAGAAATATATTTCATTCTCACTTGGCAACCTACGGTTCATCGATAGCATACATTTATTGTTATTGTCTCTTGACAAGCTGGTAGTAAGTGCAGCCCCAGACACCTTCCAACAAACTACAAAGCATACACCCGACCCAGATAAAAACAAGTTGCTGCTTCGCAAAGGCGTTTATCCATACGAGTACATGGACTCTTGGGATAGATTTGCAGAGACTTCTCTTCTACCGAAAGAAGCATTCTATAGTAAGCTATACCTAGAGGACATATCCGACAAGGACTATGAACACGCACTAGAAGTTTGGGAGGTATTCGGTTGTGAGACGTTGGGAGACTACCACGACCTTTACCTTCAAACCGATGTACTTCTTCTAGCAGATGTGTTTGAGACCTTTCGCACGACATGTATGCAAAACTATGGCTTGGACCCGGCTCACTACTATACGAGTCCAGGACTCTCATGGGATGCATTGTTAAAGAAAACTGGCGTGGAGCTTGAACTATTAACCGACTATGACATGCATCTATTTGTTGAGAAAGGTCTACGTTGTGGGATATCTATGGTGTCTCAGCGTTATGCCAAAGCAAACAACCCAAACGCGCCCGATTTCGATCCCAAAAAGCCAAATAACCATATAGTCTACCTCGATTCTTACAATCTCTATGGCTGGGCTATGAGTCAATATCTACCAACAGGAGCGTTTGAGTGGTGTATACCAACAGAAGAACAAATAACCCAACACGCAAACGATTCATATAAAGGTTATATTCTCGAAGTTGACCTCGAATATCCTCGAGAACTTCACGATGCACACAACAGCTATCCGCTAGCTCCCGAGAGAATGCAAGTGGATAAAGCTTGGTTCTCAGAGTATCAAACCGATCTATTTGAGAAACTATACGAAGGTAACGGATCTTTGAAAATTGAAAAGCTTGTGCCTAACCTATATGACAAAGAACGATACGTGCTCCACTACCGCAACCTACAGGTATACGTATCTCTTGGCATGCGTTTGAAAAAGATCCACAGAGCACTACGATTTGACCAATCCCCATGGATGGAGCCATACTTACGAATGAATACAGAGCTACGAAAACAAGCAAAGACCACTTTTGAGCAGGACCTCTACAAATTGATGAACAACTCCGTTTTCAGTAAAACAATGGAAAATCTACATAAGCGTGTAGATATCCAACTAGTGCGCTCTTCAGAAGGAATCAGACTACAGCGTCTCTTGAATAAGCCTAGCTATGCTCGCTCCACAATCTTTGACGACAACCTAGCCGCTGTACACAACTACAATGCAAGCTACTGCTGAACCGTCCGGTATATGTTGGAATGTCAATTCTAGATCTCTCGAAACATCTGATGTATGACTTCTACTATAGCGAGCTCAAACAGCAGTATAGACAACGCTGTAATCTACTATATACAGATACTGACAGTCTACTACTACACATTGAAACTGAAGACATCTATGCGGACATGGCCACCAACAAACATCTATATGATACAATCAACTACAGCAAAGACCACCCGTTGTATAACATAGACAACAAGAAAGTACTTGGCAAAATTAAAGACGAATGTGAAGGTGTTCCCATTGTTGAATATGTTGGACTACGATCAAAGCTCTACTCAATATTGAAAGTAGACGGTGGTGAGATTAGGAAAGCTAAAGGCACCAAGAAGGCAGTTGTTAAGCACCGCATTCATCATGAGCAATACAAAGAGTGCTTACTAGATAATAATATATTCCGCCATGGAATGTATATGCTTCGAAGCGAAGGTCACAGGATGTATGGTATGCATATTAACAAAGTATCTCTATCACCATTCGATAGTAAGCGCTGGATTTCAGCAAACGGGATCGATATACTAGCCTATGGGCACAAAAACGCCATTCCAGAGGCGGTAAACCTCGACGATTTTATTTGCGAGCTGCTAGCCTAGGTCGGTTTGGTACAACAAGAATCCCCTTTGGTGGTAGTTCAGTATTTGGCGGAACCACTTGTAGTTCTTCACGCACAAATCCTCGCTTTGGTGCATCAATTCCCAAATAGTACAGATTGGTTCGAAGATATCGCACTACGTGAAACTATATATGTCTGTAAACTCCATACAGGATCAGTTGCTCGCTTTGCTCCACCTTCCAATTCTCCCGGCGCATAGAGATATCGAACTAGAACATCAAACGGTAAACGCCTTTCTTCTAATCCAAGAGTCCGCAAATATGTAGGAGTTTAGATGTTCACTTGCTGTGACACAACAGAATTTGAAGGCTCCTTCCCTGTAAGTCGAGTCACCTCATTATTTATGGCTTTGAAAACCTCTGGAAGCCGCAACACCCATTCTCTACTACGTGCATCTGATCCTTCTGAAGCAAACACCATCTCCTGTGCATATTTGTATCCAAACAACCTCTCAGCTAGTGTTCTATTTGCTCGCTCAACAAATCCTTGCGCCCTGTGGTTGCCAACCTCACCTCGTTGGAATTTCGTACCATGTAGTTCTAAGGTTTCAGACATATGCCCCATGAATTCTCTACCAGGATCAACTTGCAACGTTTTTGGCCATGTTAATGGACTACGCCGGTAGATTCGTTCAAAAGCTGCAGCAACTTCGCCACTGTCTTTCTAGGCTAAAGGCTCAGCTTCTTTATATCGAGAAGCCACATCGATTACCACTAAAGCATATTTATAGAGCTTTCGCCCCCGTCCAGGTCGATCGTGAGGTAGAAAGATCAAATCAGCTTGATGAACCTCATTGGGTTTCGATACAGTCCAATGTGGTCGTGGGATATATCGTGGTGGTGGTAGGTATATCTGCCATAGTGCATGTTTCTCTAACCAACTCTTAGCTGCGTCTTCCGATACCTTTGCTGCCACTGCTAGCTTACCAATTGCAGCGTGACCTTTCCAGTTTCCCTCAGGACCATAGAAGATATTCGCAAGTCGTATATATAGCATAACGATGAGGCTCTCACAAAAAAATAAGGACTCGATGGCTCGACAAGTCGTTATTGTTTATTTATTTTTTTAATTCTTTTTGCTACAACCAGCGACTAACAGCATAGCCAATAGCAAGCATCCCCCCACCTACGTAGACTAACTGGCCTGTCTTCTGCGCACTCGAAGGTCGATAGTAGTCGGAGAAGCTAGGTTCATGCATGTCCTTCGGACGTATACGGTGTAGTCCCACGTGTACAGTATTAAATAGCTCAATGGCCGTGTCCGTTTTGTGGAAATTCACGGAATCATAGCGATGCAGGCTTTTCTGTTCTAGGACCCAGTCAGCTAGCTTTTCGCGGTGCTTCTGGAAAGCAGCCCATGCTGCCTGATACTTCTCTAGTGCCTCGTCATGCCTTTTTTTCTCATCAGAATCTACACCGCCGAATTTCCTGAATAGGTAGCTTCCCCCTACGAAGGTCGTTGCATTGAGTATAGATCCACCAATCATCATTCCTACTGCAGCCAGGGTTACCATTGTTTGTATTCAACCGCTCTTTGGAATTATCTTTTGGTCATTAAGATATTGCTTGGCGGCAATGCTATCAGCCAACACAGTTGTCCACTTCACGTAGTTTATGACTGATGATGAAGGGTCACTAAGCATAGGCTCCTTGACTAACTTTCTTACAACGAACCCAATACTAGTAGCGAGTCCAGTTAATATAGCAGCGTCAGTTATCGTTTGCATCAATTTATTCTCAACCATTATGCATATGCGGGTATAAGTGGTAGGTCAGCAGCCTTCAAATGGTTGTGGTCGCTCCTATGCCGAAACCGAAGCGGGGGCGTTTGGAACGATCGCCGTATACCTGTTTAAGACGTCCTCCGAGCAACGTTTGATATTGCTGGCTAAAATGATGTCGTACCCTATTACTAAACCGAAGCTGGGTCCCTCATACCCTTTGGAGAAGAGAGCCGTGTACCTGGGGAATAGATCCGCGTCCGTGCTTAGTGGTTTATCCGGGTAAAGCACCACATTGTGAATGTTGCAATTCTAGATTTGCTATGGAGAATCTATTGTTGTCGTCATCGAACTTGATATTTACAAACTCTGCTTCTGGATCTAACCCGGTTATAAGCGAAGCGGTACAATATGAAAGAGGATATTTGAAGGCTAGTAAAGCGTTAGCGGTGACGAAGTTTCCACTTCCTTTAACCCTCACATTAACTCGTATGGCTTGCATCCTGAGACTTACCTCTGCTATGTACGTATAGGTCATGTCTTTAAATGGGGTGCATAAAACGACTTTTTTACTCCATATCTAGTAGTCCTGCCTTTGCTGCAGGGACTTCTATCTGAGGTTCAGAGACAGCATGTGGCGTGCAGCAGTTCTGTAGCCGATGTTGCTGTCGTGCTTGATACCACAGCCCCACCAGTGTCGCACCTACACCAATGGCAGCAAGTGTGGTGTTGACAGACATATTCTCATACAGCCTACTGGTCAAGTTGCTGTCGTTCTGAGGAACTTCCCTTTCGTGCTCCAACTCGCGATTCACTGCTGCTCTAGCACGTTTGTTGCTTTCTGCCAGTGCTTTACCAGCAGCAACACGCTTCGGATCTTTTTCTTTTTTCTCAGGCACAGTCTTCGGAGGATCTGCAGTTATCCGATCCGTCTGTTCCTCCATCTTGCTTTGATATAGTAGGTATATGTGAAGGTTCAATAGGTGTGATAGCAGAGGTACCAGGAATGGCTATGTGACCAGACGCTAGCTAGTGCTACAAAGCGACCTGCTTTGAGTGATAACAAGCCAGTCGCAGCACTGATCTCGTTGCGAACTAGATAGTCTTCTTGTAGATCTTTGATCAGCTCTTCTTGAGAATCTATAGGGACTAGGTAAGCAACTAATCGGGTAGCTAGACGCATCACACCATCGACTAAGCTTCCTGTTATTTGCTGAGCTAGAACGGCCTGATAGCTTCTATATAATCTCTCTACTTCTTTCTCAGGTAGTTTAGCAATATATCCTAGAGAGAAATGTTTCCCTAGATAATCTTTTGTGGTACCCGTAGCTGCTAAAATTGCAAGTGCTTCACGATTGTCTGTTACAGAGGAACACGTGTCCTCTGTTTTGGGTGGGGGACCTATTACGTCCTCACCTAGTAGGGCAATTATTTCGTTATCATCCATGATAATATGCTATAGGTGCAGGTAGCTCTAACACTACTGCAAAAGGAGACCGAAGTACTGCTTGTAACTCTTTATCTTCTTGTGAGCCCCCATAGTCCTCGAATAGCCTTTTTCCATCTATAGCCGATGCAGTATGAAAGGCAACTACGACAGCTACGTTTTCGCGGAATGGTTTGCATATGCTTGTTAATTGTTGGGAGAGCACCCAAACGGAAATCCCAATGTGGCGAGCAGAAAATGCCAGATCTACGAGTTTGTTGGTTCGTTTCTTGACATCCTTTGAGGCGGCACAATCGTCGAGGATAAGTAGGGTATTGGTTCCTGCCCAAAATGTAGCACACAAGTGCAGTGCGACATCGATGGCATCCTGCTGGGGCGACATGACGTAGAAATGAGGATCTCGATGGGCAAAGCCGCGATAAGTTTTGTTGTGGGCATACGTGGGACAAACGAGTACGATATAGTCGAACTTACCGCGAAATGGTCCACGAAGTTGCTCTATGAGAAAAGCATTTTTTTCCACAATTTGTGGTGCCTACTACGAGGGCATTGAATGGGATGTGTTCTACCAGTGCGTCCATCGTTAATATGTAAAACTCCTCAGAGATCCATTCAATATATTGATCTGAGCATCTGACAGAACGAAGATGTGCATGTTCACGGTCCCGCTACCTCCACTCCTATGCACTCGGATGTTGATGTCTTTTCCACCACCTATTTGGGCCAAGCCATCACCATGGACAACTGAATCCTTTGCTGTGCGACAATCAACCAAGATGGCAAATTTGTTGTTGTAGAAATTGGCGGATGTCATATGTGTCACATCGACTGATGTGCCAAACCATCCCTTGGCAGCCTCCAGAAATCTGGTGGTAGTATACCATCTGGAAAGAAGAAATTTGAAATTCCATTGACATCTACCTCCACCTTAGTGATGCCTGGATTGGAGAATGCCTCGCTGTCCCGGGCACCTGCGGTGTGTGGTGCCACAAAGAGTAGAAGTAGTCCAGTAAAGGATTTCCGTTGGACTGTGAGGTTCTGAGCCACCAAAGTGTCTGATGCCTTTTTAATAGGTACAGTCTTGGAGTGTAAAGCGTAGTTGAACAGAAAGGCAGTGCCTGTGGTATATGCGTGCTGTGCTTGTCTGGCGAGTTTTTCATCCTCGATGACCTCATACTCCAGCTGTATGTTGTTGAGCTTGTATGTGCCTATCTGGGCCGCATCCGTTCCCACCACTATGTCGATAGCAGGTGCTAGAACCAAATCAAACGAAATAATATCGCTGAGGGCGTGGGGTTACAGAGCTCCATGTTGTGTCAGAATGTCAACGTCCAGTGGGATTCGATTCCTCGATCCATATGCAGCCAGGAGAGTAGGTTCATCATTCGAAGCAGTTGCACCGGTAGTCTTCGAGCGAAGCTTGCTCATATTCTCTGATTGGATACCTTGTTGAATCCGAGCTTCTCGCACTGGAGTAGGAAGATAGAGATCGGAATATGTCTGTAGGAGATCGGGTCGGGCAAGGTCTTCTATTACCTCTGTTCCAAATCTACATCTGCGATGAGAGACTAAACATCGACCGACATTGGCCACCACGCGATTGGTGTTGAGTCCACCAGACAATGCAATATCAGCCAAGAGTGCAAAGCTACCTGGGACTAGAACAATGTTTTCTCCTAGTTTTGGAACCGCGACATAGAGTGTCTCTCCCGGGTTGGCAGATGATGATGGTGCAAACGTGCGTCTATGTAGGATGCGTCGAGCTTTGAGTCCAAGCGGCTCTCTGCGTGTTTGTGCAGGAATTAACTTCGACGATATCATATTGAATATAGCAAGATATATAGTTAAGTTCAATATGGGTGATGTTGAGGTGGATACAACTGACGAGACTCCGTTAATTACGCATGATGGCGATGACGATGATGACTACACGAATGAATACATAGATAGCCTATTCCCTGAGGACACTAACCTTAACCCCTACGAATCCGTACCAGGTGGAGAGGGGAGTGGCGAGGATATACCTATGACGTGGGGAACGACCAATAAAGGTTTTCAATCAGAAACACACACAGCTGAAACATCGTTTGGTGGTGGTCCCACACTGGAAGAGAGGGTCAAAGGTTTGGTCCCTGGCAAACCCAAATAGTATACCAAAAACCCATTCGACGGGAAAACCACTTCGGTTTCACTTTTACGATCTAAGTGGCTGCAAGTTCTTCAACGCTTCCCAGAGGCAGACACAAAGAATCTAGAGGTTGGAATTAGTAAAAAGGGAAATACATTGATCCGGCGGTCGGGTACGAACGAAACTTGGCGCCCCCTCCTCACAAAGGCAAATGAGGTGACGAAGAATCTCTCTAAAGATCTCATAGAAGTACTTGACCCAAACAGGGAGGCTCGAGAGATCGCCCGTAGGCTCAAGAAACTGACCTAAGTAAAGCAGAAGCTTGCAGAAAGACGTACACAGCAGGAAGAAATTATTCGAGACCCTGAGTCAACGGCAGAACAGAAAGAGACGGCCCGTGAAGAAATTAGTACCGTTCAAGATCATGAAGAAACTCTTGATAGGTACGAAGAGGAGCTCAATGGGCGTAGGCCATTGCGAGACCGCGTAAA
Organism: Actinernus sp. WN-2022; assembly: GCA_030867875.1. Lineage (NCBI taxonomy): Eukaryota > Metazoa > Cnidaria > Anthozoa > Actiniaria > Actinernidae > Actinernus > Actinernus sp. WN-2022. The sequence continues at coordinate 41,706,857 of JAOWCC010001368.1, forward strand.
AGATATTTTCAAGAAGTATGGGGTAACAATTACTTCCATCTTACTAGCAACCGGGACTGTGATTGGCGTAATATTTTCCATAATGACGAAGAGCCTGGCTAACATTGCCAAGGAGGTTGCCGATAAGATAACGAAACTAGGAAAAAAGCTAGGGCAGATTCTGCCTGGAATGGTTGGGGCAATTGCTAGCTTCTTGTTTCGAACTGCAGGTGAGGTCGTAGGATTGTTGGCGAAGAATGCTTGGCTGTTGATCGTAGCCGTAGTTGTATTCGTAGTGGAGCAATACAAGAAACGCTAACGAAACATCCACCAGGCTGCACCAGCTGCAGCAATCGAAGCCACCGCCAGATTGGTCTCATGTTGTGTTACTCGTAGAGCCGGCGGGGCCTTTGGTACCTCCGTCGTAGCGGGCTTTGCCTTTGGTACCTCCGTCATAGCGGCGCTATGTGGTAAGTGTTTCTTTTGGCGTGGTCCTTCCATTTGTGGAGGAGGCGTTTTTGTGTTCTCCGTATTTACGTAGTCGTTAGTACCCAGCTGCATATCTTTTGTGACCGCCTGGAGTTCGTTATTATAACCTACGAACCTGTGAAGGTTGATCACTAGATTGCTTGGCAATAACCACACCCCCACAGCTACCGCTAGATTCAATCGCATCTTCGTATCCATTACAACGAGTTGGAGTATCTGGATACTTTTCCAATGTCGGTCAATCTGATAGCGCTTTCGAGCAGCACTAGAAACTCCTTCTGCACCTCTTGAGCGCTGCCTATGCTATCACCTAAGATGGGAACTCGAGCATTTGCTTGTGCACCGAGGATGCAGTAGACGAACGCCTCAATGGGCTGGTTTAGTCTCGCAGTGCCAGGCTTCGTAAGCCCCCGACCATCTCTTGGAATCTGAATCATCCAGCTAACTTTCGTAGTAGGGTTGGCCATGTAGCTGATGAGGTCGGAGTTCTTGGCTTTCCCCCTTGATCGGAGAACTTAAAGTAAGTGCTGGTGGGCCAATAATTGACGGTTTTCTCGTGATCGGCCAAAAGAGTTACCCAACCACGCATGTATGCTCGGGTGACTGTCATTTCCTTACCCATATAAGCCTCATAGGCAACGTAGACGTCCCCTAGACCTTTATTCGGGCCACGCATGTCCCGGAAGTCCGCCCCCTTAGGGAGGGCGAATTCGTGTGTGAACCTATTATAGGCAGCTACCCTGTAGGGATTGCCTTCAGGGTCAAAGGCTATGTCTCCTGGAAGGGGGGCTTGGAGCTCTTGGAGAACACGACGAATTGTGAAGTAGACGTTGAAAGTTAGGAGGGAACGAATTATTGCAGGTAGGGTCGTATTCTCTAAGTGAACATCCAAGGATATCCCACAGCCTCCTGTCGCGCACCACGTAGCAAATGAAAGCTGCTGTGGGTAGTAGCGCATGTTCGGTCCAGCTAGCCACTCGTAGGCCTTTTTTGCAGTCGTGTGATGCACCCTGCTATTTTCAAAGACATTCCTCGGATTGATAGCGAACGACCTTTTGTGCGTGACAAAGACCTTGAGATCAGTAAAATATCGTGTGGGAACAGAAACGTTACGACTAAGCTCGCTACTCCTTACAAGATATTTTGCCTGCGGGGCCAATATCAGGACCACTGGAAAGCCTCCACTTATACCTAGCAGTGCACTATCGAGGCGTTTTTTGTGGGGGCAGCAGGTAGCTTGGAGACCTCCTTGCCGTAAACCACATATCTATCGTCCCCGTCTCGAAATATGATGCTCGTTGAATATTTACCTGGACCATCTATGTCCGTGGATGCATAAAACTGGTGAAAATCTGCATGTGGGTATTTTTTCTTGAACTTCGCCAACAGATTGGCATTCAATACGGCGATTCTCGCGTTTTCATCGGTGATCCTCTTAGCTTCTCTCTCTCTCCTGGCTTGATTCTTATCCTTTACCCGTAAATTGGCATTCGGCGTTGGGGTCTCATCGTCTCTCTCGCTCTCTCTTGGGCTCGGATGGTAGCTGAAAATACCTCCATGCCTCCTCATATTAAAGCTTTCGACTTATATATAATAGTGGCTTGCCTCTAATACTATTGAAAAGCGCAGTTCCACTATGACGATCTTAAATGTCACCACCACCTCGGCTGACCATACGGTCTACTTTGATCACCCTATTCATATGCAGAATATTTCGCTAGTCGAGATCACTTTTGAGAACAGTTGGCATAACCTGGAAAAGCCGGCTTCGTTCTGGTTGGATACTCCGGGGGTAGGGTTCCCATACATTATCGCTGCAGGGCACCACAATATGGTAAGCATTCAACAATACTTAAAACCCGCAATCGATGATGGTATCGTGCAATTCTTACACCTGGGGTATTGGAGCCCAGTGGTTAAGACCAAAATCCAATTCAGTAGAAATATCTGTGCACTACTAGGTGTTTAAGGTGATAAACCTGGTGAAGATGATATGACAATCAAAGTGGGTACACACGAACTGGTGCTACAAGATATCTACACAGTGTATGTCCACTGCGATGTGGTGGATTCTAGATTATCACTTCTCGATGGAAAGCGAACGCAAGTCCTATCTAGCCACGCTGTTTCCAATAATGGTTTTGGAAACATAACCTCTTACTCGATATCCCCACTAACTGTCCGAGCCTTAGGGACGATGAGAAACAGCCTTCGCCTAACAGCTCGTGATGAGAAAGGAAATATCATAGACTTTCGTTGTAGACCTATTAGCTACGTATTGAAGATTGATTAAGCTAAAGCATATGCATATGATGGCAAGCGATTCGATTCAAACAATTCCAACGGCACCACAGATCTATCCCCAGCTCCGTTCATCTGAAACAGGCATCAGCCCAATAGGGCAAGAGAGCTGGCGACTGCAGAAAGTATGTGATACGCTTGCCGTGCTCGAACAGCAGGCAAAGCACTACGAAGTTGTTCGCAAAAAATATGCTCGAGTGCGTGGTATTGTTCATGGGGCTGCTGTGGCCACAGGTAGCCTGAGTGGTGTTTTATCCACTTCCGCGCTGGGTACGTCATTGACAGGAGTCGGGCTACCAATAGGGCTTTCTTTAGGATCGCTCGGATTTCTTTGTGCCGTCGTTTCGGCTTTGACGGCTGTTGCCAGTAAGAAACTTGGGGTTCACGTCTCGAAGCACGAAAAGACTGTTATGTTGGCTCGGGCAAAGGCTAATTCCGTGGAAGTCAAAGTTTCGAAAGCCCTAGACGATGGTAACATTTCAGAAGCCGAGTTCTCAAGTGTTATTGGTGAGAAAGGGAAATACGAAGGGCTTAAGCTCGAAATACGAAAAAAAAAACAGGCAAGAAGGGGGGTTAAAAAACGTAGAAGAACTTCGCTCCGAGATCCGAAAGGAGATGAGAGCAAAACTTGGCAGTCTATAAATTAATTCGTACGTCGGGTTCGTATGTAAATTTCTGTCTAGTCACGTCAGACTATGTCACGGCCCGCTAATTAACATAGTGAAAGACATAAATACAATTTTTCGCACCTACGTCACTGTCTAGCACATGTCGCCCAACGGGTTAAGCGCTGGGCTTGTGACCGAAAAGGGGAGCCGATCACAAGTCTGGTGTTCAAACCTCAGCGGACCACATGTGGTAGATCGGCTTGTGTGGGGTAAAAAGCTCTTCGCACCACACAAGCCGTAGCGCGTCTGTCGATGTGGCAGAGCAAAAGTAGTACAGTAGGAATAATGTCAATCCTGGGTCGGGTACTTGGGTAGAGCTTACGGGCTACTCGAATAGAGTTCCTAGAAGTGCCGGTTGTACCTCAACCAGTTAGGACAGGATCCTAAATACAGTAGAACAAATACAGTAGAAAAAATACAGTGAAAAGCCGGGCCCGGCAAATAAGCAAAAGCCTCTCTACGAACGAAAAAATGGTGAAGGAAGGAAAAAGGTGAAAGTGGTTCCTAGAGAGGTTCTGGTGACACCAGTTTTGCTTTTTTATTCTCATGTATTTTATTTATTTTTAAATTAGGCGAACGCTTTCACATTACAACTGAGCTATTACTCTATCACTAGTTAGACCATGTTTTGTATAGATGGGCTTGAAGTGGGACTGGTAAGCAAGTAACTCATCGATAAAAAGTACGATTGAACTCTTATGTCTACCACATCGTTTAACAACATCAATAAGAGATATACACGATCCTGAACGACGTAGCACCTCGTAGCTTGCTCCAACAACTTTGGTGTGAAGTCGGGAGTGGAGACCTATACGACCTTCGATTGCTGTGTTTACCACCTCGTAGACTATTCGTTGGAGATGTGCTTCAGGTAGGTCGAGTTTGGCAAAGGTCGTTGCGATATGAGGAGCTATGCGATCAGCGTTTAAGTCAATATCGATTTTGTCGTCGGCATGTAGCGAGTGTATAAAGACGTTGCCGCGATAGATACACTGGTTGTTGAGTTGCATGAAACGAGCAACCTCACTTTTAGAGCGAACGAACCCACATTATATACATGCATGGTAAAGTAGAGCAGCCAAAATAGTTCTCTTAACATGACTGCGCTTGACACAAACTTTCTTCGATTGGATGAATGCGTCGGCTACGATTACTAATACATTTGTGGGAAACAAGAGGTTGTGGTCTTGTTTGTAAGCAGCATTGTATGCCTGTAGTTCTCTCATAGCGTCGTTGAAATTCTTGGTTATCCGTTGGGCTCGTACGATCGAGATCGCGTTGATGTCGAAAGCTATCAGGACCTATTTATACGCAACCGAGTAGCAACGTCGATCGTTTCTTCGCTTAATTCAGCCTCGGAAACAAGGCCACAGGTGGAACATATGAATTCAGTTCCTAGCACTTTTATTGGACAGAGACATTCGGAGAACATTTCCGGGGGATTGGTATATGGTCGTGGAATAGGAGGATTAATATCAAACGTATATAGACTGGAACCAAGCAAGCCAAGAAGATCGTCCATACCAGTGGTGTATACTATATGGTCTATCTATTATTTAACATAAGAAAAAAAGAATGAAGAGAGGCATGATGCCGGTTTCTCTTTCTTCTTTTTTCTTTTTTCATATCGCGATTTATAATCGTCTAGAAATACCTTATGGTTCTTCAATTCCACCAACACCTTTGAAAAGCAATCCTTAGTGCGGCATTTCGTTTCACGGTATTTAGTCTCGCGAATGAGACGGCGTTGTGGTGCACCACACTTCGTACAAAGTCCGTAACTCGTACGACAGCCACGACCACACTTCGAACATGGAACGAATAGGGCGCTCCCTCTTTGTATTTGGAAGTTGTGCTGAGCACAGTACTCTGATATCTTAGAACACTTCCTTACACATTTCGTGTCCTTCCCTCGCATCAACCAACTACAAGTTATTATCTTATCCTCCATCGTTTGATATATACCTTATACTAGCCTTTCTCTAATTGCTGTTTAAACGGGACAACAAATGGGCATGTACCTAATTACAACATCTGTGGTACCCCGAAGATAATAAGTTGGGATTGGGTACAATAGACGGTCGACAAAGTCCCAAAAATACGTTGTTGGAGGGGGTCATAAAACGTGACATGCAACGAAAAACGAGGGTGCTGCGCCAGAACCCCCACTTTATATACTACTTTTAGATTTTCGGCAGATATTCGCATTTTCATAGGAATTGTCTGATGTACGCCAGTAACTTAAGACCCGATATATGAGCCAAAGAATCGCTAAGTTTCTTAGTGTGCTCGTGTTATTTTAATCAAAATCGGATTTCTCTTTCGCGAGATGTATAAATTCAAAGTTGACTGAAACCATTGATCGACAGGGGAAAATAAAAACAAATTTAGAAGATGGGTATCTGCATTTTGCTCGATAACTTAACAACGCAAATCATAATTAACAAGATAAATTAAGTGTTTGTGGTCGCTTGTATACAAAATAATTCTACAGTAAAAAGTATTTAATAGTACCTTTTGGTATTTGGCTAGAGTTCGAGAGATTTGACGTTTTTGTCGACACATAATAAAACATGCGGCAAGAAACTCTATTGTCCGAAAACGTTTAACATTGGTACTAATTCAAGCTTATTTATTTGATTATCTAATTTATTTAATTGCATTCATGTTATTTTAAGGAAAATCGGATTTAAACTTCGCGAGATACGGTCTAAAACATTCTGGCTGTAACTATATGTTTACAACCAAGAATGTCACACTTTCAGATTTTGTTACTACATTATTTCAAGTAAAATCTATTTTTTTCACGATGCGATTGCCAAAACATCAGCATGCCATTAAAGTGCCTATCACCCTTTTGCAATTTTGATAACTTATGAACCTCCGAAACGTTTTGAGTACTTCTGTGAAGAAAGTTTTGGTTTAAAGTGAATACTTTATGTTCTACGCTTGTTTGAAATCGTGTAAATGTGACCTTTCCTGACCCATGACCGCGTATGTAAAAGCCTGGGTCGAAACCTGGGTAGACGGCATCTCATTAATGCATTATTCTCCATGGCGCCTTTTTATCACAACAACATCGATGCATAGAAAATATACACAATTTTTGAGTTGTTAGTAAAGAAAAAAGTCATTTTAGTCAACATATTAAGTATTTCTTCAAATGATTGCAAAGCCGAATTAATTATATGACGTCAAGATGACGTCTACCCAGGTTTCAACCCGGCTTTTACTTACGCGGTCATGGGTCAGGAAATGTCACATTTACACGATTTCAAACAAGCGTAGAACATAAAATATTCACTTTAAACCAACAAATTCTTCACAGAAGTACTCAAAACGTTTCGGAGGTTCATAAGTTATCAAAATTGCAAAAGGGTGATAGGCACTTTAAGGCGTTTTTGTCTAGAAAACAACTGCCGACTATTTAGATTTGATCACAGTTATAGTTTTTTTTTCTATAATGGCGATGAATATGAGAATGACTTACATATCTATGGAACAAATACCATACGAAGAAATGTAAGGATGAAATCATTGTTTGTTCTTCTCAATTGATCAATTTAGCTTGTACATTTGTTGTCCCAATTCAGGTCACCAGACTTTTTCCATGAGTAATGTTTTTCGTTTTTCTTTATCTCAAGAGGAAATGTATTACCTTATCTAATTGGAAAACAAAACATTGAATCCTCTGGAGAGGTGTCACATGATCTGAATTGGGTGGGACAACAAATATACAAGCTAAATCGGTCTATAGATGGTTGCATATGACGTCATAGCCGCCATGTTGGTGTACCTTTAATAATAGATTCTTCGTTAGCTTCTTTTGTTCTGTACACCAACATGCCCGCCATACCCTTTGTCATTTTAATCTCTAGGGATTGAGTGCAACCATCTGTTCTAACTGCAAACAATAATCATTATAATGATTGAAAAACAGCGTTTATTGAATGAAAGGATTTATTCAGATCAGTGGAGACTGGTTCCCAGGTCCCTCACGGGCGATTTATATAACAATCCATATTTCTAAATAATAAAATTAAAAACGAACGAAAACAACCGATTCTCGCTTCTTTGCTCTTTTGTTTAACCTAGAGCAAAGAAAACGGCATTTTTCAAAGATCGTTTTAATACTCATTTTGTGACGCGTTAGTACACCAATTCACTGCGCCATGTCAACAGCATGGTTTGTAGTGCTATTTGACATAAATACAAGTTAAAGTTCATTTTATTTACACTTTTTTCTATTTTATAAAAGTAAATTCACTAGCAGATAATATAAAATAGAAAAGAGTTTGGTGTAAGAGTACATTTTTTAGTTGAAGAGTGCGTAGTGGTCAAAGGAGCGAAATCTTTCGAGTTGGACACTACCATTATGGAGCAGGAGTATATTACACATGAGTGTTCCTAGGCCTTGTGTTGGCCCCTAACACAATGTATTTATCATGGGTTACGTAACCCCGCCAACGGGGTGTACGTATTGTTTTTGTAACAATACATCATTAGTGGTACATTACTATAGTCGGATATGCGTAATGTACAGTCATTCGAGTCCTACGTCCGCCGCTTCGCCTTCCAAATTAAATACCCAATGAGCATAAGGTTATATATTTTCATAAATCCGTATATGGTTCTAGTTCGAAACGAAGTTATGGCTTCAGTTACTAGATGATTTTTGTAGCAGTCTTATGCTTTAATATACTAGATAATTTACTGTTATTATTGCATGGCAGCGTTTACAGAGTTTATTTTCACGATAAAACAAGTCAACGCTGTATTACTGTTATTTACATAGAAGTAACCAGTTTATTGGTTTAAACCGGTATAAGTTGTGTATTTACTCGATTTTCATATTACACTAAACACTGTTTATTGTCAACTAGTGCATGTTCATGAGCTCAAATTGCTCTAGATTATCACCATGTATTTTGAGTGTAATTTATGATAGTTAATAAAGAGGGCGCACGCGGTTCGTGTGGACACACCCCTATAAGTGGTTGCTTATTACATGATACATGTTTTTTTGTTCGGTTGACCGGGAAGCGAATTAGAACATAAGTAGATGGTGTGCCTATTTATAGTCGCGAAGTTCTGGTATGCGATTACATTGTCTTTTGTTCTCTTGCGCTTTAGCATTTTGAGCAGTTTGAACCGTGTTAATTGCAATTTTTCAGTGTATCCTGATTGGTTAAAAAGTGATGGCCTTTGTTTCTTCTCGCGGGAAACTCTATGCTAAAAATAACTCTACCGTCTACAGTGTTGTGTGACAATAAAATGTGGGAAGAGGTACACTCCTCTGTAATATACTCTTGTATGGAGTTAATAGGAGGAAGATAAGTAATAGTTTTATAGTGCGAGTGTGAGTACAGAAATTAGGAAAGTGGGAAAGTGGAGGGAGAGCAGAAGAGGGAGTGTGGGATAATATTTACGTTACATAATATGTAATATTGATATTAAGTAATGTTTCGTATAAGAACTGGAGCTTTATAGTGCGAGTGTGAGTACAGAAATTAGGAAAGTGGGAAAGCGGAGGGAGAGCAGAAGAGGGTAGTGGGATAATATTTACGTTACATAATATGTAATATTGATATCAAGTAATGGTTCGTATAAGAACTGGAGCTTTATAGTGCGAGTGTGAGTACAGAAATTAGGAAAGTGGGAAGGTGGAGGGAGAGCAGTAGAGGAAGTGTGGGATAATATTTACGTTACATAATATGTAATATTGATATTAAGTAATGGTTCGTATAAGAACTGGAGCTTTATAGTGCGAGTGTGAGTACAGAAATTAGGAAAGCGGGAAAGTGGAGGGAGAGCAGTAGAGGAAGTGTGGGGATAATATTTACATTACATAATATGTAATATTGATATTAAGTAATGGTTCGTATAAGAACTGGAGCTTTATAGTCCGAGTGTGAGTACAGAAATTAGGAAAGCGGGAATTAAAGTGGAGGGAGAGCAGTAGAGGAAGTGTGGGGATAATATTTACATTACATAATATGTAATATTGATATTAAGTAATGGTTCGTATAAGAACTGGAGCTTTATAGCGCAAGTCGGTGAGTACAGAAATTAGGAAAGTGGGAAGGTGGAGGGAGAGCAGTAGAGGAAGTGTGGGATAATATTTACGTTACATAATATGTAATATTGATATTAAGTAATGGTTCGTATAAGAACTGGAGCTTTATAGTGCGAGTGTTAGTACAGAAATTAGGAAAGTGGGAAAGTGGAGGGAGAGCAGTAGAGGAAGTGTGGGGATAATATTTACATTACATAATATGTAATATTGATATTAAGTAATGGTTCGTATAAGAACTGTAGCTTTATAGTGCGAGTCGGTGAGTACAGAAATTAGGAAAGTGGGAAAGTGGAGGGAGAGAAGTAGAGGAAGTGTGGGATAATATTTACATTACATAATTGATATATTTTTCAAGTTTATGTAATATTGGTATTACGTAATTACATAAATTTACATATTTATGTGTTATTTATAATGTTCAGTAACAAAGATATATAACGATAATAGTATAGTACATTAGTTGTTGTTCTATCATAACTGATTGTCAAGAAGAAAAAGCTTATTGTTTTGTTTAAACTATAGATCGATTTCAGTCACGTGAACACTTTTCTATTGGCCGCCATATTGGTGTACCTGAGAGTGTAAACAAAGTGTGAAAAATGCATGGCGCTGGGTGAAGCAAAATGGTGTTGTGCTTAGTTTTTGGATGTGGAACGAAAAGCGGCCGAGATAAAGGTGACATTTGTTCTAGAGGTCCTCAAGTAGTAATCAATAAAGGCGAAGAAGCGATAAAATTGCCGGAGTTTAGGCGAAATGAGTGGATTAAAGCAATAAGCAGGGACGACATCACGGAGTCAGTCTTGAACAGTAGTCGAGTTTGCTCGAAGCATTTCGTTTCAGGCCGGGCTGCCAAAAGCTGGGATCGATTCAATCTTGACTGGATTCCATCACTTAATTTGGGACACAACAAGAAGAAAGCTGTGGAAGTGCTGGAAAGTGATCTTGAATCGGCCGCGAATCGAGAGGAGAGACGGAGAACTCGCAAGCTCAAACGAGTCCAGCTTGAACGACTTCAGAAAGAGGAGCAACTCGAGCTGGAAAGGGCAGCAAAGAAGCGGAAAATCGACGAGCCAGGGCTTAAAATACAAGATATTTCCTTTTCTGAGGACTGTGAGTTGCAGGGAAATGAAGAGGAGACGGGAGTTGCAACGCAGACATAAGAGTTCGTTTATTTGTTTGTCTCTGGGCCTGAGAAACCCTTCGAAGAGAGCTGGTTTCAAGGTGACAATGATAAAGTGACATTTTACACTGGATTGCCTGGATTGGATGTTTTAATTACTGCATTTCGGCATATTTCTCCTCATGTTGTTCGAAAATCTATGACTTTGACTAAATTCCAGGAATTTATCATGACGTTATGAAACTAAAGCTTAACATACCGATGCAAGATTTGGCTTATCGCTTCAGTGTGTCACGTTCCACTGTTTCACGGATTTTCCTAGCCTGGATGCTGGTTATGGACGTACGATTAGCTCCGTTAATTGTTTGGCCTGAACGGGAAGATCTCTGGCGAACTATGCATCAGTGTGTTCAATTCTCTTTTGGGAACAAAGTGACAGTTATTATCGACTGCTTTGAAGTTTTTATCAACCGCCCTCAAACCTTTATGCCCGAGCACAGACGTACTCTAATTACCAGAGCCATAAAACTGTCAAAGTATTAATCGGAATCACTCCTCAAGGCAGCATCTCGTTTATTTCTCAAGCTTGGGGCGGAAGAACATCTGACAAATATCTCACAGACAACTGCAACCTCCTGAAAAAGCTAGTACCAGGAGACTCAGTTATGGCAGACCGTGGTTTTACTATCTATCAAAGTCTTTTTCTGCAAAGAGCAGAACTGGCAATCCCAGCATTTACCAGGGGCAAGGATCAGTTAGATCCCATTGACGTGGAAAAAACAAGAGGCATTGCAAATGTCCGCATTCATGTAGAACGCGTGATCGGATTACTGCGCAGGAAATACACCATACTTTCTGGCATCCTTCCCATTGAATTCCTTATGTGTGACCCAATGGGACTGCAAATACTGCAAAGCCAATGATTGACAGGATCATAACTGTTACTGCTGCTCTGACTAACTTGTGCCAAGGCATCGTACCATTTGATTAATTAATTCATTTCCTGCTAGCAGTCTCTAGAGCAGTCTCGTGAATAATCAAGGTCTTGATAAATGTTATCAGCCTCAGCCGTAGATGGCTTTGGCTTATAACATTTACCTCGGCCTCGATTATTCATGACAGTGCAAATAATTGCTTACTATTTGCAGGTTTACTATCAATAAGTCAGTTAGCCTGCTGGCTGACTCTCATGTGGGTTTATTCTGAACTGTTTGTTTTCAGGGAGGGAGGGGGATGAGGAGCACCACACAAATCTCGAAAACAAACATTTGAAATAAACCCACAGGAAAGGCGGCTAGCACAAGCTATAAGCCAGTAGCTGAATTTCAGTTGTTTTTACTCTTTATTAATTATAATAATATCTCAAGTGATGGCAAAATCCTTGTGCTTTAGTACAATGTTAAAGATCCTGTGTCCGTCTTGTGTGACAATGTTATGATTTGTTTGTTTTGGTTATCAAATACTGCCGTAAACGTTGAAATACTGCTGCTGGTTTATCATTCAATGTCTTAATAATCCACAGAACCAATTTTTATCACAGGATGGATTGAAATTCCCGTGGATTTAGAAGGATTTCGTTCACTTGTTCACTGCTTTTCTCATTTGCATAGAGTTTTATGGTCCAGAAAACTCGGCGTCACGCAAGTCGGACACAGGGTCTTTAAGTACATTTCACATTTGAGACAAGAAGTTCATGTGGTAGGGAAGAGCTCCATAGAGCCAGATTTGAGACACCTAATTAAATGTGGCCGCATTTTCGGTACATCAAAAGTAACTGACATTGGATTTTGTCCAAGTACGAGGCATGTTGCAAAAGCAATAACGAACACACCACAGTCACTGCCATTTCGTTGCTGTTGGACACTGACTTTGCGTACTCCTTTAAAATTTGGACCAACTAAGCTCTCAGCAAGCTCTCGTAGCTCTCGCGATACTGGTGTCTTGAAACTGTCAAGCACTATAACATATCCATTTGGACAGTCAATTGAAGTCATGCACACCCAGTGATTGTTATTTATATGCAATATTTGAATAAAGTTTCCAGTCATAACATCAAACTGTCTCACTGCACCAAGAGTTGGGTACTGAAACTCTTTAATGTTTTGGTTAATCTTCCTCAATAGTATGTGTGCCTCATGAATGACTACACAGTCTAGCCACCCACTGGGATCTCGTATAAGATCGTACTCATATTCTCCCATAGTTCCCTGCCTTGCATGTTTGTCAGGTGCACATGTATGAAAATTATGAACAGTTTTGACAAATTGCACATCAGCAGTCTGACTAACAGTAGGTTGAGGGGTGGTACTAGAATGACTGACAGTTGGCTGGCTGATATTTGGTTGGCTGACACTTGGCTGACTGACAGCTGGCTGACTGACAGTTGGCTGACTGACAGTTGGTTGGCTGACACTTGGCTGACTGACAGCTGGCTGACTGACAGCTGGCTGACTGACAGTTGGCTGACTGACAGCTGGCTGACTGACAGTTGGCTGACTGACAGTTGGTTGGCTGACACTTGGCTGACTTACAGCTGGCTGACTGACAGTTGGTTGGCTGACACTTGGCTGACTGACAGCTGGCTGACTGACAGTTGGCTGACTGACAGTTGGTTGGCTGACACTTGGCTGACTGACAGCTGGCTGACTGACAGCTGGCTGACTGACAGTTGGCTGACTGACAGTTGGTTGGCTGACACTTGGCTGACTTACAGCTGGCTGACTGACAGCTGGCTGACTGACAGCTGGCTGACTGACAGTTGGCTGACTGACACTTGGTTGGCTGACACTTGGTTGGCTGACACTTGGCTGACTGACAGCTGGCTGACTGACAGCTGGCTGACTGACAGTTGGCTGACTGACAGTTGGTTGGCTGACACTTGGCTGACTTACAGCTGGCTGACTGACAGCTGGCTGACTGACAGTTGGCTGACTGACAGTTGGTTGGCTGACACTTGGCTGACTGACAGCTGGCTGACTGACAGCTGGCTGACTGACAGTTGGCTGACTGACAGTTGGTTGGCTGACACTTGGCTGACTGACAGCTGGCTGACTGACAGTTGGCTGACTGACAGTTGGTTGGCTGACACTTGGCTGACTTACAGCTGGCTGACTGACAGCTGGCTGACTGACAGCTGGCTGACTGACAGCTGGCTGACTGACAGCTGGCTGACTGACAGTTGGCTGACTGACAGTTGGTTGGCTGACACTTGGCTGACTGACAGCTGGCTGACTGACAGTTGGCTGACTGACAGTTGGTTGGCTGACACTTGGCTGACTTACAGCTGGCTGATTGACAGCTGGCTGACTGACAGTTGGTTGAGCAGTAGTAGAGCTAGTAGCAGTTGATTGATTTACAGGAGACCGTTTTGATCTACTGGCCTTACCCTGTGGTCTGGGCTTCTGTGCATTGGCACAAGAACTACATACCCATGAGATGCTGTTGTTTGGCATGCGTTTCAGGTTAAGGCATGTGAGGTGGAAAAATGCTCCATTGTTACAACTACCACTCTTGCATTCCACAAGCTTGTCTGATGTAGCAGCTTTGCCTTGGTAAATACAGATTGCGTTCAGCTTGATACGATTGCTCTGTTAAAAGTGTCTTTCTGCCTTTGAGCTGGCTTACACTGCGGCAACATCCTGCAGTTGGGACAGTACCATGTCTTCGGTGTACTGTCTATCCCCAAACAAGATCGATGAAATTATCTGATGGGACACTGTGAGTTAGAGCACTTAACCGTGACTTCATCCTTGTCAGACCGACAATAAAACACTTTACTCTGTGCCGCAGTGTTGTCGACAGGGCGCGGTTTACACCTACTTGTTGACCATCTCCCGAGAACTTCAGGTAAGACACAAACCCTCCAAAACTTCTCCAGTTTAGGAATAACAGATTCCCAGTGGGCTTTGTCAGACAGAATACGTTGCCGCAGAAGCATCACTTGATCGGTGCTAACAGCACAGACTACAAAATCGCAATAAGGGCGTTTGACAGTGAACAGTTGTTGCTGTACCTGGTAATAGTACTGGTGGTCTTTAGGTAATACATAATGCCCCTGAATGTCTTTTTTAAGACAGGCATTGTTCTTTGTTATGTAACTTTCAAAGTCACAGTTCTCTAGACACAAGGGGCATTTTACCTCACCACAACCCTCACCGCAGCAGTCACATTGGCAACGGAAATCAGGCGTTGCATGCACCCAAGGCATATCCTCATTAATAACAAGCCCACATTGTTTGACTTGAAAGTTCTTATGCATTTTCTTCATTAATTCCTCATAGGCCCGAATTGATAAAGCCTCGTGCTTGCAACCATGTTCTGTTGCTTTTGCCGTGAATTTACTTAATTCCGGGTAGCAAATTGCTTGGAGTAAGGAATGTGACGGTAGAGCGGGGTTTGTATGAAAGGCTGCCTTACTCTGCGACGCACCAATCCTGCCTGCTCTGTGCTTAAAAAAATTGATACCTTTTGCTTGTGCCAAAGTATCTCTCTCGACTTGTTCAATCTGTTCTTTACTGATATCAAGTTTGATAGCCATGCATGCATCGATTAAATCGGGATAGGATAAGTCCAAATACTTAGACTGAAAAAGACCTGGGATGGTTAAGATGCGGCGACTAGACATAATGTAACTGTCAGCATAAGGTTCAAGCAGGCTCATCACTACCGGTTTTGCCTGGCATTGACTTAGATCACTAAAAAGTGCATCCATTTCCGCTTTAGTTGGAGGTGAAATTCCGTTAACTTTTGGTTTCAAGTTTAGATTTTCTTCTAATCCATCGGACAGTTTATCAATAGTATCGTCCAATTAAGACTTCAATTTCTTAGCCGATTTAAATTTGATATCTCGTACCCGCGCATACTCGACTTCTTTAACAAATGATGGAAGAAACCATTGACATTGCACTTGAATTGAGTACAGGCACGTTTTCCATTGATTTTAGTCCATGATTCCAAGTAATACAACACACAAGCAACATGTGAACAGGATTCACCCAGCCCGCCTTTACAGCCCAAACAATGAGCGCCAATAATCACACCATTGTCTTCAATGATTATCCAAATAGAAATCAAAGCATCGTTCATTCGCTGTGAGTGTCTAACTTTGGCTAACACAACAAACTTGTCTGATATTTTATGACCTTGTACGCTTGAGACGAAGCCGCTAACCAACTGGTTAAACGCCTCTAGACTTTGAACATTCTTGAACTGTTCCTTTGTATAATAGCTAGTCTCAAGCACTAAATAGGATAAAATATCCGTGGATTCAACGGGCGGGAGACAGTCCGGGTCCAAGAGCTTTTCTGGTATCAAGGCCGGGTCAATTCCGATGCACGCAATCTTCTCTAAATATCGCATTTTCAAAGCTGAATCGAGCTTTTTCGCGTGCTCAGACACTGGTACTGCATCTAGTGGATCCGAGGACCCATTTGGATCGGTTGAAGACGGTGTAGTTTTGCTGAAATTCATAGAAATATTGGCTACAATTGTAGTTTCTGAGTTAGTTTGCATAGATTTACATGTGATTATGTAACGCAAGAGGTACACCAATATGGCCGCCGCGATAACGTGTGACGTCACGTGAAATCGATCTATTGTGAGATTTAATCATTGCTGGTACTACTTACCATATCTTTGATGCTGTTACTTCGAATCTAGTTAAGCAGCGTCATCATTTGTTCTGAAAGCTGGTCTGTATAGGTTTCGTTTAGAAGCATATCTAGTGTTATACCATACGAAAGAGATTTCAAAATTGCTTGTAAATTTCACGAGCCACGTAGCAGTGAGTGAAATTACAAGGATTTTTTGAAATGTCACGAGTGGTATTTATGCCAAATATCACGTACAATAATATATAATACGAGCTAAGAAATGTTCTGGTGCAATCCCCTCACTGCTTCATGGTGCTCCGTCAAAATCCAACGAACTCAAGCTCAGACAGAAAAAGCATAACAATAAAAAAGATATGAAAGAATATATAACTTACACATTTATGTGGTTCATTTCCTTGTTTTTTTAAAGTTCTTCATCAAGTTAGGGAGTGTTTTCGGTATACTTGTGTGATTCCTTACTGGGAATCTCGCCGGACTGGGGATTTTTTGGTCAAACCTCGGCTTCTTCGAGGACATGAAAACTAAATTGTGCTTGATTGTTTCACAAATATTTTGCAACAGGTATCTCAACAACATGATTTTACACTTTTCTAACTTGTCAGTTCTGCACATTTGCTTGTTTTAAGCTTGGTTTTCCAAGACTTTCCCTTCGTCATTTCTGGTAAACATGTCCGCCATTTTACTTACCAAGATGGTGTGTATTTTCCAAATATGGCAAAATCTACCATATATGGAATAGGTTTACATGTATGTATTGCAAATTACGTTGAAATATCACTGCTCTCGACCAATCAAAAGACGAGACAAACTCGCAGACGGACAACATGTGGAATTCCCGGAAGGGCGAGAAGGGATAAAAAAAGACAAACTCGTGTAGGAGAGGTAACAAGGCAAACTCGGCAATAAACAGTTTCCTGCGAGACAAACTCACCCTAGTAGGAAACTCCGCGAGACGAACTCGCTGAGCACATAAATAATTCAACGATGCAAACTCACTGGTACTCAGGAAAAAAAATTGTCGAGACAAACTCGTTATAATCATCAGTAAGTAAAATTTAAAGGAGACAAAACTCGCTACATAATTTCGTACGAGACAAACGTAACTCGCTACACAATTCAGTGCATCGCAAACTCAACTATATAATCAATCCGTATGAGACTAACTCCGTGCGAGACACTTGTTATGATTCCGCATGAGACAAAGTCGCTATATAATTCCGTACGAGACAAACTAATAAATTAATATGCTATAACTAAACACAAGCTACTAAACAGGACAAACTGCCCACCATTTCAACAACGTGCTCTTCAATCTGGTTTTGAGAAGGGTTATCGGCATGGGCGCCTAAATCTTGTTCGGCGTTAGGGACATCTTCAATAGGTACTGGTTGAGCGGTTTGTGCTTGAGTCGGGACTACTTCTAGAGTTGGGCGGCTGCGAGAGTCTCTTGTAATAGGTTTTGGTCTGCACCAACAGGATTTGTAGCTGGTTTCTCCGGGTTCTCCGGTTTTTCTCCCTCCGTAAAAATCAACCGTGAGTCGAGTGTAATGTGTCCAAAACAGTTAATGTAGTGGGGAGTGTGAGAGGAGTAAAAGCCCCCGCCAGCTTTAAGCTGTAATACTAAGCCAGCTATAACAAATAAAATATTAATTTTATTACTTTTATTCTAGTTTAATTTCTGCTCCTACCTCTCAAAGAAAACTAAGTTAGACAACTGAAGTATATCACAAATATAATTTGTGGCACTAAAATAATTAATTCATGTTGTTTTAATGGCGATACTTGCACTTTAACCACGAATATGTGGTCAGAGGTTCTATATCCTTTGCGGAAATCATTGATTTGGTTTAATTTTATTGCTTTCCAAATAGTCCGTTAAGCGTAAAAAACGTAAAAAAAATACCTAAACAGCTATTTACTGTGTTACAACGATAATTGTTTAGGTCTTCCATGATTCCAGACTTAAACATAGGAGAAATATATCCGTCATTCCAACATCGAGGAAAGAAACTAGATTGAAAACCTGTATAAATTAAAATGTTTAACGAATTAGTTACTATAAATGTCCATAGATCAATTCATTGTTAATAGCGTCAGTTCCTGATGCTTTATTGTTTTTAGTTGCTTGCTTATTTTGATTAATTCTTTAGCAGAAAGTGGTTTATCTAGTATTTCTTGGAGTGGCGAAGCAAACTTATCTATTTTAGAGACAAAACAATCGATCCCTTTGTCGAATTGGTTTGGTTTGATTTGGTTTTAGTAAAAACTTGAAGTGAGGCTTTAGCTGCATTTGTAATTATGTTGGTAAACTTGGTTACGATATTCTCAATATTTAGGGGACTGTTAGTTAAAGAGTAATCTAGCGTCTCAAATTTGTTTGAAATGTGTTTTGATTTGAGGACAGTTATGAACTTATCTTTAGCTTTCGCGTCCCATTTAAATGGGATCGGAAAAACATTTAGGATGTTTTAATTTTCTGTTAGTTTTACCATGTTAAGTTTAAGTGCAAATGCAATTGGTGAATCACATGAATTAAAACTTGGGGGATTGACTGTAAAGAACTCTATTTGAGAGAAAATGTGTTCACTAACTATGGAATGATCGATTGCACTTGTTCCGTTGGGAGTATAGCAAGTAAACTGGCCAGATAAGTCGCCTTTCGTTCTCCCATTTAAAATTGCTAGGTTGAAAGCAATACATGTTTATATTAATTGTCGACCGAAAGCGGTATTTGAGTGTCACGATTATTGCGACTACTTAAATTGTCATGTGCGTCGATAACTGAACTAAAGGAAGAATCACTGAAATATGTTGTTGTGAAATCCTTTAAGTTACCAGTGCGTGGATTAAAATCACCACAGAGAATTATATCTACCATTCTAGTATATACGTCAACAATTGTTTTTGTCAACACTGAAAAGGATTATTATCTTTAGGTAAGAAGATACTAGAGTTACTTGGAGGGACGTAAGTGGCGCATACGCGTTTATCATTAGGTATATGGAAAACGCATTTCTACAGTTTTAACCAAACGAAAACATAATTTGAGTCTGAAATGAATTTAAGGTGTCTCGCCTGGATTTTTCAGGGATGCACCATACCCACTTTGAATGGCTGATACTTCACTGTCAGAGCTTGGTCGGGCAAGCCACTTCACCCATTTTCTATAAATATAATAAACTTTCCAAAAATGTAGGATTGTTTGACACCGGTGTTACCATAGCAACACAACGTTAACGTCATGAATTTTACATATCATCAATTTTCTCGAAATCTAGACCTAAACTTTTAAAACGACCTAGTGTCCCTTGTAGTCTATCTGTAGGCCTTCAAGATTGCAAAGTGTAAAAAAATTGTATGAGAGTGTTTTCGAAAAAAATTGGGTTGAATATTTTCGTTAAAATAATTAACAATTCGCCTTACTTCCTGTTTAGTCGTTGAGAACTGTGTTTTCCGGACCGATTCAAGCGATGTTTTTAGCATATTTCATACCTGTGGCATAGGTCTACATCCCATGAAAATTTCATTCCATTTTGTTTATTCGGTTTCGGTTTATGGAATCATTAGTAATGTCATAAATATGCTCATTTTACTCATAATATTAACGTATTTGCTAAGGAAGCTGTAATTCGAAAAGTAGTCGATAAAAAAATGTTTTAATCATTTTACCTGAAATTTAACATGTACTACCCTGGTCCTGTAAATTTCAAGAGCATTGAATCATTTTAAGGGCGCGGAATAAAAACAAAAACATAGGGAACTTTTATATTCATCCACGAAAGCTTCATTGCTGTATCATTTTGTTGGTAGCTTGTGTCTTTCCGAAATTTCTCTTTTGTCTAGATTCTACATACTTGTGTGAGAAATTTCGGAAAGGCACAAGCTATCAACAAAATGATACAGCAATGAAGCTTCCGTGGATGAATATAAAAGTTCCCTATGTTTTTGTTTTTATTCCGCGCCCTTAAAATGATTCAATGCTCTTGGAATTTACAGGGCCAGGGGAGTACATGTTGAATTTCAGGATCAGCGCTGTGATTGGTCGTAGGATATTTTTTTATTTGTGAAAATCATCGTATAGCCAATCAAAATCAAGATAACCTAGTAAAGACGAATTTTATTTCTTTGTTGGCAAATAAAGATATATCAGTACTTATATGATAAATACCATATATCAGCAGGTTGATAGCTCCCCTCAAGTTTAACCTTGTATACGTATCCACGAATTCTCCATTGCGAGCCTGTGCGTTTTCTGGATATTCTTACTTCAGTCTATTTATTAATCTAAATGTCTAGTGCTGTTCTTGTATACGTATCCACTAGTTCTCCATTGGGAGGCTATGTTTTATCTCTTCAGTAGCTGGATATTCTTTCGTCACTATATTTATTAATCTAAATGTAGATATCTAGTGCTGTTCTTTTTTACGTATCCACATACGTATCCATCTTATGCCGAGTATAGAGGTATCTATTTATTAGAGATAGCTATGTTAGTATATCTACTAAACTGTTTTGTTACACATTTTATTTCAGTGCACGTTCAATATTCTAACAGGACGCGGCAATCAAGCGTAACTACTCATTCCTCTCCACTGTCTGCATTAAACAATGACCTGGCAACCTGTTTTTCTACCAGCAAGGTAGAATAGGGTATATTGTTTACTTAATCCATTCTTTCGTTGATGATTATTAAATCATAAAGCAATGTAACGATTGTAATTTTGATTATATCATAGCAAAGTTTTGAATTTAGTCTCAATACTCATGTTCTTTTGTAGGAAATACATCCCTGGTTTGAACTTCAAGTCAAAAGAACTCTTTTCATCCATACTGTGTCAGTTTTTCTCGGAAAGGACAACGCAAGTAGCCCTATCAGCCATCTTATGCCGACTATAGAGGTATCAGATGTTGTTAATGACTCGCCTACTACTTGCAATGTTACGCAAGTTACCGGCAGCAGGGAGTATACGGCACGATGTGAGGTACGATTCAAGACAGACACGGTGATAGTGCGGCTACCAGGGTTCAACAAGTCGTTATCAATTTGCAAAATTGATGTGTTTGCCTTTGGTAAGATTTACTAATATAGTACACAATAAAATGGACGAGTTTAGCTTACGAACCGTCGCATGTAACCCCTCCATGTGTATGGCATGAAATAATATATCCGATTTTTACAAAGAACAGCAACAATTATACATTATTATTGGAAAAAGAAAAAGAAAGTTTTCAATTACCAATATATGCATGATTATAGCATCCAATCGATATTCCGTGATCCTACCCGAAACTGATTTTCTAAGGTGTCTTTATTAATGCAAAGAATTTGGCATTCATACATGTTGACTCAAAATAAATACTTAGGCCTACGCGTACGGCAAACGTCAGCATAGTCAGTCACTCCCTTGTGATTGTTTACAAACGGCTCAACGCCTTGACCCAACGCGTCATCTCTCTTAGATTGACTATTATCATCAATTGTCAAAATCGCTAGAATTGATTATAATCATCATTCTAAGACAAACCCTAACCCGAACTACAAACCAAACCCTTACCATCGGACGAGTTCACGGGTAAACGACGGGTTCTCACTCACCTAGAGCTAGGGTTCACAGGTAAACAAGAAAGGAAGGTAAACGAGAGAAAACAAAATTTGAGCGCTCCTACTCGGGCTCGAACTCGTAGCTGTTTGCGTGTAGTTCTTGGTAGTACAGACGTCACGACCACTACACTAAGCGCGTCTACCGCCGTTCGGAATTCGACAATTGTTTATCTTTATACTTGACTGGTTTTAACCTCGAGGTTAAATTGAGGATTATAATCAATTCTAGCGATTTTGACAATTGATGATAATAGTCAATCTAAGGGAGATACCGTGTTGTTGACCCAAGGGTGATCTGTATTGTTTCTAATACTTAGGCCTACGCGTACGGCAAACGTCAGCATAGTCAGTCACTCCCATGTGATTGTTTACAAACGTCTAAACGTCTTGACCCAAGGGTGATCTGTATTGTTTCTAATACTTAGGCCTACGCGTACGGCAAACGTCAGCATAGTCAGTCACTCCCATGTTATTGTTTACAAACGGCTCAACGCCTTAACCCAAGGGTGGTCTGTATTGTTTCTGCTCACGTACCGTGAAGTTTCACTGACTCGCCGATATGCAAATTTGAAAACAAATTTGAAGAATCGAATTCGTATAATTTTATAGTTTGTGTCATTTTAAAAGCCCCTTGACTTCCGTTAATCATATATTGGATATACTGGGTAAAAAAATAACGATCAATCACTTTTCTGAGCGCCCAACGGCGTACTTCAGGGACTTCAGTAGTTCATTTATCAGTAGATAAGAAACGTTTAGCTCGTTTGGTATCAACACATCCCACTTTTACTTACTTTAATTGTCTCAGCGTTGTCCATGTACATTGAGCGAAAACCTCAAACAAGACTAAAGAGAGAAACTGGGAGTTTTGTAATCTTTCCTGTATCGCGCGTGTACCGCGTACTCGAGTCTTCAGTCAAAGCAATTTGCTTTAAATATTGTACGTGTACAATGAAGATTAGCTAAAGGCTCCGCTCTTCACCTCTAAGTAGTAGTAGTAGTAGTAGTTTATTTAACCACGTAGTCACTAATGAGCATAAGCTCGTTTACAATGTGTACGCGTGCAGTGAACTAATTAAGATAGAGGATGAAAAGTTGATATTAAATTCTAAGGATACAATCAATGTTTGCTTATTTACAATTAGATAATACTAGTAATATTAATAACAACATTATATTGATATCAATAACAACAACAAATAATAATAAATATTAATAAATGTAGAGTATTTCAAAATATCGCGCTTGCCAGGGTAACATGTATCTAGGTAACACACATGCTAATAGCACCATGTGCCATTGATGATAACGCAGGTTTATCTATTTCATACTTGAAAATAATCGGGGAAGAAATAATGCGAAATTCGTTAGATAGCCTATTCCATAGCCTAACTATTATGTAAGTAAAAGAATTATGAAAATACTTAGACTTATAGTTTGGCAACTGAAGAATCATATCACCCCTAACATTATATGTGCTAGCCCGGAAATAAAAAAAATGTTTGATATATTTTGGAGCGATGTTGTGGAAAATATTATGCCATTTAGGTCAGGCGGTCCTATCAAGCCAATGTTGAAAGACCCTTGTTTGGATAACTGTAGAATTTAAGCTCAAACAGTCGGCTAACTCCAGTACAGGCTCTAGCAATAATTTCACTGCCCAAAGGCGACTCCAGAGTAAGTTAAATATTTCCCCTGGCAGGTGAAAATACGGAAATATACGACTGAACACAAAATCTAATAAATAAGGAACATTCCCCCTATAAATCATCCTCCGGTATGTCCCTATGAGACCGATGGAATATAATTTGTTTAAAGAAGCTATTCAGAGCCATTATCGAGGACCCCGAAAATAGCGGATCGAGGAATTTGAGCTCGCAATGCATCTTGGTTGGGTGAGATTCTTTAAGTCGCGCCGAACCTATTAAAGAATTGTTTCGCTAGAAGAGCGACTTAGGGCCGACGTGGCAGCAAACGTCGAACCTATGTCGATCTTAATTTACTCGCGCCTAATTAAATCACGGGAACTAACACGTGCCCTGGCGCATTTCATTTTCGCCCGCGGCTAGTGATATGGCCTTGGAAATGATTCTCCAAAACAGATACAGAAGAATGGCGTTCTACACAGCACTCAGTGCTGTGTATAGGAGACGAAGGGTGTTACTGCAAGTAGCGTTATTAGCCGTGCTTCTAGCGGATACACACAGTCACCGGTACTCTGCTCTTCGGTCACTTGTAGATCCGCGCCTTTTTTTTTGCAATCTCTATCGCAACAGCCAACGCTTCTATCGGCAGTTAAGCCAGGCAAGTCATCAGTACTTTCGAATACTGAATATTTATTACAAATAGGCATTTCGCATTTAAGGCATATGTACTTTGTGACATTAAAAAACTAACTGCACATTTTCGGCTAAGCCTCATGTAGCAATCACTTCCGATGTGCCTCCATTTCGCCTTGGAAATCGCCTTTGTACAGCGCGTTATCACCAGGTGGAAAATCATTGTTTGGGAGATGGTGGAGATGTTGTTTTCACGGTTTTGGAACAATCCATACGATTTGCATGGTTCATTTTATTATTTTTAATAATTTATGAATTTAGTTCGGCGCAAGAACGACGTTGGCCACTAAGTCGCACCAGAGACGTAGTACTAGTTCTCTACTTGGCTATAGTCGAACCTAAAGCCGGACTCGTACCTATTGAATAGGGTCGATCTCTATTGCGGTAAACGTCATACTATCCATGAGCCTATATTTCAAAATTTAATAGATTCGACTAAATTAAGTTGATGGCTATAGTTCGACGCTTGCCGTAGGCCTTAGTCTATATTTCAATTCACTGGTATAATCAACTGAAAGCCGATTAAGATTTGCTAACCGCCGAGGGATGCGAGTAGCAGCTGACATTTCGAGCGTTAGCCCTTCGTCAGGGCAATAATGCACTGTCGAAGGGCTAGCGCTCGGACATCAGCTGTTCGGAACGTCAGCTGTTTGTGAAAATGCAGATGCATAAAAGGTATGAACAACCCAATGAGAGCGCGCCCCATGTTATCTATAAGAATTGTAAATAAAAATGGAAGAAGTGACACATTTCCAACTGGACTTTGGCGGCTTAATTGAAATACAACTAAAACAACATCAACCGAAAAGGATAACCCACAGAGGTCAAGACAATGCTTGCCGCAAATTTAAGCCATTCAAGGAACAGTGGACGGTTTTTTTGTCTTCTGTCTTCAGTGGGTTACAAGGCACACATGATTTGGCGACCCCCAGGATGAACATTCTGTTAGCCGCTTTCAGTAACGTATAACTCTTATTTTCACCAACCTGAATGGAAAGATCTAGTTGTTGGGACCTTTCTTCCAGTGAAATGAAGTTTTGAGTCCAAGATAAGAGAGAAAAGCTCGCTTTTGACATTGTATTGTATTTTTGTGTGAAAAATCGTCATTTGGCATTTGGTTGTAAAATTGGGATATTAATTTTCATATAGTTGCTCGTAAAGTGAAAAGAGAAAGCTGAATTGAATGCTAATAACTGGGTTACTTATTTCATGACTGCAAGTACTGTTTGCACCTTTTCTTCGTAACAATCAATTAAATAAAGTAAGTAGAACACGGTTTGTTGCACCCTGTATTTTGGAAAATCACCCTTGAAGCTGTAGAACAAAAAGTTACTCAAATCAATCGCCACTACGTTAAATTACTAAGCTAAAGCATTGTTCATAGAAAGGAATCGTTATGAAACCCAGCGCCCTTCTTTGTTATATGTCTTTGTTATATGTCTTTGTTCGCTTTTTTCAACCGTGAATTTTCAGTGAATTTCAGTGAATTTCTAGATTGCCAAGCAAACTTGTAACTTTTTCAGCTTCTAAATCTACTTTAAATGTATGCAAGATGGCTGGTTCTCAAGAAAACGTAAGTGTTCTACCGTTCAGTTCACTTAGTGATAAGGAATTTAATGCATTGTTTGGTTGCTGGTCTGATATTCAGAATCGTGACTTTATTTTGTAATTCTAACCCTGATGAATCTGATGAATGTGACCCCGATCTAATGCTCTCTGCCCCTTGCTCTGCCTATTATTCAATTCCTATTAAATTAAATAAGCTAATGAATAAGTCTGGTCTAAAATCCTTTTCAATATTCCATTGTAACATTAGAAGCCTAGCTAAAAAAATAAATCTCCTAGAGGAAGTGCTCAGCTCTTTAGATCTAAAGCCTGATATTTTGGGAATGAACCGAAACTAAGCTGAATGATAAAACTGTTAACAATATTGACATCCATTCTTATAATTTCTTTCATACCGATTATGTAACTAATGCTGGCGGTGCTGGTTTATACATAGCTAATAATCTGAAGGCCACTCGAAGGCCTGATATTGAATTTGACATGAATTTTGTTGAATCTTGTTGGGCTCAAGTTCATGTTGGCAAGAATAAAAAGCAGATTAGTGTTGGTTGTATATATAGGCATCCTACTGCTGAACTTAGTGAATTTACAACCCAGCTTAATAATATAATAAAAGTGCTGAATCCTAGCAAACATGAGATCTATATTTTTGGTGATATGAACATTGATTTTCTTAAATGTGATACACATGCACAAACTGAAGAGTATTTAGATATGTTATATACCAATAATCTGCTTCCTATAATTACTAAACCTACTAGATTGACTGACCATACATCAATATTGATTGACCATATATATACCAACTCACCTATATCTCAATTAACAGCTGGAATTGCAACTGTTGACATCTCTGACCATTTACCAGTGTTCTGTATAGTTAATTTGCAACTTAGCTAAAATAGTAGTAAGCAATATTATAGAGATTATTCAAACTTTAAACGTGATATATGTTTAAATGATATACACATGATAAACTGGGATGAAATCTTGAACCCTAATAAAAACCTAGATGAAAAACTAGGGATGCAATTAATATTATAAACACCATTGTTGATAAGCATGCTCCTATGAAGCAGGCTACTCAGACAAAACAAAACAGCTAAATAAACCATGGATCACAACTGGGATTCTAAAGTCAATAAAGAGAAAACAAAAATTGTATCGAACACATTTTCTTAGTAAAGATATACAAAAAAAAGTGAATATAAGCAGTATTCGAATACGCTAACGTATTTGAAAAATATAAGTAAGAGAGACTGTTTCAGTACTCAGACAATTTGCAAAATACAAAGATAATCTCAAATCTACTTGGACACTTATTGGTACTCTTATAAAAAGAAAAACTAAGGGCCAGATCTTTCCTACCAGAATTGTTCATGGAAATAAAACCCTAACTCATCCGGCTGATATAGCTGAACAATTTAATAATTTCTTTGTAAACGTAGGTCCAAATCTGGCAAGTAAATTAAGAAATGTTGACATCAGCCCTACCCAATATATTTTCTATTCTCCATCTTCTAGCTTTTTTTTATCATCTGTAACAGTAACACAAGTTTTTACATTATTTGCTAGTTAAATGAAAACAAGACATGCATTAATATACCTAATAAACTCATTAAGATTGCTAGTGGACCACTCTCCATCCCTTTTACCAAAATAGACAATGCATCTATTTTAACAGGAAGAGTATCTGAAATATTTAAAATTTGAAGAGTTACCCCAATATTCAAAAGTGGTAGTGCTATAGAATTTGGAAATTATAGGCCTATAGCTGTTATCTCCTCATTTAGAAAAGTTTTGGAAATATTAGTTTATGACCAGCTGATATTTTTTCTTGAAAAGCAAAATATATTATTTGATTATCAATTTGGGTATAGGAAAGGTTATTAAACTGAGCATGCAATCTTAGAAAGTGTGGAAAATTTAAAGACTGCAATAGATGAAAATAAGATAACTTGTGGAATTTTTCTAGACTTTTCAAAAGCATTTGATACTATTAACCATGACATTATTTCAATGAAAATGTACAAATACGGCATTCGTGGATTGCCACATGCATGGTTCTCTAGTTATCTTGACGATCGTAAACAATATGTAAAAATAGGTAGTACTGAATCTGGCATAAAAAGTATAACATGCGGTTAGGTTCTACCCTAGGGCCCCTTTTGTTTCTATTATATATTAACGATCTTCCAAACTCTTCAGAAAAGCTTCTATTTAGAATATTTGCAGATGACACGAATATTTTTTATTCTTCAACTAGCCCTGGTGAGTGTCGTAAATGATGAGCTTTATAATGTACTAAAGTTTTGCTTAGCAAATAAGTTATCAATTAATTTAAAAAAGACAAACTATATGTTAATAACCTCGCCTAGAAAAAAAAAAATTACAATAACAACTTGCAACATAGAACAAAAAACACAAATGAAATATTTAGGTGTCTTTATTGACGAACATTTCAAATGGGATCCTCAAATCAAGCCTGTTAATAATAAAATTGCAAAGAATATAGGGATTTTATATAAACTAAGAAATTATGTTTCCATTAGAATGCTAAAACAATTGTACTATACACTTATTTTTCCTTATCTGAACTATGGCCTGATGAGTTGGGGTACTGCTACCCAATCTAGATTAATTAAGATTAAAACAAAACAAAATAAATGTGTTCGCTGCTTTTTCTTTGCTAATAAATTAGAAAGTGCCACACTTTACTATAGGATTCTAGACATTCTTAAATTTGACAATATTTTTAAAATGAAAATCTCATCCCCAATTTATAAAATCAAATATGTTAAAACATATGTTCCAATTGTCTTCTCTGATCTACCCTCATCAGCTTCTGATATCCATAATTATAATACCAGATATGCTGCTAATCAAAATTTGTACAGACCAGCTTCCAAAACAAATTACGGGTTATCAAGATTTAAATCCCTGGCCTCAAGAATATGGGAAAAAGTTCCAATTGAGATCAAATGTCAAACCCACAACAACTTCAAATTACAATATAAGTTGTTTCTACTTGAAAACCAGACCTAATTTGCATTGTATTAGTAAATATTAAATGTAAATTTAGATTATCAGTATTACCAAATTTATTGTAAATTAATTCTTAGATTGGGTTTATTGTAAAAAGGTTTTTATATAAGTACTTTCCTATCTCTCTTATATACAGTCGCTGCCAAAAAGGTTGTCCAGCAGAACATAATATAATACTT
This sequence comes from Actinernus sp. WN-2022, assembly GCA_030867875.1. Taxonomy (NCBI): domain Eukaryota; kingdom Metazoa; phylum Cnidaria; class Anthozoa; order Actiniaria; family Actinernidae; genus Actinernus; species Actinernus sp. WN-2022. Next base: position 41,735,833 of record JAOWCC010001368.1, read on the forward strand.
TAATATCCATTGTTTTGGCCTATTGTTTTGGCCTAGATAATAGCCCAAAACAATGGATATCATAGTATTATATTATGTTCTGCTGGACAACCTTTTTGGCATCGATTGTATATATATATATATATATATATATATTATTTTTTCCACTCCATTTTTTTGTTCCTTTTCTCAACTCATGTTTAAACTCACTTTCAATCATATATGTATTTTTAAAAATTAAGTGACTGCAACATTTGGTAATTCTCCTCATTTAGTTTCTTCATGGTAGTGGCCAACTCGAAAGCTTTTTCTCCTTTGGCTACTACGCACATTTCCTGGAAATTGTAACCTTCAATACCTATTTTATTTTTTCTCCACTCTTTCCTACTAATTGTTAAAACTGAACTTGTAAATAGTGCAAAATAAAATTGAACTTGAACTTGACCGTGCAGAAAACACAATGGATATTGGAATATGTTAATCAATCAGCCAATTCAGTCGTTCAGAAAACCTAGTGAACTATGACCGTACACAATCTTTGATCTGACCCCCTTCCAACATAAATCACAGCACCTGTGTTTGCTCCTTTGAAGTTTGCCGGATTTCCTAACCATTCCACTCTATTCACTCTTTTCACATTGTGGCCATCAAGGATTCAAAGGGATGTAATCCTTTGTTTTCCAGGTTAGCCTCGTTTTGACTATCCCTCACTGCAAGACTAACCTGACAATAACAAAGGATTACCTCGTTTTGAATCCAAGATGCCCACCAGGTGAAAATAGTGAATTAACTATGGCTAAAGCAAGAGTTTTAGCGAAACTGTTCTCACAAATTTTAATGTGACTTGGCGTCTCAGATCGTAGTAGAGTGAAAGGCAAAGAAGTTTAAAATAAATGAAGAAACAGGACGAATTTCTTGCCGATTTCATATACTTTGCAGTACGTTTATCGAGAACCACTAAACACCCAACACAGTATAAAAATGTTGAAATGCAGCAAATCTATGTGTTGTTATTTGCCAATGTAATTGAAGAATATTACAAGAAACCTGTGTATTTATATCACGAGTTTTCTAATGCGCGATTTTGGATGATGTCAGCTGACACTCTCAGCCCGTCATATTGTAGCATTAGGCTACATTGTGAGACGTAGTGCTTGCTGTCGTGAGCATGTCGTAGCAAACTAACACAGATGTGCGTGCAATCTAGAATCGCATCGCGTCAATTGTCATTTGAAGAGGATGATTATGATGTTGAGGGCATTCTCCATTGACGTTCATAAATAGAATCATGCGTCTAGTTTGTTAATAGACGGTCGGCACAGTTCATTCACACGAAATACAAGTTATTGCTTGATATAAATTTAGTATTTACCTCTTTTATCTTTTTAACAGTAAGATACGAAATATAAACCACATGAACAGTCTCAGTTAATGAAATGGCAACAAAGGACGGCAAAAAAAATATATCGCGTGAATTTCATTGTATGCATACCATGTAGGTGCGGATCCAGGAGAAAATAGAATCGTTTACCAACGTTTCGACAGCCGAAGTCACGCGGAGTCTGTAATAGCGCTATTTTCTACGTTTCTGATGCTCAAAATCTGCTTGGGATCAGAATATGAGAACATATAAGAACAGTATGCCTGCCATTAGATATCTTGAAACGCATTTATCCTAAGTTGCATCTATGTACAGTATTTCGCAAATGCAGGGAGCGCTGTTCAGCAAATTTGCTTCATATTTCTGAAGTAAGTTCTTAAACTTTTTGAATTAAACGAAACTCTTCACTGGAGAATATGCTGTTTCTATGTTAAATGTTCCGAGGATGACGTCTACCAGATATTGTAAGAATATTATCCACGTTAATGACCATGTTATAATTTTATATTTGTGTAGTGACTACACTGATTTACAAGCAGATCTGTTCGCTTATATAGACACATTGTGTATACAAGAATGTTTGATTGATTGTGACTGTCGAATTCAAAGGCGTTTACAAAGCTATAAACTTGGGCGTTTACCTTAATGCTCAAGATAAATAAATACAATAGTTTGCCTCACCTCTGCCGAGATTTTAAAATTCCCAAGCATCTGACTGTTTACTGTAAAACGGCTTAAACCGGTCTGCATCCACACGTACACAGATAGTTTTTTACATTTACAAAAGTAGAACATTAGCAAGAACATTAATGTCTAAACAAAAGATGATGTGAATTGTACACTAGATGTCAATTATGAACCGATTTTCCTGTCCATAAAACTCATTTGCATTTTCTACACGCCGCCATATTGGATCTTATGACGTCACAGTGTTGCCCCTTTTGTCAGAAAATAGCTCTTTTGTGACGTCTAAAATCCAAGATGGCGGATCGCGGGAAGCTCAAATAAGTTCTATGGATAGGAGAATTGGTCTATAACTGATGTCAAGTGCACAATTAACAGGACAGCAACAGATTTTGACATCCATAGGGAACATTTGAGACCAAACATTGTTTTTCAGCCGACGTTCCCTTTAAGCCACGTGTTTTCGTTCTCGCCATAGAGATTCATCGCCAACTATTCCGGTGATGACGAGTCTGCGGTACGTCAGCAGTTTTCCCTGTGAATACACTTATTTTTCATATACCGGGGGCTTTTGACAATGTCAATACTCATGTGATACTTAAAATATTTCAAAGTTGTAAATATTTAGAAGGACATTTGGAAAACTATAGTGATTGAGATGAAAATCATGCAGTTTCGCTCGTAAATTTTACCGGAAGTGAAATGTTCGCAGGTTTAACTGCTGACTAAAACTGCAGTTTTTACAGCTATCCCACAATTAACTGCAGGCTTAGATATTTGGGTTGTCGGTGTAAATTTTGGTACCAAATATGTGGGTGTTGAATTTTTACGGTAAAAATCACCCTGAGATTCTCATCGTTTGATGAACCGGAGACCACAATGAAGGATGAGGCATCGTGCTAGAGTTTAGTCCGGTTTCTTCGGTTTCTAGCGATTTTACAGGGCAAGGGGAAAGGAAAATCGTAAAGCTGGAAGTTTATAATTTTATGTTACCAACGACAACCAGCTCTACTATTTGAATCCAGTCCGACAAATGGAGTAATGGTCATGGATATAGAGATGTGAATTAGTAATGTTTGGATTTAGCGTGTTTTTGCTCGTCCAGATGAAGGATTAAGTGGCGACTTTCGTCGTTGTAGAGCAAAGTGGAAAGAAAAGGGATAACGCAAGCATTTGATCTAAATATTTGCAACAATCAGATGTTTTTGGCTTGTTTACTGGACTGCTGTTCTGGCAATTGCAAGTTGGAAATATATATATATATTTGCGAAATTCTGAAGTCGTTACCCAGCTAGATTAGCTCAATTATAGTTCTGAAGGTTCTGAAGAAGCATGCCGATGTACAATTGCTGTGTTCCAAATTGTGTTATAAACCACAGGAACAAAACAGAATAAATCCAGTTTTATCGCATTCTTGTTGACTCAAAATTGCGGAGCCAATACAAGGTTCTGTTAAAAAACGACAGTTTAAAGCTTCAGTCGAGCAGCACCCGAATCTGTTCGACGCATTGGGAAGGTGGTCAGAAATTAAGCAGGAACCACTTGCCTACGATATTTCCATGGACAGTTCAGAAAACAGAAAGGAGGGAACTAAAAAGACACTCAGAGGAAGAAGTAGCTGCGTGTAGGAAAAAACGAACAAACCAAAAAGCGGTTCAGCATGAAGGAGATTCGAATTTTGTTGACCAACCCCATGGCCATGGCCAAAGTAAAGAAGCAGAGTCGGAAGAATTCAAACGTGAAATTACGAGGATTCAAGCCGAGTTGCAAAAAGTCAGAGAGGATAATTATTTGCTTAAAGTAGAGCTGCAAAATGTCAGAGGGGATAATTCTTCGCTTAAAGTCGAGCTGCAAAAATTATGTGAGAAGTTGGGTATACCAAAGTGAAGAATACAGCGATATTGACTGAACTTGTAACGGCAAGGAAGGAATTAAAAATCTAAAGTATCAAATCGAGAACTGGCGCTTCGATATTGACAAGTTCAAGTCAAGCGACAAAGATGTTGAATTATATACTGGCTTTTGTATTTTTTATACTCTTTTGTTGTGCTATAAACTTGTTGAAAACTCTGCTCAAAACATGAGCTACGAAAACCATGAAAGGGTATATTTTGACAAGGACAAACATTCTCAAATTGGTAGACCCCGAACACTATCACTCTTTCAAGAGTATACACGAGGAGCCGCAAGCCCTAAAATTTTGGACCGTATATTAATTGGATTAAATTTTCAGAGTAGATTTCGCGATGATGGATAATATGTACATGAAAAGAAACCGTTCCTTTAGTCAAACACATTGGGTGTTTAATCCGTAAGTGTTAACAATGTTGTTTTGAAAGAAAGAATTACACGGCTGATACTGAACCACAATAGTTGTTGCAAGATTGAAACTAGCTGCCACTGAACGCGAAACTTCATTCAGACGTCAAGAAACAAAACAGTAGTATACAAAGTAGCGGTTCTGGGACAGCACGGATGTCATATTGTTGAAATCCTTCGATGACACCCTCACATCGTTGAATTTATGCAACAAAATACAACACTCGACCCTCACATCGTTGTATTTATGCAACACTCAATAGTAATTTGGTTCGGGTGTCATCGATGGGATTTCAACAATATGACGTCCGTGCTGTCCCATAACCCGCTACTTTCTATACTACTATAGTACGCATTATTGCATTTCAATATCCTCTTAGAGAAAGGGCTAGTATAAGGTATTGTACTATGGCTGAACCTCGTTTATTATATCGTGCGATATTCTATCGTATTTTCTCTAGCGATTCTCGTTTTTCCAACCCTGGGACTTTCGCAACATTATTAGAACGATCGTGCTATAATCGAGTAATCGAAGTCCTTCAAACAGAAGCAGTCGTCCGCAGTTGGACATCCGATTCCTTCATAAATATTTATTCTTTGCGATGCGGAATCATACTTAGTAATTTAGATCCTAGTTCCAGCGTTTGTCGCATGCACGGTACATTCGCTCTTGATCAGCTAGCAATGGGAGTATGGTCGCCTAACGAAATGGGATATCTTAAATCAGCACAATTGTGTCCAAAAGCTTCTAGAAAGGAACGTACTGAAGTTGTTTTACGGAGTCAACAGAAGGTTAATGAAAAGACATCCCAGCTCTATAACTAGACCCGTATTTTTTCTTTGGCAACCCTTCGTTTCGGCAACCTTTTTTCGAAAATCGTATGTATAGCCAGATGGGGACACAACTTTTTTTCGGAAATGCGTATATGCCATATGGAATTAGATGGGAGACACAACTTTTTGGAAATTCTATGGGTCGCAGTCCAGCCCCCCACCATAGGCCAGATGCAAATTGTTGCCAAGAAGGGTCCTATTGAACATTGGTAGCCCAAGTATATAGGCAACTATTCCACCCGACCCAAAAACCTACGGCAACAATGGCAGCTATCCACGCAACATTCGAAAGAATGGGACTTCGTGTAGAAAAGAATACGGCCCTCCATCTCCTACTAGAGAATACCTACGATAGCAACCTCGTCTCGGATATTGCCGATGTGGACTATCTGTACGGAAAGGAAGGCCAAACCAACCTCGTTCCACTCGAAGGACTTCCAACATTCGTGGACGACTTGTATGTATTTGCCTATCTCTCCCGTACGGATGTCGTCTACAAAGGAAGAAAGGTCCTACTGTCCACTGGAGATGTCGGGAAAGCAAAACAAGTGGTTGCAGCAATACAGCTCGCAATACAGATCTCCAATCTATCTTGCAAACATCTCCACGTAGCCATTTCCCACACCGTTCGAGCCGCCAGCAATGGCATCGTTTCTACGACCATTTATAGAATCGAGAACGATACAGCAAGCCGAGCTCGCCAAGCATGGTGCAAGCTATATCCAGACGAAGAACCCGAAGCCTATTTCGTGGCCATGTATCGGAAATTCCACTGGAGCAGCTGCAGTCTACCTTGCAGGCCTCGAAAGACACCTCGAACCTTGCGGCTATGTGCTCTATAGCATAGACTATACCCAAGACTTCTCGGGAGTACTAGATCGACCTGCACTAGTAGACCATCTGGTGGAAAACGAAGATATGCGAGAACAAGGAGACCTAGCCCATGCAATGCGTTCCTATGGGGCGACTAACTTGGACAATACAGCCTCCGTTGGAAAACACGTGTGCACCTACGTTCGCACCACCCCAGCAGGCAAGACAATTCGTGCGAAGATATACAACAAGGTCGTTTCGAACTTCGAGGCTGGAGAGATTCGAGAACCTTTTGGTGGCCACCTTTGCAGGCCAAACGAACATCTCCACCAAACGTTCCAGCCTCCAGATGTCCAGGCTCGCGGGTGCACTCGTGTAGAGGTTTCGCTATATGCATGCCATCTTGGCGAAGAGTTGTCTGCCAACATGGGCAAAGAGTTGGTAGAGAAGGTTCTACAGACCTTGGGCCAAAATCTCTTCGTAGTACAACCACCATCCAGGCAATGGGGAAATCTAGCCCAAGGGTTGGACCGTTGTTGTATCCTTCCAGATCGCCCATCCCACACAATATATACAACGTGGTATACCCATTCCAAGACGAAGAGGGTAGCAGGGGTGCGGGTAGCTCCTACAGTAGCCATATGCAACAACGACCAGTACTGGGAAAAAGCCGTACAATGGACGATTTCCGAGTTTGGTTTCCGGTGTTGTCCAATATTTCGTGTGGATATTCTAGAGACTACAGACGTTGGCATCGACATGGGTCCACTTCGTTGCTACACGAAGGCAGCCGACACTTCCACTATTCTTGCAGCTAGCAAACGACCAGTGCAAAAACATACCAACTGCCCTATACCAAACCAACTACTTCCCGAAACTACCCAAGTAGCATGGATATGGCGAGAAAAGAATACGAACAATGCTATAGGGAAAGAAAAGATTCGATGGCCAATGGAAGAGATACCCACAGATCGCGGAATATCGACTCTATCTACACACCATAGGCTAGCTAGATTGTTGGCTATTGCAGATGCAAAGAAGGTGTGGCGTCGTAGAGTTGTCGAGGAACAAGTCGCACTTCGATCGAAAAGGATAGAAGAGATCGCGAAGATGGAACGCCTCCTATCTGAAAAGAGATCTTTCGAAGCGAAGGCAGCCAGGGTTGTAGGCCGGATAGTGACTATTGCGAAAACCACAACCTACAAGCTAGACGTCTTTCTTCCATACACCAACTTTCGCGTCCTAGGGTTCCGAAGATGCAAAGGCCAGTATGGCAATACAGCCATAATCTTTGTAGATGTCGAGGTGCCAGGGTGCGATGTACGAGAGGATATGACCATATGGAGTACGAAGGGACTATCGACTATACTCGACAAACTCGAGGGCAACTTCTCGCAGTCCGCCCAACTATACTACCTAGTCCAACTATCCCCAAACAAACCTACCCTTCGATTCCAAACCCAACCGACGAAAAAGATCTATGCCAACAACCAACAAATCGAACGGATTCCCATATCTATGCAAGAGACCCCAAACCCAGCAGACAAGCCTTTGGTAGAAGCCCTATTGCAAAAAGCCGACGAGGAATACGACGAGTTTCGTGGACACCCACGCAACCTTGCTATTGTACCAGCTCCCAAAAGAATAGAGTGCAACAAAGCAGTCGATCTAGCTATAGGCGAGTACATTTGCTTCCTATATTCTACAACCACCTTTCGTGGGAGTCCAATAACTATTCTACATCTTCTTCCTGCAGATAGCAATGGCGAGCCTACTACCGACGAAGAGATGCCTACATATGGTTTCTTCCTAGAACGAGAACTAGAAGCAATTGGTACAACGAACTTGGAACGGGCTATAGCTCCACTACGCTGCTATCTTGGAGACATTCGAACCACACCAAACAAGAAGAAGGACAGACTTGCCACCATATCTATCTCCCAAGACTAGCCAGACGTTGGAATGCAGGACTATCTGGCCAAGGCAACACAAGGCCATCCTCGTTGCACAACGAAGGAGTCTCGAAATCTACATCTCGCACAAGATACAATGGACCGATAGCAATAGAGTCGCAAAGTGCTTTCCCATCACTTTCTATTCCAACATCTTCCACACCTACATAGCACAAAATACCTTCCCCCGTTTTCGCCGATGCAAGATATGCCTCCAAGGAAATCTGGGTCGCACCCGAAGACACCGCCACTACCATAGCGTCCTTCCAGGCCCGTACAGTATAGAACATTGGTCACTTTCCCAAAGAACCATACATTCGTAGAATATCCATATTCCTATATGCCTACATATAGCATTCTACAAAAGGGCATTCGCTTCGACTACGAAGTAGACTACATATACATATGCATGCTTGCAAGATCTACAATTCTAGTGCGAATCTACAATCCTAGTGCAAATCTACGATCCTAGTGCGAATCTACAATCCTAGTGCAAATCTACAATCCTAGTGCAAATCTACGATCCTAGTGCAAGATCTACAATCCTAGTGCGAATCTACAATCCTATTTGAAAATCTACAACCCTAGTGCAAATCTACAATCCTAGCGCAAATCTACAATCCTATTTGCGAATCTACAATCCTATTTGCGAATCTACAATCCTATTGCAATACCTATAATCTTATTTGCTAATCTTCTATCCTATTGCAAGACCTACAAGCCTATTTGCGAAGCTACTATCCTATTTGCGAATCTACTATCCTATTGCAAGACCTACAATCCTATTTGCGAATCTGCAATCCTATTTGCCGAACAAAGTGCAAACGAATACAACATACGAATATAGATGTAGACAACCACGAACAAAGTGCAAACGAATACAACATACGAGTATAGATGTAGACCACAACGAACAAAGTGCAAACGAATACAACATGCGAATATAGATGTAGACCACCACGAACAAAGTGCAAACGAATACAACATACGAATATAGATGTAGACAACCACGAACAAAGTGCAAAACGAATACAACACACGAATATAGATGTAGACAACCACGAACAAAGTGCAAACGAATACAAGACACGAATATAGATGTAGACCACCACGAACAAAGTGCAAACGAATATAACATACGAATATAGATGTAGACCACCACGAACAAAGTGCAAACGAATACAACATCCGAATATAGATGTAGACAACCACGAACAAAGTGCAAAACGAAAACAACATACGAATATAGCTGTAGACAACCACGAACAAAGTGCAAACGAATATAGATGTAGACAACCACGAACAAAGTGCAAACGAGTACAACATACGAATATAGATGTAGACCACCACGAACAAAGTGCAAACGAATACAACACACGAATATATATGTAGACCACCACGAACAAAGTGCAAACGAATACAACATACGAATATAGATGTAGACCACCGCAAAAAAGATAGAAAACAAATACCAACACATAGCACCGGCTAAAAGAAAGAAAACAACTACCAATGTATTGGCACCTGCCAAAAGAAAGAAAACAACTACCAACGTATTGGCACCAGCCAAAAGAAAGAAAACAACTACCAACGTATTGGCACCAGCCACAAGAAAGAAAACAACAACCAACGTATGGGCACCAAACTAAAGAAAGAAAACAACTACCAACGTATTGGCACCAGCCAAAAGAAAGAAAACAAATACCAACACATAGGCCAAGGAAAAATCGGTGGAAACAACTAGATTTCCAAGGTCGCAGGGCAGCTACATATGTACAAGGTCCACCACAGGACACCAGCAAGGTCGCATCTATGTGTACCAAGCACAACAACAAGTTTCCAACAAGATTCCAACAAGGTCACAACAAGGTTGCATCTATGTACCTCTAGACATTTGCTATATATTTGCTAGATGTTTGCTAGACATTTGCTAGACATTCGCTAGATGTTTGCTAGACATTTGCTAGACGTTCGCTAGATGTTTGCTAGACATTCGCTAGAGGGTTGCTAGACATTTTGCTAGACATTCGCTAGCAGTACATAGATGCATACTTGTTGTGGCCTTGTTGGAATCTTGTTGGAAACTTGTTGTTGTGCTTGGTACACATAGATGCGACCTTGCTGGTGTCCTGTGGTGGACCTTGTACATATGTAGGTGCCATGCGACCTTGGAAATCTAGTGGTTTCCACCGATTTTTCCTTGGCGGTGCCTATGTGTTGGTATTTGTTTTCTTTCTTTTGGCTGGTGCCAATACGTTGGTAGTTGTTTTCTTTCTTTTGTTTGGTGCCCATACGTTGGTTGTTGTTTTCTTTCTTTTGGCTGGTGCCAATACGTTGGTAGTTGTTTTCTTTCTTATGGCTGGTGCCAATACGTTGGTAGTTGTTTTCTTTCTTTTGGCCGGTGCTATGTGTTGGTATTTGTTTTCTATCTTTTTTGCGGTGGTCTACATCTATATTCTTATGTTGTATTAGTTTGCACTTTGTTCGTGGTGGTCTACATCTATATTCGTGTGTTGTATTCGTTTGCACTTTGTTCGTGGTTGTCTACATCTATATTCGTGTGTTGTATTCGTTTTGCACTTTGTTCGTGGTTGTCTACATCTATATTCATATGTTGTATTCGTTTGCACTTTGTTCGTGGTTGTCTTCATCTATATTCGTATGTTGTATTCGTTTGCACTTTGTTCGTGGTGGTCTACATCTATATTCGTGTGTTGTATTCGTTTGCACTTTGTTCGTGGTGGTCTACATCTATATTCGTGTGTTGTATTCGTTTGCACTTTGTTCGTGGTTGTCTACATCTATATTCGTATGTTGTATTCGTTTGCACTTTGTTCGTGGTTGTCTACATCTATATTCGTATCTTTTATTTGTTTGCACTTTTTGTTCGTGGTTGTCTACATCTATATTCGTTTGCACTTTGTTCGTGGTGGTCTACATCTATATTCGTATGTTGTATTCGTTTGCACTTTGTTCGTGGTGGTCTACATCTATATTCGTGTGTTGTATTGGTTTGCACTTTGTTCGTGGTGGTCTACATCTATATTCGTGTGTTGTATTCGTTTGCACTTTGTTCGTGGTGGTCTAGATCTATATTCGTGTGTTGTATTGGTTTGCACTTTGTTCGTGGTGGTCTACATCTATATTCGTGTGTTGTATTGGTTTGCACTTTGTTCGTGGTTGTCTACATCTATATTCGTATGTTGTATTCGTTTGCACTTTGTTCGTGGTTGTCTACATCTATATTCGTTTGCACTTTCTTCGTGGTTGTCTACAGCTATATTCGTATGTTGTATTCGTTTTTCACTTTGTTCGTGTTGTCTAAATCTATATTCGGATGTTGTATTCGTTTGCACTTTGTTCGTGGTTGTCTACATCTATATTCGTATGTTGTATTCGTTTGCGCTTTGTTCGTGGTTGTCTACATCTATATTCGTATGTTGTATTCGTTTGCACTTTGTTCGGCAAATAGGATTCCAGATTCGCAAATAGGATTGTAGGTCTTGCAATAGGATAGTAGATTCGCAAATAGAATAGTAGCTTCGCAAATAGGCTTGTAGGTCTTGCAATAGGATAGTAGATTCGCAAATAGGATTGTAGGTCTTGCAATAGGATTGTAGATTCGCAAATAGGATTGTAGATTCGCAAATAGGATTGTAGTTATGCGCTAGGATTGTAGATTTGCACTAGGGTTGTAGATTTGCAAATAGGATTGTAGATTCGCACTAGGATTGTAGATCTTGCACTAGGATCGTAGATCTTGCACTAGGATCGTAGATTTGCACTAGGATTGTAGATTTGCACTAGGATTGTATATTCGCACTAGGATCGTAGATTTGCACTAGGATTGTAGATCTTGCAAGCATGCATATGTATATGTAGTCTACTTCGTAGTCGAAGCGAATGCCCTTTTGTAGAATGCTATATGTAGGCATATAGGAATATGGATATTCTACGAATGTATGGTTTTGGGGGAAAGTGGCCAATGTTCTATCCTGTACGGGCCTGGAAGGACGGTTTTCGCAATAGTCTCTATCCGGCCTACAACCTTGGCTGCCTTCGCTTCGAAAGATCTCTTTCCAGATAGGAAGCGTTCCATCTTCGCGATCTCTTCTATCCTTTTCGATCGAAGTGCGACTTGTTCCTCGACAACTCTACGACGCCACACCTCGGCCTTCTTTGCATCTGCAATAGCCAACAATCTAGCTAGCCTATGGTGTGTAGATAGAGTCGATATTTCGCGATCTGTGGGTATCTCTTCCATTGGCCATCGAATCTTTTCTTTCCCTATAGCATTGTTCGTATTCTTTTCTCGCCATATCCATGCTACTTGGGCAGTTTCGGGAAGTAGTTGGCTTGGTATAGGGCATTTGGTATATTTTTGCACTGGTCGTTTGCTAGCTGCAAGAATAGTAGAAGTGTCGGCTGCCTTCGTGTAGCAACGAAGTGGACCTATGTCGATGCCAACGTCTGTAGTCTCTAGAATATCCACACGAAATATTGGACAACACCGGAAACCAAACTCGGAAATCGTCCATTGTACGGCTTTTTCCCAGTACTGGTCGTTGTTGCATATGGCTACTGTAGGAGCTACCCGCACCCCTGAATGGGCATACCACGTTGCATATATTGTGTGGGATGGGCGATCTGGAAGGATACAACAACGGTCCAACTCTTGGGCTAGATTTCCCCATTGCCTGGATGGTGGTTGTACTACGAAGAGATTTTGGCCCAAGGTCTGTAGAACCTTCTCTACCAACTCTTTGCCCATGTTGGCAGACAACTCTTCGCCAAGATAGCATGCATATAGCGAAACCTCCACACGAGTGCACCCGCGAGCCTGGACATCTGGATGCTGGAACGTTTGGTGGAGATGTTCGTTTGGACAGTCGACATAGTCTGCAAGGTGGCCACCAAAAGGTTCTCGAATCTCTCCAGCCTCGAAGTTCGAAACGACCTTGTTGTATATCTTCGCACGAATTGTCTTGCCTGCTGGGGTGGTGCGAACGTAGGTGCACACGTGTTTTCCAACGGAGGCTGTATTGTCCAAGATAGTCGCCCCATAGGAACGCATTGCATGGGCTAGGTCTCCTTGTTCTCGCATATCTTCGTTTTCCACCAGATGGTCTACTAGTGCAGCTCGATCTAGTACTCCCGAGAAGTCTTGGGTATAGTCTATGCTACAGAGCCCATAGCTGCAAGGTTCGAGGTGTCTTTCGAGGCCTGCTAGTGTAGACTGCAGCTGCTCCTGTGGAATTTCCGATACATCGACCTTGGCCACGAAATAGGCTTCGGGTTCTTCGTCTGGATATAGCTTGCACCATGCTTGGCGAGCTCGGCTTGTTGTATCGTTCTCGATTCTAGAAATGGTCGTAGAAACGATGCCATTGCTGGCGGCTCGAACGGTGTGGGAAATGGCTACGTGGAGATGTTTGCAAGATATATTGGAGTTCTGTATTGCGAGCTGTATTGCTGCAACCACTTGTTTTGCTTTCCCGACATCTCCAGTGGACAGTAGGACCTTTCTTCCTTTGTAGACGACATCCGTACGGGAGAGATAGCCAAATACATACAAGTCGTCCACGAATGTTGGAAGTCCTTCGAGTGGAACGAGGTTGATTTGGCCTTCCTTTCCGTACAGATAGTCCACATCGGCAATATCCGAGACGAGGTTGCTATCGTAGGTATTCTCTAGTAGGAGATGGAGGGCCGTATTCTTTTCTACACGAAGTCCCATTCTTTCGAATGTTGCGTGGATAGCTGCCATTGTTGCCGTGGGTTTTTGAGTCTGGTGGAATAGTTGCCTATATACTTGGGCTACCAATTTTCAATAGGACCCTTCTTGGCAACAATTTGCATCTGGCCTATGGTGGGGGGCTGGACTGCGACCCATAGAATTTCCAAAAAGTTGTTTCTCCCATCTACTTCCATATGGCATATACGCATTTCCGAAAAAGGTGTGTCCCCATCTGGCTATACATACGATTTTCGAAAAAAGGTTGCCGAAACGAAGGGTTGCCAAAGAAAAAATACGGGTCTAGTTATAGAACTGGGATGTCTTTTCTTTAACCTTCTGTTGACTTCGTAAAACAACTTCAGTACGTTCCTTTCTAGCAGCTTTTGGACACAATTGTGCTGATTTAAGATATCCCATTTCGTTAGGCGACCATATTCCCATTGCTAGCTGATCAAGAGCGAATGTACCGTGCATGCGACAAACGCTGGAACTAGGATCTAAATTACTAAGTATGATTCCGCATCGCAAAGAATAAATATTTATGAAGGAATCGGATGTCCAACTGCGGACGACTGCTTCTGTTTGAAGGACTTCGATTACTCGATTATAGCACGATCGTTCTAATAATGTTGCGAAAGTCCCAGGGTTGGAAAAACGAGAATCGCTAGAGAAAATACGATAGAATATCGCACGATATAATAAACGAGGTTCAGCCATAGTACAATACCTTATACTAGCCCTTTCTCTAAGAGGATATTGAAATGCAATAATGCGTACTATAGTAGTATAGAAAGTAGCGGGTTATGGGACAGCACGGACGTCATATTGTTGAAATCCCATCGATGACACCCGAACCAAATTACTGTTGAGTGTTGCATAAATTCAACGATGTGAGGGTCGAGTGTTGTATTTTGTTGCATAAATTCAACGATGTGAGGGTGTCATCGAAGGATTTCAACAATATGACATCCGTGCTGTCCCAGAACCGCTACTTTGTATACTACTAAAACAATGTCCGAGATTGTTTGCTGTAAATTTGAGGAGCGCCTTATAAATTCTCGGAAAATAAACCAAGGCTCCCGGTTCACGGAATCTCCCGAAACAGCTCTTCTTAGAGTTTTTACCCCCCGTTATTTATATAATCATTAACCACTGTTATGGATCAAATTCCTAGTTTTGACCTCAGGAGCGCGGGTTCGGAATTATATATTCAGTTCGAATGAAAGCTCCCGACAATGTTAGTCCTAGTGTACAGCTCGTTTCTCGATTGGTACCGTTAACGAACAGTTATTCGGCCCAAGATATAAAAAAAATGGTGAAATCACGTTCCGTTTAATAATGAGCATGAGCTGCAACAGATTGATCTTTGCGATTTGCGTACAGCGAATGGACAATGGAAGAGTTCCCCGGGGGGAGGGGGGGGGGTACCTACATGAAAAATGGGTATGCATGTGAGGCCAAGAGGCTCAAACCCTGACCCTGATTAGCCCCTTTTTGGGAAAAAAAAAACCTGATTGCCCCTTCTTTAAATTGTTTTCAAAACACGGTCGGATATATATCCTGGCCGGTATACCGCGTGCCGGGATTTCATGCAAAATACGGAACATTTCAAGTCCGGACGTGGCATTGGGTAAACAAATCAGCAGATGAAGTACATAGATAAAATTAGCGGCATCACGATGTATGGGAACCTCAGTGCTTGCATGTGGGCAGGCGATAAAAATGCGGCAACAGAAGGTCTTTTTTTGACATAGTAGCTAAAAAAATGAACTGCCTAAAAAATACTGAACCCCGACCCTGACTGCACCAAAATTATACTCAAATCCTGACCCTGAACTGCCCAAATCAGGTCAAAACCCTGACCCTACCTGCCCAAACGGAGCTCAAAACCCTGATCCACCCGGGCGGCACATACATAATACGTCACAAACAGGGGTACCCCCCCCCCGGAAGAGTTCCAATCTGTTTTGGTCCAAAAAGCCGAACTACAACTCTCGCAGAGTTTTAGTGGTTTCCACCCGTAGACTTTGCGGAGGACTGCTTAGAAGAAAGGAATTGGGAGAGGACAGCTATCTGACAACAGATGCGTTGAAAAGAATTGGTGCTGCGATCAATGTTCACTGTGCAATCACTGCCCTTCCCCGCGAACATGGCGCCCATTTCGCCGTCGCCGGCGAAACTTGTCCAGGAGTTCGCTGACGCCAAGGAAAATATCAGCCAACTCAAGATCCGACTTAGCAGCTTGATCCCATCATCGGTATCATCCATTCCTACTTGCGGCCTAGACAACTCTCCAAAGGCCAAGTCGCCTAAGCGCGGAAGGAGAATTGCTTCACATTTTAGAAGACGTATGCGACAAGAATAAATGTAATGTGGCTTCCGTTCTCAGGTAGTGTATACCTGTGGCTATTTCATTACAACATAATCGTTAAAATCTGTATTATTCAGTATTTGTTTACAATAGAATATCGCCAATCATGTTGCCCTCCTGGGTAGGATATACCTGAGGGTCACAGTCAAGTCACTTGGGTAGTGTATACCTGTGACTTTTTCATTACAACTTAATCGTTAAAATCTGTATTATTCAGTATGTTTTACCATAGAATATCGCCAATCATGTTGCCCTCCTGGGTAGGATATACCTGAGGGTTACAGTCAAGTCACTTGGGTAGTGTATACCTGTGACTTTTTCATTGCAACATAATCGTTAAAATCTTTATTATTATTTTTACCATAGAATTTCGCCAATCATGTGCAGAACACCCCATTCATGATTTCCAAAGGGTAAACAAGCTCTGTAACATGATAGATTGCCAGACTCGGAAGCCCCTCCCTCCTCCCCCTCCCTCCCTCCCTCCCCACTCCCAATCCTCCCCCCCACCCCCTTCGGACCTCCCCTCGTGGAACTCCTGGCTACGCCCCTGCAACATTACTAATAATGGACCTTTGTTATTTCAGTTTTTTACTTTATTTCTTAATTGTGGGGCAGTGAATTCAATAAAACTTTTACATGTGTATTTTACAACGGTAGCCATTGTCTCTGCAACAAAAACAATGGACAGACTTGTAAAATACACATGTAAATGTTTTATTGAATTGACCTGTTTTCAACTATTTCCACTAGTGCTATTTGCTTTTCTATGCAAAGCAGAATAAATAAATTAGAAAAACTGTTATGATGAGGTATATTGTTAAATAATAATCGAATGGAAATAAAACTAGCTAATTCAATCTGTTAAATTGAATTCTTGGCAATCCAATTCTTGGATATGCAAGTTCTGGCAAAAACTTGCTATGGAAGAAGCTCCTTAGTTTGTCCTTTACATGATCCCACCAAACACTATCAAATTTTAGCCGCTCAATGTACAGATCTGGTGATTGTGACCCTTTAACTACAAAGTCTATCCAGTTTCTTTCAGTCACAAACATGCATTGTTGTAGTTGATAAAGTACTGGTGCTTTCTGTTCACTGTGATACCACTGTCACTTTTAATTCAAATTCTCTTGCGCAGTAAATCATTCTCAACCATTTCATCAACTTCAATCTGCACATACTTCATTTCTAAAACGCCATTTGTTTCAGAAACAGAAGGATCGTAAACGACACCATCAGGGCTTGCACCAAGGTATCCTTCTGATATGCTTATTACCAGTCCTGAATTAGTGACTGTCAATCCCTGGTGTCCAGAATTGCGCTGTTTACCGATGTATTCCCTCTTTATATCTGGCTCTCGTGAAAATCCCTCTTTCGTTTGTCTGGTTGGTTTAACTGGACTATACATAATATCTTTTATGGCTTTGGTGGGTGATGTTGAGGGCTTTAAAACTGTAATTCTGTAGCATCTAGAAGCTGTAATTCTAACTTTTCGGTGAGAATGCCAGAGCTTATTGTTCGATTGTTCCCGGGTGTTTGCTTCAATTTCATTGGCCTCTTCTTGCGTGACAAACAGTTGTTTCCTTATTCTCTCACAGCGGCGTTTTACTTCATCAATCTAGAGAGGATGCTCCTTTATAGGAGATAAGCTGTGGCAAAGAAGTTGAAAATGTGTCAAGCGATATTGGTTTGTCCTTTTCAGGGCTTGGTGGACACTGAGGCTGGTCAGCCTGATTATTTTCTCCCCCATCCTATGGCAGTATATGACACCAGCTAATTATCTGGCCCGTCTTCTGTTGCAATTCCTTGAGCTGTTTCAACACGTTTTTTCCTGAGGCCATTCTCTCTGATGAGGCGCCCTATCTTCCTTTCTTGGGATAAACATTGGCTTCTGCACTCTTATTTCCTTTGCAAAATCGTGCTTACAAAATTTCATTTGAGATAGTGGCTGCACCGGGCCTTTTCTCTTTGGTGGCACACTCCACCTACAAGGCTCTGAAGTGCAGGAAACATCAAGTTGTTTCTGGTTTTGTACCCTCTTGTTGCACACTTCATCAAGAGAGAACAGTGTGGCAGCTACATGGTTACATCTGCCATCTAAACCAGCTGGACATGCGCATTGTCCCCTTATCACAGTTCCTGGCGAGGACAATGTGATATAGCAGGTATAAACCATGTTCTTTTTCATGGATGGCAGAACTTTACTTTTAACAAAGTGTTTGCCATCCTTGGACTGATAAACAATCGATATAACATGATTCGACTTGAAAAAGGTTGACGAGCGGCTTCGCTGTGGCAATATGTTTCTTGCTCGACACAGTTTCAATCATAAATCGCCAGACTGTACCAGATGTTACTTTTGGCAGTGTTGAAAGATTTGTATTATATCCATTCAAGGGAAAATTTTCAGTTCCCTCGGGTACAGTTTCACTGAGCATACCAGTCTCTGCTTTCTTTTTCATCAAGTGTATTCCGCCATCTGGGTTCCGCAAGTAGTTCTTGTCCAAGCCATTTTTCGTGTAATCATTGACCGTAAGTTACAAGGAAAACAGTGTAATCAACGAGTAAAACGCAATACAAATATGAGGAAAGCTCAGCAGGAGCCCGCATATGTTCCCTGCAAAACCAAACTACATATTAAATAAAGTGCAGGAAAGTAAAACTCACCGGCGCTGTAGCTCGAGCAATTTCCCTGTCGTTTTTGCGCCTCTACACTCTACCAGCGTTTCAAAATGGCACAGCTGCATTCGGTTGCAGGTTTTGGAAGTTTGGCTCCGGGTATATCATCTTCGATCAAACTAAAATAAGACAATTTAGTTACATTTGTATTTACTTCACTTGGCTCCTCCATCTTTTCCGCTTGGCGTCCCTCCAAACAATCCCATGAACACTTGCAACCTAAATTCCGCCCCAGTCCTATTTTCGTTTCTAAAGTGGGGAATAGGTACGAGTCCGGCATGAGGTTCGAGTAGCCATGTCGGGAATTTACGACTCTCGTGCGAATTTACGGCAAACATCGTTCTTGACACACGCCCAACTAAATTCATAAATTATGTAAAATAATAAATAAATCATGCAAATCGTACGGATTGTGCCAAAAACCGTGAAAACAATATCTCCCCCATCTCTCAAACACTGATTCCCCCTGGTGAGCATGCGCTGTACAATGGCGATTTCGAAGGCGAAATCGCGGCCTATCGGATGTCATTGCCGCATGACGCTCACCAGTTCGTGCTTTAAGGTCACAATACATTTGCCTTAAATGCGAAATGCCCTTTTGTAATAAATGCTCATTATTGGAAAGTAATGAAGACGCCGCGCCTGGCTGGAATGCCGGCAGAAGCATTGGCTATTGCGAATGTTGCGATATACCTCGCTTTGAAACGCTTCTACCATATGAAGTCAAACCATCCACAATGTCGTTGAAAACTGCGGCATGATCGACTATTAACATATGTTTCGATGTGTGATTCGCAACCGCTAGAAACACATAAAATAACGCCACCTTGAACATCCGTAAATTTTATATTTTCGATTTCCCATCATGTCGACAACAAAGAAACCGCACCGAGTGCTGTGTAGAATGCCATTCTTCTGTATCTGTTTTGGATAATCATTTCTTTCTAAGATACGACCGAGCGCTGTATTTCGCGCTATCACTAGCCGCGGGCGAAAAGTAAAATTCGCCAGGGCACGTGTTAGTTCCCGTGATTTAATTAGGCGCAAGTGAATTAAGATCGACATATGTTCGACGTTTGCTGCCACCTCGGCCCTAAGTCGATCTTCTACCGAACCAATTTTTTTAATAGGATCGGCACCACTTAAGTTCGACGTTTGCCGTAGGCCTTAGAGTCATTTATGGTAGAAACCGCTTACGTGCCGCGGACGCAATATCCGTGATTTCTGGTGATTCTACTAATTCTCAATCGACTGAATTTTGTGATAAAAAAGGAACTATTGTGTTGTGTATTTCGTTACCAACGAAACTGGAAAGTGCTACAACAACAACGCTTTATTTGTACCATGAAATAGGAAATTTACAAAAGTGAACATAAGAAAGAAAGAGAAATTCTGGAAATCTGGTACTAGCTATCTGAAATAACCATATAGGGCTAGACAAGTCAGGCAGCTAATTATTTTACATTACAAGATTTATGGTCAAAGCGAACAAGGGCACAAACAAACAAGTAGTCGGATTTTTTTTTTATAAAGATAAGACACAGACATAAAAAAAATAAAAAATAGTATAAATAATTATATACGTGAGAGAGGATGAGAGAGAAAGGAGGTAGTGTAATCTGCAAAATTAATATGTATTAACAATGTTAAGTTTAAGTTTCTTTTTGAAAGTTAATCTCTTAAGAGAATTTGTATCGTTATTAATATAGTTCCATATTTTTGCACCTTGAAATCTGATATTAAATTTTCCATAATTTGTTCTTATTGAAGGAAGAGAGTAGGAGGACATAGAAGCAAGTCTTGTATTATATTTGTGTATTTTGTTGACTGTTATACAAAAGTTATTGAATGCCAGAGGCAGATTACCTGATTTAAAGTCATACATAAATAATGCATTATGTAAAAATACAAGGTCAAGAAGTTTAATTATATTTAAGGTTTTGAAAAGGGGATTATAGTGGTCTTTATAATTGGAAAAGGTTATGATTCTCATGGCTGTTTTTTGTAGTATAATAATTGGATTTAGAGTTGAGATGTATGTATTTCCCCAAGCAACTATTCCATAGATCAAAAATGGATAAATTAAAGAATAATATAAGTTGATAAGAATGTTTAAATTGACAAAGTATCGAATTTTAGATAATATACCAATACTTCTTTTAATTTTCTTTGTTATGTAATTAACTTGATATTTCCAATTTAAATGCGAGTCTATCATCATTGCCCAGAATGCCGCGACACATCCGGGACATTACTAAGAACAACAGCGCTAAATTCCAAAGCTAGGCAATGATACGTGAAGCAAATAACAGAGAAAATGGGCCAAAACGCTTCAGTGAGGTTACGATTTCACTCACTTACGTAGAAAATAACCTTCATAAGAGTTAGGTACCCATGGGCTTTTGTAGAAGAGATATCAATTAAGTATTTGCACCCAAGATTAAATTATTTGCGTGAATATAAGCGTTATCGGTTTTGCCTTCAAATTTGGGATTTTTGGAAGCTGCTTGACTGGAAAATGACGATGGTTGAAGTTGAGGTCGATTTTCTCTTCGAATAATTACTTAATTTCTTAGGTACCCACGGCAAAAGTTAGTTCGATATCTTAGTAACTCGTTGCCTCTTTTTCGTCTTATTCTAACGGATATTAGTATTATCGAAATCAAACTTTCTAGAACACATATTGGAAACTCAAATTCGCTTGCCAAATTTGGATTTTCAGAATTCCCGCGAGGCATCTCTTGACTTCCTAGCTCCTCCCATATAGACAATAGAGCGCACGCCGGCTAATGAAGCATTGAAATTGACGAGTCACACGAGCCTTTGTGATTGTAATTTTAGTTGGCTAAGTGTCTTTTTGGGCTGGAAAAATGACTGCGCTGAAAAACTAACAGAACATCGTAAAACTCGATATCGCATCATAAACAAATGTTCCACCAGATTTTGTAAACCTTCAGCTTTAAAATGAGACCTTTTTCGTGTTTCTGTGTGCACTAGAAGTCAACAGCCAAAATAAAGAATCTAGTTGTGGTCTTCCGACTCAGAGAGCGGCACTGTAAGCCGCTTTGATTTCCAACCAAAACATTTAAACATTGACTGACCTGAAAAACTAACAGAACAGTATAAAAGTCGATAGCGCATCATAAACAAATGTTCAAGCGGATTTTGTAAACCTTCAGCTTTAAAATGAGACCTTTTTCGTGTTTCTGTGTGCACTAGAAGTCAACAACCAAAATAAATAATCTAGTTGTTGTCTTCACTGACGCAGAACCGGCGTTTGAAAAGTGAAAATGAAAACTATGAGAACAGCCAGGAGCCCATTACCAGGAACAGCGTAGAACAGCTCTGGCGCGTCAAAACTGATGTCAAAACGGATTTTGAATATCTTCAGCTTTGAAATGAGATGTTTCTATGTTTCTATTTGCTGTAGAAGTCAAACTAGCAAAGGACGAAACGAATTGCCTTGTCGTCTTTACTCAGATCTAAGCAGCCGTGTGAAGCCGTCGCCTGTTGAATTCAAAGCAAATCCTATTGGAAAGTGAAAGTGGAACTTAAAAAAAAAACATAAAGAGCACTGGTACTCTAAAACAAAATATTTCTGAAACGATGAAACTGGGCAAAAGGATTGTTCGGTCAAATGCCCAGTTATGACTATCGTAAGCAGTAAATTAAATTGACTACGCGCCAAATCTTTTTGAAAATCAAGATCAGGCATAATGAACAGTCGGTTCAATTGAAGAGGACATCTATTGTTAATAATTAGCGCCATCACGTTATTTCTGGCATTGATTGACGGGTGCCTTATCAGCCTTGGGACATTTGTATTCCCATCACGATTAATGAACAACCAATCAGGTATCGTTAAAGCGAACTGCTCATGCGTTAGATTATAATTATTCCGCTTTAGATTAATTCTTCAACAGTAAGTACATGTCGCGAAGAACAATAGGATTCTGCCCGATGTTATACCTAAATAATTTGAATTTTTTTTCATTCTTTAGTGACTGTTTATCGATCATCAAGTTAACTATGTAATTTATCTTTTTTTGTGGCGGGTGAAAAATAAGAAAATTAGATTTAGTGATATTTAAAGACAGTGTATTAACACACAGCCAATTGTAAACTTCTTGTAGTTCTTTATTAACAGTTAATTCCAGTGTTGATAAATTCTTATTGGCATAAAATAAATTAGAGTCGTCAGCAAATAGATGAAAATCAAATATGTTAGAAGAATTATTAAAATCATTGATATATAGGAGAAACAAGAGTGGTCCAAGGACCGATTTCCTGTGGGACCCCACAGGAAATTTGTTTATAATCTGACATAACATTTCCAATTGACACAATTTGTTTTCTGTCTTTGAGGTAGGAGCAAAACCAGTCTTTTGTAATTCCTCTAAAGCCATAGTGTTCAAGTTTCATTATTAGAATCTCATGATTTACGGTGTCAAAGGCTTTACTAAAATCTAAAAAGATTCCACAAGAGTAACAACCATCTTCAATAGATTTTTGTATTTTATCAGTGATTGATAAAATTGCTTGAACTGTAGAATGCTTTTGACGAAAGCCAAACTGTTTGGTATATAAGATATTTTGTTTATCAATATAATTCATTGATCTCTTAAACATCAGCTTTTCTAAGATTATGTTGAATATAGATAGCAATGAAATAAGACGATATTTGCTAAGATTGGTTTGTGATCTTTTTTATAAACAGGAATTACTCTGGCGAGTTTGAAGTTATCAGGAACGAGACCAGTGTCAAAAGAACAATTGAATAAAATTTCTAATGGCTTTGATAGAAACTTTTTCAAAAGTTACAGCTCTTTTGTTGAAATACTAAAAGTTCCACTTGCTTTATTTGGATTTAAGGTAGTAATTACTTACTCAATTTCTTCAGATGTAGTTGGAAAAAGATAAAAACAGTTAGGTTTTTGAGGAGCTAGATAATGAAGTGGTGATTTATTTATTGGTGGAATAAGATTGGCTAGCTCGTTACCTATGTTAGCAAATAATTCATTAAATGCATTTGCAATAGATTTAGTATCAACTAGTTCGACATTATCTTTGACAATCTTTGCTGGTATATGACTTATTCTGGGTTTAAGAGTATGATCTGTTTGATTCCTTTCCATATATTTTTTTATATTATTACTATTGTTATTGAAGTAATTATTATGGTAGGATTTTTTGCTAATCCTTAGTAGGTGATTTAATTTGTTTCTATAAGATTTATATTTAGAATGATAATATGCTGAGCCAGTTTTAAGGTACTTCCTAAACAGATTATTCTTTATATTCATAGGCTCTCTAACAGCAGGGTTGATCCATGGTTTAGCCATTTGTTTAATTTCTTTCTTACTTAACTGTCTTACCGGGATGTGTTTATCAATGATGTATGATATTTTAGAATGAAACGAGTCAAATATTTCATTAACATTATTAGTCTCTGGCAGCTGTGAACTCCAATCAACAGCCTTAACTTCATCAATTAATACAGATTCATTAAAGTGTGAATAATCTCTCTTGTATATTTTGATATTACTTGGAAGATTGGAGAGTTTATTAATAATCAAAAAGTTAGGAAGATGGTCAGTGAGGTCATGTAAGATATTTCCACTCATTGTGAGATGTTCAGCTGAATTAAAGAATATATTATCCATAAGGGTGGCTGAGTGATCAGTTAATCTTGTTGGTTGTAGAATTTGGGGGGAAAAGAAATATGACCCTAGAGTATTAATAAAATCATCTGTTGCTGAATGAGTTTCAAAATTCAGTAAATTAATGTTGAAATCCCCCATAATAGTACAATACTTGTTTTTTTTACTGATTTTATCAATGATTGGATTTAGATAATTCATAAATGTATCAAGATTAGTACTATTGGGATGTCTATAAATGACACCACAAATGATGTTACGGTCTGTTTGATTTTTAATTTCAATCCACAGTGATTCATACTCTTCCTTAGAGGTTGAAAAATCTTTTCTAACAGTGAATTTTTGATGTCCATGGACGAAAAATCCAACTCCTCCAGCATTAGAGAGACTTGGTTGAGAAATAAATTCATAACCTGGAATTTGTGTGTTAAGTAACTGTTCATGATCTGTCTTAATTTTTGTTTCACTTAAGCCAATAACAGAGAAAGAGTGATTTAATTCTGTTAACATGCAAATACAATTATCATGGTTTGCAGCAAGACGTCTAATGTTACAATGTAAAACAGAAAATGAGTTATTTGCAAAGCAGTTATTAATTTCTTTATCATTATGGAAGTCATGTATTGAGTAATACTTAAAATTAGTTTGCTAAGGAACGTGTTGGTCAGCATCCAAATCAGAAAGGTGAGGCACATTGCTAACAGATTCTAGAATATCAAATCTAGGTAATAAGTCTAGCTTAGTTTTAGCCATTTGAGCAGAGCAAAGACATCTAGTATTGGAATTAAAGGAAAGATCTAGGAGCTCAGAATTTGTTAAATTTTGGAAAGGAAAAACCTCATTTTTACAATTTGCACATAACCAGAGATCACCAGTGAATGAAAAATAGTCATACATCTTACTAGACAATTGCAAACATTTTAAGTGATACCAGTTATGGCAATGATCACACTGGATTGCTTTGCAGTGCTCAAGAACTTTCTTTCTACATTTAGGACATTTTGTCATGAGTATTTAGGGTAACTTTGTCTCTTACGGCAAATCTTGTCTTTTGATTGGTGTTTTTATTTGTTTTTCTGTTTGTTTGTTACCTGTATGCCTGTGTAGTTATATATACGTATTTATGTAGCTTTTCCCCCTTTTTATCTTGTGAAATGTAAATTTGTGTCACCTCTCTAGATAGTCTGTCGCTCCTGGTGAAACACACAGGATATACACCTTGTTAATAAAAAAATAACCTATCACAAGCCACAAACGAGAAGCCAATACCGAAAAGGATGTCGGTTCATTGCGATCGTAACTTATTTATTCAGATGTGCATGTGATCAGTATATTTAAAACAAAATGAAATACTGCAGAATGAAGTTTGTAGGTTGTGCTTGCGACTATGATCATATAATAGTTGTTGGCTGATTTTATTGTACTCAGTTATCAGTTATTTGACTTTGATTTCAGAATCATGGAAAGATTCCCATGGAATAGTTTATAGCCAATGGAATGACTTCATCCCAGCTAAAGACACTAATATATTGAAGTTCAGTGCGACCTACAACACGAAACCTAAAGTGAGCCATGTGTACCCATGGTTCGTTGCACCGTGGTCTAGACTACTGTACACTGTGAGACTCGAAGGCTATGTCATCGTAAGTAGAGAGCTGCTAAAGACATGTTTAGTGCATTACACAAGGAGTTGATAATCTAATACGCAATAATGTGTACACGCTCTCTGTACTCTCATTTATGCTAATTAACACTTTAAATTTAGAAACGTAAACATAATTTTAATCAGCATCAGGCGAAACTACGTTTAACACAATATTCTCTTTGCTTTTGTTTACTATGAATTCAAAGATTGAAAGCAATTGCGATACAATTTGGTATTGGTTGAGTATCGCAAAGCATAACGGTAGAAATAGATCTAGAGTCTTTAAGATTGTAACTTAAATTTCGTCATCATTTATCTTGAAATCGAAAAAGCCGCGATATCGCTTAAAAATCAAACCCGTACTTTAAGCGATAAAAATAACTTTAAAATAATTATTAATAGTAATAGTAACTTTAATGCCCACTCCCGTATGAGGCTTTACGGTGAACACTACATACAATGTGAATGAATACAATATTAACAATGAAATATAAAATACACAAAAATACAACAACTATAGTACTACTATAATTGATATATATAAACGCAACATGCAAAAATATTACTGTTACGATTATGCTCTTACAGTTTATTTAATTTATAACAGTTCGATTTGGCATATACTGTTTGGTTTCCCTAATGTTTCATTTGCCACGCGGGGCACAAAAGATTTTAAAAGGCCGAGGTTGAGAGCACAAAAAAGTAAAATCAACACCATTTCTTTTCTTTTCTAAATTTGAAGAAATTTTGGCAGATTGGTAACAAAGTCAAAATAATGTTTTTGGACATTTTTTATGTATTCTGCCGTTGTTGTGACGTCATAAGGGATGTCTCCTTTTTTGGTGAAATCTAAGCTTTAAAACACGTTGCAAACAGATTATGTCATGAAATAGATTCATTTGGCAAAACAAATGAACTATCTACGATAAATTGTATCCAGAGTTATGGACGATTCAGTATTTCTATGTCGTCATTATCAATGACGTCCGGCTTCCAGCATAAATCAGACTGCCTACTATAAAATTATCGCTAAAGAAAATACTATGACTTCTCAGTGTTATACAAATGTATTTCGTCGAGCAAAATTAAAACATTCTGAACTGCCTATTTTCTGAGGACATCCAAATATATTACTGACGTCATAATGACGTATAGCAAATACAGTCAAACCTGTATTAAGCAGTCACACTCGGGGAATAGCAAGGTGACCGCTTAATACAGGTTGACCGCTTAATACAGGTTTAACGAAATACACATAAAACATGATGAAAACTACACTAAATGCCGTGTTTGATCAAAATGTATACACATTTTTTTAAAGAACAGTAACGCCAAGAAATAATCATGCTGTAGTATGAAAGTACGAAAGAAGGGGAGTACCAATTAAGGCGACTCAGTCGCTGATCCAAAATCTCATCCGAATAATATGATTGCGAATTTGATGTTATATGCCACGTTCCCAAACTGATGGCAACCTGGTTAACAATTTTTTGAAGAGGCCGACGAATTCAGGAACGGTCTTTATAAATGGTTCTTTAGCGAAGGGTTGAAGAAATTGTATATAAAATGATAGCAAACATGTCGTAATAACCAAGGTACATTGCCATAGGTGACCGTTTAAACAGGTTAAAGACAACAAGAAGCTGCACGCAGCTTCAACTCCGGCGTATCTTTTGTGTTTGGCACATTACGAACGTACAATTAGATGCGAAAGTACGCAGAGACAGTCGATCTGATCTAAAACTCCACACGAGTTAGAACTCGAGTAAACACAAGTACAACACGAACACAAGTAGAATATGAGTGAACACGAGCGAGGTTAAGTAAGCCAGGATACTCTTGGATAACATGCACAGATAGCCCCAAAATACTAGGATACAAATGGTGACGAACTGCATGATCTAAAACTCCACACGAGTCAGAACCCGAGTGAACTATCGATTCATAATTTAATTAACAAAACAATATAATAAAAAATCAATAATACAAATTGTGTTATCATCTCATTTGTTTCGGGTTACCTGTTCTTAGCTTACCCATTAACCTGCGTGTTTGGCACTTTATGAAAGCACAATCAGATGCAAAAGTACACATGCACAGCTGTCGATCTGACCTAAAACCCACATGTGTCAGGACACGAGTAAAAACGAGTGAAGACGAGCGACTTCAAGTAAGTTACGGTACCCTGGTATAACACAGGAAGGTAAAAAATACTAGGATCCATTACTATGATGATCTGATCTAAAACTCCACATGAGTGCACATCGGTTCATAATTAACAAAACATTATAATAATAAACACCATTTAATTCTTTTCTCGTCTTACTTGTTTCGGGTTACCTGTGTTATCAGTGGGGTACCCGCTTTTTTATTTTCGGGTTAGCTGTATTATCCTAAGCTTGGCTTAGTTGTGTCGGGTTACCTGTATTTTCAGTAAAGTACCCCCTATTTGTATTTTCGGGCTACCGGTGTTCACATCGTTATTAGTGTGCACACAGCCAGATCACTCAAGACAAATTGGTTGGACTATCAGATGCGAAAGTATGCACGCACAGTCGAATCACGAAGCAGCGCCAGAGTAACAAGAAGCTGCACGCACCTTTAAAGGATTTGAAAAAAAAATGAGTTATCAATGCAGTACGGTGACCGGCACGGTTCTATACTCTATGATGTATTTTCGGGCTAACTACAATCTAGATTTATCAGCGGACATTCGCACATGAAAACCATTTTTTTCTTCAAAGACACGCGACACAGAAAAATAAAATAGCAGAACTTAATTATGTCTTTTGAATACATCTTTGTATAGACGTTGGGTTGATTTTAGAGTTCAGTTCCCTTTTAAAGTGCCTATCACCCTTTTGCAATTTTGATAGCTTATGAACCTCCGAAAAGGTTTGAGTACTTCTGTGAAGAAAGTTTTTGTTTAAAGTGAATACTTTATGTTCTACGCTTGTTTGAAATCGTGTAAATGTGACCTTTCCTGACCCATGACCGCGTATGCAAAAGCCTGGATCGAAACCTGGGTAGACGTCATCTCATTAACGCATTATTCTCCATGGCGCCTTTTTATCACAACAACATCGATGCATAGAAAATATACACAGTTTTTGAGTTGTTAGTAAAGAAAAAAGTCATTTTAGTCAACATGTTAAGTATTTCTTCAAATGATTACAAATCCGAATTAATAATATGACGTCAAGATGACGTCTTCCCAGGTTTCGACCCAGGCTTTTACTTACGCGGTCATGGGTCAGGAAAGGTCACATTTACACGACTTCAAACAAGCGTAGAACATAAAGTATTCACTTTAAACAAAAACTTTCTTCACAGAAGTAACTCAAAACTTTTCGGAGGTTCATAAGCTATGAAAATTGCAAAAGGGTGATAGGCACTTTAATTCGGACCAACTTTGACATTGTTCGAAAGCTGAATATTTTTTAAAATCTATTTGTCCCGACGAACGTGAACTAACGACAAAATGTGTGAATGCAAGGCGAGACTGACTTCCGTCTTCCAGTTACTTTGCGTGACCTGGCAAATTAATAAGTTTTCTATTAGGCTTTCACTATGCGAGCGGATGACCTTTCACCAGTCTCGTTCCAGTCTATGGCGGTGCTACTAACCGTGCTAAACAGCGTCGAACAAAGCTAGCTTTTACTCCAACTTTATATTAATGCTCTTGATTGGTTATCAATTTCCAGCGAAGTGCAAAAACTTTGTCCCCCGCTCCTCAACTATATCAATATATCGGGTGCATTATGGATAGGAGTAAGTCATTAAAATACAACTACAGCCAAATATTCGCGCGCGTTTGCAAATCATCACAGCGAAGACTTGTGTGTTGATTTAAATTTCAGTAATTTATCTAGAATACAACACTTTTACTCGGAACAGGCAGGAAAGTTTAAAGTAAATGCACTCTCTATTTTCTGTTTGGACAAATAATTTTCCTGATTTGTTATTATAAATTAATGTTTACGTTAGCAGAACGTAACGCGGACGGAACTATCATGTCGAATTTCTTCTGCAAAGCAAGAATTCAACGCTATTTTTGAAACTGTTTCGCGGAAAATTGAAGATATTAAAATAGCTTAAAGGTTTACACAATTTCATAAATTTATTGACAACAAATTCATAAAACATTTATTATTTTTATTTAACAATTCTAAAAAAATTCTAATGAACTCTAAGGCCCGGTTCAAACGTCGAACTTTTTATGCGCCGAACGCAATTGAAACAAAAGATAATTAGGCGGCTTCTTTTGATCTAATTAGGTTCGGCGCATGAAAAGTTCGACGTTTGAACCGGGCCTTAGTTATTCCTCTTGAAATTCTCTTATCCAGTTTTATTCAAGGTTCGCAGGGATCCTGTTTTTATGGTATAATTGTTTTAGTAAAAGCTTTTATGAAAGGTACGTTCGATAATTCTTGGATTCCCATCGCTGAATGTTCTTAATATTGTTGCACAGTTTTCTTTCATTCTTAAAATGTATTTTATATGCTATTTAAATCTCATAATTGTGACGAAACTGTTTATTATAGCTTCGTCATTAAACCAAAAACGTTAGCAGATTTGGTCCCATTTAACAACATAGTAGTAGTATGTGGTAGTTGGGGGTTAGTAGTTTTTTGGGCGTTGGACAAAAATTCTATTGTTCTTTTCTATTGTTCTTTTTCTATTGTTCTTTTCTATTGTTCTTTTCTATTGTTCTTTTCTATTGTTCTTTTCTATTGTTATTATGAGTGTGATACAAGGGGGGAGAGGGGTGTGGTTATGGGACAAGGGACTTCCATATAAGGAGTTTGGGTTAGAGTATAAGAAAGCGTGTGACTTCAGTTGAGAGGTATTCAGGATGGCTTCCCATTCACTTGTATTGCTAGTTTAGGCAATGATATTATAGACTTGGCCACCCAAAATGAACATTTAAGAATACAGCAAGAGGAGGATTTCGCAGTAGTGAGGCAGCTATTTGTTTGTTTGAAGAGATTAACTACGATCGTGGATAAGCTGATGGACCATGTGGAGAAGTGGGGTTCATTGTATAAGACAGTCATGGAGCAGGAGAGCCAATTACAAAGTGTAGTGGTAGAGCAGCACCAATTACAAGACGATATGGATGAATACCTGAGGGAACAGACGACCCAACTTAGCCAATTACAGATGTTCCAGTATAAGGTGTTGTGTTTGGAGAACAGATGTCACAAAGAGACCCCGCCCCTAGCGCAGACTTTGACCCCGAGTGAGGGTATAAAACCCACGCGTGATCAGAGTGAGTCACAAACCTCACAGTCAAATCAAGATGAGTTACCAGAAGCCTGAAGTGTGTTGCCTATGTGTGGAAGAAGGTCGCTATCCCACGGAGCCTTGGCCTGTTGAAGCCAAAAAATGTTCTTACAAGAATGGCGGAGAAGGTTACAAGTGTGATTCTAAACCTGATTATAAGACGGGGTTTTTAGGCTGCATTTTTTATGCGGGAAACAAGACCGATGCGCAGAAGATACAGACTTGGTATTGGGAGCACGAAGTCATGTCAAAAAACAGTGGTTTACCGTTTTATGCAGGCAGGTGTCCCGGGCATAATCTATACATGAGGCTTGGTGTGAGTCATAGTGAAAACAATCCCAACCGTTTGTTTTGCGCCTGTAACGCCGCCGCCCCAGACAAGCGATGTGATTGTTTCACGTGGTTGGAGGCTTTAGAGGGAGTGAAACCTACATCTACGATACCACCCTATGTACAGAAACCTCCCAAGAGTCCTCAAGGGAAATATGTTGGAGAGGGGTTGAACCCTCATGTATATAGAAGACCAGATCTTCCCAAGACGCAACCCCCTAACGGTGTGTTAGCAGAGCCTAGAAGTCAAGAACCGAGACAGACGCCATTGTTTGGAGATTCTGCATTCTATGTACCGGTGAAGCCTGAGGGGTCACCTTCGCACCCTTATTATAGCCATGATCTTTTTAAAGGCAACCATCAGAAATCTGGATTATTTTAAGAACATTCTAGACATCACCTGTTTACAGTAGACATAAAATTGATTAAAGAACCATTGTCTGAAAGAAAAGTGTCCTAGTTGTTTATAGCAATAGAACCATAGAGGGAATGGGGTAAATCCACAATTAGTTAGATAAAAGAGAAGATATTTCAAGAAAACTTTATTTGAACACGTTAGAGAGCTCGTGTGTGGTTTACAAACGAGTACCTGAAATTAGCAACAAAACAACGTTGGTATGCCCTCATCCATTTTCAAGAACATAAAACCCATAGATTGGGAATTCAGTTTGGACATGTATCGTGAAGATTGGAGCCAAGTGATGGTAAATGTTACAGTGAAGGTGAACAATCTCCATATTCTTGAAAAAGGAAAAGATCATCTGGATTACTAAAAGATCAGAGCCTATGTGAACTCAGGAGGTAATATAACGCTGCTGGATGGGTGTCTGTACCAGTACATCGTCAAGGAGATGACAAATGAATTTCGGAAAAAGAGAGACCTTTGGTACACGCAGCACTGTTGAAATACGGTTTGGATTTGAGCGGTAGTGAAATGTCCGAGATTGGCAATCCTGTGAAATTGGCAGAGTGTCTGTTGCAATGGGAAGTGTTGAAAGACGAGAAACCCTACGAGGCCTCTGAAGAAGACATCACCTGGGTTGAAGTGGAAATATGGAAGAACGAAGGGATTGTATTCCCTCGAGAGTGGATCGCGCGTATCTTAAACTTAAACAATCATGATAAGATAATAGCTTATTTCGAGTTGGTCATGTAAGCTATATAAATGGGAAACTAGTGATCAAGAGTCATTTGAATGTTCCTCATCTTGGATTTAGTGTGTACCGTGATAATTAGTGAGCATCGGTTGGAGAATCTGAACAAAGAAATAAGAAACATACATAATTAATGAGCGTCTGTTGCAGAATCTGAACAAGAAAAAAAAAAATTAATTAGCATCTGTTGGAGCAGAACAAACGTCATTGCTATGGTCCTTATATAAGAGCAATAAAATTTGCCAACAAGCATATCATATGTCAACAATCGCAAAGAACCACCATGGGGTTAACGATTGAGTTTTATTCCAAGTTGGGGGAGCTGATTGAAAGTACCCACATGTGTTATTCAAGCTTTCAAACAAGAGTGGTGCAGCGTATGAAACATGAAGATGTCAAGAACTACGTGTACAGCGACTGCGAGGGAACGTATTATGGCGAATACGTTCAAGTTGTATACAAGATATGCGTTGACTTGAGATATTGCATCCCAGTTTCAGACGAAGTACCTTACAAAATGGAGTTTTTGTAAAGATGAAATTGACTGAATGCCTCTGAAGGAAACATCACCTGGGTTGAAGCGGAAACATGGAAGAACGAAGGGTTGTATTTCCTCGAGAGGGGATCGCGCGTATCTTAAACTTAAACACTCATGATAAGATAATAGCTTATTTCGCGTCGTTCATGTAAACTATATAAATGGGAACCTAGAGGTCGACACTCATTCGAATGTTCCTCATCTTGGCTTTAGTGGATACTGTGATTTTACTCCTCATCAGCATTTCGAATCATGATTCGGTATAGCCCCTTGAAAGACATACCTATGCCCAAGGAGGAGAGAGAGTGTGCTATTTGCCTATACACATCATTACGGAGCAAGCTGGTCAATGTCGCTTTAAAATTAGTCCAGACACGTTTAGAAAAATACCCTGATAACGTGACGAATCAAGATACGATTCAAGCCTTGATAAGCTGGATCCCTGCCGCTTATGAAGCAGAAGAAGCGTTGTGGAGTCAAGAGAAGTTGATTGCTGAATTCGAACGGGATCTTCGCGCCGATATACGTTTCTGTGGTTCAGATCTAGATGTAGTAGACACACCTGAACATTAGCATGTTTTTGATGATCGGTATGACAGGTCTCATGTTGTGGCGGGAATACCAGCATGCCTGGTCCCTGTGGAAAAAGGAGGCGGAGCTAGAGAAAGAACTTTGGACCTTAGAATCAGGGGTCCCTGTGGGAGCATGAAGAGGGATTAAGAAGAGAACTTTGAACCTTGGATGTATTGTTTAAGGAATGAGATGAACCTCATTGGTGGATAACGGCTTAACCTATTGAAGGCTTGGTTACAGGAACCGCTATATAGAGCAGAATGAACAAACCTTTTCATCACAGTTTCATCATGACGCAGAGACAAGTCGATCTGAAGCAAATGCAGAGCCATGAACCTTGTATGGAAACCAAGAGAACCTTGGCCAAAGCCACCCCGAAACTGTTGGAACTGCAAAAGATACAGCGTTCCAACCAGATCCGTTTGGATTATCTATTGATGGTGGCGAAGTGCGTGCAACACGGTCACATTTCGGACCATGAACTGTCGCAGTTGGAGTTTGTAAAAGAACAGTGGCCCGATTGGGATAGCAAGTACAAGTATGAAGAAACGGCCGTAAAGAACGCGCTGTTGGAACCGGCCAGAATTCAGGAAGCCATGTTGAACATTGATCAAGGGTGTCGAAAGATGCTCAAGGTAGGACTTCAACTCTATGTGGAGGTCTTGAAGCAATTTCAAGTATTTTACATGGAAGAACAACCCTTGGACTGTGGTAGGGTTCATCAACAACAACAACAGCCGATCCCCCAGAAGGAAAAGAGAACCTTTGTAGAGTATGAAGATCTGGAAGTGGCCAAGGTGAAGAAGCAAAAGAAAAAGAGAAATAAGAAGGGTTTAACCCTCGAAATCCCTCCAAGGGTCATTCCAACTTCACACCATTCACCCAAGAACCATCAAGATCTACCGTTTACTTTCCCTACCCAGACAAGCACTCCTAAGGTGGAGGAATGCCCCATACAGCCTATGAACAATTCAGAAATGTCTATGGAGCAAATGCTTCAAGAACGCTTGAAGGAACCTTTAAATGTTTGATTTAATAAAAGACACCACACTGTGATTATGAGATTTTCTTGTTGTTTATTGTCTTGAAAAACGTACATTCATCCATGGTACAACCCCTATTGGTCTGGGAGGGTTTAATAAATCAAGTAGGCCTTGCCCTTGCAGCTCCGCCTGTTTAGCTCCTTTTCGGCTCTTGCTTGCTCGAGCCTGCTGTTTTTCCACCTTAGTTCTCAAAGTCTTTAGATTTTTACCCACAGAATGTGTCTTGGCTTCAGTGCCTGGGGTAATTAAGGATGTGGGCGTGGTTAAGGGAGGCGGCAATCCGTAGGATTCAGGAAGTCTTCTACGTAGAATACGTGGTTTTGGTGTTGTAGGTGGTGATGGGGTTAGAGGGCTTGATCCTATAATGGGTACCGGTATTTTTGAAGGTGACTTCTTCTTTTTCTTAACAGGTTCGGTTGTCTCCATGCCTTGACTTCCCACAGAAGGAATTTCACTCTTCATCTCCTGAACAGGTGGTACAGTCATAACCGGCAAACCACCTTGCTTGAATTCTTTAGAATTTACGCATCATGTTTCTATAGTCCTTGTGGAGCGCTTCGAACAAACGCATTTTCGTGGTCGCTGGTAACTTGCTTTGCAAAAGTTCTTGTATTTCATCATCCATGTCCACCAACGCATTGGTGTAAGGTGTAGAATTTTCTTGCTGTTGAATGGCTTGCACTTTAAGAAAACGTTCCTGTTGAGCCTTTAAGGGAGGCTGTTGACCCCGCCCAATTGTTCTGACATTTCGGATTCAGGAACCAGATAGGCCCGTTTGTTGTACTTCATGATGCTTACATATGGTAGAATGCAAGATAAGGTCTCCTTTTTTATACTTTTACTGAGGGGATGACATACGATTGAACAACCCATCAATAACCATGGGTAACACATAACGTCCCATGGATGCCAACAGAGTTCCTATGAATCCTCCTTTTTGACGTAACACCCGTTGTCGTTGTTTAGACGACTTTCGAGGGTTGCCCAAGACACGCAAGGCTTGCTTGTGACGTCGTAGTGTCTTTAAGTGTTCCGGCGGTATGGGTACCCTTTTTCTGAGCACGTTGTAGACCATTTCACCGGTTTGAGGACGGTTGGCTAAGACTGCCAAACGTTTAGCATGTTTAGGTGTGGCCTGACACAAGGCACATACAAATTCTTGATGGGTTTGCAGTCGTTTAGACATTCTTCTTTTTCTTAATTCGATTAAGGAACACAGGCCTACCCCCTACGGTGAAGAACGGTTGTGAACTACCGCCTACTTGGGTTGGAAAGGGGTCTTTTAAACCATCGTATCGAGGGAGCGAGTCAGGTCCGAACAGTTTTCTCTTGGTCACACGATGATGAGCCTTCCTTTTTTTAACGGCTGCCTTTCTTCTTGAACGTCTCATCGTGATTAAAGAAGAGTCTGTATCCGGTCGTCTTTTTTATAGGTTTTAAAAGATGGATCCCAAGATCGGTATGTGTTTAAAGGGACTATTAGGTCCTAATAAAAGACCTGAACCTTTACGTCCACGGGTTCCAAAGCTCCTTTTGGCTGTGCGGGGTAGTTGTCTCACCGTATGCAACCTCTTTTCGCCTCCTTTTTGTTTTTTAACACGTCGACGTCTTCTCTTTACTTGACCTTTCATGATGCCGTGTTGTGACATTTGTTTCATAACCATTGACATTGTGACGCCTTATATAATTTACACGCGTCGACGTTTAGAAGCCATCGGTAGATAGACTGTCTGGTACTCTTTATCTTCAGGTAAAATATGGGTTCGTAGTCTTAGATCATCAGGGGTTTGTTGAGTAAAATCAAACAGCAGGTACTTATAGCCTGCTTCTCCCTCTTTAAGTTCGGTGGCATCACGAAAGGCTTCCTGAACCCTCAGTTGTTCTCCTGGAAAGGCTTGCTTCACCAAGTTACTCAATTGCAGCTTATCCCGCGGGTTCCTAAACATGATAACGTAATGGGAGTTGATCGAGTTGGTACGTGCCGATTTGCCCTTTGGAAACATGTTTTGAGTGAAGTACACGGTGGTGATATTACGATGATGTGTGCCTTGCGTAAATAGTTTTTCGGCTTCCTCATTGTTCGACACTTCACTCATGAGATCATAATAATAATAATAATACTTTATTATTTGCTATAGCGCACTCTCCAGAAATGCCCAAATGCGCTTTACATATATATGCAATTCAAATCTAAAAACCTAAGTTAAAATATATATAACAATAATAAATGCTAACTATATATAATAGAAATATCGGAACTTATATAAACAGTAAAAAGTTAATAATATACTAATTTAAAAAGATGTGTCTTGAGTTTCTGCTTAAAAATTACAACACTAGGACTACACTTAATGTCCATAGGTAATTTGTTCCACATATAAGGAGCGCAAACTGAGAACGCTCTGGACCCATACGATTTGGCATGATATGATGGCTGGCAAAAAAGCAACTTGTCAGCAGATCTAAGAGCTCTCTTTGGAACATAAGGTACAAGCAGTTCACTTAGGTACATTGGTGCTAGACCGTTAACTATCTTGTAGGTAAACAACAAAATCTTAAAATTTATGCGCTGTTCCACTGGAAGCCAGTGCAATTCTATGAGCAAAGGCGTGATATGATCAGCCTTGCGCGACAAGGATATGAGCCTCGCAGCCGAGTTAAGAGCATACTGTAAACGCTGGGTTAAGTAGCTAGGCAGGCCATACAATAAAGAATTACAACTATCAATTCGAGACGTAACAAATGCGTTAACGAGAGTCTTTGTAGATTCAATACTAAGATATCTGCGAACTTGGGAAATGTTCCTAATGTGGAAGAAGGCAGACTTGCAGATTTCACTGATATGCTTCTCAAAGTTCATTGTGCTATCGAACACAACCCCGATGTTCCGCGCAGATGGAGTTGGAGAAACTGGCGAGTGTCCGACAGTCACAGATTCCAACGATGGCTGTGGGCGATGTCTTGAGTGCAGAATCAGAAGCTCCGTCTTATCGTTGTTCATCTTCAAGTTGTTATACAGCAGACCAGTAGGTCGGGTTTATGTTCATACAGGTTGTCAGGCAATCCCTCCACAAGGGTCACCTGGGGATCTTGCTTCAGTTCTTGAAATCCTTCTTGCCACGTACCATAACAATAAACTACCCTCTCTAAAGGATGTTCAAACAAATCCTGACGTTGACTAGTCAGTTTTTTGGTAAAGGTGGTTTTACCACACATGGTGGGGCCCACAATAATGGTGTTGGAGGGTGTACGGATTTGAGGATTGAACCGTCGCTTCATGGTGATTGATTGTGTGTTGCACTTTTTTTCAACAGACTGGTTTTTATAGCCAACCTTCGGTAAAGGAGATAATAGCTCATGTGCAAAACCCTCTTTACCTCTTGAACAATACTGATATCTGGGGAGGTGTCCATGGGGTGGCCATAGGGATTAGTCTACTGCACTATATTTTCTAGTGCGGGTCACAACGGTGCACCGTCTTCGCATCGTGATGAAAGAATGACTCTTTTATTCGGTTACCTTTTTTTATTATAACACACGGCATACATCACGTTTACAGGTATTGCTTTGACACACTTGATTTTGCATGACCTTCTGTTTCTTCTTTTTCAAATAATGCCGTATAAGTTTACGGCACACAAAATAACACACCCTTTTATCATTGACTTGAGGGTTACCGGTAAAGGTCTTAAGGATGATTGGCAGGTGCTGATTTAAAACAACACGAAAATAAAGAAAATATATAGCATAATGTCCACATACTTTAGAGTTCATGGCTTGCAGCTGCACATCGGATTTCACAAAAGAACCATTGCCTCCTTGAATCAGTGCTTGGGTAAAGTTATCACTGTAGAATTCGGGGGGTAATCCATAACTATCGTAGAATTCCGAGGCTTGATTTGGACCTGGAAAGTACATGGCCGTCCAATGTGCCCCAGGCTTATCTTTAGGATCCGTGTTAACTATCAAACAGCTTGGGTGTTTAGCTTTAGGTATTTCATCATTTGCAAACACCCCTGCAAAGATGTGTTTGATCTTGGGGAGGCTCTTGACGATGACTACTATATCTTGCGTGTATAATCCTTCAAACGGCTGGCTTCTCATTTTAAAAGTTACGTCTCAGCGTCGGGTTTTTACGACCATCAATCTGTATGTCGTTTTCAAACTCTGGGAAGAACATAATCACCACATTTTCAGGTAGTATAGGGTTCCAACGCATCTTGACATTGACTACACCATCATTTATGCGGTACACGTAATCGGTGAGCGCTCCGCTACCGTCTCGGGTAAATTCCACCACAAATATGGTATAACCATGGGCATAGTCTTTTCGTTTTATACCGTTGGACTTACCACGCCACATGTCCCCAGTGCCTGTGTAAAGCGTCTGAAACCCTTCCACATAATCATGGGATTTGAATTCGATGCGTGGTAGAGGAGCTTCTATGCCATCACGGGTCACCTGGAGCTCTTTGATCCCAAAAGGTTGAAAATTGTAGGGGTTCTTGTCAAAAGCCCCGTCATAGGCGGCTTGTGACATTTGAACGATGGACATACGGTCAGGGACGGATCCCATGAACAGGTTGGTGAGGTTGAGTTCCGAGGTATCTCGGGCTGCACGTCGGGTAATGGGTTTCACGGTACGGATGGGGAGTTGGATCGTGTGCATGCCTTGATACTGAAGAGTTTCCACTTGTTCGTGTAATTTTTTGGATACTTGCACTTCAACGCATCTTGAGCTTCGCACTAACTTTAATAATCTTGGAATGATTGGCTTCACTATCCATGAGCACGAAGGCATCCGTATTGAAGAGAATACGGGCTTTCAGAGCGATGCCTGGAGGTATGAATCTGGGAGTGTGCAATACATCTAGCATGGGTTGAATGATAAATGTTTGCTCATGAGAAACGGCTGCATACAAATCACGCCGTTCCACCAGTCCGGCATTGTAAGTGGCATGGTCTATGTCTACCGTGGTGTCCACTGTATCCATACGCCCAGCCATATCATCATGCCACCCCCCTAACTGTAGGCCACTGTTTGTCTGAGTAGCATCAAAATTCAGTAGGTTGGTCATGTAAGCCTTCCAAGCATAATGTCCTGTGATTTCTTCTACACTGACGTCGTTCATCAGAATATCAAAGGACTTGATTAGGGAATATCCCACATTGTTGATGGGTGCTGTTTTGACTTTGTCTCCTAGATTACCGCCATTGGAGGCCACGATCTTGATGGTGATATGAAACTCAGTCTGTGAAGGGTCTCGGAAATCGGAAGAGGCAGGAATGTTCAATTCCAGAGGGCTCCATGAAGTAGAATAAGGGTAATAATCTTGCCAACGGCCATCAATCACCGAATCTTCTACAGGTAGAACATTGAATAGTTCAGTTACTTGAGGTTTTTCCACAAACACCGTATGAGTCTCCAACTCTACTTTAGGAACCGTTTGCACAGAACGTCCTCCAATCATCTTTAATAATCAAAGATGTCTTGGTTCCTTTTTCTTCTTTTCTGACCGCCTTTTCTCTGGTACTTCGGCTTTGGGGATGTTCTGCTTTGTGGCTGTTTACGTTTACGGTTACCCTTTTTATTACCGACGCGAGCAACCGTTTTATTACTCATGCCTCCAGAAAATTTGTCCTTGGTATGTTCAATGGCTCTATGTTTCAAGCTGTTGGCGGTTTCCAGAGACCGGTCTTTCAGGGCTGCTTTCACGTCTTTACCGTTCATTACGTCGTTACCCACATTCATTGCTGTCCCCAGGGCTTCACGACCCAACACTTTCAAACCGCTTTTTATTTGAGGTACAGCTATTTTCACCAGACCACGTAAAAGGGATCCAAATCCTCCGCCCCGCATACCTTGGCTGCCACGCCCTCCGCCAATGTAGATGGGAAAGGGAGGCATGGTTAATGTGTTCATCCGTATGTCTTAGGACGTATGTGTAGTTTAATGGTCACGACACCGTCACGAAACTGAACGTAATGTCCTTGTTGGTCTATTATATACACCTCCAGACTGCGGAAATTGGTGAACGCAATCCCATGGTATCGTGGATGTTTAAATTCATAAGCGTAGGTCTTCAGCATGTGTGTCTCCTTTCCCTTGGCCGGTAACACATCCAACAAAGGAGAAAACTGGTTCCCCACAAACGAGCTGGTCAAGGAGGGACAATAGACGAACAGGTCATCCAGATGGGTGGTGAAGGTGTTGTAGAAACTCACATTAAAGGATGCTGTGGTGATGTGGGCAGCTTGGGTGCTTTCTCCAAATCCCATGGGTTCGTAGTGGTTGGGGACCAAAGAGACCGATACAGGATTTCTCCAGATTTCATTAGGGTCGTAGGGAGAATTGTTCAGCGCATACATCTTTTCCCCATTCACATTGATTTCTTTCCAGGTGATAGTGGGACTGGTGTCTAAAGACAATGCCCGTCTGAGAGCATCGGATATGTAAAACACATAACGACCCGCTTGTTGTAGAATGAAATGATTTTCGTGTCCTCGTGCCAAACGTACATAACCGTTGAAGTCTTTCTGATTCTGAGCACGTGTGCATGTAATGGTTCTAGGAGCATGCCCTATATCACCATCGTGGGTAGCAGTAGCGAATCCCAAAAACTTTAGAATCGATTGGTCATCTATCCTGACACCATGTCCACGATTCAATGTGAATTCAAGCCGTTTCGTGGTGTTGTTTAAATGGAATTATAACGTTATATCGTGCTTGTTCAACCATGGTCCGATATTATTCGCCATGTAGGATCCAGGTTTCAATTTGACTGTGACCCATTTTTGGATTAACGTCACGTAATAGGTGAACTTGTTGTTTTGATACGTGATGTTGAAAGGCCCCGTTGCTATGTTAATTAGTTGCTGCATGTCATACAACAACACATCCGGATCCACATATTCCATCTTGGGAAGCAGCATAGGGTGACTGCAAAATATTTAAAGAACTGTAAAGCGGCTGCTAGTGCTTTTATGAATTACGTTTAATTCGTCATTAAAAGAGAGATTTCAGATAACAAATCGTTGCTCGCAAGTCGGCAGTGTTCACAGCCGTGAAGCTAGCGCGGATATGGCTTTTTTGAGTACTTTGCTTTTTATCCAATCAGCGCATGCAACGTCCAGAATCTGGACGCTTGACACGGGTGTTTGAAAGGATTTGTGTCAGACCTTCCTTTCCTTCTTCCCCCTCACCACCCCTTCTTTCTTTTTTCCCTCTCCCATTCTCACCCTCCCCCCCTCCCCCCCCCCCCCACCCCCCATAGGGCTGATATTCGGGTTACTTTCCTATTTTTTTTCAAATAACGCTGATCCCGGAATCGGCGCGGACAACCTCGTTCGCCGTCTATTTTCCTCGTGATATAGCCATTTTATTATGCGGGACACTTATTCTTCTGTGAAACGTGATTAGAACCACCCCCCCCCCCCCCCCTCCCTCTTTACCACCCTCTCAGATGTGAGGTAACAGTTATAATCGATAACCCAGCAGTTAACTTAACTTACTAAATCATAAGATCGGTTCATTTCATGAGGCCTGGAATACAGACATTTCGCATTTTTTAAGTCAAGTCTTACTTTCCGTTTTAGATTGCGATCTTTAGGTCAAACTACGCGGACCGGAAGATGAGGATTCTGGATTTACTGATCAGTCGTTTACTTAGCGCGGTTAGCCCAAAATACAATTTTCGCGTCAGTAGGACTGAGTTGTTGGATGTTTACCACATGCGATACAGCTGCTAAAGTGTATTTATAGAGGTCAGGGAAGTGTATACTGTCCTTGGGTGGAGAGAGTGTTGAAAGGTACATCATACACATGGGTGAACAATAGTGATCGTGAAAAAATATCAATGCCTGGTGAGTTAAATGTATGATAATAGTTGTACAGGAGTTATTCTATGTTTCCAGTAATTTATTTATCTTCTTGACTGATGGTTTAACGTATACAAGTGATTGCACCACACACAATAACAATGATCAAATGATATTACCATGCAGGTAGACTGGACGTCGAGAAGCTAGAGGTCAAATAAACAGGATCTCTGTAGGGGAATGGTTTCTATTGTTTATTTTTTTAGAAAGCACACACCAGGCACAAATGAACGTAAAAAGGCCGGGTTTCTCTATTTTAAAAATGTGTTCGTCGTAGAGCAATACATTTTGGTAGTCAACAAAACATAACCTGATAAGTTAAAGTGGCTATGTCATGAGATGCGCATGAACAGGTTTCAAGCAATTTAATGATATGCATAACACTTGAAAAATTGTAATGAGTTTCAGTTCCTTGCGATCGTGATACAACGACAGTTATATTATAATACAAACTGACTCTTTCTCGAAGGCATTCAGTTAGAAAAACATCTTTTTTATTGTTATCACTGCTGCAATGAAGATTCGGTTGGCTAAGACTGCCAAACGTTTAGCATGTTTAGGTGTGGCCTGACACAAGGCACATACAAATTCTTGATGGGTTTGCAGTCGTTTAGACATTCTTCTTTTTCTTAATTCGATTAAGGAACACAGGCCTACCCCCTACGGTGAAGAACGGTTGTGAACTACCGCCTACTTGGGTTGGAAAGGGGTCTTTTAAACCATCGTATCGAGGGAGCGAGTCAGGTCCGAACAGTTTTCTCTTGGTCACACGATGATGAGCCTTCCTTTTTTTAACGGCTGCCTTTCTTCTTGAACGTCTCATCGTGATTAAAGAAGAGTCTGTATCCGGTCGTCTTTTTTATAGGTTTTAAAAGATGGATCCCAAGATCGGTATGTGTTTAAAGGGACTATTAGGTCCTAATAAAAGACCTGAACCTTTACGTCCACGGGTTCCAAAGCTCCTTTTGGCTGTGCGGGGTAGTTGTCTCACCGTATGCAACCTCTTTTCGCCTCCTTTTTGTTTTTTAACACGTCGACGTCTTCTCTTTACTTGACCTTTCATGATGCCGTGTTGTGACATTTGTTTCATAACCATTGACATTGTGACGCCTTATATAATTTACACGCGTCGACGTTTAGAAGCCATCGGTAGATAGACTGTCTGGTACTCTTTATCTTCAGGTAAAATATGGGTTCGTAGTCTTAGATCATCAGGGGTTTGTTGAGTAAAATCAAACAGCAGGTACTTATAGCCTGCTTCTCCCTCTTTAAGTTCGGTGGCATCACGAAAGGCTTCCTGAACCCTCAGTTGTTCTCCTGGAAAGGCTTGCTTCACCAAGTTACTCAATTGCAGCTTATCCCGCGGGTTCCTAAACATGATAACGTAATGGGAGTTGATCGAGTTGGTACGTGCCGATTTGCCCTTTGGAAACATGTTTTGAGTGAAGTACACGGTGGTGATATTACGATGATGTGTGCCTTGCGTAAATAGTTTTTCGGCTTCCTCATTGTTCGACACTTCACTCATGAGATCATAATAATAATAATAATACTTTATTATTTGCTATAGCGCACTCTCCAGAAATGCCCAAATGCGCTTTACATATATATGCAATTCAAATCTAAAAACCTAAGTTAAAATATATATAACAATAATAAATGCTAACTATATATAATAGAAATATCGGAACTTATATAAACAGTAAAAAGTTAATAATATACTAATTTAAAAAGATGTGTCTTGAGTTTCTGCTTAAAAATTACAACACTAGGACTACACTTAATGTCCATAGGTAATTTGTTCCACATATAAGGAGCGCAAACTGAGAACGCTCTGGACCCATACGATTTGGCATGATATGATGGCTGGCAAAAAAGCAACTTGTCAGCAGATCTAAGAGCTCTCTTTGGAACATAAGGTACAAGCAGTTCACTTAGGTACATTGGTGCTAGACCGTTAACTATCTTGTAGGTAAACAACAAAATCTTAAAATTTATGCGCTGTTCCACTGGAAGCCAGTGCAATTCTATGAGCAAAG
Source organism: Actinernus sp. WN-2022 (assembly GCA_030867875.1). Classification (NCBI taxonomy): domain Eukaryota; kingdom Metazoa; phylum Cnidaria; class Anthozoa; order Actiniaria; family Actinernidae; genus Actinernus; species Actinernus sp. WN-2022. Next base: position 41,780,731 of record JAOWCC010001368.1, read on the forward strand.
GCGTGATATGATCAGCCTTGCGCGACAAGGATATGAGCCTCGCAGCCGAGTTAAGAGCATACTGTAAACGCTGGGTTAAGTAGCTAGGCAGGCCATACAATAAAGAATTACAACTATCAATTCGAGACGTAACAAATGCGTTAACGAGGGTCTTTGTAGATTCAATACTAAGATATCTGCGAACTTGGGAAATGTTCCTAATGTGGAAGAAGGCAGACTTGCAGATTTCACTGATATGCTTCTCAAAGTTCATTGTGCTATCGAACACAACCCCGATGTTCCGCGCAGATGGAGTTGGAGAAACTGGCGAGTGTCCGACAGTCACAGATTCCAACGATGGCTGTGGGCGATGTCTTGAGTGCAGAATCAGAAGCTCCGTCTTATCGTTGTTCATCTTCAAGTTGTTATACAGCAGACCAGTAGGTCGGGTTTATGTTCATACAGGTTGTCAGGCAATCCCTCCACAAGGGTCACCTGGGGATCTTGCTTCAGTTCTTGAAATCCTTCTTGCCACGTACCATAACAATAAACTACCCTCTCTAAAGGATGTTCAAACAAATCCTGACGTTGACTAGTCAGTTTTTTGGTAAAGGTGGTTTTACCACACATGGTGGGGCCCACAATAATGGTGTTGGAGGGTGTACGGATTTGAGGATTGAACCGTCGCTTCATGGTGATTGATTGTGTGTTGCACTTTTTTTCAACAGACTGGTTTTTATAGCCAACCTTCGGTAAAGGAGATAATAGCTCATGTGCAAAACCCTCTTTACCTCTTGAACAATACTGATATCTGGGGAGGTGTCCATGGGGTGGCCATAGGGATTAGTCTACTGCACTATATTTTCTAGTGCGGGTCACAACGGTGCACCGTCTTCGCATCGTGATGAAAGAATGACTCTTTTATTCGGTTACCTTTTTTTATTATAACACACGGCATACATCACGTTTACAGGTATTGCTTTGACACACTTGATTTTGCATGACCTTCTGTTTCTTCTTTTTCAAATAATGCCGTATAAGTTTACGGCACACAAAATAACACACCCTTTTATCATTGACTTGAGGGTTACCGGTAAAGGTCTTAAGGATGATTGGCAGGTGCTGATTTAAAACAACACGAAAATAAAGAAAATATATAGCATAATGTCCACATACTTTAGAGTTCATGGCTTGCAGCTGCACATCGGATTTCACAAAAGAACCATTGCCTCCTTGAATCAGTGCTTGGGTAAAGTTATCACTGTAGAATTCGGGGGGTAATCCATAACTATCGTAGAATTCCGAGGCTTGATTTGGACCTGGAAAGTACATGGCCGTCCAATGTGCCCCAGGCTTATCTTTAGGATCCGTGTTAACTATCAAACAGCTTGGGTGTTTAGCTTTAGGTATTTCATCATTTGCAAACACCCCTGCAAAGATGTGTTTGATCTTGGGGAGGCTCTTGACGATGACTACTATATCTTGCGTGTATAATCCTTCAAACGGCTGGCTTCTCATTTTAAAAGTTACGTCTCAGCGTCGGGTTTTTACGACCATCAATCTGTATGTCGTTTTCAAACTCTGGGAAGAACATAATCACCACATTTTCAGGTAGTATAGGGTTCCAACGCATCTTGACATTGACTACACCATCATTTATGCGGTACACGTAATCGGTGAGCGCTCCGCTACCGTCTCGGGTAAATTCCACCACAAATATGGTATAACCATGGGCATAGTCTTTTCGTTTTATACCGTTGGACTTACCACGCCACATGTCCCCAGTGCCTGTGTAAAGCGTCTGAAACCCTTCCAAATAATCATGGGATTTGAATTCGATGCGTGGTAGAGGAGCTTCTATGCCATCACGGGTCACCTGGAGCTCTTTGATCCCAAAAGGTTGAAAATTGTAGGGGTTCTTGTCAAAAGCCCCGTCATAGGCGGCTTGTGACATTTGAACGATGGACATACGGTCAGGGACGGATCCCATGAACAGGTTGGTGAGGTTGAGTTCCGAGGTATCTCGGGCTGCACGTCGGGTAATGGGTTTCACGGTACGGATGGGGAGTTGGATCGTGTGCATGCCTTGATACTGAAGAGTTTCCACTTGTTCGTGTAATTTTTTGGATACTTGCACTTCAACGCATCTTGAGCTTCGCACTAACTTTAATAATCTTGGAATGATTGGCTTCACTATCCATGAGCACGAAGGCATCCGTATTGAAGAGAATACGGGCTTTCAGAGCGATGCCTGGAGGTATGAATCTGGGAGTGTGCAATACATCTAGCATGGGTTGAATGATAAATGTTTGCTCATGAGAAACGGCTGCATACAAATCACGCCGTTCCACCAGTCCGGCATTGTAAGTGGCATGGTCTATGTCTACCGTGGTGTCCACTGTATCCATACGCCCAGCCATATCATCATGCCACCCCCCTAACTGTAGGCCACTGTTTGTCTGAGTAGCATCAAAATTCAGTAGGTTGGTCATGTAAGCCTTCCAAGCATAATGTCCTGTGATTTCTTCTACACTGACGTCGTTCATCAGAATATCAAAGGACTTGATTAGGGAATATCCCACATTGTTGATGGGTGCTGTTTTGACTTTGTCTCCTAGATTACCGCCATTGGAGGCCACGATCTTGATGGTGATATGAAACTCAGTCTGTGAAGGGTCTCGGAAATCGGAAGAGGCAGGAATGTTCAATTCCAGAGGGCTCCATGAAGTAGAATAAGGGTAATAATCTTGCCAACGGCCATCAATCACCGAATCTTCTACAGGTAGAACATTGAATAGTTCAGTTACTTCAGGTTTTTCCACAAACACCGTATGAGTCTCCAACTCTACTTTAGGAACCGTTTGCACAGAACGTCCTCCAATCATCTTTAATAATCAAAGATGTCTTGGTTCCTTTTTCTTCTTTTCTGACCGCCTTTTCTCTGGTACTTCGGCTTTGGGGATGTTCTGCTTTGTGGCTGTTTACGTTTACGGTTACCCTTTTTATTACCGACGCGAGCAACCGTTTTATTACTCATGCCTCCAGAAAATTTGTCCTTGGTATGTTCAATGGCTCTATGTTTCAAGCTGTTGGCGGTTTCCAGAGACCGGTCTTTCAGGGCTGCTTTCACGTCTTTACCGTTCATTACGTCGTTACCCACATTCATTGCTGTCCCCAGGGCTTCACGACCCAACACTTTCAAACCGCTTTTTATTTGAGGTACAGCTATTTTCACCAGACCACGTAAAAGGGATCCAAATCCTCCGCCCCGCATACCTTGGCTGCCACGCCCTCCGCCAATGTAGATGGGAAAGGGAGGCATGGTTAATGTGTTCATCCGTATGTCTTAGGACGTATGTGTAGTTTAATGGTCACGACACCGTCACGAAACTGAACGTAATGTCCTTGTTGGTCTATTATATACACCTCCAGACTGCGGAAATTGGTGAACGCAATCCCATGGTATCGTGGATGTTTAAATTCATAAGCATAGGTCTTCAGCATGTGTGTCTCCTTTCCCTTGGCCGGTAACACATCCAACAAAGGAGAAAACTGGTTCCCCACAAACGAGCTGGTCAAGGAGGGACAATAGACGAACAGGTCATCCAGATGGGTGGTGAAGGTGTTGTAGAAACTCACATTAAAGGATGCTGTGGTGATGTGGGCAGCTTGGGTGCTTTCTCCAAATCCCATGGGTTCGTAGTGGTTGGGGACCAAAGAGACCGATACAGGATTTCTCCAGATTTCATTAGGGTCGTAGGGAGAATTGTTCAGCGCATACATCTTTTCCCCATTCACATTGATTTCTTTCCAGGTGATAGTGGGACTGGTGTCTAAAGACAATGCCCGTCTGAGAGCATCGGATATGTAAAACACATAACGACCCGCTTGTTGTAGAATGAAATGATTTTCGTGTCCTCGTGCCAAACGTACATAACCGTTGAAGTCTTTCTGATTCTGAGCACGTGTGCATGTAATGGTTCTAGGAGCATGCCCTATATCACCATCGTGGGTAGCAGTAGCGAATCCCAAAACTTTAGAATCGATTGGTCATCTATCCTGACACCATGTCCACGATTCAATGTGAATTCAAGCCGTTTCGTGGTGTTGTTTAAATGGAATTATAACGTTATATCGTGCTTGTTCAACCATGGTCCGATATTATTCGCCATGTAGGATCCAGGTTTCAATTTGACTGTGACCCATTTTTGGATTAACGTCACGTAATAGGTGAACTTGTTGTTTTGATACGTGATGTTGAAAGGCCCGTTGCTATGTTAATTAGTTGCTGCATGTCATACAACAACACATCCGGATCCACATATTCCATCTTGGGAAGCAGCATAGGGTGACTGCAAAATATTTAAAGAACTGTAAAGCGGCTGCTAGTGCTTTTATGAATTACGTTTAATTCGTCATTAAAAAGAGAGATTTCAGATAACAAATCGTTGCTCGCAAGTCGGCAGTGTTCACAGCCGTGAAGCTAGCGCGGATATGGCTTTTTTGAGTACTTTGCTTTTTATCCAATCAGCGCATGCAACGTCCAGAATCTGGACGCTTGACACGGGTGTTTGAAAGGATTTGTGTCAGACCTTCCTTTCCTTCTTCCCCTCACCACCCCTTCTTTCTTTTTTCCCTCTCCCATTCTCACCCTCCCCCCTCCCCCCCCCCCCCCCCACCCCCCATAGGGCTGATATTCGGGTTACTTTCCTATTTTTTTTCAAATAACGCTGATCCCGGAATCGGCGCGGACAACCTCGTTCGCCGTCTATTTTCCTCGTGATATAGCCATTTTATTATGCGGGACACTTATTCTTCTGTGAAACGTGATTAGAACCACCCCCCCCCCCCCCCCCCTCCCTCTTTACCACCCTCTCAGATGTGAGGTAACAGTTATAATCGATAACCCAGCAGTTAACTTAACTTACTAAATCATAAGATCGGTTCATTTCATGAGGCCTGGAATACAGACATTTCGCATTTTTTAAGTCAAGTCTTACTTTCCGTTTTAGATTGCGATCTTTAGGTCAAACTACGCGGACCGGAAGATGAGGATTCTGGATTTACTGATCAGTCGTTTACTTAGCGCGGTTAGCCCAAAATACAATTTTCGCGTCAGTAGGACTGAGTTGTTGGATGTTTACCACATGCGATACAGCTGCTAAAGTGTATTTATAGAGGTCAGGGAAGTGTATACTGTCCTTGGGTGGAGAGAGTGTTGAAAGGTACATCATACACATGGGTGAACAATAGTGATCGTGAAAAAATATCAATGCCTGGTGAGTTAAATGTATGATAATAGTTGTACAGGAGTTATTCTATGTTTCCAGTAATTTATTTATCTTCTTGACTGATGGTTTAACGTATACAAGTGATTGCACCACACACAATAACAATGATCAAATGATATTACCATGCAGGTAGACTGGACGTCGAGAAGCTAGAGGTCAAATAAACAGGATCTCTGTAGGGGAATGGTTTCTATTGTTTATTTTTTTAGAAAGCACACACCAGGCACAAATGAACGTAAAAAGGCCGGGTTTCTCTATTTTAAAAATGTGTTCGTCGTAGAGCAATACATTTTGGTAGTCAACAAAACATAACCTGATAAGTTAAAGTGGCTATGTCATGAGATGCGCATGAACAGGTTTCAAGCAATTTAATGATATGCATAACACTTGAAAAATTGTAATGAGTTTCAGTTCCTTGCGATCGTGATACAACGACAGTTATATTATAATACAAACTGACTCTTTCTCGAAGGCATTCAGTTAGAAAAACATCTTTTTTATTGTTATCACTGCTGCAATGAAGATTCAGGCTGAAGAGAAACACATTCTGGCGAGTTTCAGTGACAGGTTGTCGAATTTACCGTAAACCACATTTCTAGGTATGCGAGTTGTGCTTTCTCGATGAGAACCTACAAAATGTACTCATATATTCTCTCTCCAACTTTCAGGGAGATAACATTACTTACAAATGCAAGAGTTCTTGTAGTCAGAAACGTATTAAAGGGGACGAATGCAAGCAGGAATGAACAACCGAAGCGTAATTTCACTGGCCGCCGAAACCCGGGCACTGTAAACACGAAACTCGCACCTCAAAAGCGGTGTTTGAAATCGTTTCAGGCTTCGTAAATGTTCCAGACAAGGATTATACTCTTGTGGGCTTTCCTGACACGTTCTCCAGTGTTCTTTCAGGCTCTTCAAAATCTTTCTGCGACCAGATTTGTTTTCCTCGTCCATCACGGCCAGTTGGCAGTTGAGCCGCCATTGAAGCTCGAAGTTCTTGTCGATGCCAACCCAAAATATCATTACAACTACATCTGAATACGAACATTTCTGGTAAATATAAAACTTGAACAACTAAATATGAAAGATAAACTACTATATACTAAAATGAGAGATGGCTGCGATGTAGACGGATTGAATAAATGTTGTGAGCTCCTCGGGATATATTTGCTTTTCAAACTTGAAAGCGTTGGCGAACAATTTCAAGTTTTGGGTGGCTTAGTACCCAGGCCTGTTATTCATGACAGAGCCCCTTTAAGCTAATGTAGCCATCATTATCACGTAATTTGTCCATTTCTAATAGGTTTCTTATAAATTTTTATTACCTCTCAAAACGTTTTATTATATATTTTAAAAATCTCTTTCATGAGATGAAGGAATCTAAAACCCGATCTCGATTGGTTGAGTTAAACAAAAGTTTTTAAATTTTAAATTTTGGCAATTTTACCGCCAACAATTGGCGGGAAATAAATAACATAAAACCATTTATGAAAATATCCCTTGTTTTAACTTTTAGAGTACGAAATATTGGTGCATCATATTTTGCACAATAATAAAGCGCTTTATTAATAACAACGTGTTCTTTAAAAAAAAATTGTTATATTATAACAGCTTAGAATCGAAGCCTTATACAGTCAAACTTGTATTAAGCGGTCACTCTCTATTAACTCTTTACCGTCCGAGCCTGTAAATAGGAGACGTGTAAGTCCGTTACTAGAAACATTATTGCATCACATCTAGACATGCTGGAAAGACAATGTTGCGATATTATGATATCATTAAGGGATGTATGGCTTCAAAGTCCGAGATATAACAGGGATCACTCGACTCTTTCACTATGGAGAAAAGCTCATTTGTTTTGGCGATTGTTTCGTTTCTTCGATTTTCACGAATTTCGAGGAGCTGAAAATCGGCTCAAAAAAACCTTCCCATACGCACTTGAAGTCAAGAGCAAACACAAAATAACCACTCAGTCGTTACAGTACCTTGTTTAATCTTTCCAACCAGCAGGTTTGTTTTCACAAAACACACCAAGCGACGGTGAACCACGCCGATGTTTGCACTGCATTTCACTCGACCACATTTTCCTGCTCCCACCTCCAATTGCATGCTGGGTAATGGACAAACAAATCACAAGGGGTCTCCCCCTCTGGGACTCCCGTAGGATTTTTTTTATAAGTCTTTTACCCCTACAACCAAGAGCGGTGATTTGGACTCAAGCCGTTGCTTTAAAGTGACAAAAACACATCCTAATAGGTTGAGCAGGGGTAAAAGAATGCCAACTGCAGGATTCCAAGGATTTCATTGAATATTTTTTTCCTGTCTCAAAGCACAAACACAACGGAAAAAAACCTGTGAAATCCCCTCACAAAGCCTACTAGAAGCAAACGAAGTACTTTTCAGCCAGCACATTTCATTAGAAACCCTACCGAAGCAGCCATACCTACCGTCAACGAGTGAGCAGAATTCTCCCAAATGGCATTGTGGGAAAAGTTTGAACCCTCGGCTTAAAAAGTCAGCAGTATTTAACTAGCCCGGGCTAGCTGAACTTGAACTGAGGGGGGAGGGTTGAGTTAGCACTCAGGATTTCACCAATTGAGCTCAAACACGACCGGACGACAAAGAATTGAGCAGTCACTTCTCTTATTTACTGTAAACTTGACCTCTGTTAAACGGTCACCTCTATTAAGCGGACGCGGTCACCTTTTGGAAGTCCCAATGGCCTACGTTTATTACTCCAGCGCTGCTATGGCAGCGGCCGGAGTCTTAAAATGCAGTCTTTTTTTCTATCGTCTACAGAAGTTGATCAGTTCAGACCTTTACCGCTAACAATGTGGGTCAGAGGCGCTGTGATCGAGCGATAAAGCGTGAGGCATACGCATTAAATGTTATAGATTTATTTAACACTGTTTACATGACATAATATCATTACCGTCTAATTACCACTATGGAAATGTGAAATGAGCAACGTGTAAGACTTCGAGGCGCTATCAGTTCTACTTTCTCGTCTTATGATTCTTGTAAAGGAACTGTTATAGACCCAAAAATACACGAACAACGTAATACATTCATCTGGGCTGTCTGAACAGATCCAATGCAAAATTATAACGAAATACAATATCAGCTTAAGTGTATCCAAACACATTTAGATATAAAGGCATCGAATTATAATCTCAGGTTAGATTTCGTCAGGCGCGCTAAGATAAGAAAGGTTAAGGCTCTCAGACATGGCGAGACGAGGAGGTATGGATTTCGATGAGTCATTGCCAGAAAACGGGCAGCTAAGAATAACCTGGTTAGAGAGTCTTTCTACTGGAGTGAGAGACATTTTGCATGTCTGTTAATATGGGGAAAGTTGAGGAAAATCAACTTTGGAGCATAAATCCTCATTGGGATTTTAAATGAAGTAAATACCGACAAGCGGCATATTTATGGGGTGATTCTTCTGAAGAGAAGATAGTTTACACTGGGGTCAAAGAAAATCAAAACACTGATATAAATGTTGCAGACAAAATATGTACTCTTGTGGGATCTCCACTGTGCTTTCGGGCTGGCGACATTTGTTTCCTTCGTCCACCATGGCCAGTTTGCAATAAAGCCGCTGTTGAACCTAAAGTATAGAATGGGCCCTCAAAAAATCGCGAGTTTCGGCAAAATTCAAGCAAGTCTCGAAATATCGGCCTTTCAAAAAAGAGTAACTAGGGTCACGGCGTCTCGGCGAGTCTTGGATTTGACCATGCTATTCCCCTACACCCAGATATCATGCAAATATAATGCTCACTTTGAAAATCATACGAGTTCGGATTAATCCTAGATTGCGAGAGAAAACCTGAATAAGAAATGGTGGAACTACGTTACGTGACTGATCGAACACGCAACCGGCATGTTACATTAATTCTAGCACTAAATATTATAATTTTAGGCGAACGTGTATGTGTTTGGGTACATTGTTTAATTGTGTCTAATTCTTCATTGGATTTCTGACTAATAAATATTTCTGGATCTAAAGAACAACAACTTCGGATATGTGATTAGAATGTGTTTTTTTCTCTTTCCAAAGCCAAATTATCGACCAAATATACGAAAGAGAGTACCCAAGCATTGAAAGCACAGGACAAAATATTCAGTCGCAGTATAAACAATCAATAATAAATATTCCACTGCGAGTTTAATATTGTTGTTTCCGTCGGCAAGTTGACCTCAAATCATAATTGATCAATTTCCCAGTTGAAGAGAACTATTTTAAAATCTCGCAAAATATCCTGATACGAACATTACTGCCATATACATCAGAGAAACGTCTTAGGATGATAAACTGGCGGTGTAAATAATGTTGTCGGGTATAGGTGGATGCAATGAGATCCGCAGATCAGCTTGTAGAAGCGATTCAACTTAAGCCTTGGGCCATCATATCAGCAGTACAGAAAAGAATATCCCGCCACTCGATTTAGGTTGTGAGAAAACACTGCTACTGCGGTCCGCAGTTAACTCGAATAATTAACAATCAGAATAATATTATAATTTTGTCGTTCTAAAATGTTTGAATTTGGAGTAATTCTCAATATGAATTGTCCAAGGTTTTGATAAATTGTAACAAACTGACTCAAAAACAATGCTAGCTTATCGAGAGAACGGGAATTGGAAACCCAACCTAACCTCGTCCCCGGGTCCTTCTCGGTCAGATCCAAGATGGCCGCCATCTTGGGTCTGACCGAGAGGATCCCGGGGACCATAAGACCACAGGGAGCCCAGAATCAACCTACAGAAACAAAAATGAAGAGGATTTTTTCATGATTCGTTTTGGGCCATCCGGCTACAGAGCAAGTGTGATACCACAACGCTTATCAAACACCGATAGTGACTCGTGAAACAAAGTTTAATATATATCCAGTTCAGTTATGGCAGGAGCCCATTACTAATTAATGCCTCCTGGTTATGGTTAATATTCTCTAGTCTTCACCGGTAGAACACGCAGGCGTATGAGGTCGTGTGAACTCGACATTTAATATTTTTTTGTTATTATTTTTGTTAATTAAATTAGAAAATTAATTAATAAGCGCTAGTGCACTTGTGTTTTGACTCGTGTGGAAATTTAGATCACATCCTAGTATTTTTGGGCTTCCCGTGTTATCCTGGCTTACTTGAAGTCGCTCGTGTTCACTCGTGTTTACTCGTGCGCGGTTCACTCGTGTTTACTCGTGTTCTGACTCATATGGAGTTTTAGATCAGATTGACTGTGCGTGTTAACTTTCGCATCTGATTGTGCGATCGCAAAGTGCCAAAAACGCAGGGTAAGCTAAGAACAGGTAACCTGAAACACCTAAGATGATAACACAATTTATATTATTGATTTGTTTATTATAATGTTTTGCTAATTAAATTATGAATCGCTAGTGCACTCGTGTTCTGACTCGTGTGGAGTTTTAGATTAGTTCGTCAGCATTTGTATCTTAGTATTTTCCTATGTTCAGTGTCATCCAAGAGTATCCTAGCTTACTTAACCTCGCTCGTGTTCACTCATGTTCTACTTGTGTTCGTGTTAAGTTGTACTTGTATTTACTGGTGTTCTAACTCGTGTGGAGTTTTAGATCAGATCGACTGTCTGTGCGTACTTTCGCATCTGATTGTCCGTTCGTATTAATATGGCAAACACGCACTGAGGTGTATGAGAGCATCCGCGTTGCAAACGATAAGCCAGAGTTCTATCGGAGTTCTATCGGCGACAGAAGTTGACCGGATCAGACCTTTGCCGCTAACAATGTGGGTCGGAGACGCTGTGATCGAGGGATAAAGCAGGAGACATGCGCATTAAACGTTATAGATTTATTTAACACTGTTTACATTACCTAAAATCATCACCGAATAATTTATACCACTATGGGAATGTGGATGATCAACGCGTGAGATTTCGAGACGCTATCGGTACTTTTTAACTACTTTCTAACCTTATAATTCTTGTAAAGGAACTGTTTTTGACCCACAAATACATGAACAACGTAATACATTCGATTTGCGCTGTCTGGACAGATCTGATGCACATTTAAAAACGTAAGCGAAATACAATCTCAGGTTGAGTGTATACAAACACGTTTGGATATAAAGGGGTATCCGATTATAATCAAAGGTTAGATTTCGTCAGGCGCGCTCAGATAAGAAAGTTCAAAGCTCTCAGACTAGGCAAGACGAGGAGATATGGATTTCGATGAGTCATTGTCAGAAATGTATTCCTAAACCGATGTCGACAATTTGGGTCAGGTCTTGTTCAAGTCCAACCACACAGTCAGCTAAGGCATGTTTTACGACAGAACAACCAGTCTTTCTACTGGATTGAGAGTTCGAGACATTATACATGTCTGCTAATACGGGGAAAACTGAAAAAAAAACTTTGACGGCAGAAACCCTAATTGAGCCAAGCGGAATATTTACATGATCCGGTAAGATTCTTACAAATCTTAGTTAAGCAGATGTGTTCAGTGTATAACAACTGAAATTATGTGCTCGTTTTCTGGTTGAAGAAATAAACTAAAGGGGACATATTTGAAGAAGTATGTTGACTTACATTGTGTTGTTGATTTTTACCCAATTGTAGTTACCTGGCACGATCTACATCGATAGAGTATTTCGTCTTACCTTATAACATATGAGCATAAATTATTCCGGAACTTGAGAACATAATAATTGAAAATTACTTGAAAATACAAGAGTGCTTGTAGCCAAAGCGTACGTATTAAATGGAGCGAATGTAATCGGGAACGAACAACCGAAACAAACACTAGCTGGAAACCCAGTACTGTATTAAATTTGTAAACTCGAATATCCAGAACGGAATTTCAGAAAGTCGTTTCAGGCTTCGTAAATGTTCCTGACAAGATATATATTCTTGTGGGTCTTCCTGACACGTATTTCCCACTGTGCTTTCGAATTAATAGTTTTGCTGTTTTCAGAACCTTGATATCGTCCTACATGTAAATTATCCGATCCCACCTATAATTTGATTCATGGGCTTGGATAATCTGCTAGAAACGACATACAGCGAAGTGCAAAAACTTTGACCCCCCACACCTCAACTATATAACTATATCGGGTGCATTATGGGTAGGAGTAAAGTCATTAAAATGCAACTACAGCCGATATCGGCGCGCGTTTGCAAATCGTCATATGGTCTCTTGCGAAAACTTATGCAGTTGATTTAAAGTTCAAGATTTCATCTAGAATACAACATTTTTACTCGGACAGGCAGGACAGCTTAAATAAACCTGAGTATTTAAATGCACTCTATATATTTACTGTTGCGAAACAGAACATATCCCTGGTCGGCGGAAAGAGAACGGGAAATGATCATGCCGAAGTGTCAGGTTCGAAGCGTGAATTCAGAGCTATTTGTGAAGCTGTTAGGAGATCTTCTGATGACCTAAAATATCGAGATAACCCATGAAGAGAAGCCATGATTACACCTGATATGTTGGTTCAGGGCCAATATCAATTCGTTTGAAACTTTGACATTATAGATTTGTTGTCAGTGATTCTAAACCAAAACTGAGAGCGATGAAGAAATTCAGCTCGATATCAGCGCAGTTATTCCGTTCTCTGTCTTCTACTTCTGTGAAGGCTGAACTGATCAGTGTTATTAGACTGATATAACGTTTCAAAGAGAAGTATGAAAGGATTCATATGTACTGACCGGAGCTGACCGTATGCACAGACTACACAAGAGCCTGGCTTATACGGTTGGAAAACGTATCGACAAAGCAAATTAAACACGTTATAGTGTATTAGCGTGAGGAAACCTCTTACAGTTTGAACATCGAGTCGTTTTCTTTAACTGTTGTGTAATGTTTATTTTTAGCTGATCCCGATGAGACGAAATTCACAATCTGATAAAAAACTGCTGTTGTTTCGAGCTGCAATATAATTACAAAATGAAACTTCGAAAATTAAATATTAAAAAGTTTGTAGCGGCTCGTTATCTACGAAATTAGGAAACTAGGATTCACAATAAAGTGATGTTGAGTAGTAGTATGTGGTAGTTGGGGGTTAGTAGTTTTTTGGGCGTTGGCCCGAACATTCTATTGTTCTTTTCTATTGTTCTTTTTCTATTGTTATTTTCTATTGTTCTTTTCTATTGTTATTATGAGTGATTCATACCAGTCATGCCATGTGGTTATGGGACAAAGGACTTCCATATAAGGAGTATGGACTAGACTACAATGTGATTTGACGTACCATGGGTTGTTTGTCAATCAAATCGAACCTTCAAGTTTCTTTGAAACAAAACTACAAACATAACAGAAAGAAGAGAAATACCAAGTGCATGCCTTGATATGCATTTCAAACATTTTCGACAGAGGATGGTAAAGATTCAAGTGGATTACAAACGCTAATTTTAGAAACTTGATTTCGCTTTAAACAGTGAACCGAATTCAAATTGCTCTAAAGTTTTCTAAAAGTAGTGTCGGTTCATCCACTCGAATCTATTGCCATCCTTCATCGAAATTATTTAATTTTTCTCCAGTGTACCTAGACAGAATGGCTCTACAAATCCAAGTAGTTATTGTCCCCTCAGTTCGATACCGTTAGCGCGCTAATGTTCTTCGACACTGAAACTTTGCAGTAATTGTTAAGTTTGTCAGCAAACATTAGCCGTTCAAGCATTTTAGATATCTCTGAACTCTGAATTGTAACGGACCTGGAACAACGACAGGGCTGATCAAAGTCAGGCTCTGGTTAAACCACAGATCGAATTGGAATTTATCTAACATTAGTTCTAGTGCTAAATTGGATTTGTACTAGCTCTAAACACCTCTAGTTTCATTTTCTAGAACACAAATCTTGTCAAAACAGTTAGTAGGTCATTAGTGAGCATCTGACGCGATTAGTTTTACTACTTTCAGATTGCCAGTAACATACATTTATATTTTAACTATTTCATGTAATTTATTAGCGAGTGTGGTTACAAATAAAGCCGGTTGTTGTTGTTCAGTTTCCTTGCCTAAAGAAGAACTGAATTTGAATTTGAAATGACCGTCGTTTCTTTGTTGGAGGTTACACAGTAATCGTGTTATTGTTTCTTGAACGCTACTAATCCTTCTATTGTTTCTTGAGTTCTGTTTTAATATGTCCCTACTACACTTTATTAAGTTCACAAACAGTTCAAAAGAGAAACAGGTAAAGCCTTTTACACATACTTTAAGGTAAAGTTCTAGACTAAGTTCTAAACCCCGCTAGTTTTTTTATTTTCGACGGCAAATTCACAGCCCTAGTGTAGTGAGTTAGCGCGCTAATTTTCTTCGAGAGTTCCGTTACATTTTTAGAAATCTAACGAGTTCTACCGTAGTTCTATTTCATAGAGCAAAATCACCGCTGTCAAGTGAGTGAAATCGCTCTGCAATAATTGTTCAGTTTGTAAGCAAACATTTCCCGTTCAAGTATTTTAGATATCTCTGAATTCTGAATTTTAACGGACCCGTGAACAACAAAGTGAGGCTCCGGCTAAACTATTGGTCCTGTACTAGTTCTAAATCCCGCTAGCCTTTATTTTCGAGAGCACATTTTTAGAAATCTAACGAGTTCTACGGTAGTTCTAAATAACCGCTCTCAAGTGAGTGAAACCGCTTTGCAGTAATTGTTGAGTTTCTAAGCAAACATTTCCCGTTCAAGCACTTTAAGTTTTAGATATCTTTGAATTCTGAATTTTAACGGCCATTCGGAACAACAAAGTGAGGCTTCGGCTAAGCCATTGGTCCTGTACTAGTTCTAAATCCCGCTATAGTTTTATTTTCGAGAGCACAAATCTTGTCAAAATGATCCTTAACGTTAATAAGTCATTATAGTGAGTCAAATTTTCCTTGAAAAAATAACTGAATTTGAATCACCTCCGTTTCTTTGTTGGTCCGAGAGAAAAGATGTTGGTGGCGTTAACAAAAGATTCCTCGTTAGCTTGATCTTGTTAGTTCCACCAACATGGCCGCCACGGCTTTGTTATTTGAATCTCTGGGGATTGGTTGCAAACAAGCAATTAGGTTCGCAAACAGTTCAAAAGAGAAACCGGTAAAGCTTTTTATACATACTGTAAGGTAAGAAAAAAATTGAGACTAGTTCCAAACCGCTAGTTTTTATTTCCGAGGGCAAATTCACAGCCCTAGTGTAGTAGGTTTGCGCTTTTTAATTCTAAATGTTCCGTTTCATTTTAGAAATCTAACGAGTTCTACGGTAGTTCTAGACCAGTTCTAAACCCCGCTAAGTTTTATTTCCGAGAGAAAAATTACCGTCTTCTAGTGAGTACAACAGTTAGCGCTAATTTTCTTGGACACAGAAACTTTGCAGTAATTGTTGAGTTTGTAAGCAAACATTTCCCGTTCAAGCTGACCAGTGTGTGGGCTCATAGATTCATAGGGGTAACCGCAGAACAGTAGGTGGGCTCATAGTTTCATGGGGAGTAACCGCTGTCTAGTGTGGGGGCTCCAAGATTCATAGGGGTAACCGCTGACCAATGTGTGTAGACTCATATATTTATGGGGGGTAACCGCTGACCAATGTGTGTGGGCTTATAGGTTCATGGGGGTTAACCGCTGTCTAGTGTATGGGCTCATAGATTGATGGGAGGTAGCCACTGTCTAGTGTATGGGCTCATAGATGCATGGGGCTTAACCGCTGTCTAGTGTGTGGGGTCATAGATTCATGGGGAGTAACCGCTGACTAGGATGTGGGCTCCTAGATTCATAGGAGGTGACCGCTGACTAGTGTGTGGGCTCCTAGATTCATGGGGGATAACCGCTGACCAGTGTGTGTGGACTCCTAGATTCATGGGGGATAACCGCAGACCAGTGTGTGGGCTCCTATATTCATAGGGCAACCGCAGACCAGTGTGTGGGCTCATAGATTCATGGTGATAACCGCGGACCAGTGTGTGGGCTCATAGATTCATAGGGTAACCGCGGACCAGTTGTTGTTTTCTTATAAAAGTTGGTTGATTCACAGTTTGAACACATAAGAGGGGAAGAGCTTGAGTGATACACAAGACCATGGCTGATATCAGTGATGAAGATATGTGTCTCTACTATGATTACATAATGGACGAAGATGAAGACATGATGTCTGAGGATGAGGAGGAAATGGTGGTTCTTTATGATTTGGTAATGAAGGGTTTGAAACCATCAGAGCCATCTTGTCTTCGAGAAGAAGGATTAGAGGAAGAAGGAAAAATCCTCTATCATTTCAAGCTGACGGGTCCTGGATAGACGAGATGATGGGAACTGAGGATGCACATAAAATGGCGGAGGACCTCGCGGAAATCTTAACCGAACAACTGGGCAATGGACTAAAGCGAAATCACGAGGAAGTGGAAGAAGAAGAAGTGGAGAATGATGATGATGAGGAAGATTTTTTAAAGATGATCGTTACATCTACGACACATAGTAAGAAATTCAGAACGACCAAAAAATCATACAACGTCACCCTGAAGTTCAAACCCCGAGAAAACATAGTGGATCTCATGGGATCAGTTCACGGTATGCTGGACCGTATGTTGGTGCACGCGAAGGATGATGTTGGTGGCCAGGACGAGGACAGCATGCAGCACATCGTTCATGGAGCAGATCTGGAACACCATATTGCTTTACCATTCATGCCTGCCCATGAATTAAATGCGGAGCGTATGGTGGACCTGATCCAAAAAGTGGTACAGAGCAAGAAGGGATTCATGGCCAACGGGGAGATGGAAGTGTGGGTCACCCATGTGAAAAATCCAAGAGGTGCAGGTAAACATGAAGAGGCCATGAATCGGTTCCTGTCAAAGAAAAAAAACACGCTAATGTCATATCTAAGTGACCTATCTCTGAAAAAAATAGTATGTCTGTCCAAAAACTCAGCTTCATGCTTCACTCTGTTTGAATCTGTGTTGCAAGGCCATCAACATCAACAAGGGCTACCCTATTTTGAGAGAGAGGTCATGGAGAGCAAGATCGCCGAGTTGGTGGGAGATTTGGGTGATGCTGAAGACACACCTTGGGGTGATGTTCAAGTCTTGAGCAGTTGGATGGGTCAGCATTGGAACAAAAATATGGTGGTTCTCGAGTATGAGAATGATGATACCCCTGTTTTTAGTTCTACGGAGGGAGAGACCCCTTTGTACATTTACAAAGTGGGTCTTAACTATCATTATGTAGTCAAGCCTCATTATTTGAAACATTACCGTGAACAAAAGAAATTATGTGAATAGTGTCACCACTTCTTCTATACCCATCGGGGTCACCTCTGTCCTTCCAGGAAAGAGCTTAACAAGAAAGGCATCTCCATCAAGGGTAAGAATAAGCGCAGCATGCAGGTTAACGTCATTAATACGAATGACCGTATCGATGCCAAACGATCTATCATCCGTATACAAAATGACGACGAACTCTGCTGCGCCAGGGCTATTGTGACGGCGATCCAGATTGAGAAAGGGGTGCGATACCGTGATTTAAGAGAGGAGACAGTCAAGGCTCGACAGCTGCACGAAGATGCGGGTGTACCTCTGGGACCGTGCGGGCACCCAGAGCTAAAAATGTTCCAGGATTATCTAATTTTTCAGGGAATCCAAATTAAAGTGTTTGATCGTATGTTGAATTGTTTGACCTTTGTGGGCGACGTAAAGAGTCGTACAACCCACAAGACGGTGTACCTTTACTTCCACGATCTCCATTATGACGTCATACGATCCATGTCGGGTTTTCTGGCCACGGCATATTACTGCACAACCTGTGATAAGGGGTACACAGATCAACAAAGACACAAGTGTACTAAAAACTGTGCTTATTGTCGCACGAGTGCCTGTGATGATGACAAAAAGAACAGGGCCTCCTGGAACTTTTGTGGTAGTTGTCATAGGAATTTCCCAACTCAGCTGTGCTTCATTAAGCACAGACAAACTACAAACCACAGCCTACCCGCTAAGAAGAAGAAGAAGAAGAAAACATCTGTTAGTTACAGCACTTGTCAACGCTACCAAGTATGTCAAGAGTGCTACCGTTTGGTCGACTTGAAAGGATGGCAGAAGATGGAAGACCACACATGTGGAGCTTATGAATGCAGGTGTTGCAAAGAAGAGGTGTTACCTGGACATTTGTGTTATGTTCAACCTGTTAAGAATGCATATGATGATGATGAAGCAGAAGAAATGGTTTAGATGGAGGATGAGGAGGATGAAGGTTTTTCATACTGTTTCTTTGATTTTGAAACCCTGCCATTCGAACCACAGCATACCGTCAACCTCGCTGTGGCCATCAAGGTGTGTGATCTGTGCGCCGAGGAGGATGTCACAATTCCTTGTGAGAACTGTGGGATTCGAAAGCATGTGTTCCGGGACATAGAGTCATTTTGCACCTGGGTCTTTGTACCCACCCACAAAGACGTGATCTGCATAGCACATAACCTGAAGGGCTACGATTCTTATCCCATCTTAGAGTGGCTCATGAAGAAAGGAGAACTACCCGAGGTTATATACCAAGGTGGCAAAGCTATCTACATCAGACATAGGGAGTTTAACATCCATTTCAAGGACAGTCTCTGCTTTCTACCTATGCCTCTAGCTAGCTTTGCCAAAACCTTTGGGTTATCCTCCTCAAAATATATATTCCCCGTCTTCTTCAACCGGTTGGGAGTGGATCCAGTAAGCGGTCAAGAGTTCCAAACCTATGTGGGCCCCTTACCGGATCTTCGCTACTATGGTTTGGATAATCTGACCAAGGACAAGGCGGATCAAGTAAAGGAATGGCACCGATAGGAAACCTTGCAAGGGTATGTCTTCAACATGCAGGAGGATATGTTGAAGTACTGTGTGCAAGATGTCCAAGTGATGATGAACGGATGCTTAGCTTTCCGTTGCTTGTTCATGAAGGAGTTTCAAGTGGATCCCTTCACGCAGTGCTTCACCATAGCTTCCACCTGTATGAGGACCTATCGCAAGCACTTTATCAAGAAAGAAACCATTGTAGTCATACCATGTCAAGGGTACAGAGCTCAAGACGTGCAATCCACCATAGCCCTTCAATGGTTGCATCTGGAGGAGCTCAAGACAGGACTTGTTTATCAAAAAGCCACCTCGCCTCAAGGAGTAGCCATGCTGGCCCAAGCCAAGGTGGATGGATATCATGCCGGAACCAACACGGTGGTGCAAGTCCATGGTTGCTATTTTCATGGGTGTCCCACCTGCTTCAAGGAAAACACCTTTAACAGTCTACTGCAGAGTCGTATGGAGGACCTCTGTACAAAGACTCGTATGAGGACGGAACGTTTACGTTCACACGGTTACAACGTAGTTGAAGTTTGGGAACACGATGTGAAGGAAAGGGTTCGGCTTTATCTAAAAGCCAACCCCAACTTCAAGTTCCCACCCAACATCCAGAAGCGTGAACCTCTACACCCCCGCGAGGCTTTGTGTGGCGGCCGTACTAATGCTTCCCGTCTCTATCATAAGGTGGGCCCTGGTGAGAAGATTCACTACGTGGACTTCACCTCTCTATACCCGACGGTCATGAGAAACAAGAGGAACACAGACCCTCGACATCCTGTGGGGCATCCAGAGATCAAAACAGAAAACCTCACCCTTGACGATGTGAGGAATAGTTATGGAATTAACAAGGTGAAAATATTACCCCCACAAGACTTGTTCCATCCGGTGCTTCCCTACAAATGTGGAGGAAAGTTAACTTTCCCTCTGTGTCGCACCTGTGTAGAGCAGAGCCAACAGACACATTGTCACCATACCGTGGAAGAACGCGCCTTGCTCAGTGTCTGGTGCACCCCGGAACTTCTCAAGGCTTTGGAAAAAGGGTACACTATCCTCGCTGTGTATGAAATCTACCATTATCCTACCACCAGCAAATATCTTTTTAGTGAGTACATCAAGAGGAACCTGAAGATAAAACAGCAAGCATCAGACTGGCCCTCTTGGTGTGTCACTGAAGAGGACAAGCAACGTTATATCGCCCACTACTTGGCTGAGGAAGGGATTGCCCTACAATATGACAAGATAACCCATAATCCAGGCCTCCGACAAGTAGCGAAACTGTTGCTGAACAGTCTTTGGGGGAAATTTGGACAGAATCCCAACATGACAAAGACAGTCTACATCAGGGCTCCTGCCGAGTACTTTAAGTTGATATATTCTGATAGGGTGGATGTGTCTAGCATCTTGTTCCTCAATGACGAGCTAGTGGAGATCCGTTACGAGGATAAGGATATGTTTACCCCAGACAACTTCAACGTCAATGTCGTGACTGCCGCGTTTGTCACCTCCATGGCGCGATTGAAACTGTACGATATTCTGGATCAGCTTCAAGAACGTGTAGTCTACTATGACACAGACTCTGTGATATACACAACTCTACCTGGTGAACAGGATGTTCCTCTAGGTGATTTCCTGGGTGATTTAACTTCCGAATGTAAACCTGGGGATTATATCACAGAGTTTGTCTCCACTGGACCCAAAGCCTATGCCTACAACACGTATATGGGATATGGTGATGTAAAATGTAAGGGAATCATCCTTAACCGTGATACGGAGCAGCAGGTGAACTTCACCAACATGCAAGCTTTGGTAGATGGGATCTGTGCCTCAAAGACCGTAACGTACCCTAATAAAATTGTGAGGGATACCAAGAAAAGAACGCTCCACACCACCTGTACTCAAAAGGTGTTCCGGATGGTCTACACCAAGAGGGTACACCAAGGGTACCATACCTTACCCTATGGACACAAAGACATACTTTAAACTCTATATATAACTAAATATCTAAATCTATAAACTCTAAAGACTATAAAAAAAACTATAATATGTGTATGTAAACTCTATAAAGTTTCATTTGAAATCATAACCCGTAGAGTGTTGTAGGTAAAAATGAGACTTCCTGCCTTGAGTGACATTTGTCAGCGATTACGGTGTCTGATTGCTTGTTGCGGAGGACGTGTGGTGGTGGTGCGTACAGGGGAAGAGGAAGCGGATGGTCATGAAGAGAAAGAAGAATATATTACCAACCTCTAAGAAATTGAACAAGGATAACGATGTGTTGCACGCTATTTATTATGATCCTCGGAACCCTGCAGGTTATGCGTATACGTTACATAAGCCTGTTAGAAAGAACTTTAAACGTAGTAAAGTGTTTGTCAATGGACGGTATGAAACATGGCAAGCGGATATTGTCGATATGCAGAAACTGAGTCGTGTTAATGAAGGTTACAAGTACCTGTTGACGGTGATTGATGTGTTATCCAAATATGCGTGGGTGCAAGCTCTAAAAAACAAATCTGGACATCAAGTCATGCAAGCATTTCAAACCATTTTCGCTCAAGGCCGACAACCGATGAAACTGCAAACGGATGAAGGTAAATAATTCTTGAATGGGACATTTCAAACCTTTTTGAAAAAAAATCAAGTGCACTTTTACACCACCCATTCCTTCATGAAGGCTCAAATTGTGGAACGTTTCAACCGTACCTTGAAAGGATATATGTTTCGCCATTTCTACAAAGTGGACAATCACCGTTATGTGGACGCTTTGCAAGACTTTGTGTCGGCCTACAATCACCGCAAACACCGGTCTATAGGTATGCCTCCCGCAGAAGTGACTGAAGAAAATGCCCAAGTCGTATGGCACCAGTTATATGATGATATGCTCAATAGCCCTCAAAGCAAATACAAGTATAAGGTGGGGGACAAGGTACGCTTGAGCAAACAGGCTCGTCTCTTCAAGAAAGGTTATCTACCCAATTGGAGCGAAGAGGTGTTTACCATAGCGCAACGTATAAAAGGTAATCCTCCCACATATAAGGTTAAAGAACACGACGGCGATTGGTTGGAAGGTCGGTTTTACGAACCCGAACTGCAGCACGTTGTTGTTGGTGAAGATCCCGCATACCGTATTGAAAGAATATTGAAACGGATGGGTCAAGGCAAGAATCAAAAAGTGTTGGTCAAGTTTCTCGGTTGGCCTGACAAGTATAACCTGTGGCTTTGGAGCAAGGATTTGAAGAATGAATGAGGAACACTTTACGGTATGGTGTCCTAGTGACTCCAATCCCATGTTACATGGGAACAACACACCTGGGGATTTTACGATCACCTTGAAAGAACCTTTGGTATTTTACAGACCCGCGACAATGGCGTGTGAGTGTCTCTCATTTGGTGTTTCTCCCGAAAGACATCTTGCTGGATACCGACGAGTCGTTGGATTATTTCATTGCTTATCAAAATCAGGACATCATGGTAACAGAACTGCAAATTATAAAACCTAACCGTTACAGCACAGTGGGATAATTGGTACGACATTTGAATGAAGGCCCTCTGAGAATCATTTACGAATTGAACGCTCCGCATTTTACGTTTGATGGTTCCACATTTGCGAGCAAAGGTACTCGTTACAAATTGGAATGGAACACTGTGACACATTGCGCCACCTTAACGTGGGATGCCGAGTTAGGGTTGAGGCTGCTGGATAACTTACCCACCATTCACATCGATGGAAGATTAGCCCCTTGGAATGACCCTGTGTACAATGTGAATGGTATTATAAACTTTAACAGACCAGGAGGCACCAGCAAACGAATTGGTGTGTACCGATACAACCCCTTATTCATAGAACAGGAACAACACGTAGGGAAAATGGTCGCTACAGACATTCCTTTTGGAAAGTTGGGTTTAAAGGATTCCTCAACAGTCATGGTGTTTCTGGAAAATGCGGTTACACCCTCGGTGATTTTGGGGTCATTACAACCGTTGGTGGGTTATTTTATAAACATGAAAGATGGTTATAAAGAACCCGAGCACACCACCTGGCATATGTTAATGCCGGGTACTTGAAAGATCTACACATAACGCTCAAGGACAAGGACAATCAAATCCTCAACTATCCTTCTGGGCGCAGCATCGTGGGTTTAAACTTTGAAAGGAAACCAGTCATGGATCAATAATTAGTGTTGGTGATCTCGAACCGAGACAGTGAAAACGTTCATTGGATGGTTGATTTATCGATGGAATTAAACTTTGATGCAGGCGAATGGGAAATGGGAATGCAAAGCATTAGCTACCCTTCCTCCAACAAGACATTTGCAACCACTCACCCTCTACGTAACTTTGGAATCAAAAACTTTGTCTCGAAGGAAACTGGACGTCCTCGGAGTGTGTTGGCGGCGGGAATTTTATTCCAGTTGTTTCCCAAGATCTTGTCACAGTTCTGGAAACCGGCGAACAACAGGGGGAAACAAAGATCGTCACCGTCATTTTTGTAGCCGGTAGTCAGGTCATGATCAGACCACTGTAGATGATAAAAGCACAGCAAGTTGAAGAAGGATCAGCTTGCAACGAGCGAAATGTTTCGCATTGTTTGTAATCCTTTCGGCTTTGACAAAACAATTTCCACGATATCATAAATGATATCATAAGAATTATAGGCTTATTATACTTAAAGGAGCAACAGAACTCTGTGTTAGTCGTAGCACAAAACAAAGAACATATGAAATATTCTGTACAGAGATCGAAAAAACGGCCAACAGTCAACATTTCAAAACGCGTGATGACATTTATGTTAATCTACGAAAACCGGAAATAAACTTCATTGGTTAAAAAGTGATGGCTCGATGACGTATTCTTCGGACTGTGTCAGGCTTTCTTTTCTCTACCCCATCTTCTCTTCTTGAAAGCCTGTACTCAGGTTAATAAGAAAGGCAATCAGTATTCTCGCACATTTGCCACAAATCACAATTCTCATTTCACGGACACAAAAAAGGCAATTCACAGGTCACGGAAATTAAATAAATCACCATCTACGGGCAAATAAACTGCCGTTTCACAATTAACGAAACAATAAATAGGCTAATCACAGATAACTCCCAGCTTATGTGTACGCATGATCCGTAAGTCAAATCTGACAGTTACAGGAAAAGCAGCCTACAACATTTTTTAGAGAAATCTTTTCAACACTCGACAAATGAACGTAGTGCATTAGATGCGGTTATAGGTAACTAGGGTTAATTTGTATCCATCTAGATCTGTTACCTATGGCGCGCCAAAGCGGACAAAAATACTCTTTCATTTAGATACAACTTGATTCCACATATATACAACTTGTTTCCAACATATACAACTTGCTGCATTTATACGTAAAACTTGTCTCTTTATATATACAACTTGTTTGATATTTATACGACTTCTTCAATAAGTATACAACTTATTCCAAATACAGTCGACTTGTTGCCATGAATATACGACTTGTCCCAATCTCATACAACTTGTTCGATAAACATAGAACTTGCACCATTTACATACAACTTGTTCTATAAATATGGAACTTGTTCCATTTATGTACAATGTGTTCATATACGTATACGTACAACGTGTTCCAAATATATATGACTTCTTATCGATTGAAAAACTAAAATATCGATTGGTTTAATGTACAACCCAACATCCTTTGCGCGTACGTGCGCTTGTAGCATTCTCGCCAATCTAACAACATGGCGGACGAGGGAGGTAGTTTTTAGTCTCGAAGTCCACAGCAGGTATTAGAAGAAATCGTAAAGGTTTTGCAGTCCTCAAATTCTGTGTCAACAACTGGAGACCCAGAATTGCCTTGAGATTATTTGACGGTACAACGTGGCACCAACTTGAATGCTGGCGTACTTCCACAAGTTCCAGCAGATCCGAGGATGGGACCATTCGGAAGAACAAACATGTTTCCATCGGCATCGATGAGTATACCACGCTCTTCCTCAGTCACAGAAGCTATGGGAAGAATTTTTCCTGGTTCATTTACAGATAGTGGTACTGCAAGCAGCATTACTCGTAATCCACAGAAAACAAGAAAACGGCCATATCCATTTTCACATAATAAAGGAGCAAGGACGGGACTGTTTTTCTTAAAGATGTGGTTCTTGTACCAAGCCCTCAAATAACGAATATTCCACGCGGCAAGCTGAGGGAGAACCTGCATTCTGAAGGCTATGTTGCCTCTGCGGTTGAGTTCTGTAGTGACTGGTCAGAGAGGAGATTCCGTACTGCCATAGAGACCATTTACAAAGAAAAACTGAACGAGTTGCCGCAGCCATTGTAAGTATGATGGCGCTAAAAAGCCTAAATCCCCGGTGGAACCATGAAGAATAGGGGGGTTACTTTGTGGTGAAAAGGTCGGTGATGCTCGTCGGAAAAGCTGGAAAAATACCCTAAAAAATACTTCACCTGGATTATCAATTAACAAAGTAAGAGAAAGATAAGCCATTTCTTGTCGTCCGTACAAATTTTCTAACTAACATTCCAGCTGTGTTCAGTTTAGTCACACGTGTATATTGTTATAACTGCTTGTTTACCTGTAAAACAGATTTTAGAACATTTGGTTTTTGCCTAAACTACCCCTAACAATGCTGGCTAGCCAATTTCAACCCCTAAAAAATGTGATGAGCATCCGGAACGACCAAATATAGGAAGCCCCTCCTGGAAATTTACCTGCAGCTACCTGTGAACTCTACCCCTAAAATTAGCAAGTCGTTTATTTGTGAGCTTATGCTCACTGACAAGTTTGGGTATTTTTATACTGGAGTACTGAGCTGTTGTATTCTTTAAAAAAAATTATGCTTGCCCCCATGGTACTCCCGGGGATTTTAGCACCACAGTACTGCTTGCAGCCAATCTGAACTTTTCCTAGCTGCCTAAATTTGAAGCGGTTTTGGTAGGTTACAATGGTTACAACAATCACTGGTTCACCAAAATGGTAATTGTAGCAATAGCTTGGAAGTACAAGTTTATTCCTGTATTCGGATCATCGTTCAAAGAGTCCACAGCTTGTGCCAACATCTGGGATTGACTAGGTGTTAGGGTAACAGCTGATCGTGGTACTTGAACATTATTATTGTTGTTCGTCTGCAGCTCGGGTACTGGTGCAGTATCATCAACACCATAGTCACCAGAAATGTCAGTAGTACTCAAAATATTTTGGGTGGCATAATTATGCAAACCTTCTATCATCAGTGGCATGGGTGTTTGACATCTTTCCGAGGATAAACCATGGTGATTCCACTGTAAAACAAACTCTTCTATACTCCTGTTGATTCTGGGCAGGTAAACATAGTGCAGTGCATATAGATGTACTTCATCAACAGGATCAAGAAAGTCAGTGCTTTCTAAGTAGTTAAATATGTTTCTGTAATTTGACACAATGTATCTTACAACATCAACCCATAAACGCTCAATACCCTGGTTATGAACTGACATGCCAGTTAAAACATGGGAACCCTCTACACCATGGATATGCAACATCAAACGAGCAACAGCAATGTTTTCAGTACCATGATAACAACGTATTCGTTGAGGTAGACCAAACAAATGGACTGCTTCGTTAAACAACTGAAGCACTGTGTCACCTCTGTTAGTTAGTGTTACAACGAAGAAATACTACTGCCCTGGAATAACCATCTATTCCCCCATGTATAACAAATCTCCATCTAATGAGTTTGTGATGACCATCTAGATGCCTGAAATAAAACCAAATAAAATGTAAATGTTGCATAGTTGATAGACTGACAAAAATAAAATATGTAATAAGTTTACAAATTAAACCACACAGTTCTTGTATCGCTGATGCTCATCACTTATTGTTAAAAATATAATCATAAACTTTAAATAACGTAACTGTTAAAAAATAGGTAGCAGCTGTTTGTCTTGATGAAATGCCAACCCCCCCCCCCCCCCCCCATTTTGTTTTTGAAGATTGTCTTACCACAACGCATTTGGTCTGGGTACACTGTACACTCGTCTCTGTATTGTTCTTAAGCGACGTAGGGCTCGGCTGATAGGATCTACTCTATTGTTCGACTCTCTGACTCTGTTTCTTTGAACAAGAAGGCCTCTTCCTCTAAGAGCTCCAAGCACTATGCGCTCACCAGAATTTGGAGATATAAATAAGATGTCTCGAACAATAGTATCTAAGCTGTTGTCCTTGATAGGACTGAACTCTTGCTCTCCCATGGGCCATCCAAGCTCTTGACGCCGTCGCCTCAATGTCCGCTCTGATACGCACAGAAACTTTGATATTTTTCGCCATTTAAAACCCACACTCCTGAATCCTCAAATTTGCATTTGTGAAATTTTCAACCCCGGCCTACCTGGTATTCCAGTCCTTATTCTTTCGCAAGGGGTACGCGGTACTGATTCAGGACTTCCATGACCTTGTTGTAGAAATGCTTGTTGTCCTTCAAAGTGAGAAACATTATCGCGCAGAATTATATTGTCCTCGGCGACATGTACTAACGTCCGAGAGGTTAAAGTGAGGCCGGAATAATTATAACATTGCTAATTATTCTGCGGGAAAGCGATTGTGATTGGCTTTTGACAAATCAGTTTGGGTATACTCTACTCCCACATCACATGAAACACATGTCAATCAATGTCAACTGCTCGCTTCATGGGAATAGTGGACTCCCAAAGCTTGTTAAAGAAGGTCATCACACTAACTAACGTTGTTATTACCGCCCTGAAGTTCAAAAGCAAAGCCTTTCGTCTGTTCGATCTTGTTATTTCCTTGGTGGGCCAATTACACAGATACAGATTTAAAACTTATCAATTCAAAGTTTAAGATACCTTGTCTTTGTAAAAGTTTTGGGTTAAATCCATGATTCGAATCGCCGCTTAGTTTTCTCTGAGAAATTAAAGAATCGTGTTGGTTTACTTTTTTTCCTATGAATCGTATAAAACGAAGAAAGTTATAACTTTGAGATCGCCGGTGCGATGTTTTTAGCTTTTAAATACTTCTAGAGCAACGTCTTAATTTGAAGATTGAATTATTCTGAATACAACGTTATGATTTTCTTTTGACGCGCTAAGTTTATAGTTTTTATTTAATGCTCTCTAAGATTTGTTTTGGCGCGTTTGCCTTTACTCAGCTTTAGACTGAATGGACTTTGCCGCCAACTCCGCCGGGGAGACTTTTTTAGCGTTTAAGTACTGTAGAGCACGTACGAACATAAGCGACGTCTCAATTTGAAGCTTGGATTATTCTGAATACAACGTTATAATTTGCTTTTGACGCGCTAAGTTTATAGTTTTTATTTAATGCTCACTAAGATTTGTTTTGTCGCGGTTGCCTTTACTCAGCTTCAGTTTGAAAGTACTTTGCCGCCAACTCGGCTGGGCGATTTTTTTAGCTTTTAAATACTTCTAGAGTACGTACGAACATGAGTTACGTCTCATTTTGGAGCTTGAACTAATTTAAACGTACGTTAAAGATTTGCTCATGACGCGCAAGTGTTATTTTAACAATAATTTTGAGCTTTGGTTCTGTGTCAATTTCAATGGCTAATCATGCGGCGGGTGTGCTATTGTTCGTGAAGGAGGAGCTAGAGAGCGCAAGAGAAGTCCCGCGGGAATATTCGAACTTCAAAACAGGAGGCGAATTCGAGGTTTTAAGACATGGCTTGGAAATATTGATTTCGATAATACTAATAGTGGTCAGATTACTATGAAAACACGGCTGGTAGTAAGTAACATACTAAACTAACTTTTCCAGGTGGTACCTAAGTATAAAATACGATTGTTAGCGAGAAAATTGGCCTCAAAGTGAGCTAAAGTGAATATTCCACTGTAGAAACAGTTAAAAAACCCAAAATTCATGGTCAAACCGATAATGCTTATACTCACTCAAATAAGTTGAAATTGGGTTGAAATTGTTCATTGATATCTCTTCTTCAAAAGCCAGGTTGTACCTAAGCTCTAGCAAATTTCATTTAACCATAAATAAACAAAACTTCTAGTTCACTTAAGCCTTTTAGTCCAAATCCTCTATTATTTTCATCGTTATTCATTGTGTAGGCTTTGAATTTAGCGCTCCTGCATCTAATAAAATGCCCGGATACCAGACAGACAGACAGACAGAAATAGTTTATTGGAGTCGTATACATGGTGTACATAGACTTTTGTCCCAACAAAGAATTAAGTAGAACGCTAGCTATTTGGTGTTTTTACAATGATGATCTATCTCGTAAGTGCACTTATACGACTGTATTCACCTTATAAGTGTGCCTCTTAATTGAAAGCAGTTATATACAAACTTCGATGCAATGGGTGCTACTGCAGATGGCGGGTTGATGATTATATTAAATAGCTGATTGTCTGACATATCTGTTGAAAAATTTAGAGCTTGGAGAAGTTTTGACCTCAGATCGTTGTAGGTATTACATTTGACAACAAAATGAAATTCATCTTCAACATTCTCGCAACACGTTTGACAGATTCGTTCTTCGGGAGGCTTATAAGGCCTTAAGTACCTGCCTCTTTCAATAAGTAACCTATGGTTGCTAACTCTTAGCCTTGTTAAAGCAATTATGTGCTTTATTATTGAGGTGTGTTCTAGGTATTTCTCAAGCTCGTAATTTTTCTTAAATAACCTAAATGTTCGTAGCTTGTTTTTTGAGCGTGGATTTTTTCTGTTGTCGTCAAACAGATCACTTTCCCATTCTTGTGTTTCAATGTCTTTAAGCCGTAATTTTATTTGGTCAAGAAATCTACGAATATTTAGATTATCGTTTTGTTGCAGCCATATGTGGCCGAAACCTAAACTGAAAATGTTTATTTTATTTTTTTCCGACCAGAAGGTAGGTTTCGCGGCTGATAAATTTAGGTCTAAATAGACCATCTTTGCAAGCACAGAGTCTTCTTTGCACATCAGTTTAGTCCAATATTTGATGCTTCTGAAGGTTGAAAGCATTTTGGTGGGAAATCTTCCAAGTTCAGCTTTACATGCATTGTTAGAAGCTGTTTTGCTTGTACCAAGTAGCATTTTGCAAAATTTTAGATGCACACTCTCTATGGGGTCATTCTGTTTAGGGGCGACGTCCGCTCCCCAAATTTCACTCCCATATAATAATATTGGGTTAATAAGTGTGTCGAAGAGCTTCAAAGTTAACCTAATATTAGATCTGAAGTGCAGGCCCATTTCTTTTCTGAGTTTGAAGAGTGCCTTTAGAGCAGTTTTTTTAGCTCCTGTTTTGCCAGGCTAAAATTGCCGAATGGGCTCAGTGTGATACCTAAGTATTTATAGGAGCTAGCATTTTCCAGTTGGTTGTTTTTAAAGAAGAATTTGTACTTATTCATTGTTTTACCATTATTATTAAAAACCATAATTTTGGTCTTGGATATATTAACTTCTAACTCGTTTCTAGAGGAGTAACCTTCTAATTTATCCAAGAGGTTTTGAAGACCATTTTTGGTTTTGGAT
This sequence comes from Actinernus sp. WN-2022, assembly GCA_030867875.1. Classification (NCBI taxonomy): domain Eukaryota; kingdom Metazoa; phylum Cnidaria; class Anthozoa; order Actiniaria; family Actinernidae; genus Actinernus; species Actinernus sp. WN-2022. Next base: position 41,811,233 of record JAOWCC010001368.1, read on the forward strand.
AACAGCACTAAATCGTCTGCATACATGAGACAGTTGACCGTTACGTTTCCAATTCGTATTTCTCCCTCTTGTGTTTGATCTAATTGGTTCGGAAGATCACTGATGAATAAGTTAAAAAGTGCAGGACTCAACATGCAGCCCTGCTTGTCCCCAATCTTACATTTGAAGGGCTCAGTGATATAGTTACCTATTTTGACAACTGCAGTGTCATTTGAATACATATCTCGTAAAATGTCATAGAATTTGCCTGAAATTCCCACATACTTCATTTTTTCGAACAGTTTTTCTCTGGAAATGCTGTCAAATGCTTCTCTGAAATCGACAAAGCACGAAAATAGTATATTGTTCTTTTGTTTGGGCTTACTTTTCACGAGCTTGTCGATTATTGATTTTAGTACAAAGATGCTATCAATCGTAGAATGTTTTTTTCGGAATCCGCCTTGTTCTCTCTTGATAACACCTCTGCTAATTAAATATTCATTCAGCCTGTTATTAAGGACTGATGTAAATAGTTTACTAAGAGCAGAGAGTAGAGTTATACCCCTGTAATTATCAGCTTCAGATCGATCACCTTTTTTTAAAAATAGGGATAATGAAACCTAGATTCCATTTCTTTGGGAATTCGCCCAAAGCAAGTATTATATTAAACAGAGTTTTAAGATAGGGGGTCAATCTTTCTTGGCTGTGTTTTATTATTTCATTCAATATGTTGTCATGTCCGGGTGTTTTTCCATTCTTTAGTTTTTTTATCGCGCCACTTATTTCCTCACTGGTTATCTCATAATCCAGCGGGCCCTGGTCACAGTCAGTATCTTTAGGTATTTTAACGTCAGGGGCCGATGCATTGTTTAAAGTTTCAAAGTGCTCCTGGAAACCTTCTATTTCTATTGGACAAACCTGCTTCCTTTTGTTTTTTCCTAAATTAAATAGGTTTTTCAGGTCTTTCCAGACTTTCTTGTTTTTTTTAGTTCTAGTCCATTTAATTTAAATTTGATGTGTCGGGATTTCTTTATTTTGCATAGTCGTTTGAAATTTCTTTTCCCAAAAGTGAGGTTCTCTCTCATGGCTCGGTCACCCGGAGCATTGCATATTCCGCGTCCAAGAGATTTTAAATTTTGTTTTTCGTTTTTACATTCCTCGTCGAACCAGGGTGGGTCAGGTTCACCCTTGTCACTGTTCGACTTATCATTCTGTAGTCTCATTCCCGCAGCCTGGCTGGCTTCTAGTAATAGAGATGTAAACTTGTCAGTTAGTTCGTTGCTAGAGTTTGGCTCACTCACTTTGTGATTATCAAAAATGAGATCGAATTTATCTCTGTACTCCGCAGAGTCTAGTATACGAGGAATATTTGCTTTCGCCCTATCGTTGAACGATAACTGAGCGTGCTTATGTTTCGTGGGTTTATCAACAGTAAAATGTTTATTTGTTCTATGGGTCCTAATACCATAGGAGATTTGGCAGTGATCAGAAATATTAGGCAAAAGAGTGTTTACTCTCAGGAACTGTACGTTTTTCAATACATTTTTGTGACAAATTACGTAGTCGACTAGACTACTTCCGTTATATTGAAAACATGTTCTTTTCCCCATTAAGTCTCCTATTGTTCGCCCGTTAAGGATCCTTAAGTCGTGTTCACTGCAAACTTCAATTAGTGCCCGACCCCTTAAATCAACATTGTTACTGTCCTCCGAGTTCCTCTTTAGAGGTATGTCTGGCTCGTAATCCTCTGGTAAATAAATATAGTCGTCATCGTCAAATAAAATACACTCATTCAAGACTCCGGTTCTCGCGTTGAGGTCCCCATTTATGATCACATCCCCCTTAACAGAGTATTTTAAAATTTCCTCTTCAAGGTCCGACATATAGTCTTCGTTGGAGGTCTGCTCATACGTACGGGGACTGAAATATGCGATCCCTAGATATATATCCCTTTCCGTATTAAAAAAGTCTCGGTGTAATTTACACCATAATATATTTTCGTTTTCAGAAGGTATGTACTCTACTCCCTCTTTTATCCTATTATTTATATATAGTACTATTCCTCCTGAATATTTATTTCCCGTCTTTTTTCTTGTTTTTGTATAATATTTAAACGAGTCAACGGCTAAATCTGACTCCTTACTGGCGTGCGTTTCGACAACTCCAAAAATGTCGTGACGTTTAATTATCTTAACCACATCTCTAGATTTAATTTTATTACCGAGCTCTTTACTTTTGTACCCGTGAATGTTCCACATGCCTATCCGCAGAACGCCAGCGAAAGCGAAATTACTAAATGAGCCAGGCATGTTTGGGGTTGTTAGCGATTGCTACACACTTTTCTTACACATTCGGAGATTACCCTTAGGGCTTGATCAAGTTTATCTATTATGCCTAAATCATATGAGTTGGTGTACTGACTATACTGACCGTTAGGCTGTGATGGGTATGTGGCAGCATACTGCGTGTTATGCTGCTGGTTAACATGACGACTGTCCTGTTCATAGCGGTTCGGGGTCCTGCTCATTCCCGCATCCTGGCTGGCTTCGTTATGCTGTGATGAGTATGTGGCAGCATACTGCATGTTATGCTGCTGACTAACAGGGCGACTGTCCTGCTCATAGCGGCTTGGGTGAGTTGGTATCCTCTTCCCTAAATCGCGATTCTTCAGGGGATGATAGGGCTTGTTTCTTCTAAGGCCTGGCATCTGCGATTTCAGGTTTGCTACCAGCTTCTTGGTTCCTACTTGATTATTCAAGTGTACCTCATCATAGAATACGCTTGTATCAATGTCCCCATTATTCGTCAGACACACGCGTCTATTGTCCACATAGTATACATTACTCTGCCACTGACACATTCTTTCTGATGCACTGTTAATTACGTCTATTGTGTCGTTTTGCATATTGTCTTTTAGATTGTACGTTAATCCAGACAGCATGATCTTGCTGTTTGGCCACAACTTCTGGCATTCCTTAACTATGCGTTCGATGTTGTCGCATATTTGTTCTGTTGACGTTAAGCCAACATCGTTAGTACCGGTATGCAAGATTACATATTCAAATTTAGCGCCAGATTCGATCGCCATGTTATGCAAATGTTGTAACATTTCTTTACAACCTCCAGGAACGTACTGTTCGTTGACATATCTGTCCGGCGCAAAGCGATTTTGTATTATTCCTCTAAAAATAGAGTCGGAAAGCATCAAAATCCCTAGTTTTTCCTCAAATCTTTGGATTTGCGGTTCAGTGTCATTGCTTCTGCGAGGATTTAACGGAATTTGCTCTTGCAAAGAGACTGGTGTATCAGAACCCCTTGTTTCGTCTAAGACGGTGAAATGATTGTATGTATTTACACTGTTCTCTGTAATCAACAGGCTTGCCTGTGCGTTTATTGGAATCTGGCCTGCTAGTGAGTCCGGCGTGTTGTTGTGTGTCGTATCATCTACCCCTGATAGTGAGCTGGCCTCACTTTCACCACTACCTTCGGCCTCTAATTTATTCAGACGATCTTTGTGTTTGCCCAGCTCCGCTTTTACATTCTGTATCTCGTTCCATAATTTGGAGTGCGATTTGTGCAGCTTTTCTACACTTGAGGCTATTTTCCTTTCCGTTTCTGTAGCAGCGTCATTAATCCTCCGATCAATTTCTATTTTTACCTCCTTAAGGCCGTTCTTTTGTAGACATTCTAGGTCTTTCAGCGAGATACACTGCTCATTTACTTCCATACTTATATCTGATAGTCTCTTTTCGATTTTCTCTATGATATCTTTCATGCTTTCTTTGAAATCAAGGAATTCCTGGTAATGGTCGTCATGTCCTTTATTAGAGGTTGGAACCGGAGAAGGATCTTGGCTTCCTGTCGAACCCTCTGTTGCTGGTGGAGCAGATTTAACTTGCATTGTATTTTGTTGCTCCTCTGATTCCTTAGCTTCCTTCTCAATTGTTGGGTCTACGTAGTTCAGTATGTCTAACAACTTCCTGACGTATCGCTCTTTCAAGCCGCCTTGTATCTGGAGTGTTTTCGTGCTCGTATAGAAATTGACGGTTACAAACTCGAATTTCAAAACTTCGGTGTTTCCATTAGAGCTGATACTTAGTAAACTGTTTCGATTTCCATCCTCTAGCTCTGAAATCCAGAATTCTTTCAGTGTATTCACATCAGAATTCCATTTGAACTGCTTTTTGCTAGGTAGGTAGTTTAAGTACTCGGAAAGGTTAGGACTCGGAGACCGATTATCTATCGCAGCCGCCGCCATTGCTTACTCGGATGTGTCGCGCCATTCTGCGCGGGGGGTAGTTACTTTCGAGACTGGAACTCAACTCCTGTATTTCATCGCGTAAAGAAGTTGATGATTCAATAATACTTTGCTGAACAAGCAACGACGTACAAACCCTCAGTAACCTAATGAAGTCTTCTCCTCTTCGAGCAAATAACTCGCACATATCAATATTATCAGACAAATAATGCCGTTCCATTTCTGATATTAAAGATGGAAGACTTAAAATGGCACTCTCCAGTTCATTCGTACTCGCGACCGCCATGTTTAAATTACGGGACCTGCTAGAACTTGTGGAAGTACCGTCAAAGAATCTATTGCCTATCTCGGATTTCCAAGTTGTTGACAGCCTTCTCGTCGATCCTAAACTTGCAAAGATGAGAGCGCAAAGGATGTTGGGTTGTACATAAACCAATCGATATTTTAGTTTTTCAATCGATAAGAAGTCATATATATTGGAACACGTACGTATATGAACAAGTTGTAAATACATGGAACAAGTTCCCATATTTATAGAACAAGTTGTATGTAAATGTACAAGTTCTATGTTTATCGAACAAGTTGTATGAGATTGGGACAAGTCGTATATTCATGGCAGCAAGTCGACTGTATTTGGAATAAAGTTGTATACTTATTGAAGAAGTCGTATAAATATCAAACAAATTGTATATATAAAGAGACACGTTTTACGTATAAATGAAGCAAGTTGTATATGTTGGAAACAAGTTGTATATATGTGGAATCAAGTTGTATCTAAATGAAAGAAGTATTTTTGTCCGCTTTGGCGCGCCATAGTTACCTTTCAAACTTTTCAAACTTATATTAATTCAATACAAAATAACACAACATTCTCCCCACAAATATTTTACTTTCAAACTGTAAAAACAAAGAGAGTGAGTGCTGCACTTGGTGTTAGGAGGGAGACCTGAACAGTTGAACATTTTCTGATAGCCTGCCCGGCCCCGTCCTTGCTAGTTTTTGATGGGAAAAGCCTAACGGTGGGGACTTAAGGCCAAATGTATGAATATTCGAATTTGCTGAGGAGTCACAAAAGCGCCTTTGAAAATTGGGATATGATCGTATTAGGACTACGGATTATTTGCTAGGATGATTTTGTTTAGGAAACAATATATAAAAGTGTTGATAAGGCTGGTATATATTGCAAACGTTCCGTTATAAGTTCATCGTGCTTGAAGGTGTGCAGATTTTTGAGCAGTTACAAACTTTGCTAGTATAGCTATTCTCGGAGGTTTAAAAGAAGGCACCGTGCAAGTTCGCTTCTTACATAACTTCGACACCTGTAGACTTATGGCAGGATAAAAAGCGAACCTCTTCACACGTCCTTGTGTCCACCGGACACGAGCGTGCTGCTGATGTTCCATGAACGTCCATACCTATCCTTTAAACACTCCGAAGTGCTCTGAAGCAGCCTTCGTACTTCTTAAAGACCCTTTAACACTTACCGTGATGCTTTGCGCGAAATAAGTATTTTCGTGGATCACGAAATTCAGTTCTGCGAACAACAAAGTTGTACATGTAAGGAATCTGCTTCCATCGTAGTACTTACCCTGATAATTAATAAGTTCTTATTAACCGAGAGCGAGGTTTCTACGGGAAAATATCAGACCGAGGTCTTGATAGTACGGACCGAGCGCTAGCGAGTCCGTACATAAAATACCGAGGTTTGATATTTCCTGTAAAGACCGAGCGGACGAGGTTAGTAAGACGTTTATTATATGGCACTTTTTTAGTAGGAAAACAAAAATACAAATATAAAGCCGGAAGTTAATATTTTACATTCTGTTGGCGTGCACGCGTCTTGATTGTAGTTTTCGCGCCCTTTTGAGTTTTGTTTCACGACTCAAACCACAAAATGAACAGAGTCGTGCAAGGTTCAAATAAACTTTATTTTGAAGAATTTATCCGTATGATTAGAAGTATATTTAATTGCAGCAGGCAACACTGCTTTTTGTGTAGATGAGTTGAGACGGAACAAGTTATTCTAACGAAAACATGCGAGCGAAAGGACGAAAAAATATGTCAAACTGAAATCAGTCTTCATCGCTAATTTATCGATCAATACTCGTCACCTGTTTTGCGAACCTTAAACAATTGTGCCCTGGTCAGTGGTTATCCGCTGGAATATCTGTAAGTGGCATGCTGAGACACTACCAATGTTTGCAGCCAGCAAAACTCGCTTGGCTGTTTTCCTTAGATGTATCGGGAAAGTTGGAGCTTCGTCAGATGCTGAATTGTGGCAATATATTTTCGCTTTACAGCAAGAAATGGACGTAACTTTTCGAAGCCCTTATTCCAAACAATATTGACTGGCCTTGGGGAATTTTCATCATGCAGAGAGGAATCTTTCGATACTATTTGAAAACAAGAAAAAACAGGTGTCCCAGGCTCGTAAAGTCGTAGTACCTCGCCGCTAACTTTGGGAATGTCCGAAAAAGAATTTGGATAACAAGTAGTCGAAGTTCAGCTGGAGGAAACTGGCAAGGTTGCAAATATTGTTTTCTTGTTTATCGACTTCAAGAATTGACAGAAGGTTTTTTATGTCACTAGCTATTTTCTTCACAGACCGCTTCTGTTTATTTATCAACCTCTCGATTTCGTGCTGGCTGTTCGGAGACTGCACCGGCCATTGCCGTTGGCGATGTTGTTTTTGTTCACTATAACTTTTACTGAGTATAACGTTGCTTTCTATTTCAGTAGGGTGATAAATTTCACTTTCAGAATATTCTTCCTTGTTCATTTTGCAACTTTCTCTCCGTTTTTCTATAAAATTATGACAGTTCAGCTGTTTTTTTTGGGCTATTCAAGTTTGTCGGGCATTTACATATCTCATAATACCCGTGGGCATTACGTGGAAATCTCGACCGCCAAACAGCCAATCAGAACGCGCTCTTTTACAGGTAGCAGCTCTTGCCATATAATAATGTTATATATTACGTGCATACGATGAATACTCTTCTTAAGAACAGATGTCTACAAAAATCAAACAAAATCGAAAATCTGCGGCAAAAGTCGAAAAATAGAATTCGCTCCCCTTTTGTACATGGGTATCCCTTAGTCAGAATACAAACGCTGTGTAGTTTGCTTCGTGAAATATTTATTTATTTTCGAGAAAAACGATTTTTTTATTGAGCTCCAGATACGATTCCGGGAGGCCCAACAGCGTTGAAAATCGGCCGTGTTCGCTCGATTCGCGTGTCAAAACTATTGAACCGAGAATTATTGTAATACTACCAGCTTATTATATGGCTCTTCCTTGTTCGCTTAAAGGAATTTTATAAACCTTCGATTATAGGTCTTACAAGTTATAGAAAGTGTTCTTTGGGAAAATTAATTCGCGCTCCTCAGGAATTTTCTCAATGTAGCACTCCGAAAACTTAAAATCACGAGATCTTCTGATTGTGTGACCAAAGCCAGAGTGTCATTAAAAGCCTGTGGTTGAATTAAAAACCTTACATATATGTCACATTTGTGGAAAACAACATAAATCTGCTAACCTTTCCTCGATTATGATATTCTGTATGGTCGATAATATTCTTTCATCATATTTTTTGCCGTTCTTGACGTATACCGGCCACAAGACAAACGGTCATAAATTGAATTGAACGATTGTTCCTCATGAACACATGTATCCTAGTGCTCTTTCTGTCGATGATATCAATTGCTTTGCAAGCTTCGGGCAGCATCCACTAGAACCATGATAAATAAGTGCCGTTTCAGAGCTGCCATCCTGTATTCACTGTTGTGATTAATTTGCATAAGTGCGTTACAATGTTTTTGTTAGTGGGGGTAGGGGAGGCGGAGACCGTTTTATCGTTTTCTGTATGGTTTTGGATGGCCAAACTGAGTAAAGTTACCAAGAGGCAGCTTATCACAGAAAAGGAAAGGAGGCACAGGTGCATGAAAGGAAGTGTAAGGTAGAAGCCCTCGCGGATATGGACATTTCCAACAAGTTTTTAGCCTAACTTTGAATTCATTCCTTTTATGCAATATGTTTCGTTCGTAACGGTGAAAATACTTCAACATATCTTTATTTTATATGGCAAGTTTGGATAATATTATGACGCAGATTTAGTAGTATAATAACTAGCGGTTCTGGCACACATTCCTGAAATTCCTCAAATTCGTAAGACCAATTAGTAAAATTGTTACATTTTTTTTTTCCATCTAATGGACTATCCTCACTTCGTTCGGCCCTCACTTCGTTCGGGGTCCATTAGATGAAAAAAACAACGAAAATGCAACAATTTTACTAATTGGTCTTACGAATTTGAGGAATTTCAGGAATGTGTGCCAAAACACGCTAGTTAGTATACTACTATAGTTTATTTATAGTATTTTTACGATATATTAAATGATCGGTTTCTACCGCTTTTTACGGATTAGAGCAGTTTTGTTGTACTATTTTTTTGTTGTATTTTTTACATTTTAACACCCTATTAGAGAAACATGTTTAGAAGGTATTATTTACTACTATAGTTCATTTATTGTATTTATACACAATATTAAAGAGGAGTGTGGCTACAAGTTTATTACATCATACCATGGCTGAGCATATACTAACATTTGTTCGAGTACGTCCTTTAAAGAACTATTTACGTGGATGGAAGATGGATGTTCCTGATGATAATCCTATGGGAGCGGATCCAGCCGTTTTCCTTGCCGGTGTACGTAAACAAACTACCGAAAAGTTTAAGGAAGAACTACGAAACCACAATACCTTTAAGGCCCAATTAGCTTTAAACATAACTTTCGTACTTGATAAACCTGATGGTTACGTATACGAGACAGCTACATTTTATAGCAAACAATCTGTTTTGATCAACGATGCTGGTATCCGTGAGGTAATAGTAGAAGCACATGCTCAGATATACAACCAAATTGAGAAGTGGATCAGTCGTGGATCAAATTGGGTCATAGATAGAGTCAATATTCTATGGTTAAACATTGCTCAATATCAACCACTACGTGGAGGTTCATATTTACCACTACCTGAAGAAATAGCGAATAAGAAAGCTGTGATCAATGTAAACAACAAAGACGATCACTGTGCACTTTGGTCGATATGTGCAGCAATGTTTCCAGTTAAAACAAATTCTCAAAGGACATCGAAGTATCAAATAGATATGGTGAAATCCAATGGGGTTGACTCACCAACACCAATCTCGCAAATACCACTTCTAGAGAAGCAAAACAACATTTCTATTAATGTATATGGATGGGATCCAAAGGAAAAGTGCTTAATCATATATCATATCTCAAAGAAGACTTTTTCGAAGTACGTCCATCTACTACTTATAGAAGACCCAAAGAGTGGTAAACAACACTATTGCTGTATAAAGGACTTCAACAAACTCCTATTCGATCAGACAAAGTACGAACATAGGAAACACTTCTGCGAACGATGTCTACATGGATATTCCAATGAAGCTCTTCTTACAAAGCACATTACAGAGTGTAACGGTACCGATGACAGAGCCATACGCATTGAAATGCCTACCAATAAGAACAACAAAATCTCATTTCAGAATATCCACAAACAGCTTAAAGTACCCTATATTATCTATGCAGACCTTGAGGCTTTGACCACTAAGATCGAAGGACCTGCCCAAGACCTAAAGAAGAGCAACACACTTAAAACAGAAGAACATATTCCCTGTGGATTTTGTTATATAGTTGTACGTTCCGATGGTCATAGCGAACCACCAGTACTATATAGAGGCATGGATACTATAGAATGTTTTCTACAATACATACAAGAGGAAGAGGTGAAGATCAAAGCCCAAAAGGCTAAACCACTACGCATGTCATGGAAAAACTATGAGGCTTACAATAGCGCAACGATTTGTCATATATGTCAGAAGCCCTTGGTTGGTAAAGATAGAGTACGTGATCATTGTCACATCACAGGCGAGTTTCGAGGTGCCGCACACAATACCTGTAATCTAAAATTACGTACTTTTCCTACCATCCCAATCGTATTCCATAATCTTCGTGGATATGATTCTCACCTACTAATGCAATCCATATCCAAGACATCAGGTAAGATCTCTTGTATTCCAAATAATATGGAGAAATATATTTCATTCTCACTTGGTAACCTACGATTCATTGATAGCTTTCAATTCTTACCATTCTCTCTCGATAAGTTGGTAAAAGGATCAGCATCAGACACATTCCAACAAATTGTAAAATATATATCTAATCAAGAGAAAGCCAATCTATTAACTCGTAAAGGAGTATATCCATATGAGTACATGGATTCGTGGGATAGATTTGCAGAGACTTCTCTACCACCGCAAGATGCGTTCTATAGTAAACTAACTCTAGAGTATATATCCGATGAAGATTACGAACGCGCAATAAAAGTTTGGAACGTATTTGATTGCAAGACATTGGGTGATTATCATGATCTTTATCTAAAAACTGATGTACTTCTTCTAGCAGATGTATTCGAGGATTTTCGTACAACATGTATGCAAAACTATGGATTAGATCCTGCACATTATTATACGAGTCCAGGACTTTCATGGGACGCTTTATTAAAGAAAACAGGAGTGGAACTTGAACTATTAACTGACTATGACATGTATTTATTCATTGAGAAAGGTCTACGCGGTGGTATATCCATGGTATCACAGCGTTATGCCAAAGCAAATAACCAAAGTATACCCGATTTTGATCCCAATAAGCCAAATAGCCACATACTCTATCTTGACGCCAATAATCTATATGGATGGGCCATGAGCCAATATTTACCAACAGGAGGATTTGAGTGGTATACACCAACAGAAGAACAAATAACAACTCATGCAATCGATTCAGATAAGGGTTATATCCTTGAAGTTGATCTTGAATATCCTCGAGAACTTCATGATACACATAACGACTATCCACTAGCTCCCGAGAGAATTCAGGTGAATAAAGATTTGTTCTCAGAGTATCAGACCAATCTATTTGAGGAACTATATAAAGGTAATGGATCTTTGAAAGTGGAAAAACTCGTACCTAACCTATATAACAAAGAACGATATGTGCTACACTACCGCAACCTACAACTGTATCTATCTCTTGGAATGCGTTTGAAAAAGATCCACAGGGCATTACGATTTGATCAATCACCATGGATGGAACCATATATACAAATGAATACAGAGTTACGAAAACAAGCGAATAGCACCTTCGAGCAGGATCTATACAAATTGATGAACAATAGCGTATTTGGAAAAACAATGGAGAATCTACGTAAGCGTGTAGATATTCAATTAGTGCGTGCATCAGAAGGAAACAAACTACAACGTCTATTGAATAAGCCTAGTTATGCTCGATCCACAATTTTTGATGATGATCTTGCCGCGGTACATAACTACAAAAGTAAGCTATTGCTGAACCGCCCCATATATGTTGGAATGTCAATTCTAGATCTATCAAAGCATCTGATGTATGACTTCTACTACAACGAGATCAAGAAGCAATATGGGCAACGATGTAATCTACTTTATACCGATACCGACAGTCTATTACTACACTTTAAAACTGAAGATATCTATGCAGATATGGCAATTCATAAACATCTATATGATACTAGTAACTACAGCAAAGACCATCCGCTGTATAGTATGAACAACAAGAAAGTACTTGGTAAAATGAAAGATGAATGTGGAGGTATTCCTATAGTCGAATATGTTGGACTACGATCTAAGCTCTATTCTATATTGAGAGTAGATGGCGATGAGATTCGTAAAGCTAAAGGTACCAAGAAGGCAGTAGTGAAACATCGTATTCGTCATGAACAATATAAAGAGTGCTTGATGGATAAGAAAGTATTCAAACATGGAATGAATATGCTTCGAAGTGAAGGTCATAAGATGTATGGTATACATATGAACAAAGTATCTCTATCACCATTCGATAGTAAGAGATGTATTTTAGCAAACGGAATAGATACAATAGCCTACGGTCATGGAGACTTTTTTCCAGATAATGAAGAAGTAGCCGATTTTATTAGCAATATAATATCGAACGCAATCGATACACTATCCTACAATCGTAAAAACGTCATTACAGAGGATGAAGATATGGACGACTTTATTCGTGACTTGCTTCTATCTTAGAATACCTTTTGGTGGTAGTTCTGTATCTAGTGGTACCACTTGTATCTCTTCTCGCACAAACCCTCGCTTTGGCGCATCTTTTCCTAAATAGTATAGAACTGGCTGAAGATACCACACTTCGAGAAATATAATATGTCTGTAAACTCCATACAGGATCAGTTGCTCGTTTTACTCCACCTTCCAATTCTCCTGGTGAGTATAGATATCTAACTAAAACATCAAATGGTAGTCGCTTTTCTTTCAATCCAATAATTCTAGAATATGTGGGAGTTTTTATGTTAACCTTCTGCGATACAACGGAATTCGAAGGCTCCTTTCCTGTAAGTCGCGTTACTTCATTATTCATAGCCTCGATAACCTTTGGAAGTCGTAACACCCATTCTCTACTACGTGTATCTGATCCTTCAGATGTGAGTACCATTTCCTGTGCATATTGGTATCCAAATAATCTTTCAGCCAGTGTTCTATTTGCTCTTTCAACGAAGCTTTGTGATCTATGGTTACCAGCTTCACCACGTTGGACTTTCGTACCATGTAGTTCTAATGTTTCAGACATACGACCCATGAATTCTCTACCAGGATCGACCTGCAATAACTTTGGCCATTCTAATGGACTACGCTTGTATATTCGTTCGAAAGCTGCAGACACTTCACCACTATCTTTCGATGCTAATGGCTCAGATTCTTTATATCTAGAAGCAACGTCGATTACGACTAAAGCATACTTATATAGTTTCCTTCCACGACTAGGTCTATCATGAGGTAGAAATATCAAATCAGCTTGGTGAACCTCATTTGGTTTCGATACAGTCCAATGTGGTCGTGGTATATAACGTGGTGGTGGTAGGTATATTTGCCATAGTGCTTGTTTCTCTAACCAAATCTTAGCTGTATCTTCCGATACCTTTGCTGCTACTGATAGCTTACCAACTGCAGCGTAACCTTTCCAGTATCCCTCAGGACCATAGAAGATATTAGCAAGGCGAGAATCCATCTGATATCTATGCATAACGACTAGACTCCAATACGAAGACAAAAAAAAAGCCAAAAAAAAAAAAAAAAAAAGATAAAGACTTATCTAGCTGACAAGTTATTATCCTTCTTTTTTATGTAGATTCGTTTAGTAATCTTATAGTAATACTCTAGTAATACTCTAGTAATACTCTAGTAATACTCTATTAATACTCTAGTAATACTCTAGTAATCTAGTAAGTGATCTAGTAATTACGTTAAACGTAAAAAAGTTCGTTTTTTTAAAGCATAGCTATAACCAATTCTTATAAGAATCGAATGGCAACGTATCCAGTCGCGAATACACTACCACCTAAGGCCACCAATTCGGCAGTTTTCCTCGAATTAGATGGTCGATAATAATCTGAGAGTTTAGGCTTTTCCAGTTTCATTTGCAATATGTGATATATAAGGAGTTTTCGCATTGCATCGATTCTATCTTTAAGTCCAACGTGTGCGTTATTTTCTTTCCAGTGGTTCCAGGTGGCTTGTGCTTCTAGTCGTTTTTCTCGATTTTTCTCATAGGTTGCCATAGCGGCATTTGCCTTCTCCTGGGCCTTATCATGTCTTACCATCTCTGCGGCAGCCGCATTAGGCCCGCTAGTTGCTTTTTCTATTTCGTGTGCGGCAATACTAGCGGCAGCACTAGTTATGGCGAAGACAAATCCCATAAATATTATTGATGCCATAGCTTCGAAGGCGAGGTAGAGTCGCCCCTGTTACTCAACAGGCTTCCAATACCCTTTGTCCTTTAGGTATTTCTTAGCTGCAAGGCCACCAGATAGAACCGCTATCCACTTCACGAAGTTCAAAATACTAGATGAAGGATCGTTAGTCAAAGGCTCTTTGATTGCTTTTTTTCCGACCCAACCGATACCTGCCGCAAGTCCAGTCAATATAGTAGCTTCCTGTATTGTGTTCATAAGTTCGTTAACCATCTTATTGGAACAACGTTTACATCGCCGATAATATGTGTCTACGGCGTGGCTTCAAATGCTATATCATACCTTGAGTTTTTAGGTTACGACCTTTTGGGGTTTCTTTGGTAGCGGCAGCTGAGCTGTCTGTGGCTTCAGCGGAGCTGTGGTTAACTCGTTGCGTTTGTTTGTATTGCTTATACTGATAGTACAAACCCACAAATGCTATGCTTACCCCAATTACAGCAAGTGTGGTATTAGTTGATATCAAACTTGGCTTATCGGTATGACTGTCTACCTGCGCCTGCGTTACCGCCACATTGGCGATATTTTCTTTCCTTCTTTGCGCTATGAGTTTGCCTGCAGCAACTCGTTTTGGATTTGGTGGGGGTTTTACTGGTTCTTTCGTGATGGGATCATTTCGATCTTCGGAATGGTTATCAACTTCCATCTTGTTAAGAGTAATTACTTAGTAGTTGAGGTAACTTCAATACGTTAATTACATTTAAGATTCTTTTAAATTTGAATATACCTCAAGTACTTCATCAACTTCATTTTCGCTCGGCAATACTTGCGCCTCGGAGTCCTGTTTAGTGGGCATAGAATGGTTAACAACGTGACAAAGGGCACTAGTTAGTGCTACAAGTGGACCTGCTTTGTAGGCCAATCGGCCAGCCAGTGCAGATATCTCGTTTCGGACTAAGCGGTCTTTCTTTAGAGCTTTCAACAGCCTTCGTTGTTGTTGAGAATCTAGAGTCCTCACATATGCGACTACACAAGTTGCTACACTTAGTGCTCTATCCACTAAGCAGTCATTTATTTGCTTCGCTAAGACGGCTTGGTATCTACGATATAGGCATTCTATGTCTTTATCAGGTAACTTAGAAATGTCCCCAAGAGAAAAATTATTCCCTAGATATTCTTTTGTCGTACCAGTCACGGCTAGAATAGAAAGAGATTCCCTATGTTCGCTGATTTTTATGCTACGATCTTCATCGGTGGTAGCGCAGTGTACTGCATGGCAATTTTTGCAGGTAGCTCCGATGGCAGCTTTGCTGCCGCTACTGCGGTAGCCGCATTCGGCCCTTGGTGGAGGACCTGTCACATCTATTTTGCCGGATTCAGCTAGTATGTTCATTAATTCGTCATCCAAATCTTTATCCATCTTACTTCAACGTATTGTGACATACCATAGGTGAAGGTATCTCTAATACGGGTGAAAAAGGATGTCGCAAACAGAAACATATATGTGCAAACTTAGTCTCAAGTTCTGAAATGAATAGCTTCTTGTCATCTAAGGATATGCTAGCGCCGTAGTCATCGAATAGATCCTTTAATCCCGGTGCGCTTGCGATGCGAAATGCCACAATGATTGCGCAATTCTCGCGAAAGTTCTTACATATACTCTTTTGTGTTTGTGATGAGGCCCAAATCGAAATACCAATGTGGCGTGCAGAAAAGGCTAAATCGGATATCTTATTGGTCCTTCCCTTAACATCCTTGCTTGCCGCACAATCATCAAGGATAATAAGTGTATTTGTTCCTTCAAAAAAACATGCACAGTCGCCTAGGGTTGCATCAATATCGTTCTGAGAAGGCGCTAGGACAATGAAGCGAGGATCTCCCTTACCAACGCCTTTATAGGTTTTATTGTTAGCATAGGTGGGGCAAATCAATACGATATATTCAAACTTAAAACGAAATGGACCTCTCAATTGATCAACTATGAACTGAGTCTTTCCGCAGTTTGTGGGGCCAATTATGAGTGCGTTAAAGACCCACGACGGACCATTACGCTTTGCGCGCCTCTGTTTTTGTTTTGATTTTCATGAAACCGAGGCTTCAATTGTTTTCGCCTCGCGCGCGATTCCTTCGTCCTTCTACTCACCTTTGTCATTTGATTGTATGTTAGCAAAACAAGGAAATGAACTCTTCGTTATCAATCGAGTGTTGATGGAAGTTTATCAACATAGTTAGAGTGCTTATGGCTCCATTGTTGCAGGCGAAGTAAATATCTGTGAGCATCAGGCCGGAGAAAATGAAAATTAATTTACTCTCTTGATTCGTAAAATGGTCGCTGTCGGTGTTTCCTTTTTCCTTTCACTAACCAAGAACCCGTAATAACAAAGCCAAGTGCAGTGCCAAGGTCAGTGTGCCATGAATGGAGAAGGGGTGCTTGTATAAAGTTTCGCGAGAACAAGGCCAAATGTATCAAAACCTTCCAGCTTATGACAGAAGCAAATGTAAAAATAAGGTAAGCGAAGACAACTTGTTTATTAGCACAATCTGTCCATTTGCACGTTGCCCTAATAGAAATATCCTTTATGGGAATTTGCACTTCGAACATGGCGTACATGTTGTCCAGAATGGAATAAAGTGCTCAGGTTGTTGTTGGGACAATGAGCAGCACACTTTCTCAACATTGCATTACATCAACATTCCAGTACAGTTTACCCACCTTTGATAAGAAATATTCTTCTATTTGTTTCAGGAAAATGGCATGCATTGTTTTCTTCAATCTGTTATTAAAGTGTGGGAAGAGGAAGTATGGACTTTGCCAAGAAATTGACAATAAATAGTCCCCACCTTCAGATTCACCACTGTGGTATATATGCAGATAAATGGGAATTGCCTGCTGTAAGAGGATGACATGCATCACCTCCTACACATTTTTTTACTAAGATTATTTTGTGTAGATTGGGACAGTTTGAAGGTCTACTTTTATTATGAAGACTGCAAGGCTGATCAGATGGCTGAAAGTCCAATGCCATGCATACCCATATGTTTGAAAGATAAAATTATGGTATACAGGTATCCCCTTACAGCACAGAAGCTAATGGTTTCTGGACAAATTAGACTAAGAAATTAGTGACAATATCATCTATATTGTTGTTTTCACTTTGAATACAAAACAGCGATTACCAAGTTTGTGTTTAACATTTTTAGGGAGTGTTCATTATTTATGGCTTGGGGGGTCCTGCATTTCCCCCATGAGTGAAATTAAAACTTAGATGACCCCCCGATAAAATTGCTCAAAACTTTATTGACCCCCCCCCCCCCCCCCCATATATATGTATTCTTCTGAAAATCTCTACCTCCTTCCCAGATGGATACTCGAAATTGTACTTGTTAGTTCATGCATCATATTGCATTCTAGTGCATTGTTCTGTAATCTCAAATAAATAAATAAACGAAAGAGTTCATCATTGGCATATATAACTAATCTCCTGGACATGAATGCATTATCTGTCCTATGGGGATGTGCCTTTGATCATGAGCTTAGAGAATACCATCCTGCATATACAGGAAAAAAAGCAAACTGTCTTTAAATTAATGTTGTGAGGACTGAAGGCCCAAGCTGAAATATTTGAGATTTGACTGCTCTCTAAAACACTGGTTTCCTGTGTACTGGAGACTAAACATTGGCTTGGGATTACAACAACAATTTCGTTACATTTTCAGTTAAATTTTATTTTACATGCCAGGTACGTCAACTTTGATGACCCCCCCACGCAGGAGTAGGTAAAATCTTTTATGCTCTATAAAAGCACTTAAATTAGTTTTGCCCCCCCCCCCCCCCTATGATTTAGCCAACCCCCCAAAGCCATAAATAATAAACACTCCCTTAGCTTGTTACAGACACACACAGAATAAATTATTATATACTATAATCACAAAATGCTGTTACTTTGATTTTTCAGTATACACAGAAGCCCTTAGGCATGTGGAAACAAAGAAAAATAGTCACGGGTGGAATATTCATGGCATACTATGAGAAAACATTGCATATTAACTATTTTATCCCATGCCAATCTAAATAAAGAACTCTGACCTCACCTGGCACACGTGCTGCATCAGATTCCAGTTTTCCTTCCAAAATATTGTGATGAGTGCATGTTCAGCACATGGTGGTGTAAAAAAACATTGATTCAACCTGTGGGATACCACCGTATGTGCAACAGATTTCCAGTCTTCTGACGGGCTGTATTTTTCATGGCATGGTCGGTAAACAACTATATCCCTTCTGCCAGATAAATCAGAAATATACAAAGAAGAGCCTCCTAATTTGAGGCTAAACTTGGGCCTGTGGACAGGACTCGGTCAGGTTGGGTACAATGTTTGGATGCTTAATGCAAAGTAGAGGTAAAATGGCAGCATATTGCAAATAAATACTATTGGCCCTAAGATAGCCAATTGGTTGCCAGTGAAAAATTGGAACATGAAAAAGCATTTGTGGGGGCCGGAAGACAACATCAATTATAGTATTTTTTGAACCAGGCAACATTTATATGTATTTGCCAATATTCTACAGTCTGGAGTTACCTTCATAGCATATATGTTGAAGATATGACTAATAGTTGAAATGGTGGCAGTAAAAAGGGTGTATGAAACTTTAGTTAAAGTTTTGATTTCAGCACTTTTACCAAAACCTTAATGAATTGCCATGTTTAGTTATCTTACTTATGACTGTTATAAATATTGTTCTCCAATTTATTTTCTGATTGGAACTACTGAAATACCAAAACAAATTTCATACACCATTCTTGCTGCACATCCCTCCTATCAATAGGTAGCTGGGGTCTTGGACTACAAGGCCAGAAATGAAGAGGAAAGGATAAAATTAATATGACTGAAGTTTTATGGATAAGGTCAACATGTCATATTGTTTTAATCTCACTCCAGTATTTTATCCCTTTTTCCTAAAACTTGAAAACTAAAGAGCAGAGCCCCTGAGGATTCTGGTTCTTTTGGTAAAACATGTCATTCTGCACTAGTACTCTAATATTACAAGCTCAATCCTCATTAAACCACAATTAGTTGTTTTTCTAAAATCTACATGTTCATCCTTATAGTTCAAAATTTGTAGTGCTTTGTTTATAAAAACATGCTAGTATAATTGCCACCCATCATGCAAATAAAATTCCCTGACTTTTCACTGACCAGAAAACAATTTTCATTGACCATAATAAGACTGTTCGACATTCTCTCGTCCAAAACAAAAGTCATTATCAAAACCTGTAGCCTCCCTTCGCAGATGTTTTGAGGCGTGATGAGGAGCCCATGTGGCAACTGGAAAATAAAATTCCCTGACTTTGACAAGAAATTTAGAATTTCCCTGACCATATGCAAAATTCCCTGACCTTGAAATGTTTTTTTCCCCTGACTTTTCCCTGACCTGTGGCAACTTCTGTATGCCTCTGAAGTTCACAATTGAAGGGCTGTGTGCAAAGAGGGCATAAGTGATTCTTGATCACATTCTAAATTCTTCCTTGGAAAACAAAGAAATTTAAGGAGAATTTAGAATGTGATCAAGAGTCACTTATGCGCTTTTTGCACACAGCCCTTCAATTATAACATTAGGTACTCCTCTAACCAAAACCCATACAGACCAGCCTCAAGAACAAATTATGGACATACAATATTTAAAGTAATGTCATCAAAAATATGGGAAACAGTACTAATCGAGATACAATGTTTGCCTCATAACAGTTTAAAAAAAACAATATAAGCTCTTCCTCCTTGGAAGCCAGATATAAAATGTTAGCTGCATCTATAATATATGTAGATATCAACTATTATATATAAATATTTACTGTAAATGTCTACATTATTCTGTATTGTAAAATTACCATATATCCAAACTTATGCGGGTATCAGCGGCCATCCCAAGGGGGCGGCCCCCGGGCAACCCAGGGGATTTGTAGCAAAAACATTCCCCACACACGGGGCATTAGAGCGCTTTTGCGTTTTCGTCAAAATACCCCGGGGACATACCCACGGGGTTTGCACGTAATCTGCTGTCTCAACATTCAGCGGTTTTTGCCACAGGACTCTCTTGATCGATCGACGTTCTTCAATTTCTTTGTCCTTGAGGTAAGTCATATCATTATCATTCAAATTAAGAGATTAAATTCGGAAGTCAGAACAAAGAAATAAAGGATAATATTTGATTTTTGACACTTCTAAAACGTTTAGCTTCTAATACTTATAATATGTTGCCAAGGTTACCCCAGGGGTGGGAGTTTTTGTCACAATTTTCTGCCCCACCCGAGGGGTTTTAGCATGTATTTGTCATGACTGCTGTGACAAATCCCCCTGGGTGTCCGGGGGCCGCCCCCTCTGGATGGCCGCTGATACCCGCATTAGTTTGTACATGTAAACATCCTTTATTTTCTTCCTCTTAATTCTCTCATTATAACCAACAGTCGTACTTTTTAAAACCCTGTAAAGATACAATCAAGCCTATTCGTTATTTATTCCTCCCCTCATTAACTTCAACATGGTAGTGGTTACACTGCATGAAATGGCCTGTATACGAGTCCTTATTCACATCTTATACAGTCCGTATACACACATGTGTAAGGCAAATATACGAGGATGGCAGGATGTGTAATGTGTGGATACGGTCCTTATATTTTCAGGGTATGCTTAGAAAATGGCAGGATCTGGTACACTTGTGGCAGGTTTCCTGATATGTCCGTATACGCACCAGTATACGTGTTGTGTACTGTGTGTAACAGGGCGTATAAAAATGGTAGTGTATAAGGCATGTAACACTTGTGGCAGGTTTCCTGATATGTCCGTATACGCACCAGTATACGTGGTGTGTACTGTGTGTAACAGGGCGTATAAGAAAGGTTGTGTATAAGGCGGGTAACACTTGTGGCAGGTTTCCTGTTATGTCCGTATACGCACCAGTATATAATTGTATACTGTGTGAAACAGGATATATAAGGTTGTATATAAGGAAAATAGGATACTTACAGGTGATGTATGTATGATGACCATACTGTTTGGTATAAAAGGAGCTACAATGCTCCGTAGAAGTTTAATTTGAAATCAGTTTTAATTTGCGGTATAAATTATTACGCGATAGTATGACGCTTATTAATCGATAGATTCCAGCCACTAAATCAGATCTTATGAAGAAAAATGATAACGTAAATTCATTTTAACCGTATAGTTCCTTTATTTAAACTTTAAAGGGACAATATTTTTACTTTTTTTACATCATTTCACATGCAGTATTCATGCATGCAGCCCAAGGCATCGGTAATTGTTCTTTATAGTTCAGTGGTTCGATAGAACCCCATTCATCTCAATTCACCTTTTCGATCTGACACCCCTTCTCTCTCTAAAAAACTGAATTAAATAATGAGTTTAGAACATATTTGCTCCTAATACATCTCGATCTAAACTAGATTCAAAACTGATCATCATCAAAGTCCAAGCTATCATCATTTGTTTCATGCACCAGTTCATCATTAATGGTGCTTCTTGGCGCACTGTGACCGATACCACCATTGCCGA
Source organism: Actinernus sp. WN-2022 (assembly GCA_030867875.1). Lineage (NCBI taxonomy): Eukaryota > Metazoa > Cnidaria > Anthozoa > Actiniaria > Actinernidae > Actinernus > Actinernus sp. WN-2022. The sequence goes on from JAOWCC010001368.1 coordinate 41,832,862, forward strand.
TTCCAGATAAATTTTCTGAGTCACCATCACTGCAAAAAATAAAATAGAAATATTAGTTTAATTATTCACGAAGCTGGTAACAAACACATTTATATGCCCTTTCCGAAATCAGCCTCTGGGTAAACGTTTGAATTGTCACTTCGTGGCATCCAACTGCGCTAATGCTACTAATGTAAACATGCCCCACAAAGTTGAAATTGTCTCAAGTGGATTGACAGCAATTTAAAGCTAAATGCGTGTCGATCGAAACTCGAAAGTCACTTTGCGAATTTATACCGGAGGTTTTTCCCCCCCAAAAAAACAAGATAATTTCATACCAACAATACACCAAATCCTATCTCTGAAATATGTCTACAATTTGAGATATGATTTTTCAAAGAGAACCACACCAGAGCCGAGTTTTTGGAGAGTGCTTTGTTTACATCGAGAGCGGCCAGAGCTGACTGGCCATGGCGGAATATGCACTATACTTACCCAATGAAAGTTCTTTCCAAGAAATAAAGAAAACAAAGAGGTTGACTCGTGGCAAGCCTAAATATCCACGTGCATTAAGCTGCTGGTTGCGAAATTACTGAAATGACCAAGAGCTAGCTAGTTTCTGTAACAACACAGCTAGTTTATGTAACAATCTACAAGGCATATTTTTACAGTGATTAGTTCATTACCCCCTGGTTATGATACTATTTGTCAACATTTGAATGCAAGTACATGTACATACCGTTATGCCCGTTCATGGGGGTGTGAACATGATCTGACGTATGAAGATATGCTTCACCGGTTAGGATGGAAATATCTACAAGCACGCTACGCTATGTACTGTGTTATCTTTGTATTTAAATGTCTTAATTGTAATGGTCCAGTTTTTTTAGTCAATATTACGATAAGACCTCTCATGCCCAAATGGCCTGGATCTCATAATTCCTAAAGTTAAGATAGAAACTGCAAAGAAAGGCTGTTTTTTACTCAGGGGCAAAATATTTTAATGATCTACCAACATACATTAAAGAAGCATCATCATTGTTAGTTTTTAAAACAAAATGAGATATTTTTTAGATTTTTGAAATTTAAATAATATTGTAGACATTAGTTATAGGATAACTTTGTACATATCTTCACTGCAATATTGTCTGATATTTTTATACTTTTTTTTTTTTTTTGATTTCCCAGGGCACCCACTGTTAACAGCTTTGGCTGAAGGGTTCACCCTGGTTAAAGAAGATATTATTGTTATTATTACTACTACTTGCCAAATCCTCTTCTCACTTAGTGTCCTATCAGTAAAAAAACATGTAGATTCCCCTTCCTAAAAAGAATGATGCATAATCGTAAGGTATGATTCCAACCATATATAACTTTGCAAGAGTACCATAAAAGCCGCATGCAAAACTACGATGCCTTTCTGGGAAAAAAAGGTTCATAAGTGTTCCTACTTAAATTTGAAGCAAAACCTCTTCAGAAGAGATTGGTGTCATTCCAATTAGCCACTTTAGAAACGACTAGGGATTAGGACGAGTTCAATCTCGCAAAGGCATTTGGGATCGTTACTGGGGACATGCATCATACAGAATACAAACAAACATGGTGAATAACTCATCGAATACTAGCAGAGTAAGCAAAATAAGCTTGAAAGAAGACGCTTTACCAGAAGTGAAGCTTGAGATTGGACTTGCCCCAATCCCATACTCGTCTTTAAGTGGCTAATTGATACTGCAACATCAAACGAAGGACTGTGTGCAAAAAGGGTGTAAGTAATTGTTGATCACGTTCTAAATTCTCCCTTAGAAAACAAAGAAATTGAAGGAGAATTTAGAATGTGATCAAGAGTCACTTATGCCCTTTTTGCACACAGCCCTTCAAATATGTTTAGAACTTTCGTTGTCATTTATTCTGTATATAGTCTTTAAATCACTCCAAATTCTTCTGCCAATTCTTCTCCAGAATTCTTCTGCTAATTCTATTCAATAATTCTTCTCCAGTTAACTCAAAACATTTTCAAGGGACCTCATTCCATTATGTACAAGACAAAGCTAGATTCTCTGGCAAAACTATACGAGTGCGAGGTCTGAAATTGTTTGTACCCGCATATAAGCCACACTCTCAATGTTGGCCCTTGCTTTTCTCCAAAACAGTGCGGCATACATGTAGGTATTTATGGTAAGTTAAAGTTAATTCCCCATAAAAACAACATGAAATCAATAACAAGTTAAAACCTTTATTCCAGAGTGATATCAACAAAACTAAAAAAGAGAAATAAATGAGTGCTGGATATGAACAAAATGCTTTCTTTCATGTTTTCAATTGTCTTATTTAACTGGGAAGTAAAATTTCACCTGAACAAGTGAAATTTCCATTGTCTTTTAGGTGAAATTTCACTTATAAAGGTGAAGTTTCACTTCTTCTGTTGTATATTTTCCAACAGTACTGTACATTATTACCAGTTTTACAAATTTATATTCATAAAATATGTTGTGAGGGAATAAGAAAAAAAGACTGGCATTTACAACTTACACAAAGCTTTCAAGCCTCCGAGACAGCAAAATTGCACACTTGAATTTGTTTTTATTCTTTCATTTAAAAGGTTAAGGTGCTTAAAATTAAATGGAAAGGGAAAAAAGAATTTGTTCAGCCATATCACAAGAGGCAAAGACTAGTATGATAAAGTCCCTCTGTTAAATCAATGTTCAATATCCCTGTTCTGGGCCTGGTTTGAAGCAAGTGTAAGAGCTACCCCAGGGTTAAATTGCTAACCCAAGATTAAACTGAACAGATTTAGCACTATCCTAGGGATAAAGTTACTCTTGCTTCAAACAACCAGGCCCTGGAAATCAATAGTCAATCCCAAAGACAAAGAACAGATTTATAAATTACTGCAATGAGCATGAAACCATGAAGTTCATTCAACCGGTGCTTTACAAATATTAAATCAACTGTACAACAACTTGATTTTCTTTCTGTTCACTGGACCAATTCTTACCAAATAGTTTAGTTTTTTAGGGTGAAATCCCATTTTGTTCATTTCCAGCACTCATTTTTTTTTGTTTTCTTGATATCACTCAGGAATAAGGTTTTAACTTAATTGTCATTGATTTCATGTTGTCTTTATGGGGGATTAACTTTAACTTATCATAAATGTGCAGGTATGCTGCACTGTTTTGGAGAAAAACAAGGGCCAAAGTTGGGGGTGTGGCTTATACGTGGGTACAAGCACTTTCAGGCATTGGACTTGTGTGCATATAGTTTTGCCAGAAAGCCTTGCTTTCTCTTGTACATGCATGTACATAATGGAATGAGGTTCCTTGAAAATGTTGTCAGTTAATTGGAGAAGAATTCTGGAGAAGAATTGGCAGAAGAATTTGGAGTGTTTTACAGAAGAAATGACAACGAAAGTTGTAACCATATTCAATGTTGCGGTATCAATAGTCCAGCTTTGTATTCGAAAATTACGGCTGAATGCGATGAATATAGACGCATGTACACAGAGTTAGCCTCATTCTGAAGTTAAACATTCTTAAATACCAGCGAGAAGGTGCAAAGCGTGAAACTACAACAACACACAGCATTGTGAATAGCCCACCTTCTCGCTGGTATTTATGAATGTTTAACTTCAGAATGAGGCTAACCCTGCGTACATGCATCTGTACTCATTGCATTCAGTGGTAATTTTTGAATACGAAACTGGACTATTGGCACAAGTCATTTGGAATGACACCAATCTCTTCTGCAGAGGTTTTGCTTCAAATTTAAGTAGGAGCACTTATGGCCCTTCAACCTTTTTTTTCAAAAAAAGGCATCCTAGTTTGGCATGTGGCCTTTATGGTATTCTAGCAAAGTTATAAATGGTTGGAATCATACCTTTCGCTTATGCATCATTCTTTTCAGGGATGAGAATATACATATTGTTTTTACTGATAGGACACTAAGTTTTGAATCCAGAGAAAATCATAGGGCAAGCGAGTAGAGGATTTGGGCAAATACAATTTTGAATCACTTGCCCAAGTGGGTGTTGATTTTTTTTTCTAACCTTGCATATCAGAATATAAGTCTATCCATGTACAATGTGTCCATACCAAGTCTACCTACATGTATATACTACCATTTGCAAGCTACTGTTAAGCATGAACCTTTTTCTGCATTCGTTTTTGTTTGAAACCTAGACGTCTGGCGGCACAAACCTTTGCAATTTAACCACGATAATGGCAACCTTTGACATGTCCCGCCTTCATGTTTCAGCGAGTGGGATTCAGGTTTGGAAACTTTTCAGCTAGATTTTCCTTCACGCTACGCACTAAATCATATAAATGTCGGTTCAAGTTAAAGTTTTGGACGCTCAGAATTATGTGAGATGCAAGACATAACGAGCCAGACGCTCTTAGCAACCAATGTTTGACTAGGCACCCCGGAGAGATCGCAGAACTGAATTCTGCGATCTCTGTGGGGTCCTAGTCAACTCTCTACATTCCCATCAATTAAACGCAGCTCGAGTTATCTCTAATCCCTTTAACTATGACAGCCTTCGACGACCACTAACTTAAGTTGAAATCAATCTTATTTTGGTAAATTTGCCGGAGTCGCTAGAAACAAATGAGTTCTATAACCCTGAAGCGCTCAGGCAGACTAAGCTGCCAGGACTTCCCGCTGGATGAACCAACTGGGGATATAGAACTAACTTGAAACCTCTCTTATTTTGGTAAACTTGCCCGAGACGCTAGAAAGAAATGACTGAATTCTATATCCCTGAAGCGCTCACGCAGACTAAGCTGCCAGGACTTCCCGCTGGATGAACCAACTGGGGATATAGAACTAACTTGAAACCTCTCTTATTTTGGTAATTTAAAACTTGCCCGAGATGCTAGAAAAAAAAGAGTTCTATATCCCTGAAACGCTCAGGCAGACTAAGCTGCCAGGACTTCCCGTTGGATGAACCAACTGGCGATATAGAACTAACTTGAAATCAATCTTATTTTAGTAAACTTGCCGTAGACGCTAGAAAAAAATGAGTCAGTTCTATATCCCTGAAGCGCTCAGGCAGACTAAGCTGCCAGGACTTCCCTCCCGCTGGATGAACCAACTGGGGATATAGAACTAACTTGAAATCAATCTTATTTTAGTAAACTTGCCGTAGACGCTAGAAAAAAATGAGTCAGTTCTATATCCCTGAAGCGCTCAGCCAGACTAAGCTGCCAGGACTTCCCGCTGGATGAACCAACTGGGGATATAGAACTAACTTGAAATCAATCTTATTTTAGTAAACTTGCCGGAGACACTAGAAAAAAATGTCGAGTTCTATATCCCTGAAGCGCTCAGGCAGACTAAGCTGCCAGGACTTCCCGCTGGATGAACCAACTGGGGATATAGAACTAACTTGAAACCTCTCTTATTTTGGTAAACTTGCCCGAGACGCTAGAAAGAAATGACTGAATTCTATATCCCTGAAGCGCTCAGGCAGACTAAGCTGCCAGGACTTCCCGCTGGATGAACCAACTGGGGATATGGAACTAACTTGAAACCTCTCTTATTTTGGTAAACTTGCCCGAGACGCTAGAAAGAAATGACTGAATTCTATATCCCTGAAGCGCTCAGGCAGACTAAGCTGCCAGGACTTCCCGCTGGATGAACCAACTGGGGATATAGAACTAACTTGAAACCTCTCTTATTTTGGTAATTTAAAACTTGCCCGAGATGCTAGAAAAAAAAGAGTTATATATCCCTGAAACGCTCAGGCAGACTAAGCTGCCAGGACTTCCCGTTGGATGAACCAACTGGCGATATAGAACTAACTTGAAATCAATCTTATTTTAGTAAACTTGCCGTAGACGCTAGAAAAAAATGAGTCAGTTCTATATCCCTGAAGCGCTCAGGCAGACTAAGCTGCCAGGACTTCCCGCTGGATGAACCAACTGGGGATATAGAACTAACTTGAAATCAATCTTATTTTAGTAAACTTGCCGGAGACGCTAGAAAAAAATGCCGAGTTCTATATCCCTGAAGCGCTCAGGCAGACTAAGCTGCCAGGACTTCCCGCTGGATGAACCAACTGGCGATATAGAACTAACTTGAAATCAATCTTATTTTAGTAAACTTGCCGTAGACGCTAGAAAAAAATGAGTCAGTTCTATATCCCTGAAGCGCTCAGGAAGACTAAGCTGCCAGGACTTCCCTCCCGCTGGATGAACCAACTGGGGATATAGAACTAACTTGAAATCAATCTTATTTTGGTAATTTAAAACTTGCCAGAGACGCTAGATAGAAATGACTGAGTTCTATATCCCTGAAGCGCTCAGGCAGACTAAGCTGCCAGGACTTCCCGCTGGATGAACCAACTGGGGATATAGAACTAACTTGAAATCAATCTTATTTTGGTAATTTAAAGCTTGCCAGAGACGCTAGATAGAAATGACTGAGTTCTATATCCCGGAAGCGCTCAGGCAGACTAAGCTGCCAGGACTTCCCGCGGGATGAACCAACTGGGGATATAGAACTAACTTGAAATCAATCTTATTTTGGTAATTTAAAGCTTGCCAGAGACGCTAGATAGAAATGACTGAGTTCTATATCCCGGAAGCGCTCAGGCAGACTAAGCTGCCAGGACTTCCCGCTGGATGAACCAACTGGGGATATAGAACTAGCTTGAAATCAATCTTATTTTGGTAAACTTGCCCGAGACGCTAGAAAAAAAAAGAGTTCTATATCCCTGAAACGCTCAGGCAGACTAAGCTGCCAGGACTTCCCGCTGGATGAACCAACTGGCGATATAGAACTAACTTGAAATCAATCTTATTTTAGTAAACTTGCCGTAGACGCTAGAAAAAAATGAGTCAGTTCTATATCCCTGAAGCGCTCAGGCAGACTAAGCTGCCAGGACTTCCCGCTGGATGAACCAACTGGGGATATAGAACTAACTTGAAATCAATCTTATTTTAGTAAACTTGCCGGAGACGCTAGAAAAAAATGCCGAGTTCTATATCCCTGAAGCGCTCAGGCAGACTAAGCTGCCAGGACTTCCCGCTGGATGAACCAACTGGCGATATAGAACTAACTTGAAATCAATCTTATTTTAGTAAACTTGCCATAGACGCTAGAAAAAAAATTGTCAGTTCTATATCCTTGAAGCGCTCAGGCAGACTAAGCTGCCAGGACTTCCCGCTGGATGAACCAACTGGGGATATAGAACTAACTTGAAATCAATCTTATTTTAGTAAACTTGCCGGAGACGCTAGAAAAAATGCCTGAAGCGCTCAGGCAGCCTAAGCTGCCAGGACTTCCGGCTGGATGAACCATTGAACTGGAGATATAGAACTATAGCTTGAAATAGTAAGTCTTACTGGATACTCTCCTTCGTAATGTAAATATAAGCATAATAACTCAGTAATAGTTACAATGTAGGTTTTCTTTTAAATGGTGTTTCGGTTCCCACTGTCATGTTTCTCTGTCCTGTTTAGCTTTCATTTAATTGGCGGCATTTTTAGAAGGCTGTCCAACTCCGGTCTATTATGTTCGTCGCTTGAACCCTGAGTTAGGAGTACCGAAGTGTTCTTGGGTCGAAATCTGTAGTCTAAGTTTCAAACATAAACTAACGCGGAAAAAGGTTCATGCTTAACGGTAGCTTGCAAATGGTAGTATCCATGTACCCATATCAGTATAAAAGTCTACCACATACATGTTATCATATTTTTTGGCTCAATCCTGGTTTCTGGGAAACTACCCACCCACCCCTCCCTTGGATATGCATCCTTCTATTAATGATTAATCATTAAAGGAGAGGGTGAAGTGTGGGGGAGGAGTTTCCCAGAAACCATGTTTGATCCATTTTTTTAGAGGCCTAACATAATTTGTTGGGTATTCTCCAGTCAGGCCAACTTGCTTTCTTTAGCATATCTTTCAATTTGAAAACGAAAACGAAAACGAAATGAACCTACATGTAGTTGTCAGTAAAAGGAGTTTAATAAACCGGAATAGCCAGAAAAAAGCTGCCAAGTTTATTACAGACAAACAACAGGGAAAGCTAAAAAAATAGTAAGTACAGTATTCACTCACGGATAAGCCACACTCGCGGATAAGCCGCACCCCGAGTTTAGAAGCTTGATTCACTCCAGGGAAAAACGTTTTTTGGAAGAATATCAAACATACATGTACATTTTATAAACCTTCATCAGTTTCATCAGACTTTCAAACTGGAGAAAACTCCAAAGTTGTACCTGTAATTTCAGCTCTGAAATAGTATAAACTTCATGTCGACATATTATTTATCTTTCCATAGTGTTTGTTTACCGGGATCTGGTCATTCAGGTCACTTTTTAGATCAAAGTTTACATAACGAAGCCAACAGTCTGTAGCTTAGTAACCAGGCACCTGTTGGAAGAGAGAGAACTGGACACTGGAAGTTTGTTTTTGCTGAACGAAGTCAAAACAACATGGAGTAGTTCGCTTTTTCATCAGCTGTCTGTTGCTATCATGCCTAAAAGGATATCCGGAAGTCATCTATTGGAGAAAAACTCGTTACTCAAAGAGAGGTGGAAGATCTGTTTGACAAATTTGCTGTTAAAGTGCAAAGATGCAAAGAATTAGCATGGTATTTATCGCTTGCAGAGGAACAAATATTCACAACATAAACGGATCTGTTTGGAGCCACAAAACTTGCAAAAGCAATGGCCAGTGCTTTATACTTTCTTTTGGTTTTGGTGTAGTATTTATTATTATAGCTTAGTATTTCTTTTAAATGTTAATTTATGGAAATGTCCTGACCTTTTGTTCGGTAGATGATCTCGCAGATAAGCCACCCCCCCGATTTTAAACGAAGATTTCGGGTAAAAAGGTGCAGCTTATCCGTGAGTGAATACAGTATTCAACTTTTAAAAAACACATCGACAAACTGAACATCTCGCGAAAACATATGCTACGGTACATGTCTTTATGATCCAATATTATTAATATGGAGACTATCCAAGGTAGTACCATTGTATTTTTGGACAACACAGTCTTAGATTCTGTTGCCATTAAAGAGACACTGTCAAGGGTCTCACTATATCCCAGGCAGAGATGGGAAATGCACTTATATTATGTCAGCAGTGTGTTGTTTCCTATTTGCTGTCAAGTCTTGTAGACACTGCAGTAATTATTGTAAAGGCACATCAAATAAAGGAGACACCGTGGTAAAATAGTGTACAATGAAAATGTTTGAAAGTTATTTGAAATTCACTGTTTGAGAAAGAATTCATAGTTTCACTTCATCCTCAGATACCCAAGGGCAGTTAGTTGGCAATGGGCAAAAAAGGGTAAAGACTTGTAGTCTGATGATGACATCACGTGATGTCACAATGACATCATCAAAATAAAAATAAATCTAAATTCTCCATGGATTTTTTAGCTACATGTACGTTTGTACTATTAATTTATAAATATTTGCTGAACCTACAGGTGCATAAAACCGAGCATGTGTTTGCCATTACAACAAAAATGGAAGATTTTAGAACACTTTTCAGTCCAATTTTAAGCTTTTTTGGCATTTATTGTCGGTCTCCAAAATCCATGCTCAGTATTGGAGATTTTTTTTATTTTATTTACAAGCTCTGAAATGCTATTTCCAGCATTTTCGATGCAATGTTTTAGTAAGGTTGGGGGTCAGTTGAATAGACTGCAGTAAATAGCATATTCACAATGCTCACTCAAGGGTTAGAGTTGAGTTTCTAATCAAAGTTATACAAAACAGAACAAAATCACTGCCACAGCATAAAAATCACCAAAATTCTTGTTAAGCCAGGTCTTTATGGCTTAAAGGCAGCTACGCCCCTGACAGTAGAAGAGACAATCTATTTTAGAATGGTAGGTGCATGTTTTTTTACCAAAACTAAGTTTAATATTAGTATCTGGTTAAGCAGATATTTCCAAATGTTGTGCTCATTAAAGTAGTATATTGGCATGTAATAATTAATTACAGTATGTTGTTGATACTGAATTGAACCGAACTGAGCTGCCAAACAGTGCTGAACCAAACAGAACATTTATACACTGCATCAGCTAAGTTTTTCCCTTATCCGAGATGTGGTGTTAGACTTGTCATCTAACTATATCATGTTTAGCTTACATACTCGGATAAGGGAAAATTTACATGTACATGTAGCTGACACAGTATATAAAGTTCCTGTTTGCTCTGTGCAGTTTGGTGGCTCAATTCAGTATCAACAACACAATCTAATTAATTATTACGAGTCAATATATACAGTCCCTGTCAAAAGTTTTTCAACCGTATACGGTACCATATGTGCTTCGGTAAAACGAAGATTCGGTAACCACATGTGGTAGATTTCGTTCGGTAAACTCCATTCGTTTTAAGACCGAATTCGTTTTACTGAAAGTGGTAGAGTCACCGATTTCGTTTTACTGAAAGTGGTTCGGTCACCGATTGTGTTTTACCGAAAGTGGTTCAATTACCGATTTCGCTTCGCCACATTCATTTTACCGAAAGTGGTAAACACATGTGCCACATGCTACCACATGTGGTTCGTACGGTGTGAAAAACTTTTGACAGGGACTGTAGTTCTTGAAAGAGGTCGTCTTTAGTATATTTCTTCAACCAGAAAACGAGCACAACATTCGTATGCACTGAAAACATTTGCTTAACTAGATACTAATACTAAACTTAGTTTTGGTAATAAAAAAAACATGCCTGTATGATTTTCATCTGCATTTTCTCGCCTCCTTTGGACTCTGAAGCTTCGAAATATGGTACAAAAGGGCAATATTGAATTGGATTTTAACCATCAAATCCTAAACTAGAGACTTGTACACTAAATGTCAAGAAAAAGTCGCTTTACTGCACTTCACTTTCAGTATCGAAATTCACATCTGCCATGTTGAGAGAGAAATAGTGTTCTGGTTCAGTAACGTCACAAGCCACCACAAGCACAGTTGAGAAATAGGATTAAAGGTTTCCTGTAGGCAAATTGAATCACTGAAATCATTTAAAGGGGAACTGGACCCTAAAATCAACTGTTTTTGAATAAAATCCTTAAGTATAATAAAACAACAATTCAAGGGTAGTTTTTGCACAGTGTGTAAATCCCCCCCCCCCCCCCCCTCCAAAAAAAATTATATTTTAAACACAGAATTTTCAGCTTTGACTGGTGGCTCAGAATATGTTGTCAGTGAAGTATATGAGAAGGTACAATGTATGACATCACATACGGGAAGAAAGTTTACTTTCAGAATGACAGAAGAAAGTAATTTGGTTTATCATATGTATGGCTTTCAGCTACTCTAATGACAGTTATCATTGACTTCCAGGTTTGAAGAAGCAGAGACAAATGTTGCTGAGAAGATTTCGACAGAAAATCCAAGGATTTCCAAGAATTTGTTACTGTGCTCCAAGCCGATCTTGAACCATGTAATACAGTGTTGATATGGGAATCTGATGCCAAATAATGTTTGTAAAAAAAATTTTTAACTATTCACTGCTGGCAAGTGTAAATAATTACAGTTAATTTCACAAAACTTTGGCCGCGTGGATTGCCAAGTTCGTTTGGAACTTGGGAACTATGTTCCGAAGTACGCAAATTACGTTTGTACCTGTCAATGAAATTGTGATCTTCCAACTGAACTTTGGAACTTCGGTCTGAACTTCACAACAAAGTTGCTCGCGAAGTTGGGAAGTTCGATCCCATTTTATTATGGAATATTCTTTGTAACCCGGCTCACAAGCACTACTGTAGTACTGAGTGAGACAGACGAACTAAAAGGCTGGATGGGAAATTAGACGATGATATATTTTTGCTTAAAATATAAAATGGGATCGAACTTCACCGCCAACTTCTCAACTTCGTGAGCAACTTTGTTGTGAAGTTCTGACCGAAGTTCCAAAGTTCAGTTGGAAGATCACAATTTGATTGACAGGTACAAACGTAATTTGCGTACTTCGGAACATAGTTCCCAAGTTCCAAACGAACTTGGCAATCCGCGCGGCCAAAGTTTTGTGAAATTAACTGTAAAGCCTGGTTTTCACTAGTGATGGAAGCCGAAACGGATGTGTAAGCATAAGAGATTTACGTTCTTGTGAAAATCAACATGACGGAAGCACAAGCCTTGTCCAGAAGAGAAAACCTTGCTTGAATGCTATATTTACATTGCCAGGGGCCTGAGAATGAGCATTCTGATTGGCTAAATTATTCTGCTTCTGCTTACGTTTGATTAGTAAGCGATAGAAGCAGAAACGTAAGAATTAGGAAGCCTTCCGTTCCTTCCACTTCTGCTTCTGTTGAGCTTCCACTTCCATCTCTGTTTCTTTAATTTCACTAGAACGTAAGGCTCCTTATGCTTCCACTTCTGTCGCTAGTGAAAACTAGCCTTAACTGATCAAAATTTGAGGGATGCAGCATGCAATCATGTTTTCAGTTTACTATGCATTTGTCTGTAAATTTTCCCGCAGACTTTGACCCGTTGTTTAATAATATATAGATAAATGTATTATTGGTAAACTGAAAACAAGATTGCATGCTTCCCAGCACAGCCACAGCACTCAATTTTTTATCAGTTAATCTTTTACCTGGTACCTTAAGCTTGCAGACAGTAATAGTTCAAAAATTTGATTTTTACGAAAATTATTTGGCATCAGATTCCCATACGAACACTGTATTTCATGGTTCAAAATCAGCTCAGAGCACAGGAACAAATTATTGGAAAATTTTAGATTTTCTGTTGAAATCTTTGCTAGCAACATTTGTCTCTGCTTCTTCTCACTTGGAAGTCAATGATAACTGATATTTGTAGTATCTTGAGTTATTAGAGCAGCCGAAAGCTATACACATGTACGATAAACCAAATTACTTTCTTCTGGCATTCTGAAAGTAAATGTTCTCCCCATATGTAACAAAAAAAATCATTGTGAAATGTGAAATAAAGTATTGTATTGCATATATTCTCATAAACTCTGCTAACACTGCATTTCTGAGTCTCACCAGTCAAAGTTGAAAATGCTGCATTTTATACTATTTTTTCTGGAAAATTTACACACTGGAAAAACTACCCTTGAAATATTGTTTTAATACACTTAAGGATTGTATTAAAAAATGGTTGATTTTAGGGTTCAGTTCCCCTTCAAAGTAGTAGCGTAGATGTAGTAATAAATAATTCGAAATAAATAAGTTCTGCTATATTATTTTTTTGTGTACAGATGACACAAGCCCTGTAATTTGTGAAGTCAGGTACAGGAAATAAATTAGTTTTGCCATGCTGTCCACAACATTGAGAATATGGAATAACAGCTTCTAATTGCGGACCATTGTGTTTTCTTTGTGCTGGAGGTGTGATTGTTTTTCCTTGGTATGTTGACATATGATACTGGGAAATTTGCACTGAATTGAGCCACCACACAATCTACAGTTATCAGCAGAGAATCGAACTTGAAAACAAATTTTCTCTTCATAGATGTGCAACACAGATAAATAAAATAGCAGAAATATTCTTTCAAATACATCTTTGTATAATCGTTGGGTTAACTTTAGGGTTCAGTTTCAGTTCCCCTTTAACAAACTTCAACATTGAAGGTCTGGAATTGACAGGGAAAAATGTGTTTGTTCACATAAACATCACAACAGTTCTTGAAAAAAAAATCCATAAAAATATTTTGTCCTAATAATTTAACCAAAGAAATGCAGGAAAATGATGTGAACTTTGCTTGTTATTGTGTAGTACTTTGACTCAACTGTTCTTTCATTCAATATCATTGTTCCAGTAAATATTGGGTTCTTAGCAATGTTGTTTTTTCACCAAGTTATTTTTTTATTGTATATTTCACTGTGCCGTGGTGTCTAATAGAGAAATTGACAACAAATAAGAAACAATACAGCGTTGACATAATATATGTGCATTTCCCAGGCCCACCTCTGCCTGGAATATAGTGAGACCCCACTGCCAACAAATGACAAATTTTATCATGATGAAAGACAAAAATAACTGCTCAGATTAGCAGAGTATGCTTTCCAGGTATACTGGAGAAAATGTGGGACAATTTTGATGAAGGATGGCAAAGATTCGAGTGGATGAAAATTATTGCTTTTGAGCTTGAAATCGGTTCACTGTAATCGAAATCAATTTTGTAATGCACTTTAATCGTTGCCATCCTCTATCGAAAATGTTTAAAAAGCATACCAGGACATTCACATTGTATTTCTCTTCTATCTTACGGTGTTATTTAGGTAGTTTTGTAAGAAGCTCTGCCGGCGTAAATGAAACGTGCACGTGTTTAAATTGTCGGTCTAAATTATTTTGGGCAGCTAGAAACTTCTTCTAAAAGAATCACTCTAAATAAACTCTGGGGAAAATCCACGAATGATTAATTGACAATAACAGATGAAGCATTTGTTTTCTATGAAAGATTCCGTATTGAAACAAAGTCTTCTTAGTGAACAACATGACCGTATGCCGTATGGGATAATATTTCGAAGCCGAAGGTTTGGTGTGATAATTTCTAACTAGAGTAAAATTCATATTTTTCGGCTAAACCACACAAATTGGACCTTCAAATTCGTATATAATCTTACCTGGGTATTCTTCTGATGTTCAGAGTTGTTTGGAGTCTGTTTTGCTTTGTCCTTGAAGTCATCTGCACAGATATTGTAAGTCAGCTCCAAGATAACAGCTTCAAGATGACAAAATGGCCGACGCAAACTGGAATGTTTCGTATTGCATTGTGGTCTATGCACAAACCACAGGCGGCCCAGACTCTGATTATTCCCCAACTCGTGAATACCGTTGGGCGAAAACTTATCAGTTGTAAAAACGGCTAGAATTCGTCCATATTTTCCGACTGGCAATAAGAGAGGTTGTTAGTTGGCTAAGCAGCTAATACGGCTGTGTATTTTTACGAGTCATTTGATTTTGGACAGCGTTTAGGCTACACTGGTTCCAGAGGTTTTCAGAGAGAGCCGCGGAGATAGAGGGCTGCGAAGAGCTCGCTGATCGCGGCTATTTTTCCGCGGCTGTTCTCTCTAGAAAACCTCTGGAAACCAGGGTACGTTTAGGTGAGCCTGTTCCCAGTAAAACTTCAGGCATCGGAGTAAACCCGGTGTAGCCAAAGTAGCCAGTTGTTGTTGTTGAGCCATTCCCGGTCTCGAAGACATTTCGGCTAGCTAGTGGCTAGCATGTATGCGCTACTTTTCAATTCGAGTTTAAATAAAGGTTATTGTGTTGTATTTGTATTATTTAAATATGAAATATATGTAGCGTACTGATAAAAAATAAAAACTCCCCTAGACCACAGCGCATGAATCCGACTCCCACCTACAATGTGAGACGCGACCCCAACATTGCAAAGCTTTCATCTTCAAACATGGCCTTCCCTTGAATGTCGGGGCCCCCGAAGGTCTTTGAATTCCAAGGAATCTCTCGGTGCATTTACTCGACTGCATGGGAGGAGAACTACCGGGACCGAAAGCCACAGAACACACCGCCGTGTATTGATAGTTACCTAATTACTATTGCCAAGTACAGCTACCAATTTAGCGCATCACTGACTATTTATATGGCAGATATGGCAAACCCGTAAAGTTGCTCTCGCATGTGGGAGGCAGTCAGTTACACCATCTCGAACTCGGTTATTTCGAACCTTTAAAATGGCGTGCTTGAGTTCTTTTACTAACCGGAGTTGAACTTATTTAAATTAAGTTTGATCGTGAATAGACCTTTTCCACGCGGCGGCCAAGATTGTTCATGAATATGGGGGAACTTATATCCTCCTTCCCCCTCCTCTCTCCCACCACAGGAATCCCAAATTAACCAGAGCCTGCAAGCAGGCTAGGGGGAACTAGGCTACTGGTATTCTGAGGTTCAGTTCGAGGCACAAACGTTATTTATACAGGGAAATGAAGACCACACAGTCAAAGAATCAGCTATCATAGCATGAAACTCGGACAATTTTACGCTTCTTTATTGAATACGTAAAGTTGCGTAAAGTTGGTTGCCATCTTAACGTAGATTTTCGTAAGCGTAAAGATGCGTAAAGTAATTAAGTTGCTATCTTTATGCAGATTTACTTGGAAGCTAAAAGTAGAGTTATGTGCTATCTTTACGTAGTTTGACGGAAGCATACTGAAGATGCGTAAACACAGGGCCGGTATAAAGTTTCTCAGCCTGACTGTGTAAAATCCCAGAAAGGATCGTTAAGACCCATGGCCATGCATAAAATTTGAAGACGGTTAGAGAAGTGTTTAATTAATAAAATAAACGGAAAACAACAATGTTGCGTGCATATTGATATATTTTAATGTTAACACATCACATTTCCCAATTTGAGCGTCAAGAAAATATCTGAAGGATAATAAAGACAATTAACGATATTGAATACGAGTGTAGTTTACCGTGAGACGTATAAAACAAGTCTATCCGTGATTTATAGAAATAATTGAGCTATATATATTCCCTTGTACTTGTCAGTTTGTAAATTGTTGAAGACGTGAAGAATGACTCCTGTGAACAGCACACTTTTTTTTACTGGTCATTATACAGTCCGTATACATCAAGATCAGTACACGTCAGTATACCGGCCCGTGTACGGTAACTCGTACACAGCGTATAATGAATCAGATGTATACTGGTCATTATACAGTCCGTATACATCAATATCAGTACACGTCAGTATACCGGTCCGTATAGGGTAACTCGTACACAGCGTATAATGAATCAGATGTATACTGATCATTATACAGTCCGTATACATCAAGATCAGTATACGTCAGTATACCGGTCCGTACACATGGTGTATACGGACTCAGCATACTTCATTATACATGACATTTCATGCAGTGAATTAACTCGAAAGCTTTGCTCCTTTGACCACTACACACTATCATCTAAAGATCGTAATTATTATCTACTATTTATTTTTCTCTTTCTTATGGCTTGTTATTATACAATTCAACCAATAATAATATTGTAACCTTCAAACACGTGTGAATAAATTGAACTTGAACCCTGAACACTCAAATTGTTCCAATTTCTTTGCCACTCCATAGTTAGAATCAACATTTTTATAAAAATATTGTCAATTCCAACAGTCACTATGCATGTCTCAAAATGTTTGGGCTATATTCTTGCAGGGAGGTGGAAGGATTCTTGGCTTTCTCATTGTCATGTTTCAGCTATAATAATTAACTTAGTTGTGAATTTAGAAAAGTCTCTGGTAAATATTTGTTGTAATGAACGTAACAGTATTCTGACTTTCTGTCATATTACCATTTACCGTTTGTTGTTGTTGCTTCAGTTCAGTCCGCGAAGGCGACGGTTCACATACATGTAATTAACAGACAAACGCCCAATCATGCCCGCCCATCGGCTCGTCAAAAATACGCTTAGAAAATCCACTGCACTTCTCCAGCATTGACTTGCAACGTATTAGGATATAGTGCCAGTGGCGAATCACTCGATCAGTTTATAAGATCACTGAAGACTGCTTACCGTTGATGACGACAGTGGCACAGCACAACGCAAAAAATACTTTTCCCTGAAAAACCCAGATGTGGCTTCCTCTCGTTCCGACGGTCGAATACAGAAGAATATTGTCATATTTGCCGAACAGAGCCTTCCTACCGACAGTCCGCCATGATGCCCTCTTCATATAAAACATACATCACATTCTTTGTAACAAAAATTTCGCCTACATTGTGGCCTAAGTGTCTTTAAAATGCTACAGAAATGATGCCTTACAATTTGGCAGCATGTGAAAATAAATATACTGAAAGTCAGATTGGAAAAATGGCCGATGGAAGTGGATTGCGTAGAGCGGTTAAAACTTGTGCATTTTTCAACACCGACAAAAGATGGCGGCCAGCGTCTAAGCGCGCAAAGCGTAATGGTCCGTCGTGGGTCTTTAAAGGGAATTTGTTCTGTCAATGTGTCCATTGTAATGAGTACATTAATGAATACGTCAAGAGTACATTAGTGATAAACATTTTGTAGCATTCCCTGTTCAATAGTTGCTTGTGCATCAGAAAGCACGAATATGTGCATGTTCACCTTACCTGAGCCTCCACTGCGATGAATCCTAAGGCGAATGGATGCTCCAGCATCTTGTTGGGCTAAACCATCTCCATGAACTATACTGGTTTGAGAAGTGCGGCAATCGATGAGTGCGGCAAACTTGTTCTCAAAGAACTTCTTATGCGTCATGGATGTAGCGGCGGCAGCCTCTCCGAAACGCGGGACAAACCAATTCTTCGCTGACTTCCATAAATCCTTTGGTAGCATCCCAAAAGAATATAGAGCGTTAGGAATGCCATTGACGTGTACCTCGACCTTGGTGATTCCTGGATTTACGAATTTCTCACTATCTCTAGTGCCTGCCACATGAGGATCCACAAATAGAAGAAGGATGCCATTGAGAGAGAGACGAAGTACGTTTATGCTTTCAGATACGAGTGTGTCGGTTCCTAGGTCGATCGAGACGGTTTTGAAGTACTCATAGTGGTTATACAGAAAGGCTTTACCGCTGGCGTAGGTACCATTGGCCTGCGACGCAAGATCGAGACTTTCGATGACTTCATATTCTAGTTCAATGTTCGATAGTTTGTACGTTCCTACTTTCGTACTGTCGGATCCGACTATGACGTCTATGGCCGGTGCCAGTGTCAAATCAGCCGCATTAGACGTAGATGCGTTACTGGCCTTTGAACGAAGTTTGTTCACATTAGCAGATTGAATGCCCCGCTCTACGCTATTCTCTCGTTCTACATCAGATAGGTATAGATCGCTATATACCTGTAGTAGATCGGGTCGACTTAGATCTTCTAATCTAGTAGTTCCCATCCATACGACTCGCTTTGAGACTATGCAACGTCCAACATTGGCCACCAAATAGTTGTCGGCATGACCCCCGGATAGAGTGATATTGGCACTAAGGGCTAGACTACCAGGTACTAGAAGTCTATTTTCGCCTAACGTAGGAACATTAACAATTAAAGTTTCCCCCGGATTGGCTGATGAAGGAGTGAAAGTTACACGATGGAACACACGACTGGCTTTAAGAGATCTACCTTCTCTAGGAGAATAGTCAGGATGGAGCTTCGTTGATATCATGTTTGTTCCACAATTGAATATATCACCAATACTAATAGTATATCACATATCAAGTGTTCAATATGGAAGAAACTTTAGACTTCGATCCTATATCTGAAGAAGGTAGAGCCGATGTGAATAATCTTACTGCCGAAGAATGGGCGGAGATTAGACCTAATGATGGCGAGGCAGAAATGGATTGGTGGAATAGAGCTAAGCATAGCTTCAAAAATACGACGAAAAGCATACGCGATAGGTTATGGAAAAATCGTAGTAACTGGGGAACCAGTTCAGCTGAGTATATAGAATTAGTCAATCAAGGTGATGATGTGGAAACGCCGTTTACGGCAGGCAGTAGTACTGCGGAAACGCTATTTGAAAGACTGAAAAGACGGACTGAAAATGCACAGGACCAAAGAACTATAAAGTTTCCAAAAGCAGATCTAACGAAGTTCACTGCTAGTTTGGATGACTATGATAGGGTCGTGATAAAACTCAATCGTAAAAATGCTGGATCATACTTACTGTCGGATGCCGTAGACACTCCCAACGTATTACCGAAAACGCTTAAAAACGCTCTTGGACCTACTGCGGAAAAGGAGATTAGTATGAAAGAGGATATGGCCACCGAAAAAGATAAACAAAAGGCCGAGGAAATAAAAAAGATGGATTCATTAACTAAGGGAACTCCAGAATATGAAGTGGCAAAGAATAAAGTAGCAGCACTAGTGGATCAGAAACAGGAGATCGAGGAAGAAATAGAAGCCATCAAAGATCGTATGTCGTTACGAGACCGCATAAAAGCCATCTTCAAGAAACATGGATTTACGGTGATTGGAGTGTTAGCTGTCGCTGGTGCCGTAATTGGTACTGTCGTTAGTATATTGACAAAAGGCTTGGCTTCCGTTGCTAAGGGAGTTGGTGAGGCTTTGAAGGATCTTGGAAAAAAGTTGGCTAACGTGCTACCTGCGGCGATAGGCGCTATTGCAAGTTTCATATTCCGTACAGCTGGAGAAGTTTTCGACTTCCTTGCCAAGAATGCCTGGCTACTCATTGTAGCTGTGGTCATATTCCTAGTAGAGCAATATAAATCGTCGAAACGTCAGCGCTAACGAAATATCATCCATGAGGCTACGCCGGCCACAATACCCACGATTGCTAAATTGGTTTCGTGATTCGTTGGCGATGCGCCGCGACTTTGTCGACTGTGTGGTATCGTATCAATCGTAGCGGTCGTATCAGTCGTGGCTCCGCTGTCTGTAGCAGGTTTATTCGTCTTTGGTTTCGAGCCTTCCATAGGGGCTGGTGGTGGAGATTTTTCGTTAAGATTGATGTCATCGTTTATTCCTAAACTGATACCAGGTTTATTTGCCGTTCGTAGGCTGTTTACGTACGTAACGCCCTTGAAGATAATCATATAGCTAGGCATTAACAGACAATCATTTGCAACTGCTAGATCTAGACGAGAACTAATATCCTTAATAGATTCTTGGTATTGGGCTAGAGTGTCTGAAGCCGATTCTATGATGACATTTTCAAACATCGTATCGAATTTATTTTGGGCGGCTGAGGACTTCGATCCTACGATTGGTGAGCCGGTTGAAGCCTGGGATGATAAGACACAAAACAAATATACCATTATTGACGCATTAATTCGGACCATCCCGGCCTTTGTCAATCCTTTCCCATTCTGTGGAACGAACCAGTTGTAGTGCTTCTCGTTCATATCATTTCGACGTGTGGTAAAGTCGATTTCATAAGCACCGAACTCTCTTCTTATCTTGTCATATATGACGTAATTCCATGGAACGTTGTTGAACTTATTGAATATGCTTTCCCTGGGGAGTGGGACTCCCAATTCAAACAGTACTCGCCTGATCGTATAGTATACATGAAATCGATAAAAACTCCGAATATTGTCGATGATTGGCGCATTGTCTGAAAGATGGTCGTCGAATGATACGCCACAGTCTGCCGTAGCACACCAAACAGCGAAACATAATTGGTGCTGCCAAAGTTTCATTGGTTCAACATCGAACCACTTATTCGTTTTTCCCATTCTATCGTTAGCATTAGCAATACTGTCTCGCAGGGCATAGCTCGGATCTTTATTTTTTATTTTATCACTAAGATCAAGTCCTAGCTCTTTAAAGATATGTCGCGGCTCATACGTAAATAGTCGATCTTTTGCTACGTAGATCCTTAGAGTTTGTACGATTGGGTATATGTCTTTAGCGACGTGTGCCCAGGAAACGGCTGGAACTGGATAATTAAAATCAGTCCTTCTGAATGGAAGTGGAAAACCCCTGCCGAATGCGGCCACCGCATGTTTTTGCTCTGTCACGCGTAACGCTTCGTGTAGACGATTTCTGACATCTACTGGTATGAGACTACTCATATTCGAATGCTGCCCACCATCGTAAAACATGATTCTAGTCTCGTATGTAGACTCATCATGTATGTCGGATGCCGTTGTCCTAGCTGAGAACTTATCGAAGTCCGCGTGAGGATAATTTTCTTTAAAGGACGCGAAAGCCTTTGCATTGCGAGGTGCGATATAGTCACCCCAATCACCGTCGAAATAAACTCTCGCTTGGAGACTAGGCATGGTTTCTTATCCTTGGCGCCGGACCAATCAATCCGTTCGATTCATCCACTTGACTAATCTGTTTGATATTGATACGTATTAAAGTTACGACATATGTTAATATCGTAAAGTAAAGAACGTATGTTAATATCATATCGAAGTAAACTTCAGGCTTTAATATGGTAATCTTAAATGTCACCACTAACTCGACTGATCATACGGTCTACTTTCAAGAACCTATTTACATCCATAATATTTCTCTAATCGAGGTCTATTTTGAGAACGGTTGGTGGAACCTATCAGAGAAAGCTTCATTCACTTGGAATACCCCAGGTGAGATACGGATTCCTTATGAACTTAAGCCGGGGAATTACAATATAAACATCTTGATGGACGCCCTCAAACCCGCGGTTACTGCTGGTTTATTGGAATTCATAGACCACGACAATAGGAAGTTTTGGATTCTAAAAATTAAGAAACCAATCCTGTTCAGTAAGAATCTCTGCGATTCGTTTAATATCAAGGGTACTCCAGAAGGGAATAATGTGTTACTCAAAGTAGGAGAATACAAACTGGTGGTACAACTTCTTCGCTATGTATATATCTATTGTGATGTGGTGGATCCTAGCTTCTCAATTATTAATGGAAAGCAATCAAACGTACTGGCTATCTTTAATCTCGAGGGCTTTAGGTTTACAGAATCTACTTACAATCAATGGCTTCCCTTGCCCATACGATCTCTAGGGACAAGACGAAACAGCCTTCGCCTGTCACTTAGAGACGAAGAAGGAAATATTATAGACTTCCGTGGTCGACCTATACGATACGTATTGAAGATTGAGTAAGTTATGATATAACATAATGGCAAGCGATTCGATTCAACTACTTCCAACGGCACCAGGTATTTATCCACCGCTGGCTAGCGGGGCTAGCGGAGATAATTTTCGGTTGCAAACAGTCCGAGATACTCTTTCAGATATGGAAACTCAAGAAAAACACTATGAAGGTGTGCGTAAGAAATACGCCCGCGCACAAGGAATTGTCCATGGTGTCGCTGTGGTAACAGGAGGTCTATCTGTATTATTATCGGGTTCAGGATTAGCAGTAGCTCTAACTGGTTTTGGTATAATAATAGGCCTACCATTCGGTGTTATTGGTGGGGTATGTGGGATGATTTCAGCAGCTACGACCATTGGGGCTAAAAAGATCGGAAAAAAAGTTTCTAAACATGAGAAAACCGCTATGTTAGCTAAAGCGAAAATTAATACGATTCGCGATCTAGTATCAAAGGCCCTTCGCGATGAAAATATATCTGACTCTGAATACGGCCTCATCCTCGCTGAAGCAGATAAATATGAGATTATGAGGGCTGAAATTCGCCGCAAGACTTCGACGGCCGCGGGCGGTATGCACGCTTTTTCTTCATCCTTTAAGGCTAGCGTACTGTCATCCCTTTTCAAAGGTCCTATACACTTTTTCGTTTTTGGATTTGTGGCTTTATTCACCAAGTTGCAGTAGGCGGATGAGTTTTTAGCTTGCCTGGACATCAGAGAAATACGAGGCTTTGGCTTGCCTCAAATCTCGAGTAACTTCATTCCTAACCTTCTTGTATTATTCAATCCAATGATCCTGGCTCTTATATAGATGACACCGATAATTTGAATAGTTTATATCTACGGTTCATTATATTTTAAAGCGGATCTCAGTATTTAACTACTGAGGGGCGCAGCGTTTAACCTTGACCTCCTTCCAGGGAGCGTGTTCATCGCATATCTCGTTAAATAACGTCTCCCAAGCCCACAACACGTCATCGGGATCGTCGAATACCGAGGCGATATGAAACGGTGCTAATTGAATATCAATCTAAACTTATCTTCGTCTATTTTCTTATAGTCTCTTGATATTATAATCTTGGGAGGAGGCCTTTTGTTTTTTAATCGTAACTGGGTAGAATAAATCAAATTATGATCCGAAATTCCCAAAGGATAAGTCCCTGTCAAGTTTTTCTAGTAGTGACAATGAGATCAATCAAAGCGCTGGTTGTTTTAGGTGTTCTAGTGGAGTCTTCGATAACATTTTGCATATTAAAAGCCTCAAAAAGTGCTTTCAGTTTTCTTGTATTAAGATCTTTAGGGAACACCGACGCAGAAATGTCGCAGTTTAAATCTCCTAGAAGGACTATATGTGATGTTTTCAGGCGATGAGATACAAAAATCGCATGTCATCCGGTGGTCTGTACATAACCGAGAATAACACGGCAGTGCCTCTGGGGAGTTTCACATGAAGCCATATTGCCTCCAATCCATCCGTAAATAAGTCTTACCGGTGAACTGTTTGTAAATGTTCCGCGTAAAACAAAATACGACCACCTCCTTTGCGAGGTTTGCGATCTAGTCGCAAAAAAATTCATGCCGTCAATATTTAATACTTTATCTGCGATAGCCTTGTCTAAGTGTGTTTCTGTAATATCAAGCAATTCGAATTGGCAGAACCTCTGTAGACATCTAATTTCATCCATTTTGTTTCTGAGACTGCACACGTTCAAGTAAGCAACCCTCAAATCCTTTCAAGAAGAGCTTTGTAATCTTTCTACTAGCTATCTCTGTGAGATATATTTGGGTTGTCGAGTCCTCCTCTCCTATTTGTATCGGACTGTCAACCTCACACATAGATAGAAATGACTCGTCGGAAAGGGAACAAAAAGGCAGTTCCAATGCGTCCTAACGACTGTTTTCTTCATTCTCTCGTATAGATACATACTGACATTGTGGGCAAATCCAAATCTGTAAGTCTCTCCACTGCATAACCTTGAACTCCCTGGGAGAACCTTTCTCGCACTTAATATGCAATTTTGATCCCCATATATTGCAATCCATGGCTCGATGGTTTCTTGCGATAGTTCTTCAACAAATTGGGCAAGTATACTTATCCAAACTTGGCCCAAGATTAGGGTGAACATCTCCGCTTCTGGAGAGTCAAGCCAACTGGTATGTTGAGGTAGAATTAGCGTATCGGTTCACTCTTGATTTAAAGAAACCTTTGGCTATGTGTTTCACAAACACAACATGGCGCACGAAACCAGGTCTGTACGAAACCAGGTCTGTACTCGGTTCGAAAAGGGTAGAAGCCAACTCCAGTAGTGCTAGAAGTCGATACAGTATTAGGAAAGCCTCTTGACACAACCAACAAGACGGTACAAACGGCAAAGACGCGGCGAAACGATGTCATGGGTAGGCCAATATTGAAATGGTTCAGTTCAAGTACCAACTAAATCCTGCCGCAACTACTTATTACTTGAAGAATATAAAATAAAGCACTTCCGGTCATCATGCTGTCACTCTGCTGACGCTGTTATAATAGCCGTTGTAATTTACAGCGCGCGCCACAAGGACGGTTATGATCGAGCTCATGGAATATGTTTTGAAAATTCAAAATGTAACGAAACGAGAATGATAATAACAAGCAAATCCGTTGCAATATAATGAAACCGATAATAAAAATAAATAGAGATGGAAAACAAATGAACAATGAAGCTAATTAATGATTTAAAAAGTAGAGGGAAACTGAGTGTCGTAGTGTGAGGATGAACTAACTGTATTATGAGAAAGATAATAACGGAAATGGAAAGTAATACGTGAACGAAAATGCACTAGTATAATGAAAGTAAAATGACTGAAGAGTAAAAGTAGGAAAACTAGAATGAGAAAAATAATAATAAATAAGACAGAAATGTAAACGATTTTAAGGCAGTGTACTATGTCTTAAGACCGTGGAACAATAAATCAAGAGGGCAATTAATGAAGAAGAGAAGAGAATTATATAACTAAAATAGCTAGAATATACCGACTACCGAAATAGAAAACTAGCGCTGAATTTTAAAGATGAAAAATATAGAAAAACACTAACAAAATACACGAGATACAGAAAACTAACCTTTAGACGTAGAAGTACGAGCTGAAGTTAAGAAAAAGTAAAAAACTGTAGCAGAAAGAGTACAAATATTGGAGAGCTGATAAAGACCATAACCGTATTCTCCATCATACACTAAATAATAAAATGCCACGACCATGTACGTTAGTTTTTAGGCACCAAAACGACTGGTTAGGGAGGTATTAGAACCTCTGGTACCCAGAGTATGCAATTTAAGGCTTGTTAATCAATTATTTTAAAGACTTAAAAGTGAGCAGTATTTTATAACTTTGGCTTGTAAACGCTTATTCTTCTTCACGGATCTCGTCAATTTGACTTCTCGAGATTTCGTCATCTACTGAATTACTATCAGTGAAAAAGACAAAGGAAATTCCAAAAAAGAATGCCCTGTCACAATGCGATGTACGTGTAGACTTGTAAGCGCCGATGGACTTACATGTTTAAATGCTAAAATTTGTATAGGGCTGGAAACATTGTTCTAGAGTTTTGCAGCACTGGTAAAGTACTGAGGACTTTCTATAAATGTTAGTCTGTTGATGCTTGTAGAGCGGCAGTTGTTTCATGGTATCCAAACTACGGGTTTTATAATACGATTGCTCGTTAGTATCCAATGTCTACTGATGAAAATATAAATTAGACAAGTTCTAGACTTAAACTAAAACACTAGATCAGTTATTTTCCTTCACTACTCTAGAGGCAAGAGGATCGTCACAGGTAGTCTCTCAGCCTAGGGCATTCGCTGGTCGGGTAGTTCACAAATATATCGTTCTGTTCGCGCTATAAGCAGCAGATTACTTCTGTACTCCCGTCGTATAGTCTAATCAAGAAGGAGTAGGGTCAGTTACAATGTAATTCTAAACACTAAAAATAAAATACTTTTCTGTTTTGGCGATCCGGCGGAAGTTGTTTCTTCCAAAACAAGCGAAACATTGCGAGCTACATCCGCCCCAGGCTACCACACCCGAAAGGCAAGACACAAGTGGTTCCGCCTCAAAATGTGATTCCTCAATGCAAGGTTATCAAATGCGATGAGGACATCGTAGGACAGCAATGGCATGCTATGTTTTTGATAGCGCAGTTGTTACAATTTTTGTTCTTTCTACTTCCTTTTTTTTCGGAGGAAGAGAGGGGTGGGGGGGGGGGGGGGGGGAGTGCCCCAAGTCTGCTGGACAACATTTTCTCCTTGTTATAAATGGGTGGTATTTAAATTTGTTTCTTGTTGACAACTCTGGCTTGTTATAATTTCGTTATTACCATTATCTCGCATATATACACTTTTGTGCATTCTGCTTCAGAAGAAGACCAAACCTAATAATCCTAAGTTATTTATTTATACGTACCCAGCCGATGTACCTGCTAAAGATCAAGGAAAACAAAAACTTTGTTATATACTCAGTTAGTCAATAGTCAACCAGTATACTTTATCACACAATAACAAAGATGGCGTGATTTTATGTTTTCGGAGTGCCACATTGAGAAAATTCCTGAGGAGCGCGAATTAATTTTCCCAAAGAAAACATTATATAAATTGAAAGACCTATTCCTTCGTAGTTAATATCCGTCATCTTATGGAATTCGGAGTTGAGGCACATGGTTAAAATCACAGTCCTTTTGGACCTACCGATTGTCATAACAAAACAGGGTACTTTGCTCTGGACTTCGCTCGAAGTCTTCAAATAATCAAAGGCTTATGAAATTCCTTTGAAAGAACAAGGAAGAGCCATATAATAAGCTCGTGGTATTACAATAATTATCGGTTCAATAGTTTTGACACGCGAATCGAGCGAACACGGCTGTCGGGCCTCGCGGAATCGTGTCTGGAGCTCAATGGGATTTTTTCGTTTTTCTCGGAAATAAATAAATATTTCACGAAACAAACTACCCAGCGTCAGGAGCCCATACACCGGCTGTTAGAAAATTTCAAACTGTCAATGGGTAACACTGTCAGTATTTGAATGTATGCATTGCTTTTCTCCTCAAGCATGTTAAGGCCTGGTTCAGGGGTCAAATTTCGGTTAAAAACTGTTTTCCTTATTTCAGCACAGTGTGGTAAGTACACCAAGATATCGCTATTCTTGACTACCTTAAGTGGTTTGTGTGTAGTAAAACGTGTCACGTGGTCTGTCACGTGACTTAGGACACGAAATCAGTATATCAAAAACGCGGCTCCGAGTTAAAAACAGCTAGGATGATGAGTGGATGTGTTTAGTTAAAGCTGAAGCCCTTTACCTAAATCAGCTTAGAAAAGATGACTACAATGTTTCGTTAACGAGTAATTAAGGCGAAAATATTCAAAATTGGTCACATAACTTTTTGCACCCTCAATATATCCTTATCTTTACATGATAGTCGTGTTTTCTAAGTGTAGTCTGAAACACTACGGGAGGAGTAATGTTTTAGCAGGGTTACTTTATATTCATATGTTATCGTCGTAGCCGCATTTCACTTAAACGATCATATATAATTATGACGTAATCGATCACGTGATACGACAACCATCCACTTAACAAATTTAAGGAAGTGGATATTAGTATTATGGTGTAATTAGATTTTGTTTAAACTGTTATTTCGGTCAGAAAACATTATTTAACGTAAATCTATTTTCCATTAAATGAACCAGGCCTTAACATGCTTGAGTCAACTTCAAACGTTTTAGCATCCTATTTTGTGGTCGTTTTGTAGAGTACGAAGCCGATGATAAATCCAATCCTTCAAGGTGCTCTGACAAGCGAAATCCAGGAAAAATACAACTTCTACGTTCACGACCAGAACCGGCATGAATTATTTCCGGTCATGAAAAACCCAACTCTGGTAAGCAAAGAGCAGCACAGCTTGCCGTTTCTACCTTTAAAAGGCCAGCCAGAGACGTCGACTGGACTATCAGGATGTTTAGCTCCTTACATTAAACATTCTGTGCACTTCTGAAGGACAGAGTCAGAGTGAATGATTCCAATCCCGGTTCAAACTCGAAAGAAGAGTAGCCCCACTTCACCACTCACCAGCAAACGAACTTCACGATCTTGCAGCAAACATGAGTCTAATCGTAGAAGTTCACAGCCGTTACTTGGCATCACAAGTCAAATGAGTACTATCTTCATTGGCAATACCTAGGTAATTCTAAGTATTAATTTTTTTAACTGTACATGTGGACCTTTTAATCGAGTCAGCGAGTCGAAGCTTCTTTGAATCGTTCGTTGAACCGCGCATGTTTTGGTATGAATGGAAGCTGGGGTGAGGGCCGCTCGGCCCAACATCGAAACACGCTGTGATTGCTCTGTTTCTGCTTGCTCCGTTCAGCTGATATGCTGATATGGTGCCTGGTTTAAGAAAGCCCTAAAATCGAGTCAATGTTCAAAGCGAAGACGTATTAATTAATTAAATATGCCTTTTGCAACAACTGGTCACGTGACCTTGTCAATCAAAAATATCGGTTTATCCCATATCTTTAAAATGTAAGCAAGGAAATTTGTTTGAAATCTCGATCCAGCCTCATAAACTCGATTTCTAGATTTCAAAAATGTGTCCTTGTTTCAAAATTTAAGGTATAAATACAAGACTAGCATTATTTACTAATTTTGGTTGCTCTTTCCATTTCTGGCATCCATTCTGAGCGATGTCCCACAACTTACAGCAGAACTTACAAGTGAACTTGATGCATGACGTCATTGTTCAGCTCGGTCCAGGATTTTAACACTTGCTGAGCATTTATTTCAATTTTCGTGCATGAGATCAGAACACGGGAAACAGTTCGATTCTTGATTACATACATGTATGTTTAACTAATAAACTAGATGAGAAATAAGTAAACAATAATCATACTAATAAGTCAATGAACAACGTACAGTAAAACAGTAGCAGCAATGACTTTATTTGCTCGCTGAGGAGAATATTATAATATAATAATAAGGTGTACTGATCGATCACTGCAAAGATGTTCGATTTAATATTTGGCATTGACTTCGGTTTGAACACTTACGAGCTGACTACTAAATATCGGAATTAGATACACGGATACAACGGATGAATGGCAAGGTATTGTTTTAGTTTTATCAGTCGCGCCTGATATACATGCAACTAGAAAACTGAGACCCGAAGATCATTCCGTTTTAGAATCACCTCTCTCCTTTGAACAGCCAGACATCCGCTGGCTAGATTGCAGAATACCCCTTCCCTCCTAACACACACGCACGCACTCCAGTACGTTAGACGTAGACGCCAACATGTCAACACGTTACTCCATATATGGTTCTACGAATTATTAAGAATTAATAAAAGAATATATTCTCAAAAACAATTAAACCCCACTATGATAACATCCCTGTCACCTGTCAACGCGTTGACGCGTTGACATAAATACATGTTGCTTCCTTCTACTATGAACATACATCGAGATGGAGTCTCGCTCAGACCCCGACTAAAACACATTGAGACATTAGGTAAAAAGATATGTATTGGATTAGAGAGTCAAAATAACAAGACAGTTTTGACCCGTACCATGGCCACTTGCCATAAGAGGGTCAGCTTGCCGTGGGGTACTCTGCAATTGCTCCCATCCGCTAAACCGCCGGCCAACGGATCGCAAAGCAAGTACTGCTAGAAGTATTATCTTGTTTCCTTCGCTTTAAGTAGAAAGCGAACTGCGCTCGTTTTTACGTAGTTTGCACTCCAAGTAAATTGATTCATTCGGCAGTGACAATATTCTCAATTGTTCTTCACGGGTGCCATCCCGGCTTTGCTAGTCCATTGGATGTCACACAAAGTGTCAGTAAGTTTCGGTTGAAAAATAAACAGAATGCATGAAATTCGTTCTCAAGGACGGTGCCTACTAATTGCAAACCAATTTGTTTTCTAAAAATCTATATGGATTGTTTGAACCCCCTAAGGAGCTTTTGAAATCAGAAAAAAATTTATGGGGTATCCATACGTTTAACAGAGATAATTAAAGACCTTGTGTCCGAGCCCATGGTGCTTTGCGCGCGCAAATCATTTTCGATCATTTTCGTAGCCTACGAAAATAGAGAAATCGAAGTGATCTTCATTACTGCCTGAAATCCAGCGAAATCCATCAATATATCGATCCATCCTGCTCCAGTGATTGTACATGCTTGTAAATAGTTTTTCATTTAACGTGTAGGTGTATATATTTTGAGATTTAAGATCAGTTTTCTTCCAATATTACGTCGAATTGGAACCCATCTATGTCTTCCAAGTTAAAGAGGTCCGGGCGCGGGAAGGGAAGACCGAAGCGTGGTGAACAGTTGAATCGAATATACCTGAGAGAGTCAACGTTTAAGCTTTGGAGGGAAACGAAAGACCACTAGTAGTATATACAATAGCGGTTCTGGCGCACATCCTTATTTAAGCCTTTTTTCTCCCATCGTATATCCCTACTCCGCTAAAAAATCGTTGAAATTTGTTTCAATTCGCCTCCCCATATAAGCCCCCGCAGTCCCACGGATGGCCCCACCCACCTAATTAGATCTAATTAGAGATACGTCATTCTAATGTATATCTGAGATACCGAATTATATGAAAAAATGCGCGGCGAGAATTTATGTAGTTGGTTAAAGGTTGGAGAGCAAGCATTCTGCAGCAAGTCGTGCATAGGTACATATTGTAGGACCCATTTATATAAAATAAGGCAGGGAAGGCGGATTCCAACACCTTGTCGCGGGTGCGGAAAGGGAACTCAGAGCACTTTTTATACTTGTGTTGGGTGCGGCTCTGTGTTACTACGCGTAGAACTATCCAGGAAGGAAAAGGCAGCAAGGCGGCAGTTCTTAGAAGTACTGCAGGAGCTGCTACAGATTCGAAAACCCACAGGGATACGTGTGAAACATGGCTGCTCAGAATTCCCCACTAGCATTTGAACGCACTAAATGGGTCATTGGTAAGTTCTTACGAGGCTGGCAGATGGATATTCCAGAGGGTCACGAATTTGGTGCCGACCCAATGGCCTTCTTAGATGGTGTACGTCATATAATCCACGAAAAGCTAGAGGAAGAGATTGTCGATCTAAAGGGGGTAAAGTTCCAGCTAGCCTTGAGAGTACAGCTACTAAAGTACAAACTCGATGGTAGTGAAGAATCCATCGACGCAATACTTCGCCACAAGCAGGAGGCCGTTTTACAAGTCCATGAAATCGATTCCGCGCTAGATAAGTCTTTTCCAACGATCCAAGAGACCCTAGAGAAATGGACACATAGAGGCTCAGGTTGGGTGGTAGACCGAGTAGTTCTGCTTTGGCTCGACATAGCGCGATACCAACCACTACGAGGAGGCTCGTACATTCCACTACCTAAAGAAGTCCAAAACAAGAAGGCTGTGATTAATGTTCAAAATAAGGGTGATAACTGTTTTCGTTGGACACTCCGATCAGCACTGTTTCCAGCCGTAAAAGACCCACAGAGACCATCTAAGTATCTTATAGAGGATGATCTAGACTTTAAGGGAATCGATGTGCCAACCCCCATATCACAGATTTGCAGGTTTGAGAAGCAAAACAATCTTGCAATCAATGTCTTCGGCTGGGAGAAAGGTGTGGTTGTCTACAGGATTAGCAAACAATGTGTAGACACCCGCCACATTATAGATGAATCCGGAAAGATTAGCATTATAGATAAATCCGGAAAAATTAGCAAGAAATGTGTGGACACCCGCCGTATCAACATGCTGCTCATAGAGAAGTCCGGAAAGTATCACTACACTTGGATCAAGGATTTGAATCGCCTCCTATTCGATCAGAGCAAGTACGAGCACCGAAAACACTTCTGCGAGAGGTGTCTCCACGGATACTGCAGAGAAGATCTACTCGAAAAACACATTCCAGAATGTAAAGGTATAGGACAGACAGCAGTGAGAGTTGAGATGCCTGAAGAGGGTAAGAACAAGCTATCCTTCCAGAACTGGTACAAACAGATGAAGGTTCCCTACGTCATTTACGCCGATTTTGAGGCATTGACCACTAAGATCGAAGAACCAGAGCCGACAGCAGAGCTGGCACCAGAACTGCGCAGCAGCACCCAGAAAACTCAACTACATGGGGCTTGCGGATTCGGCTACATCGTGGTGAGATGTGATGGCTATACAGAGACTCCAGTCGTCTATAGAGGGCCCAATGCTACAGAAATGTTCCTGGAGGCAATACAACGAGAAGAACAAAAAGTTGAAGCGGCTCTATCTAGACGTAAAGCCCTATGCATGACTCCAGAGGACAGCATAGCCCACCGAAGTGCAACAATTTGCCACATCTGTCAGAAATCTCTTAATGGGGATTCAGTTCGCGATCACTGCCATATCACTGGAAAGTATCGTGGAGCAGCACACAATGCCTGTAATCTACTCCTGCGGATAGACCCAAAGAAGACCATAATACCAGTAGTCTTCCATAATTTGCGGGGATACGATTCTCATCTATTAATGCAGTCTATTTCCAAAGTAGAGGGGCAGATAAATTGCATACCAAATAACATGGAGAAGTACATTTCATTCTCCCTAGGGAAACTGCGATTCATCGACAGCGTTCAGTTTTTGCTATCCTCTCTTGCTCAGCTAGTATCGGCTAAAAACCCGGAAGGATTCCAAATCATAGCCAGATACGAGCAAGACGAACATAAGCGCGGGCTTCTTCTACGCAAGGGCGTCTACCCATACGAATACATGGACAGTTGGGAGCGGTTTCAGGATGAGCTACCGCCGCGCGATGCTTTTTATAGCAAGCTTTCTGATGAAGGAATCTCAGATGAGGACTATACTCACGCACAGAAGGTTTGGGCTGCATTCGATTGTCAAACTATGGGAGACTACCACGACCTATATCTTAGAACCGATGTACTTTTACTCGCAGATGTGTTTGAAGGCTTTCGAGCGACATGTATGCAAAATTATGGATTAGACCCAGCTCACTACTATACGAGCCCTGGTCTATCGTGGGATGCATTGCTAAAGAAGACTGGTGTAGAGCTTGAGCTGCTCACAGACTACGATATGCATCTTTTCATCGAGAAAGGGATGCGAGGCGGCATTTCGATGGTCAGTCGACGCCATGCAAAGGCCAACAATCCATATGCGGCAGAATACGACCCAATCAAGCCCACTACGTACATACAGTATCTGGATGCGAACAACCTATACGGATGGGCTATGAGCCAAGCGCTACCAACAGGAGGATTTGAGTGGTGCGACGTAGAAAAGCTACAGACTATCGACCTCGACATCGCGTCGTATGTAATCGATATCGAGTCGTATGTAAACATACAAGCGGACAAAGGTTATATCCTTGAGGTCGACCTTGAGTATCCTCTAGGACTCCACGACGCTCACAACGCGTATCCACTAGCCCCAGAGCGTATGAAAGTCCAGAAAAAATGGATGTCAGAGTACCAATGCGGACTACTAGGTGAAAAAGTATTCCCAATCGAAGTTGAAAAGCTTGTGCCCAATCTATTCGACAAAGAACGCTACGTCCTACACTATAGAAATCTACAGTTATATCTTTCTCTTGGTATGAAATTGAAAAAGGTGCACCGAGCACTACGATTTGACCAAAGTCCTTGGATGGAGCCATATATACGTATGAATACGGATCTTCGTAAACTGGCTACAAGCAATTTCGAGAAAGACCTCTACAAGCTGATGAACAACTCAGTATTTGGTAAGACAATGGAGAATCTGCGTAAGCGCGTAGATGTTAAGCTGGTGCGTGCAAGAGAGTAGGACAAGCTTCGACGGCTGATATCAAGCCCAACATTTGCTAGATCAAATATCTTTGATGATGGCCTCGTAGCACTACACATGCATAAAAGCAGGCTCGTACTTAACCGCCCAGTTTACGTTGGTATGAGCATTCTAGACCTATCCAAACACCTGATGTATGATTTCTATTACAACCAACTTAAGCTCCAATATGGTAATAAATGCGAACTGCTATACACAGACACAGATTCGCTATTGCTTGAGATCCAAACAGAAGACGTCTACGACGACATAGCCAAAAATGCAGACCTATACGATACGAGTGATTACCCAAAAAACCATCCACTATACGACACTACCAATAAAAAGGTTCTTGGAAAGATGAAGGATGAGTGTGCAGGAGTTGCCATCGTAGAGTACGTTGGACTTCGACCGAAGATGTATTCGATTGTATGCGCAGACACTAAGGAGATTCGCAAGGCTAAAGGAATACGGAAGTACGTTGTGAAGAAGCACATTCGACACGAGCAGTATAAGGAGTCTCTTTTCGATAGGAAGACCTTCAGACATGGAATGAATATGCTGCGAAGCATTGGGCACCAGATCTATGGTCTGCGAGTTAATAAAATCTCCCTTTCACCACTGGACACAAAACGTTGGATTTCTGAAAATGGAATCGATACATTAGCCCATGGCCATAAAGATATATGTTTGTTCCAAAACGAACTAGCTTAGGATCCCATTCGGAGGTAGTTCGGTATCAAGTGGTACGACTTGTATCTCTTCACGCACGAATCCACGCGTTGGTAGTTGCCGAGCAACATTCGAAACCTGCGGAGCATACAAATAATATAGGACTGGCTGACCCGAAGAAACCATACTACGCGAAATGCTATACGTTTTCAAACTCCATATAGGATCGGTAGCACGCTTTCGTCCACCTTCTAGCTCACCAGGAGCGTATAGATATCGAACACTGACATCGAATGGAAGTCTTTCCTCTTTGAGCCCAACTAGACGTATCCGTTCGTCCCGAGCCGGCACGGGTTCTGCTGGGTTCGATTCGATTTCGTTTTTGGTAATTGCTATGGATGGTTGTTTTCCTGTCAAACGCGTAGCTTCGTTGTTTAAAGCTTTTACGACCGCAGGTAGACGAGACACCCATTCGACAGATCTATCATCCTTCCCCTGCGAAGTAAGTACCATCTCCTGAGCATATTGGTATCCAAACAATCTCTCAGCTAAAGTACGATTAAATCGTTCGACGATTGCTTGATCCCGGTGAATATCCACACGACCACGACGTACGGAAACTTCATGTTTATCTAGTAGCGAAGACATTGCACCCATAAATTCACGTCCTGGATCGACTTGTAAAAGTTTTGGCCATGTTAGTGGACTTCGCTTATATATTCGTTCGAATGCCGCAGCAACTTCTTTAGATTCTTTAGTGGCTAATGGTTCGGCTTCTTTGTATCTGGATGCTACGTCCACGATCGTCAGCGCATACTTATATAGCTTTCTTCCACGTCCAGGTCGATCGTGAGGTAGAAATATCGAATCGGCTTGATGGACCTCATTTGGTGTAGATACATTGAATTTAGGTCGTGGAACGTATTTGGGGGGTGGTAAATAGATCTGCCATATAGCTTGTTTTTCTAGCCACATCCGAGTCACATCTTCAGATATGTTTGTCGAATTGGCAAGATGTTTAATGGCTGCTAGTCCTTTCCAATAACCCTCCGGACTATAGTATCGTAAACTTAGTTTAGTGTCCATTAATATGTACATACATATATGTGCATACACATATGTGCATTCTAAGCTTCAATAAGCAGAAACGTTACTACCTATTAGTCGCATTTTATGCGGAGTAATTACCTAGTAATCTAGTAAGTGATCTAGTAATCTAGTAAGTGATCTAGTAATTACGTTAATCGTAAAAAAGCTCGTTTTTTAAAGCATAGCTATAACCAATTCTCATAAGAATTTAGTGGCAACGTATCCAGTCGCGAATACACTACCACCTAAGGCCACCAATTCGGCAGTTTTCCTCGAATTAGATGGTCGATAATAATCTGAGAGTTTAGGCTCTTCCAGTTTCATTTGTAATATATGATATATATGGAGTTTTCGCATTGCATCGATTCTATCTTTAAGTCCAACGTGTGCGTTATTTTCTTTCCAGTGGTTCCAGGTGGCTTGTGCTTCTAGTCGTTTTTCTCGATTTTTCTCATAGGTTGTAATAGCGGCATTTGCCTTCTCCTGAGCTTTATCATGTCTTACCATCTCTGCGGCAGCAGCATTAGGCCCGCTAGTTGCTTTTTCTATTTCGTGTGCGGCAATACTAGCGGCAGCACTAGTTATGGCGAAGACAAATCCCATAAATATTATTGATGCCATGGCTTCGAAGGCGAGGTAGAGTCGCCCCTATTACTCAGCAGGCTTCCAATACCCTTTGTCCTTTAGGTATTTCTTAGCTGCAAGGCCACCAGTTAGAACCGCTATCCACTTCACGAAGTTCAAAATACTAGATGAAGGATCGTTAGTCAAAGGCTCTTTGATTGCTTTTTTTCCAACCCAACCGATACCTGCCGCAAGCCCAGTCAATATAGTAGCTTCCTGTATTGTGTTCATAAGTTCTTTAGCCATCTTATTGGAACAACGTTTACATCACCGGCCAATGTTGGACGTTGCATATGTGTCTACAGCGTGGCTTCAAATGCTATATCATACCTTGAGTTTTTAGGTTACGACCTTTTGGGGTTTCTTTGGTAGCGGCAGCTGAGCTGCCATTGAAGCTGTGGTTAACTCGTTGCGTTTGTTTGTATTGCTCATACTGATAGTACAAACCCACAAATGCTATGCTTACCCCAATTACAGCAAGTGTGGTATTAGTTGATATCAAACTTGGCTTATCGGTGGCAGCAAAGCTGCCATGACTGTCTACCTGCGCCTGCGTTGCCGCCTGCGTTGCCGCCACATTGGCGATATTTTCTTTCCTTCTTTGCGCTATGAGTTTGCCTGCAGCAACTCGTTTTGGATTTGGTGGGGGTTTTACTGGTTCTTTCGTGATGGGATCATTTCGATCTTCGGAATGGGTATCAATTTCCATCTCGTTAAGAGTAATTACTTAGTGGTTGAGGTAACTTCAATACGTTAATTACGCTAAAGATTCTTTAAATTTGAATATGCCTCATGTACTTCATCGATTTGTGGGGCATCCACTTCATATTCGCTGACTTCGGCATCCTGTTCCGCCTCGGAGTCCTGTTTAGTGGGCATAGAATGGTTAACAACGTGACAAAGGGCACTAGTTAGTGCTACAAGTGGACCTGCTTTGTAGGCCAATCGGCCAGCCAGTGCAGATAGCTCGTTTCGGACTAAGCGGTCTCTCTTTAGAGCTTTCAACAGCCTTCGTTGTTGTCGAGAATCTAGAGGCCTCACATATGCGACTATACAAGTTGCTAGACTTAGTGCTCTATCCACTAAGCAGTCATTTATTTGCTTTGCTAAGACGGCTTGGTATCTACGATATAGGCGTTCTATGTCTTTATCAGGTAACTTAGAAATGTCCCCAAGAGAAAAATTATTCCCTAGATATTCTTTTGTCGTACCAGTCACGGCTAGAATAGAAAGAGCTTCCCTATGTTCGATGATTTCTATGCTACGATGAAAGATTGCTGCCGCTTCATCGGTGGTAGCGCAGTGTAGCGGCAGCTTGCTGCTGCTAGCCTTTGGTGGAGGACCTGTCACATCTATTTTGCCGGATTCAGTTAGTATGTTCATTAATTCATCATCAAAATCTTTATCCATCTTACTTCAACGTATTGTGACATACCATAGGTGAAGGTATCTCTAATACGGTTGAAAAAGGATGTCGCAAACAGAAACATATATGTGCGAACTTAGTCTCAAGTTCTGAAATGAATAGCTTCTTATCATCTAAGGATATGCTAGCGCCGTAGTCATCGAATAGATCCTTCAATCCCGGTGCGCTTGCGATGCGAAATGCCACAATGATTGCGCAATTCTCGCGAAAGTTCTTACATATACTCTTTTGTGTTTGTGATGAGGCCCAAATCGAAATACCAATGTGGCGTGCAGAAAAGGCTAAATCGGATATCTTATTGGTCCTTCCCTTAACATCCTTGCTTGCCGCACAATCATCAAGGATAATAAGCGTATTCGTTCCTTCGAAAAAACATGCACAGTCGCCTAGGGTTGCATCAATGTCATTCTGAGAAGGCGCTAGGACAATGAAACGAGGATCTCCCTTACCAACGCCTTTATAGGTTTTATTGTTAGCATAGGTGGGACAAATTAATACAATATATTCAAATTTAAAACGAAATGGACCTCTCAATTGATCAACTATGAACTGAGTCTTTCCGCAGTTTGTGGGGCCAATTATGAGTGCGTTAAAGGGAATTTGATCTGTCAATGTGTCCATGGTAATGAGTACATTAACGAGTACATTAATGAATACGTTAGTGATAAACATTTTGTAGCATTCCTTGTTCAATAGTTGCTTGTGCATCAGAAAGCACGAATATGTGCATGTTCACCTTACCTGAGCCTCCACTGCGATGAATCCTAAGGCGAATGGATGCTCCAGCATCTTGTTGGGCTAAGCCATCTCCATGAACTATACTGGTTTGAGAAGTGCGGCAATCGATGAGTGCGGCAAACTTGTTCTCAAAGAACTTCTTATGCGTCATCGATGTAGCGGCGGCAGCCTCTCCGAAACGCGGGACAAACCAATTCTTCGCTGACTTCCATAAATCCTTTGGTAGCATCCCAAAAGAATATAGAGCGTTAGGAATGCCATTGACGTGTACCTCGACCTTGGTGATTCCTGGATTTACGAATTTCTCACTATCTCTAGTGCCTGCCACATGAGGATCCACAAATAGAAGAAGAATGCCATTGAGAGAGAGACGAAGTACGTTTATGCTTTCAGATACGAGTGTGTCGGTTCCTAGATCGATCGAGACGGTTTTGAAGTACTCATAATGGTTATACAGAAAGGCTTTACCGCTGGCGTAGGTACTATGGCCTGCGACGCAAGATCGAGACTTTCGATGACTTCATATTCTAGTTCAATGTTCGATAGTTTGTACGTTCCTACTTTCGTACTGTCGGATCCGACTATGACGTCTATGGCCGGTGCCAGTGTCAAATGAAATGACATCTTATCTCGAATCGCATGTGGATAAAAGACACCATGGGTTGTGATAACTTCATGATCAATAGGTATCTTATATACGCTACCGTATGCCGCTAGTGTCGCATTATCAGCCGCATTAGACTTAGATGCGTAACTGGCCTTTGAACGAAGTTTGTTCACATTAGCAGCTTGAATGCCCCGCTCTACGCTATTCTCTCGTTCTACCTCAGATAGGTATAGATCGCTATATACCTGTAGTAGATCGGGTCGACTTAGATCTTCTAATCTAGTAGTTCCCATCCATACGACTCGCTTTGAGACTATGCAACGTCCAACGTTGGCCACCAAATAGTTGTCGGCATGACCCCCGGATAGAGTGATATTGGCACTAAGGGCTAGACTACCAGGTACTAGAAGTCTATTTTCGCCTAACGTAGGAACATTAACAATTAAAGTTTCCCCCGGATTGGCTGATGAAGGAGTGAAAGTTACACGATGGAACACACGACTGGCTTTAAGAGATCTACCTTCTCTAGGAGAATAGTCAGGATGGAGCTTCGTCGATATCATGATGTTTGTTTCACAATTGAATACGTTTTGTTCCACAATTGAATACTAATAGTATATCACATATCAAGTGTTCAATATGGCAGAACCTTTAGACTTCGATCCTATATCTGAAGAAGGTAGAGCCGATGTGAATGATCTTACTGCCGAAGAATGGGCGGAGATTAGACCTGATGATGGCGAGGCAGAAATGGATTGGTGGAATAGAGCTAAGCATAGCTTCAAAAATACGACGAAAAACATACGCGATAGGCTATGGAAAAATCGTAGTAACTGGGGAACCAGTTCGGCTGAGTATATAGAATTAGTCAATCAAGGTGATGATGCGGAAACGCAATTTACGGCAGGCAGTAGCGGCAGCGGAGCTACTACTGCGGAAACGCTATTTGAAAGACTGGAAAGACGGACTGAAAATGCACAGGACCAAACCACTATAAAGTTTCCAAAAGCAGATCTAACGAAGTTCACTGCTAGTTTGGATGACTATGATAGGGTCGTGATAAAACTCAATCGTAAAAATGCTGGACCATACTTACTGTCGGATGCCGTAGACACTCCCAACGCATTACCGAAAACGCTTAAAAACGCTCTTGGACCTACTGCGGAAAAGGAGATTAGTATGAAAGAGGATATGGCCACCGAAAAAGATAAACAAAAGGCCGAGGAAATAAAAAAGATGGATTCATTAACTAAGGGAACTCCAGAATATGAAGTGGCAAGGAATAAAGTAGCAGCACTAGAGGATCAGAAACAGGAGATCGAGGAAGAAATAGAAGCCATCAAAGATCGTATGTCGTTACGAGACCGCATAAAAGCCATCTTCAAGAAACATGGATTTACGGTGATTGGATTGTTAGCTGTCGCTGGTGCCGTAATTGGTACTGTCGTTAGTATATTGACAAAAGGCTTGGCTTCCGTTGCTAAGGGAGTTGGTGGTGCTTTGAAGGATCTTGGAAAAAAGTTGGCTAACGTGCTACCTGCGGCGATAGGCGCTATTGCGAGTTTCATATTCCGTACAGCTGGAGAAGTTTTCGGCTTCCTTACCAAGAATGCCTGGATACTCATTGTAGCTGTGGTCATATTCCTAGTAGAGCAATATAAATCGTCGAAACGTCAGCGCTAACGAAATATCATCCATGAGGCTACGCCGGCCACAATAC
This sequence comes from Actinernus sp. WN-2022, assembly GCA_030867875.1. NCBI lineage: Eukaryota > Metazoa > Cnidaria > Anthozoa > Actiniaria > Actinernidae > Actinernus > Actinernus sp. WN-2022. The sequence continues at coordinate 41,874,008 of JAOWCC010001368.1, forward strand.
CCACGATTGCTAAATTGGTTTCGTGATTCGTTGGCGATGCGCCGCGACTTTGTCGACTGTGTGGTGTCGTATCAATCGTGGCAGCGTAGCTGCCTGTCGTATCAGTAGTGGCTCCGCTGTCTGTAGCAGGTTTATTCGTCTTTGTTTTCGAGCCTTCCATGTGGACTGGTGGTGGTGGTTTTTCATCGAGGTTGATACTATCATTTATTCCTAAACTTAGGCCTGGCTTATTCGACATTTTCAGGTAGTTGTTATAACCGACTATACTCTTTTTATTGATATTCATATTGCTGGGTATTAACATACAACCCTTAGCAATTGCTAGGTCGAGACGAGAGTTCGTGTCATTCAGAGCTTTGTTATATTGCACTAAACTATCCCAATCCTTTTCCATGATGGTATCTCTAAGCAGTTTTTTGAAGTCTTCTTGGACACCGGGGGACAAGCCTGGCGACCCTACGATCGGGACAGTTCCCACACCCTGGGCTCCTAGGATACAAAACACGTAGACCTTTACGGATGCATTAATTCGGACTACCCCAGCCTTAGTCAGCCCCTTGCTCTGCTGCGGAACGAACCAATTGTGCTGCTTTTTCGCCATTTCGTCGCGATAGAACCTCGTCGGAATATCGAGTGGCCCACTTGTATCGAACCCCCACGACTTATCAGTAAATCTTGCTCGGCGCAGGGCGAAGTTAACTTTAATGACTCCAAACTCTCTCCTGAGCCTGTCGTATACGACGGAGTTCCATGGGACGTTGTCGTTCTTATTAAATATGTTTTCTCTGGGGAGGGGGACTCCCAATTCGAACAGTAATCGCATGATTGTGTAGTACACGTGGAAGCGGTAAAAGCTACGGATGTAATCAGTGATTGGTGCGTCATCTGAAAGATGGTCATCGAACGACATTCCGCAGGCAGCCGTTGCGCACCAAACTACGAAACAGAATTGTTGCTGCCAATGCCTCATTGGTAGAGCATCTAACCATTCTGTCGCTTTCTTGGATTTATCGTCTTTGTCATCCTCGTCGTTGTCGTTAATGGTGTCAGTAGGAAAATCGAACCCCAGCCCTAGTAAGATATCTCGCGGCTCCGACATGAAGAAGTGATCCTTCGTTACGTAGATCTTGAGAATTCGCATAAAGGGGTCTATGTCTTTGGCGTCAATCTTCCAGGGAACTGCTGGAACTGGATACTTAAAATCAGTCCTTCTGAATGGAAGTGGAAAACCCACAACTGTCACATGTTTTTGCGTTGTCACGCGTAACGCTTCGTGTAGATGATTTCTGACATCTACTGGTATGAGACCACTTATATTCCAATGCTGCCCACCATCGTAAAACATGATTCTAGGCTCGTATCTAGACTCATCATGTATGTCGGATGCCGTTGTCCTAGCTGAGAACCTATCGAAGTCCGCGTGAGGATAATTTTCCTTAAAGGACGCGAAAGCCTTTGCATTGCGAGGTGCGATATAGTCACCCCAATCACCGTCGAAATGAACTCTGCCTTGGAGACTAGGCATGGTTTCTTATCCTTGGCGCCGGCCCAATCAATCCGTTCGATTCATCCGCTTGACTAATCTGTTTGATATTGATACGTATTAAAGTTATGACATATGTTAATATCGTGAAGTAAAGAACGTATGTTAATATCATATCGAAGTAAACTTCAGGCTTTAATATGGTAATCTTAAATGTCACCACTACCTCGGCTGACCATACGGTCTACTTTCAAGAACCTATTTACATCCATAATATTTCTCTAATCGCGGTCGCTTTTGAGAACGGTTGGTGGAACCTATCAGAGAAAGCTTCATTCACTTGGAATGCCCCAGGCGAGGTACGGATTCCTTATGAACTTAAGCCGGGGAATTACAATATAAACATCTTAATGGACGCCCTCAAACCCGCGGTTACTGCTGGTTTATTGGAATTCGTAGCCCACGATCATAGGAAGTTTTGGATTCTAAAAATTAAGAAACCAATCCTGTTCAGTAAGAATCTCTGCGATTTGTTTAATATCAAGGGTACTCCAGAAGGGGATAATGTGTCACTCAAAGTAGGAGAATACAAACTGGTGGTACAACTTCTTCACTATGTATATATCTATTGTGATGTGGTGGATCCTAGCTTCTCAATTCTTAATGGAAAGCAATCAAACGTGCTGGCTATCATTAATCTCGTTGGCCTTAGGTTTACAGAATGTACTTACAATCAATTGCTTCCCTTGCCCATACGATCTCTAGGGACAAGACGAAACAGCCTTCGCCTGACACTTAGAGACGAAGAAGGAAATATTATAGACTTCCGTGGTCGACCTATACGATACTTATTGAAGATTGAGTAAGTTATAATATATCGAAATGGCAAGCGATTCGATTCAACTACTTCCAACGGCACCACGTATTTATCCACCGCTGGCTAGCGGGGCTAGCGGAGATAATTTTCGATTGCAAACAGTCCGAGATACTCTTTCAGATATCGAAACTCAAGAAAAACACTATGAGGGTGTGCGTAAGAAATACGCCCGCGCACAAGGAATTGTCCATGGTGTCGCTGTGGTAGCAGGAGGTCTATCCGTATTATTTTCGGGTTCAGGACTAGCAGCAGCTCTAACTGGTTTTGGTATAGTGCTTGGTTTACCATTCGGTGTTATTGGTGGGGCCTGTGGGATGATTTCAGCAGCTACGACCCTTGAGGCTAAAAAGCTTGGAAAAAAGGTTTCTAAACATGAGAAAACCGCTATGTTAGCTAAAGCGAAAATTAATACGATTCGCGATCTAGTATCAAAGGCCCTTCGCGATGAAAATATATCTGACGTCGAATATAACCTAATCCTCGCTGAGGTAGATAAATACGAAACTATGAAGATTGAAATTCGTCACAAAACTTCGGCTAATTTAAGCCGAATGAGTGAAAAAAGGGTGGAACAAATTCGAGGCGAAGTCAAGCAAAAAATGCTAGAAGAAATGATAGCAAAATTGGGGTAAAAATTGACATCTCATATGAGAAAAGTGAGCGTGGGCGATATTTACGCTTTTCTAAGCGGTTCGTATAAATTAACTTGTATGTCGAGTTCGTATGCAAATTTCGAGACATAGCGTAGGCGGCGCTAATTAACGTACGACAATTACTTAAGACATAAGTAGGATATTTTTCGCCTACGTCACTGTCTAGCATGTATAGCCCTCGCGGTTCGGCGCTGGACTGGAAGGAAAATGGAGGCCCTTTCAGTTCAGAGTTCGAATCCGTCTGGGGACTATACATGGTAGATCGGTTTGTGGGGGGTAAAAAGCCTCCAGCCCCCCACAAATCGTAGCGCGTCTGCCGATGTGGCAGAAGACGAACAAATACAGTACAAACAGTGTCAATCCTGGGTCGGGTGCTTGGGTAGAGCTTACAGATACTCGAATAGGGTTCCAAGGAGTGCCGGTTGTGCCTCAACCAGTTAGGACCAAATACAGTAGACCAAATACAGTAGACCAAATACAGTAGACCGAATACAGTGGACCAAATACAGTAGACCGAATACAGTAAGCCGGGCCCGGTAATAAGCAAAAACCTCTCTAGGAACGAAAAGGCGAAGTAAGGAAAAAGGAGAAAGTGGGTTCCTAGAGAGGTTCTGGAGACGTCCAGTTTTGCTTTTGGTCTTTTTCTTCGTTTTGATTTTTTCTTCTTAGAACTAAAATCATATGTTCTAGTTCGAAATTTTTCTATCTATATCGTGACCAGAAATGGGAAAGAAGTGCTTTTCATAGCGAGCGGGGTGCCTATCTTACCGGTATCGAATAGTGCACAATAAATACAGTCACACTCTATGGTGATTTCGTAGACATCGAATAATGTATAATAATATAGTCACACTCTATGGTGATTTCGTAGACATCAAATAATGTATAGCAAAATACAGTCGTACTCTATGGTGAACTGGAAGTGCTAAACGAGCCACATAATGATCTTCGAAGCTTAGGAATTGCTGTCAACGAGGGGACTGACGATGAAGATGACTAAGCGATATCTAGATGATCCTTCGTGTAGGAATGAAACACCTGCGGCAGGGGTATGGCTCAAACGATCCTTTTCTGATCTGGTGTCGGTGTTGCTTACATCACTCGAATAAACAACTCTTACCACAAATAGTTGTCCTGCCTATTGTTAACCATCGGCACTGATTTTGTCCTCGCATCTTGTGGCTGATAATATAATGGTTGCATAAAATCGGTCGTTTTTTATTGGGGGTAGTTCTTAGTAAGGGAATAATGGGGGTTATATGAGGTCTGAATATTCGTTCTCTAGTTCGTACTGGAAGAAGTACTCGACGAGACACTTAACGATACCGTAATGACCATTGTAGTAGGCATAACGTAGTGCGTGGTCGGCGTCCATATCATAATAAAAGGGATAGAAGTACTCAATAATAAATTTAACAACGTCAAGAAAGCCATTTCTAGTGGCCTTGAATAGCATACCACCAATGTCCTCATATAATTCATCATAATCATATTTGAGGATCTGGGAGTGCTTAAAGAGAAACTTGACGATATCGATATTACCATTTTCGCATGCGTAGCAAAATGCACAGGTGATGTGTATGGCTAGTATATTGAACTGGAAGCGCTTAATTAGCCACTTAACGATACCAAAATTATTATTCCTACAGGCATTGATTAGTATATCCCCATCGTAGTTATGCTCGGTTTCATCGTCACCGTCTTCATCGTAGTAGTATGCCCTAAAATTACCATTAACAGTATGGCTATAGCCTACTACGATACCACATTCGCAATCGTAAACGTCATCCTCGGAAATATTGAATTTCTTAACCAAATTATCTCTCTCATCATCGTTATGAGCAGACATAAGTCCTAATAGGACTACTCGTCTACGGAATTCTTTGTCTACGTTTTCGTAACGTGCTATAGATGCGGCATCATTTAGATGTTTTGAAGTCAAAGAAATAGCGGCAAATGATGTAGGACCGGCATACTCTACGATCTTAGTCAAAATTTCTATAGGAAGGTACAATATATTAGCCATAGTACACTTCCGATGTTTAAGACAAACCTGTGGGTTTTCGAATCTGTAGCAGCTCCTGCAGTACTTCTAAGAACTGCCGCCTTGCTGCCTTTTCCTTCCTGGATAGTTCTACGCGTAGTAACACAGAGCCGCACCCAACACAAGTATAAAAAGTGCTCTGAGTTCCCTTTCCGCACCCGCGACAAGGTGTTGGAATCCGCCTTCCCTGCCTTATTTTATATAAATGGGTCCTACAATATGTACCTATGCACGACTTGCTGCAGAATGCTTGCTCTCCAACCTTTAACCAACTACATAAATTCTCGCCGCGCATTTTTTCATATAATTCGGTATCTCAGATATACATTAGAATGACGTATCTCTAATTAGATCTAATTAGGTGGGTGGGACCATCCGTGGGACTGCGGGGGCTTATATGGGGAGGCGAATTGAAACAAATTTCAACGATTTTTTAGCGGAGTAGGGATATACGATGGGAGAAAAAAGGCTTAAATAAGGATGTGCGCCAGAACCGCTATTGTATATACTACTCCACTTGAACTTTAAAGGCAATACTGACAGCGAATTTGCCGAGATATTGCTCCACCAAGCTCCAGCACGACCAAGGTTAGTCATGAAATGTTGTAATTGATCACTAATCGGATCCACTAATCAGCCTTATCAGGTGTGAATTGTTCAGGTTACGAATGTTTCTTTTACTAATGGCACGTATTAATCTTATAGGGATGTTTCTGGTTCAAAGGTTCAAAGGTTCGTTTATTTCACACAAAAACGCACAATAGAATATATACATACATAAAGAAAAGTTTGTGAAGGATACAAGAGATACAACCCAGAGGGGTTAATTACAAACTCTTGCACCCTATTTGTTATTTATAATTAATCTAAGATGGCTGGATAGGCACACAATTACTGTATTTATAATTAGATAATTTTAAAGTTAAAATACGATACTGAGTTCATTCTATTCATGTACAAAAGAATTAGCTTTGTACACAAATATGAATCACGGTATGGAAATTAGATGCTTTTTGAAGTGTTTCTTAAAATGTTTATTTGAATAACTGTTTTTAATCTCTATTGGAATGTCATTCCAAGTTTTGACGGCTGCATATTTAACGCCGAATTTGCCATAGTTTAGATTTTGTCGTGGCAAAAAAGGTTCTTATTTGATTTGAACCTGCTTCTTCTGTAGTCTCACTAAAGCGGCATCGTGATGAATCTACTTCGCTTGGAAAAGGTAAGTCGGCTCCAAGTCGGCTTGCATGGGTATACTGTAGACTAGCTGTAGTTGCAGCGCGAAACGTGAGAAATACTTTGTTTTCCAGTGGGACTAATATTGTTCCTTTGTATTTCTTAGAACCTCCGCTGTTTGCTTCGACACCATTAAAGCGTACGAAAAAGCTGCCAGCAGACAGTTACGTAGATATAACAGGCTCATCTCCTGTGGACACTTCATCAACAACTATATCTACTGAATCAAGTGAAAGCGAAATGGTATTGGAACTGGAAGGTACTCTTGCTGGAGATCCCTTCGAAAAAAAAAACAGAATTACCCATGATGATCACTTCTCCGACGACCATTTCTCTGATGATAATTATGAAGCAGATGATTTTATAGAACAAAGGTACAGTATGTTGTTTCTTTGGTTTGAGCTACAGTGTACATCGTTCAAGTGTTTTAAGTTTTAGCCAAAAAAATATTACATATTGAATATCCAGGGCCTACCGACATACAGCTTGTTTCCAAAATTATTTGATCCAGAGTTCATTGATGTCTGAAAGTGAAACCATATCTTTATTGAAAACATGTACATGGAGTGTTATCAGTGTGTTGATCGCAGTGTGGTCTGTCACTCAGTCCCTGATAACGTCCCAGCAGACGTACATGCATGTACACCACATTTTAGAATTAAATATGCTTTCGAGTAATTTATAGGTCAACAGCCATCTTGATAAACACATTGCTGAAGGGGTTAGAGCTCATCTTCTAAACAGTGTCCATTTTTGATCTTTTGCAGCTTTTCTACAATACTTGGCAAATTGGTTGTTGACAGTAGAGAAGACTCGGAAGACTCTGAATCAAATGAAAGGTACTTGCATTCGTTTCAAAAAATGTTTTGCAGCTCAAGTTTATTGACATGCAAAGTCTACACGTCTTTAAGTTAGTTACGAAAATTTGTCCAGATTTGTATGGTAATTGTCGAGATCAAGTTGGTAATCTCGCCCCCTCACTCACACCCCTGGTAATTTTGCCATCCATGGGCCGAAATCCTATGTTGCCCCCCACCCCCAAACATGAAGCCCAAAATGGTTTGAAACACTTTGTTCATGTAAAAAGTTATTATTTATTGACAAGGGCCTAGAAGGAGTGAACAATTTATTTTAGCCATTAATAGCAATTTTTCTTGTTGATTTAAGTAGTTCTGAAGGTGAAATGGAAATCAACTTATCCTTTGGCTTTGGGGAAGGACTACCAGACAATTCTGTGCTGATAGATGATGAAGCTACAGTCACCATGGTGGAGCCTGAAGTTGACCTCACTGACTACCATGAAGAAACTGTCTTGGCAGAGGAGAGAGAAGGGCAACATGAAACTCATACTTATCCTGTACCAATTGGGGATAACCTGAGCTCATTAGGTGTACAGCTACAAGATGGGCTGCAAAACTTGCTGAACTCTAGCACAGAGCTCCTTGGTGACGAACTGAATTTGTGCTCTGCCGAAAGGGCAAGAATATGTAATCAGTGTCAACAATAACTCACAATTTCCCACAAGTACTGTGGCACAGTTCTACAGCTAGAGTGGAATTGCACAAACCATCATTATGGTTATTGGGAGTCATCCAGAGTTCTTTGTATGGTTGCAGGAAGAAAAGTGTATGTGGACACTTTACAGTTCTGTCTTGCACTTATGTTCAGAGGCAACAACTTTGAGAAAGTGGCTTTACTGTGCAAATTCCTGTCATTAAACTGCCTGTCTTCAAGTGTCTACTATCGGATTCACAGACAGTACTCTTCTCAAGTGGTTGAAAGTTTCTGGAAGGCTGTCAGAGAAACAATTCTGGAACTGCATAAGCAAGAAGATGGGGTTGGAGTGTGTGGAGATGGAAGGAATGACTCTCCAGGATTCTGTGCAAGGTACTGTTGTTAATTTTTAATGGAGGAGACTACAAAGTTATTGGTTGACTTGGAGGTAGTTGATAAGCGAGAGACTGGGGGCAATTCTACAACAATGGAGAAGCTCGCTCTGAGTAGAATTATCCAACGTCTGATGGAGGTTGTGGTTTTCACCGACATTACCACAGATGCATCAACATCTGTAATTGGACTTATCCGAAACTTGAAAGGTACACTTGCATTGGCTAGATTGTAGAATACCCCATCACTTCAATAGCTCTTACAAATTGTGCAAAATTATCCATTATCCATTATGCTCAGGTGTATTTAGACTCATTCTCTGAATGATTTGGGGTTGAAAATGGGAAGGATTTTTTTGAATTTCAGGGTTACAGTGTAGGTCGTTAGAAGTTTGAGAAAATGCATTATTAATGAACCCTTGCATTCACCTACTTTCTGACATAAGTTTGAATTAATTATGTACATTATTCACAATTATTGGTAATAGGTAGAATTTTCAAGTCCACAATTTCTGTATGTTGTTGCAAAGTTTTGAACTGAGCCACTTGTTTTTAAAACCTTTTGATGAAATATTGTTTTTGAAAATATAAACGATTTGTGTTATACACAACATGTACATGTAGACATTGACTATCCATCATTTTAAATTTATTCTGTCAAAGTGATTTGACCCTGTTAATTTTGATATAATTGATATGAATTTAGAGGACTACATGTACATTATGAGCTTTTAGTGAACAGTACATATATATAAGTACCTACTTAGTGTACATTGCATAGACTTGATTTTATTACTCTATAGCTAATTGTCCTGAGCATTTTGTTTTGCAGAACAACACCCACAGCTGTCTGAACTCTTCCATAACCTTGATATATGGCACAAGGCATGTAAACTGACAAGATCAGTGTCTGAGGTAAGGCAACAGTGAAGTTATTCATATTACTAAATCAGGATTAGCCTAAAAATAATTCACTAGTATGATAATTATTACTCTTACTATTAAAATCCTGACACACGAGTACATGTAAGTGTTAGTGCCTTAGTTTGTCTGCAGAGAAACTTGAAGGCTTTCTAGAGCTATTGTCAGTAGTAATTACTCTGGCAGTTGTTTAGATCTATGCTGTTCGTTACTTACTCTTTATCAATGAACAATGACACTTGTACTGATTTTTACATTTCGTTAGATGTTTTGTCACAGCCACCTACTCTTGAAACTTGACCAGTTACTCAAACATTTTGAAAGCCCTGTGTACATGTGTAATAGGCCCTTTGCAGGACATGGTCATGTGACCTTTTTAGCTTCATGTCAGTCAAATAAATCGGTACTAGAACAATATGAATGCCAGAAATGGAAAGAGCAAGCCAAAATTTGTAAATAGTACAAGATTTAGGTCGATCATAACTCTAAAACTGAAGGAATGTCAATTCTTGAAAACTCAAAATTTAACAGTTTATGAGGCTGGCTAGCAAGCCCTGAACCTAAATCTTGGGCTGTTTACTAATTTTGGCTCACTCTTTCCATTTCTGGCATCCATGTTGTTCCAGCACCAATTGTTTTGACTGACAAGCTAAAAAGGTCACATGACCATGTGCTACAGTTTTGCAGTAGCTTGCCTAGTTCTTTTTGCCATGATAAATACTGTTCCCACATTCAGGGAAAAACTTTTTTTTTCAAGGTCTTTGTAAGGATTGTAGGATTTGGTCAGGGAAATCCAAATTTCAATGAAAAGTTGGTGAAATGTCATGACATTTTTATTTTCAGGCATCACAGACTTATTTCTTTGGGCTGTTTTGTTCCATGTTTCTGTCTCAAAATAACATGGTCAGTGAAATGCCAGGGATTTTTTTCCTGCAAAAGTGTGGGAACCCTAATAAAAATGTGATCTTTATATGGTAATCTAACATAACCTTTATTTTCTAACAGGCATCCAAACTGAAAGGCTGCAAGGACCTGACCGAATGGATTGGGCCTGTACGCAATCATTTTTGGTTCTGTGCCCAGGAATGTAAGGGGGATGAGCTTACTCTGAAGGTATGTAGACATAAAATACCTGGTTGAAATATGCAGTAACAGAAGCTATACACATATATGGGGTTTTCCCCTCCTTTCTCCCTTGAAAAGTTGATTTACAAATGTAGCCATAACAAGTTGCAACTACCAATCAATATATATATAAATTATATATATATTGCAGAAGGACTCTGGGAGTAAGCACACATGTTTCATGTACTGTACAGTTTGATTCTGGTTATCAAGGTATTTTAATGGTTTGTCTTTGTAGGATATGTGGCTTGGAGTCTTGCATCATGTTTGTGGAGAGCATATCTGGGTTGATGGGGAATGCAAGCATGGCCCTTTAACACAAACAGTGGAAGGAAAGACGTATCTCATGAAAGACTCTAAAGCCATGACAGCCTTGAGGAAAATAGTGTTCGATACAAAATGGCTGAATTCCTTGAAGTACTACACTAGATTTAAGTATGTACAGGTTATTGTTGCGTAGTCCTGACCTGGCCTCTCTTTCGACTGCTCCGTATACTGGAAGGTGTTGCGGGAAAGAGACTGCAGTAGATATATTTGCACCATATCAGTGCTCAAAACTAACTGTTTAGTACATGTACTACAACTACCAGACCTCTTTGCACAGATTCTGACAAGGTATTCTAAGTGTTATTTTTTTATCTGTGACATATTTTTAGGCATACAGGTGCTCTTGAGAACTTCAACAGTATGTTACTGAAGTATGCACCAAAGAGAAATTCATTTGAGTAAGTAACATGGTGCTAGTTTTTATTGTAATGTACCTTCCCTTTTCTGGGGTTTTTTAATTAGTTACTCAATAACAAGCAAGTTGGAAGAGCTAAAAACTTCACAGAAATAATAACATTATTTCAGATTCCTTGCTACTGATTGAATTGTAGCTCGATCCTCTAAATATATTTTCTTTCATTCATTGGCTGCTATTTTGGTCTCATGCATGTCTGCTCTACCCAAGATTCATTGCTCTCTACAAAGGACACATTGACTTCTTCACCAAAAGCTAGTATTTCAGTTACTCTATAACAATTTTAAAAGTTCATTTTTTATGCTGAGAATAAAAGAAATACCAGTAGTCACTTTTTATCATGTTAATAAATTAGTAGTCTCTTTCTTATTTTCAGCTATATGAATTTCATAGAGAGAGTGACCCTGGCTGTTCTTGACCATAACTTTCATACATTCAGAGGTCAGGCAGTAACTGCTGAAGGCAAGCTGAAGTTTGCAAAACGGTACAACAAACGCTCAAAAAAGTGGCATGCAGAGCCAGTAAAAACTGAGAAAACGTATCCCCATGTACCATACCTGATGGCCAAGGTTTTCCAGGCACGCAAGGCTGACTCAAGGTCAATGGCCAGGAGTGTTCCCCTCCCAGCCAGCCACCCAAGCCATATCTCCCCTACAATTGCTCTGCGAGAGTCTCCTGCCTTGGAAGAAGTGATCAGGCAGAGAATAACAAGATATATAATTACTTCGAAAGAAAGTTCATCAGAGGGTAGTGCACCTACTGCCAAGTGAATTCAGTAACTAAATTAGTGGGATGGCTACAACCTTAGAAACAAGAGTTCTTAACATGCCACATATACACACTAAGGGTGTGTTCGATTGACCATATTCCAGAATAAGAATAGATGGAATAGTCTCTGGGAATCACTGGTTCAGGCACGTATTCCACTGTAAGCTACAAATGCTTGCTGACATACACTTCTCAGGGTACATTTAGTAATTCCAGTGACTGAAAATATCGATATAAGCGACTTGTAGTGATTATTCTATGTATTCTTATTACGGAATACAGTCAATCGAACGTGCCCTAAGTGCTTTCAGAAGACCTTCATTCCACATAAAATCTCTATTTTATTTCATTTTGTAGTTTTTTTTATCTTTATGTACAGGTAAATTTATGCAATTCAGCCACTTTGGCTGTGATGTAATTTTTTAATAAACATATCTATCGATGGCCATTTTATACTGGGATTTGTTGTTCAAAGCAAGGGTAACATTATCTCTAGGATAATGCTAAATCTGTAATAAAATTATAAATATGTAAAGTTTACCCTTGGGGTAGCGATTTAACCCTGGGGTAGTGCTTACCCTTGCTTCGAACAACTGGACCCTGAAGTGTAGCAGTTGCCCCACGGGGAGGGAATTTGATTGCATCCCTTTTACATTTTTTTTTGGGGGGGGGGATCTGAAATAACAGTGGGCCCCAGGGATTGGCTATTTGACAAATAGTTGACCCCTAGGGTACATTGTGGATCATGGTGGAGTCAACACTCATTTTGTTTAGGGGGTGGGGGGGGGGGGGGGGGGATTTCAGGGGGATTTCAAATGACTGGTGCACAACTAGAACAGTTTTCAATATAAATTGTAGGAGAAATGAAATCAAAATAGAACTTGTTCAACAAAGCTGTAATGTTTACACTTAGAAGATTTCCAGGAATTTCTCCTTTCATAAATTAAAAAATAACCACATTTATAATGTCACATGTTTACAAGGAGATAGGGTTACCCTGATGCTGGGTCATTTCCTCTTTTTTTAGCGTTTGTTTACAAGCAGGCACAACAACTCAAATCAGCTGTCCAGGTTACCCTAGCGCTTAGCACTAGGGCTATGTTTTGCCCTTGTAAACGGTTTGCTAGGGTAATCCGCCTACCTTGGTCAACTCTAAGCATGTTAAACATAACAACATTCTAGGATACTAGACAACTGCAATAAAGGGCACCATGGAAGGAAGAATCTACGTTAATCCACCAAAGCTATACTCGTGTCTGCCATGGTGTTTTATATGCTTGAATGATTTTGTAAGCCGCGAGCCTAATGGTTCACAGGTTACCAAAGAATAAGTAAAATCAAAATGACTTCCACAGATCTGTTTGACCCATATTAAAATGAAAGAAAAGTGGAAGAGTAATGCACCTATTAATGTCAAATTCCCCACCCTCACCGTTTGGTCTAAAATATATTCCTTATGTTTCCTATAAATAGCCCCATCATGGGCAGGCAGCGTATGTCAAAACCCAACCCTTGGGGAGGCCCTGCCTGGCAAATCCCCACCCCTTGCCCCCCTTCGGGTTTAACATTGCTATAGGTGCATAATAAGTAGCAAATGTTTTCATTCATTAGTATGACATTTTATAAGAAACTGCTTTTCAAATTAAGAATATATTTGTAAGAGACTTCATACTGGCTTGTGTCGAGTTGACCCAGGCATTAGGGTAACACTACCTGAATCATTTTGCTTGTAAACCTGGGCTATCTTAGAGTGCTGTGAACAACTTTTTACATTACCAAACAGGTGTTTTATGGTTGGGAAATATATTTCACAGCGTGCTTTTACATACAGATCTTGGTAGTTCTAACACCGTATTATGTACAAAAGAATATGACAAAAAAAATATGCTTGAATAGTAATTTTGTCTGCACAATGTACAAGTCTAATCATCACGGTACCCCATGTACTGATCATCTGGAGAAGGAAATCGCCGCCGTATTGAAAGAACAACACACGAGGGGATATTTTTTTCTGTTTCCTCTGCCCAATGTCCCATGCTCCCAAAGAATAAATTGGCGATAACCTGCCTTGCGGAAACTAGCCATAGAAAAAGCTAGCGCCTCCACGCGAATATCGCACCTACTGCGTATTGCCATTTCTACCCATGTCAAAATAGAGGCGGGACAGAGGTGGGATCCCGCCAATCCCAGGTGGGATCCCAGGTGGGATTGGTGGGATCCCATGTCATCAGGTGGGATCCCAGCTATCCCGCCTGGGATGGTAAGAAATCCCACCCGGGATCCCACCTCTAAAGCCGGGATCCCAGGTGGGACATATGGGATCCCAGGTGGGATGGTGGGATCCCAGGTGGGATGGTGGGATCCCACCTGATATGAAAACAAAATCCCACCTGGGATCCTTACTCTAAAGCCGGGATCCCAGGTGGAATGGAGGGATCCCAACTATCCCACCTGGCATGAAATAAAATCCCACCTGGGATCCCACCTCTAAAGCCGAGATAGCTGATAGGATCCTGGCATTCCCATGCAGCTATCTGTCTGGGATATATATGACAACAAAATCCAACCTGGAAAGTAAATTACAGCAATCAGTACATATATTTTAATATATAATTTCCAATGAAATACCAGTGTATACACTACTATAGTGCAATATCATATGAAAACCACATGAAAAGGCAATGAAACTATAGGCCAACCTATGAAATATCCCATGAAATATTTTCATAGCACTTACATGTATTATGAAGGTTTCTTTTCATAGACCTATGAAAGACTCAAAGGCTATAAAATTTTATAAAGGGAAATATTATCCTATGAATATAGTACCCTATGAATTGTTTGGCTTTGAATTTTACATCCTATGAAACTTAGAAATTAGTATAACAAGACGGGAGGCTATTAAATTAAGGTACTATGAAAATACTAAATCTTTTCATAGGATGTGGAAAGTTATATGCAGCACTTGCTTCCAAATTTGCATGAAGCTAGAACATTCATGAACACCCTAATATTAATGGTAAAAAAATATTGTTGTGTATTTCACATGGCAAAGTTTGTTTGGCACCTTATACCACCTGACAGATCCATGTCCAGAGGAAACATATACGCCCAAACAATTCTTGACAGAACAAATTGGAACTCCAACCAATAATAAATTGGCTTTCAAACGATCTAAAGTTACTTACAGAAGCGCAGATTTCATAACTTTCTCCGAGAAATAGGAACGTTGATGACTGGCTGAAACATTACAAGATTTATACAGAAATGAAGTACAAGTTGCATGAGTTGGCAGTTTATTTAAACTTGATGTCTACGAGGTACATGCTCAGCAATCGATCGAGTGGACTCGACTAATACATGTATAATAATTTCGTTAGAAACAGCAAAGTCCTGATACAACTCATTGCTGGTTGCACTATAGGTCAAGGCTTCATGTAACCAGAAAAGGAAAAGAAAATATATAAGTTGGTGTTTGCGTAAAACTAATATGAAAACTGTGAGAACCAGTTCAGTCCCAGCTAACGACTTACATGCTTTCCAGGCAAAACAGATGAGGAGTTAGTTGACCAGTTCATTAGCGTTTAGATTCCTTGAATATATAGCCAGACCATTTCGCAAATTAATCCTCAGATGAAGCACTCCCGCCAGCTCAGCTTTGGTAAAGTTCTCAACAACAAACAAAGATGGCGGCTGTGAACTGATCCCAGGATGCATTGCTTATCTAAAGACCACTGACCTGAATTGTGCGGGCACATCACGCCATTTTCAAAACTAACAACTTAGATTTGGCGGCAAGACATGCGATTTCTTGTATAATATGGCTTCCAGACTGAGCAAAGGGTTTTCAAAACACATGGGAGATAAGAAAACTATAAAGGTAAGATGTGATCATTCAATTGTTGTGGATTGTAACAAGAAAAGGGAATATAGCGCTTGGTTATCATACTTTTAGTTCAGCTGTAATGTTTGAACGGTTTCTATCATGTCTCGTGCACGTGGTCTGCTTGTAGTTGTTTCTTAATATCCATTTTCAATGACGAAATCCATACAAAAAGTTTACCAAGTTTATGTAGAGTGAATCTTTTAGTTAAATTAAGGATTGATCGAAATCTTGTAGTCATGGAGTGGTTCGAAGAGAGTGAAATGTCTCACTTTTAATTTATGCTGAGTTTATACAACAAAGGTATAATATTGCTTTTTATAAGTGAAATTGCACGTGTTTATACATTGCAATTCAAACAAATTCAATTCAGTCAATACTTTAAGTTCTTCTGTGAATTAGTGGACATTGTGCATGTGAAAGTTCACTTTATAGCTACATGTAGGCCTAGGGGAAATACATTTTTTTTAACAGTATGTGCATAAATAGAACACTGTACTACAATTTTGGAAAATAACTCTTGCTACGTACATCTCGTATTCAATAACTTATAACACTCTACTTTCTTCCATCATAGGCAGAGCGGATTCGGAACAGCACTTTGTCACTTGATCTCGTACTTGAACAAGGAGAGGTCTATCGATTTTCAGATCAGATCAAGTACATTAGCTAGAAATTGTAAGGATAAAGTTTTAGTGAGCCAGTGCAGTAAGAGACCATGAAATATAATGGACATTAAATACAATGTAATTTATAACAGCAAGTTTGGTAGTTTGCAATTAAAATTCTGCCATGTTTTTTGGTAGAGGACTTTTATTAGATTTTATGTTACCAGTCTATAGCCAGGGGTTTAATCATACCAGAATAGCGTATAAACAGGATTTTATGGTATAGGCATAACAACCATTTCAGCTTTTCTGAGCCCTCATCTCTTTATTAAATTTATTGAAACACTGGCTACTGTAAAAGCTTTCCTATTAAGCTTTTTTTATAGGACCCAGCAACCCTAGTATACATGTACATAGCTATAGAAGGTCCTATGTCATTCACTATATAATTTATTACCTGCCAATCATGTTAAGTATCTGATATCTCAATAGGATATACCCGGTATGTATATTTTTTCTATAAATTAAAGTTTACATACCAGTACAACATATATTATAATGCAACTGAGAAAATGTGTTTATTTCAATGGAATATTTTCATAGGTTGACTTTCCTGAAATGAAAAAAAATCATAGTATGTAAACAAAACATTTCATGGAATATGCTGGCTTTATAGAGGTAGGATCCCGGGTGGGATTTGTTACATCACAGGCGGGATAGCTGGGATCCCGCCAATCCCAGGTGGGATAGCTGGGATCCCGCCAATCCCAGGTGGGATCCAGCATTTGCATGGGATGGCAGAATCCCAGGTGGGATATGTCTAATAATCCCGGGCGGGATGGTCGGATCCCGGGTGGGATCCCGGGTGGGAAGGCGGGATCCCAGGTGGGATTGTCTGAGGCGGGAATTGTCTAATAATCCCGGCCGGGATCTCACAAGATCCCACCTGGGATCCCAGCTGTAATAAAAGGCGGGATCCCAGGTGGGATAGGTGGGATCCCGCGTTTCATTTTTACATGGGTAAAACATGGCGGTCAAGGCAAATGTTGACAAACATTTCGTAGGAAGTAATACATTCACTTTTCCTGCAGCATTTGTTTTCCTCGGGAGTTTGCATTGGCCTACAATTTTTGCACACACACCAACTAGGGTGTTCTTCGTTTGGGTCTGGCACGTTCGGTTCTTCGTCATTTTCGGCGCTCCGCAGCAGATTTCTCGCGAAGTCTATGTTCCCCCTACCGCTTGTCAAAAGTCGAACAAGCAATTTGTCTTTATTTCTGAAATGAGAAAATCAGAAGGAAGAATCATACAGAATATTCGCCACTCGGAATATCGGCTGGAGGAATGTGTTCAAGAAGTTTCTCGTCGACCCGTAGAAAGAAATACGGCAGAACTAGATCGCGTCACTGATCCTGAAGTCATCAGTGTCAATGGAAGCGTAGTACACGACCCAGAAGGAGAATGGACTGAAGTGAGACACGGTCCTAAGCCAGTCCAACAAATTGATACTCTCATAGTGGGAGACTCGATAATTAAGGACATTGATCCTAAGCTGATGTCAGCCACAAATAAGATTACAAAGCAATGTCTCCATGGCGCGAAAATTGAAGATTGTACTTCCAAAGTCGACTTCAATTCTTACAAATGTAAGAAAGCCGCAATTACCCACACGAAATTTTTGGTATGTTTTTGGTATGCTTAAGGTTTGCCAAAAGTATAGTTGAACATAGCTAAAAGATATCAGTAACATACCTGAAACATACGTAGAGCATACCTAGAAGATACTCCATTTGCTGTGCCATATGTATATCATAGATATGTCACTGGTATGTTTGAGGTACCTCAGATATACCAAAAAAGTAGGATAAAGTATCATTTTTGGAACAACATTTAGATACCTACAATATACCTAAAACATACTATTTGTGAAGTACCTAAAACATACCTCAATCAGGTATTAAAAAATATATGTTTTAGGTATGTTTTAGGTATGTTTTACCTATGTTTTAGGTATGTTTTACCATACTCAAAACATATAAATAACATACCAAAAACATATACCCATTCCAACATACCAAAAGCATAAGTATAACATACCTAGAACATACCTTCATTTGATGTTCCATATATGTATGTCAAAGATATGTTACTGGTATGGTTCAGGTATCTCAGACATACAAAAAAAGTACCATAAAGTATCATTTTTGGAACAAAATTTAGATACCAACAATACACTTAAAACATACTATTTGTGAAGTACCTAAAATATACCTCAATCGCATATTTCAAAAGTATGTTCAGGTATGTTGCAGTCTTGGGTATAGTTAAAGTATGCATTAGCATACTCAAAACTTACAAGTGACATACCAAGAACATACCCATTGGAGAGTTTTGGCATACCTAAAACATACAATTATTTGAGCTCTCTAAAATGTGTACTAGTCTGCTAGAAGATTAGGTTAAGCTCACTATATTATTTATTTAGACAATGTATTAGTTTAGACACTAACAATATGAGTATTAGAAATCTGATTTAGTTATATTTGACATCATACCTGAAATTGTATAAAAATGTGCCCAAGACACACCTAAATTTGAAGTTTTGATTTTTACATTTTTTTAATACTTTCAAGTTTGTTGTTAATTATTATTAATTTTATAACAAACAAAAAAATACACTTTATCTCCTCCAGTTCTATATGTGCAAGAATCCATGGTTAAGTCCTAAATTTGATTGTTCTTTTAGAGTGCACTCAGTAAATTTAATATAAAACAACTTAGATTTACAAATGAAATCAAATGATATATTTTTGCTTTCGAATATATCCAATGTCATAAATCTTGAATGACTATATAATAATTCAAATAAATTCAAGTGTAAATTAGGTTCTGAGTCCTGGTCTAAATTCTGCAGCCAGTCTTTAAATAAGGCCTGATGTGATTCTGCTGAGTCCTAATTCTGATCATCAGTTTCCACAGGATTACAGCAGCTGGTTCTTATAAAGGTAAATCCCACTTCCACCAATGAGCTCAATCATCTGAAAAAGAAAACATTGGTTGCAAGCCTAATGTTAATGTAGTATCACTGTGTCCATTATACCTGCCAGTTGGATTCCTCATTACGATTTAATGCTGAAAATATTTGTGATTTATATCTATTTTGAGAAATAAAAACAATTTATTTATTATTGATTACTTTATCTATTATTAAGCTTACTTTATTATACATACTGTATTACGAGAATTTCATTGCATAAAGCCTGTGTAAAAATCTATATCTTATATTTTCACTTGTGAAATTATAGTGATACGTCCAATCACCGGCCATCACATATAGCTTTTTCACATGTGAAAAATATAACCAATCAGCAACAAGAAAACAGCGACTCAGCCAATGAGATTCATGTGTGCATGTGAATGGCACTCAAATGGCTTCTCGGTTTGCTTTTGAAAAATGGCTGACGGTTGTGAAGGCTCTTCTCGCTTTGTTTCTTGTGACTGCTCTTTAGATGAATTTATAGATCAACAAAATAACAAAAATACACTTAGCAAGACACAGAGATGTCATTGCTGACTTAACTTCTCAAAAGTCAACAAAGCATCGTCGTCGCTATGTGATTGAATCTTATAGTGACTGCATTGAATCTGACTGAAAACATTTTAAACACTTTTATCAAAACTCGACATGCATTATCAACTGCATTTAGCTAGTTTGAGCCGTTGAAGAATTAAACATATTATCATTTATTGTTCTGTGATGCATAATAAACAGATAACAGCATAGCAAATAAAAATGTAAGTACTTTGCATAGGTTTTATTCACTCGCTGTGAAGCTTGAGAAAACTCACTCGCTAAAAGACTCACTCGTTCGTTTTTCTCAAACTTCACACCTCGTGAATAAAAACCTGTACACCGCATATGTGCTATTAAGTAATCTCAATTTGTTTAGCCCTTGCAGATTTTAAATTGACCTTTTTTCCCTATGAAACAGTGCATGCAAAAATAAGCTTACCTTTCTCACTTTGTGAACAAGTTCTAAGGTTGTGCAAAATATGAAAAATGTAAGCTTAATTCTATAGAAGCATTCACATATAAATTATAATAATTAAGTATGGGATTGCATGGATAGCTGATTTTTTAATACTCCGGGTTCCAGAGGTTAAATGTTTTGCCTTTTGTTGGCGAGTTCTGCACATTCACAATTTTGTCTGCAGTTTCGGTTTTCTGTTAAATTTAAAGATGTGATTGAGATGAAGTGTATCTAAATACAATACATATACATTTATTTTCATGCATTATAACAGTTAAAAAATATTTTTTGATTAAGATCTGAGTGGGTATTTTCTCGGTGTAAGAAACCCGAATTTGTAGGGTTCCCTGCAAGTGCAAACTAAATCGACACTTGTGAGTATTTTTGTTCTAAAAACTTCTAAGTACGCCACCGGAGGAATCGAGTCACTATAAGAATCCCTCAGCACGATATAAAGAAACCCGAATATTTGAATTTCAAATCATTTTCTGAGTGAGCAGTGTTTAGGAATACAATCATATACAATACAATACATAGTAACGATTGGTGTATGCTAATGAGAAAAGCAATAAAAGTTCTAACTCTAAGTCGATCTAAGCGATCATAGGCAGCGAAATCTCCCTCGTGGCGTTTACATGTAATAGTGCTAATCAGGGTTAATAGGGTTTGTTTCGATTCCTCCCTGACGCTAAATATATAGGTGGCGTATTTGTGAGTATTTTCGTTCTAAATATTCTAAGTGTTGCTTTAGTTTGTATACTTTCAGGGAACCCTACAAATTCGGGTTTCTTTAATACACCAAGAAAACTAACTCTAAATTTCGCTCTTCTGTTTATCACGCAATGGGTTCCTGGCGCGTGGCGGGCATATTCACGCAAGACAAGTTTTCAAACAGTTAAGTTATTCTTGACTTGATAATTAAGTTATCATTTCTCGTAAATGCTAGTGTCTCTTTCGCGAGTAGGGAGCGATAAGAGTCAGCTGGTTTCCCAGGCTAGTACCCAGTGGAAACCAGAAGTTCTATTAAATTTAAACCTCTCGGCCGCCTCTTCATGCATCTTTCTCTCAAATTACAAGGGGGTTGATTCTCTCCACCGTTTTATACAAATCACATACATTTAATGATCCCATCTTACCTCCTTTGTCTTCTAAGGCTTGCTCCAAAGGCTTGCCTTTTCTTGAAGCCATATTATACAGATATTGTGCAGAGATTGCACGTACTTTGCACCGAAAACCGTTGGTAAAATAAACATCGCGCTCAAAATACACAATGCAATGCGAACCTTGCAAATCAATCCCACAATGCACCAATACATCCCATGATGCAATGAAGCCTTATTGGCAGCCATTTTGGAAAAGTTGGAGTTAACTGTTATACAAATGTGGACATGGATTCCAAAGTGCATTGAAAATCAAAGTGATCAAGGCTTGAAAACCGATCACTCAAGAATTTAACATTCCAGTGATGCATTTAAGTTAATATGGTGAAGTATTGGACCGATTCCAGTGACAGAGTCGGAGGATATTTGGAATGGTGAATCGAATAATGGTACTGCCTACTGGCTGTATGTGTTGTGTGTGGACATGAATTTTCCTTCTACTTTTCTAGTTCATCATCCAAACTCCAATGGAACTTTAAAAGAAAACATATGAGACATTCAAAGTGAGTTCATACAACATCTGAAACTTCATAACTGATACTATTGCCGCAGAAAATGAAATGGTAGTCGAACCCATATTTGCCATGTGACATCAATATAATGTATGGCGCAGCTCTGCAGGTACAGTAATTTGGGCTCTCCACTTTCACTTGTGAATGATTCTTGCATGGATCTTGAGTAAGAGGTGATGAACACACATCCAATTTTTTTAAATTTATTTAATTGAAGAAGGCAAGCTAGGCCATATTTAGACCTATTGAATCAATGGCGACCAATTAAATAGGTATTTGTCTCAATATGAATGAATGTGAGACTGCTGAATCACAGATCCTCCGTAGAAACAGGCACTGAAATAAAAACTTGTTCTATAAGGTTTGGTTGTAAGCCAATGCATGGTTCTAATAATGAATGTAATAATTTGGAATCATGTTACATGTATATTTCATTTGCAAAATATTATACACTGGTACTTGAATTAGCCAGGGCATACTAAATATACCTAACAATAATTACTGTTTTTGTTGAAGTGCAACCCTGGAAGTTTGAAGTCGTGTTTGAAAAATTGCACTTAGCTGACCACCAATCAAAATTTAGTTGAGCCTTGGCAGTGGAAGCTTTGTATGAGACTAGACAGTCTAGACTGTTTGACTGATAGTCAGCCAAATACAATTTTCCAAATGTGACTTGTAACTTCCAGGATCACACTTCAACAAAACACTAATAACCCATAGTTCATTGCTCATGTTTTTGGTTGATGTTTTGCTTCAGAATCACTTTAGGATATTAACAATATGTTTCTATTTGTGATGAATATTTGCAAGTTTATTATCATATTTCCTCACGTATAAGTCAAAATATGGTATATCTTAACCTCCTAACCATTTTCCCAAAAGATCATGTCTGCATCGACCAGACACTGAGAACCAATTTACATATATTTCCAGGATGTAAACAATAACAGTGGGAGTGGCTAAATAATATTCTTTAATTAGTTAATTAATTCAAACATAAATGTAACATTATAATAGCCCAATTATAGCATGCTGGGCTATAGCTATATGCCTATATACAACCTTTACAAAACAATGAGTAAGATAACTGATTTTTTGCTGAAATGATTACAAATGAAATGTCATTATAACATTCATTTTTACAGTACCAAGTTCTTTCAGCTTTCAATTCAAAATTCTTTCTAAGATGATAGGATGGTTAGCTTTGCTTATATTTTTTTCAAGTTGTCTACCTATCATCAATGCATTCTGAAAAATATATAAGTAGCGGTATCTATAGCTGTAATGTTAGATATACATGTGCTTTTGATGTATATTTATATAATTATGTTAATATAATATACCGTATGTTTACTTAATACATATGTTATTGTTCCACCATCCCACCTGGGATCCCAGCTTTAGGCTTGGGATCCCATGTGAGATTTTGTTATCACCACAGGGATCCCGGCTTCAAGGTTGGAATTCCATGTGGGATTTTGTTATCATTCCAGGTGGGATGACTGGGATCCTACCATCCCACCTGGGATCCCACTTGGGATCCCAGGTGGGATTGGCGGGATCCCACCTCTGTCCCACTTTCATTTTTACATGGGTCGAGACATTCAAGGATTTCGGAAAGATAGTACGCAGGCTAGCAGCAACCCAGATGATAAGCTGGGCAACTGAAATTTGGTCATCTGTGTAATAACTGCATTTTTCAATCAAGCTAATAAGTAAGGTGTGATAACCAAGCAGGATTTAATTAGCATAGCGAACAGACTATGTCAAAATTTAGACACCACCCATTCCCCCCCCCCCCCCAATCTACACTCAAACAAACAGACCACTTTTCACATTAGAACTTACATTGACAGGAGATTAGAAGTGGGGGCTTAATAGTAAGGGGGCAATAATTAATACTTCTAGAAGGGGGCTCATTAGAAGAGGGGGCTTAAAAAAGAGGGGGGAGGGGTAGAATATATTATTTATTGTAGCTGCATTAAATGTACTTTTTTGAAGTGCCTCAAAACTTTTTTCTTCGATACATATCATTACTCCTTAATAAAATTAAGGTACTTTTTGGGTATATCATTTTCTTTGCAAAATAATAGGTACTTATTGACTGAGTGGGAGGGCCGGACGGGAAAATATTTGGTTCGAGGTCATGAAGTACAAAATGACCGAGAGCCAAATATTTTCCCATCCGGCTGACCTAACTCATTCAATAGGTTTTTATTATTTGACCATATTGTTTTTGTAGATCAAACCGCAAAACAGCAAGAAACGATTGTGCAGGACCGGATGGCTTTTTCCGGCCCGCTCATGCCATACACGTCCGGCCCTCATCACGTGACTTTTGTAAATGGTTTTGAAAGGAAAGCGCGCGGGGGGCCGTACAGGTCATGTGATAACACTGTTTATGTCATCTCATATATCCACTATTTTTACAACAACTGTTCAGGTTCTCATTTTATGATTGGCTAATTAATTACCATTGGATGTAAGGGCTAGGATATAGTAGACTGCATCATTGTGTACAATAATCACTCTTCCCCCAATTCCATGTTTTATGGCTATAAAAATAACCACTCATTTTTTAGTTTATTTTTGTACAAAAAACTTATGCCAGATATCCTCTATTTACCACAATGGTATAAAAACTGCCTTGTAAATTAATCAACAACAACATCGTGCAGTGACGATGCAAAACATGGTAAATACCAGGGTTTTCAATAACATTTGAAGTAAGTGGCAAAACTTGAAGAGTAGGCGGCGAGCATCGAGCGCCATTGGCGCAAATATCACGTTTTCCCTAATTTTTCAATCAAAGTAGGCGGCGATTTCATGTAAAATACCCGGCGAGATTCGCCGGCTGCCGGCTTCTATTGAAAACCCTGAAATACATGTAAAATGTAAGTAATTTGTAAAATGTAATTAAAATGTACAGTAAAAGGTAATTAATTTGTTTATTTAAACTATGTTTGTGGTAATTAATTTAATCAACATTCTTTGAAGACAGTAGCTTAGTAGTTCCAGTATCTGTTAGGTAAATTATTGAGACTGCATGTATTTTGGCTATGTTATTTACTTTAAAAAAGTTAGGTACTTTTTAGGTATGTCTGTAAGCTATGTTTTTGGTATGACATATTATGACATACATGTATCTCTTTTACCAATTTAGGTATTGTTTTGGTATGTCTTCAAGCTATGCTTTTGGTATGTCAAGTTCTTTTAAGAAATAGAGTACTTTTTTGGTATGTTTCTTTGCTATGTTTTTGGTATGTCATTGTGTCATTTCTCTTTTATCAATTTAGCTATTGTTTTGGTATGTCTTCAGGCTATGCTTTTGGTATGTCATATTCTTTGATCACAATTAGTACCCTTTTGTATATCTATAAAGCTATGTTTTTGGTATGTCACTTCTCCTTCCCCAATTTAGGTATTGTTTTGGTATGTCTCGAGGCTATGCTTTTGGTATGTCAAGTTCTTTTACGAAATAGAGTACTTTTTTGGTATGTTTCTTTGCTATGTTTTTGGTATGTTTTGAAAGATTACATACCAAAAACATACTAGACCAACCTATAAAGTACCCGAGACATACATTATACATACCAAAAACATACCAAAAATTTCGTGTGGGTATCCATCTTGGAACGAATAACTTAACAACCGATGATTCCCCGAAGACTATTGCCAACAACATAGTAGAAGTTGGTAAAACGATTCAACGCAGTACTCAAGCCCCAAGGATTATCATCTCTGGTATTATAGACAGGAGCGATATAAGGGTAGGTTCCAAAGTAGTTGACACGAACAATGAACTTAAAACGATGTGTTCAAAAATGAAATGGAAATTTGTAAATAACGATCGGCTCAATGAATCTTGTTTGAATGGGAGCAAGCTTCACTTAAATAAAAAAGGTAGTGCCTATTTAGCTACTAACTTTCTTCAGGCATTAAACACCAATAATCTTAAGGGCAAATTTCAAAATTTTCAGAAGAACAAAGCTCTACTTACCTCTTTAATACAGGGGATTCTACAAGTATAAATAATGATTATCCTAATTCCTATAGTGAATCCGATTCTAGCAGCCCTAGTCACCAAGCAACTAAATTAAGTTCACTTAACAAAAATCCTAACAGTACACATGTACAGCCATCTCTAGGTATTCCAGTTACTAGAGGGTCTAAAATAGCCTATTTAAATTTAGCCAGTCTATATAAACATATTGACCAGCTTAGGATATATATGCTTTCTAAATCAGTCGACGTATTGGCTATAAACGAGACACGCTTGGATAGCACTATTCAAAATGGTGAAATAAATATCCCTGGTTATACAATTGAAAGAAAAGATAGAAATATATCTGGTGGTGGTGTGGCTCTATACATCAGGGATACTATTAATTATAAGCGCCTCAATAACCTCCATGAAGGTAACCTTGAACTAGTTTGTATTCAGGTTTTAAAGCCTAAAACCAAACCTTTTGTTGTGTCTACATGGTACAGGCCACCAGGGGCTACCATGGAAACAATGAACACATTTGAAGCTGTTCTCCAAAAATTGGAATCATACCACATAGAGGTTAATATTATAGGCGATATAAACTGTAATGTAGGTGCTGCATCACCTGACCATAATACACAGAAACTACTGGATATTTGCAATACATACCAGTATCGTCAATTAGTTAATAAGCCAACACGAATAATAAAAGATACATCCTCAATTATGGATCTGTTTTTAACTAACGATCCAATCAAATTTTCAGATATTGGAATTTCTGATATTGGAGTGAGTGATCACTGCCTTGTGTATGCAATAAGGAAGATCCATACCTCCAAGTCAAATCCTAAGATTGTCACTAGCAGATGTTTTAAAAACTTTATCCCAGAAAGATTTCGGGAAGATTTGTCATTGGTCCCTTGGCATCTTGTTGAACAAGAAAATAATCCAAATACTGCTTGTGTTTCTAAGCATTGCTGATTATCATGCTCCAGTAAAGAAGAGGAGAGTGAGAGGTAATTCTGCTCCTTGGATTACACCGGATCTAAAAAAAATAATGTTTGAAAGAGATAAATTTAAGAAAATAGCCTCAAAGTTCCCAACTGATGCCAATTGGACTTCTTACAAATATTTAAAGAATAGAGTTAACTATGAAATCAGGAATGCTAAAATAAATTACTATAACTCTTTCTTTAAAGAAAATCGTGGAAACATAAAAAATACCTGGAGAGGAATAAATAATTTAATGGGTAATGAATCCAAATCCACTAAATACATAAGCTCAATATAGAGGATACTACATATACTGACCCCATTGATATCAGTAATGCGTTTAATGTGCATTTTTCCAAAATTGGACCCTCTCTAGCCTCGGAAATCCCAGTTACGTCCAACAACTTCACTGATTACATGTATATGACTCCAACTGATCATACATTCAATCTAACTGAAACATCATGTCAGGAAATACTTAGTCTAATTCAGAATATACCATGTAATAAAGCCAGTGGGCTTGATAATATTTCTGCTCGTTTATTAAAGGAGGCTGCACCTATAGTTATTTCGAGCTTAACTTTTATAATCAATCTTTCCATTATCACTGGAATATTCCCAGATGCCAGGAAACTAGCTAGAGTCTCTCCAATCTTCAAAGAGGATATTAAAACCGATCCTAATAACTATAGACCCATCTCAATCTTGCCTATAGTGAGTAAGCTAATTGAAAGAGTTATCTTTAATCAGTTCTATAAATATTTAAATGACAATAACTTGTTAACTGAATATCAATCTGGCTTTAGGCCTATGTTCTCTACAACAACTGCTTTGTTAGAGGCCACCAATGAATGGTTTTGGAATATCGACAACAACCTATTGACTGGCGTGATATTTTTAGACCTGAAAAAGGCTTTTGACACCATGGATCATGACATCTTATTATAAAAGCTCATGGTCTATGGTGTCAACTCTATATCCATAGCTTGGTTTCGGTCTTATCTTTCTGATCGAAAGCAGAAAACCTTTATTGATTGTGTACAATCAGAGTTCTGTAATATCACATGTGGTATTCCACAAGCTCTATATTGGGACCATTATTATTTATTATTTATATCAATGATCTTCCTTCATGTAATTTGTTTTCAAAACCCAGAATGTATGCTGATGATACTACTCTTACGTCAGCTGCAGAGGATCCACATGTGCTTGAATTTCAAATGAACCATGATATGAGTTTAATTCAATCATGGCTTAATGCAAATAAATTGACAATGAATGTTAAGAAAACAAAATACATGTTGATTGGGAGTCACCACAAATTATGTAAAATACATAATGCTTTACTGTTGAAGTTAATAATATGCCATTAAAAAGGGAAATTGAATATAAATCCCTTGGAGTTAATATTGATGAAGCCCTTACCTGGCACTCACACATTAATATAATCTCAAAGAAGATATCTGCGGGTCTTGCTGTTCTTAGGCGTATTAGTCCTGTTGTACCATTTGAAATCAGATTGAACATGTATAATGCACTAATTCTACCTTATTTTGATTACTGTAGTTCTGTGTGGGCCAATATTGGTAAGGGTTTATCAGATAAACTTCAACAGCTTCAGAACAGGGCTGCTAGAATAATCATCACCTTCTCTGATTACGAGATTCGATCCAGTGATGTATTGAATGAACTAGGTTGGGATAGGTTAGAATACAGGAGGATAAAGCAATTGGCTACAATCATGTTTAAAATTTATAATGATATTTCTCCTCCATATCTGGAACAGATTTTTACTAATATTTCAAGTGTTCACTCGTATAATCTTAGAAACTCTGTATCAAATTGGCATATTCCCAGACCTAAAACTGCAAAGTCCAGCCTGCATTATAGGGGATCTATCCTATGGAATAAAATCCCCATTGAGATAAGAGGTAAATCAAATTTAAATAATTTTAAAAGTATGCTACATAATAAGGTTATTTTTAATACATTAGTTAAATAAACTAGTAAAGTTAACATTGTCCGAGAAACTATTTTTTAATTCGATTAATATTTTGGGTTATCTTACAAAATATTAGGACAAAAAACGTTAGACATAACGTTCTTCACAAAGGATGGCAATCAAACCATTTATCTTACAATGATAATAATGTGTTTTACAAATTTTGCTCTGTAAGCCTCATTGGTGACCATGAACAGACACATATTGTTTGCCGAAATGGATATCAAGTTTCAATTTTATAAAGACCAAAAATATATGTAAAAGTTGTTTAGCTTCTATATTATAGATTACAAAAAGAAATATATGGGGGTACGGTATCCACGCGTTTTAAAAAGTTATGTGGACGGTAGGCCTCTTTATCGCTAATTTTATTTTCAAAAATTGATTAGGCCTCCCTCGTAAGTCTGAAAATTGGTTTCTTTTATTGAATTCTGGGAGATTTTCAAGATGGCGGTGGCGTCTTTCGACTTTCTTCATTGAAAATCAAAGCTGTTACTGCTTCCTTTGTGCTCAAACCCCATACAGTCCTTCCTTCTTCATTCTTCTTTGGATTTCCAAAGCTTATTTGACCGTATTCACACATTGTTTATACTCGGCCGAGTCCATGTTTGGAGAAACTGACGAAACTAGAAAGCATCGACAGGCCTAAAGCACAAGGCGCTGGGCGAAAAGAGAGCAGTGATTCATGGCAGTCCAAACTACCTTCATTCAATTGGTCGGGTAAATCTCCAAAATCTACGATTCTTCGACCATCTCCCCACGATAAATCATTGAAATGGGCGCGGGCTGTTGTAATACCATTTCAGCTGAAAATTGTATTTCGTGGCCGTGTAGTGGAATTTAAAGATTTCCCATATCGTTCATTTCTCAAGGATATCTTTCGACCGTATTTTAAAATCCTTCATCTTTCTGTCTGTCAAATTACACAATTAACACAGCTTTTTCAAAATAGTTCTGCAAATGGCCTGTCTTTCGGAATGACCCGCGGGACGCAAGATGCGCAGAATGGCGTGCGCGCTGACAATAGTAGGCACCGTCGTTAAGAGCGAATGTCTACAAAAATCAAACATAGTGCGGCAAAAGTCGAAAAATATAATTCGTTCCCCTTTTGCATATAGGTAGCCCTTAGTCAGAATACAAACCTCCTGCCGGTGTATTAAACGAGTGGAAAGTGACAACACAACAACAAGACATGACTCACCAAGAACTCGACGATATCTGTAATACGCCTGCCAGTTATGCTGAAACCTGAACAGTGAATTGTGAAGAATACAATGGGGTTTCTCTGGTTTCATGTAGAAATTCGTTTGAGAGGTTCCTGAATGTTCCTGAATGAAAAACGGGCGATAAAACTTGCAAATAACCCAGAACTGGCAGAATTTCAAAAGAGATCATCATTCGTGTATAGCGGCAATGGCAACGATGAGAGGTTCAAAAGCTACGTAACACGGCCATCAGATCAGCAGTTTAATACAATGCTGTTCCTTGGGATGAAGAAAATATCCTTCTTCAGACCACAGAATCAGTAATCAGTGTCCACTATGCAGTTGTTGTAGAAAATAGTCGGCAATCATCCGACTCACGTGTCCAAATCAACTGCCGCTAATTCGATCACGCTTTCTCTGTGAATGCTTTTCTATCAGGCATTTTCAACGCCTTGTATTATCACAATGTGCAGATTAACCTCTCCTGTGCTGACCAGAAATTGTAAAAAGAAAGCACTTTGTTTCCTGCAACAGTTTTGTCCAGATGACAATATTACCACACAGTTCATTTGCCGGCTCTTGCAATGTCTGTCTTTCACTTTTATCGATTGACATGTTCTATTCTTAGCAGGTTACTTCATCCAATCAGAAACGAGCTTTCAAATCGTCAATGTCAAGCTGTCACAATTGAACGAATCAGCGACGAAAAATGTTGTAAACACGTCAAGTACTTTAAAATGGGTTTTCGCTGTCGTCAGTTTGCTTTTAGATTTTTACGCGGGTTCTTTTAAGCAGATAGCTGAATTTCCTTCGTCTACATTGAAGTTTATATTATAAAACAAATAAAAGATATTTCTCCTTGTTATATAACAAAATAATGGACTTTCAAGGTCTTGAAAAGCTGCTAAATGCACTCGCGTTCGGCTCGTGTATCCGCAGTTTTTCAAGACATCGAGCGTGCATTATTTTGTTATATAACAAGGAGAACCATATTTTATTTGTTAAATATAAGTTCATGTTTGCATTTATCAGCCTTTATCACGGGTAAATCCAACACTTAATTCAAACACTCTACAAGGTTTTCTTCAATCGAGCTTTTTGCACTAAACTGTGCAAAAACACAGTATGTCATATTCCTCTCACAAGGACCGGATGACTACACAAACAGATCCGACGAAGGTAGCCTGTTTTGATTACCTTTATCGGTGTTGACTTCTTCATACTTTCGGGGGTAATGAAACCCGTGCAAACTCGACGTCAATTCAGCGACACCGAACGTGTAAACAAATGCGACAGATCAATGATAGATCACAGCCCACTTAGACAAAATCGATTTGACTAAGTTGCTATTAAAAGCAAATTTCTTAGGTTTTAAATCAAAAGTGATTAATCGAACATTAGTAGAAGTGAGATTCATGTAAGGGGCGCACAGATGTTCCCTCGCCATTTTGTCGCTTAATTACTCCTCATTGGATGCTCTTCACTCCTGAACTTTGTGGTTACTGTAGTATTTTATAGATGATTGTATGTAGATGGTATAATATTTAACAATTATTCACGGTAAATATTCACCAATAGTCGCAGTGACTATTGGTGAATATTTACCGAAACGAATTCGAGGTAAATATTCAGCATTAGTAAAATTTCATCAGTGAATATAGAGCTTCGATTCCCGTGCTATGATTGGTCGAAAATTACGTCATATGTCGCTATATTCACATGTAGAGCGCCTGGAGTTGAAAATAAGACACAAAGCATTTACCAAAAAAGCCGCTCCCATATTTTGCGATGTTTCTCACGAAGAAATAAATAATATGAAAGAAAAGCTTTTCCAAAACCACCAAAGAATCAACTAAATATGGCGAAACTTGAAGCTTTTTTTTTTATCCATAAGCCTTCACAAACAAAGTTTACTTACGTCAGTTACGAGTTTCAGGTTGAGTTTATTCGGTCCTGATGTCTTCATTTATAATCAAACTTTCACAAGGAAATAAAGTCTACTTAGAGCAATAAATAACACAACGAGACTTTTTCCTACAAATTTGGGAACGGTTCGAATAAAAAAGAGTGTACTTACTTGAGTTATTTTCCTCGTGGTTCTTGATAAGGAACCAACGCGGGTTACTGAAACAACGAGTAGTCTAATAGATGTTGTTGTAACTAATTATCCGGAAAAAAATATTTGCTCTGGTGTGTTACACACAAGTTTTAGCGACCATAGCTTGGTTTATGCCTACCGTAAAATAATAAATCCTAAGCATGCCGGACACAAACTACTGACTTTTCGGAATTTCTCTAAATTTAACCCTGAAGCCTTTCAGAATGACTTACAGAAGCAACCATGGGAACAGTTAGACCAAATTAACGATCCTAACGAGACGTGGGAATTATGGAAAACACTCTTCCTAGAAGTAGCTGATAAACATGCTCCATTTAAATCAAAACGTATCCGTCCCCAACAATCTCCTTGGATCACTCATGACCTGAAACGAAAAATGTTTGAAATGGATCGGCTGAAAGCTTCAGCAATGAAGACAAACAATTCAGCTGATTGGTTAAGATACAAACAAACCCGAAATAAATTGAATAATGATATCCGCAATGCTAAAGCAAACTACTTCCATGACACCATTAAAACTAATAATGGTGATCAGAAGAAAATGTGGAAAGCTATTAACGAGCTAAGATCCCATAAAGTTAATACAACCATATTAAACAAAATTAACATTATGGGAAATACGATCGAAGATCCGAAAGAGATCGCCGAGGCTTTGAACCAGCATTTTGTATGTTTGTATAATATGTCTTTCAAAACTTATCTAAAGACAGTAGATTCCTCATTTCAAATCAAACCTATTGAAGGAAGGCAAGTCCTCAGATTACTAAAGAAGCTTCCTTTAGCTAAAGCCACAGGATTAGATAATATCCCTTCCAGGTTACTAAGAGATGCAGCTGAAATTGTTAGCCCCTCTCTAACCTCACTATTTAATTTATCTATAGCAAAAGAGATCTTCCCCCAAGATTGGAAGCTTGCAAGAGTTACTCCTCTCTTTAAACAGGGTACTAAATTTGATCCAGATAACTATAGACTAATCTCAATTATCTCTGCTGTTGCAAAATTATTTGAAAGGCTGGTATTTGATCAGTTTTATGATTATCTTCAAGAATATAAAATCCTTACTAATAGCCAATCGGGATTTCGAACCCTCCACTCTACGGTGACAGCATTACTAGAAGCCACAGACCAGTGGTACTACAGCATTGACAAAGGACATGTCAATTCTGTGTTATTCCTGGATCTGAAAAAAGCGTTTGACACTGTCGACCACAAAATCCTTCTTGAAAAACTAAAATTGTATGGATTAGATCAAGCCTCTTTGAACTGGTTTGACTCGTATCTTAGTAACAGGCAGCAACGATGCAGGGTAAATAATGAAACATCTAGTCCCAGAACCCTCAATTGCGACGTGCCCGAAGGAACGATCCTAGGGCCCCTTCTGTTTTTACTCTACATCAACGATCTACCCAACTGCCTATTAAAATCTTTTCCTCGGATGTACGCCGATGATACAAACTTAACAGTAACCGGCGACAGTCCGAGAGAGATAGAAGAATGCTTTGTGCAAATAGACTCACCCTAAATGCAACAAAAACTGAATTGTTGCTAGTGGGTTCCCACCAGAAATTGACAAATTTTCCGAAAGATTTATCTTTCACCATTGATGGTAAAGTCATAGAAAGGGTTACCTCAACAAAATATCTTGGTGTACATCTAGATGAAAATTTGTCTTGGAAAACCCACATTAACAAACTCATGAAGAAAATCTCCTCAAGTCTAGGTGCACTCAGACGTATAAAGCCTTTCATACCCCCCAAAGCACTGCTAAGTGTCTATGATACTCTCATACTCCCTCATTTTGATTACTGCAGTGTTGTATGGGAAAATCTAAACAAAGGACTTGCCGAGAATCTACAAAAGTTGCAAAACCGAGCTGCCAGAATAATAACCGGTTTACCCTTTGATACTAAGATTGATGAGCTCCTAAGTACTCTAAATTGGGACAGACTATATATTCGACGAATCAAACAAAAAGCAATAATGATTTATAAGGCTTTAAATAACCTGTCTCCTGAATATTTATCCTCAAAATTTATACCACGTTCAGCCTCTACAAATTACAATCTTAGGGGCTCATCAACAAAACTAACCCTCGTACGGCCACGAACCAATTTCGGTAAAAAGGCTTTTCGCTTTAGTGGGGCTAAGTTATGGAATGAACTGCCTGAGGATGTAAGGCAATCAACTAGTTTAAATAACTTCATTTTTAATCTTACGAAATCGAGTTATTTTAACCTTATGTAAATATTTCTTATATATGACATTCCTATTTTTCTTATTCGTCCCTGCAACATGGCTTTCATGTAAAACAGTTTCATATTTTAGTGTTTATTTTATCTATGTATGTAACTGATGATTTTCCATGTCTAAATAAATAAAGATAAGATAGAAAAACAATCAGTTCTAGTTTCATTCAATCAGGGAGCCGGTTGCTGTTATGCTCTTCTTTCGCCGCTCTCCGTACGTGTGTTTAAAAGCTTTATCTCAAACCGAAATCATTTGTCTCTTGATTTACCATTGTCTTTGATTCTGTGATGGCTATAATCCACAAAACTAGTTCGTAGTTTCCAGGAAATTTGACCTTTGAAGTGACCTCACGAAAGCGGTTCCTTTCGATAAATGTTCACTCGCCTTGGCATATTTTCACTTTTGCCCATTTCCACTCATTTTTGCTGCATTTCCTCTCTTGTAACGCGGTACGAGGTCTCAAAAGTAAAGATTGATGCTTCAACTTGAATTCTAGTGTGCATTTGGACTGTTTTTTCGGTATTTCTATTCTTTTAGAAAATCCATTCTTGTTGTCCGTGCAAAGTGCAAGTCTCGTGTCGAGTCGGTTTGTGCAATGAACCGTAGCGGGCACGTGATTATGGAAATGTTTGTCACAAAACTATCCTGTCACGCGCGCTTGTAAAACTTATAAAAGGGTCGGAAGTCAGACTATTATTGCCTAATTTTAATTTCTCTGACATTTACTCATGAAATTATACTAAAACAAGAGCCCATCTGGGCTTTCACTCGGGCCACATGAGATTGAAGATGAAATACACTTTCATTTGAAATCCTCTTAGTATCAAGTCGTGCTTTACTCGCCAGTGAGAACGTCAAAAAAACAGACTGGTCTATTAATCGCTTTTATGGCATGACTATGATAACGCAGGATTCGAACAACAGAATACTGGCAAATTCAAGTGTATAAATGCAATACAATGACATATTCAGACTTTGAATTTGATTGAAAATAGATCAAAAACTCGGGGAAATGTCCGGCTAAAACTGTATGAATAAATGTGAAATGAAACATAAATTTCATAGCAAGAAAAAAAATTGTAATTCCTATAAATGAGAAAGCTCTTCTATTAAGCCGCTTCTCATATACACAGACTGTTTCACAAAAAACATTTGCGCTTATCGACACAAGAATTCAGTTGACCTTTCAAATAATTTATTCTGAGGTACGCATACTCTAAATCAGATGTTAAATAAAGCGATAATTAGAAGGAAAAGTACATTAACAGACAAACTGAGAGGAAATTTATTCAAATCAAAAAGAGTTTACTTACAGTACTTACGTAACTGACACCTTCGTGCACATATGCACTGAATCGGAATGAAAGTCGAAACCTACCTCGAACTTAACTTTCAGCTAACCTGTTTCCTTTCATTCCACAATGAATAATAATCTCATATAGTAAGCCCGTAGCTTTCAATAAATTTGCCAGTGTCTGAATGAAACAGCTAGATCTTTTCCAATTTCTCTCACGAGTCACGGCAGAAGACAGTCTCAAGCTACAAAACTTGAATTTTGATCCTCTTCACAGTAACGTAATTTAACGTCTCCGATCAATTCCTCTCTCTTTGCTGGCAGTTCATGCTTCTTGTTCGTGTAGTCGCCCCACTGAGCCGTAACCACAAAACGAGCACAGCATTTCAGTTGGCATACACTGCGTACATCTGGTTAACTAATTAGATTTGTAAAAATCTTAGCGGATCATGTAAATATTCCGCTTGGCTCAAATATGAGGGTTTCTGCCGTCAAAGTTCATTTTTTGTTTCAGTTTTCCCCATATTAGCAGACTTGTATAATGTCTCGAGCTCTCCGAATCCAGTAGAAAGACTCTGGTTATTCTGTCGTAAAACATGGACCTGACCCAAATTTAGGTTGTATTGCATCATTGCCCACGATGGAATAGATTTCTGACAATGACTATTTGAAATTGATATCTCCTTGTCTCGCCTAGTCTGAGCTTTGAATTTTCTTATCTGAGCGCGCCTGAGGAAATCTAACCTTTGTTTGCGTGACCAGCATAGTGCAATCTGATTGGTTCGAATTTGACCTTTAACGCATGCGCAGAAGCCGTCTGACACTGATTAAAAAAAAAAAAAAACACTTGCATTTTAAGACTCGGCGCTGCCACAGGCAGCCCGAGTAACAAGTATTCACTTCAGTCTCAGTGACTATTGGTGAATATTTACCTCGACTTCGTCTTGCTAAATATTCACCAATAGTCACTTCGAATTCAGTGAATAATTGTTAAATAGTCATTGAGACTGAAGTGAATAGGATAGTTTGTGACAAACATTTGCATAATCACGTGCCGCTACGTTTCATTGCGGAAACCGACAATAGAGAACTTCTGGTTATTAAACTTGAACATATACATAACACTTTATTATTGAACTGAAACACTTACAGAACGCTTTATTATTGAACTGAAACATATACAGAACGCTTTATTATTGAACTGAAACATATACAGAACGCTTTATTATTGAACTGAAACATATACAGAACACTTTATTATTGACCTGAAACACTTACAGAACACTCTATTATTGAATTGCAACATATACAGAACTGGTGACGTAATGTAGTTTTTATAAGTATTCCAGTTCAATAATCAAGAGTTATGTATGTTTTCCAGTTCAGTCGGCGCTCATCATCCCGCAGTCCCCTGAAATATTGAAACCAACCCCCGGCTTTTAGCCTTCAAATTAAAAAATAAAATTTTGTAATTTAATAAAATTATTCATAATTTGATTTACTAAGGACTTTTACCTAGCTATATTGTTTGTTTACCTTTCAGTATATGTAGCCAGTAGTTACAACTCCCAAGTTTCAGTGGCCGGGTACTCCAAAGTGGTGCCTTCATTCCCAGCCCTGGAATATTTCTACATTCCATTTCATCGTAGAGTATGAAGTGCTAGCTGGAATACTAGATTCAGGCAGCTCTTGCTTCTCCTTTGATGCTTTTTTGGTATTCGAGATCGGGCTTAATAAGAACATTGAAAAGGTTAACCGGTGTTCAATGGGAAGGAAATGTGTAATGTGCTCAAGTAAATTGAACTATGCCAGGGTCTGTTCGGTGAAATGTCACGGCAAGACTCCTGTATTGTATTGATCGTCTATTCAATGTGGGACTTGTTTTTTTGCACACTGCGCATGACTATCATGTAAGCTAGTTTTATATTTTAAATCAGAATTTCATATATATATATATATATATATATATATATATACAGCATTTTTCATAAATTCTGACCCCCCTCACCACATATAAATATATATCAAAAATATATCAAACATTATGGGATACCTCTACCTATATTTTTTTCAGAAGGCCTTGATGATAGGCAACTTGAAAAAATTATCAGCAATGACATCCCATAATGTTAGATATATGTTTGATATATATTTATATATGGTGAGGGGGGTCAGAATTTATGAAAATTGCTGTATATATATATATATATATATATATATATATATATACACTGAAACAAAAAAACTCTGCCAAAGACTTATATATATCATATATATATATCCTTTATATTTCCATCAAACTTTCTTGACAGTTGTTGCTTTAGTAGACATAAAGAAACATAATAGGCTTTGTTTTCCTTTGTGTTTGACGGTAACGAAGTAGCAAGTTCAACCGTGAAACTCTGCCATTTTGGCCTGCAATGTTTTGATCACACATTTTCAATAGCAAAAGCGGTAGCCGGTCAGTCGCCTTTCTTTAGTTGCTCAATAATCTAAAGGCCGGTTTATATGACGCGTTTACCGATCCCGGGGCAAAATGTGTCACGAGCGAATCGTTTATATTGCAAGAAAATTGCGGCTTTTGAACTGATCCAAAATACCCGTGTTGAACCTAACTAGTTTTTTTTATTAGTACGACAAAACTAATGTTTGCACCCATCTACCCATGGGTTCAAATATATAATACAGAAATGAACAAACGATATTTTGAGAGTATTTTAGTTTTTATTTCGTTAAAAAACGGTGCAGCGTTTAAGGCGTCTCGATTGAAATGAAACTCCGAAGCCACTTTGCGAATTTAAACAAAATGTCATAACTTTTAAGATGTTTGCTTGATTCTGCTCAAATGTTCACAAATAGTACACAATTTATTGATACAACTGATAATGTCAAAATCTTGACTTGGATCACACATACAATTGACGTAATTGTGACGTAAGTTAACCCCACTTTTTGACATTTTGAACCATTACTCGAAATCTGGTTGAATGATTTCTTTCTTGAAAACAACACAATTGATCCCCGGCTCTGAATTTCTCACCTTACTAAACGTTGTCAAAGTTGAAATAACCGTAGCTTTTTGTTAATAGAAGTGATTGGAATCCAAACTGCTTAAAAAGTATTCCCCAAAGCTTGGCAAAATCTTGATGCCAAATAAACTGTACTAGCGAAAACAGAAAAAAATGTTGTGCATATTTTTAATTCCGAGAGAGTAAAAAAGTCGAAAAATGGCAAAACCTCGAAATCTACAAATTTCAGGTTGTGAGCATTAAATTCAATCATTCATAAGAACCTATCACTTAAAATGACTACAATTTGAAATATGATTTTTCAAACTGGAGAAATCAGAGCAAAGGGTTTGGAGAGTGTTTGTTTACATCTAGAGCGGCCACTGCTGACTGACAACTTTTGTTTTGTTCAGTTTTGGTAGCACAAGTTTGTTTGCTATCAAGATTTACTAAGCTTTGGGAAATACTTTTAACCAGCTTGGATTTTAATCACTTCCATTGACAGAAAGCTACGGTCCTTTCAACTTTGACAACGTTAGTAAGATGAGAAATTCACAGCCCAAATTTTGGCCAATTCCGCCCAAGGGTTTCGATAAAATTTGCACTGTGTATGTGTGTTATAAGTTTGAACAGATTCCAGTTGTTTGGAAAAAAAATCGTTCGACTAGATTTCGAGTAATGCCTGCTCAAAATGCCTTACGTCTCAATTACGTCATTATATAGTATGTGTGATCGGGTCACATTAAATTGTGTACTATTTGTGAAGATTTGAGCAGAATTTGGCAAAAATCTTAAAAGTTATGACGGCTTCGGAGCTCGAGTTCAAGTGCCTATAAGCCCTAGCCAGAAATAATTTATTTGGGCGCAGTAAAGTTCAACCAGTAAAAAAATGTTCAACCATTTTTTGGGCGATTTATGGTCGTTGTATTGCTATAAAAAGCATTACAAATCCTTGAAATGACGTCATTTAAGGGCGTTATGCAAATAAGTTGTCCTAAACTCGCAGAAAAGCTAGTCAGCAGTACTCATCTAAAGGCCTGTTTACATGACAGTTTCATCCCGCGGCGTATTTCTAATCAAATTTCTTTATAGTTGAATTATCATCATTCCCTGTAAAAAATGTAATGTTATGAGAGATAAAGTCATACACAAAACAACTCATTTTCATCTCGTGACACATCTTGCCCCGGGATCAGTAAACGCGTCATGTGAACCGGCGTTAAGATTATCGAGCAACTAAAGAAAGGCGACTGACCGGCTACCGCTTTTACTATTGAAAATGTGTGATCAAAACATTGCAGGCCAAAATGGCAGAGTTTCACGGTTGAACTTGCTACTTCGTTACCGTCAAACACAAAGGAAAACAAAGCCTATTATGTTTCCTTGTGTCTACCAAAGCAACAACTGTCAAGAAAGTTTGATGGAAATATAAAGGATATATATATATGATATATATAAGTCTTTTGCAGAGTTTTTTTGTTTCAGTGTATATATATATATATATATATATATATACAATCATCCACATCTGTCCAATTCGCTAGGTTGAACAAACATGGAATCATGATACAATGCGCCATCTCGGCTATCACCATAATGGCTTTATGGCAACTCTGCACTTTGGACACAGGATGTACGGATACACATTGTAGGATTGCATTGTGAAGTCACCAGAGTGCTCAAACTGCGAGCAGCGAGCATAGCACAGTGCTAATAGTGAACGTCTCAGCGAGACTCTCCACCCAATCCGTAAGAGTGCTCAAACTGCATGAACAGTGAGCGTAATATATATATATATATATTAATAGTCGTAATAGTCGTAATAGTCGTAATAGTCGTAATAGTCGTAATTATATATATATATATAGTCGTAATAGTCGTAATAGTCGTAATATATATATATATATATTTAAAATTATATAGTTTCGTTTCACATTTAGTTTACAACATTTGCGTGAATGTTATATCGGCCTATACAATCTCTCGCCTCCGGTTCGAGATACAGCATTCCCGCTCATGTTGTAAACACTACATATATATTCAGTATCATATAATGTAGTTTTATTATTGTATCATCTAACCTTCATTATCAATATAAATTATTGTTTTTAGATATATTTTAGAGGCACTAATATACATGCAATTTATAATTAATATATAAATATTTAATTGCACATTTTATTTCCGGTTCCCCTTAGAACGAGTTTGTTATAGGCTCTTTGGTATAACGTTAGTAAATAAAGTATTGTATTATATGAGTGATGGCGCCATAGGCTTTTGTTTTATTACTTTAGTGTGTTCTCCTGACTCTTCCTTATTTTATCATGATATTTTCACAAATACATAGACATGGATTCGCAGTCCGTGCCGGAAACAATTATTTTCAGCGATATTCATATGAAGTGACGAACCTCGCGCACAATAGAGTACCGAAGTGATGAGGTCATAAAAAAATCGCTTTAAGAACATTTAACCACAGTTTCAGAAAGAACACGATAAAAAAACATCACATACCAAAAATGAGGTGTATACTTCTAAGTTGAGGAGCCAGGACAAAAATACAGTGATTTGTTAAAGGAAATTATACGTTCTAATACCCATGTCTCAGCCACTTTTTAACGTATTCACCTCATTTTTGGTATGCAACGTTATTTTATCTTGTTCTTTCCGAATCGGTGGACCGAAAATTCTAAATCTAAATTTTGCAAATTTGCCACGTCAACTTCCGTACTCTATTGTAGGATGGTGGATATCAAAGCAAACGTGCAAAAACTACTAACAAACTGTGTGTAGGTAACGTCTTCAAGGAACATATTGCGTATCATTCCTTAACAAGCACGAGGGAGGAAAATGTAACCCTCTGTAGCCAATTAAGAGTACCAATCGATCATTGACTCCACGCATGCGCAACACCATTACATAGCCCCTTTATTTGTTTATTAATTACAAATCACTTAAACAAGCTGATAATAATATAACAATTCGTTATGAAGGTCGGTATTCATTTTATTTGCAGACTACTAAACAAGGAAAGCATTTCATTGGGGCCTCGTGTGACTACGAATGTGAAGTGTGGTTGGGAAGAACAAGTGAACCTGGTATAGATGACGAGGGGGCTGGAGACGAAATTATTATCAAGGTTGAGTCGCCAACACTACCCATGGAGTATGAATCGTAAGTGGAAATCAGCAGTAAAATTACTATGCCGCTGTAACAGGATTTCGCTTCCTACCTGATTTGGCTCCTGTCAGAACAAGAATCCTAAAAGTACGAGCGATCTTAGTAATATTGTTCAGCCTCACTAAACGATTTGGTACAGCTTAGGAATATGGGTTCGTCTTGCAGCATGGGGAGTAATATCCTTAAATGACAGAATTCAAACCTGTGATATTTATTTTGTATTTATTTTGTTATTAAGATCCATAGTCTGAGGTGGCTGTTTTCTATGGCTAAAAGATCCATTAAGTAGCACAAGACTATAGCAGCTTTGAGTTATTTCACTGATGCTACGAGAATTTAGACTTCGTCACGGCATACTGACAATTGTATTTAAACTCTATTCAAAGTGATTAGAGCCTATAGACTGAATTTATTTATGATCTACTAATTCCAGGCCGAGTAAAAGTGATAATTGTGTATTTCATGTATGTAAACTATTTTGAAGTACTTATTTTCTTACAGTTTGAGAAATAATGCCTTTCCTTATTTAAAAGAAAATCGTAGGAGATAATAAAGTTCAGTATTAGCTGTCAATCCAGTTAACTAGTATCTAACTTTCATGGGGATGTTTTGGTACTGACGCTTACGAAGCAACATACTAAAGCGGCGTGAGCACAATTTGTAAGCCTAGATTGGCTAGAATGGCCGTGAAGCTTTAAGCCTGTGTATGGTCTTTAATCATCTTACAATGACTAACTTTGGT
This sequence comes from Actinernus sp. WN-2022, assembly GCA_030867875.1. Lineage (NCBI taxonomy): Eukaryota > Metazoa > Cnidaria > Anthozoa > Actiniaria > Actinernidae > Actinernus > Actinernus sp. WN-2022. The sequence goes on from JAOWCC010001368.1 coordinate 41,916,715, forward strand.
CTGTTCGATCTTCAGGAAGGCAACTTCATTCATCTAGATCTTATCTATCTTAGCGTGTAAACGTTCAGTTATTGGGTTCCAGCCGTCCACATCCTAACATTATTCTAATTTGTTGAACGTAACGAAGTTAGGAATTACGTGAGCACTAGTCATTATTTTATTTGGAATTGAATTTTAAAAGCCTTTTAAAAGCATTAGTATGTTACAAAGGCAGAGCCGGCCCATCAAATAACCTAAACATTTACCGCACATTTACGTAAGCACAACTTATCCGTGACTTGATATTGCATGGAAAGATCATGAAATTTCTAAGTATGTGTGTGTCATGTATGTTGAAGTCAGATTCGACATTGAAATCCTGCCGTAGCAAACAAACATTCTCGTGACGTCACCGATAAAATAGCTTGAATACGTAGCAAACCACGGGGTCAAACATGCTTATTGTTACTTTGGCTCTGTTTCCTTTGTTCTACTAAGACCAATATATCCCACATCCCTCACTTTCTTTGTCCTATATACTCCCATTGTATATTATCAATGCTTTAACACATGTTCCCTTGCATATTGCATATTATCAATGCTTTAACACATATTCCCTTGCATATGTAAGATTGCGGCCCCCGTATGTATATGACTTAAAATAATAACAAGGTTTGAGGTATTTAACTGACTTATTTCATTGTTATTCAATAACCTTTATTTCACTAAAATTCCAGTGAATTTCAATATAAAGACCTGTTTAGGTATTCAAGAGCTTTTATATTGCTTATTAGATATTAAAGGTATTGATATCATATAAAATACCTCCACATAAAAGCCATTGAATATCTAATGAGCAACGTATTGAAATTCACTGCGACCTTAGTGATATAAAGGTTCTCGAATAACAATAGAAAATATGTCAAATATGAAATAATTATATGTTATACCATGGCATGAGGGGATTAGTGATTTAAATTGCCCCGACAGTCGAGGGAAGATTTGTGAAAGTCCCGACTCCGTAGGGTGAGGGACGTTTATAAATTACAAATCCTCCCGAGGCTGGAGGGGTAATTTAAATCACTAATACTCTGAAATGCCATGGTATGTATAGGTAATCATACGGTTTCGAGTGCAATTTGGGATTAATTCGCACGAGTGGGTTTTTCAAAGAGTATCAAAATTGCATGAGCCCGCAGGGCGAGTGCAATTTGAGCTCTTTGAAAAACACACGAGTTTGAATTAATCCTAAATTGCACGAGTAATCGTATGATTACTTATTAATAATATACATGAACAAATTTCAGACAAAGGAAGTGACGACACTAATTCAATTTGTTGTTCAAGGGCGCGTGACCTCACGTGAGTGTTTTATCCCAACTGATTGGCTCTTACACAAATTAGTCAAATAGCAACCCATAATACCACAGTCTGCAAAGTCAATGACACGAAAACATAGTTCATTCATCAGTTCTTCGGTAGAAAATGCACGTTTTGAAGCTAAAATTTTGCTTTAAACAGATATTTCAGCCGTAATTAGGCTAAGCTGTTCAGTTTAAGTTCACTCCAAGTTGTTTATCGCTTTCATGGATGTGATAGCATCGTTTGCAAGGAGGAATCGAACCTGGCGAGGACTTTTTGTTGAACTTAGTTGAACGTTACATCGCAGTTAGCGAAAGTGTTCTGAGCCAGAGATCCCATCATCATTGGATTCATGGAAAGGGCCGTGTGTGAGGTCGCATTGCTGTTGCTGTTAGAAACTACGAAATTGTTGTGCCGAGGGTAGGCATCCCAGGCCCAGGGTGGCTTTGCAATGGGATGGCGTTCTGTGTGAAGTTATGGTTGCCTTGGAGAGGAACTAGTTCACTTGAACTGTTGTTACGTCGGGAAATGGCCATAGAAAATACGCACTGTTCCTGTTTGTTGGCTTCATCATAATCGTCGAGCGCCTGCACGTTTCGGTGTCCCAACCTGCTCGCTCGAAGTTTGCACTGTTCAGCTTACTAACCTCAGTCTTCCTGGCCCTTTGTTTAATAAACCTCTTTTTGCTTGTCTCGAGGGCCGTTCCTTCTACTATGTTCTTCATCATGGAGTTTATTTTATTCACTCCCATCGGCTGGACTTAATGTAACAAACCACGTCGTTCGCTTTCCTGTTGTGTTTTACGGAGAGGTAAATGGGCCAATGTTCCGTAACTGAACTGGTCTTCGGCTTACAAACTCTTTGAACAGAGCAACCGGACATCTACTTCCACCAATTAAAAAAACATTCTCGGCTGGAAATCCCTTGCTTTTGCGGAAAGTCCGCCCTGCCTGGTTTTGGTTGAGCAAATCTTTGATTTTCAAAAATGGCAGCCATTTTTTTGCTTGTTTACCAACAAATTTTAAGCAAAAAATGTCTATTGTTAAAAATCTGATCTGATTGGCTGTCCTTGATTTTGTATTGTTTCACTAGCCAATCAGAATAGATAAAATTTGTAATTTGCACTGCTGGTATTACACTTTTTTGCACTGAATTACACTTTTTGCACTCAATTACATTTGAACTGCACTGCTCTTAGCCAATCAGAATCTAGAAATTTGTTCATGTATATTATTAAAGTTTGTTACACTATTATCGCCGAGGAACGGAGCAAATATCTGAGAAGTTTAGTTTTATCTGCCTAAACTAAAGACGCCGCAGTTGAGTTGCTTTCGAAAACGTTTCGTTTAATGCTTGACTGAGAGCCATTGATTGAATGACCCTGATTTTCCCTGGGGACAAGCGTATTGTTTTGAGAAGAATAAAATTAAAATACAATGTAATTATGAGCTTGACTAAATATTCAAAGAGCATGCATGGATTTTAATTACGTCACGTTTATGGTTATAAACATCTCACATGGAAGAAGCGGGTTTGAGAAATGAAGAGAACAACGTGCAGATTGAAATATAGGTCATCCCACATGTATTATATTGAAGGTTATGTTGAAGACAGGTCAGTTGGGGTTTAATTTGCTTCTCCCGGCAGCGCAGGGCTAGTCATGCCAGAGGGGGCAGGAGTTGATGCTTTTGCCCCTCTCATGTCCTGCCTGCTTGCCTTCTAGTTTTCCCTCATTACGCATGCAGGGGAAATTTAGAAATATGTATTACATGCGTAATGAGAACAGTTTGGAAGGCAATGGCCCTCGTTAAATTTCCCTGCCATCAGGTGGTTTAAATGTGCCTCGGAGAACAAAAGAATCCGAGGCGATCATGGTATAAGTAAGAGTAATATCACGGTTCCCTCGGTTTTTATTGTTCCGAGAGATACATTTAGTCTCTAAATGCCCAGTTCAATTCTATTTATCGAACCATGCATAAACATTAGGTACGATTAGTAACTAATCATACCTAATGTTTATGCAAAAGGTTCGCTTATGGTATGTCCCTCATATTCATTCATCGGGACAATTTACTCTCTAAATGCCCTTTTTTTGTCTTTAACAACCTCTTTTTATTTTCTTTAATACATTTTACAAAATTACACATCTACTAACACTAAACTATACACAAAATAACTAAAAATTAAAAAAACATACTCAAATTTACGCTACGTTTTTTATAATTACATATTTATTGCCATTAGAATTGTGTTCCATTTATTATAATGTGAAAGCAGTTTATTTCTTTTTTGGCGATTTTTGATTCAATTTTTTCTGAGTATCTTATTAAGTTCTTAAAAAGAGTGATAGACGGATTTTTTTCCCTCTAGCTTTATAAGGACCTGTCCACTCCTTTTTTTTTTGTCTTTAACGACCTCTTTTTATTTTCTTTAATAAATTTTACAAAATTACACATCTACTAACACTAAACTATACACAAAATAACCAAAAATAAAAAAACATACTCAAATTTACGCTACGTTTTTTCTAATTACTTATTTATTGCCATTAGAATTGTGTTCCATTTCTTATAATGTGAAAGGAGTTCATATCTTTTTTTGGCGATTTTTAAATCAATTTGTTCTGAGTATCTTACACTCGTTCTCAATAACACGTGCATGTTCGAAACGAAACTCCTGACTTCGAAGTCGTTTCTGGTGGATGTCAATCAAACGGTTTCCATGGAGTTTGAAGTGAACCGTTGTGTGAGTAGATTCGGGAAACTAGCATTTTATAAACATGGCAAAGTCTTTCCCAAAGTCGCTTAGATGGAGAGTAATCATGCTTAGAGCCAAGGGTTTGCAAAATAGGGAAATCACATAAACTTTATGTGTGACCGAGCGGTTTGTGTATAAGATCAAAATAGGGAAATCGCATAAACGTTATGTGTGATCATGAGCGAGCGGTTTGTGTATAAGATCAAAATAGGGAAATCGCATAAACTTTATGTGTGAGCGAGCGGTTTGTGTATAAGAAATCTGATTGTTTATATAGCTTCAAAGGTCTTGGAAAAAGAATTATAGTTATTTTTATTCATCCAGTTGCAGATATGCTCCTTATAATAAGTTTTATCGAGCAATACCCACGAGCTCTACCTTGACGAGCTCCAGGCATGGATTTCGACAGGGCAATTTTTTTTTGAAACTCTCAGGACATGGATTATTGGAAATGCTCTCCACTCTCGACTGACATTTTGGTGAGGAATTCAAGCAAAAAACAATCGTTTTTCGGCTTAGTATCCGCCATTTCTCTACCTATGTCGCCTCAAATTACTTACGATTTCGTTGACCTCCTACACTATTTATGTTTCCTCCACATCTGGGAGTTGTATGGCGACGTTTTCGTAGAATTACTTAGCATGCAGACCAGTGTTGCCATAGAAATATAGTTGAGTGACATCCACGAAATTGACGTTTTCCGTTGGAAATTCAATTTCGAACCTGCACGTGTTATTGAGAACGAGTGTAATAAGTTCTTAAAAGGAGTGATAGACGGAATTTGTTTTTCCTCTAGCTTTATAAGGACACATTTTATATTCTAAAATTATATAATTTATAACTTGATCATCTACACCTAAAATGATATTTACTATATTGGACTCTGGCAACTTAATATTGACAGTTTCAAGCCAAGTTCTAATTTCAAAATATAAGTTGACTCAACACACTCAACAAAAAGATGATCAATAGTTTCGTGATACGTTTGGCAGAACGAACAATTTGGATGACTACTAATTTTAAAGCGAAACAAATCATAACTAAGAAATAAACAATTATTTAGAATACGGTATTGAAAAAACCTAGAATAAAAATTATGCATTAATCGAGGTGGTGTAAATTTTGTTATACACCGACTTCCAATTAATTACAAATCCTGGTTCAACCGTTTAGATATATTAACTTGTGAAGTAGGTGACTTAAACGTGTTATCTATGGCAATATCTTTTTCACCAACCCTTAAAACTTTATCCGGCACAATTATATCTTGATGTGGTATAATCGATACTTTTAAAAGAACTTTCCAATCATATGGAAAAGAGTGCACAATGCTCGCCCAGCTCATAAACTCCTTATCTTGTGACCCTTTCTGTTTAACAGTCTCGCATTTAAATTCCCCATTGTCATTAACTATATCAACTATCCTATGTATACGGCATCGTGCCATTCTCTCATAATATACTGATCTCTTATTAATTGTTATGTAAACATTGTTCCATAAACTTTCTTGAAGAACCTCCTGCAAATCCATAGTTTTTAAATCTTTCTTACAAAATTCGGCCCAGCACTTTAAAATAGATTTATAAAAATCTGGAATATCAAATGGGATTTTCTCCTTATCGAAGTTAACACTTATAGCCTTCGTACCACCTATTCTTTCTAAATAGGAGCACGGAATATCTTTCCATGCGGATTTCCCGCTACCTAACAAAGAGCAGGCCCATTTTACTCTGTTTGCTTGAACTAACTGCCCCTACTTTCGTAACTTCCAATTAATGTTTGATATTTGATTTTTTTTTTCATTCCAGATAAAATCGTTTAGCTCACATTCTACTAGTCTGATAAAATCTTCAGATACATGTATTTTGGAGCAAACATACAACAATTTAGACAGTGCTAATGAACGAACAATATGTATTCTTCCATATAACGTAAGCGTCCGTGATCGCCGAATAGATGGTATTGTTTTAAAGTTACACAACACTCGATGTAGATTATTACTATAGATTAATTTCTTATTATATGAATAAAAAAATCCCAAAATCTTTAGGCCGCTTTCCTCAAAATCAACTAATTTAAAGTCTTTATAACTATCGTTGCCTGACCCTGACCCCAGCCACCCTATCTCTGATTTAAAAAAAAATTATATTTAAAGAAGAATATACTCTAAATTTGTCTAGTACATCCAATGTTTTTCCAAGTGAACGAGTATTTTTAAGAAAAAACGTAGTATAATCTGCAAATAAAACAAGTTTTCGGCTCAATCCATTTGGAAGCTCAATGCCTTCTATCTCCTCACCATTTCTTTAAGGCCATAATCTCGATTATCAAAATAAAAATGTACGGTGAAATGGGATCGCCTTGCTTTGTTCCCTCCCCTCTATTTATCGAACCATGCATAAACATTAGGTACGATTAGTAACTAATCATACCTAATGTTTATGCAAAAGGTTCGCTTATATATATGTCCCTCATATTCATTCATCGGGACAATTTACCATAACAAGATTACAAACTTTTCAAAAGAATACCTATGTACAATTGAACCTTCTTTCACGTCTAACACGTGGGGTAACTAGTAATACTATTGCGCATGTGTCGCACCACATTTTTATCAGGCCTGTTTTATTCATGTCCGAGTCAAAAATGATAGAATAGAATAACAATAGAATAACTAACGAATAGACGAAGTAACGCATTCCCAAGAGTATTCATAGCAACCCAAAAATATTTAATTTATTCATTTTGAACTTGTTGAGTCGGACAAAAGTGTTCTTGTTTTACTCTCCGACTTCCTCGGAAACCGTCATACTACAAAGTAACTGATATATAGCATGGCATTTCGGTTGATTAGTGATTAAATGTCCCTCAAGCCTCGGGAGGTTTAGTAAAACCTCCCTCGGCTTTCGGGTATATTTAACCACTAATCAACCTCATGCCATGCTATTACTATTATTTCATACCGAGAACCGAGGTTATAAGCCCTAAAGATCCCGAGGACCGTAGGTTTAGTAAAACCTCCCTCGGCTTTCGGGTATATTTAATCACTAATCAACCTCATGCCATGCTATTTTCATGTATAGTCCCCTTGACTCATTCCCTCACGCATCTCCTAGTAACTTAGAACTACTGACTTACGTTTCACATACAGAGAAGTAACATGAAAGAAGAAGATAAAAAAAGGAATTTGTTACGATTCGGAATCGAACTCGAACATTCGCTCTCTTGGTTTCTAGTTCTCTCTCCTATCCACGAACACTACAAGAACGTTGGTTGAAAGAGTCGAGACAAAACATCAGTACGAAGTCTTGTGAACAGTCATTGTAAGCAACTATGCACTAGGCAAACAATGATCCTAATGATTTATAAAAAGAGATATTGTTATTGCGTAGCACGAGAAAACCTCGCCATTGTGACAATAAGCATATATTGCCCTTCCACTCGGAGGTATGGCAATTTATTCACCTCAGGTTCCGCCTCGGGCTTCCCCCTCGTGCGAAACCCTCGGTGAATAAATCCCATACCCCATCGCTCGAGGCAAATATCCTTTACATAATAGGCCTGTCTATTTGAAAATATTAAGTCACACTACATCTACCATGGATGCTTGCACGATTTTAGTGTTGCTATCGTATCAGTCCTATTGTGTTTGCGAAGAGATTGCGAAAACAAAGGGCAATAATTCCAAGAAAATACTTTATTCTACCCCAGCAAATTCATCAGATAAGGCAATGATCATGCTGCAATTGATGTGGGTACGTGCGCTATTGGCCAGCCAAAACACTGGAAGATATTGGATGCTCCATTGGCCACGATTTGGCTGGTTTGAATTAAACTGGAACGACGATACGCAGACCAGGTACTGGAATGAACATTTTCGCATAAATAAATAGACTTTAGGACGGCTGGTGGCTGTTCACTAGTCCCTGAACTCCGACGCAGAAATTCGCGGCTCCAAGAAGCGACTGCGGTAGAGAAGCGGGTGGCTATAGAACTTTGGCGATTATCAGGCTGTGGAAGCTTAATCAGGGAAATAGCAGCGCATTTTTATGTTGGAAAATCTAATTATGTGACTATTACAAAATAATTCTGTCGGGCGCTTAACAGGTTCTCAGGTAGATCTATATTTTTTCGAAAATTTATCGACATACCAGCAGAGCCATAGCAGCATTTCAGGATGTGTGCTTACGTCCACAGTCTTTGGGAGTCTTGGACGGCAGACACATTCCCTCATGGCACCCACTGATGAACCTGTTGATTGCTTTGACCGTAAACATAGATACAGTGTAACCATGCAGGAAGTCGTTGGGGAAAACCTACTATTTCTCACACTGCGATTGGATATCCGGTAGCATGCATGATACGTGAGTGCTGTGATCAACAGATCTCTTGCTGAGAGCTGAGTAATACAACATTTTTAATGGACCCGTCGTGTTAATGAATGGGTGTCAAGTACTCCCCACTTGCTAATTAATGGTACTTATTCTGTTCTATCTTGTCTGATGAAACTGTACCCAAAAACAGCTAATTTAACCGCATCTCAACACCAGTTCAACACCAAAATATCATCAGCTAGGGTGACGGTAGAGAGTGCTTTAGGTATTCTAAAGGCGCGTTGGTGAATCCGTCTGAAAAAGGATGGTTATCCTTGCATTCTGAATCCTTCATAGATTCTGCCAGTGAGCTGGAGACCATCTTGAACACATTTGTTACAGTTAAACATTATCATGTGCAATACATCTGTAGAGAGAATGACATTAATAACACTAGCCTAAATAGCTCGGAATATAGAATTGCAAAATTATTATAATGAAATCCAATAAAATTAGAATACGGTTATAGTTTGAAGCAATGAAATTAACAAATTGTGCAACTTTATAACGAACAAGAGCCCATCTGGGCTTTCACTCGGGCCACATGAGATTGAAGATGAAATACACTTTAATTTGAAATCCTCTTAGTAATAACCAAAGGGAAGAATTATTAGCTGAATTTAGCAGTCTTTTGGAGTGGCCGGTAGCGCGGTGACTTTCATAAAATTTCTCTGCTCCCCTAGTAAATATGTAATTTAATATTTTTGTTTTTCTCGTATGTTGACCTTATAATTTAAACAGTTTAACACACTGCATTTGAGCATGCATATATTCATTGTTTTGAACCCGAGAATTAACCGTACTACCGTACTTCATGGTCCCTTTCTTTAGTAGTGGGTTGTCGGTCAGGTAATTATAAACTCTCGTCATTTAGCACAGAAAATGTATTCTGATGAATAGGGATCGGGTTGTCGTGAAGAATCTAAAGAATTCCGTCTCTTCCGGTTTGAATTTGACTCATGTGTATGTTGCTTTTGGAGTTTCAAGGATACGTTTATCCAAAACTACAGGCTCTTGGGGTTTTTCTTTGACTTGTGAACTTGCAGGCTCTGTAATTTGTTTTGTTTTCTTAGTATAACATAAAGTGTTGAACATGTTCATTTTCTCAAGCATGTCGCGTATGACCTCTGTTTCTTCATTCGTTAAGTTCTCTACTTTCATCTGTAATCTGGGAAACTCGATCTTTTCCAATGCCTTGGCACATAACTGTTGTGGATGATTATAAGTAAAATCCTTCGACAGCTTGTACCGTTTCCGCTAGGTCAATATCCTCGCTGGAACGAAATAACTTGATCTCAATACTCTCTGATCCAACTTACGGTAAATTTAAATCTCTGACAGTTTTTAAGAGACTCATAATATTGGTCTTGAAGTGCCTTCACCCAAAATAAGATGTTCTTCTCGGATGTTTTAAATGCAGCACAGCGAGCCGATGGCTTATAGATTCCAATATCTATTTCTTCGAATTTTAGCTTTCCGGATCCTGGCCCCTACACTGGCTTCAGGTCGTCGTACGTGTCGTATATAAAAGCACTGGCCATCTGGGTAAAAAACGCGGTCCTTCGGCTCCGACAATAGCGCCAGTTGCAATATGCTGAGCCTGTTGGAAGGCTTTCGCATGAGTGAAGTTAAATAAAACATTAAACTGGCTTACATTTGAGAGATGAGACTCCAAGTTACAGAGAAAGTTGCTCGCGGATTCCGCCATCTTGCTTTACTGTATTAAATTATGTAAATAAATTAACCTGGCGATTGTTGCGTGACCAGCACAGTGCGATCTGATTGGTGTGAATTTGACCTTTAACGCATGCGCTGAACGCTTGCTACACGGAATAAAAAAATAAATAACGACTTGCATTTTAAGACTCGGTGCTGCCACAGGCAGCCCGAGTAATAATTGTGATTGTCATGGTAGCGAGTCTTTCAAACTATTCAAATATATGATCACAAGTTAAAATAATATTTTGTTTCCCTTTCAACAATTTTCTTTATGTGATCTAATTTATTACAATTCAAATTATCTTCTTTGCTAACTATAGATGTACATCCTATATCATTTCCTAAATAATTATTATGTGTATAAGCTTAATAGTTTAATTGCTACTTTAATATTAGTTAATTAGCAGTAATATATTATTTTATATGAATTAATTACCTTCATAGCTCACTATAGCTGTACATCCTATGTATTAATTCATATATTTTCCTAAAGTATTATTATATGTTTAATACACACTTTCATTGTTTTGAAGTGGTTATTATCTCCAATAACCTATTTTTTAATCAACGCCGGGGAGGGTTTTGAATTCAGCATAGAAGAGTGGGGCTGATGAATTGAATTACTCATTATTGTAGTCACTGAGATGGAAGAGTAGGTCATTATTGGCCCAAATTATGACCTATTCCACTTCAGGCGCTCCAATAATAACCCATTATACAAAATTGTCTTTTTCGTACAGTTTCTACGATTTAATTGACATTTATTTGCATTTATACCTAATTAACCTCAAAATACTTTTTAACTGTTATATTACAATATTACGAGAGTTATTTCCCCTGAATTACAAGGAATCTCCAAAGCGGCGGACTTTTGCATTGATCGTGCTATCTTTGACTCATTGGCCTTGCACAATATTAGAAACTTTAACCAGTTGGTCTTCCGATTCCCTTTTGTAACCCTGCAGAGACCTATGGTCAGTTACACCCTTAATCAATTTGTTATTCACATTTTCATGGAACAATCTAGTCACAGCGGTTGCCCGCAAAGAATGGTTTGTGAAATACTCCTTCACACCAGCTTCAATCATCATTGACTTTACTACATTCTAAAGTGTATTATGACCCAAAGGGACACTGCAAAACCATAGTTATTTATTTTCATATTTCTGCAACGGCTTCAAATAAAATGCCTTTTCTAAAGCCTCTTTTAAACATCGCTTCATATAGCTCACAACAATTCGACCAACACATCGCTCTGGACACTACGCCCTACAAACTCGAGGAGTTAATTTCCGGTGTTTCAAGCTACCCTGGTCCGTTTTAGATACACCAGCAGAATAAAGTAAAGATTCCCTTCCTTCAGAATCAGTATGGCATGAAAAACTAAAGTTGCGCAATGTTCTATGTTCATCCCGACCCACATACCAAAATTTAACCCAATCAAATAAAAGGTTGTCCTCAAAAGAACTTCGGGAGAACTATTACAGAGAAATTATTAGTCCAAAGGAAATTTTCAATTTCTTCCCAAATTACTCCTGATTGCTTCGGCGTTAAACCTAACTTATTCTGTGTTGAAATTTTCATTTCAATATCTAATGACTTTCTGAGCTTTTGAAATACCTCACCAGAGAAAAACTGAACTTTCCTTCCTTTCATTTCAAAATATTTCTGTAAACTACTCACCATCGCGTGCAATGTGTTTGCTGGATACCGTTCGTATCCTCATATCTCACCTCTGCGAAAAATTGGCACAGAACGTCATTAACGTTTTCATCTGCAATGGAATGGTTATGAAACCCGGCAAACTTCAAAGGGGCTAACAAAGGCGCTGCGATTTATGTTGGAAGGGGGCAAGACAAAAGATTGTGCAGAGTCATAGTTCATTAGCGTCCCCTGAACGACTGAACTCACACGTTTCTATTGGCTGATTGATTAACACATTGGAATTTCTATTGTGTTTTGTGCAGGGTCACGGTTGAAAAAAGCTAACAAAGACATATAACAAAGAAGGTATCTGGGTTTCATAACCATTCCACTCTATTAACTATGACCAAACCAATTCTTTTCATTTATACAAGAACAAAAACAACAACTAATATGTAAAACAGCCATTCATTAGCTTGCTTATTCGGAAACCATGAAAATATGTGTATAATCGTCAGTACATACCCTCTTTTCTTCTTAAACAATGTAAGTGCATATTAAGTTAGATAATGTCTCGCTCTGCGTCTTCTTAGAAATAATTATTTTAATAATTATATTATAATAATTATAATTATTTCTAAGAAGCCTCGGAGCTCGACCATTATCCTATACATAAACTTAATAGTTTAATTGATATCTTTATAAGGTAAGTTAAGTAACAGTCCGCGCAAGAGGTAGGCACAATTCTATTGTTCAGATGAAATTTGCTTTCCCCACTTTAATATTTTCCGTTTTTCATACTGACAACTCATCAACCGTTAAATCATAAATTTCTGAAATTAAATGGACTAAAAATGCATTTTAAAGGTACAGTTCTTTTGTGTGAAAACATTTTGTCCAATCAGAAGAGTGCAAAACAATAACCAAGAAAACCTTCAATTTAAAAATGTTCCCCATATTGAACGTTCGTCATATTGAAAGTTATGAGAGATTTCACTAGATGCAATTCAAATATGTTTACAAAATGAGAAAAAAATATATTCTTCTTCAAGTTTAGATAGATTTAAATGTCTAAGCCAATGAGGTGGAAGATTGAAAGAATACCACAATTAGCACCTTTTTACATTCCATGCATAACATATGCCTACCTCTTGCGCGGACCATTACTTAATTAGCAGTAATATATATTTCATATAGGAACTGATGTAGTGGTTATATATATATTTCTTGTAGGAGTACATATACGTATTTTTATATTGTGTGTAGTTTAATTTTGTTTCTTTTGTAATTTCTCTTTTCTTTTTCGATTCTTTACCCGGGCTTCTTGTAACGTTTCATATTTGTTTTCTTTCACCTGCATTTTATCGCATAAGCCTCTGCTTTCGGTTTTTCATTACTGTAATTATAATTTAATTTGAATCGAAATAATTTGTAAAGACAAAGTAGTATGTAATATGCCGGTTCTGGCGCAGCACTTGACAAATTGTTCCCTACTATTTGTATCAAGCGCTAGACCCGTTATTTCTATCCTACTATAGCCCCATACTACTATAATACACACTTTGTGGGAACCCCCCTTAACCCCACGGATGGCCCCACCCCCCTGTAAAATTGTGATGACACAATAATTTGCAATTAGAGGTATGTATATCTAAGGTATACCTGAGGTATTTAATTATAAAACATCGGAAGTAGACTATGGCTAATATATTATACCTCCCCATAGAAATCTTGACTAAGATCGTAGAGTATGCAGGCCCTACATCATTTGCAAGCATTGTTTCGACTTCAAAACGGCTAGGCTGCTTGTAACGATAATAAGCGAGACAACTTGGCTAGGATTTTCGGTATTTCCGCAAAGGACGTACGCGACGACGATAATTTTGCACTACAATTTGCATGCGAAAATGGTCATCTCGACGCTGCTAAATGGCTCACGGAGCACTTCCAGCTCACCATAGAAGATGCACAAGCCAATCATAATTACGCATTTTGTGTTGCTTGCGACAATGGTCACTTTGATATCGCTAAGTGGTTCGTTGAGCATTTCCAGTTAACCAGGGAGGAGGTACTATTAATTGCCTGCGACTATGGCCATCTCAGTGTCGCTAAGTGGCTCACTGAGTATTTCCAGCCCCCCACTAAGGATGACTGCTATAACTATGCGTTTACACTAAGCCTTGCCCACAAAAATGGGCACGGTGACATTGTTATGTGGCTCACCGAGGATTTCCAGCCTCACATTAAGGATGCCTGCGATTTCGATAACTATGCGTTTATGCTAAGCCTTCCCTGTAAAGATGGCGGCCTTGACGTCACTCAGTGGCTTGCTGAGAATTTCCGGCTCACCATAGAGGATGTACTATTTATTTGCGAAAGTGTTCACTATGACATCGTTAAGGAGCTCGTTAAGCATTTTAAGCTCACACTTGTTTAATAATTTAGCTAAAGGAAAAAACGTAAAAAGAAAAAAGCGAAACTGGTGTCACCAGAATCTCTATAGGAACCACTTACGCCTTTTTCCTTCCTTCGCCATTTTCGTTCCTAGAGAGGTTTTTGCTTTTGCCGGGCCCGGCTTTTCTACTGTATTCGTTCTACTGCAGTTGTTCTACTGTATTTGTTCAGCTTCTGACCACATTCGGTTCTCGCACAGGTAGATCTTCTACTCTGGCCGCTGATTTTCTACCACAGCTTCGCTACTACTTCTGCCACGCCAGCAGACGCGCTACGACTTGTGTGGAGCGGGGAGCTTCTTACTTCACACAAGCCGGTCTAGTACATGTGGCCCGCTGAGGTTTGAACACCAGCCTTGCGAACGGCTCCCATTTCGATCACAAGCCCAGCGCCAAACCCGTTGGGCCACATGTGCTAGACGAAAGATTTGGTAGCAAACATTTTATTTATGTCTATGACATAATTGAGTAGCTACCATGTGCTAATTAGTGGCTGATCTACGTCAAATTTGCATACGAATTAATCGTAGTTTAGCTACTGCGTTCGCAAAGTGAAAATAACGCCCACGCGTGTGCCACTGTGACAAGAAATAAATTTACATACGAACTCGACATACTAATTAATCGTAGCATAGCTACTGCTCGAAGCATTTTGTGAAATGGAAGTAGCTACCTTGCTTATTTCTCTCGTAGGACAAAGCGATTTTTATCCCACTAGACTGCCAAGTTTTGCTCGCATTTCTTGCTTGAGTTCGGCCCGAATTTGTTCCACGCTTTTTTTACCCGAACTAACAGCAGTTTTGTGACGAATTTCAACCTTCATAGCCTCATATTTATCTGATTCAACGAGGATGAGATTGTATTCGGAGTCAGACACATTTTCATCACGCAGGGCTTTCGACACGAGATCACGAATCGTGAGCAGGCAGGCCAATTATGACACCAAAGCCGGATAGAGCAACCGCCAAGCCTGAGATTGATAAAAGCACACTAAGGCTACCTGTGGCCACAGCGATACCGTGGACAATTCCCTGCGCACGGGCATATTTGTTACGCACCCCTTCGTAGTGTTGTTCTTGGGCTTTGATGCTCGCAAGCGTATCGCGGACCTCTTGCCGTCGAAAGTTCTCTTGCTCTCCTGGGCGAAGCTGGGGATAGATCTGTGGCGGCGGCGGAATGGGTTGAATTGAGTCGCTTGTCATTATACCTATACGTAAACGTATAATATATATGTATACGTATGGTTTACTCAAGCTTCAATACCAAACGTAGAGGCTGCTTGTTGAAGTCTAGGATATTGCCTTTCTCATTGCGAACTGTGAGGCGAATGTAGTTCCGCATTGTTCCTAGGGCTCGAATGGGTATAAGGGTTGGTGGAAAGTAAGTTGTTATGCCAAATTTGTGGGCTGCCATATTCAATATATTTAGGATTTTCGATGGCTTTCCCTCAAGAAGTGAGAAGTTGGAATCCACCATATCACAGTAGATATATGCATAGTAAATATCTTGTGGCACCAGGGTGTATTTCCCCACATTGATAGTCATATGATCTGTCACATCTTTTTTCATTTGACACCCAACAATTCACAGATATTCTTACTGAACTGGATTGTTTTCTTGACCTCTATAATGCAATATTTCCTAAATGGGTGGTCTATGAATTTCAAGAAACCAGCATCAACTACGGGATCGAAGTAGGATATCAAGATTTCTATACTATAATGTCCCGCCTCAATTTCGTATGGAAACACCACACTATTGTCATCCTACCGAAAGCTCCCTTTCTTAGTTAGGTTCCACCAATTGTGACTAAGAGTGGCTTCGACTAGTGAAATATTCTGAATGCAAATAGGTTTATCAAAGTAGACCGTATGGTCAGCCGCAGGACAGGTGATATTTAAGATTACCATAGTGGAACGGTTGCTTTGCGATAGTATTGAAGCTATTGAAGTTTACTTCAATATTGTTTACTTCAATAGCTTCAATATGTACATATGGCAAGAGTTCAAGAAGATATATCCGTATGCCAACTACTCTTAATTTAGCACTCAAGCCTCCGAGTTCAATGGTGAGAGCCATTCATACATGTACATCATATTTGTAGACAAAGATCGAGAACGCATAGGTATAGCCTATGGTTTAGAGGGATACCATAACAAGGCTGACGTACAAGAACGCATCGACGCCGCACTACATCAGATGCAGCCGAATAACTTCTCACAGTCTCTACTACTAGCAGATAAGTCCAGGAAAATACGTCTTCCACCAGATTGGTCATCCGACTTATGGGGTAAAAACTCCTTTCAGTTCAGCAGTCTAGACATTTATGTCAGTGAGTATAGGTATTTCACTGTAGGTGTCCCAGACATCTTTTCAGACCTCGTTGTGTTATATGGGGGTGGGGCTGATGGTGGACCCAAAGGTGGTAAGACTACTGACATTTATAAGTGGCTCCAAGGTCCTAATAGCGACTTCTAGCCACAACAGGTCAACTTTGCTATGTTTCTGGCTACGGAAGGCTGTGGGATCTACGTGGAGATGCTGGAACAACTACCAAAGCGTATCGTATCGATCCTAAGGTTCCACATATACTTTACAGCTCGCAAAATCCTCCAGGAGATGGGTGCTACTCTTCCTGGAACCCCCCTATGGACGGCTTGGAACAACCCCCACAACAAATTTGTGTACCGCCGAATTCGCAAAGAGTTTAACATTCCTCTAAATACCGATTTCCGGTTCCGGAAAGGGCGTTTGGGAGGTCTGGACCTTACGTCCACATGGATACTGGCGGATAAACGGTCGACTGTGAACCCCACTTGGGCCGATGATGACGAATTTAAGGCATTCAGTAGTGGAGACCCCGATGACGAGCTCGATGCTGGAAGAACACGCATCAAGAACGAAGAGGCAGCTGAACAGTGGAAGCAATTTGTCCCAGCCACAGCCAACACCCACCCAGGATTAACAGTTGCTGGTCGCGGCCGGTTAAACCAAATCATCGAGGCATACGTGATTTGCATACTTGGATCACAGGAACTAGTAATAGGATCAATACTTGGTAGTTCTGGGCATGCAAAGGAGAATCGTACGAAGTTCCTTGCGCTGCTTGAGGACGTAATCGTAGAACCAGGAATCTCCGATAGTGTAACTCGGTTTCGAAAAAACATTGGAGACGCCCATGTGCGCCTCAACTATGTAATCGCCCCAGGGGTATGGCTTCTCCCAGGCAACGTGGCCCTAGATTTCAAACCTGTGGTTTGATACAACAATAACCTCAAGACGGCCAGCAAAGATATGCAGCTTGGACTCAACACCGTCAATGGAACACACAAAAAATTGTTGAAACCTATGAAAGGTCCAGCATTAAAGGTGCAACTCACAGCGGAGCTGCCTGCAAAGAAACCGCAAAAGCCACCACCAGTGCCAGTTGCGAACGTGTCAAATGCACCACAAGAAACCAATCACGAAACTAGCTTAGCGGTTGTGGCTATTGTGGCAGTCGCAGCGGCATGGATGATGTTTCGTTGATTAGCGCCGTCGTCCCAATGATTTATACTGCTCTATTACGAATATGACTACAGCCACGATTAACAACCAAGCATTCTTTCCTAAGAATCCCACAACTTCCCCGGCCATACGAAATATGAAGCTCGCAATTGGCCCAACCATTTTAGGTAGAATCTGCTCCAGCTTTTTTCCTATTTTCTTTAACCACTTTATAAAATCGTCTACCACGCTACCCGGGCTTTTTAGGCTTTTTGGCAGCATATAAACTATAACACCAACCACAGAGCCTGATACGGCCAGCACGCTAACTATACCAAAACTGTACTTTTTGAAAATAGCTTTGATCCGGTCTCGCAGTGACATGCGTTCTTCGAGGGCTTCTTTTCGGCGTTCGAGGGCATCTCATCCTTAGCTGCTTCTTTCTGAGTTGGGGTTGACTTAGGGTCTTGAAATATCTCTTCATTTTGTTTGAGATGCTCTTCTTGCTTTTGTTTTGCCTGTTCGACTTCCTGTTCTGCCTTATCTCGCGTAGGCCCTAGAACCCTTTTTAGGGCCTCCCCCATCCGTATGTATCTCTCTCCTTTCTTAGAGATCAAAGGTATAGGCTTCTCTTTGCTACCCATCGCGTGGATCTCGATCCTACCATCCAACTTGGTAGATACGTCTAGAGTACCACGTATGCCTACATCTGGGTAGAACCTCTTTATCACATCGGCCATATCTTCTCTTGTTTCTCTTGAGATTCGATCAGTGAAGACCATACCCTTCTCCATCTCGATGAATGATGTTTCAGCCTGGCTGTCTTTTGGCCTAGCACCTTGTTTGGTATAGTCGTGTCTGTTTTTCATTTCTATTTCCTCACCTACTGGGCCGTCTGGTATGGGTGGGAACACGTCCTTCAGCTCCTCACGCATTCTAGTAATGGTTTCATATTCGGAGTATCTCCTATGTTCTTCGGCCTTAGCCTCAGCTTCATCTGGAACATCAGTATCTTTATCATGCCCCTCTTCCAAATTGAAGAAATGTCCTAACGTATATAAGGTTTTAATATTCAATTTATATGTTGTGAAACAGTTTGTGAAACAAACATGATATCATCAAAGCTCCATCCAGACTATGCTCCTAGAGATGGTGGATCTCTAAAAGCCAGACGTGCTATCTATCATATGAATTTCAACCCCGCAACGGCCAATCCAGGTGTAACTTTGAGAGTTGGTTTTCCCACACTAGGTGAAAACAGACTTCTAGTACCTGGCAGTCTGGCACTCATAGCCAATATCACTCTATCTGAGGGTCATGCCGACAACTATCTGGTGGCCAATGTCGGACGCTGTTTGGTCTCCAGCGGGTCACAAAAATGAATCTCGATATCTTAGAAGATTGTCCTAGGATCGATCTACCACAGGTATATAGGGATCTCTATTTATCTACAGTAAAACGAGAGGCTAGTATAGCACAGGGTATTCAATCCAGCAACGTGAACAAACTTCGCTCCAAGTCTGACAACGCAGCCAAATTGAGTACAACTGAGGATGCAATGCTGGCCGTATATGGTAGTAAGCACAGGATACCTATCGATCACGACATTATCACAACTTACGGTGTCTTTTATCGGCATGCACTCCATGAAGTCTTAACCTTTGCGTTGACTCTCGCGCCAGCCACAGACGTAATAGTTGGATCTGACAGCACAAAAATAGGCACATATCAGCTAACAAACATTGAGCTTGAATACCAAACCATCGATAGTTCCGTTCTTGCGGTGCAGACCAAGCAAGTCTACGAATTTGGCAAAGACTTTAGACGATTTTAGACGATTTTACACGCCTCCCCTTTCTCGTCCTCAACAGAAGCCCTTCAGACTTTGGGCTGGAAGACGCTTAGCTTAGTCAACGGCGGCGAGCACACATATGTACACTAGTTTACAAACTTATGAACAGTCAAATTGACTTTGATTTTAATATTTTATTAAATAAAGATGTACATAATCATAACACTAGGCAGAGAAACAATGCCCATCTTAAACAAGCAAGAACAAACTGGGGAAAGCATTGTTTTACCTATCAGGCTTTGGACGAGTGGAATTCTCTCCCATCCGAAATACGAGATTCGAACTCATTAGCCAATTTTAAAGCGCATTTTAGTTTTTAACTTTTTAGATTTCTTATTGTATATACATTTTTATCAATTTTTACTTATCATTGTTATTAATTAGTTGTAACTATTCTCTCTAAACTTTATTTTACTTTATTAGTTATGTTACGCAGGGCTCCATTGAAAAACGCCTCGGAGATATGGGCACCCTGTCTAAACATCGTTATTATTAGACTTCATGTACAACCACATCGCGTATTTCAGTACCATTCCAGTCAACATAGCAACTGACACACTCGTATCCTTCGTCGCTCTTTCACTGGTCTTCTTCTTCTCTTTGTGGAGAAACATACCGCAGGCGCCCGAGACAGCGAGAAGTTCGTAAATCCGGGTATCACCAAGGTTGAGATGGATGTAAATGGGCGCCCTAACGATCTCTTTCCTGCTGGGATGCTACCAGAGGACTTTTAGGAGTTAGCAAATAATTGGTTTTGTGGTGGACGTTTCGAAGAAACAACTACAACCATGACACCGCAAAAGTTCTACGAGAACAAGTTCGCTGTACTCATCGACTGTCGTACCGCTAAAGACAGCTCCGTTCATGGAGATGGTATGGCCCAAATAGGCAGCGGACAAAATCTCCAGCTAAGGATTCATCGTAAAGGCGGCGTAGGAACTGTGAATATGAATATATTTGTGCTTGCTGATGCTCAGGCAACTATTGAACGTGGGGGGCTGCTAAACATTAAATATTAGCCGTTTGCAAGGTATACAGATGGACGCATTAGTAGAACAAATCCCATTCAATGCTCTGATCGTATGGCCAACAAATTGTGGAAAAACTGCCTTTATTGTGGAACAGCTTCGTGGATCCTTCCGTGACTACATCGTATTGATATGCCCCACGTATACCCACAACGAGACCTATCATGGATTCGCCGTAGGTAACAACAACTTTCGCGTTATATCACCCTCACAGGATGCCATAGATGCTGTATTGGATGTGTGTACCACCTACTACGAAGGAACCAATACCCTCTTTGTCCTAGACGATTTTGCCGCTTCAAAGGACGTAAAAGGAAGGCCTAGCAAACTCTCGAAACTGGGCCTTTCTGCTCGCCATATTGATATTTCTGTTTGGGTGCTCACCCAGCAACTCACGAGTATAAGTAAACCCTTCCGCGAAAATGTAGCCATAGTAGTGGCTTTTCATTTGGTGTCGGCTATAGATGGTAAAAAACTCTTCGAGGACTACGGCGAAGTTATAGAGGGGAATGAGAAAAGAAAGTTGCAATCAGAGCCCACAAGTTTGCTCGTCTATGCTTTTGTTTACGAAGTCCCTTCGAAGTTGTTTTAGAGTTACCTGCACCTGTGGCATATCACGATATATTAAAGTAAACTTCAGGCGATGGATAAAGAAATCGAAGCCATACTAGGTGAAAGTTACTCTGAAACAACAGGCCCCCGCCCCATCCACCCCCACAGCGGAGCTACATGTGGAGCTTATAGCCATAACACCGATGAAGCACATCGCATAGCAATATGCGACTATCGGGAAGCTCTTTCGATTGTAGCCGTAACTGGTACGACAAAGGAATACCTAGGGAAGCATTTATCTCTAGGGGACATTTCTAAACTGCCTGACAAAGACGTAGAACGCTTGCATACTAGATACCAGGCCGTCTTAGCAAAGCAAATAACGAGCTGCTTAGTAAATAGAGCACTAAGTCTAGCAGTTCGTGCAGCCGCATACGTGCTGCCTATATATTCTCAACAATAACTGATGAAGGATCTACAAGAAGACCACTTAGTTCGAAATGAGATATCTACCATGGCTGGGTCGTTGTCTTACGAAGCAGGCTCCCTTATGGCAATAACTAGCGCCTTATGTCACATTATTGCACATTATACGCCGGGGGAAGGGATGGACGACGAAGTCGGCGAATATGAAGTGGATACCCCACAAAGAGATGAAGTACTTGAGACATATTCGAAATTAAAGAATTGTTAGTGCAATTAGTGCAATGTTAGTGTAATTAGTGCAATGTTGACGTAATTAGTGTAATGTTAGTGTAACGTTAACGTAATTAGTGTATTGTTAGTGCAATGTTAACGTAATTAGTGTAATGTTAGCGCAATTTTAACGTAATTAGTGTAATGTTAGCGCAATGTTAACGTAATTAGTGTAATATTAGCGTATTGAAGCTAATTATAACGAAGCTATAACGATATGGCTGAAGTAGATCAAATCACGAAGGATCCTACAGCGGGAAAGGAAAAAAATCAAAAACGCATCGAGGCTGGGAGAAAAATGGCAGACATCAATCGCCGTGGTAAAGAGGCTCTTCGTGAGAAAGAGGTGGCGCAACGAATCGGTGTACCGGGTGAGAGCACCCCCAGTAACAAAGGCTGGTATGAGAACTTATCTGCCAATACTACGCTTACAGCTATCGGTGTAGGTGCTAAACTAGTAGGTCTATACTACCAGTACAACGCTGTTGGGTCTAGCAGTGGTTTCTCCGCAACTGAAGGACAAGCCGCATCGCCGCCGAAAGACGCACAACCCGCTCGCTCGGAACGAACGCATGTAAAGTCGACAATGGAGTAAAAAGTTGGTTTTCTGCACCCCATGCATAGCAGAGGCAAGACTCAGGATGCCAGTCATACGAGTTAATGTGAGAGTTAAAGGAAGTGGAAACTTCGTCACCACTAACGCTTTCCTAGCCCTCAAATCTCCTCTTTCATATTGTACCACTTCGCTTATAACCGCGTTAGATTCCGAAGTAGAGTTGGTAAATATTGCGTTCGATGACGCTGGCGCCCCCAAGAGATTCTCCGTATTAAATCTAGAATTGCAAAGCCTTAAGGCGGACGAATTCTCCAACATCCACAATGTGGTGCTTTGCCCTGATGGACCCCTAAGCAGTTACACGGCGCTTTTCCCTAAAATGTCTGATGGATTCTGCCTCGGTTTAGTAATAGATTACGACGACATTAAAGCCCTCGATATTGAACTTCACCTGGAGGAAGTCTTAAACGGGCATGCGGTGATTTCCCCCGGAATTCTTATTCTAAACGTTCCCGACTCGGCTTCGGCATAGGGCGCGATCCACAGCCCCGCAAAATCAAAGGTTTCATCCATTTGAAGACTGGAGACCTACCACTTATACCCGTATATGTATAATGGTTGAGAATAAATTGATGAAAACATTATCAGATGCAGCATGCATCGGGTTCTTAGCAAAAAAAACCCAAAGAGTCCATGCTTAGCGATCCTTCGGCATCAATCTCGAATTACGCAAAGTGGACAGTCGTATTAGCGGGAAGCATTTCTGCTAAGAAATACCTCGAGGACCAAGGGACATTGCCGGTTACTTCGTAACATGGTATCAATTTTATTGGCGATCGGTACAGCGATTGCGTTTTCTGCATCAAGCCTAGGCGCGCACTATCTCCAAAAAGCAATCGATGGTACAGATCCAGACTTGCTGGCTATAGAGACTGAAAGACACGACAAAGCCCTAGAGAAATATCAAGCAGATTGGGCTATTTACCAGGAGAAACGTGCAAAATTGGCTGACTGGATCCGAGAGCAGGATCGTCTGCATCGCCACTCTCACGAAGAGCTATCCAATTTGGATCGAGCTTCGTCCTTATACAATATGACCCACGTAGGGATAGACCATATAAGTCTGCAGGAACTAAAGGAGCCTCGTTTCTCCGATTACTATCGACCATCAAGTTCACATAAAACTGCCGAATTGGTATTCGTAGGTGGTGGGGCGCTCGCGCTAGGATACGTTGCCAGCCGACTGCTGTAGAGTTTTAAGAAATAAAAAAACGGCCTTTTTCTGCTTGTTGAAGTTTGGTGGGATACATCCTATTGCAGGTTAGTTTCCGAAAACATGGCTGTTCCGAAGGAATCGAAACTGACAATTCGCCTTGCAAAGGTATTCGCGAATACTTACTATAGTCCCTAAGGCTATTGGAAAGGACTCGCGGCAATCAAACATCTTGCCACTGTAACCGACATATCCGAAGATATGGCTCGGATGTGGCTGGAAAAACAAGCTATATGGCATATATATTTGCCAGCACCTCTATATGTAACACGACCTAAATTCAATGTCTCTACGCCAAACGAAGTTCATCAAGACGATCTGCTCTATCTTCCACACGATCGCCCTGGACGCGGACGAAAGCTATATAAATATGCGCTCACAGTCGTTGACGTAGCATCCAGATACAAATAAGCCGAGCCATTAGCCACTAAAGAAGCTAATTAAGTTGCTGCGGCATTTGGGCGAATCCACAAGAGAAGTCCACTAACATGGCCAAAACTTTTACAAGTCGATCCAGGACGTGAATTCATGGGTGCTGTTTCTCCACTGCTGGCCAAGCATAACGTTTCTGTGAGGCGTGGGCGTGTAGACATTCACCGGGATCAAGCAATCGTTGAGCGATTCAACCGAACCCTATCCGAAAGGCTATTTGGACATCAATATGCGCAGGAAATGGTGCTTGCTTCACAAGGAAGGGATGATAGATCAGTTGAACAGCCAACCATAGCAATACGCAAAGAGGAAAACGAAACAACCCCGGCAGAACCCGCACACTTTAGACGTCTAGTTGGTCTCAAAGAGGAAAGGCTTCCATTCTACGCCAACGTTCGATATCTATATGCTCCTCGTGAGCTGGAAGGTGGTCGCCGGCGCGCAACCTAACCTATATGGAGTTTGGAAACATATAATATTTCACGTAGTATGGTTTCTTCGGGACAGCCAGTTATGTACTACCTTGTTTCACAAGGTTCGCAAGGAACAGGGACCGTTTCGGAGAAGCAACCCCTAAAGCGTGGGTTTGTGCGTGAAGAGCTACAAGTGGTGCCACCAGACACAGAATTACCTCCGAATGGAATCTGAAGCTAATAACTCCTCAATGAGGCCATCGAAGTCTACCTTCTGCGCTGAAAGGATATCTTTGTGTCCATAGGCAAGTGTATGTATGCCGTTTTCGGAGATCCAGCGCTTACTATTGAATGGTGAGAGATATACCTTATTTACATGAATGCCATACATCCCGTGCTTTTCGCTTCTAAGCATATTCATTCCATGACGAAACACTTCTTTGTCTAGTAGGCACTCTTTGTATTGCTCATGACGGATGCGATGTTTCACAACACACTTTTTAGTCCCTTTAGCTTTCCGTATCTCTCTACCATCTATTTTCGAGATCGAATAGAGTTTTGACCTCAAT
The DNA here is from genome assembly GCA_030867875.1 of Actinernus sp. WN-2022. Lineage (NCBI taxonomy): Eukaryota > Metazoa > Cnidaria > Anthozoa > Actiniaria > Actinernidae > Actinernus > Actinernus sp. WN-2022. The sequence continues at coordinate 41,941,859 of JAOWCC010001368.1, forward strand.
CCTACGTATTCAGCAATGCAAACACCCTCGCATTCGTCTTTCATTTTTCCAACGACTTTCTTGTTGTCAATGCTATACAACGGATGGACCTTGCTGTCGTTGCTTGTATCGTATAGATGTTTGCAGGCACCAATATCTGCATAAATGTCGTCCGTCTCGATGTGTAGCAGTAGACTGTCAGTATCTGTGTAGAGTAGGTTACAACGTTGTCCATATTGTTGCTTTAGCTCGTTATAGTAGAAATCATACATTACATGCTTCGAGAGGTCTAAAATCACCATCCCAACATATACCAGGCGATTCAGCAATAGCCTGCTTTTATAGTTTTGTACGGCAACTAGGTCATCGTCAAAGATCGTGGAGTGAGCATAGTTAGGTTTGTTCAAGAGACGCCGTAGTCTTATTTCCTCCGAAGACCGCACCAGCTGAACGTCTATACGCTTACGCAGGTTCTCCATTGTCTTACCAAAACAGAGTTGTTCATTAACTTGTAAAGATCCTGCTCAAATGTGCTCTTTGCCTTTTTTTCGTAGCTATGTGTTCATTCGTATGTATGGCTCCATCCATGGGCTTTGATCGAAACGAATTGCTATGTGGATCGTATTCAAACGCATATCTAGAGAAAGGTATAGCTGTAGGTTGCGATGGTGAAGAACATATCGCTCTTTATCTCGGAGGGTAGGTATAAGCTTCTCCACCTTCAAGGAACCATTACCCTTGTAAAACGTCTCGAATAGTTCGGTTTGATACTCTGAGAACCAAGCTTTATCTGTCAGCATTCTCTCTGGAGCTAGTGGATAGCTGTTGTGCATGTTATGAAGTTCTCGAGGATATTCAAGGTCAACCTCGAGGATGTAGCCTTTTTCTGCATCTTTCACAATATCGAGGATACTCAAGGTTAGTTGTTCGATAGTCTCAGAATCACACCACCCAAATCCTCCTGTTGGTAGATATTGACTCATAACCCAGCCATATAGGTTGTTGGCGTCAAGATAGAGTATATGGCTATTTGGCTTCTCTGGTCAAAATCAGGTACGCTTGGGTTATTTGCTTTAGCATATCTCTTGGGCACCATGAATATTCTACCACGCAAACCCTTCCCAACAAAGAAATGCATATCGTAGTCGGTTAGTAGCTCGAGCTCCACCCAGTAGTGAGCTGGGTCTAAGCCGTAGTTTTGCCTGCATGTAGCACGAAAGACTTCAAACACATCTGCAAGAAGAAGTACGTCGGTTCTGAGATAAAGGTCGTGGTATTCTCCTAACGTCTCCCAACCGAATGTCTTCCAGACCTTTAATGCGTGTTCGTAGTCCTCGTCGGATACGCCCGCTAGGGTTAGTTTACTATAAAACGAATTATTTGGTGGAAGATAATTTTTCCCAAGTGTCCATGTACTCATATCGGTAGACGCCGTTACGCCCAAGAAGATGTGCATTCAGGGGTGTATGCGTAACGGTTATCGGGAGGCGAGAGGGGTTGAGTTGCTTTATGCTCCCTTCTCCACACTGTGGGCACGTCCCCACTAGCTCCCAAGCCTCGTCGATGACAACCAGCTCGACCTTATTACATCGTTTACATTTGCCTGCAGCTGCCTATATGGTACTACGAACCAGTTTGTCGAGCGACCCCAAGAGAAATTGTGCGCTATCGATGAACCGGAGTTTGCCAAGCGAGAACGAAATATATTTCTCCATATTGTTTGGGATGCAAGAGATCTCGCCCTCTGTCTTGGAGATGGATTGCATTAGTAGGTGGGAGTCATATCCACGCAGGTTGTGGAATACAACTGGAATGATAGGGAAAATACGTAATTTGTGTTTGCAGGTGTTGTGTGCTGCACCTCGAATCTCGCCTGTGATATGGCAGTGATCCCGTACCTTAGGATCTGCGCATGTGTCTCTACTAAAGGGCCTAAATCAGTTGCTAGATTAAAAACCCTACAGTTTTCCTGCGACATACGCAGTGGTTTGTCCTTTTGTGCTCTAATCTCAACCTCCTCCTCTTGTATACATTTTAGAAAGCGCTCGATTGTATCAGTGCCTCGGTAGAGCACAGGTGGCTTGCTGTGACCATCACAACGTACAACGATATAGGAGAATCCGCAGGGAATGTGCTCCTCTATATTCTGCGTGTTGCTCGTACCGGAGGTACTATCGGGGTCTTGGTCTGGCGGTTAGATTTTCTATTGTATTGTATTGTATTGTATTTTATTCGCCACTAATAGAAGTTACAAAGTAGATAATACAAAGTAAATATATATAAAGGTTAATGGCGAGGAAGCCTAAAAAGAAACTATTAAGGGCTTATGTGAATTTAGGCTTCCTCTTAAAATAACAGCAAGTGGATAGACATAACGAGTAACTATGACGAACTGGCGTTTTTTCCTTGTTATTTTTTGCGTTACCTGTATTCTTAATAATAATTAATCATGATTAATATTTACAAAAGAGATAGGATTTAAAATTTACTTTGAAAAGAGAAAGGGAGGCGGAGTTAATAAGTTCAGTATCAAGTGAATTAAATAACTTTGGACCTTGAAAGTATACAGAAAACTGCCTTATGTTGGTTTTACATAAGGGAGTGCGAAAAGCTGGAGCATTTCTAGTGTTGTAATTATGGACTTGATCATTTGTTAAAAACATGTTGTTAAATTTAATTGGCAAAAGACCATTTTTGTAGGAGTACATAAATTGACCTATCTGTAACAAAAGAATGTCATGGAATTTAATTATGTTTAGTTCTTTGAAAATAGGATCAGTGTGAGCATCAAATTTAGTCTTCATTAGGATTCTAATGACACGTTTTTGAAGTAGTACTATACGACGAAGATTGGATGGGTAAGTAGAAGCCCAGACTAAATTACAATATTGAAGGTAAGGATAAATCATTGCATAATACAGTGTTCGTAAAGACGTTTTGGAAAGGTAAAAACTAGATTTAAAAATGATTCCTACAGATTTCGATATTTTGTTGGCTATATGAGATATATATGGTTTCCAAGATAAGTGTTCATCTAGTATTACCCCTAGAAACATGGTGATTAAAGCCTCAAGGTCAGCGTAAATGACGTAAGGAACTTTTAGCTGTTTATGAAAATTCTGAAAGTAGAGTTTGTTGTTCTTCTCAGTAGGCATATCGATGCGAATGGCTCGGTCATTGACGCCATTACACTCTGGGATGTGCTTTCCAAGGAGAGCCTATGTGGTGTATCCATGTAAACACCACTCGCAAAAGTGCTGCCTATGTTCATGTTTCGTTTGATCGAATAGGAGGCGGTCGAAGTTCTTGATCCAGCAGTAGTGTTGCATACCGCTTTTCGAGCACTCTATAAGCAAGAGGTTAACACGCTTTGAGAAGGTCTTCTTCGTTATATGGTGGATAGTCAAATACTGTTCTTTTTTATCCCAACCATATACGTTAATAGAGATGCTTTTTTGCTTCTCCGCGCGTGATATTTGTGAGATTGGTGTTGGCGAGCTTATCCCATCAAAGTCCAACCCATCATCTTCTCGGTACTTCGATGTCCTCTAGGGGTCTTTCACAACTGGAAACAGCGCTGCCCGTATTGACCAACGTAAGCAATGGTCGTCTTCGTTTTTCACATTTATCACGGCTTTCTTACTCGCAACTTTTGCAGGTAGTGGCATATACGAACCTCCACGTAGTGGTTGATACCGAGCGATGTCCAACCATAGAAGGATAACTCTATCAATAACCCAGTTAGAGCCCCGACTGATCCACTTCTCGATGCTGTTGTGGATCTGCGCATGTGCTTATACTATAACCATACGGATCTCAGCGCTGCTGGTTAAAACAGTTTGCGAACTCCTGAACGTTGCTGCCTCATATATTTGACCTTCAGGTTTGTCAGGCCGGAGCGTGATGTTCAAAGCCAGCTGAAACTTAATACCATTGAGGTCTCGAAGCTCTTCCTCGAGCTTTTTAGCAGTCTGTTTCCGCACATCGGCTAGAAATGCTGCTGGATCTGCCTCTAGCGGATTACCATCTGGAATGTTCATCTCCCATCCGCGTAAATATTTTCCTATGGCAAAAAGGCGTTTGGACGAATGTAAGACCACTAGGCTCATCCATAGCAGCCATGTTTCTCGCGTATGTACCAGATAATGGATATCTCTAAATGGGTTTTCGAATCTGTAACAGCTCTTGCAGTACTTCTACGAACTGCCGCCTTGCCACCTTTTTCTTCCTGGATAGTCCTACACGTAGAGACCCCGTGCCACACCCCACACAAGTATATAAAGTGCTCTGGGTGACCTTTCCGCATCCACGACAAGGTGTCGGAATCGGCCTTCCCTACCTTAGTTTAAATAGATGTATCTTACAATACGTACCTATACACGACATACCGCAGAATGCTTGCTCTCCGACCTTTAACCAACCGCATAAATTCTCGCCACGCATGATTCCATATTTTGGACCTCAGGTATACTTTAGATATACATACCTCTAATTGCAAATTATTGTGTCATCACAATTTTTCAGGGGGTGGGCCATCCGTGGGGTTAAGGGGGGCTCCCACAAAGTGTGTATTATAGTAGTATGGGGCTATAGTAGGATAGAAATCACGGGTGTAGCGCTTGATACAAATAGTAGGGAACAATTCGTCAAGTGCTGCGGCAGAACCGGCATATTACATACTACTGACAAGCACGCGCTTCATTATTTTATTTATTTTATTTTTAAATTTGCGCTATGCGGATCATAAACTCCTGACCCCGGGAAGTAGTAGGAGAGACACCGGAGTATCCGTTTTTGTTAGGCGTACGTCTCATTTGAGGCGTATGCATTAATTCGAATGATGTCACAGTCCTATTGTCCATTGCATTAATTAAGGAATGCGCTGGAGCTCATTATTATTCCACTGCAAAGGGGTGTGTCTATTCACTGAATTAATTAAGGAATAGGCTGCAGGTAATAGAAGGCGGAAGATTTCAATTTCAGCTGCACAGCAGAACCCCTACAGAACGCCTAAACTGTCTTTGTTATTTTCTTTACAGCTATTACCTTCGCTATCACTCGTAACGTAATTCTGAGATCATAATACGTATAAACCTTTACAGTAAATCCACTATGACTCATAAGGGCAACTTTGCTATTGTCCTTAGGGATTAGCGATAACTGAAGAGCTATCAGTACAGTTTGTCAGAAACAATAGCCCTATTGGTTTGGGGAAAACTCTTGAGATGCAAATTCTTCTCTAAAACTGAACTATAATTACCATAATCAACAAAACAAACTACTCGGAACAAGATTTTATTGATTCAAACCATGATAAGCGATAAGATTTACAATGAGGCATAAAAAAATAAAGACTATTTTAGCATTTAAGGTTTGTTTGTAATTACTTTAACTTTTAAATCAATAAAGTTCACTTGTGTTGGTTGAACAGGTTTGGGCAAGTCTTTGTTATGAACAACAATACACTATTGTTTTGGTAATCTACTCCGTTCAGTGCATCTTTATTAGCTCGCGTATTTTTATTCAACTCTGACATGGAAGGCGTTCAAAGAAAAACGATCACCATGGATGAAGTAGAACACATCGAAAGAAGCAGAGCATTTCACAGGAAATTCTAGACTCTCAAAATTCAGTGAAATAAAATAATTGATGTTTATACCTGTTCCAGAAATGGCGCTCATTCCGAGTGCTGTACTTCATTCCAGCGACCACTCGACTCCTAAAAAAAATGAATAAAACCAAACCCGAAAGCAGCACAGCCAACCTTTATCGTGTTAATATATACTTTGTCGCAACCTGTTCCAATTGTCCACTGCCGAGAGAGTAATTTATGAACGTAACTACGCACACCTACTATCGGACACCCTGTGGATGAAATATGATTTACTGGCGCGCGGCCACGGCGGGAATTCGTTTTTGCCCAGAGTGTAAGCGATCAAATTTCTAGTGCAAAAAGCAAAGGAAAGGTAAGTTATCGCAAAGAAACGGTTTATTATAAGAATGTGACAACTCGAGGCACGCTTTATAGCACATTGAAGAAGCAATAAATCAAATAAATGAAACGAGGCAATAATTAACAATTATTTACCGAAGTGAATTATTGCCAGCACGAAATAGTTATTTTATTTTCTGTCATAAAGTTCAAGAATGCATTTCCACATCGGGTAGAATCCCATTGTTTTAGGCGACATTTTCTCGCGTCCGTGAGATATGAATAATTATGATACGCCTTATTAGATATTCAGCAAAGCGCTTGTGATTGGCTGCTAGGGAATCCTTCTGGGAATACCTCATTGCCATACTTGCTCTTGGGTCTGCCAATCACTGTCATCTATCTTGTCATGGGACTAACTGAAATCCCAAAGCTCTTTAAGAGATTTCAATAGACCTTGGGTAAATAAGTAAACTCGGTTACAGTAAAAAATCACCGCAAAATCAATTTGCCGTGGCTACTTGGGTTATAAGTTTTGTCGCGCGATGTTTCCAAACCTATTTCGTTTGCGTTCGAGGTTTGACTCATGCCAACATTAAAATGGAGTATAATGTCTGCATTTAGAGCTTAGTCAAATTCAGTAAGCTTTATTTTAGAGCCATATTTGTGAAAGTAGTTATTAAAAGTGAACCTCGGCATTGTTCGCACGAGCTATCCAAGCGAAAGATTTCAAACTCCATACAAGCTATAAAAGTTTTTAAACTCTTGAGCAAAGCGCTTTCACTGCATGAAATGGCATGTATAATGAAGTATGCTGAGTCCGTATACACCTTGTGTACGGACCGATATACTGACGTATACTGATCTTGATGTATACGGACTGTATAATGACCAGTATACATCTGATTCATTATACGCTGTGTACGAGTTACCGTATACGGACCGGTATACTGAGGTGTACTGATCTTGATGTATACGGACTGTATAATGAGCAGTACACATCTGATTCATTATACGCTGTGTACGAGTTACCGTACACAAAGTGTGCTGTTCACAGGAGTCTTTCTTCACGTCTTCAACAATTTACAAACTGACAAGTACAAGGGAATATATATAGCTCAATTATTTCTATAAATCACGGATAGGCTTGTTTTATACGTCTCAAGTAAACTACACTCGTATTCAATATCGTTAATTTTCTTTATTATCCTTCAAATATTTTCTTGACGCTCAAATTGGGAAATGTGATGCGTTAACATTAAAATATATCAATATGCGCGCAAAATTGTTGTTTTCCGTTTATTTTATTAATGAAACACTTCTCTAACCGTCTTCAAATATTATGCATGGCCATGGGTCTTAACGATCCTTTCTGGGATTATACACAGTCAGGCTGAGAAACTTTATACTGGCCCTGTGTTTACGCATCTTTATGCTTCCGTCAATCTACCGGTAAAGGTAGCACATAACTCTACTTTTCGCTTCCAAGTAAATCTGCATAAAGATAGCAACTTAATTACTTTACGCATCTTTACGCTTACGTAAATCTACGTAAAGATAGCAACCACTTTTACGCAACTTTACGTATTCAATAAAGAAGCGTAAAGTTGTCGTTTCATGCTAGCTATGATAGTATTCTTTGACTGTGTGTTCTTCATTTCCTTGTATAAATAACGTTTGTGCCTCGAACTGAACCTCAGACTACCAGTAGCCTAGTTCCCCCATATTCATGAACAATCGGGTTTTCCTAAGATTGGCCGCCGCGTGGGAAAGGTCTATTCACGATCAAACTTAAATAAGTTCAACTCCGGTTAGTAAAAGAACTCAAGCACGCCATTTTAAACCTCACACTGATCTGAGTTTATTTTAAAAGTTGTTTCGCATCGCGAACATATATCATCGAAAGTATTCACCGGCTACTTTAACCAAGGTATCTTTTTCATTTCACTGTGCGAGCCCCGTAGAAAACGAACTGATGTCGAATACTATGATTTTTCTTCAATCGCCAGCTGCCGTCAATTAACTTGTTGTTTGTGAAGGATATCTATACAAAAGTAACACCATACTAAAGCTCCGGTTTAAAAATTCAACGGGTTTATTTCAGTTCGAGATAGCGAGAGATTCGAAATAACCGAGTTCGAGATGGTGTGAAACTGCCTCCCACATGCGAGAGCAGTTTACGGGTTTGCCACATAAATAGTCAGTGATGCGCTAAATTGGTAGCTGTACTTGACAATAGTAATTAGGTAACTATCAATACACGGCGGTGTGTTCTGTGGCTTTGGGTCCCGGTAGTTGCAGGCCTCCCATGCAGTCAAGTAAAGGCACCGAGAGTTTCCTTGGAATTCAAAGACCTTCGAGGGCCCCGACATTCAAGGGAAGGCCATGTTTGAAGATGAAAGCTTTGCAATGTTGGGCTCGCGTCTCACATTGTAGGTGGGAGTCGGATTCATGCGCTGTGGTCTAGGGGAATTGTTTTTATCAGTTCGCTTCAGCTTTCAACCGTATACATATATTTCATATTTAAATAATACAAATACAACACAGTAACCTTTATTAAAACTCGAATTGAAAAGTAGCACATACATGCTAGCCACTAGCTAGCTAATGTCTTTGAGACCGGGAATGGCCCAACAACAACAACTGGCTACTCTGGCTACATCGGGTTTACTCCGATGTCTGAAGTTTTACTGGGAACAGGCTCACCTAAACTTACCCTGGTTCCAGAGGTTTTCTAGAGAGAACAGCCGCGGAAAAATAGCCGCGATCAGCAAGCTCGCTGTTCGCCGCTTCGCAGCCTCTTTCTCCGCGGCACTCTCTTGAAAACCTCTGGAACCAGGGTAGCCAAAACGCAGTCCAAAATTCAAATGACTCGTAAAAATACACAGCCGTATTAGCTGCTTAGCCAACTAATAACATCTCTTATTGCCAGTCGGAAAATATGGACGAATTCTAGCCGTTTTTACAATAAGTTTTCGCCCAACGGTATTCACGAAGTTGGGGAATAATTAGAGTCTGGGACGCCTGTGGTTTGTGTATGGACCACAATGCAATACGAAACATTCCAGTTTGCGTCCGCCATTTTGTCATCTTGAAAAATTGCTGTTATCTTGGAGTACTTACAATATCTGTGCAGATGACTTCAAGGACAAAGCAAAACAGACTCCAAACAACTCAGAACATCAGAAGAATATCCAGGTAAGATTATATACGAATTTGAAGGTCCAATTTGTGTGGTTTAGCCGAAAAATATGAATTTTACTCTAGTTAGAAATAATTTGTCACACCATATATACCTTCGACTTCGAATTCGCCTCAATCCTCATGAGGTCATGTTGTTGACTAAGGCCCTGTTTATATGAAGGCAAGTTGGCTCGGGGGGGAGGGTCACCCTCCCCCCCGAGCTACCCTGGGCGAGCCAACTTTTCATACATTTCTTTATAAAACGAAGTCAACCTACATGAGAAACCGCAAACTTGGCTCGGGGGGGCGGGTGACCCTCCTCCCGGAGGCACTCGGTTCACAAGGTAGGGTGATCCTGGGGGGCGAGCCAACTTTTTCTCATATAAACACTTTGGCTCGCCTAACCGGGCCAACTCGGGACACACAGAGCATGCGTAATCCAATATTACGTGCCCAGACTCGCTCAAAACAAAGTTGTCTCGGGCACCTGGGACAACTTTTCTTCCATATAAACGCTCGGTAAAGTTGGCTCGGAAGGGAGGGTAACCCTCCCCCCGAGCCAACTTTCCTTCATATAAACAGGGCCTAAGAAGACTTAGTTTCAATACGGAATCTTTCATAGAAAACTAATGCTTCATCTGCTATTGTCAATGAATCATTCGTGAATTTTCCCCCGAGTTTATTTAGAGTTATTCTTTTAGTTTTAGAAGTTTCTAGCGGCCCAAAATAAATTAGACCGAAAAAGCACGTGCACGTTTCATTTACGCCAGCAGAGCTTCTTTAAAACAAAACTACATAAATAACACCGTAAGATAGAAGAGAAATACAATGTGAATGTCCTGGTATGCTTTTTAAACATTTTAGATAGAGGATGGCAACGACTAAAGTGAACCGATTTCAAGTCAATAATTTTCATTCACTCAAACCACAGGCAGCTCAAGCTCTGTATTTGCACTGTGTGACTATTATTTCACAAAATTCTCAGATAAAGAAAATAAACTTACCTTAAGAGTTTGTTGTTGTCCTGTTGTTTCTCTGGGGTCTAGAAATTGGCGGTTATGGGGCATTTCTCTCACTTTGGGTTTTTCTCTCTTCTCTGTCTAAAAGAAAGGAAAGGCTGCACACTCAAATTCAAACCATGAGGCACTTGAGGCCGATTTTTTTCATGAAAACCCATCCGATAGGCGTAATTTCCTCCGTCAGGTGAAAGGTAGATAGTTTTTCTTACCCCAGAAGTTTTCAGACTTGAGAAATCATTATCCTAACTCTTCCAAAACGAACTCATTTCTTTGAAAAAGCCCTCTCATTCTTCGTCAGAAACTACGTGTTAGCACCAATTCGGGCATGCTGTCAAAATTCCTCTTTCCGGCAGAGGAACAGTCAATTGCCGCCTATTGTACTGAGTAGCCAATCGCGTGGCTACAATTTCAAACAAGTTGACAACGCTTGATGACGGCAAGTTCCCAAAGTTCATGGGCTCAGAACTTATACATATATACCTTATTTTGAAACTGGTCTACAAGTGAATCGGCTCTATGGTAAAGTGGTGTAGAGCGCGCGCCTCGAATCCAACAATTTGGAGTTCAATTCCTACACCAGCCAGTAAAAAAAAAAAAAAATTCTCCTTTCTCAGTTTTATTTAATCTTTTCCTCTATTTTAAGCTATTAGAGCCACCTTCCACACTAAAACTTTGTTTTGCATTGGCTCTCAAGCTCCAACACGGTCATGAACTTGATTTTTATTTATATTATTATAGTGCAATGATGAGAAAGAATATCATTAACCTCATAATTACATAAAATCCTGTGAAAGTGTCGAACACTACAGTTTTAATATATTAACGTACTTTGCATGCGATCATTTGAATCAATAAAAAACCGTGAAAATTAACTGATACATCAATTTGCTTAATTATAAACTCAAATAAAGTTTTAGTGTGGAAGGCGGTTCTAATAGCTTAAAATAGAGGACAAGATTAAATAAAACTGAGAAAGGAGAAAAGAATAAAACAAAAATTGTTACTGGCTGGTGTGGGAATCGAACTCCAAATCGTTGGATTCGAGATGCGCGCTCTACACCACTTTACCATTGTAGAGCCGATTCACTTGTAGACCAGTTTCAAAATAAGGTATATCTGTATAAGTTCTGAGCCCGTGAACTTTGGGAACTTGCCGTCGTCAAATTTTGTCAACTTGTTTGAAATTGTAGCCACACGATTGGCTACTCAGTACAATAGGCGGCACGTTAGAACCCGTGGGGAGAGAGTAAAGTATCTGTCAATTTATTGACTGTCCCTCTGCCGGAAAGAGGAATTTTAACAGCATGCCCGAATTGATGTCAACACGTAGTTTCTGCCGAAGAATGAGAGGGCTTTTTCAAAGAAATGGGTTCGTTTTGGAAGAGTTAGGATAATGATTTCTCAAGTCTGAAAACTTCTGGGGTAAGAAAAACTATGTACATGTACCTTTCACCTGATGGAGGAAATTACGCCTATCGGATGGGTTTTCGTGAGAAAAATCGGCCTCAAGTGCCTCATGGTTTGAATTTGAGTGTGCAGCATTTCCTTTCTTTTAGACAGAGAAGATAGAAAAACCCAAAGTGAGAGAAATGCCCCATAACCGCCATTTCTAGACCCCATAGAAACAACAGGACAACAACAAACTCTTAAGGTAAGTTTATTTTCTTTATCTTTTCGTTATTCCATATTTTCAATGTTGTGGACAGCATGGCAAAACTATTTTATTCCCTGCACCTGACTTAACAAATTACAGGGCTTGTGTCATCTGTACACCAAAAAATAATATACATGTAGCAGAACTTATTTATTTCTAATACTACATCTACACAGCCTACTACTTTGAAGGGGACTGAACCCTAAAATCAACGATTTTTGAATACACTCCTTAAAGTGTATTAAAACAATATTTCAAGGGTAGTTTTTCCAGTGTGTAAATTTTCCAGAAAAAAATAGTTTAAAATGCAGTATTTTCAACTTTGACTGGTGGCTCAGAAATGCAGTGTTAGCAGAGTTTATGAGAATGTATGCAATACAATACTTTATTTCACATTTCACACAGTTTTTTTTCTCACATATGGGGAGAACATTTACTTTCAGAATGCCAGAAGAAAGTAATTTGGATTATCGTACATGTGTATAGCTTTCGGCTGCTCTAATGACTCAAGATACTACAAATATCAGTTATCATTGACTTCCAAGTGAGAAGAAGCAGAGACAAATGTTGCTAGCAAAGATTTCAACAGAAAATCCAAAGATTTCCATTAATTTGTTCCTGTGCTCCGAGCGAATTTTGAATCACGAAATACAGTGTTCGTATGGGAATCTGATGCCGAATAATTTCCACTTCTGCTACTATCGCTTACGTTCCAGTAAAAACTAATCAAACGTACTGAGAAGCAGAATAATTTAGCCAATCAGAATGCTCATTCTCAGGCCCCTGGCAATGTAAATATAGCATTCAAGCAAGGTTTTCTCTTCTGGACGAGGCTCGTGCTTCTGTCATGTTGATTTTCACAAGAACATACATCTCTTATGCTTACACTTCCGTTTCGGCTTCTATCACTAGTGAAAATCAGGCTTTAATTATTTATCCTTGCCAGCAGTGAATAATTTAATATTTTTTTTAAATATGAACACTGTATTACATAATGCGCTTGTTCAGGTGAAATTTTACTTCCCAGTTAAATAATACAAATGAAAAAATGAAAGAAAGCATTTTGTTCATATCCAGCACTCATTTATTTCTCTTTTTTAGTTTTGTTGATAAAGGTTTTAACTCGTTATTGATTTCATGTTGTTTTTATGGGGAATTAACTTTAACTTACCATAAATACCCAGATGTATGCCGCACTGTTTTGGAGAAAAACAAGGGCCAACGTTGAGAGTGTGGTTTATACACGGGTACAAACAATTTCAGACCTTGTACTAGTATAGTACGGTACTAACACTTATGAACCTTGTAACTTTTTTTCCCAAAAAGGCATCATAGTTTTGAATGTGGCTTTTATGGTACTCTTGCAAAGTTATATATGGTTGGAATCATACCTTCCGATTATGCATCATTCTTTTTAGGGAGGGGAATCTACAGGTTTTTTTAACTGATAGGACACAAGTGAGAAGAGGATTTGGTAAGTAGTAATAATAACAATAATATCTTCTTTAACCAGGGTGAACCCTTCAGCCAAAGCTGTTATCAGTGGGTGCCCTGGGAAATCAGAATAATTAAATAACAAAGTATAAAAATATCAGACAATATTGCAGTGAAAGTATATGTACAAAGTTATCCTATAACTAATGTCTACAATATTATTTAAATTCAGAAATCTAAAAATTATCTCATTTTGTTTTAAAAACTAACAATGACGATGCTTCTTTAATGTCTGTTGGTTGATCATTACAATATTTTGCCCCTGAGTAAAAAACAGCCTTTCTTTGCAGTTTCTATCTTAACTTTAGGAATTATGAGATCCAGGCCATTTGGGCATGAGAGGTCTTATCGTAATATTGACTAAAAAACTGGACCATTACAATTAAGACATTTAAATACAAAGATAACACAGTACATAGTGCAGCGTGCTTGTAGAGATTTCCATCCTAACCGGTGGATCATATCTTCATGCGTCAGATCATGTTCACACCCCCATGAACGGGCATAACGGTATGTACATGTACTTGCATTCAAATGTCGACAAATAGTATCATAACCAGGGGGTAATGAACTAATCACTGTAAAAATGTGCCTTGTAGGTTGCTACAGAAACTAGCAAGCTCTTGGTCATGATACTTTCAGTAATTTCGCGACCAGCAGCTTAATGCACGTGGATATTTAGGCTTGCCACGAGTCAATCTCTTTGTTTTCTTTATTTCTTGGAAATAACTTTGATTGAGTAAGTATAGTGCATATTCCGCCATGGCCAGTCAGCTCTGGCCGCTCTCGATGTAAACAAAACACTCTCCAAAAACTCTGCTCTGGTGTGGTTCTCTTTGAAAAATCATCTCAAATTGTAGACATATTTCATAGTTTTGGTGTATTGTTGGTATAAAATTATCTTGTTTTTTTTTGGGAAAAACCTCCGGTATAAATTCGCAAAGTGACTTTCGAGTTTCGATGGAGACGCTTTTAGCTTTAAATTGCTGTCAATCCACATGAGACCAATTTCAACTTTGTGGGTCATGTTTACATTAGTAGTATTAGCGCAGTTGGATGCCACGAAGTGACAATTCAAACGTTTACCCAGAGGCTGATTTCGGAAAGGGCATAGAAATGTGTTTGTTACCAGCTTCGTGAATAATTAAACTAATATTTCTCTCATTTTATTTTTTGCAGTGATGGTGACTCAGAAAATTTATCTGGAATCGGCAATGGTGGTATCGGTCACAGTGAGCCAAGAAGCACCATAATGATGAACTGGTGCATGAAACAAATGATGATAGCTTGGACTTTGATGATGATCAGTTTAGATCGAGATGTATTAGGAGCAAATATGTTCTAAACTCATTATTTAATTCAGTTTTTTATCTACAAAATCCCTGAATAGAAACTGGCGTATATGCCACTATAATACACGTAAAATTGCTAGCTCCGCTGTTCTAGGCAATTTTCTTGATAAAATAGAGAGAGATAAGGGGGGTCAGATCGAAAAGGTGAATTCGATTGAGATGAATGGGGTTCTATCGAACCACTGAACTATATAGAACAATTACTGATGCATTGCGCTGCATGCATGAATACTCCAGGTGAAATGATGTAAAAAAAGTAAAAATCTTGTCGCTTTAAAGTTTAAATAAAGGAACTATACGGTTAAAATGAATTTACGTGATCATTTTTCTTCATAAGATCTGATTTAGTGGCTGAAATCTATCGATTAATAAACGTCATACTATTGCGTAATAATTTATACCGCAAATTAAAACTGATTTCAAATTAAACTTCTACGGAACATTGTAGCTTCCTTTTATACCACACAGTATGGTCATCATACGTACATCACATGTAAGAATCCTTCTATTTTCCTTATATACCCTGTTTCACACAGTATACAATTATATACTGGTGCGTATACGGACATAACAGGAAACCTGCCACAAGTGTTACCCGCCTTATACACAACCTTTCTTATACGCCCTGTTACACACAGTACACAAATAGTATACTGGTGCGTATACGGACATATCGGGAAACCTGCCACAAGTGTTACCTGCCTTATACACAACCTTTCTTATACGCCCTGTTACACACAGTACACAACACGTATACTGGTGCGTATACGGACATATCAGGAAACATGCCACAAGTGTACCAGATCCTGCCATTTTCTAAGCATACCATGAAAATATAAGGACCGTATCCACACATTACATATCCTGCCATCCTCGTATATCTGCCTTACACACGTGTGTATACGGACTGTATAAGATGTGAATAAGGGCTCGTATACAGGCCATTTCATGCAGTGTTTATTAAACACGAAAAGTCATGATCACTCACTTTGAGAGCGCACCTTAAAAATGTATGGAAACAGTTCTGTAATTTTGTAGCTTTAAAATAAAAATACGAGTTGGTTCAGATCACAGCACTTTACTAAACATAAAATAACGATCATATTCAGAAGTTCGCATCACTAACCTAAAGGTTTAGAAACAGATTTCAGAAACAAATAACCGTGGGAAAAGTCTCGTTTTAAAGCTTAAGACATAAGCAATCCGTCTGTTTAATCGCTTGTGATGCGCTCTTGATTTCTGAACTTGTTTTCTTCGTTTAAGTTTTATCATTTCACAAAGCGCGTTGGTTTTATACCAAAGGCAAAGTGCCGCTTAACTATGATCAGAAGCTGGTCCTAAATGATAAAGTGTGCGAGCCGATGTTTACAAAAGTCATTCAGCCTATATCAACTGTATGACGGAATTTCTTATGCTTTCGTTTAATTCTATACAAGTGTATGCTTTCGGGGCACGGACTCGTTCACAACCTGAAGATTCGCTCGCAAAACACAAATTCGCTCGCCAAAAAAAAACGGATTCGATCAACTTATAAACTATCAGAAATTCGACTGCAATGTCACTTTTAGTGTGTATTCATTTTCTGATGCAGCTCCAATGGCCATGCATTTATCTTTGTTCACTCCTTCCGCGCAGATAATAACTTTCAAAAGCTCGGCGCTACCCTAAAGACTCATTAGACTTATGTATAAATTTATTATGTAGACTTATTATGTATCACAAGTGCCTAACCCAATTACTCTTTTCACTGCCGTCCTTTGTTTCGGTATCTTCTGTTATAATTCAGGAGGCGGAGATTAGGATTGCCCGCGGGAATTCTGAAAGTTAATAAATATGCAAGCGTCGAAGGC
This sequence comes from Actinernus sp. WN-2022, assembly GCA_030867875.1. Classification (NCBI taxonomy): domain Eukaryota; kingdom Metazoa; phylum Cnidaria; class Anthozoa; order Actiniaria; family Actinernidae; genus Actinernus; species Actinernus sp. WN-2022. Next base: position 41,958,322 of record JAOWCC010001368.1, read on the forward strand.
GATTTGACTGATACAAAAACATTCAAGTTTCATGGTAGAAATATTTATACGATTTAGATTAGAAAATACCCGATAACAGATGATAATCAAATAATCTTTTCCCGATGTTACAAATTTTGGATACTTAAGATTTCGCGAGAAAATAAGTGTTGAATAGCTAATGAAAACACTTTCAATACGTTTTCTGTCTGAAAAGACTCAAACTTCAACTCGTTTTTCATGGCACAGAAGTTCACTTAATTTAACTCCAAATTAGCAGTATTTACAGCGTATATCTCTTCTTTAAAATCCCGCTGTTACATTTTTTGTTTTAGTTTTTGTTTAAACTAAAAATCGACAACATTTTCGGCATGTAGCCGAGTTTTGGCCAGTTTTCTTTGTAATTTGGAATGTGCGCTCGAGCAGAAATTTGAATCAAGCGCGTGAAACCGTGTCACGTGACAGAGAAAATGTCGCCGGATTCTGCCCGATGAAGTAAGAGGTAAATAAACGCGTACTTCGCGCGCGAGATCGAGATCTGGAACTAAAACGGTGCGAGAAAAGTCACATGACCACATCAGGTGATCAAAGAATCACAAATGTCAATGTGTCTCGTGTTTCACTCAATCCAGCGTGGATCTCAAGGTGAAAATCACTGTTTTGTCCCAGAATCTAGTTTCTTTACTGATGGACCAAAAAGGGGAAGTTCAGTTCCTTATTCTTCACAGGTTTTGATGGCTGTCGCTACCTGGAAGATTTAAATTGAAGTTGGAATTGCAGTTGTGAAACGTGCCGCCAGGAACCAAGCCATGAACAAGATGCTGGCCATCAAAGGACAAATTTCCAGCTGTGGTTGTAATCGATGCTGCTGGTGGTATTTGAGTGGAGGATGTAACAGCAGTCGTTTGAGGAACCACAACACTTTGGTGATCAGTATGGGAACCAGAATCGAAGAAGTTGGCAAGCTCGTGGGACATGTTTTTGAACTGCTGAAACGTCGGGGTGTCACAGTAACTCTCGATACTTGCTTCGCTCTGGTGACTTTCGATGTTTGCAGCAGACAAAACTGTTACTGTAGTCGCTCTGATGGCGTGATTTGTTAAGTTCGGCTTTATTCCCGCTCTTGAAGTCATGCCGCGTAACATATTTTCGAACGTATTGTGGCCGAGAGGACTCGAGCCAAACCAAACTGAATCGTTCACAGGATTGAAAGATTTGCTGGCACTTCTTGGTCTTTGAAAGAGACTGCTGCATTCAGGATTTAGGTGGGAAATATATTTCTCGATTAGTTGGACTGGGCAGCGTTTGGAGCCAGGTCTCTCAAAGATTTCCCCGTTAGAGGCGTATTCTTTGTCTTCTAGACCTCCTTGATGTTTTTTTTGTTGACAAGACGGCTTCAGGCTCTGTGCTCATTTCAATATATTTTTCACCATTCGGCGTTTTTCTCAAAACAAGCATGTTTTTCTTCATCATCTGCTGGTTTTCTCTTGCTCTCTTGCCGAGAAACAATGACATGAAAAACCATGCCGTTTGCTGTAATTTGTGTGGCTGGAGTGTGTCAATCTCGACGAGCTCGCCTTCCTCGTACAGCTTCGCAACGATTTCCTTCGCCAATGGTTGTTTGTGTAAAGTTGGAGCAATATTGCCATTCCTGCTGAGGGTTTTCAAAAATTACTGAGAGTTTTATTGGCTTCGGGAAACTGGCTGTCTCCAACAATGGAAAAAGGTTTACTTAGTGGAGGACTTCTTAAGTAACGATCCAACGCTGCACGAATCGAGGTAAGCGATGTCTTGTTGTAAAAAAATCCCGTCGCGTTTTCTTGCCGACAAATAAAACTTTTGAAGACACTTATTTAGTTGTGACGGTGACATTTATTCAGAAGGAGTTGTAAAATCTTGTTGTAGTTGGAACCATTCTGCAAAACATTTCAAAACTAACTTTCAATGTTTTCGCGTAACGCAACATTTGTAAACAACATTTGTAAACAACATTTTGTAAATGTTTTCTTTAGTAAAGTTGTGGGAAAATGTAAAAACCTACCTGTGAACACGGCTAAACCGAATTTCGTTGCTCTTTTTGTGTTCGTGGGTACAGCTGCTTCGTTTATAGCCAAAATTTCTTCCTCCGAGACGGCAGCAAACCGGGAACCCATTTTGTCTCCAAGCTACAAATCAGCGAATATGATATCATATTCACTGTTTGAGTAGCCAATCAGAGCGCACGAAGAGTCATATTCACTGGTGTGGTATATACTAACAACGCTTATTGCCGCCATGTTTGCACGAATGAAGTACGTTTTTACAGGCCTAAATAGACGCTGAATAACTCTAGCTCAATCCAAACATATTTGAAAGGATCTCCCATGGTTACAAAGCGCACACACGTCGAATGCTCGATACCATCATGGGTATTGCATGTCCGATAGTAGGTTCATCTGTCCGATAATGGGTTTGTCAGCAACGGATATCTTGAGTTGATTTTCAGGGAGAATAGTGAAATTCGAAACGAATAAGGTTATGCAAACGTGTCACAACTATTAAAGATAACGAAAGAAGAAAAACATTGCCAATAGCCAACTTCGTTATACGACTGGAAGCGATCAAAGTAAACAGTCCGATAATAGGTTGTGTTACCTTATATCCGCCACCACGGTGACACTAAAATCAATACACTTTCTTGTGTGACTTTGGAACTGGTGGAGGTATCTCAATCAAACTTGTAAGAATGTAACTGTAGAACTAGGGGCTGAAGTGGAGGGATCATCTAGCTGTGTAAATGTTACTTTAATATCACCGTTATAATCCAAACTGATATAGGCGATAATCAGCATGTGGGAGCTGTGAATCAACACAAAAAGAACAACGGCTGGTATACTACAAAATATAATAGCAACTGCATGAACAACTTATCTTGAAGCAAGGACCAATCTGACAACATGGACGAGCGGGATTAGAAGAGTTTAGCTGGACGAATCTTGCCTGCGTGGAACGAGGAGCAGAAGGAATTTCGGTACTATTAAATAGACGATACGGCAGTCTTTGTCGATCGAGCCCTGTGCCTTGACTCTACCTGCTTCCTACGCCTCTCTGGGACAAATTGGCTTTGAGGTAGATGACTGAAGATGAGATAATCTGCGTGATGGACTCTTGAAGTTCAGGACTTATAGATGAAGAAGACGAACTCTCGCGGGCGATGCTTTTAGCTTCCAAAAACTAAGAGAAGTATACCTGATTGGTGGTACCGGCTGAAGAGAAACATGCTAACGACGTGTACCATTAAATACCCTAAACACAAAGGACTACCAATGAACTCACAACCTAATTAACGCGCTTACCGCGGCACTTGCTAAGTATATAACGCACACAATACAAATACCAACTATACGTTGTTCGCTATTCGCCCCAGGAGATGTCCGATGGATCTCAATGGCTTAACAAATATTAAGATATATCCACTGGTGTGCGGATAAAAATGATTGGATCTGGTCAATATTAATTTCTTACTTAATTATTTAATTCATTATCAATAAATGTTCAGTTAATTATCAGCTAATTATCATTTAAGTATCAATTATTAAATATTTAGTTAATTAAATTATATTAATTAATTAATTAAATGTAATCAATTATTATACTTATTATACTTATTATTATGATATATATTTGTTATTATAATTATTATTGTTATAATAATTAAGTAATTAATTACAAGTATTTAATAATGTAATTATGATAATGAATTATGATAATAATTATTGTTATATTAACAACAAATATACAAGCGAAATCGTTCAGCAACAACGATGGTTTTCACATCTGTACCTTCGAAACATATAAGCATAGAGTTTCGTGCACGCCGAACGAAAAACGGATATATTTATATTCTTACTTTTGCGTTATCTTGTAAATGTAGATTTTGAGGTTTTGACGTTCAACAACAGTTGAAATGTCTGTAGCCTGCGAATACAGCCGCCTCACATCGGGTGGAAATAAGTCCCCCGAGAGAAACGTCTGCGAGTTGTGTGTAAAAAATCCATACTGATGACGTAAGTTCGTCAAGAATCCAGACGAACGCGTTAATTGGATGCTGATTTCATAATTGCATATTCATATCGCGGCTGTGAATTTCAAGATGGCGGATGTTGTTGTATCACGGACACTTCTTCGTGATTGTGTCAATTCATTAGTTTCCCTCTTTAAGATATCGTCTGTCAATGATAACCAGTTTGAGGCTTTGTACTAGTTTATATCTGGAAAGGAAGTTTATGTTAGTTTACCCACAGGTAGTGGAAAATCTTTCATTTTTCATGTGGTTCCTAATCCTAGTCTTGTTCACATGTGGATGTACAGTATGACAACGAAGACAGCAATCAAAACACAGTCTCCTGGAAAAAGGTATAAGCATTCAGTGTGCTTTTAAGGTTTATTCCATGTAATTAACTAGCACGTACACATTCAAACATGAAAATGTATGTCAAAGCGAGATAGGTGATAAGGCGACTAAAGAATATAATGTAATGAATACAGTTGAATGTCAGGAAGCATTTTACAGTCTACAAAGAGGAACATATACAACATAATGCAGGCCGTTGAGCAGCAGAATGCACTGGGGCATAGGTTCTGTTGTGGTTCAATAATTATTATTGTATGGTTTATTTCTATTAAACTTTATTCAAGTGTTGGTAATAATGAACATGAAACAACACACCGGTATATATGAATCCGATACCTACCTTATATTAGTACCATACATATGTAAATCATTGACAATACTTACTCCGGGGGAGGAGGGGGGAGGGGAGGGGGGTACTCCCATATATGGACTATATCGCGATGATCTGCTGGACAGGTATGGTATTTCGAGTTTCTGGTCTTAGACAGGGTATCCATTTTCACATGGACAGATCTTGAACAGGGTGTGCTATTTATCTAGTGCTTTATTTAGTGTAACGCTTGATGAACACTTTTTAGTTATGAAACTCATTGTACAGGATCACAAACACTGACATCCAAGTATAGATAATGTTATTTGTCTTTTTCAGGGATATACAATCTTGAACAGAGTATGGAAATTTGAGTTTTTTTGTCTTAAACAGGGTAAGGGTTTCAGAGCCCCAGTGGCACACCCCTAACCAACATTGGGGAGAGTACCGGGGGGGGGGGGGGTTATATTTATTATATTGTGTTTTCACGAATCACTGAGTATTATTCCCGGAGCCTCATTTCAAAACTTTTCTGTGTGACAATGAAGCATGTATCGAAAGTGGGCTATTGCCCTTAACCAAAACGAGTAGGAGACTTGGTACTAGTTTGTCGCGCAGGGTTTGGACAACATGTTTGGATATATCTAGACAGGAGTTTTCTTCGCATCGAAACAACAAGGTGGCGAGTGAGCAATCTTCTCAATGTTTTCATGTTTCTTTAGCTGAAGAGGACATTCCTGGTGCAAGTTTGCCTCGGAACACTCCAGATGAACTCAGCAATTTAGCGGCTTTGGCATATCTCTGTAGACTCTTGGAACACATTCAAACACTCGTCATGTTGTTTCGATGCAATGACGGAATAATATGTCAGATGACAATCCTAGCGTATTCTCAGAAATTCTCAGAAAAAAACGAGCGGACATTCCTCGTCGATAAACTTGTTTCAGGAGTCGAAGAATAAGGAGTTTTTAGGGCTTGTTTTAGCCGAAGTTTGTGCGGGAGCTGGCATTGTTTTGAAACAGGACGACTCAAAATTTTCGAGTCGGGTCTGCAATCCGTGTGGACGCAAAATTAAGAACTTAGGTAAACTCTTCAGTTACGTATGTAATGGAGCTGAAACCGAGAAAACAACTCCTATCACGAAAAACAAGCGAACCGTCAGTGCAAGAACGCCCGATGTAGACAGCCCAGCGTTGAACCGAACAAAGCTTCGTCGGGTGAATTCCCCATATGCGAAACCACAATCCAGGAAATCCTTGGGTTTCAGCAGCGAAAACATCGAACCTTCCGAAGAGCCTCTGTACCATCTCAACATAGACGACCTCAAGAAAGATGAATTGGGGATCAAAGTGTTAATTGTTAGCCCAACTGGCAATGTGACTGTTAGAAAACCGCGAGATCTGCAGTCAAAACATCTCATTAAACGTAGCCACATCAAACTGGAAGGCAGCGACGAATGTAATTTTTAAGCATGAGGACTTGATACCAGAGCTTGGGTTAGGATTAGGTTAGTGATAGTTTGACTGCAGATTATAGCGCTCAGCTGGCGAACGGAGATCAACAAAAGCTCTGCGGTCGATTGTAGGCTCTCGTTTCTGACGCACTCGCCTCCGCCTCGCTCGGCCTTCGGCCTCGGTCGGCTACACTCTGAATATATCCCCGAGAGCCTGCTACGCAGGCTACTACACTACCTCCTCCCGCTACATCTAGGGAAGAACTAACGTTAAGTCTTGCCACGATACTGAAACATCATCCCCTAAATGAATGATATTAAGTCTAGAGTCTTGAGAAAACATTGAAGTTAAGTCGTGAAGCTCACTATCTTAAAACGAAAATGATAAGTCTTGCATACAATCCCGCACGTTAAGTCTAGAGTCTTGAGATAATGAAGTCTTGGCAAAAGGTGATAAGTCTAGAAACTCACAATCTTGAACCGATACCAAATCCGTCTGTAGTCAGGCTTTTGTCGCAGAACTACTAGAGGCCTTCTCTGGCTCTTTTGTCAGGGACACATTTTGAACATTCCGTGTGATGTGCGGACACGCGCGAAGCCACCCAACATCGAGCGCAAATGTTTTGTAGCCATTTACGCTCGCCGCGCAGACTGCCATAATAGTCCTTGGCTTGTTTGCAAGCCCCGTGTTGGTAATCTCGACAAAAGAGAACCGCAGAGGAACTTTCCGCTCGCGTTGATCCTGCCCGAGGCTGTCTGGCTGATGGCTGCAAAATTCTTGACTCTAAATGAGTGAACGAGTCACCCCAGCGAGCCCGACCACATTCTATCTCAAAGAGGGCGGCGGCGTGCAAGTCGCGAACTGAGGGCCATGTGAACTGCGTAGCTAGATAGATCAGAGAGGAAAGATGGTCGATTCGGATCCGCAGCTCCTGGTTTGATAGAGTGGGCCGCTGCAGAATTGCCGCGTATCCAGCTGAAAACTCCGCGATAGTTAGTTCGTCATATTGTTTATCCTTAGAGATGTAGGACAAGCTAAGATGGCTATGGGGCCATAACTGGTTAATTTACTCGCCTTGCCCGATTTTAGTGAGTGATGCCTACCTCGGGTCGTTCGTGTAGTGCTTTTATCGATATCATCACTATCCTCACTGCTGCTGTCACCCATGTGGGCTAGGACCTGATCGACCCGCGCTGTTAGAGATGAATTAGCCTTTAACTCGTGAAGAGTGGGATGCTGTGATATCTCGCCATCCCGGGGCGGAGTGCGTTCTAGTTTGCCGTTCTTGACACGAAGCGCATCCAACTCTCTCCGCATTTGTGCGATCCTGTGGGTTTGCTCCAGTGCTCTGTTCTCGGCTCTTGCTTTTTCCAAGAGACTTTCAAGCTCTGCGTATTCGTCGATGGCAGGCTCCCCTGGCTTGGCTTCCAAAACTCCCGACAAAGCTGGACTCGAGCTGTTCCGAGCTGGTGAAAAGTCATACGGTGGGAACTGAACTGGTTTGCCTGCGTTAACCATCGCGTAATCTAACTGCTTGTGCGGACTAAGACTGCATTTGGAGTTAGACATCTTTTAGCCTGTTGTTTTTAAGAAATGCTTATAATTGATGCGTGTTGCATTCAACAGAAACCCTCAGCAGAAGAAATTGGTTGCTCTAAGCACATGTCACATGTATCACATGGAGGTATATGTAAGGTCTACTATCCACCTTACAGTTGAAGTGAGATACCCTGGACAGACCTCTCACATGGGGTATCCATTTCCCATGGACATGATGTATTGGATGAGACCAGGTGAGTGGAATAAATACAAAAACTATATGATTATAGTCAAATGCATGAAACAGTCAGACTGTAATTTCTCTATGAGCAACAATTCTCTTTGGACTATATTGTCAAGTCGAGAAGGAAAGTAGGAGTGACCCTTTAAAATAACTTATTGAATACCAGAGAATGAACGAAATAGTTTGGGAAGAATGCGAGTTAAAAAAGTAGCAAATTGCAGTTGTTAGAAGAAATCTAGAAAGACCAGTAGAAAATAACTTATTATTTCTCCTGTAGGAATACGTTCTTAACCTCAAATCCATAGACCCTATGCATAAGTCCTGGTAACTAGCATGTCAACGAGGCCCGTAAGTGCTCTAAGAATGTTGAAATTGAAGCGCACAGGGAGTTTGTGAAATGCACTGAACGAAGGTTCAGTGAAACAATGCCGTTAATTTGCTATGCGCCTGGCTGGTTGCACTATAAAGTAAAATTGTTCAACTAAACAATCATGTTCAACACATTTCACACCTCCTGCTAATATTTCAACTTAAACATTCCAGAAGACCTACTGGCCTCTTTTTCGTGTTGTGACCGCGCGAGTTATATTTTATGCATAGTGTGTATAGTTCACAAGTTAGCAAATAGACCATTTTCTCAAGTATGCGCACGCAACAGGCTTGACAGGCCGGTAAATACTTCACGTGGGAATCACGTAGTGGTTTCCTATAACCCTCCCTATTATTTCAACCGATACTAAATCCAAGCTTTTTTGCTCTGACGTAGGGCGTACGCTCGAAACGTCAGCTGCTACTCGCTTTCCACGGCGGTTAGCATACCTCAATCGACTTTAGTTGATTACATACCAGTCTAACTCCAAGCTGCCTACATGAAGTATTTATTGGCGGGCCGTGAGTTTTGTTAGTTTTTGTTAGACTCGTTCTGATGCGACATCCTTTTTTATTCGGCTATTGTTCAACAATTGGCGGCTATTGTTCAAAAAGCGATTTGGCGGGCCAATTATTGCGTGCGCATACCTGAGAAAATGATCTGTTGAACTAAAGATTGCCCTTAAATCTGGATTAGCTTAATCGGGCTTCGAAAAACCAGGCCCATTACAACATTCGTTGAAGCTGATCAGTTTGAGCTGGCCTGAAAACATTGGTGACAGATGTTGAAAAAAAATTAGATCATGTTGGAGACAGTTTGATTTCGAGATGTTGTACCGCGACTCGGACGATATCGATTTTCTCGTGCAATTTAATGTGGAATCACCTCGTCAGGCATGTAATTTTCCTATAGAAGCGACTAACGACAAAAGAGTGAAGGGGAAGTCAAGTATGGAACATCGCGTACTGATCTATACTAACTCCGTTTCAAATTAAAGGTGCTTCAACCTCAATGCGTTTCGGTAATAACTATCGCTGATTATTAATATATGTATGAGTTGTTCTGTCGTGTTATTTCACAGGTTACAGGGATCTTCATTTTAACATTTTGAACGATGTAAAAGCACCCATTGATCTTGGCTCAACACTTGTCATTCTTGGTAAGCCGGTTGCAATATATTCAGCTCATTGCCTGAGAAATTGACGCTTAATTGCTTTTTTTTTCAACGGACATTGATTTTCACGATGTCTTGGTGGACATTGTATCTAAAAATATGTGTTTCACTAGCATATAACTAATTTAGAAGTACAAGCGAAATCAGTTAAAATCCGGCGGGAGAGCTATACAGAGCTAGAAACGTCGCCTTTCAGTATTGGCATTGTCATATTGCTGAATAATTAAACCAGTACGAAATTATTACACTTTAAAAATAATTAGAGAAAGAGCTAGAATAATATGTCATTAAATCTCGACCTACAATCTTGACAAATTAAATGCACTATACTAACTTCTCTTTGTTGCAGCGTCGTACAAGTTCTGTTGTAGAGGAATCCACTGCCCACAGTGTCCTATCAGTATCAAGTTTCATGCACTTGGTGGTATAACTGAAGTGAACAATAATTTAGAGCTTCTGTGCAAGGAGAGACGATTTAATTATACAACAGATGTAGTTGTGCAGCCAGGAAATTACAGTTTGGAGGTAACACCAAGGTTGAAGTGTCACGATATTAAAATATTTCCTTTGAGCTTCCAATTTAATCCCACTGCAAGCTATAGCAAGCCAGACTGATCAAGGTACACTATGGTTTGGATAGAGTTTTCCCGTATGTTTCATTTTAAACTCAATGATTGACATCTGCTATGTGAATCTGTAAGTTCGGTAAATTCTATTAAATACACGGCGACATCATGTAATGTGTCTTATAACGTAAGACAATCGCTTTTCAATATCAGGCCATTATTACATTATTAGAGTAGTTCATACTTTCCTGTGATAAGTGAATTGAATCGTGGAAACGCGAAGAAATCTCCCCAACTACTGAATATTAACATATCTATCTTGAATGAGACATTACAACCTATATTCATACTTTCACTTAATGTTTTGTTGCCGTACGACCGGCGCGAATGCACGCTACAAACAAAGCTCATGTGTTATTTAAACTGTACTTTCGTTTGGAAAACCTTTTTAAAAGGGGTTATACATCCAATCGTAGAAATATTTTAACTTTTAAATATTTTACAAATGTCTTAAACTGATATTAACCACTTCTAAGCTGTTAAGGTCGTACAGCACCACATTCGTTCGTTGTTCTCCATCCCCACGAAGTCAAATAGTTTCCTTGTACTGCATTGTGATACTTTAATGAGATCGTATTTCTCAAACCTGGTTTAATTTCATTTTCCAGATAAGCTACTCATTTGTACATGATTCCCTTCCTTGGACAAGGAGAAGACCTGTTTTGTCTTTTCAAGTTTCAGGTAATATTTTTCCTGTATGAGATAATCAATATTTTATGGAACGAAATAAATGCTTAGCTCATAATTACCATATTTAAACACATAGTTTCAAACAATAATGTTAAACAATTTTTAAACTCAGTCTCAACGCATGTTAGTGATACTTACTGTCAATGTAAATATTCTCCGATAAGCATTGCGTCTGAGAATGACGAATGGTGTTTTAGTGATAATTGCGGAGTTGAATATCAGAGAAAATTCAAAATAGCCTAGCTAGTCTACTACTTATATTATTTGTTTCTTGATATGCTGTTTGTCATTCAAAATACACATTTGAGCACATGATCGATAGCATGATCATGAAAATCAACTGTTACAATTATAAATCGGCCACCAACACACATGGACCGGAAGGTTAAAACGTGAATAGCAGTGTTGCCGACTCCCCTAATTTAATTTACTTTCAATTGTTCCGTTTTTGAAGTCTTGCCCGAAAAGAGCAAACAAAAAGGAAAACAACTATCAAAATTAATAGTACCTGGAAAGGAGTCACGGTTAATTTTTTTTTTATCTAAACGTATCGTTTAGTAAAATAAAATAAAACATACTTTGACGATAAACGATTTGTCGTATGAGGTAAAACACGTAATATTAATAACTCGTTCACTGAACAATCGAGTCGAATTTGTGAAACCATGGCCAAACGGTTTCAACATCGGTTAAACATTCTAATTAACTGCTATTGTTCTTATTTAAGCATCGCTCGTTCACTGGCAATCGAGTCGAATTAGTAAAGCTCTGGTCAAACGGTTTCAACATCGGTTCAACATTTGTTGAAGGCTGTTGGAAAAAATATAATAAATAAACTTAGATACTATATACCTATTAGCACAATTAAACAACTTTACTACACCCTGATATATCCATATATTAATTATGGCCTGATGAGCTGGGGCACTGCTTGTCAATCTCGGTTACAAGTAATTAAAACAAAACAAAATAAATGTATCCGCACTATATTTTTTGCTAAAAAACGAGAGACTGCTGCTCCATATTATAAGCTCCTTGAGTAGTATAGCCGGGAGTAAACAGATACCACCTCCGCCCACCCCCATCGAAAAGGGACCCATACGAGCCGCCGCCGAGCGTATATCCGCGAGGTAGCGACTCGTATATGTCGAGCACATAGGGCACGGAGTACATGGAGAATTGGGGCAATTCTCTATGTAGGCAAACGGGCCGCAGCCCGGGCCTATCTATAAATCCGTTCCCAATGTGTTTGGGTTTCAACTACCCCTTTTCAACTACTACTATCCGCAGGCCACCGTTTGGCCTGCCGAGGCTCCCAGCAACCGCTCTGTTTCCGCGATAGTATAGCGCATTTTTTGGTCGGGACTACGGCAGTTTCGGCTACCATTTTTCGGCTACCCATTGGAAGATGTCCCACACCAACCCCCCGACACACAGATGGGGACACACACCAGCACACTGTTCTCCAAACAAGGGACACACACTGTTCTCCGAACAAGGGACACACACCAGCACACTGTTCTCTGAACAATGGACGGCGTAGGGACACAACCCCCAGCACGCGAAACGGGCCAGGGTAGTGACACCCCGATTGGACAAATGGGGATAGGTAGGGACATACAAGCATAGAGATGCCCAGCAAAATGCAACTGTTGGCAGAAGCCATTCGGCACATTACCTCGGGCGAGATTGGAATACACGCGGCGAAAAAGAAATATAGGATAGGCGAACAGCGGATACTTCGTATTCGGCAAGGCTTGGAACAGCCGCAAGCCAACACGCCCGCCAACGAAACCACAAGCCCAAACGCCCAACCAAGCGCCAGCGCGCCCACCAAGCCAAGCGCCGATACCCCAGCAGGCGAAGCGCGCTACGCAACAAACAGAATTATCGAACTAGAGACCGAAGCCGACCAGCTGAGGGCGACCCTGGAGGAACGCCACCAACGACAATAAGCAGATACAAACATAATTATCGATCTAGCTATAAGCCGAATACGACAATCTCGCGAAACTGCAGCACGCGACAATATGAAAACTCCAAGAGTGGAAAACCGAGGCGGGCAGGGTAGACGAAAACACCGCGGCCGCCCTCCAAGAGGCCCAAGCCGAAGTAGAGCAATCACGAGCCGAAGAAAAACAAGCCCGGAACCAAGCACGGGCCGAAGCAGCAGAACAGCCCCAGAGCCTGACCAACGAGCTATACTTAGCAAAGGAGAGCTTGGCAGAAGCCCGACAGGCCCAGCTGCTGGAAGAAGACGAGCTACAGGCACTACGCGCCACCCGCCAGAAGGAAAAAAAACGCGCAAGAAGAAAAGTAGCTCCGCCCAGCTGCTGGCCGAAGAAGAACAAGCGCGCAAGTGGAGGTAGGCCCGCCCCGATACCTTTATTGGTAGCCCCCAAAATCCGTTCCGAAAGTGTTTGGGTTTCGGCTGCCCCTTCCGGACGCCCGCTATACGGAGGCCACTGTTTGGCCCGCCGAAGCTGCCAGCGACCGCTCTGTTTCCTCGAGAGACCGATGGCTACCACGAGGCCTGTTTTTGCTGGGGCCGAGATTGGCTCTGGAGCGCCGCCTCGCTGGGCAACAGCCACAACATTTTTTTGCCGGGCATGCAGTAGTTGGAACATATCCAAATTTCAACTAGAGAACTGGAAACGTAGGGTATTGGGAACACATGTTTCTACTACAACCGACCAACATGGCACAGAAGTACGCATCCGAAAAACACATCGGCCTCCGCTCCGTGAGCGAGGGCACAGACCGCCACGTCCTGCTGCAGAACGTCTTCGAGGGCAACCTCGCTTCCGACATAGCGGAAGTGGACTACCTTTCAGCTGGCCGCCCGGTCGAGCTTTGCACCCAGCTGCAGCCAGTTTCCGACGACTTCGTCGACGACATCTACCTAACTCTGGGGCCTGCTCTGCGACACCCAGGTGTCCCACACTCGCGCTGGAGGGAGCGCCGTGTCGGCGGTCGGGGCAGTGGCGAAAGCTTTCCTCGCCAACATCCGTGTGCATGCGGCCTCCGCCGGACCCCAAGCAGCTCTGCACCTCCGCATCGTAGCGACCTGCCCCTACGAAGGGTGTGGCGGCTCTTTGTACCGCGGAACGGTCCTGGGGATCCGATACCAAGACCCCCACGTGTTGGAAGTCTACCGGGGGAAAAACCCAAACAGCCCAACACCAGCCGCCATTGTTGTGGTAAAACTCGCTGTCGCCGACAAACTAGTTGGAAGAACTCTTCGACAAGCTTCCCAAGTTCCGGGAGGACCTACGTCTGGACGGAGTGCGCCTTTACGCTTTGGATGCCACACAGGACTTCTCGGGGTGCCTGGATAGACAGGCGCTGCTGGACCACTTCGTGCAAAACCACGACTTCCTTCCATCAGACGTGTACAAGGAGGACATCCCAGACAGGATCCTTCCCAACGAGAGCGCCGTGGACACAAACTGTATGTCCTTCCTGCTCGGCAGCTTCCCGTGTGGCTCGCTGTGGGGCGGCAAGTACTACAACCAGCCAGAATGAGTGCCAACAATAATAGTGGAAACAAATGTCATATAGAGAAGAAAAGGCCTCGAATTAGCAGTTCTACTTCAAACGAAGGGAAGGAAGACGCCGCCATTGTGAAGCTAACTCTTATCGAGTATCAAGAACTTATCTCCAAGCTACTTATAATCGAAGACGAAGCAAATAATCGCGAAAAACGCATTCTACAACTTGAAAGTAGACTCGATGAAGCTCAACATGAAATCCACCAGTTAAAAGCAAACGCGGCTGAGTTTAAAACCTCCCTTGAGTTCACTCAGAGCGAGCACGATGAGATTGAAGACCGAATGACCTCATGCGAAGAAGAACAAGCAAATCAAGATAACGAGATAATTAAACAAGACATATACAGTCGTAGATGGAATATGATGTTCTACAAGATTGCAGAACGCCCAGATGAAGATTGCTCAACTCTGATTAGAAATGTTATAATCCACGAGTTTAAACATGGATGAATCAGCGGTCAACGATATAAAATTTTGCGCCATCCATCGCTTGGGAAAGCAAAGCCGAGGAAGATCAAGGCCTATAATTGCTCGATTCACTTGCCGCTCGGACAGGGAGAGAGTGTGGAATTTGCGATACAGGCTAAAAAACTCTCATGTCAGTATTGGGGAAGATCTACCGAAACGGATTCAAGAGATTAGACGAAATGTATTAGTCCCCGCGATGAAACGAGCAAGAAGAAACCCGCTAACCAAAGCAATGGTGACAGGAGACAAGCTAATTGTTAACGGTAGAGTATACTATCACTACAATATCCCCAGTGAATGGCTACAGGAAGATTTATCACGCCGTGAAGACCAGAGAACCTCAAGAGAAGAGAATGAACTAGAACCGGCACACTCTGTTGTTGCCAACGTGTGAGTAGAACTGCGACTTAAGAAGACGACTCTTTCATTACCTGAATTTGCTGAAAGTTTGTTACATGCACTTAAATATCTAACACAATTTAGCATTAGTCTTAAATGTTTTATTTAGAACTGTTATTCTAACAAGCGGAAAACCAACCTAAGTTAAAAACCTACAAGTTAAAAACCAGTTTAGCTCAGTCAATAAATACGCAGACTATATTTTCAATGTCTTGCGTTCCGGCCATAAGGGCCTTTTTTAGTATTGTAACCTTTGCGTTTTTTCTTACATTTTCGTTGCGCCAAACATGTTTATTTAAGTTTTGTTGTACTGCTTTCTGTACAGTAATTTATGCAATGTTTTATTCACGTTTAGATAAGAAATGTTCGCTTTGTTGTATGTTAAATGAAAAACTTCTACTTCTAAGAAACAAAAGCAAATATTTTTTTAAAGAAATTCTCATTTGCCCATCTTTTATAAAGATAACTTGTGAAAGAGACATACGACATAGGATTTTAACAAAAAGAAAGCCGTCAAAACAACATATTTGCTTTTGTGATAACACATACCCAGAATGAATGCAATTAATTCCTTAAACCTAAAGTGCCTATCGGTGAATACAAGAGGATTAAATAAATCGATTAAAAGGCGAGCGCTCTTTAGGTGGCTGCATCAGCAAAACCAAGACTTTATATTTGTTCAAGAAACATATAGTACAAAGGAATGCGCTAATGTTTGGGAAATTGAATGGGGCGGTAAAGCGTTATATAGTCACGGAACCAATCACAGTAAAGGTGTTATGACTTTAATAAATCCTAAATTAGATTACAAATTAGAAAAGTCAATACATGATAAAAATGGTAGGTTCGTGATTGCAGATATTATCCTGGATGATGAGCACGTTATATTAGTTAATATATACGCTCCAAATGATATTAATCAACAAATCGCTTTTTTTAAAGAACTCCAGGAACAACTGCAAGAATTTTCGCAAGAGAAAATTATAATCGGCGGGGATTTTAATTGCGCACTAACGCAAATTGACAAAGAAGGAGGGAATCCAATTACCCGCAAATCTTCAGTGATAAACGAGATTAATAGGCTGTGTAAATCATACAATCTATGTGATGTATGGCGCTCTTTAAACCCAAATGCGCAAAAATACACATGGAGAAACAAATCGTTTAAAGTTCAATGCCGTTTAGACTATTACTTAATCTCAAAAGATTTAATTAATCTTACAAATGAATGTAAAATTCATTACGCACCAAACACAGATCATTCCGCTATACAAATTTATTTAAAATCTGATGAATTAAAACAAAAAAGAGGGCCTGGATTTTGGAAATTTAACACTTCCTTACTAACAGATGAAAATTACATCTCTATTCTGCGTGAAAACTTGACCGTTTTTAAAAACAAATATAAAGATATTATAGACTTTGGATTAAAATGGGACCTAATTAAAATGGAGATTAGAGGCTTCACGGTTAAATTCACTAAAAACAAAGCGAGGAAAAAAAGAGACAAAGAAAAAGCCCTTTTAAAGAAAGTAAATGAACTAATGTTGGAAGCTGAAAAAAATCCAAACCATAAACAAACCTTAGAAGAACTTAATTCTACAAAAATGCGTCTTGAAAATATTATGCTACATAAAACACGTGGAACAATTCTCAGGAGTAAAGCCAGATGGCACGAACACGGAGAACGCAACACAAGATACTTCTACAACCTAGAAAAAAGAAATCATACCAGAAAATCTATCACAAAACTAAGATTACCTGATAACACGACAACAAGCAACCAATTTGAAATTTTAAAAGAAAAAAAACGTTTTTATGAAGTCCTCTACAAATCCAAAAACGTCAACATTGATGATTATGAAAATACAGATTTCTTTAACCCTGAAAACATAACTCCTTTAGAACAAAATGACCAAGCAGCTTGTGAAGGCCTTATCACTGAAAACGAAGCCCTCAAAGCCCTTAAAGATTTCGGGACAGAAAAATCACCTGGTACAGATGGACTGCCTGCCGAGTTATATAAATATTTTTGGCCAGAACTTCGTACCGCATTAACTGATAGTTTTAATTACGCATTTCGAACAGGTACTCTATCGATATCACAAAGGCGCGGTATAATATCTTTAATACCAAAAAAAAACAAAGACAAAACCCTGCTAGAAAATCTAAGACCGATATCTTTGCTAAATGTCGATTATAAAATTCTTACTAAAGCCATTGCAAAACGCTTAGAAAAAGTACTACCTAGGATCATAAATCCAGATCAAACAGGATATGTAAAAGGGCGTTATATTGGAGAAAATATCAGGCTCATACAAGACATTATGTATTATACTACAAAACAGAATATTCCAGGGATCGCTGTTTTCATTGACTTTCGAAAAGCTTTTGATACTATTGAATGGCACTATCTAGAAAAAGCTCTCAAACTATTTAATTTTGGCCCAGACTTATTAAACTGGTTTAAGATTTTTTGTAACAATATTTCAAGCTGTGTACTAAACAATGGTCATGCATCGTCGTTTTTTCGTTTAGAACGAGGAGTAAGACAAGGCTGCCCATTATCAGGTCTACTATTTATAATTGGTCTCGAGCTTCTTGCCAAAACTCTCAAAAATGATAACCTCATTAAAGGAATTAAGGTTGGCGAAAAAGAAATAAAAAAATCACAGTATGCGGACGATACTACTGTATTCGTCCGTGATCAAAATTCAATTATTCACCTTCTAAAAGTTTTAGAAGAATTTAAGTTTTGTTCAGGTTTAGAAATAAACTCAACCAAAACAGAAGCAATGTGGCTAGGTTGTTGGCAAAACAGCTGCGATACCCCTTTCGGATTTAAATGGCCACAGGAACCAATATGTGCTTTAGGTGTCTTTTTTTCATATGACACAGATCATGCTAACAAACTAAATTTTGATGATAAAATACACAACATAGAAAAAACGTTAAACGCTTGGAAAAGAAGAAAACTTACTTTAATTGGAAGGATTAATATAGTAAAAACATTAGCCTTATCCAAGTTAATTTATAATGCATCAGTTCTCACTATTTCCCAACATACAATAAATGAAATTAATACGCTAATATTTAGCTTTATATGGGAAAATAAACCACCAAAGATAAAAAGAACCACAATAATAGGAGAGAAAAAAAACGGTGGTTTAAAAATGATAGACTTCCAGATAATGGAAAAGGCGCTCAAGATCGCCTGGGTAAATAGGTTACAACAAAATAATGAAGCCGCCTGGAAATTTATACCTGAACTTGCACTAAGAAAACACGGTGGTCTCTCACTCTTAACTCAGTGCCAATATGATGTCAATTTGCTCCAATTAGACAATCTTCCACCTTTCTATTGTAATATACTAAAATATTGGCAAGATTATAAACATTTAATCCTTGAAGATGTAACGGACATAAGGAAAGAAATTCTATGGAACAACAAAAATATTTTAATTGACAGAAATTTGATCTTTTATATAGATTGGTATTCAAAAAACATATTTCGTATCCAAGACTTATTAAATGAAAATTTAAAATTTCTATCTCTTTCCGAATTTCAACATAAATTCAACTTTGTAGTACCGTTTACATTATATTACGGACTTATAAGTGCCATCCCATCAAATTGGAAAATTATTATAAAAACCACACTTACTCCTTTAAGGCAGACTGGAATTAAACCGCCACTCAAAACAAAAATTACTACACGAATTGCTTATGCAGCCATTCTTACTAGTAGTTTTGTCCCCCCAACAGCTGAAGGTAAAATCTTGCGATTTGGTTTTTCCAAAGAAGACATTTACAAAGTATATAAATTTCCTTTCTTAATTACAAAAGAAGTAAAACTATCAATGTTTCAATACAAAATAATTCATAATATTCTCCCAACCCAGGTTATGCTATTTCGAGCAAATTTGTGTGAAAGTGACATTTGTCAGCTGTGCGGTAAAGACAAGCATACCTTACTCCATATGTTTATACAATGCGAGGTTTCAGCTTCATTCTGGGTAACATTTAAAACGTGGTGGCATATCAAATGGCAACAACAGGTAAATTTAACTGAAGGTTTAATACTATATGGACAGCACGAAAATACAAAACACGAAAATATCTTAAATTATGTTATCCTTGTTGCAAAATATTTTATCTTTATCACAAATATAAATAATGGTAGCTTACGTTTTGACAGCTTTCTTGCTTTTTTCCAAAACAAATTAGAAGTTCTACGAGAAATATCCATAAGGAACAAAAAATTGTTATATTTCCAAAGCAACTGGGCAAAAATTATTTAATTGCAGTTTATCTCTGTTGTAGTCACCTCGAACTGTCTTTTTTTCTATCGTCATTCCTTTATTTTCGTTTCTGTATTGTTGTAAAATTGGAATGTTGTTGCGTAAATTGTAAGTGTAATATTAAAATAAAAATAATAATAATTGTCTGCAAGGTAGAGTGTGAAGGCGTCCAAGAAATGCTGGGCAACAACGTCGCCAACTACTGCAAGTACCCAGACGAGCGGCTTGGGGAGACGTTCTCCCACCCCGAGATACAAGCCCGCGGTATCTGTCGTATCGAGGTCTCTCTGTACGGCCTGCTGCCGGAAGAAGCCGGCTAGGACCCCGCGCGCTGGGCTCTGGCCCATGTGCTCGCCCTGTGGCGTCACCGCGAGGAGCCCCTCTTCTGGGTACAGCCGCTGGCAGCGCAGTGGACGGCTCTGGCGTCGGCCATCCACTACAACACCGTGATGCTATCGAAGAAGCTCGAGAATCCCATGCTGCTGCGGACTCTACAGCTCGGCAACACCAATATCAAGAACAAGGCTATACGGCTTGCCCTGGAACAGGCGCCCTAGTGCATATGCAGGCAACATTCTCGTCGACCAGAGGCTCTATAGCATCTCAGGCCACCCACACCTTCCGGGCTTCGTACTGGCAGCAGCTATGGCGGTGGGCTCGAAACATGGTAGAGCAGCACGGACAGCCGGCAGAGTGTCGGTATCCATGTTTCGGTATATATACTGTAGGAGAGGTTCCAATACAGCACCCTAAACAACGCCAGATTCCTCGGGAGGGAGGTCGACAGGCTTGGTGGCGCTCCAGAAAATGCGCCGCTCCCGAGGCCATCCGTGTTGCGTAGCAACTGCCAACATACTGACCACGCCCGAGGCCATCCACCACCCTTTGCCAACATAATAGCCGCGCCCAAGGCCATCCGTATTGCGTAGCAACTGGCCGCGCCCGAGGCCATCCGCCATTGCCCGCCAACATACTGGCCGCGATCTCCCTGCCACGCCCGCGCCCGAGACTTTGCAGCACGTGGATAGCCTCCCACCCTGCGCTCTTGTGCATGCCAAAGGGCATCGTATCGAGCCAAGGGTGTTGGGAACCCCCATCTGTGTTCGACCATACGAGCAAGGCGAGGGTGCCCCGTGTGGGTGGTCCGGCCCCTCGACTTGCTCGTGTGGTCGTCGGGAAGCCCTTCCCATTTGGCTGCGACGGGCACCACGAAGGATATCTGGGGCACAATCTCTCTCTAGGCTATCCGAGATCCATAGACGGCACAGGCCGTCCTATGCAGGTGCCTTCTATGGAGTCGTTCTACGTCTAGCTTCACGCGCAGTTGCGTACTTGTCTCCCTAGATTCCCAAGAAGCACTGCGCTAGGCCCTGCAAGAAGACCCCTAGACCGCAACGAGATATCTGCTGTGGTCGGCCCGTTGTCTTCTTGCAGGTCCTCGAGCAGTGCTTCTTGGGATTCTAGGGGGACCGAGTACGCAACTGCGCGGGTATCTCGGTCGACTGCAAGCAACTTCAATGTGGCTAGCTACGTGAAACAAGGCGCTAGCCAGGCTACAAAGCGTCCTGCTCCAAGAGACAATAGGTCCGCCACAGCAGATATCTCGTTGCGGGCTAGGTGGTCTTCTTGCAGGTCCTCGAGCAGTGCTTCTTGGGAATCTAGGGGGACCGAGTGCGCAACTGAGCGGGTACCTAGTTGTGGCGATGCATGCGTCTAGCTACCCGATGGCGGAACAGGTGGACCGCATCGGGAATAATTCTGTTGCCAGTATGGTCGAACACAGATGGGGGTTCCCAACAGCCTTGGCTCGATACGATGCCCTTTGGCATGCACAAGGGCGCAGGGTGGGTGGCTATCCACGTGCTGCAAAGTCGCGGGCGCGGGCGTGGCAGGGAGATCGGGCGCGGCCAGTATGTTGGCGGGGCGTGGCGGCTGGCCTCGGGAGCGGCCAGTTGCTACACAATACGGATGGCCTTGGCCGCGGCTAGTACGTTGGCGAAGCGTGGTGGATGGCCTGGGGCATGTCCAGTATGTTGGCAGTTGCTACGCAACACGAATGGCCTCGGGCGCGGCTCATTTTCTGGAGCGCCACCAAGCCTGTCGACCTCCCTCCCGAGTAATCTGGCGAACGTGGTTGTCTAGGGTGCTGTATTGGACCCTCTCCTACCGTATATATACCGAAACATGGATACCGACAAAGCTCGCCGCGAGGCAACTCTGGCGGCTGTCCGTGCTTCTCTACCATGTTTCGAGCCAAAGACCATAGCCAGGAACAGGAAATGGATGCAGGAGGCGGTAGAATGTTCCCCGGATACGGCGAGGTGGGAGCGAAGTATGCAAATCTTCAGTGATAAACGAGATTAATAGGCTGTGTAAATCATACAATCTATGTGATGTATGGCGCTCTTTAAACCCAAATGCGCAAAAATACACATGGAGAAACAAATCGTTTAAAGTTCAATGCCGTTTAGACTATTACTTAATCTCAAAAGATTTAATTAATCTTACAAATGAATGTAAAATTCATTACGCACCAAACACAGATCATTCCGCTATACAAATTTATTTAAAATCTGATGAATTAAAACAAAAAAGAGGGCCTGGATTTTGGAAATTTAACACTTCCTTACTAACAGATGAAAATTACATCTCTATTCTGCGTGAAAACTTGACCGTTTTTAAAAACAAATATAAAGATATTATAGACTTTGGATTAAAATGGGACCTAATTAAAATGGAGATTAGAGGCTTCACGGTTAAATTCACTAAAAACAAAGCGAGGAAAAAAAGAGACAAAGAAAAAGCCCTTTTAAAGAAAGTAAATGAACTAATGTTGGAAGCTGAAAAAAATCCAAACCATAAACAAACCTTAGAAGAACTTAATTCTACAAAAATGGGTCTTGAAAATATTATGCTACATTAAACACGTGGAACAATTCTCAGGAGTAAAGCCAGATGGCACGAACATGGAGAACGCAACACAAGATACTTCTACAACCTAGAAAAAAGAAATCATACCAGAAAATCTATCACAAAACTAAGATTACCTGATAACACGACAACAAGCAACCAATTTGAAAATGCCTGGGGCATGTCCAGTATGTTGGCAGTTGCTACGCAACACGAATGGCCTCGGGCGTGGCTCATTTTCTGGAGCGCCACCAAGCCTGTCGACCTCCCTCCCGAGTAATCTGGCGAACGTGGTTGTCTAGGGTGCTGTATTGGACCCTCTCCTACCGTATATATACCGAAACATGGATACCGACAAAGCTCGCCGCGAGGCAACTCTGGCGGCTGTCCGTGCTTCTCTACCATGTTTCGAGCCAAAGACCATAGCCAGGAACAGGAAATGGATGCAGGAGGCGGTAGAATGTTCCCCGGATACGGCGAGGTGGGAGCGAAGTATGCTGCGCTTCTGCTGCCAGTACGAAGTGCGGAAGGTATACCGAAAGGAGAGGGTGGCCTGCGATGCTATAGAGCCTCTGGTCGACGAGTATGTTGCCTGCATATGCGCTAGGGCGCCTGTTCCAGGGAAAGCCGCATAGCCTTGTTCTTGGTCTTGGTGGTGCCGAGCTGTAGAGTCCGCAGCAGCATGGGTTTCTCGAGTAGGGGTGGGTAGGCTTGGTTTTCGGCTTCGGCGAAGGTGTTGGAAACGTACAAGCGTCCTTGCATCTCGAATGCGTACTTCTGCATGCCGCGGTACGTGTACCGGCCAATAGCTTCCACATGGATCTCGCTGTCCGGCGGGAGGGCTTCGAGATTCGTACAGTCTTTGTTTTTTGGGTCGAGGAGCACGCGCATCTGCTGTGCGCGGTCGTGCTGGCGAAGCGCCTCGTCGGCGGTTTGCACTTCTAGGTGTGCGGCCTCTTCGGCGTCGCGCATGGCCTGGAGCTGCTTGCAGACTGTGTTGGGTGCGTGGAAGTTTGCTAGTTTGGCTCTACGATAGCCGTGGGGGCCGAACGGCGCGTCGAACCCCTCGAGGACGAAGGAGAGCGGCGCGTATCTCTCTTCGCAAATGTGGAATGGGTATCGGCTGGCGGGTCTCGGAGGATAGCTCGTATATATCCTGGGGTCTGATAGGATCTTGGCCAAGTCCGAGGGGGCCCAACATAGCATCGGCGCTTCCGTGGAACATCCTGGATGTGGGGCCGACACCGCCAGAATCGTGCTGTCGAACGATCTGCTGGAAGTGGGGGGGCAAGTTCTGGAACCCCAACACCTGGATGCGCGCCGGCTCGAAGGGCTGGCTTTGGTCCGTCCATAGGTCGAGTATCTTCTGCGAACTCTCCTAATGTGGAAATCGCGGCTAGCCGCCTCGAAAGGCTACCGATAGTGTCCGACCTTCTCTTCGAAGGCTTTCTTCCGCGACTCCAGCGCTTCCATCTGTCTGCGCGTAGAAGCGCGGCGGTCGACGAACTCCTGTCTCTGGGCGTCTTTGGTCTCCTGGGCCTCTTCCCTTTGGCGCGCGATGGTGTCTCGCCAGTTGTTTTCCAGCTTTGCTAGACGGTCGCAGGTCGATAGCAGGCATACTTCCCGGGCGGTGGGAACCTCTTCGATAGGAAAGGGCAGCAGCCTGCGGTTTCCTTGCCAGACGTCCCGATTCCACCTCCAGCGCACGAACTCGGTGTCTGCCAATGGCCGGGAGCCCGCGGCTGGCTCCGGTTCTGCGCCGTTGTGTCGCGCGAAAGGGGCCTTGCTGCACGCTCGGAAGGTCTCTCCCTCCAGCTTCGAGGTCCGGAGCGTGGTGTGGACCCTCGTCGTCTTGGTCTATGACTACGGCGTGTATTGGTAGCGCCACGAAGCCGAAGGCGGACACCCACAGCGGTAGGTAGCTATTTTCGAGGACTTCGAAGTTTTGGCCCTGGTAGGTTTTGTATACCCCGCAGAGGTACCTGGTGCCTGTGTCCCCCCAGTAGATTGCATAAAGGGTTTTGGTTTGCTTCGATAGCAGCACGGTGTTGCAGTGGATGGCCGACGCCAGAGCCGTCCACTGCGCTGCCAGCGGCTGTACCCAGAAGACGGGCTCCTCGCGGTGGCGCGACAGGGCGAGCACGTGGGCCACATCT
Organism: Actinernus sp. WN-2022; assembly: GCA_030867875.1. Lineage (NCBI taxonomy): Eukaryota > Metazoa > Cnidaria > Anthozoa > Actiniaria > Actinernidae > Actinernus > Actinernus sp. WN-2022. Next base: position 41,982,886 of record JAOWCC010001368.1, read on the forward strand.
CCACGCGCGGCGTCCAAGCGGGCTTCCTCCGGCAGCATGCCGTACAGAGAGACCTCGATACGACAAATGCCGCGGGCTTGTATCTCGGGGTGGAAGAACGTCTCCCCTAGCCGCTCCTCTGGGCACTTGCAGTAGTTGGCGACGTTGTTGTCCAGAGTTTATTGGAGGCCTGCACACTCTACCTGGTAGACAAACTTGTTGTAGTACTTGCCGCGCCACAGGAAGAACAGACAGCTTTTTCCCACGGCGCTCTCGTTGGGAAGGATCCTGTGTGTGATGTCCTCCTCGTACACGTCCGGTGGAAGGAAGTCGTGGTTTTGCACGAGGTGGTCCAGCAGCGCCTGTCTATCCAGGCACCCCGAGAAGTCCTGCGTGGCATCCAAAGCGTACAGGCCCACGCTGTCCAGACGTAGGTCCTCCAGGAACTTGCGAAGCTTGTCGAAGACTTTTTCCAGCTGGATGTCGGCGACAGCGAGTTTTGCCACCACAATGGCGGCTGGTGTTGGGCAGTTGGGGTTTTTCCCCCGGTAGACTTCCAACACGTGGGGCTCTTGGTGTAGGCTCCCCAGGACCGTTCCGCAGTACAAAGAGCCGCCACGCCCTTCCTAGGGGCAGGTCGCCACGATACGTGCGTGCAGAGCTGCTGGGAGTTCGGCGAACGCCGGTAGCGCACGGATGTTGGCGAGGAAAGCTTTCGCCACTATCCCGGCCGCCGACACGGCGCTCCCTCCAGCGTGAGTGTGGGACACCTGGGTATCGGAGAGCAGGCCCCAGAGGTAGATGCCGTCGACGAAGCCGTCGGAATCTGGCTGCAGCTCGGTGCGAAGCTCGACCGGGCGGCCAGCTGGAAGGTAGTCCACTTCTGGTATGTTGGAAGCGAGGTTGCCCTCGAAGCCGTTCTGCAGCAGGACGTGGCGGAATGTGCGCTCGCCCACGGTTCGGAGGCCCATGTCTTTTGCGGATGCGTACTTCTGTGCCATGTTGGTCGGTTGTAGTAGAAACATATGTTCCCAATACCCTACGTTTCCATTTTTCTAGTTGGAAGTTTGGATATGTTCCAACTACTGCATGCCCGGCAAAAAGTGTTATGGCTGTTGCCCAGCGAGGCGGCGCTCCAGAGCCAATCTCGGCCCCGGCAAAAACAGGCCTCGTGGCAGCCATCGGTCTCTCGAGGAAACAGAGAGGTCGCTGGGAGCCTCGGCGGGCCAAACGGTGGCCTCCGGATCGCGGGCGTCCGGAAGGGGCAGTCGAAACCCAAACACATTGGGAGCGGATTTTTGGGGCAACCAAAAAGGTATCGGGGCGGGCCTACCTCCTCATGCGCGCTTGTTCTTCTTCGGCCAGCAGCTGGGCGGAACAACATTTCTTCTTGCGCGTTTTTTTCCTTCTGGCGGGTGGCGTGTAGTGCCTGTAGCTCGTCTTCGGCCAGCAGCTGGGCCTGTCGGGCTTCTGCCAAGCTCTCCTTTGCTATGTATAGCTCGTTGGCTAGGCTCTCGGCCTGTTCTGCTACTTCGGCCCGTGCTTGCTCCCGGGCTTGTTTTGCTTCGGCTCGTGCTTGTACAACTTCGGATTGGGCCTCTTAGAGGGCGGCCGCGGTGTTTTCGTCTACCCTGCCCGCCTCGGTCTTCCACTCTTGTAATTTTCGAATTGTCGCGTGCTGCAGTTCCGCGAGATTGTCGTATTCGACTTCTAGCTCGATAATTATATTTGTATCTGCTTCGTGCCGTTGCTGGCTTTCCTCCAGGGTCGCCCGCAGCTGGTCGGCTTCGGTCTCTAGCTCGAGAATTCTATTTGTTGCGTAGCGCGCTTCGCCTGCTAGGATATCGGCGCTTGGCTTGGTGGGCGCGCTGGCGCTTGGTTGGGCGTTTGGGCTTGTGGTTTCGTTGGCGGGCGTGTTGGCTTGCGGCTGTTCCAAGCCTTGCCGAATACGAAGAATCCGCTGTTCGCCTATACCATATTTCTTTTTCGCCGCGGGTATTCCAATCTCGCCCGAGGCGACGTGACGAATGGCCTCTCCCGACAGTTGCGTTTTGCTGGGCATATCTATGCTTGTATGTCCCTACCTATCCCCACTTGTCCAATCGGGGTGTCCCTACCCTGGCACTTTTCGCGGGCTGGGGCGCCCGAGGCGATGTGCCGAATGGCCTCTGCCGACAGTTGCGTTTTGCTGGGCATCTCTATGCTTGTATGTCCCTACCTATCCCCACTTGTCCAATCGGGGTGTCCCTACCCTGGCCCTATTCGCGGGCTGCGGCTCCCGAGGCGATGTGCCGAATGGTATCTGCCGACAGTTGCGTTTTGCTGGGCATCTCGATGCTTGTATGTCCCTACCTATCCCCACTTGTCCAATCGGGGTGTCCTTACCCTGTCCCCATTCGCGTGCTGGGGGTTGTGTCCCGACGCCGTCCATTGTTCAGAGAACAGTGTGCTGGTGTGTGTCCCTTGTTCGGAGAACAACAATCTTCTTTTATTACCATATAAATTGAATGCTACATTTATTATTTTGTTTTAAAAAGTACAAGGGTACTGACAACCCGAAATAACCTAAAGGTTAAAAATGCCAGGTTGTCAGCTTGCATATTGAAAATTATATTTTTGGTCGGGCACTCATTTACACACACACACACAACACACAAAAAGCATAATAGGACAAATAGCAAAAATCATACCAGTAAACTACTCATATAATATAATTATTAATATGAAAAACTGAGAAAATATCAAACAACTATCCCACTCAAATAGTAATTAGTTGCAAAACAGTGATATTATCTCAATGTCATTTATGTGAAGAGAATTGACTAATATCTTGTTCAAGTTCGTTTTATTTTGCACTATTTCTTTTAAAGATAACTACACAAGAAAATAATTGTAGAAAGAAAAAGAGAGGTACGGTAATAATAAAATAGTTTTGAATTTCAAGAATGTGCATAGAGGTCAAAGGAGCCATAGGCTTTCTAGTTGACCTCTATCACAAGAAAAATAAATGAGGATATTTGGAGCACAGAAAATACATAAATATCTATTGTACAAATTTTCTTGGGTGGTAAGCGGCTAGAATTAATACTAATAGGAAGAAGAATTTATTTACAATATTGATACATAATTATATGGAGACGTTGACAATATATTTATATATATGCAAAGAATAAAGATGGTATGAATATATTAAGTCGATCTTAGTTATTGTTCTATATTTACAATTTTACACAGTAACTTAGGCCTGGTTTTCAAGTAAAAATAATTTGTATTGTTTTTTAAAACTATTGTGTGGGAGGGATTTTATTTCTAACGGTATTTTTTCCCATAATCGTGATGCAAGAGATTTAAATCTCGATAGACCATAATTAGTTCTGGAAGCTGGTCTGTATAAGTTTTGGTTAGTAGCATATCTAGTATTATAATTATGAATATCAGTTGCAGAGGGGACTAAGTCGGAAAAAACAGGTGGTACACCTATTTTAACATATTTTATTTTGTGAACAAGAGTGGAGATTTTCAGATTAAAGGCATTGACAAGTTTTAGAATTTGCAAAATTCTATAATATGGGGTGGCATTTTCAAATTTGCTAGCAAAGAAAATGCAGCGAACACATTTATTTTGCTTTGTTTTAATTTTACTTAGTCTAGTCTTGTAATAAGGGTCTGTTTTAGTTTTGCCTTAAATGATGAAATAGTGGAGAGCTTTATGTCTTCATTAATGGTATTCCATACCGTGGGGCCTTGGAATCGAATATTAAATTTTCCATAGTTTGTTCTTGCGTTGGGAAGATAGTCAGACTGTTTTTCAGGGTGCCTTGTATTATAACTGTGAATCTTATCTACTTTAGTGAAAAAAGACTGGAACACAGAAGGTAATAGCTGATTATGAAATTTATACATGAAGATGGCAATAAGAAAAGTAACGAGATCAAGGAATTTAATTATTTCAAGAGACTTAAATAGAGGGCTAGAGTGATGATCAAAACTTGAGAATGTAATAACACGGATAGCTTTTTTTGCAAAATAAATATTGGATTGATAGTAGATTCGTAGGTATTTCCCCAGACAATCAATCCATAAATCAGAAAAGGATATACTAAAGCATAATATAAACTTAACAAAGTCTCTTGGCTAACATAATGGCGGATTTTGCTGAGGATTCCAACACTTCTCCTAATCTTTTTCACAACACAGTCAACACGCTTTTTCCAACTAAGATTAGAATCTATCATTATGCCTAAGTATTTGATACAATATTCTCTCTTTAACTGTCTGTCATTGATTTTAAGCTTGAAATTAAGACTTTGTACCTTCTTTTGTGGTGGATGAAAGATTACATAGTTTGACTTTCCTATGTTAAGAGATAATCTATTAGCACATAGCCAGGTCTGGACATTACTTAGTTCATTATTTATAGTTGCTTCAAGTTCTGAAATATTTTTATGTTCACAAAATAGGTTGGAATCGTCAGCGAACAGGTGAAAGTCAAACAAACTTGAGCTATTATTAAAGTCATTTATATATAGCAAAAAGAGCAATGGCCCTAGAACAGACCCTTGTGGAACTCCGCATGTCACGTTGCACTGTGATGATGTAACTGAGTTCACTGTGACAACTTGTCGTCGATTGCTGAGATAAGAAATAAACCATTATTTGGCTGTGCCTCGAATACCGTAATGCTCCAGTTTCTTTATCAAAATATTATGGTTGACGGTATCAAATGCTTTGCTAAAATCTAGGAATATTCCACAGGAGTAGTTCCGATTATCAATTGCTCTCTGTATTTTGTCTATTATACAGAGAACTGCCTGATCTGTACTATGTTTGGATCGAAAGCCAAATTGCTTGTTAAAGAATATATTACATTTTTCTAGGAATTTAATTAGCCTATTATACATAAGTCTTTCTAAGAGCTTATTAAAAATAGAAAGCAAAGAAATTGGACGATAGTTGGACAGGCAAGTTTGTGATCCCTTTTTATATACTGGAAAAATATTTGCTAGTTTAAAATCAGTAGGGACTATGCCAGTTGAAAATGAAATATTGAAAATAATCTCTAATGGTTTAGAGATAACAGATTTGAGAAGTTTGAGTATATCAATAGAAATACTGAATGGGCCTACAGCCTTTCCACTTTTTAAATTAGATATTTCATCTTCTATTTCATAACTTGTGGTGGGAAAAATATAAAAGCTGTTGCTTATTGGCCTGTGGAGATATTCCACGGGGCTTTTATTCACTCTAGGTATTTCATTTTCTAGCTCTTTTCCAACATTAGCAAAATAGTTATTGAATGCATTAGCAATATGCTTAGTGTCAGTAATTTCTTTGTTATTTACTGAAATTTTAATAAACTTTTGGCTAGTAGTAGGCTTAAAATGTATTATCTGTTTGATGCCTTTCCATATCTTTTTCCCATCACTAATATTATCAAAGAAATATTGGTTATAATACTGTTTTTTTGCTTATCTTTAGTAAATGATTTAATTTATTTCTATAAAATTTAAATCTGGTATGGTAGTAAATAGATTTAGTCTTAATATATTTCTTATATAGATTGTTTTTAACATGTACATATAGACATTCTTAAAACAGGGGTTATCCATGGTTTGGATTTCAGTTTCAGCTCCCTCCAAAATAATTGTTTCACTGGTATGTGTCTATTTATGACACTGGAAACTTCTGAGTAGAAAGAACTGAACATAGTAGTAGGATTAGAATCAGATGCAAATACATCTTGCCAGTCTATTGATTGGATCTCACTAATCAAAGCCTGCTGGTCAAGAGTAGAATAATCTCTTTTATATAGTTTAACATTGCATGGAAGCCAAACACATTTGTTGAAAATTAAGAAATTAGGTAAATGGTCTGAGAGGTCATATACTATATTTCCACTTATTGTAAAGTGTTCTAGAGAATTGAAAAATATATTGTCAATTAAAGTTGCTTAGTGATCCGTAATTCCTGTTGGTTGCAATATTTGGGGTTGAAAGTAGGATGAACCTAAAATATTGAGAAGATCATCAGTTTCTTTGTGGGATTGTACATGCAAGAGATCCAAATTAAAATCTCCCATGACTGTACAAAATTTACTACCACAGTTTATTTTATCAATTGTCGAACTAAGATATTCTGTAAATTTATTCAGATCACCATTTGGATGCCTGTAGATTACACCACAAAGTAAATTGGAGTGGCAGGTATTCTGTACTTCAATTCACAGGGCTTCAAAATCTTCAGTAGTTTTTGTAAATTCAGGCAGGATAGTAAAGTCTATATTATTAGAGATATAAAAAGCAACACCCCCAGCATTAGAGCAACTAGGCTGGTAAATAAAAGAATATCCGGGCAAATCAGTGTTTGATATAGGTGATTGGTCTATCTTAATTTTTGTCTCAGTTAAGCCAATCAGAGAAAATGGAAAATATAATTCTGAAATCATATCTACCAAGCTATCAAAATTTGCCGAAAGGCTTCTGATATTACAATTGATTACTGAAAAGGTTTCACCACTGGAAAAACACTCAGCTATGTCATAATTGCTATGAAAGTCATGGGTGCTATAATATGAAAAATTATCATCTGTAGGCATGTTTAGATCAGCATCAAGGCCAGTGAGATGAGAAATATTACTCCCAACAGGAGAAGTAATACTTAATCTTGGATGGGACTGAGATAATTCATTGGCCTTGGCAGTAGCTTGGGAGGCACTATTGCCATCACTATCAGAACATTTAGAACAATGCATTAAGCAATCATAAATATGATGTGCATAACCTGGTTACTTATCTATCTTGGATGGATCTTTACAAGATCATCCTTGCTCTTGATATAGAACACTTGGGTGTCCTTGTCTTCTCGCAGGAATATTTTACCATTGTTAGTCCAAATAAACATGAACTTCATATCCTTCTTTGCTGTGAGGCACTCCATAAACAGCTACCGATTCTTCTCAGTGAGGCTCTCTGCCAGATATATGTTGTTCTCCACGGGGTATCCAAGCTCAAGAGTTGTTTTGTCCCTCAAATTCCTCCTCGCTCCGTACAGACGATCCTTGACAACTCGCCTTGTAAATTTCACTATAATCGATGGGGTAATCGATGGCTTACTGATATGATGGTGTGTGTCCCTTGTTCGGAGAACAGTGTGCTGGTGTGTGTCCCTTGTTCGGAGAACAGTGTGCTGGTGTGTGTCCCCATCTGTGTGTCCGGAGTGTTGGTGTGGATCGTCTTCCAATGGGTCCGATCCCAAAAATGGTAGCCGAAACTGTGGTAGTCCCGATCAAAAAATGTGCTATACTATCGCGGAAACAGAGCGGTCGCTTGGAGCCTCGGCAGGCCAAACGGTGGCCTCCGGATAGTGGTAGCTGAAAAGGGGTAGTTGAATCCTAAAACACATTGGGAACGGATTTATAGATAGGCCCGGGCTGCAGCCCGTTTGCTTACATACAGAATTGCCCTAATTCTCCATGTACGCCGCGGCCCGTTTGCCCACATACAGAATTGCCCTAATTCTCCATGTACGCCGTGCCCTATGTGCTCGACATATACGGGTCGCTACCTCGCGGATATACACTCGGCGGCGGCTCGCATGGGTACCTTTTCGAGGGGGGTGGGGGGCTCGTTCGTCCCGGCGGGGCGTCCGGGCGGAGGTGGTATCTGTTTACTCCCGGCTATACTTCTCCTTGATATACTTAGAATTGTGAATGCCTTTAACCTTAAAATCTCTACTCTTATACATAAAATGAAATATGTTAAAACAGATATTACCCTAGCCTTTGCTGAATTAATCCCATCTGTTTCAGAAATCCATAACTATAATACTAGAGATGCTTTAAATAAGAATCTATACAGACCAGCTTCTAGGACAAACTATGGCTTATCAAGATTCAAGACCCTTCCATCAAGAATATGGGGAAAAATCCCTATGAAAATTAAAAACTTATCACATAGTGGCTTTAAAAAAGAATACAAACTGTTCCTACTTGACAGCCAGCTATAATATTAATATTATTTTCATAAAGTTGGCATATATGACAACAAATTCTTGAGAAACTTATTTACAGTGTTAGTATTGTTATAGTACTTAGTAATAGTACTATAATTAAGTATTAGTACTATAATTAACATATTATCAAAATTAGCATTAGATTATTATATTCATGGAATTATGAAACTTGAGAAACATTAAGATTATTATTATATTTATGAAATGATTTATATGTAAACTAATTATTTCAATATTGACTTTCGTATTATTAGCACCCTTTTCCTCTGCTCGTATTATTTACAGTATCAGTATTGTTACAGTACTTAGTATTATAATTAGTATTAGCATTAGAATAATTAACATAAGTATCAACATTAGTATTAGGATTATTATATTCAAGAAATTATGAAACTTGAGAAACATTAGAATAAGGATTATTATATTGATGAAATTATTTGTATGCAAACTAATTATTGCAATATTTATTTTCGTATTAGCAACACCCTTTTCCTCTGCCCTTTTTCTTATTTCTTTTGTATAATTCCTCTGGAATCTTTGCTCTCAATTTCTCCTCTGCACTTTTTCCTATTTGTATAATTCTTCTTTTTTCTCTCTCGATTATTATACCTATGGTAGTGATCAACTCGAAAGCCTAGTGGCTACTTTGACCACTACGCACATATAACCTAGCTCATAAAAATTAATAGCTTATATTGTCATTTCTTTTTCCTACATATTTGTAAATTTTATTTTAAAAAAAGGAAAACATTGTGCAAAAAATAAATGAATCTGAAACCATGCGTTTCAACATTTCTTATTACACATTCGTTACATAATTCATTACACATCGGCCAATGAGGAGTCTCGTTTCAGGTCACGTGGTAATACATGGAAACCAGGAGTAGTACGCAAATTTGCATATTTGCTGTATTTGGAAACAATTTAAAAATGCAGGAAACAAACAAATTAGTTTGAACAAATGTTGTACCGATGTTGAAGAGATGTTGACAGTTAACTAAAAATTAGCACGGCACGTATGAAAAGTGAGTTTCCATTAAACAACATGTTTTGCTTGCAGACCACTAATAAAAAACAGTTTGACTTCTTTTGTTTGTTCGGTAACAGTAACAAAGCTTAGAAAAGAAAATACCCTAAATATCGTATCCCTACTTATTCTGTTGAAAAAAACATTACGTTAGGTATAGAAGTTCAGCTCAATCGGTCACTGTCTAAATCGAGTTTCCTTTCCGATCTGGTATGGCTTCGTACGGAGAAATAATAGCGTACAAAGAACGACATGAGTATCCAGGGGCCAATAGCAAAATAAATGGTTAAATTTGTATCTTATAAGTGTGGTCATGTTCTTCCCAGACGTGTAAAATACATGAGAACAAGTGTTTGCCTCAGATGAGATGGTGGTAGTGGTAAACTGTATATTTAAATTGTCACGCTAGACTCATCAACAAAAGCTGGCTTCCACAAGGAGCGTGTTTCAAATTAACTAGGATCACAGATAAGGCTTAGAAAAGCCACGTTTTTAAGAGTCCCAACGATATCACCGTGGAAACTCTCTCAGCCAATATAACGTGTTTCCCCCAGGGGCAAGTTCACTCAGACACTTGGTCAAAGCCGACGATCACTAACGAGGAATGCCGAGATGCTATAAGAGCTAGCAATAAAACGTGACCAACTCTTGTTTGTACTGTAACTTAAAATTGCTGTCTTTTTTTCAGCGTCTTCAATACACCGCTGCACCTTTTCTAGTGGATTGTGTCCTGGCTGGAATATCGTGGAGAATTCTACGAGGTGGAACTGGACGTCTGGTAGCTAACACAAATTGTTTATTCTATTTTCAACGTTACTTTCATTCTAGACGAGACACCATACTCTCTTTCCTTTCTTATTTCTTTTCTCTTTTCGCACTGACTTTGTTTATTCGCTCTGCTGAGTTCAGATAAGAATGTGTAATGCACATCAGCTGGGGCAGAGTGGCATCGAGTAGTTGGCGAAGAAAACGTGTTTGTTTCTCTAGTTTCGATTCATTTAATGATTTACATTGATCTTTATTTTAATAGTCTATAGTTTCTCTCCACTTATTTAAGCGGCGGTATTAATACTTCTCACACATCAAGCTATTCATGACATATCGGCCTATGGAAAGTGGACTGTATTGTTATCTACTTCATGAAACACTTTTCAATTATGCTTACGTTGTACCCTCAATGTTTTCAGACTCAATGTCCTGCTACTTGCATAATTAAACGTGTGGTATGTATCTTGTTTATACATCACCACGTGATCAAAATCGACAATGTATGAGGTACATTCGTCTAAAAGGATACGAAGCGTACAGATAAAACAGTTATAATAGTTATTGTAAATAAAGTAACAAAAAATAGATATTTATATATAATTAAAAGTCAGATACTCTGTCTATTATTATTAAAGTGCCTAAAATTCGGAAAATAAGTTGATCTCATTTGAAAATCCTTTTCAATTAAAGGCGCTGTGTCACGGTACTGCGCATGTTAGAGTGTCCAGACTTTGAATTTACAGCCGTATTGTGTAACATCAATTGCCGAAAACGCCATACTATATTGGATGACAGCCGTGATTCACAGATTGTATTTTTGCACACAGTATATGGCGAGTTTGGCAACGATTTTATTCTTCCTACATCCAAGATAAAAAGCAGTAAAGAATGGTTAAATATATTTCATTACTTGCTTGCATTTTTTGCTATTTCTAGTCAGAAACAGTCCGAATTTTACAAAAGTGAAGTCGCAAGCTGCCTGCGTATTTATATAAATTAAAACAATCAAAATAACATTTTATCGATGTTTTGGTTATCATTATATTTTACATCATAGGATAGCTGTGAGATTGTTCACGGAACGTTGGGCCTAAACGAAAAGGATATAAACCGGCTGCACGGTTTTGCTCGCTGCAGCTCAAGAGCGAGAAGATAGCCAGGGAAGTCGGTATCGTATTGATGTTGAAAATATCAATGCCATATCATAATGACTTGAAAAGGTGCCATATGTTTCGTGAACTCTACTGGATATGCAAAACCTCTTCGCTTCTGGTTTCTTGCTTTTTTCGGCCGCTGTATTCGGAGTACTCGGTGGCGGTCTTGCCCGCCGGTAAGCAGCCCTTATGCTTTTTGTTTTAGTTGTGTTGCAGTCCGTAACGACGACTTTTGAATAAACAAATACCTAAAACTTATTTAAGGACATCTTGCATTTCCATAAATGACGAATGGAGGCTAGGATGAGTTCAAAAGAACGCAGATGGTAGTCGATTTCAATTTGGCTATTTCATGCACCGCTCTGATAATTTCTTTCCGGGGTAGACCGTAATTGACAAATCATCAGTTTGTCACACATGCGCAGTACCGTGACATAGCGCCTTTAAGGAAGGGTTGCGTGTTCCGTTTGTCGATATCTCATCTCGTCATATTCAGGTTTTTTGCAATATACAAATGAGATAAACTGTGACGTCATTTCACGGACAGAAGGCTGCAGACAAATCACAAAATGAAGAATATATCTACAAATACTGTGTAAAAACCAGTGACACTTTGAACATGTGTGGTTCTAAGTGAAAATACACAAATACACATGACTGTGCTAAGTATGACGTTGCCATGGAAACACTCTTGACCCAGGCTTCTTCCGTACCGAAATACAATTTCGCAATTTCTCCTTTGTTAAATACAATTTACTTCTGTGAGCGCATCAGGCAATTTGGAACAATGTATGCATTGTATGTGAGTGGTTTAAAGCAAATTATTTTCTATCACGGAAGCAGGAATTGCAATTTAATCTTCAAGGTGGAAATGAGCCTGGGGCCAAGAGTGTTTCCGTGGCAACTTCATACTTAGCACAGTTATGTGTATCTTCCTTAGTATCACACAAGTACAAAGTCTCAATTGTTTACTTACTATTTGCAGAGCTATTCCTCGTGTTTGTGATTTTGTCTCCAGGATGTGCCCATCAAATGACGTCACAGTACGTCTCATTTTCATAATGCGAAAACCTGAATATCTCTGGAACGAATTTTTTTTTGACAAACGGAAAACGCTACCATTTCTCGTTTTAAAAGCGTTTTCAGATCAGATCAACTTAATTTTCGATTCGTAGACACTTTAAAGAACATGTTACCTTGAAAGTACATCATTTGTTATATCACAACCACTTTAACGGCTTGTTTTCGCGTGAGCACAAACGACAACTATTCGTAATATTAAATATTGACAGTTGTGAAGCAAAGTGTTCAACATGTTTGATGTTTCATTTTATTTTACACTGATTCAAGAATACGGGAATAAGAAACAATATAAGACCAGTTATAGAAGATAGATAGGTATAGTAAGTAAGAAAAACAGTGATTACTGCTCAGTGATCGAAGTTGCCGTAAAGATTTCGAGTTGGTCTCGTTATAACGTCTAAGTACATGTTGAATTATCTCAAAACTAAAAGCATAACAACATCAAATGGCCCAATTTTTTGTAGTACGTAAAACTGCTCAGCTACTATTTATGTGAGTATTTATAACTAGTGCTTTACGTTTAATAAAATTCAAACATCTACCGGTTATTAGGGCACGTAAACATATGTAGCGGTTGGCTTCCATGTCGTCTTTTTCGCTGGATAAGGTTACATGCACTCTATCTTTATCAACTATTTCTTTAACGTACTATATGAGACAACTTCAATATTTTCCAAATTCTGCAACACACTAGTATCTTAACCAGATAGGGTGGCAGGTTGACAACTAACGTGACAACGTTTTATTTGCCTTCCTGCTTTCGATAGTTAAGCAATACAACATCATCATTTAAAAACTATAATTTATCCTTGCATTCATAATTTATATGTTTCCCCAGTTAATGGCATTTTATTGCTTGTTTTCTTTATGTCATGACAATCTGATGTGCCTGTGGAGTGTGAAGCTGTACTTTCGAAAGTTTTAATGGGTTTTGAGCTATAATACATGTACAAAACATTAAATTACATGTGAACTAAAATGAGGTAATTAGTGTAGTCTAAACCCGGTTTGTAGCAGTCTATCAGCCCTATGTTTATAACGTTATCTATTGGTTGTTTCACATGTTAGTTTCAGGAGGATTTGTGCAACTCAGCGGCGAGGGTGTAGCATCCCTTGAGTTTTCATCTCTACCCTGGATAACAACCTATAAACGTATCAGTTTATGTTTAGAGTTTTCGTTACTTCTCCCAACGAACTCTTCCTCCAGGCTTGATGTGTACAGTGTAGGAATTATCCATGACCAAATATGGAGTATGTCTGGGTATCATGGAACCACGTGGTTACACGCCAGGGCACCTATCAAGGCTGAAACCAAGTTCAAAGTAATAAATATATGTTTTATAAATTGTCTTAATGAAGTTATCTTCCTATTACCATCATGGTCATAATTATCATTACAATCGTTAAGTACTATTTCGAATACGAATTCATGTGTTTTATCAGGGGTTACAAATGGCAAGAAAGCATTAAAACCATAGGGATTTTAATTGTATTGTTTTCTAAGTATTTGGGATACGCTGATAAAACACGAAGAATGACTGTTTGAAATAACTTCTCATACGAGTGACAATAATAACAATATAGGTATTTCATATTCTCATGTGCAATATGAAATCGCTCCACATTACAATAAATGCTATTATTTTTATTTTCAATTTTAATGGTTTTGGCGGAAAAATTATGTTACGAAGTTGGCGCGAAATTTAAATTTCACATTCATTTGTAAGATATTTGATGATTGCAACTGAAAGAACATGTCGAGAGAACTTCAAAACTGAACAGGTAATTCATATCTTCGTTCAATCAAAATATACGTTATTTTTGAAGTTTTGAGGTTTGAGATGTTTTCCGTGAGTGAGAGTGAGATCCGTGAACACCGAATCATGAGTATATTTAACAATTATACCCCCAGCCCGAATGGGCTACGAGTCAATAGCCCATGAGGCGCAGCCGAATGGGCTATTTAACTCGTAGCCCATGAGGGCGATAGGTCTAATTGTTTTAGTATAAACTAACTAGTCGGACAGATGAAAATAATAGAAAGAAACAAATTGAAGTTGAAAAACTGTTATTATTTCGTGAAAATGCGTGTGGTTTTCCTCTACCATGGGCTATCACAAATAGACCTATAGTAGGGTAGCCAATCAGAATGCAGGATGTACTTTCACAATTCAGTGTTTTGCCTATTCGCTACTTTGGTCAAATATGAATTGTCATGCGCAAAACTATACCTGTCGATAGAGACGGAACTGAGATTTGTTGCCATCACCCAAACCTTCCTTGGTCTGAAAATTCGCACGAACTAACCCACATCCTAGCACTAACTATAGAACTTACGCTAACCATTTCGCTTAAAGAATGCCAATCAGGATTAATGCTTTGCGAGCCCGTGTTTACATTTGAACAATAAAAAACCGTTACAATCTTCATTTTCGTACAGTACGAAAATGGCGATTGTAATGGTGTTCCATTATTCAAGCTCGCAAAGCATTAATCGTTATTGGCATACTTTAAACAAGCTCCTAACCCTCCTCTTGCCTCTTGCCTACCCTTTCTCGCTACAGCCCCTCTCCTCTCCACCACAGGTAACCCAATCCTGAAAAGTAAAGTTGCCTGTGCATGAGGCTGTATCATCATCATCTTTATTATTATTATCCTTATGAGATATTATTCCACGTCTAGTAATACGTTTTAATTCTAATTTGTTTTATTTACAGCTTGTATTCAAGGGATCGTCGGTGGTAAAACAATCAATCGCAATCAGAAACATTGACGTAACAACAGACGCATGCGTTTTACAACCTTCTATTGCACATCCAGGTAACATTCATCGGCGGCATGGCATTAAACATATATATATGAAGTCAATGACTGGAATCCGAAATCAGCAAATCGCAATCTATCGCAGTAGACATGTCGATCTGCCCCCCAATTTCTGCTGCAACCGCACAAGACCAAATTTAAAACTGCAGCAGAAATTTCTGCTGCAACCACAATACCAAATGTAAAACTGCAGCAGAAATTTCTGCTGCAACCACAATACCAAATGTAAAACTGCAGCAGAAATTTCTGCTGTAACCACAAGAACAAATATGAAACTGCAGCAGAAATTTCTGCTTCAACCACAAGAAGAAATATAAAACTGCAGCAAAAAATTCTGCTGCAACCACAATACCAAATGTAAAACTGAAGCAAACATTCTGATGTACTTATAAATGCATTATTTGCTTTAAGTGGAATGAAAAGAAGTGCATATACGTTAAATTCTAATAATTTCAGAACCATTCTTTTCGTAGGTACAAATGTATGACTTTATTTGACATCCATGTATCAGCATAAACAGCGTGAAACTGTGTTTCATTGTAAGAGTCCCTTCACATGTCGGATGTTAGAATCTGAGAGCAAGTACATAAAAATTACGAACAAACTATGTCTAGATCGATACAATTATCGAAAGGAGACTTAAACTGTTTGTGCCAGTAAACAACTACCAACCGAATATTTAACAATTATTCACCGAAGTGGAGGTGAATAGTGGTGGGTATTTACCGAGCCGCTTTGTTTTAGTATATACCACACTCCAGGTGAATAGCCAGCACCAATGAAATTCAGGCTAGCGCGAAAAGTAATATTCACTTGTGTGGTATATACTAATGAATATTATATACAGGCATGTGCATCTACATGTATAATCTTAATACTTTTCATTTTAACCGATATATATCGCACACACGAAATATATACATTGTCCATTAACATTTAATGTAATTTCCTTCTAAATTTATGATAGATATATAATTGTTTGCATAAAACAGAATGTATTTGGAATTTTCTTTAAATGTACTTTTACATTGTGGTCATGCATGCATTGCAATGGCCACCACCACTATCATCATCATAATTGAGAATGTCTTCTCATGTATCACTGAATTCGTCATCCATGCATTGGTCGATCATCAGTATATGTTAATAAACATCAAGTGGCAGGAGTTCATCTCCATCATAAGTTTCAAGGCTTCCAGCTACAAATAATCCAAAATAATGTTTTAATCACTCGAACAATCCCTAATTGGCCGCTATTACTCATTTCTCAAACCAACATAAATTGTTGCCTTTCTTAAGAAAACAAACGAAAAAAAAACTGAGGGAGAGATGTTTTCAATTATTGATGCCGGAAGAATAAGGATGATTGAATTAATTCACTACCTAGCCGCGGGCACCGAGGAGAGAAGAGAGAAAATCCAAATTTCTCAACGCCCGATTCCGAGGCTCGCTTCACAAAAACGGTAATACATAGTAATACCGGTGGATTCGCCGCAAATTTGTTCTAATCATAAATTAATTAAATCATTGAAACCGTGCTGAAAGGAAACCTTCTCAGTATATATATCGATTGACCTTCTATTTCAGAAACATACTAATACTACAATATACGGAGCCCAATATACTTTAATGTACTGATCATAAAGAAAAGATCGGTTCTGAAATATGTCGTCTACCAGACATCAATTGTTTTTGCTTTGATACTTACTTTCTTGTAGGAAAGCGGTCGAGGTACAGCTCCGGTACAGTGAAAGTAATTTTGACCTAAATGACACGCTGACCTCTAAGTTAAGTATCTGAATTTATTATCAATTATCTTTTTCACATTAATAGAGCAAAATCTACTTACCTTCGATGTGCGTGCAATTTGAAGATTCCTACATAGAACAAGGCTTGCAAGAGAAACAAATGGCGATCAGAAAATGCCGCCGCGCAACTAAAACTTTAGTGGCGGTTACTCGGTCTTTGCCAGTGTTCTAATTTCACGCGCTTTCAATTGCACCAGTCTGTGATCCGATTGGTTAAAGTTGACACTTCGCATCAGTGGGATATTCAATTCATGTTTGTAAGGTGTTTTCAATTTCACATTTAAGGTGTTAGCCTTGGATTAGCTCTGAATATTCAAATTGTATTCAAGACTGCCGAAGCATCTCTATTCTCATAGTAAATCTCCCAAATCCTGTCCACCCGAAACTAATAGTTATCAGATGACCAGAGAACAAGAACACGAAAAATTATTTCGGCGAATGAAGTTTCTGCAGTGGCTTCAGAGCATGATTCCCCTGCTGATCTCCGATCCGACTATGGGACTCCAGCCAACCACATGTACGTGATCATGACTGAGTATCTAAATATGCCGCTTCAAATCTAGAGGTACGTGTAGAAAAGTATCAGACGATCGCTTTAAGTCTGCATAGCTGTTTTTACTACAAATTCTGCCGGTGAATCACGCATCCAATGGTACTGAAGCACTGAGCAGATTTAACTCAAAGGAACTTGAATTAACCAAAACAGTGACCGTCAGTGAAGCCGAACAGTTTCATGAGTTTGAAGCATTATAACAACACTGAGCAAGAAGTAGATTCATCGAGATCAAAGGGAGATCTTGCTTCTGGTTGCAGCAGAAATTTCTGCTGCAGTTTTACATTTTGGCTCAGTTGTGGTTGCAGCAGAAATGTCTGCTGCAGTTTTATTTGGCCTAGTTGCTGCAGTATAAATTTCTGCTGCAGTTTTACATTTCGGCTCAGTTGTGGTTGCAGCAGAAATTTCTGCTGCAGTTTTACTTGGCCTAGTTGCTGCAGTAGAAATGTCTGCTGCACTTTTAAATTTCGACTCATTTGTGGTTGCAGCAGACATTTCTGCTGCAGTTTTACATTTGGACTTTTGGAACTTTGCAGCAGAACTTTCTGCTGCAGTTTTACATTTGGCGTTGTGGTTGCTTGGAGTTTTATGTTTGCATGGTAGAAGTTTAGAATGTCTGTTTGAACAAGAGAATAAGAGACTTTAATTGGAGTCAAAGTCTTATCGTTATTCCTGCATTGCAAAATATAATATGTTGAATATTTTATCACGCAAATTTTGTCGTTAGAAGGATTTCTCACAATTTCATTAAATTTTACATGACTTCTTTATCACGGTTTAGGCAAAAAACAGCTGTTCATTGCTTTTCCTTTCCATTCCCCAACAATTGCTTTGTTATGGAATATTAAGGATTTAATTTTAAAATACTTACCATCGTTTTTTTGTTGTAGTTTCATAACAAAACTGGTATTTATTATTGTATTTTACCCACAGTTTTGTTTGCTGTCAAGAATTTAATAAAAATAAGGAATTTGTTCCACTTTTGATATTAATTTTTTGGGAAAACGGCAATTATTGTCTAAATAGTGCCAAATATATTATATTGGAATATCCCATTTGTATTTGGAACGCGTTACTACTGAAGTTGTTACTGATAAGATTACATGAGATTACATTTAAGCTTTCGCTTATATGATGTTTAATGCCAGGGTTTTACGAGTTTCATCAAGCTCGTTTCAAGTAATTGCCCCTTTATAGCGGAGGTTAAATTTCCCATAGTTTGTCCGAACTCTATTTATTTAGTAAGTTGATCTTGATGCAAGCCTGGTGTTGTATTGATGTTTTGACACTATAGTTTGGAAAAAAATATCAAACAGAACAGGTAACAAATTATGATGAAACTGAGACATGAAAAGCGCGTTATGGAATACTATAAGGTTTGTGCATTTAAGAAATTGGAATTATTTGAATAGGGGATCAGAGTATTGATCTGGTTTTGAAAAAGTCATTATTCTTAATGCCTTCTTTTGTAATAATATGTTTGACTGTTGAATAGTAACTATTACACCAAGCTAAATAGCTGTACGTGATAAATGGATAAATGAGAGAGTAGTAAAATTGGCGATGTAGTTTACACATGTTAATATAGATCAATTCCGTGATAGCGTGTCTGTTAATACCTAACAGGAACTGTAGAAGTTGAGTGACTTTTGAGTGGTGAGTGAGAACGTGTTCGATTGGACGTATTCTCCTTGGGAACGTGACGTCATCGAAATTGTAAAGTCTAAACTAAAAGATCTATAAAGCTTTTAATATGATTTATATATCGGTATTCTCAGTATTCTTCGAAAATTTCACATCGATACGTTTTTGAGTTATAGTATTTTGAATTGTGTGACAATTTAAAATGTTTAGACTTGAGTAACCTTTAAAAGTGATATCTAAGGTGTTTTGAAGTGAACGCTAACTCAGCAGGCAATTCGCAAAATAACGTTTCCGACCATAACTCCGAAACTAAGCAACCAATCAACACGAAACTTGTACACAAACACAAGTGGCACAAAGCAAACAATATCACGTTACCAAAACAAATGACGTCATAGGTCACGTGACACATGAGAAAATAAGCTATATTACAAGGAATATAACCAATACAGACTCAGTTAATGGTAGACGCATTAATGACTCGACACCAAACGCATATGCTAATCAGATGTGATGACGTCATAGATCACGTGACAGTAAAGAATATTCGTAATAATAGTACAAGAATCATTAATACAGACCTGAAATTATCAAATATTGATAAATGATGAAACACCTATATCATACGCTAATCAAATGTGATGACGTCATATACCACGTGACTACGTGAACTAACCACACCCATAATATCAGAAATTGCGGCTTTCTAGATGGACTACGCACACTCATAATATGGGAAATCGCGCTTTGCAGATGGACTAGCCACACCCATAATATGAGAAATCGCGCTTTATAGATGGCCTAGACGTACTCATAATATGGGAAATCGCGCTTTGTAGATGGACTATCCACATCCATAATAGGGACAATCGCGCTTTGTAGATGGACTATCCACATCCATAATATGGGAAATCACGCTTTGTAGATGGACTAGCTACAGCCATAATATGGGAAATCGCGCTTTGTAGATGGACTATCCACATGCATAATATGGGAAATCGCGCTTCGTAGATGGACTAGCCACAGCCATAATATGGGAAATCGTGTTTGTGTAAAAGTTTCGTGTTGATTGGTTGCTTAGTTTCGGAGTTATGGTCTGAAACGTTATTTTGCGAGTTGCCTGCTGAGTAGCCTGCTACCTTCACTATGCTAATCATATTGATGTGAAAAACAGCTTTATTTGTAGAGTACGTTTTCGGCCGCCATCTTGGTGTACCAAAGCTGTACATCAACATGGCCGCCGCATACTAATTACACTAAATTATTCGAATGTTATTTGTCTGACAGCTCTTTTACCAAGTACTCTATTACTCCAACATATCGACCATTTCTATGTTTTTACCTGCTCAATACACAACTTTTCTTATGTTTTACTAATATCATTTTTTTCTTGAGCCAATTTTTTTGTGGCATCAGTGCACGTGATCTATAGTCCAGCTTCATATATTCGAAATTAATTCTGAATGCGATGACTACAGACTCATTTATACAGGGTTAGCCTCGTTCTTAAGTTAAACATTCATGAATACCAGCAAGAAGGTGGGCTATTCACAACTCTGCGTACTGTTGTAGTTTCGTGTTTCCACCTACTCGCTGGTGTTTATGAATGTTTAACTTAGGATCGAGGTTAACATTCAGCGGTAATCCTGATATATGATTTTCAATATATATTTATCAAACTCATTAATAATTCATGAATAAAAAACAAAGGAAATCACTGAGCTATAAGTGATCCATAAACTTTCGCTTCGATTTTCTCGGCCAAAATGAGTCATATCGACAAAATAACTGAAAACATAACTCTATACATCTATACGTTTGATAAGTCAGATACAGAATTCGTGTTAGTGCTTTATGGGATTTACGAACTCTCGATTTTAGCTCGAGTTTGTAAATTCCATAAAGCAAGGACACTCATTCTGTATCTATTACATAATATAACTTTGTGTTGCTGTGGCAAGTAAAATGCTGCCGATATTTAGTGCCACCTGATATGCAAAACAATGTTCAAAATAATATTTTTTAATGTATAATGGGCAACTTTATGTTGAAGTTGGTCATTTTAGACCGACGTGCCTCAGTGGAAGACTTTAATATTTGTGTTGAAGTCGGTCATTTCAGACCAACATGCCTTCGCGCGTTACAACTGCTACAAATTCATACTTACACTTCGTTTCAATTTTGTGTATTTATTTTTATTCAAGAAAAATCGTATTCATCAGACCCGAAATTTACACATAATTGTTATACGGTCGCATTTAGTGGGCCCAGTTTTCATCCCTTACTATATAGGCTAGACGATTTTACAGTGCATGTAATCCCCGAGCTATACTTAAACGCGGCATTATGTCATCAGAACGAGAACTGATTTTGTGTTAATTTTATTTGCCTCGCAATTCATCTAGACGAACTATTGTTCTTCTCAGAAGTGTGCATACTTCGAAAATATGCATCTCTACTGTTTGATTAAAACAGTAACTCACCAGTTTATACTATTAAACATTTCGGGAAATTCGATTTTGAAAGACGATACATATATATACACCCGATCAAAAAAAAGATGACACTCCGGAATATATATATCCCCATATGTGTCTTTGTTGTTACCTGGGAAAGCAATACCATAGGGATCGGTACGAGTAGAATGCGCAAACAATCGCTTCGTCTAGTGCCTAAATAACTCACAATCTTTCTTTGAAGTTTACAAACATTAGAAATAAAGGAAAGTTAAAGTTTTTATAGCGCAGCATTTTTTCACATTGTTTGATCTTCTCTTGGGGCTTTAAACACATTTAATGAAGTACCAGTTCGCTTAGAAAAACTTTGCCTTAAGAATGGTTTTTAGAAAAGAATTTCGATGCCAAATCATTAGGGGGTTTAGTCACGTGCTCGGAACGCTTGAAAAACATAAAACGCGGCCGCCAATTTGGTCAAATGGAGGAATTACCGTGCTGATAAAAAATTAAAAATTTGCTCATTTTATGGGTCCAAAAAATATTAGCAGACTTAGAAACAATACTGTTTGATAATCAAAATACATTTCTACAGTAGTTTATTCAGTAGAGCACGCGCGGTTGTGTATCGAAATTTCTACCATTTTTTAAAGGTCATGTTGAAATGTTTGCCTTCCTTCGCTTCAGTTGGAAAGAACGTGATCGAGATATTATTTTTTTAACATCCAAATAATTTAATTTGTTCTCGAAAAATATGTTATTGTGGATGTCTTATATCCGCGAGTTTCCGGCGATACCACTGTTACAAAAGCAACATGATGTCTTTCTCACCTGAACATAATGTTGGATCAGTTCTCTTTTAAAAAAAGTACTGAATTGTAGAACTAGAGGCTGAAGTGAAATCGATCATCGCTCACAGGTCTGAGCAAAATTTAATACAAGCAAAAATACGTAATTGTTTGGGTTAAGTAGCTAAAATAGGATCTAATATTGCTACTTCGGTAGTTTCTAGTGAACAAAGGTGGCAGAAATTTCGCTATCAAAACTTTAACTCAAAATAAATGTCTCAGTCGCGTGCTTTACCGAGGAAACTGTTTTAGACGGCTTCCTTAGTTATTAAACTGGTGTCTTTTGGCCGATAACACGCGCGGATTTTTCATTCTTTCGGACAATTATTTCTTCATCTGACAAGAATCGCGGCCGCTTTTTGTTTACGTTGGTCATGCCACCCAAATGTTTGTTTTTAAAGTTTGAAGTAAGCAACATATTTTCGTTTCACAGATCTTTCATATCTGCGATTCTGAGCAGGTTATTTTAGTGATATCTTAATATAACGGTATAAGAGGCAAAATTGTTTGTAAATAATACGGCAGGAGTATTGAGAATTTTCAAGCGTCCGATTACATTCTACCATTTTGTGATTTTCAATTTTCTATAATTCAGTATTTATAAACAAACGTAGGCAGTAATCAATTCGAGAGCTTTTTCTTATTTGATCATTAAGCACGGACACTTACTTTATCTACTCTTTCTTTAATACTTTGCATTCGTTTTAAAAATCTAATCTAATTGTTACGATTAAATAAGACACTTAATAAGTCATTTAACCATTTATCACTAAGGACACTTTTAAGTATTGGTAGCAGTGTGGATCATGACCAGGTTCTTAGCGCCTGTTCGCTGCCAATACTTGTCTACAGAAGAAGAATTACTCACTCTTTATGATATTAAAAAAGTATGAAACGTAACGTAGAGGGAAGAATCAGTCCACAACATTCCATCACAAATGCCACTTCTTAAACCATAATAGGCATTTACAAGCACTTGAAAACGGTTCAATACTAATCTGTGGCTAAAACTATTTCAGGATACAAATGTACGAATAAAGAATTTCATTGTGACAATGGCCAATGTGTGGAGAAGAGCCGAAGATGTAACGGTATCCAGGACAGCTGCCTTGATGGAACGGACGAGAAGGACTGTGTCTGTCCGTCGGATTACTTCACGTGCTCCAACGGAAAGTGTGTCGTATACACTGACCTATGTAATGGAGTAAAGGACTGCAAAGATGGAACAGATGAAGAGAATTGTGGTAAGGAACTAGACGAGCTTAATTAATAGTGATATAATTTATGATCAGAAATTATTGCCAAAGAATTAAACGACGCTGAGGTCGCTGTATATGTGTTTAACTTGAAACTTATTATCCTAGATAACGAGTGTTCGGGTAGATACCAATGCTTTGACGGATCGTGTGTTTCGCTGTCGTCAACGTGCATGTCAAAGAAGACATGTGAGGAGGATACCCACCGACCACCCATATGCAGTATGTATAATAGTTTATTTCGCACTGCACATGAGAACATAAAAAAATATCAATTGATAATTTTCCAAGACTACACACCTCGAATGTCTTGAAGATAATTATTCTTGGATTTCCCAGCGTTTCAAAAGACTCAGCATAATTAACGAATAAAATTAGAACATTCAAAAGATATTAGCACCGTTGTGAAACGCGCAAATTATAAACAGTCCTCTCAAAATTGCGTAGTATAAAGGACACTATTCTAAAAATAGATTTCCTACGTTAGTGGTTTAACTTGTGACGACATAATTCCCTGTCATTGACAAAATACCTACATGAACTGTATTCTCGCTAATTTATATCCCATAACTCATTATCCTTTACAGTCTACTCCTTTAGGTAAAAAAACGCTAGATATCTTTCTTTTTAAACGCCATACTGCATATACAATGCCAGGGTAATGTTATTTGTGTTTTATCAGATTATTGTACTATTGATGGCAAAACCTGTGGTCAGAGTTCAAACAGTTCGACAAGGAAGAGCTCATGTTACAAAGCCAGAGGTATCTTTATTTTACAAACTTGTGACGATAAGTATCTTACATACGTTGATACATGTACAACATAGTGATACATGCAAGGCTTATTCTCGTAAATCGAGGTGAGTTAAGTATACTCTTCTCATCGGTCTAACTTTTACTCTGATATGAGAATGGGAAGCCTGGCTCTTCTGCACCAGGGCTTCGTACCCACACTAGCAAATTCCAACTGCCGCTCAAAAGCAGCGCCCCAAACTAATGCACAAAGAAGCCCATATAGCTAGCCCAAAAGGAGATGTTCTAAGCCTAAAGCGCGCAAGACCAAGGCATAAACAATAAGAACACAGGCTATTCGCGCCAGTCCCTTTCAATGCGAGTATAAATAAAAACACCACTAGCGAACAGGCTCAGTTAATGTCAGATGCGATTCAGCTAGCTTCGCAGTCTGTTCTCCTCCTGACCAGCCGCCAGCTCAGCTTGAGGTTTTAATCTTTATTTTGTATTTATCCCCATATTTATCTTGGCTTTCCCCCTTGGTTCCCTGCCTTTTCCTACTTCCCTTTCCCGCCCAGTTCGGTTTTGTGTGC
Source organism: Actinernus sp. WN-2022 (assembly GCA_030867875.1). Lineage (NCBI taxonomy): Eukaryota > Metazoa > Cnidaria > Anthozoa > Actiniaria > Actinernidae > Actinernus > Actinernus sp. WN-2022. The sequence goes on from JAOWCC010001368.1 coordinate 42,007,618, forward strand.
ACGTTGGGCTGAGTAGCCATTAGGGCTGAGTAGCCAGTTATAGTTAATTTGTACGTGCATTTTATTCAGTTAATTTGTACGTGCATTTTATTCAGTTGCCATCTGGCGAAGGTACTTGTTTAGGCCATGTTTTTTTTAAGCATTTTCTGCCCTCATATTCCTTATTTGTTTATGTTATTTCATGCGGTATACGATTGCCTGGCTTTCAGTTATCGTTTTTAGTTGTTTAGCCCTTTTATTGCCATACCTGTCATATTTTTTTGCTTAGTCTAATTATCTGCTTCCCCTTGTCCGTTGGCTTTTACCTCTTCCATTATAGTGATATTGTTTGCCTCAGTTGTTTACTCGGTCGGCTCCATTGTTCCTTTCTGATCCGTTGCCCCCTTTATTAGGGACCTTAAGCAACCAGGACGGCGACGGCAGTGACGAGGGGACGTAGAAAAAGTATTCTCCCGAAATTTGATGTTTATTATTTCCCTTGTTCGCCTTGAATTGTTTTTCCAAACCAGATTTTCGAAAAATATAATGGCTATAGTGTTCCGTTCACGGCGAACGAGAAATGATTTGATTTACTTTCTTACGTTCCCGTTGTCTTTAAAACGTACAATTTGGGGTTTTCACGTTGTGCTTTTGCAGAGAACGGTGAAAATGTAGGCGACTGCGTGCATTTTCACGTGCAGTTATTGTATTTTGTAATTAAGGCTATTGTTTTATGCCGTCGTCCTAGACGTTGCCGTCGTGGTTGCTTAAGGTCCCTATTCTCCGCCCTATGGCAGCCTGAAAGGGATACTAATTCCCTAGTCGGATTACTGACGTTCAGGCTGTCATCCCCTGGGTCCTCCCGCGCGTTTAGGTGGTATAGCATTCATTTATTATATTTTCCATTCCCCTATAGCCCTTTCTGAGTTACTGGTTTGTTTCATTTCTGACCCACGGGATGGCAGCTCAGTTGCACAAGTATTTATACTTTTGTCTACTATTTCTATTTTATACGCTTGGCGTGGACATCTCTAATGGCTACCTGTCCCAGCCGACTACACCGTTGCGATTGTATTTGAAAGAAGAGGAAGTCGAGGAAGGTGAAACTTTGCACAGTTCCAGAGCTGGCGCAGCTATCACACTAGCCTTATCTGGGAGTCAGCTAGCCGACACAATGAGTAATGTTGGTTGGCGCAACGCACCGACTGCCTCTTAATATTTAAGCTCGCTCAAGTGCTGCGTCCTAGATGCCCCTCTGAATTATTGTCGGCTGACGATTCCCTCACTCGTTCGTCCACTTCCTTCTACTCAGACTTAAAACAATTTAAAGCACTTCCCTTCGCGACCCCCTGTTTAGTTAGGTTTGGGGGTTGTGTTTGTGTCTAGGTTAGGGATTAGGTAATCGAGGGGTCAGCTTATTAAGTATGTGTGTGCATGTATCGCTGGGGGTTTGGAGTTTAGACCCTATAACTTGCATTCCCTTGTCGCGGTCGCCTTTTCCAATTCTTATTAGATGAGCGTGAAAGGGAGTGTCGCGAATAGTATGCTATTCGCGCCAGTACCTGTCAATGCGAGTATAAATAAGAACACCACTAGCGAACAGATGTCAGATCAACATATGTCAGTTCATGTCAGATGCGATTCAGCCTCCCGCAGTGGTAAACATGCCTCATATCGGTCTTCCCCTTCACGCTCTCTCTCTCTGCGGCTGTGTTCATGTTTTCCTCCCCTCCCTATTTCCTTGCCACTTCCACTCCGTTAGAACACGATCGCCTTTTCCCATTCTTATTTGATGAGCGTGAAAGGGAGTGTCGCGAATAGTATGCTGTACGAAGAACCGTCGCGTCTAAGAAAATGAATGTAGACAGAAGTGGTATTCTCTACTGATACATCAACATTGATTGTATATATTTTCATTAGACATGTCCTGCTGGTTAGATGCCTACACACTAGTAGATGAAAATAGATACTCAAGCTCAGGCACAAATATAGCCCAAAAAAATGTCGAGACCAGGTTCTATATAGACTGCGAACAGTCCCTCCTTTTCCCTCCATTGATAGTAATTTGCGAGCGGAGCGAGCTAACATGAAATATGGCAGGCGTTCGAGCGGAGCGAGAGGAAGAATGGGGACGAGAAAGAGGAGTAGAAAAGGGGGGACTGCTGACATCACACAGAGGAAATAATTACGCGTTGCTGGAACAACGCAAAATTGCCATTGGCTAACGAGTTTGCAGCGTGTCAACACCTATCAATCACAAACTAGCAGGAGTGGAACTCAACATGGCGAGCTCGGTGGCCGTCGAAGCGTGTTTGAAAAGTTCAAACTCATGGCGGCACAAGTTGAATACTTTGGAAACTGGTTACTGGAGGGCGACAGCGAGCGACGAAGTAAAAAATCAACGTATCTCATAAATGGCTTGGAGAAAGTCTTGGCGCCTTTGAGTTTGAAACATATGGTTTATTACCTAACTTCGACTTCTGTTTAATTTCGGCCCTCGTCAAATTCCACTAAACAACCCTAATTAACTTCTATAACCCCTGTGTTCTCCATTCGTTATTACAATTCCAAATGAGCTCATTTGATTATCCCACTTAGTCATACTATGCCTTTATTGCTTTTATGAAATCTCAAAATTAACACAAGCACCTTTTGCCGGTTGATTCTGAAGATAGATGCTTCATTCATAATTACTGGTAAATTCAAAGCGGCCTGTATTCATGTTTGTTACACGCTGTTTCCTGTTCACGGCATGAAACACCACTGTGTCTAGCTTTGGTGTAGGTCACAAGTAACTCCCGATCTAAACCGAAACACAATGTAATTTTAATTTCAAATTGTAACCGGGCTTAATTCATGATGTTTCGACTTTGTAGATGGCCGTATATTTGTCATTTTTAGATACATATCATGTTATACGCCATACTATACTCCAGGAGAGTAAATTCTCGCACTTTTCTTTGCTTCCGAAACTTGTGGTGACGAAAACATACGTTTGAATCGCTGCGGTGAGTTGACTTCGATTTGTGGGGCACATTTTTTTTGCCAAGCCAGCATCTAGATACGATTTTAGATCTGCTGCTCTCCTAGTCTTTGGTGCGCACTTTGCACAAACAATCTCGAGCTGAGAATAACCCAGGTTTTGCAAATTCTCTGCAAGTGAAAGCTTCAACACGCCAGCTTTGCCAGGAATTGAAAATAGATTTTCCGTGGAGATCCTGTTTTCCCAAAAATTACCGTAATAGTTTTTAAAAGAGCAACTACAAACACGGCAGAAATCGTTATACGAAGATTGGTTTGGTTTTCTGCCTCTTTACCGGAGTCGTCAACAACATTGGGCTTTCCTGAGTTTGCATTTGGCGGTATATTTTGGGACTCAAGTGGAGCAATGTTATGTTTACATCGGATTTCACGGAAAGGGGCGGAGCTGAGAATGACGACTTGATGAAAAGGGGTGGGACAATGGCAACTCGATGAAAGCATGTATCCTAAAAATAAAAGGGGGCGGTAATCAATTCCTCTGTGTGATGTCTGCAGTCCCTCCTTTTCTTCTCCTCTTTCTCGTCCCCATTCTTCCTCTCGCTCCGCTCGAACGCCTGCCATATGTTATGCTCGCTCGCTCCGCTCGCAAATTACTATCAATGGAGGGAAAAGGAGGGACTGTTCGCAGTCTAGGTTCTATATTGCCATTTCTTCCATTTCAATGGTTACGTTTTCTACCTACCATTCTTCAATTGGTTAGTATGACTAATATGAAATGGTTATAACCATTTAAATTGGTTATTCCAACCTGTCAGTATTTGCAGGAGTAACTTAAATAGTATTGGTCCACTAAGATTGAGGCATGCATGTGTAACAATGTGATTTTGTAATGATATGACGAATATGGTGCGAATCTTCATTAATTAAGGGGGACTTGTGCAATTGGTGGGGGAGGAAGTGCGGGGGGGGATTTCTATGTAGCAACAAGGGGTTAAGTGGATTGGAGCAAGCTGTTGCGATGTCCCTTTTGCCCTAAAATGCATGAAATACCATTCAAGAGGACTTCGATTTTCACAATTTTTGGGACAACACGCCCCCAGCTTCCTACATACAGTAGTGTGGGAGCCAGCTTACTATCAATGCAAAAACATCTACATGAATTCTTTCCACCCCCTGTCAGCAATGATTACTAGAAGAATAGGCTAAATGGAGGGCAGTTAAAATATCATGGTCACCTGATAGTCATGCGCAGTAGGCGTGCAGAAAGTACTAATTAGGATATCAAAATCTTCCCGGTTGAGCGAGCGTACGTGAGAAGGTCGTAAAGGGAGGATTTGTAGTAGCATTTTGAAGCCTGGCGGCCCTGTATTACGGAACCACGTTTTAACTATGGCTTCAGAGTTGATGGAGGAAGAAGTTGAGTTGGATATGATAACATTTGGACAAATAGTTCTGTTCTTAGAATGTTGAACATGCTTGATTTGGAAAATTATGCATAAAATCTGATATTGGCGAATTATGTTCAAACACTGCACGAAAATCGAACAAAAAGTACATTAAAAATACTTTCTGATGCCAAACAAACCACAGTAACACAAAGAGCATATTCTTCTGATCAACCGACATACATATGAAGCTGGAAAATAGGTTTCCAGTTCATAAAAGCCGATACTGGTTCGAACTACTACAAACACGCTAGTATTTAAAGCTCAAAGGATTTTCTTCACAAGTAAACATTGTAGTGCCAAGCACTATATACAGAATGCTTACAACACTGTACGAAAACTCCCGTTTAAACATTCCCTGATGTCCAAATAATCACAGCAGCTTACACAGGATAGTCTTCTGAGCAATCTACATTCATTTGAAGCTTTCAAAATTGTTTTGGAGTCCATAAAAACCGATAGATCGAACTAGTACAAACGATCTTGTTAGTTATAAACAGACTTCCGTTGCAAATAAACATTATTCTATGGTCGAGCGCGCTACAGTATGCTTCCAAAACTGTAGGCAAACTCCCGTTTTAAAATTTCTTGATGCCCAAATAACCAGAGCAGCTCACACAGGATAGTCTTATGAGTAATCGAAATTCGTTTGAAGGTATCGAAATTGTTTTGGAGTTGAAAACCGATAGATCGAAGTAGTACAAACAAGCTTGTTATTAATTCACAGACTGCGTTATGAGTAAACAGCGCGCTATACTATGCTTGCAAAAGTGTACGAAATGCACCGTTCAAACATTCCCTGATTCCAAATAACTACAGCAGCTCACACAGGATAGCCATGTGGACAGGATAGCCAAGTGAACAATCAACATTCATTTGAAGTTATAAAAATTGTTTTTCAAGCACATGACATCCGATAAATCGAACTAGTAGAAACATACCGTCAGTTCACGCCACGCTGACTTCGTGTATTTTTCGAAATTTTCTTGCTCATTTTTGCAAAACAAACAAAAAACAATTATAGAACTAATCAATATATACATCTAAAATACTGTACGAAGTTTGGAGGACTGATGGCCCATGCAAGCTTTTAGATTGAACCAGATTATACCACGCTCGCATTGATGACGGATAAATTGAATTTCCCGTGGCCCACGCAAAAATCAACTATCTCGTCTCTACTGCGCATGCGCATACACCGATTACCTTGCCAATTTAAGTGCATATAAACCCTGGCTAATTATATTTCTTACGAAGAGATTAGAAGCCATTAACAAAGGATTCCGGAATAAAAAGTTGATTTGATTTATTTGTCATGGTGTATAGAGGTAATTCAGATCATGTGATGTAAACAGATGCTACTCTGGGGAATTATTCATTTTTCATTCTAATCATAATGCAGTCATACCTATCTGAATAAACTTAATTTTCAAAGAGTCAATTCTCCAGAGTAATATGTGTTTACATCACAGCGTTAGCCGATTACCTCCATTGGCCGTTCAAAGTTGCCCAAAAACGTGTCTTGGGTTGCCTGTGAACGAAAAGCAAGCGCGCAAGAGCGCTTTATAAAATTGGCACTGGGTCTAGTTTGACGTTATCAACAGAACACGCTCGATGCGCTATTGCATGAAAGGCCTTGCCGAATAAAGCTCTCCGAAACGTTTAGCGCGATATTATCATCTTTCTCGGTTTTCTATTCAATTATATTGCAAATAAGCCAACGTTTTAAAGCCGCGAAGAGAGGAGTTCTGTTGATGACGTCACGTTTTATTCTCGTCCCAGTCTCCGAAGGTGCGCGGAAATTATTCTACATTTCGAAGTTTAGTCGCTAAAAAAATTATGAAAACGTTTTTATTTAGAAATTTCGGGTTTTTTCTATACTTTTAAGGTCTAAGCTTTCAAAAAAGCATAATTGGCCAGGGCTTATATGCACTTTAAGCAATTTTTAGAGAGTGACTAGGTACTATAAATATGGCATAGGAGGGGGCTACAAAACTTGTTGAACACTGGTGGGAAAGCCAAATGCACCTCTCCCTCCTTAACGATATATTATAAACTTAGTGGACATGCAATCACAGAGGAAGCATCAGCACTACACACAAGTAGTGTAATGGAATGTACTACACTTGTACAGTAAATATTTCAGCGGGCCGTGATTATGATAAATATATAAATATGATGCTGGCAGAATGGCGCGACATACATCCGGGACATTCTATAGTCATCAGCGCCAAATTCAAAAGCTAGGCAATGAATCGTGATGAAATTTACAAAGAAATGGTCTCAAACGCGTCAGCGAGGTTATGGTTTCACTCATTTGCGGAAAAACTGAATACCGTATGCATTAGGCCCACACGGATTTTAGTAGAAGAGATATCATTCGATCATTTCTGCTCAATATAAAAGTTTTCCGCGTATTAATAAGCTTATATATTTTTGACCTAAAAATCGGTGTTTTTCGTAGTATTTAGAGGGAGAAATGGCTAATGTGTGAGTTTGAGTGTAATTTTCTCTTTGACTAATTGTCGTATTTCTTAGGCCTACACGGGGAAAGATAGATTGACATCTTACTAACCCGTGTACGTATTTTCGTTGAAATCTTCCGGATATTATGCTTATATAAATCGTATTTTCTAGAACGCATCTGGGCGCCACAAATTCGCTTGCCAGATATAGGGTTTCAAAATTCCCGGGGCCGGTCTTGTTTTGAGACCTTAGCTCCTCCCCATCAGACAATGGTACATACGCCGCCTATAATTACGGCTGTAATTCACCCTTCTCAAACAGCAGCCATGTTGGATAGAAACAATAGATTTTGCGTGGCTAGCCTCGCACTGAGCAGATTCAGAACGAGTTTAGCCGGCAAAAAACAAAGGTTTTTATTCTGCTAGGACTCAACATTGCCGCCGCGTGAGAAGGGTGAATTGGGTTAAGCCAGTAACTAAGGAACCGGGGTGTGAAAACCAATGCTTTGTTCTAAAAATAAATAAGCGCTGGTGTATATCCACAGCCCGAATTGATTGTATTCATTCCAATTTGTTATGCGACCGAACTACACTGTGATTTATGACTTCCGTATACGAAATGTCCAATGCCGATCGGGAGCTCTTTTCAGAGCCCAGAGAATCCCCGATCGCTCCAACACTTTTTCGCATATCACTACCTGATGGCCACGACCCGCTGTACTATCTTACATTAACATAACAATGTAAAATTCGCTCGCCCATCATGAACAAATGCAAAAACGGTTTTCGTTAATCGTGAGCTTTAACATGAGACGTTTCTTTTATTTCTGTTTGCTCTGGAACTCAAACTACCATAGCCGTGAACGATTCCGCAGTAGGTGTTGTTTTGGCTGTGAAGTAACCCTTAAAGGCGGCCTGGGAAAAGTATTTGTTAAATGAAATGAAAACTAACAGAACAACGTATAAATCGCAAGCGCATCATGAACAAATCCAAGAACGAATTTTTGATATCGTCAGCTTTAAAATGAGACCTTTCTTGTATTTCAGTTTGCTCTAGAACTCAAATTACCAAATAATGAATCCGCTCTAGTTGTTGTCTTGACGGAAAGGAAATGCGGCACCATTTTGTATTCAAACCAAAGCGTTTATTTGCTCTAGAAATCACTGATACCAAAGAAAGCGAAAATGAAAACTAACAGACAACGAATATAAACAACGTAGAAAACGTTTTAAGAGCATCAAAAACAAATATTAGAGCGCTTGTTAATGTTTTAAGCAAAATCTTCTCGCTCTATCACTGCATTCCCGCGATAGACCGGTTACAGCGTCATTGGTTACCGTTGTCAAGGCCGAACTGGAGGTCAACCACAATCAAAACAACAGTCGAACACAGTGAATACACCGAGCTAATGCAGCAAAAAAAAACGGTTTACATTTCAGAAATGTCATCTAAACGTTTTTACCCGGCTATTTTAAAGGTTTACAACATTATTAAGGGTCTCGAGAAAGATATCTAACGAAGCTGAAATACGTATATAGATGGACGGGAACATACGAGATTCCGACGGCAGTGTGGAAAGACGATCTGAAGACTTGGCCTAGCGTTACCTACAATACATGTCAGAATGTATCTGCTGTTTAAGGAAATAATAATAATAATATTAGTAATAAATCTTTTGAGAGGAGGCCTCCGTTACTTATGCAAAAGTTGTTTTCAGGAGGGTCCTCTATAACATAAAATTAAAATTAAAAATATTAAATGGACATAAAATAATAGATAAAAATATTAATAAGAAAGAACGATCATAAAAAGATAAAACTAGCATAAATACTGATTAATTAAAAACTTATTTATATTTCTTTTAAAAATCAACTTAGGCATGGACTTTTTAAATTCATTTCGAAGGGAAGCCCAATCGTTTGTTGCCCTAAAGTATGTAGCACGCCTTCCCCATTCTGTCCTCGGCTTGGAGAGTCTCGGCAGATGCCCGTTCTTAGTATTATGACCATGCGACTGACTTAAAGTAGTTTTGAAAATATTAAAGTGTTCTGGAATATCCCCTTTGATTGCATTCTGAACGGCAACACATCGATGTCCAAAACGCCTTCCGACCAATGGGATCCATTTAAGCGATGCCAGGGCCTCAGCTGACGACAGCTTGCCTCCTTAAATCTTTTTAGCAAACCGATTTTGGAATGCCTGTAGCTGTTCCATTTCTGATTTCACACCAGACTGGTCTCCCCAGACAGCGTCCGCATAATCTAAGTGGGGGAGCACAAGGCCATTAAAATATTCCATGCGAGTTCTCTTATCGAGCATGTGTGAAATACCGATAACCGATGGCCTAGTTTCCGTAATAAGTTACTAATGTGTTTCTTCCAGTTCCACTTTTCATCCAATGTTACTCCAAGGTATTTAAAATTATGAACGCGATTTATTTGCCCACCATCCGAAGAGAACTCAAAATCCTCAAAAGTTGACAACATTGTTTTTCTACCTGCCAGCATTATCTTGGTCTTCTTATCATTCAGGGTCAATCTATTGTCCGTATACCAGTCCGAGATTAGGCTATAATCACGTCCAAAAGCCTCTTTAAGTTCAAAGGGTGTTGACGCAGAGAAAACCAAAACGTCATCATCTGCATACAAAACCATTCGACTCTTCTCCACAACTGTTGGTAGACTATTAAGGTAAACATTAAATAGAAGTGGACCTAGAATACTCCTCTGAGGTACACCGAGGGCAATTGGGTGGGTCTCCGACATCTCTCCATTTATCCACACACTTTGTCGTCTGTCAGTGAGATAAGACTTAAACCATCTCAGAGTTTTTCCCTGCAGTCCTATGTGTTCGAACTTTCCTAAGAGCACTCTATGGTTTATAGAGTCAAATGCTTTTGATATATCAACAAATAACAAACCAGTAAGTTTGCCCCCATCCATGGCCTCAAGTACCCAGTTATTTAGTTGCCCTATAGCTTGGGCGGTACTGTATATCTCGGGCGGTACTGCCCGTATACACAGGACCAGCTTATGAACTATAAAAGCTTTCAGTGCTGCTATAATTTGGGTGGGTCAGGGAAGTCTTGAGCAAATATTTTGGCCTTGGAGAAAGCTGTAGACTCAGCTTAAACAGCCCAACTGAAGATGCCAAACGACGTGACTCCCTCAAAGGATTCTGGGATCACTCTGCTGAGTACCAGCCATACAGTCACAGTGAGCTGGCAATATCTTTCCCGAGATCTCACAGACAACCCATGGGGTAAGCGGCTTTTCCGACATTCTTTGTGAATGGTTAACCTGCAAAAGAGATGTTCTTATTTCGTTTGAACGTCGATCAGATTTCACGTTCGCTCGATCGAGTAAACAACGACGCGACGATCGTCACGCACATTCTTATCTTCGCACATACTTACATCAGACGTTTGTCGCCAGATTATTTGCTCAAGACTTCCCTGACCTAGCCATTTGCAATGTTCTGGTAGCACTGAAGGCTTTTACACTTCATGAGCTGGTTATGTGTATACGGGCTTTCCTCAGTTAAACAGCAGATATGATTCCGATATCTGTAGGTTATAACGCTAGGCCATGTCTCCAGATCGTCTCTGCCCTCGGAATCTCGTACGAAGCCTGTCCATCTACGTACTTCAGCTTCGTTAGATATCTTTATCGATACTCTTTAAGTTGTAAACTTTTAAAATAGCCGGGATAAAAAGTTTTGGATGACATTTCTAAGAAATAAACGGTGCTTTTTTTTCGCTGCAATAGCTCGGTGTACTCACTGTATTTGACTGTTCTTTTGATTGTAGTTGTCCTCCAGTCGACCTTGACAACGGTAGTCAATGACGCTGTAACCGGTCTATAGCCGGAGTAATTTGTTTGTTTGACTGAAACACCTGTCAGTGGAAGTAAAGCCGTAACTCTTTCGAACAGTCGCCTTCTGATCGATATTGTAAAACTGCAGGGACCAACGGAAGAAGTATAATACCCGATCACCTTGGAGGGATCTAATCAGCGAAAATGTGTAAACAGTAACAACGAAGAAAGGCGATTATACGGTAATGGCAATTTATATGAACCAATATTTCGGCTGGCACGGCCAACTTTCTTCAGGGTTTACAAGTGAACTGGCAAGAAAACGTTAAAAATTCAAAAGTATGGAATCTGACACTGGTATGGTATGAAATTACAAACATGGTCATTACATGAGTCATGAGCGTGATGATAGACGGACGAATAATACAGGGGCTAAGGAATATGATATGCAGTATAGTAGATATTTACAGTTCTTCCTTTCTATTAATACCTTTCGTATTAATACGTATGCAATGGTGTGGGTCCTATCTAAACAATAGACAACAAAGCTGCTGTGTCAACGGTAAAACTTCTACCCTCAAACCTGTAATATGTGGTGTACCTCACGCTCTATACTAGGGCCTCTGTTATTTCTCATATACATACATGACTTACCGAATTGTTTGCCAGATGCAGCTACGCGTATGTATGCTGATGATACAACCCTCACCGCCACTGGAAATGATTCAGAGGAAATTAACGAATCTGTCACGAATAACCTGACTGAAGTGAGTAAATGGCTTGCAGCCAATAAACTTTCACTTAATGCATCAAAAACAGAGATACTACTCATTGGCTCAAGCCAGAGATTCCAGGAATTTCTCAAAGATATGTCGTTTCCAATTGGTGGTGAAGTTGTAAAGAGAGTTTCATCAGTGAAGTACCTCGGAGTACACCTTGACGAATGTTTAACATGGAATACTCATATCGAAAAACTTACAAATAAAATATATTCTGGGCTTGGTGCGCTTAAACGCATGAAGCCATTTGTTCCTTTTGCGACCCTCTTAAGTGTTTATAGGGCATTAATTCAGCCCCACTTTGACTACTGTAGCTGTATATGGGGAAACTTAAACCAAGGGCTCTCTGACAAGTTACAAAAACTACAAAACAGAGCAGCCCGCATACTAACTGGTCTACCATTCCATACCCATGTTGACGTTGTTTAGTTGTTTCGAGTCTGGTAGTCCAAAATTCTATGTTCTCCTGGAGTTGCGTTAATTGTTCTGAAACTAAGTCGAAATAAATGGCCGATTCCTGTACGGATTCTTCGTCTTTTAATTGACTGTGGAACGCCTCATGTGCGGCTTCAAAACTCTTAAAAACCTTCTTTAATTCGATGGATTTCTCATTAACTTACTCGATATTGTTCTCGTGTGTCATATGGTCAACGATTTTCTTAACCTTTCTTGTAATGGCTGAAGTCATACTCGGCAAAGTTTACTGCAGTAAAGCGCTATTTACTATAGTAAACCCTTTTTCGAATGTGACCCCCTTTTCGTAGTTTACCGTAGTAAACTCATCTCTGGTTAGTTACGATATAAACGGTGGGAGGATGAAAAGAAACTTTACTGCATTAAACCTACCTGAAAAGGGTGGGTATATCTTGGAGTAAATCTAAACCTTGTTGATTTAGGTGACATGTGTCAACTTTTTTGAAGCTTTTATCAGAAAAGTGCAATCACGTACTCTGCACAGAAGTAGATTTATTCCCGTTCAGTCCTTGCGTTCACGTGATCAGTGTTAGGATGATTTTAACATGCATAACGGCCGCCTCATGAGCTAGTTTATTCGATGTACTGCGACAGGAATGTAGCAGTAAATTCAAGGCACATTTGCATGTATATTTTTTTCATCAAACATATTGTTCTGTACTTGGCATTCAAAACCAACCATGAAGTTTGGTTACAGAAAAACTGCGATATTCACCCAGCAATTCACTCTATTCACTGCAATCTTACTTTCTTCAACCTCTTTCTAATTGAGTCATTTCGGTTACAGAGGCACAAAGCATGCAGATTGGAACGCAAAGAACGGATCAGTGAATTAAAAGGCACATTACACATACATGTACGCCGATGTACGCGGCATCAGCTACATACACAAAGTCAGTCTTATTCAACAAGTCTACAAACATAGGCAAAAGTAACACTTGAAACTCTGAAATATTTTTCCAGAACGTGGAAAGAGCCGCGGCCTGGGTACGATAGTTACGTCTCTTCGAACCATCCTTGAGCCGGCCCATGCTTTGGGCGTGTATAAAGTCACCCCTGCGAAATGAAGCTGAGAATTCATAGGAATTCCTAGGATTTTCCTAGGAATTCCTAGGAATTTGTTCCTAGGAATTCCTAGGAATGAAGGTGTTAATTTTCACGGTAAATTGGAACATGAAATTCCTAGGATTCCTAGGAATTCCAAGGATTAGTTTATCTTCTGAGGAGCTTGGAAAAATTCCTAGGGATTCCTAGGAATAGTATTGTTGCCTGTAGTGTGGCTTGGATTCTTGGTATTGAATGAATTTGAGAAAATATGTTACTTATTAAATGAACTGCTGTTCATATGGAACAATAATCACCTCAACAATTTTTTTATGCTGCCTTTATTTAAGACAACATATTATTAAAGGACTACAACAAAACACGACGAAAATATTACAACTACAAATTAACTGTATGAATGTCCATTACATTGCATGAGAGCTTCAGTCGCCAAACACTGAAATTATCCCCCAATAATTTCCAGCTCATGAACTTGATCTGATCTGCAACTGATATACCTCTTCTTGTTCAATCAGCTACAACAATTGCGAGTCATCAAGTGAACAAGGTCATGCTCAGTGCCTACATGTATATAACAGATATTTAAACTTTAATATTTTAGGCTAAATAATACCTGTAAATAATACTTTGCTTCCAAATGAATAATTTCGAATACTCGCTGAGATCGCTTCATATCAACCTAGTTAAAGCAATGTTTAACTTTGCGTTAACTAAAGGAATTTTATTCCTAATCTCTCGTTATTTTCTAGTAAACACAAACAGGGACAGAGCTTGATTTCCTGTGAAGAGCATCAAGCTTAAGCCACTAACTTTATAAGCTGGTATGTCAGGTTATATGAAACTGAATAGACTTGCTCCAAGTCTAACTCTCTGAGTCACTGGCTAAACGATTACTGGGTCAAAAATCGAGCGCGAGAATCGAAGCGAGAGGCAAAGAAGGACTTTGAGAAAGTCTAGATACTGAACTGAGTGAAGCCACATTAAATTCCCATTTCTATTTTCAAATTTCACCACAATTTAAGATCGCATCTTACCTTTACGATTTTTCCTAATCTCCTGGGTGGTTTGAAAACTCCTTTGCTCAGTCTGTAAGCCATATTATACAGATATATACGTCCTCAGCAACCGTCAAAAAGCCGTTGGCTTTTGAAAAGCGAAATGGCGGGTAGAGTGAGTACGCCCGCACAATTTGCGTCAGCGGTCTTCAGATTAAAGGAATGCATCTTGGGATCTGTAATTTCACAGCCGCCATATTTTGAGTTCAGATTGGAGTGCTTGATCTGAGGATTAATTTGGCAAATGGTGCGGTTATATCTGAGGAATCTAATACACTTGAAATAGTCAACCAACTTTGTCTTCAACTGTTTTGCCGAGTCTGCCTGGTAAAGCACGGAAAGCCATTTTAATACCCGACTCTGAACTCTGATTTTGTTAATGACAACGAATTGGAAATAAATTTAGCGTTGCACAGTTTTGTGGAGAAGGAAACCGGACAACCGAGACTCGAGAGTCCAGGGATCGGAGCAATCATCAGAGTTCCTTTAATGACCCGGAGGAATCTACGCTTCTGTAACTAATTTAGATCGTTTGAAAAAGCCATGTATAGAAATAAATCATTTGGTTAAATGATGATCGATTTTGAGTGATATCTTGTGATCGAGTGATTTATTGGGCTTTCTAGTTCTATGACTATGTATACTTAGAAAAATATAAAATGTTTTAGAGGGTAAATTTATATGGTCGAGATTAATTTTAGCATTGGCCTGCAGCGAAATTTCATGTGGAAATTATGGAGTAATTTATCCTGTATGGTATTACGTTTGTAATTCCTAGGAATTCCAAGCTATTCCAAGCTGCCCAAAAATCATAAATTTGAAATCCAAGAAATTACCAGGTATTCCATGCTTTAAAGTTAACACCTTTCCTAAATTTAATTGCATGTCTTAGAAATCTTGGGAATTCCAAGGAATTTCTAGCTATTCCTGCCTTATCTAATTTGTTATCTACAATTCCAAGGAATTCCCAGCAATTCCAAACCTTGTGGACTGTCATCACTCCGTTTATATAGA
Source organism: Actinernus sp. WN-2022 (assembly GCA_030867875.1). Taxonomy (NCBI): domain Eukaryota; kingdom Metazoa; phylum Cnidaria; class Anthozoa; order Actiniaria; family Actinernidae; genus Actinernus; species Actinernus sp. WN-2022. The sequence continues at coordinate 42,022,692 of JAOWCC010001368.1, forward strand.
TACCAGTGTGTCAACAGCACAGCACAAAACTCATGTGGATTTTGTTTATCTTTTCATTTGACATGTCGGGTAGGTTTACTGTAGTAAAGAAAGCTCATGAAGTAAACCTTCAAGTGTGACCTCAGCCATTATTTCCCTTTGAGTGCCCACATGCCTTCTTAAGATTTATTACTGTTTCCATGTCAGTTGTGGCGGTGATTAGATTATCTATAATCGGTTATCAAATCGGAAAATGGACTCCTAATCTGATCTGACAGATAAGATTCGATTCGTGGTGCGGTGCGCGCGGGCAAATACCAATTCACATCCGGTTGTGAAACATGATAGTGATAGCCTGTTGTTGTATTGGATATCGGTTGCGGGTTTTTCCTTTTACGTAGCCAATTATTCGAATTCCTTCACAAAGTCGTGTAGTCAAATTCGAACTAATGTAACTGCTGGGAATCTAGAGGTTGCTGCTTACTCAAATCTCAACAATTACAGGGTTGGCTTAGTACAAATGAATTCGAACTCCACAGGTTGATTACAACAACTGTACTTTGATCAACAATAGTTCACTGTTATGAATTCGACAAGGTTCTGGTAGCACTTACCCTGGGTACCAGAGGTTCTACTGTCTCCATTCCCGAAAGTTAGGCGCCGAGGAGCGAAGCGACAAGAGTCGAGGAGCGAAGCGACGAGAACCTCTGGTGGCACGGATAGCCAATCTCACTTCCATGTTCGAATTTGGTACAGAATTTGTACCAGGCTTATTATTGGTTAGTTATAATTGGGAATGATATCCTCTCGATATGATTGGCTAGATAACTTAGCGAACGAAAAACCGGTTTTGGATTTACATTTAATCAAGATGACCCCTAAGATGAACCCTAACTCCATGCAAAAATATTTCTCTGAAGCAGTTTCTGTAACATTCAAGTCACTTTCTCTAGAGATTGAAAATCTCAAACCTCAACAAGATGAGTCAATTTTGAAATTCATGCAGAAGATGTTTTTGCTGTGCTGCTTAGCGGGTTGGGGAAAGTCTTTGGTGTTTGAAATGATTGCCCGCGTTGCGTTCGATTCGAGGTCTGCATTGTCCTCAGAAAGCCACTGTTATAGTTGCGTGTCCTTTAAATTCACTTGTGGAATCACACATTAGAGAGCTGGAGAGTCGAGGAATCAAGGCATGCTCGCTATAAAGCAGGTTTCAGTCCAGGTTTCAGTGGAGTCTTTTGCATTTTCTGAATTTCGAACACACAAGTAGTCGGCACGTGTAGCGCAAATCAGTGGTGCGGAAAAGTGTAAACATGTATTTGACAGCTAACAGACGTCATGACTGCAAAACCGGTTATTCGAGAAATGTGATACTAGTTCGAACATGGAAGTGAGATTGGCTATCCGGGCCACCAGATGTTCTCGTCGCTTCGCTCCTCGACTCTCGTCACTTCGCTCCTCGGCGCCTAACTTTCGCGAATGGAGACAGTAGAACCTCTGGTACCCAGGGTAGGTAGTACTAGGTTTGAAGAATATGAAGAGTTGTGGGAGTTGTCGCTTTCGTTACAAATGTAGTATAGAAGTTGTAGGGATGTAGGTTCGAACTGAAATACGATAATTAAAATAGACTAACTTATCCAAGCATAAAATACACGAGTTATAACATGATAGTTCTAACAATCTAACAACATTATAGCGTGTAACATATGACAATCGATACTTATATAACTAATTGATTAACTTTTTACCGTCCGAGCCTGTAAATAGGAGACGTATAAGTCCGTTACTAGAAATATTATTGTATCACATCTAGACATGCTGAAAAGACGATGTTGCGATATTATGCGAAGGGATGTATGGCTTCAAAGTCCGAGCTATAACAGGGATCGCTCGACTCTTTCACTATGGAGAAAAGCTCATTTGTTTTGGCGATTGTTTCGTTTCTTCGATTTTCACGAATTTTAAGGAGGTAAAAATCGGCTCAAAAAAACCTTTCCATTCGCACTTGAAATCAAGAGCAAACACAAAATAACCACTCAGTCGTTACAGTACCTTGTTTAATCTTTCCAACCAGAAGGTCTGTTTTCACAAAACACACCAAGCGACGGTGAACCACGCCGATGTTTGCACTGCATTTCACTCGACCACATTTTCCTGCTCCCACCTCCAATTGCATGCTGGGTAATGGACAACAAAATCACAAGGGTTCCCTCCCTCTGGGACTCCGGTAGGTTTTTTTTTAAAAGTCTTTTACCCCTACAACCATGAGCGGTGATTTGGACTCAAGCCGTTGCTTTAAAGTGACAAAAACGCATCCTAATAGGTTGAGCAGGGGTAAAAGACTGCCAACTGCAGGATTCCAAGGATTTCATTGAATTATTTTTTTCCTGTATCTCAAAGCACAAACACAACGGAAAAACCCTGTAAAATCCCCTTACAAAGCCTACTAGAAGCAAACCAAGTACTTTTCAGCCATCCTCAGACTTCATGATGTCTTCAAGCTCTCTGACAGTGGCATATTTCTCCAAAATTAGAGCACATTTCATTAGAAACCCTACCGAAGCAGCCATAACTACCGTCAACGAGTGAACAGAATTCTCCCAAATGGCATTTTGGGAAACGTTTGAGCCCTCGGCTTAAAAAGTCAGCAGTATTTAACTAGCCGGGCTAGCTAAACTTGAACTGAGGGGGGAGGGTTGAGTTAGCACTCAGGATTTCACCAATTGAGCTCACACACGATCGGACGACAAAGAGTTAAGAGAGTATAATCATAGCATAAATAACGTGATCAAACTGAGAACATAACAGTATCGCGTGGAATCGAATAGCACTGACATATCTAAATGACAATTTCGATAAATCGTATAAATATTCTGGTTAATATATGAACAGCATAACAAATCATAAACGTTCTGTAATTGACTCGAGCATAATTAATTTTACTCTAGCAAGCATTTGCATGATTTGCAACGATCAAGGCTATAACTTATATCAGGAGCCCATTATATCAACTAGACAGTATAAAGAAAATATAAAGACTTACTTTGGTTTATGCTTGTACCAAAGGTAGCAGATCGTAGATAAAGTGGTAGATTCTATATGATCGTAGCGTGGTAGCGGAGTAACTAACTAACTGAATTTGCTTGATAGAACAGTCGCTTTTGTGACTCTGAAAACGTGCCTAAGGTAGTATGAGTCATGCCAAGGCGGACAACCGCATTGCTCATAACAATAATCTAGTTTAAGATAATCACTTAATTAACTTCCATAGCTATTTCCTATGGTGTTTACGAATTAATTATAACCTCACGTTTCAAACCAACAACATATAACCCTGCTCTAACACCCATATCTTCAGTCATCCACAAACACTTTAACATACTTTCTTCATCTCATCGATGTGCTAACGTGTTCACGGCTGCACCTTTTGTAGCCTACCGTCGCAGTAATAACTTACACGACATCTTAGTTAGGTCTAAACTCCGCACTAACAAATCTAATAACCCCTGTGCCTCATTTCGCTGTGGCAACAATTGCGTAACCTATAAATACATAAACAACGACCCAACTAATTACACATTTTACTCTACTGGCGAAACCAGATGCATCAAAGATCACATTAAGGTATCAGGATCCCTTTATGCGATCATTTTTGTTAAACAATTATTATTGATTTTTTAGAATGTTCAAAGTGAACTACAAGTGTACAGTTTAGTGAAAATAAAATTCCAAAACATTTTATTTTCCACGAGAAATTACGGCGAAAAAAAATATGGACCGGAAAGCAGGCTGTCAACGGCTTATTAGCACTTGTGAAGCGTTCTCATGGAAACCGCGAAAAAACACGTGAACTTTTATAAATAAACACGAAACATGCTCACTCGTCTAGCTCGTCTTGAAGTCGTTGAGTTGCAAATATTCATTTACTTTTCACACAGAAATCACATCTAAAATATAGTTTTATAATATATATATATATATATAGCTCAATTTGTAATTTGAAGCTAGCTGCCTAGGGAGGGCTTATGTTCGTTTTATTCCGTGAAGAAACGAAAGTCGACGCTGACAGAAAGCAATCTTGGCTCATATTATAACCAAGATAATCAGTGGGCAGGAGTTGGAGATTCTGCAAAGTCCATTCCAAGTTGATAGAGTGCAAGTGCCCATAAACTTCACCCCGAAGTTTCGACTGTAACTTCGCCTTCGATAGCCGAAGGCGAAGAACAACAGAAACCTAACACGATCTTCCGTAACAGTTATTGTACTGGTTTGGCTGTTTCTCTACGCTTTCTTCTACTTTGCCTTCTCTGTACACTGTGAAATACCGTGACAATGGTAACGCTAAAATTGAACTTGTCTACTGCGATATTCAAACCGAAGATATCGCACCGAAGAGCTAACTTATCGTGGTCTGTGTAGTCCTTCACAGAAGCGCGCAAAATCGCATGCGGCCTTTCATGAACAACATGGTATCGTGTTCCCCTATACCTACTGCTCAACATCAAATACTGAAAAAATGACATTCTTTATGACAGATAAGTTAATTGTGTCAACAAACCTCAGTGGCATGCCAGGAAACTTTGAAACCATTTTTCACGGCGTTATAAATGCGAGTTTTGTAACATGTATTCGAAGCTCCTGTCCCTCTAGATTTTAATAGATCGGATTAAAAATTGGCATATGGCTAGATCAATATGTTGACAAAAAGGGTGTCTCAGTTTGTTTATGCGTTGTTTTGTTCTTGAGATACTTTCATGTTTCGTTCTTCAACCCCTAAAAAAGGTGTTACGGATCTTTGCAGTTGATTATTTTCGCGACGGAATAAGATATCAGAAAACTGAGACACCCTTTTTAGATCAATATCTCTACTTTATGAAGGTCGTTTCAGCGCGGATTTCCGTCAAATTCCCGAGGGACAGGAGCTCCAGGTATAACGTATGCTCAAATTGGATTAAAATCGCAATAAATAAAAGAGTATTTACTAATTAGGACAATCAAGCTGTTTTCTAGAATCTATGTTTATTAAGCTTTCAGAAAATATATACTTTGTAGGGGTTTTCTTGAATTTAACGCGCGCAATTTAAGGTTTTCGGGAAGCGCTCTTGAAGGGCTCCTGATACCGTAACTGTAACTCTAAAAATCTCATTTACATGGTACGATGCAAACGTTGTAATGCTCAATACATCGGAGAAACGAAACGTCGCCTTAAAGATCGCTTTAACGAACACCGCCGCCCCGTTGATAAACCTTCTAACCAGTCTAAAACCACTGCTGTCTCGGATCATTTCCTTAACAATAATCACTCTCCTAATGGTATGCAATTAATTGCTTTAGAACTAATTCATTCTAATCGAGATAGTGTACGCAAAGCTCGCGAAGCACATCTTATTGATAACGGTCAAACACTAGAACCGAAAGGTATTAATAGAAAGGAAGAACTGTAAATATCTACTATACTGCATATCATATTCCTTAGCTCCTGTATTATTCCTCCGTCTATCATCACTCTCATGACTCATGTAATCACCATGTTTGTAATTTCATACCACAGTGTCAGATTCCATACTTTTGAATTGTTAACGTTTTCTGATCGATCCCCGATCGATATGTAAACAGGACTTCGATAAATACTGACAAGTCATATCGGGATAAAAGACAGACTTAACGAGCGTAGGGATTTTCATAGTCCCATAATAGAAAGTGAATGACAGTTATTGACGTGTATTTAATGTGATGTGGGAGTAGGCTATTCCCACACCGATCACTGAGTAGCCAATTACAATCGTCTTATCACGCTTGGCACAAATGACCCTAAAATCGATCACTTTGCTATATTTTCAAAAAGTTTCCAACGTAGAAGATTGATTTTTTATGGGAGGATGAAGACGGATGACAGCTTGATGACGTCACAGTTACGTCATGTCTCCATTTATAATAGGTTTCTCGATGTTTTCAATTACCTTTAACATCAGTAAATTTTATATTTTCGACAACAAAGAAACAGAAAACCCGAGTTCGATTGGCTAAGAGGGAGAAACGTTATTAAATTTTGATTATTCTTGCCGCTAATCGTAAGACGTGAACACAAGACATGCGTGCCAAGCTCTGTTTGTTATCTCTTAACAGTAGAAGGTGCTTCTTAAGGCTCCAGTTTGTGTATAAAATTGTACATAACATTAACTGTCCGCATCAGCTAGAAGGGTACCTTGTTAAAAGATCAGAAATGCATAATAGACATCTTAGGGACTCCACACTTTTACATGTTATAGCCACGAAAACGAAAATGGGCCAATTGTCTTTTAAATGCGCAGCCGCAAGAAAATGGCATGACTTACCTAGAGAGCTGCGGGAGTTACAAACACTATCAACTTTTAAGGCTGGCGTTTTCAAGCATTTTTTAGAACTTGATGACAACAATCATCAATGTAGTTTACGATAATGTTTTAGATATCCTTTTTAAGCTTTGTACAGTTATATGTATTTTTTATTATTATAATATTATTCATTCATACATTTATTATTATACTATTATATACTGAGATTTTTTAGATACATTATCTATAATACTGGTCACCGGTTGATTAACTGATCGGTCTTTACAGTTTAAATAAAGTTATTATTATTATTATAATTTTGGTAATTTTCCCGCCAAAATTTGGCGGGAAATATTCAGTACAGAACAATTTACAAAATAACTTCTTCATTCATCTTTTAGAGTTTGTTTACGACAATCTAGCAATCAAAAGAGTAACTCGCTACCCACAACCGTATGTTTTTAGAATTTTCAATTTTTGAGAGGAAATACTTTAAAATTCACAGTGAAAAGAGGATACGTCATTATGACGTCATATATTTTTGAAAACGTCTTTTAAAAATAACTATTCGAGTATTTTTCAGATTTTAAAGAGGAAATGTACTTACTCTACACTGAATAGCCGCAATATGGTCTTTTTTATGTTTCTTCAATTTAGAAAGCATGACTGATGTCAGACCCATGACGTCAGAAAATGTGACGTTACAGGAATCTTCAGTTCTTAATAACTCAGCATATATTTATCGTAGAGACTTTAAAATTGCGGGAAAAATTGTTTTTATGTTGTTGTGATAACATGCTTTATTTCAAACGTATAGGTAACGCAAACTTTGACTTTAAAAAGGAGTCGTTTGTTATGACGTCAGTATACAAACGTGTTTGATCCTAAATACGTTATTTCATTTTAATATTAACATACGAAAATTGTCGTTAAATTTTACAGCGAATTAAACAAAATGTACTGGTTTATATATTTTTGGCTCGCTTCGTAGTTATCGATTTTGAGGTAACTTATGCCATGCGTGTATCGAATTACTAATTAGTGTTATTCGTAATTATGCCGACCTCAATGAAATCTCGAAGCAGTAAGTACATGTCGCCGAAAGCAATAGCATTCTGCCCGATGCGGAGTTGAACGGTACTTCTCATGCATAATTGGGAATTATTGTCCTTTTTCGTAGAATTTATTGACCTACTTAGCCTGAATTTCAGCCGTCTCTTCAGGTTCGTTCCTCCCGAGAGAGACGTCTGAATTCATTCGACGATAATGCCGTCTAGTGACGTCAAAGCGGATTAAATTTTAATTTATGCAAATAAAACTGCCACGGCGGCTGTAAAGAGTTCGTTGAGTCACAAAAACAAAGCTTTCGCCTTGAGAAATTATTTGAGGTTATGTCAAAATTAAGACCCTACCTATCTACATCTCATTTGTTTCTCAAGTGCCTCTTAAGGTGGCTCGCCTGGATTTTCCAGGCACGCACCATACCCACTTTGAACGGCTGATACTCCACTGTCAGAGCTCGGTCGGGCTAGCCACTTCACCCATTTACTAGAAATAGAACAAACTTTCTAAAAATGTAGGTTTGTTTCACATCAGTGTTACCATAGCAACACAGCGTTGACGTCATGTAATTACATATCATCAATTTTCTCGAAATCTAGACCTAAACTTTTAAAACGACCTAGTGTCCCTTGTAGACTAGATGTAGGCCTTCAAGACTGCAAAGTTTAAAAAAATTGTATGAGAGCGTTTTCGAAAAAAATTGGGTTGAATATTTTCGTTAAAAACTTAACAATTCGCCTTACTCCCTGTTTAGTCGTCGAGAACTGTGTTTTCCGGACCGATTCAAGCGATGTTTTTATAATATTTCAATACCTGTGGAATAGGACTACTTTCCATGAAAATTTCATTCCATTTGCTCTATTCGATTTCGGTTTATGGAATCATAAGTAATATCATAAATATGCTCATTTTACTCAAAATAGTAACGTATTTTCTAAGGGAGCTGTAATTCGAAAACTAGTTGATAAATATTTTTTTAAATCTTTTCACCTGAAATTCAACATGTACTACCCTGTCCCTGTAAATTTCAAGAGCATTGAATCATTTTAAGGGCGCAGAATAAAAACAAAAACATAGGGAACGTTTACATTCTTACACGTAAGCTTTGTTGCTGTATCATTTTGTTTATAGCTTGTGTCTTTCCGAAATTTCTCTTTTATCTAGATTCTACATACTTGTGTGCTTTTGAACTAACAAGTTTACCATGCACGCTTGCTACGCTTCGCTACTGCTGGAACGCTCGTGCAAATTATGTTCTTAACAATGGCATGAGTTACAATGGAAATTATAAAATATGAACCAATCAAAGATCGCTACCAGGTTTTCTGATAGTGACGTCACTGGACGGCATTATCGTCGAATGGATAGTCCAGTTTCGTATTCGAAAATTACCGCTGAATGCAATGACTACAGACGCATGTACGCAGGTTAAACATTCATAAATACCAGCGAGAAGGTAGGCTATTCACAACACTGTGTATTGTTGTAGTTTCACGTTATTGCACCTTCTCGCTGGTATTTAAGATTGTTTAACTTCAGATTGAGGCTAACCCTGCGTACATGCGTCTGTAGTCATTTCATTCAGCGCTAATTTTCGAATACGAAACTGGAGTATTCAGAAGTCTCTCTCGGGAGGAACCTACTCTGCCTTTTTTTTTTTTCTCGTGGAGTTGAAGAAAATAGTTTCGAAAATATTCCCTTTGGTAGGTCAGTTACTCGTCAGAATAATTCGGTTTCGAACAAGTTAGTTTACAGTAAATAGAACACCAAATCACGATTGGCATCGTCACAATGCAAACTATGTTCCACATGAGTAGCGTTGTTATGAATGTGTTATACAATTTCCCATTTCTGTTGATGACGAAAATAATATACAGTGCACATTTTAAGACTCGGGCTCACCACAGGAAGCCCGAGTAATAAATCCCATTGTAAAAGTTGATGTCTATAAATAGTGATTAAAATGACAAATAACACCACTGAATTAGTTAAACTAATGTGTTGTGGTCAGCAAAATTCCTGATAACGCTAAATTCCAATTCGATCTGTGGATTAGCCGGGACCTGGCTTTGATCAGCCCCCATGGTTGTTTCAGGTCTCGTTAGAAATTCAGTTTTTTTTTCAGCAGCTAGAAAGGGGCTAAAATCCGCAATGTGGGCAAGTGCTAGAAATTACAGTAGATAAATTTACATTTACTAACATTTCCTTAAATCTGGGCAATGATGATATACGCCTGATATAATCAGGGATATTATTCCAGAGCCGAGCAGTTACGTGTATATACGTAAAAGATATGTGCCGAAACCATGTACTATGAGTAGGCTGATTAAGTTTACAAAAACTCCTCAGATTGTGCTCACTGGACTAAAAAGAAAAAAAGCTGCCGAATATAAGTACAAATACTTGTAAAATAGAATTAGAGATTGCATATAGCGACATTGATCCAATGACTTAAGGTCCGCTAGTTTGAGTATATCATCACACTGAGTTGACTAGGGCATGTTTAGTAGAGTCATGTTATGGCTACTATGCATTTAATCTTTAATTCCGCATCTTTCGCATTGCACTTATCTGACGCTCGCTGCGGATATTAGATACAAAATAGAATTGACGTATTCCGTTGCTATGCAACACCGTTGCTATGAAACACCGCTGCTATGCAACACCGTTGCTATGCAACACCGTTGCTATGTGAGTTCTTAAAGAGATGCTTTAAGCGTAATATTGTTCTAAATTATATAATATCTATGTCTTGCGAGAGAATGCCGACCGCCGATTTTTTCCGAGTCCTGCAGACTTGAAAGTCATCCTCTTAAACCTCTACTACTTAGGGTGAAACCAGCTTGGCTAAATCTACGAACCCAAACGACCCTTCTTCCTTAAAGTGCCCCTAAACCCTTTTGCAATGTTTATATATATGAAACTTTGAAAGGCTTTGAATACTTCTGCGAAGAAATTTTTGGCTTACAGAGAATACACTATGTTCTATGCTTGTTTGAAATGGTGAAAATTTGACCTTTCCTGACGCATGACCTTGTAAGAACAAGACTGGGTCGATTCCCTATCTTACGTAATGTAATTCATTCGACTTTGCAATAACTTGAATAAATATTTAGCATTTTGTCTAAAATGGCTGTTTTCTTTACTAAAATCTCACAGATTGTGTATATTCTCTATATATCGATGCTGTTGTGATAGAAAGGCGTCATGGACAATAATGCATTAATGAGGTGACGTAAGATAGGGAATCGACCCAGGATTTTTCTTACACGGTAATGGGTCAGGAGAGGTCACATTTTCGCCATTTTAAACAAGCCTAGAACATCGAGTATTCTCTGTAGGCCAAACATTTCTTCGCAGAAGTACTCAAAACCTTTCAAAGTTTCATATATATAAAAATTGCAAAAGGGTTTAGGGGCACTTTAAGTTAATACCGAAAGGTTCAAGAATAGCTATTTTAACCAAATAGTATTTAAATATAATTTTGCCATGGTCTGTTTAAGCATAACTTAAGCCTATAATATATAGTATTATAATATTAGTAGCATATATTAGTTATCAGATTCATTTATCATTAACGCACATGTATATTGCTGTTATTTAGTTATTCAACACGCTTGTAAGACTAGTATGAACTTTTTACTAGTAAGGTTTCTAATAAAGACATATTATTAGTATTATGCTCACGGGACCTGTTGCGATTTTGACTTCCGGTTTTACACTAGTATGAGAAAACAGCCGACTCGGCCGGTTGGCTAGTTGTACGCGTGCACACCGGCCACCCGATAGTTTTAACACTTACACATGTTTGTAAGTTTTGTTCGTGGTTTACCTGAAAGGTTTTCTTTAGATATGAATGAACGAAAGTGCTCAAAAGTCGAAGCAAGCCGTAGCGGATGCGAATGTCGCTGGAAAACGAAAATCTTGGTTTATCGTGTGAAAGAAATACTTGACAAGAAACTCAATCGTAATTTTAAAGGAATCATTCAGGACTCGAAAGGCAACTGTACTTGAACCTAGAGAAAGGGGAAATAATTAATATTTTGTACCGAGTAACTCACAAAGAACAACGGCAAGCGTACTCACAGGCAGTCCAAGCTGGCAAGTTACGAAAATATAACTTTATTAGGGTTTGTATGGGAGCGCAACCAACGTTTACTAGCCAGAAATACTGTAAAAAAATGACTTGCCTTGCCACTGTAATGTCTTCTGTCATGTTTCTCTCCTTGTTGGGTGGTTTTAAGCTGATTTTAACTGGGGTTTTTTTCGGAGCCCCTTCTTCCTAAAAATAGGGAAGGCTGCACACTCGATCCACAGGCAGCCCAAGCTCAAGTTACGAAAATATAAGGGTTTGTATGGGAGCGTTGCGAGCTCAAGTTACGAAAATATAAGGGTTTCTATGGGAGCGTAGCGAACTCCGTTTACTAGCCAGAAATTTTGTAAAATATTTGAATAAAATGACTTACCTTGCCACTGTGATGTCTTCTGTCATGTTTCTCTCCTTGTTGGGTGGTTTTAAGCTGATTTTAGATGGGTTTCTTTCGGAGCCCCTTCTTCCTAAAAATAGGGAAAGCTGCACACTCGATCTTGACAACGCTCGCCATCCAGAGCGATAAATCCCACTTCAAAATCATTCAGAGTTCAGAAAACCTCTACAAAGGGTGAGGATGGAATTATTTATTTTTCACATCAAGATAGAGAGACCTTTGCTGTTTTCGTCGACCTATTTTCACTAATTTGACTTTATCACCCCAGATTTCTTTTACGGTCAGGCCAACTGATTTATTTAGTGGAAAACCCCACACCCCCTACCCGGGGAATAGCGGGGCTATAGATTTCAGAGTGTTTTAATTCACCGCTAATTCCCCGCTATGCATGGCACATTTCCATGTCTATTCTGTACGTTTGTCTCCCGCCCCGTGACCATCAATACAACCATATTAGCTTCATTGGACTAATTTCTGAAATGTAAGAAAGAACAGTGCACGTTGGTAACGAATAAAAATCATCTTATGTGGGCCACAGTGATGTCCGAAAGTCGCGAGAACTGTCAGTCAAGTGTTTTAAGATAAAACATATTGAACATATCGATATATCGAAGAAAAATATTAAACGCTATCACTCGTATATATACATGAGCTCATGTTTGCCAATCTTGGCGAAGGATGGCCCGCGGATAATTTAAAATGATTTGGATTTACCTTCGTAAACTTACCGTTCTGTTATCATTGGAAACATTTTGCAGAAGAGAACCACGAGGGTGTGCCCCAGTCCCTTTCGGCGCTTCTACAATGGGCTTCCTGTGGTTGACGAATGTTGTAGCAAAAACATAAAAAGCCCCGCGTACCGTAGCCTGAGTTTCAGACGGCACGAGGTCGTCTGCTCACTTCCTCCCCATCCCCGTCTGAATGACTTCATAGACTTTCGGGATCCTGACGTCATAATGTCAACAAATCAGAGCGAAATTTACACTTTTGGCAAAGTCTGGAATTTAAGGAATGTGCTCGCATATTTTTCTGAATGGCGTTGGGGAAGAACTTGAGCAGTGTGTCGACCGAAATTGTAAAGTGTTCAGGATTTCGAAGCTATATCCAGAGCAGAAGAAAGCATTGGAATCATTCATTCATCGGAACGATGTGTTTGTGAATCTATGTACGGGCTTTCGTAAATCACTAATCTTCATCCGCTTATAAATGTCATGCATTTAATAGATCTTAAACATTCTCCTAGATTTTTGGCTTTTAGAAGACCAAATCTTTCATGAAATATTATTATTTTTCTGCAGGAGTGAACACACATACTGAGTATGTTATGAAAAAAGTTTCATGGCACTTGAATGAATATTTTTGTTTTCAGAATTATGAACACACTTCCGTAAGTTCACGTATGGCAATGGCATCTAAACTGCACAAAAAGTCCGGTTTAAACAATCCCTGATTCCAAAAAACCTACACTAGGACAACTTTAGGGTCTTGTGTAACTAATCGACATACATATCAAGCTTCAAAACTTTTAAAAATAAAAGTTCTAAGTTATGAGTAACAAACTTTACGGCATGAAATCGAGGCAGATATTTCTTGTATGCATTCTCATACACTTGTCCTGCAAATACTGTACGCAAACGTCCGTTTAAAAAGTTCCTACTCTCCAAAGAACCACAGCAGCTCAAACAGGATACCATTCTGAGAAATCGACAGAAGTTTGAAGCTGTAGAATGTTATTTTCAGTGCATGAAAGCTGATAGATCCAACTAGTGAAAGCCGCTACTGCACGACTGTTCTACACTTCACGCTTCAATTCTTACGCGTGTTCGTATTGGCTTATTGTAAAAACAAAGGTTGATGACGTCAGGAACACGAAAGTCTATGAAGTCCATCAGACGGGAAGGGGGAGGAAGTGAGCGGACCGTGGCCTTTTCAACAATGAAATCCCCGCTATTCCCGGGAAGGGGGGTGGGGGTGCGGGGCTTTCCACTGACTATTGCATTATAAGTATACCCGTTTGTCCGTTTGAATTATTTGATCGAAATTAACGGTAACTACATTGCACTACATTTTCCAGCCGAACAATTTGTTTGACGACTTCGTAAAGAAAACTGCATTTACCCGGTCATCAAAACTTATTTTCTTTGGTTTCGAGAATATGCTCCAACAGTACATTCGCAGCGAACTGACATCAGTTTTTTCCCCGTTAACTTGACCCGGTGTCATTTGGGTGGGCTAACCGAGCATGATGAGATCCTGAATAGACGCGAGTCAAATTCATACAAGGGTACCCTGGCCAGTAGGTAGTTTTGATAATCGAAATTTGACCTCTCCAACCCCTGAAGGGGTTACCTTTGCTGCGAAGGCTCAGCCAGCTTTTCAACTCTGTGATCGTCGAATTTTACTTGACGGCGGTTAGGAGTTCAAATGGACGGAGTTCGAGAAAGAAAATGTAGTCGTGTGTGCTTGATAATACAGGAATGGATTAACATTAGCATTCTCTAGAAGGAACAAACTTTGGGGCGGGAATTTGTAGAGGTTTTGTGAACTCTGAATGATTTTGAAGTGGGATTTATCGCTCTGGATGGCGAGCGTTGTCAAGAACTAGTGTGCAGCCTTCCCTATTTTTAGGAAGAAGGGGCTCCGAAACAAAACCCGGCTAAAATCAGCTTAAAACCACCCAACAAGGAGAGAAACATGACTGAAGACATCACAGTGGCAAGGTAATTCATTTTTATTCCAATTTTTTACAGTATTTCTGACTAGTAAACGAAGTTGGTAAAGCTCCCATACAAACCCTTATCAAGTTATATTTTCGTAAATTTTCAGCTTGGGCTGCCTGTGGTCAGGAGTAAACATAAAAAACGGCAATGTTAGCGGTCCGCACCTCGACAAGTTTATTCCGAAGTGTTTGTTGTTCTAGTCACTTTATACACACATATGGCCGTTTTAGAGGCCCGCATCTCTGTTCAGAAGTTTAATTTATTTCGAGACGTTTGACAGATGTTTGCTCTATAGTCATTGCTAATGCCAAGGAGGCAAATTGAAATTCCCGAAATCTGTTGTTCAATTAGGCCCTTTATTATACAGAAAGGAAAGTTAGAATAGATAGCCGCATGTTTCTGATTATCTCCGATACCGATCTTTTGTCAGTGTTGTATAGCTTATGGCATTTGAAATTCCCACTAGTATTTTGTTTATATAGCGCGTTTGTTTCGCTCTCAACCAATCTGATACCACAAAAGTTGAAAAACAAAAGAACTTGAGAACAATAGTTAAAGACACATTTAGACCGAGCACATATCGTAATGTAAAATGTTTTTTTTTGTCGTAATGGAAAACGCATGCACGGTTTTATGCACTTTAATTAATAGTTCGGAAAATATTCATGAATTTATAGTAGCTCAAAAATCTATGGAGAATTTAGAAATTCTCCTTGAGGTAATCAAATATTATTGAAGTGCGTTCGATTTGTTATTAGAAACATCTGTGTGAGCTGACTGAGAAGAACCTGTTTTGCATATTTTGTCGCCTAACGAAAGAAATAGGCCTATAATGTTACATGCTGAATGAAACATCTTTTTTTGCATTGTACCGCAAGAAGTTATTATATGTAAATAAATTACTTCAATAATATTTCAAAATGCAAAATTGCAAATGTGAGTTATTTGTTACTGCAGATGAAAAGAGGGTAACATTACCCATACATTTTTCTATATTTGTACTACATGGACACAGTTTCAAAATGCAACAACAGTAAAATTAAACTTTAATCTCTGAACGAAATGGCAAGTACAGTTACATCAACACAACGTTCTAAACGATACTTCTAACAATAATACAAGTGTAGAACACCTGAAAATAATAGATATATTTCTAAAATACAGGTGTAAACGATTTATGGAATTGACCCCAAGCTACACAAATTAAGTAGTTAAGTGTAGATAACGAGGCAGAGTATCTTAAATATTTTTTCTTGCTCATAGAAGGCTTCAAATAACACAAGAATTTATGACCCCTTTTGGCTTTGTGAAAGTGGATAATGTTGACATGCTCATGCCTGTAATACTTAAGTGCTCTAAACATAGTACACAGTTTACTCATGCTTTGATGAAATCTTCCTACGATTTTCTTAAGTAACATTGTGTTTGAGCGGCAAAATACTTACCGAAAGAACCCAGGTTTGAAACAAAAAAGGAATCGAGTCCACTCACAATCTTCCGTCGCACGTGCAAAGATCGAGAAACTGCTTCGCTTGCAAGTGCCGACATCACGTGACACAGGGAATCCAACGCTTACGAAGTTTGCGTGCATGAAAACTAGGCAAAAGTTGACACAAGATTCGTGCGTGTCGACAGCTTCCCGCTTGTGGTCTAACGTGAACCAGTCTTTGCCCATTCTTTAATTTTCTGGGATTTTCGACACCGCAAACTTTCCTTAGCAACCTATTTCCTTAGCAATAGGAAAGAGGTTACAATAAAAGCTCTAAATCACACAAAATTACACGCCTCCACCTGGAATTAAAATATTGCAACAAGACGGAAGATGATTGTAAAACCTCAATTAAGATATCCTGCCAAAAAATAACAACATACATGTATATGAAAAACAGCAATTAAGGGCATATATATCCCGCGAAAAAAAATACAATTCAATATAAATGTATTTGAAAATCTCCGTGGAATATACTGTTAACCCAACATCAACGTAGACGCAAAACTGCGTGGAACATACTGTTAACCCACCATAAATATATGCTAAACCACCTTAAATATAGATGGAAACCTCGTGAGATATACTCTTAACTTTTTTCAAACATTTTAGAGACTTTTTACATAACTCTTCAAATTCTGCGAAATTAATGGTTCGATTTTTTTCATTGTTTTATGTTGTTTATGAATAGTGGAATTGTAAGAAATATCTTAACTTGTTGACATCTATTTATTCTCACTTTAATCAACAGGGTTCTGTGGCTTTGAAAATGGACTTTGTGGATTTCAGACCGAAGAAAATAGTACGTTAGTCTGGAAACCAATTATTCCTATCAATACCCAGAACCGTGCACGTGGTCTACCTGAATATGATCATTCTACAATGACAGCAAAAGGTATGTCATTCACTCGGATAACTGATGAACGATGATCGGCTTATAAGAAACATGCAATATTTTGTTCTTATTGTGAGTACATAATCCTAGCGCAAGTTGAAAAGGATTATTGTGGATGTCATTTAGGCGCTGTATCGAATAACATATATTTATCATATATTTATTATATATTTTTCTTTTCTCTATTTTCAAACCACAAGTATCTACTCTCCGATATCGACCAACTATTGAATATCAGATATTTATCAGATATTTTATTTTCCTCTATTTACAAATCACAAGCATCTACTATCCGATATCGACCAGCTATTGAATGTCAGATATTTATTACATATTTTATTTTTCACTAAAATCAAATCACAAGCATCTACGTAAGGGTTAGGGACTGCTTGTGAGTTCTTTATCGACAAATACAGGCACGCGCTGACTGTACGATGAACGAAAAATAATGAATACTGCATGAGGCCGAAGGCCTCATGCAGTATTCATTATTTTTCGTTCATCGTACCGTCAGCAAGTGACTGGATTTTGCCGATAAAGCACAAACATAAAGTCTCTAACCCTTTTAATATTCAAACTGAGTGCACTGTCAGCAGTGAATTTCAATTGAAATCAGTTGTCAATAACAATTTCATAAAGAAGTCAAATATTTCGCATGAATTAAATCATTTTACGGTAAATATCTGCACAAAGAAAAGCCATTTCGATAGACAATGAATAAAAACAGAAGTAGATAACTTTGCAAAGAATAATTTACTTTGGTGTTCGGTTAGTTTAGTTGACGCCTTGCGAGTACATGTTTGTACATTTAACTCGAAAACGTTTCCCTTGGAGCCATGTATTAAAATATCGAGTATTTAGCCGGCTTAACTCCTAGATAGTCTACTTTCTTTGATAGTTTCTTTCATTCGAAAATAACTAACCTGCAGATTCCAGTGAATTGAAATCTTGAAACCGGCCTCCATGTGCTCGGCTCTGATGCAAACATTTTCCAAATAAAAATATCCTAGGTTTTTTAACCTTCCACCGAATTGTCGCTTCATTGTCTCCTCTTATTGACAGAGTAGGGTCTCGCCGGAAATAAAATCCATTTCTTCAGTTTGGACTGCTAGAGTGTTGAAGAAACTTTTGTTTACTCAGACACATGTTGACTAGTTAGTTGTTGTACTTCCAGCGCTTGCAAATCAGCCATTTCTAACGAACGATTATGCAAATGTTGCCTGAAAACATAATGCGAGGCGAATAGTATGATTGTACATTTAACTCGAAAACGTTTCTCTTGGAGCCATGTATTCAAATATCAATTATTTAGCCGGCTTATCTCCTAGATAGTCTGCTTTCTTTAATAGTTTCTTTCATTCGAAAATAACTAACTTGCAGATTCCAGTGGGGCAGTGAATTGAAATCTTGACTCGAAATCGGCGCTCGGCTCCGATACAAACATTTTCCAAATCAAATATCCTGGGTTTACGAACCATCCACTGAATTCTCGCTTAATTTTCTCCTCTTATTGACAGAGTAAGTTCTCGGAAATACAATCCATTTCTTAAGTAAGACTACTAGAGTGTTGTAGAAACCGTTGTTCACTCAGACACATGTTGACTTGTAAAGTTGTACTTCCAGCACTCGCAAATCAGCCATTTCCAACGAGAGATTATGCAAATGTTCGCCTCAAAATATATATCTTCTGTCACACAGGCAACAGAGTTTAATCCTGCCGTTACCTTTCTAGTAATTGTCTGCATTTTCACTGTTTAATATGCGATGAGGTTTTCCAAGCCGTCCAAACACGTAACTAAGCGAAGGACTAGGTCTCCCTTTCCCTATAGGTAAGAGAGGGTCTGGGTCGAGTGCTGTGGTCACCAATAATGCACGCTCATTAGCCAATTACATGCTTGAATTTTGTACAATGCACGAAATTTGAACATTAAATAGAGAATAATACATGGGCGCGCGGAGATATGGAATTTATATCTTCGAGCGTTGAACTCGATATCTCACGAGTGAGCGCAACGAACGAGTGAGATATAGAATTGAACAAGAGAAGATAAATCCATATCTCCAAGCGTTCATTTAATGTTGTGTTTATTTTATAAACAATACTTGGACCTGGGCCCTGTTGTCCGAAGCAAGGGTAAGCGCGTGACGTGAAATCGCTAATTGGCTGAAAGGTGATATCCACATCCACACGTATTTTTACATGTATTCAGCTTGTTCTATATACACAGTAGTTTATAGAATAAAGAGCGGTATTTGAATGATTTTTCTGTGAAATACAGAGCAGTATTTCATGGCTAGTTCAGGCCAATCAAAATGCAGGAAATTTCGCACCCTTTCTTTATCAACCAATAAAAATTCGCCTAAAGGCTCGTTGTACACCAAATATATAATACAAATTTCTCGTGAAATATTCGCCCGTATTGCATAGGAACCGATGAAACCACCAGTAAATATCTGATAATTTTAAAGTATCCAAGTTTCTTCAGGAGACCATAACTAGGAGCGTCCATCTCACATACTAGGCCTTGTCACAAGTTTTTACAAGTTAGGTTATTTTTAGAATGGTTTCCCGCTATTGTTGAGTTGCAAATATTCCTACGGGAATCAAATCACAAAAGCGTAGCATTCATGTTGTTTAGTATAAAAAAATAGCTAATGAGGCATCTTTTGTTTCACCACGGTGCAATCTACCAATTGGCGGGGAAAATAATGTAAAAATAGCCCAACTTGTAAACACGCTGTGTCAACTATACATGAGATATGGACGATCTTAGTTATGGCTCCTGGTTTCTTCTAAATCAATCCGAAATTGACCTACTATTGAATACCAAGCACCTTGGAGAGGAGAGAAGGGAACTATCTAATTAGATATATATTTAAGAAATAGAAAACATTTCCCGTGTTTGTATAGAGTTATAGAAACACGAGTTGGAGATTGCAAGAATGAGAAATATCTGTAAAAACACGAGCCGGAAGGGCGAGTTTTTTCACAGGTATTTCGAGTTCTTCCAAATTTCCACAAGTTTTTATTTGTTCTCCAAACATATCCCGCGTGTTTATATAAGAGAACAAAGATATGGAAAGCGTGTTATATTGCTCAATCAGTATATACCACACCAGTGAGCTCTGATTGGCTACTCAAACAGTGAATATGATTTCATATTCACCTCCGAGCGAAGAAGGGATCACCTTGCACGAGTTTTTGTCAATTTGACAGAAAATATAATAACTATTTGGTGCTGGCTGCAGTGTGGTATAGACTAAAACAGTTATTCACCTCAGTGTCGGTGAATAGTGGTAGATATCCCTCAACACTATTCACCTGCAGTGTGGTATAGACTAAAACAGTTATTCACCTCAGTGTCGGTGAATAGTGGTAGATATCCCTCAACACTATTCACCTACACTTCGGTGAATACATGTTAAAGTGCCTATCACCCTTTTGCAATTTTGATAGCTTATGAATCTCCGAAAGGTTTTCAGTACTTCTGTGAAGAAAGTTTTGGTTTAAAGTGAATACTTTATATTCTACGCTTGTTTCAAATCGTGTAAATGTGACCTTTCCTGACCTATGACCGCGTAAGTAAAAGCCTGGGTCGAAACCTGGGTAGACGTCATCTCATTTATGCATTATTCTCCTTGGCGCCTTTTTATCGCAACAACATCGATGCATAGAAAATATACACAGTTATTCAGTTGTTAGTAAAGGAAAAAGTCATTTTAGTCAACATGTTAAGTATTTCTTCAAATGATTGCAAAGCCGAATTAATTATATGACGTCAAGATGACGTCTACCCAGGTTTCGACCCAGGCTATTACTTACGCGGTCATGGGTCAGGAAAGGTCACATTTACACGATTTCAAACGAGCGTAGAACATAAAGTATTATCTTTAAACCAAAACTTTCTTCACAGAAGTACTCAAAACGTTTCGGAGGTTCATAAGCTATCAAAATTGCAAAAGGGTGATAGGCACTTTAAATATACCACACCAGTGAATAGTGCTTTTCGCACGCTCTGATTGGCTACTGAAATTGAACATGAAATATCCTTTCCTATTCACATCCGAGCAAAGCAGCGATCACCTCACGCGAGTTTTTTGTCCATTGGACTGGAGGAGCTGGCTATAATTGACCTTTGTGGTACCCAATATACAATTATTCACCTTAGTGTCGATAAACAGTGGTGGATATTTACCTCGCCGAATAACTGTTAAATAGCCGATAATATCGAATATCAAGCACCTTTCAGAAGAGAGAAGAGAACTATCTAATGATATATATATATATACATGTATACTGTATATATATATATAGAGAGAGAGAGAGAGTATAAAAATTGTGGTAACATTGTGTGTTGTCTTTCTCTCTATATTCTCTCTCTCTCTCTCTGTATATATATATATACAGCCGCGTGCAAAAATTCTCCCCCCCCCCCATGAAAATTATATACTTATATCGATTGCATCATGGGTAATCCAAAAATCGTGTTGTATTGCTTCAGTTCGGTAGTAAGCTTTAATGTTACATACATACATAAGACGCGGGTTAATAGCTCCAGCAACTACTTACTGTAGCATTTTTAGTTCAGATTACGCGCACATAGAATTTCTTGAAAATGATAGACATATATCAGTCTAACTAGTTGGAAATTAACTTTCAAATCTCAATTACTATACCATCAGGTACATACATGGTAATAGCAATTTTAGTTCAGATTACGCGCACATAGAATTTCTTGAAAATGATAGACATATATCAGTCTAACTAGTTGGAAATTAACTTTCAAATCTCAATTACTATACCCTCAGGTACATACATGGTAGTACGAGAGGGCTACAGCAGTGGTGGTCGAGCAAGGCTCTCGAGGGATTGGATCGCTACAGAGAATAGCGTTTGTGTTCAGTTCTGGTTCACTATGCGTTATGAGTCCAAGGTATCCCTACAGTTATTCATGAATACCAATAGCACCCTACATCTACTGTGGACCATGTCTAACCACAGCACTGATGGATGGACATTTGCACAGCTACAGATCCCTCACAACTTAACGGGAAAGGTATTAATTGGCCTGTAAACATTTCATCCATACTCCCCCATTACTGTTGTTGACAAACACAACAAATATTAAATGGCGATGGAGGAGAGCGTCGGATCGAGGCAACGCAATAGAACCGTCGCCTATTGACCCAGGTGTGGTTCCAGACCATTTCCAACGTTTTATGGTAAACGGTCAGATTTTGTCCATTTGGTTTTGGTAGCCTCTTACATAGTTAATAGAGTGGAATGGTTATGAAACCCAGCGACCTTCTTTGTTATATGTCTTTGTTAGCTTTTTTCAACCACTACCCTGCACAAAACACAATAGAAATTCCAATTTGTTAATCAATCAGCCAATAGAAACGCGTGAGTTCAGTCGTTCAGGGGACGCTAATGAACTATGACCCTGCACAATCTTTTGTCTTGCCCCATTCCAACATAAATCGCAGCGCCTTTCTTAGCCCCTTTGAAGTTTGCCGGGTTTCATAACCATTCCACTCTATTAACTATGCCTCTTAAAAGAAAATATTGAATCGAAAACACTGGAAGTAGCGTTTCACAGCTTGTAAATTTCAAAATTTCTTCTAGGAGCTCGCGTCTTCAGTGCTCGTTTGGCTTGTACCTTTGTTTAGCTCGGAAAATGGTCAGTTTATTGCCTGGATCCGCGCCTGTGACCGAATTCAAATATGGCAACGCGCGACTAATTTGCATAACGTTGAATCTCAATATTTCGGGAGAATAAGCTGTCCCATTTAAAAGGAAGGTACAAGTTAGTAAGTTTATAAGTTTGGGATGAAATAATGAATCCTTCTATCAATTTAACAAGGTTTAAAGCCTGTGAAAAACACCAAACGAGGCTAGTCAGGTATTACTGACAATTCTCATACAAAAGTATCTGAGGTTAAGCCGCGATATGTTCAAGCCTGTTGCTACATCATCCAGACTTTCCAATAGCACTGATTTCAAAGTAATATTTTACACAGCAGGATAACGCTGTAAATTGCCGGGTAGAAGTTGCCGCCTTTCAGAAGTTTCCAGCAGTAACATATTGTATTTTCAAAAGCGGATATCTAGAACTTTAGAAACGGAAATTACGGTCATTTCTGTGCCTTTAGTAAATTAACGTATATACTCTCACTAATTGTTTTTCATGCTAAGACCAATGAGTACATGTAGTCATTTCTCATCCAACTCGCCCATCCCGAGTCTCATTAGCTACCTCTGTGTGAATTATGCGAATCATTTCTCATCTCACTTTTTAATATTAATTTGTGAACACATTATAACACTTTATTGTAATATTTACTCTTACCGTTTTAGCATTTATTTATTTCCTTTTTCTCTGTTCATGCGCCTATTAATGAGTTGCATGTTTTAGTTCTTATTAGAAGCAGAAATTGCTGACAATAAAAATAACTACGTGGCCGTCGATGACATCGGATATGTGAAAGGAGATTGTTCTCATGTTCTACAGCAAGGTTTGCATTGGGAATATCCCTTTTTGTTACCATATACTTTTTATTTTAATTTTTGCCATGAACCAGTATTCTTGTTGGAAAAAGCTAGAGTCAGTTATAATAATAAGTAGCTCTTTATCTTCCAAGAAACCTCGCTTCTTTGTATCATATTAGTGTCATATTAACTTATCGCGGATTAGTAATAGGCATTACTAGACTGTAGTTATCATAGGATATTTTATATATCAGTAGTATATTTAACTAGCATTGTGACTTTTTTATTTTCTTCTACTTGCTTATCTTTTTGCTAATTTCTTGCAAATTAGTTTTTCAGGGCTTCTCTTGTTATCGGTAATATGTACATATAGGCAATAGACAAGAAAGGAAAGGCTGCTGATTCAACGGGAGAGAGTTTTTTTTTCAATATTTCGATCGGCATATATAGGCAAACCTAAAAGCAGAGCTCCCAATTGGCTGGAGGGATTGGATATTCGATAACATAGTCAGTATCTGATCGAACCAGGGACCTACAATCATGTAGTTGACAACCGTTCGGAACCAAAGCCGCTCGCTCTCGCCGTACGGCCAAAGTGGCGATCATTAGTACCGTTACTCGAACATACACAGGCACGCCGCGGTCATGAATCCGTGGAATTTTGCTTAGCTTGCTTTCTATATCTATGGTGCTCTGCATCCGAGGGCGTTCGGCATGTGCGGAAGCTCCGTTGCCAATTTTATTACTCGGGCCAGGCCTTCGGCTGGCTCGAGTCAGAAATCGCAAGTTTTTATTTTTATTTTTTGTGTCGAGATTTTGCGCCGTCAACCAATCAGATTGCGCCTACTTTGGAAGTTCTTTTCACCACCGTACCAATCAGATTGCACTGTGCTGGTCACGTGAACAGTGGACAACTTTCCAGGTTTTTCAAGATTGCGGCGAGTGGGAGTTTTGACTTAGCAAAACCTTTAATATCAGCTGTTTTTTTGTGTAAACCAAAGGTTCCTTCAAGTGCAATACCAATATGTTTGTCTTTTCTAAAGCTGAGAGGTGTTTCACGGGCTTTGGACGGGAATTTATCACATATGCGACATGCTTTAAGATACACTCGTGAGACGTGACAGGCTGCGGAGACTGTCTGCCCGGGCTGTCTGTTCTGCGATCAACACTGACTATATATAAAGACAACAGCTTGTAAATGTAAGTAACCGCTAATCTGAACATGATAACCTTTATACCAATTGACTGTCGTTGTGTTGTTATTTATTGTTATTAACCTCTCGAAAGTGTAATAGAAATGACCCGATTTCTCAGTTCTCTGACTGACAGTGACAGGGGCCCTTTAAAAGAATTACAGTCGTTTCGCCCTCCATGCACAATGTATTTAAATGTTTATAAATTCGTGAACGAAAATCCAGCATGCAGTGACTGAGTATAAACTGAGTAAGTAATCCGAAATGAAGATTTTTTCAAACGAACGATAAATGACTCTGATGTGGAAAATATCGCATATTTATCTGTGGCGTGTTTATATTGTTGACTGTTGTTCTATATCCCCGGTCTATTTACATCTGGCCTGTAGCCCTTTGTATCTGATTATTATCTCTTGGTTTAGGCATTCTACAGTGTATTTAATGTTGTTTTTTTAGAACTGACATAATGATATTATGTATAGAGTAGTGTATTTATCATTATTGCAAGTTTATAACATAACAAAATTTGGTCCAGAACTGAGAGTATACTTACAGTGTACATGCAAGTGGCACTCTTTCTTTCCCTTCCCCTTTCTTAATTGGTACCATTATATATCCATGCAAGCTAGATCTTGTTTCAGTGTTTTCCATCTGAGCTGGTCCTGGCTTAAGATAACCCTATGGTTACCTTAAGGACCTACCTTCTCATCATTGTATTTCTTATTATGCCTTATTACTCTTAAACATTTCCATCATCTTCCATCTTCCTTCGGTCTCTTTGTAGTTTTATTTACCTAGGCATCGGTTTGCCATTAAGCAGAAGCTGCCGTGCTTGGTCGGTCACATTCGCTAGCGTTCTAGGAATGTGCTAGGTAAACAGGAATGAGCCAAGCAAGCACGGTTCTAGTGCGAGTCTGACCGCAGCATAATACTAGAAAATGGTGGTCTGTAGTTTAAGACCTCAATCGAAAATATTGTATTGAGAATTTAGCCTGAATGTCAGCTGTCTCCACTGGTTTTTTAATAATTGAGAATTACAAATAGATGACTTTATTTCACATGTAGAATGACATTACCTAACTATTCACAATGAATAGCAACATTATGTGGAATTTGTTGTTCTAAATTGCTTGATTTCTCATAGTTGTACTGCACCTGATATAATTACAATGCATCAAATTTGAGTGACTCAATATCGTGCAACTACTCAAATAACCATTGCACTTCAATCAACAACACCCATACCAAGTTTTTTTTTGTAATTCTAACGACCCTCAAGGAACAATAATATTGAAAAGAAAGTAATATTAAACTACAGAATTGAGGGAAATTGTGGCTGAAATGTACATGCACAGCATGTATGTATGTGACAGTTGTGTGTGTATTATGGCTCTATCATTCCCCCCCTCCCCCCCCCCCCAGGCATACCTAACCTAAACCCCCCCCCCCCCCTGGAATACGTGGGGCACTTGCACATTGACATTTGACAGACAAGAGCATCAGTCAAGAGCATCAGTAGAGAACCAATTATCTGGCTACTCTAGCACAAACGATGTTGACAAAATTATGCTAGAACTCCATGTAGTACATGCTATAGATGGCCCGAGTTAAGGCCACTCAGGGCCTCTTGTTAATTAATAAATAACTATCTATTAAATAACAGACTCTTACCTCTTGAAAACAATATTCAGTGCCATCGAAAAAATATATTTGTATTATGTTTTAGTTCGCTTTCTTCTTCTAATCTCATTACACAGGAAACCCGTCGTGTTATTTCAACAAAGATCTTTGCAACTGGAAAGTTGATGGATCCTGGACGTTCGTTGGTCCCGAAAAAAAGCCTTTTGTTGTTCCGGCACGAATACAAGGTAACCTTACACTAAGATATCTCAATCAAAAAATACAACATTACGAAGGGATACAATCTCACTGGAAATGCAATTTGAGACGTACAATGTGTAGATTTCCCGTGTCAGGAAAATGAAGATAAAGAAATCCAATACCTGGATGAAATATCCCTTCGGATGACGTCACAAGTCGCACAAGCTTAAGATTACGACATTAAATTTGAATTTGGTCAGTAGGAAGCTCGAATTATCAAATGTTTCTACACCATTATTAATTTATTGACTGACATAGCTAGCTGTTTAGTTATTTATATATGTATTTGCTTGCATCTCGTTTTCATATTTCGCTTTACCACTCGAAGGTGGATGGAGATCCTCTAGTCAACAGTTTAAACAAGAACTTTCACTATAAAAGAACCTAAACCACGTCGAGGACGCCTCCAGTTGTCAATCAGTCTTTGTCAAGTGAACATCTATGTTCAAAGCCCTGCGACATGTAATGTTCCGCTTGAGGCAGCTTTGACATTTTCTATCGCGCACAATTCAAATCGAAAAATTGAATGTATAAAAATACACTAAAGTTGTAAACGGTTCTAAAACGCTATTGACAGGCATAACTGAACAACTAGCTTCGATTATTTACCTTTTCTAGGATTATTTTAAAGGCGCTGTGTCACGGTACTGCGCATGTGTAAAAATATGATGATTTTTGAATTATGTTCTAGCCCGGAACGAAATTCTCAGAGCGGTGAAATACCGATTTTTAAATCGACTTCCATCAGTGTTCTTTTTTAACTCATCCTTGCCTCATTTGGTCATTTATGGAAATGTAAGATGTACTTAAATAAGTTTTCATTATTTGTTTATTCAAAATTGGTCGTTGCAGACTGCAACACAACTAAAACAAAAAAGCAAAGTGATGCTTACCGGCGGTTAAGACGCCACTGAGTACTCTGAATACAGCAGCCGAAAAACGCAAGAAATTGGAAGATTTTTGGCATTCCAACCAGAAGCGAAAAGGGTTTGGATGTCCAGTAGAGTTCACGAAACACATGCCGGGAAACTTTTCAAGTTATATTATAAATAATATGGCAGGTTTCAACAGCGATACGAAGAAATATATATCTACGGCTTAGAAACGATCGCGAGGCTGAAATTATATGAACCGACCGGAGTGCAAAGACTGTACGAAAAGTTAGATAAAACCTTTCTTTGCAGACAAAACAACCTCATGAACTTAAGGTATCAGGAGCCCTTCAAGAGCGCTTCCCGAAAACGTTCAATTACGCGCGTTAAATTCAAGAAAACCCCTACAAAGTATATATTTTCTGAAAGCTTAATAAACATAGATTCTAGAAAACAGCTTGATTTTCCTCATAAGTAAATACTCTTTTATTTATTGTGATTTTAATCGAATTTGACCATACCTTATACCTGGAGCTCCTATCCCTCGGGAATTGGATGGAAATCCACGCTGAAACGACCTTCATAAAGTAGAGATATTGATCTAAAAAAAGAGTATCTCAGTTTTCTGATATCTTATTCCGTCGCGAAAACAATCAACTGCAAAGATCCGGAACACCTTTTTTAGGGGTTGAAGAACGAAACATGAAAGTATCTCAGGAACAAAACAATGCATAAAAAACTGAGACACAATTTTTTTGGCAACATATTGATCTAGCCATATGCCAATTTTCAATCCGATCTATTAAAATCTAGAGGGACAGGAGCTTCGAATACATGCTACAAAACTTGCATTTATAACGCCGTAAAAAATGATTTGAAAGTTTCCTGGCATCCCACTGAGGTTTGTTGACACAATTAACTTATCTGTCATTAAGAATGTCATTTTTCCAGTATTTGATGTTGAGCAGTAGCCGTATAGGGGAACACGATACCATGTTGTTCATGAAAGCTAGCCGCATGCGATTTTGCGTGCTTCTGTGAAGGACTACGCAGACCACGATTAGTTAGCTCTTTGGTGCGATATCTTCGGTTTGAATATCGCAGTGACAAGTTCAATTTTAGCGTTAACATTGTCATGGTATTTCACAGAAATCACGAGTGCACAGAGAAGGCAAAGAAGAATAGAGAAACAGCCAAACCAGTACAATAACTGTTACGGAAGATCGTGTTAGGTTTCTGTTGTTCTTCGCCTTCGGCTATCGAAGGCGAAGTTACAGTCGAAACTTCGGGGTGAAGTTTATGGGCACTTGCACTCTATCAACTTGGAATGGACTTTGCAGAATCTCCAACTTCTGCCCACTGATTATCTTGGTTATAATATGAGCCAAGATTGCTTTCCGTCAGCGTCGACTTTCGTTTCTTCACGGAATAAAACGAACATAAGCCCTCCCTAGGCAGCTAGCTTCAAAATACGAATTGAGCTATATATATATATATTATAAAACTATATTTTAGATATGATTTCTGTGAAACGTAAATGAATATTTGCAACTCAACGGCTTCGAGAAGAGCTAGACGAGTGAGCGTTTTCGTGTTTATTTATAATAGTTCACGTGTTTTTTCGCGGTTTCGATGAGAACGCTTCACAAGTGCTAATAAGCCGTCGAGAGCCTGATTTCCCGTCCATATTTCTTTTCGCCGTAATTTCTCGTTGAAAACAAAATGTTTTGAAATTTTATTTTCGCTAAACTGTAGAATTCACTTTGAACATTCTAAAAAAATCAATAAATTTTTTTTCACAAAAATGATCGCATGAAGGGCTCCTGATACCTTAAATACGATAACCTTGTTTGTAATCGACGTACATATGAAGCAATCGACGTACATATGAATCTCTAGAAGTTTATATTATCGACTACACTGTAAATTGAAAAGAGCCGTTTCGGACCCAAAAATGGGGCCAAAACGGTGAGTAAAATTTGGTGTTAATTTTGGGGCTGTTTTAGTCCCGTTAGAATGGAGCTAAAATAGCCCCAGGTTGTGGAGCTAATTTGACTCCAGCTTTTGGGCTGAATTAGACCTTTTTAAGTGCTGATTTGGAAGACACTGGGGTCAATTTGGGTTTTATGGAAGCAGAAACAGCCCCAAAATAATTAGCCACCAAAGAAACAGCCCCACCAAAAAGAGCTGTTTTAGCTCAAAGAAGGGCTGTTTTGATCTTTCTTTGTAATTTGGAACCCAGAAAAGATTTCACTATATTTCCCAGGATAAATAAATATTTCTTCCAACTTAACTCATTACAATAATAGGCGAACATAATTTATAGATTGTAAATTCACATTTAATCAAATATTTCCATGCCTGCAGTTTACATTTTAGTGCATAAAACTTTTCATGTCATAAAATACACGACATAAATATACATGAGATAAGACAAGTAATGTAACCTCAAGTCAACTGTTAAAGCAATGCAGGGTTGACTTACTATAACATAACAAAAATGGCACCATCAACGCTATTGACACAACTTGTGCAAGCATTTCTAACATACAAAATTTTATATACTGTACATAAGATACATGTACATGCTCTCAGTTCAGTCCCCAAAAACGTGATTAGCACGAATCCAAGGTAAATTACCATGGCAACACAATTTTAATAGTCTCTTACCAGAATTACCACGGGATTAGTGCTAATCTGCATGCTTTCTGGAAATGGACCCTGAAACATGTACATGTATGAGTATACTATATATAAATATATAGACCAGCTTCAACGGTTAAAGCACTTATTATATATATATATATATAGATAGATAGATAGATAGCATTCATAAGTGAGGTGGCAGACACTAAAGTCTGACCAGCTCTTTCAATCCCAACGCTAGTCTGCAAAAGCAGCTGCATCTTTGTGCTCACTCCAAAACCGTTTCCCCAAAGAAACGCCTGCAGAACGAGCAACAAAATTTCGTACTGGTGTTTGACCTGAATCTTGTCAAAAAATTTGATTGGTCAATCACAGATCCTTTTGTCTTCTGTGTATATTTTTTCCCAACAAACTTTGAGTGCAAAGCAAGCACAGGGAATATTGTCTTTGGATGTTTTTAAACATTGTGTGGAAGAGCTGGGCCATGCTTTTGGCTTTAAATCCTTCACCAACAGTCAGATCAATTCCTTATGGGACTGTTGTTGTGATGGTAAATATGTATTTGAGCTTACCAATGTACATGTAACTTGTACTCATTCAGATTGCTGTACCGCCACACAATTTCAAGGCTTAAGCTTCACTTTGCTATTTGAGAAGAGCTGTATCAGTTCATTACAGCAGATTTGATCACCTGCTATACCAATCAATTATTCTTGCTACACCCTAGTTCGTAGCATGGTCATAATGGTATCCATCTGAAGTTTGAGATTAATGTGTTTGACTAATAATTTGAGTTTGTACATGTATACACATAGAGTTTGTACATACACAAGAGTCAAGATATGCTTCAAACTTTCTGTGTTACCGGACAACAAACTGAATGAGACTTTCAGTCAAGTCTCATCGGTAAACTGTTGGTGAGGGATTCAAAGCTAAAAGCAGGGCTAAAAGCACTCTTTGACGCAATGTTTAAAGACATCCAAAGACAATCTTTCCCTACACTTGCTTTGCAATTTGCACTCAAAGCTTGTTAAAACAAATTTTTATGCACGATTGGCCAATCATCAATCCTTTTGTCTTCTATATTTTTGACCAGATTCAGGGCAAAAAACAAAAAACAATATGGAATTTTGTCGCTCGCCCTACATACATTTATTTGGGGGAATCCATTTCGGAGCGAGCACAAAGATGCAGCTGCTTTTGCAGGCTAGGACAATGCTAACATCAATGAGTTTTATGATTTTATATCAGTGCTTCAAAAAACATTTACTTTATGAAAAATGCCATATTACAAACACCTTTCTGACCATGTTAGCCTGGGAAACCAGCTGACTCTTATCGCTCCCCCACTCGCGAAAGAGACGTCTGGGCAGCGAGGCAGAACATTTCATACTGATTACGTAGCAGATACAGATACATTTAGCTGTTTCACGATGCGTAAATTAGTTGCAATTCTGAGGCTGCTCGTTTGTTTGGCAGTTGCTGTTGGTGGCTCCTTTGCATAGTTCTTTCAGCTGCTAGTAAAGCGAAATGTCGTACTGTGAAAACATTTACACTGAGTAAAGTGATCAAAAACTGGTACTGTTGTAGTTGTTTATAATTTCATATAAACCTACACACACTGAACTATCACAGAACACTGGACGAGTAGTTGTTGCTGGATAAATTGTTCAGGGCCACTCTTCAAGCCGGATCTTTTGCTAGGCAGTGAATCTCTGCTATAAATAAACATTACATGTATTAAAGTGCACTATGAATCACGAACGTGATGGCCATTCACCCAAGTACCCAGGCTACTGACCTTGCAAAAGAGCTGCCTTGAAAAGTGGCCTGCTGTGCTGTGTGTATTGGTTTTGAAATTATAAACAACTATTATGTTTTCACAGTCGTAGGACAAATTAGCTTGACCGGGCCGAGCCGCCGAAAGAACGAAGCAAACTAGCTACCGACACACGCTAAATAGGCTTGAATTTCATGGTCGTTCATGACAGTGATCCACTGCCAAGCAAACGAACAGCCTTGCTGGTAGTTATATTCCTTGAAAAGAACTGTTGTTCGCATTCGGCTTCTGAAAATTGCAACTAATCTATGCATTGTGAAACGGCTATGTGCTACGTCATCAGTATGGAATTTTCTGCCTCACTGCCCAGACGTCTCTTTTGCAAGTGGGGGAGTGATAAGAGTCAGCTGGTTTCCCAGGCTATGACCATGCAAGCTTTACACTTTCTAGGGCACCACACTGATCAAGAAATGTTTCAAGTGTTATTATTATATCTGGATCATGCAATCTACTAAAAAAATGTATAAATATACCGATAACTTACAGGGCCCAGCATTTATTCTAGACCACAATGTTTATTGAAAACCCAGCCTTATAATTAATTTTAACTAAACATCTTGTCAATATACCATTTTACATGAACCAGGGAATACCAGTTGTATTACTTTCCATATAATTATAGACAGAGGAAGTAATGTTTCTGGTTTCAAAAGGACTACAAAAATTAAGTTGTCAAGCAAATACGAAAAAGTGTTCATGTTTAAAAATACTTGGCAGGTTCAAATACATGCAAGGGTTCAGTTGTTCAAAGGGTGGATAAAAGGTGGGTAGAATGCACATTACAATTTTCCCCACTATTTTGTCAAAACTGCTTGTCCTCTATGTTATTCAATCGCATGGGTTCTCATAAACATAAGGATTAATTTCACTTGTGTCTTCAAAATTGATAAGATTGCTTTGCTGCATGACTTGGTAAATGTTGTAAATTTGAAAATGTGTGAAATGTATCCTTCATTTTAGTCAGCCCCATTCTATTACCTATAAATATTAGAGAGGAGTACCCTTTATTTATTCCTAATTCACTGAGCTAGTGAGGATTTCAGAAATGAGGCTCTCAACAACAAAAAATATTAATGTCTAATAAACACTGGGTCAATATTATTATGGCTACATTTTAAGTAAAGCATGGGCATTTGTTTGAGAAAATGCAGAATTACCTGAATTACAAATGTTACATGACTAAAATGCATTGCAACTGGTACATGTACATGTACAATGTAAGTTGTATTTTCTTAATTACAAGCCCTGATATTTACTTCTAAAATTTGGCTCTGTAGACCAGGGCCGGGTTGTTCAAAGGGTGGATAACTTTATCCACTGGATAAATCCCTAAGCTATCAACCCGTTGAACAACCTGGTCCACAGAGCCAAATTTCATGAAATGCCAGGGCTTGTATTTGAGAAAATACAAATTACATTGAACATGTACTGCAATGCATTTTAGTCATGTAACCTCTGCAATGATTCAAGTAATTCTGCATTTTCTTAAACAAATGCCGATGCTTTATCTAAAATTTAGCCATAATAATATTAACCGAGTGTTTATTAGACATAATATGTTTTTGTTGTAGAGCCTCTGAAATCTTCACTGGCTCAGGGCACCAGGAATAAAAAAATTGGGCACTCCTCTCTAATTTTTATAGGTCATCACATGGGATCAAGTAAAATGAAGGACTAATTTCACATGTTTTTAAACTTTACAAAATTTCCCAAGTCATGCAGCGATCAGAGCAATTTTATCAACTTTGAAGACACAAGTGAAATTAATCCTTAAAGTGTATATGAAACGAACATTAAGTTGATCTTATTTGAAAGTCCTTTCGAAATGAGGAAGGATGCCGTTTTCCGTTTGTGAATATCTCATCTCGTTCCGGAGATATTCAGGTCAATTAGATTACCTGTGCCGTCATGACCTTGACACAACCTGGAGACAAATCACAAAATAAAGAATATCTCTGAAAATAGTGGCTAAAAACAATTGATACTTTGCACATGTACGGTACTAAGGAAAATACACATCAATGTGCAAATCATGACGTTGCCATGGAAACACTCTTGGCCCCAGGCTCATTTGACATTGAACATAAAATATTATGTGATTGTAATTCATGACTCTGTTCTACAAAACTATTTTATTTAAACCTCGGATATACAAGATCTACATTGTTTGTAATTGTCTGATGCGCCAACAGCAGTAAATTGTACATTACAAAGGAGAAATCAAGGAATTTATTTTTATAATGAAAGTGGCCTGGGGACAAGAGTGTTTCCATGGCAACGTCATGATTTGCACATTGATGTGTATTTCCCTTAGTACCATACAAGTGCAAAGTATCAATTATTTTTAGCCACTATTTTCAGAGATTTTCTTTATTTTGTGATCGGTCTCCAGGTTGTGTCAAGGTCATGACGTCACAGGTAATCTAATTTACATACTACAAAAACCTGAATATCTCTGGAACAAGATGAGTTATTCACAAATGGAAAACGCCATCCTTCCTCATTTCGAAAGGACTTTCAAATAAGATCAACTTATTTTTCGTTTCATATGCACTTTCAAGGGATACTTGAGTGAAAAACACATTTGGGCTCAAAAGCACCTTTCAGAT
This sequence comes from Actinernus sp. WN-2022, assembly GCA_030867875.1. NCBI lineage: Eukaryota > Metazoa > Cnidaria > Anthozoa > Actiniaria > Actinernidae > Actinernus > Actinernus sp. WN-2022. The sequence continues at coordinate 42,057,166 of JAOWCC010001368.1, forward strand.
GTACTTTGTTCAGAAAATGTATTAAAATTTGATTAAACTTTTTCAGAGTTGAGAACGAGCCCCTCAAAGTTGGCCCGGCGAAGACCTGGGCGCCGCCATTTTGTTCACATTAATTCCTGTGACGTTTTTTACGTCACTTCGTCCCACCGGAGTCTTGCGGCTAACTTGTAGCGACTTGCTTTCTTTGTAGAATTTTCACACGCTCGGAATTAGAGTAGATTTTCATCGATATGGCAGAGCAATTTCGTACTAGAACAAAAATATGATGAAGACGATATTGTGAGAGAAGTTCAGAAGACTCGGAGGATGAGGAAAAGCATGTGGAAGGCGAAAATATCAGACGAACAACAAAAAGCGACTACCGAGCTAGTGCTATAAAGATTCGCTGTATGTTTTTGTATGGAACTTGTCAGCCTTAAACACAAGACTAAAGGTAGATTATTACAATATTGATATCGGCATAGCAATCGAAACTTGTTTAATTTGACCCAGAGATATAATCAGGGTGTAGCAAGCCACATAATTTTAATTTCGTTCCTAACTGATGTGTTGTGAAACAGCGCGCGCGTGCCAAGTTCCACCACAAACATGCCAGGCTTGAACGCGCCAATGCTTTCAAACAATTTAATAAGGGAAAGGAATTATTTTTGCAATAAAATGAGTGTGTCATTCTTTTGTCATTGCATATATTCTGCTATGTTGGGCTAGTTATGACCGGTTTTTACAGGGAGGTTTTAACTTTTCAAGTGTTTCGTTTCAGTTGCACAAAGCCATGCAGTCACTACAGATCGAACCGGATAACTCGCAAATTATATAGCCCCAATAATAATAAGTTTCGAAAGCAATGCCAATATCAATATTGTCATAATCTATCTTAGTCTTGTGTTTAAGGCTGACAAGTTCCATACAAAAACACACAGTGAATCTTTACATCATAGCACAACACCAGTTTTGCACTACGATGTAGCTTGGTAGTCGCCTTTTGTTGTTCGTCTGATATTTTCGCTTTCCATAGGCTTTTACTCATCCTCCGAGTCTTCTGAACTTCTCTCACAATATCGTCTTCATCATATTTTTGTTCTAGTACGAAATTGCTCTGCCATATCGACGAAAATCTACTCTAATTCCGAGCGTGTGAAAATTCTACAAAGAAAACAAGTCGCTACAAGTTAACCGCAAAACTCCGATGGGACGAAGTGACGTAAAAAACGTCACAGGAATTAATGTGAACAAAATGGCGGCGCCCAGGTCTTCGCGGGGCCAACTTTGAGGGGCTCGTTCTCAACTCTGAAAAAGTTTAATCAAATTTTAATACATTTTCTGAACAAAGTACACCTGAAAGGTGCTTTTGAGTCCAAATGTGTTTTTCACTCGGGTATCCCTTTAAGTTAATGAGGACCCATGTGATTACTTGTTGATAACAGAGGTCAAACGTTTTGACAAAATAGAGGAATAAATTGTAATGTGCATTCTATCTCATGGGAAAACCGGGTTAGTGTCAAATATCAAACAACATGAACACAAGACACAATTTGAATTGTTCAAGAAACTTGCTTGACTAGTTATTACTTGTGCCAGGCTGGCCTCCCAATTAACAAAGTTTTGCAAGTGTTTATCAAGCAATCACAAGGACACAATTTTGCCTCCAATAAGACAAATACATGTACATTCTTCATCAGCTAATCAGATTTTCAGTAAACATTGCTTTTGTATTGATATGTCCAGTTATGTGACACATCAATACATCAACGATCAACCATCACGAGTCCAAAACAGAAACAAAAAATCCTGCCGTCTTCTCTGATGAGTTACTTATGATAATTATGCAAACTTATAAAATATGAACCAATCAAAGATCACTACCAGGTTTTCTGGTAGTGACGCCATTGGATGGCATTATCATCGAATGAATTCACGCATCTCTCTCGGGAGGAACGAACCAGAGGAGACAGCTGAAATTCAGGCTATTCCAGGCCAGGTCTTGAATAAAAAGCAGGGTCTCAAATAAATGTCCCTAGCATTTATTTAAAATCACCCTGCTCATACATTGTACAGATACCTGGTATTAATATTACATGTTGTAAGCATAATTATTATAAGTATTCCATTCATATAGCAGGACAGGTACATTTTTGAAGATTAGTAATTATCCTAAAATAGCCTAGTTTATGTTTTTATGTCGTATCTGTTGGTCTTCTCCCATGTGTACTCAGCCAACCAGCAAACTTGTTGCATACTGTACACGTATGCCTGCCAGTCCTGTTCTATATTTGCTTTTCTGGCATACATGTACATGTACATGCTGAAAAAGGGAGAGTACAACACTTACTGTTAGCAGTGGTGTAGTTACAAAACTTACATTATTTTAGGAAATAACAACATTGTTTTTGATTTTCAAGTTGTTTGTGTGCCCATTGGAAATACCCACTATCAAAGACATTATAATAAATAAAGTACATGTTATTTTGTTAATTAAGAAATTAAAACAAAAGTCCAAATTCTAATGCATCAGTCAATTCCAGCAATGCCCATTCCCTTCCCTCCCTCTCCCGGGATATGGTGGGGCATTTGCATACTTTGATTAGTCTATGGTTTTGTGTTATTCTTTTCATTATTTACTCGTTTAGAAACGACCTTGTTAATGTTACCTTAGAAATATACTCAAACACAACGCAGTGTCCTAAAATTGTAAGTAGATGGTTAATTCGAGTCGCCGATGTGTATCTAAGTTGTAATGTGACTCTGCTCGGTCGCAGATTTACAAAGGCGAGAGAGTGAGCAAATTGCATAGTTAGTTCATCGGTTCCATGAAATACTCATTATATTTACGTTTTGTAAGTAGTATTAAGGGACCTACCGATCAACATATCTACTTGTAGGTAAATTAGGAGTTACTTTGGTCTTTGGACCATTACTAGCATTAGTCTTTACTTTAAAAGTTACAAATAAAACTGTATAAAGGCAGTTACCGGCCAACTTACCGTCATCTTCGAACTGTTAGTTTTTAGTGTTTCGTTTTCCTCCACGCATACCAGTCCATAAATGGCCATTTAGGGTCCAAACGACTTCTTGATCAGTTCTTAGCTTGCTTTCAAAACTCTTAAACTAGCTAGCCCTCTGTAAATCCATTGAAGTTGTAGCCAAATGTAGGAAAAGATCGTTCAGAAATGGAAGCGTTGAAGTTCGTTCAACCGCGGAAACCTGATGTACTCATGAGCATGCGTACCTTGCCGCTGACCGATTTACAGTACTGTACTGTAGTAACCAGTCTCTACTCGTGTATCAGGAGACACGAGAATATTTAAAATAGTTCATCCGCATCTCAGGACATTTCCTGCGTGATTCTGCCAGTTTATGTTTTACCGCCACTCGCTGCGGTCTACGGCCCCGAGGGAGGGGGGTACTCCCGTATATGTCCTATACGGGTATGTGCCGCGGGATAGGGGATGGATTTTTTGCTTCAAGTCTGGAATAGGGTATATATTTTTTTGCTTCAAGTCTGGGATAGGATATGGGCAACGGCATTTTTAGGTATGGGATAGGGTCAGTGATTTGAGGTTAGTCTCGCGGCACATCCCTACCCAAAAATATTCTCAGTACCCCCCCCCCCCCCCCCCCCCCCCCCCCCCACGGGACTACGGCATAGGAAGCAAACAGTGCATGGTTATAGAGGTAATCGGCTGACGCTTTTGCCACCCAATTCAGATCATGTGATGTAAACAGATGTTCTATTTTTTTTTGCTACGCTCAGCCAAATAGAAAGTATTTCTATTTGATACATTAGAATAATGATAACAACGTTTGGAGGGAGCCGCACAGCTGACAGCATCGTTTATTACATTAAGGTTACAGCAGTAATTGGTGTTATAACTAATAACAGTAGTCCAGTACAATAATAATAGTACAATTGCGAGCTAGATTTTAGATGGTGAATTGCCGGATACGAAAAACCGGGATAAAAACCCCCCAGTTGAGGAAAAACCCGGAAACGTATTCTCCAAACCAGTGCAAATTCACCTCTACCTCTGGAGTCTAAAGGTTTAAAGCATCCTATTAATATACTTTTAGGAACAATATTACCGCACAGCTGACGGCATCGTTTATTACAAGTTATTGCAATTGTATACGTACTGAGAGACAGTTTTGCGTAGTATTAACTCAAGCTATAAAAAAGCTACAATATGTCAAGGAAAACTAAGGCCGCTGCTGAAATGCGACGTCAAGTGGTATGAACATGTGAAGGAGTGGCATTTATAGAACTCCTAATTGATCCCAAGGGATAATGCAAAAACATGTATTCAACATGTAACAAAGAGAAAAATATTTCTATTTTCTTTCGCTACGCTCAGCCAAATAGAAAGTATTTCTATTTTATACATTATAATAATGATAACAACGTTTGGAGGGAGCCGCACAGCTGACCTCAAGCAACAAAGTGTGGGAAGAAATTATGAATCTAAATGTCAATATGCAAAGAGACCAAGAGCTGGTGTTTGGCCGGTCTTCCTTACAATAGAGATCGTTCACGCTCTCAGTTTTCCAACCGCCATGCTTTTTAATTAGTCGGTCAGGAAGCTCGTTGTTAACCGCTGGGGAAAGAAAAGAAAATATATAGAAAATAATTACGTAAAAGTACCTGCACCTAAGAAAGAGGCCTTGTATGCCTATCATATAAGCTATACAAAAGCTAGCAACCTTCCGGGCCACACATGGAATGGAGTTACTATAGAGTAGGGCCACACAAGAGCCTCACGACATACTGCATGACAATCTTATGGCCACACTACACCAAGACGTTCATATTGAATAGTTATTTAGGAGTGACCGGCAGTCAGATTTACTAACCTGTCCCATATAGAAACAAAGAAAGGAGTAGGTGAACTGAAAAAGCGCATAACTACGATTGAAGTCGATAATCTAGATCTAAAACGTAACTGCTCTTGCTGCAACTGATTCCACCTTCCATTTCTTTGGAAAAGCCAAATATTTTACTCCTGCGTTAGAGACTGCTGAAGCGCTTCCTAATCTAAAGGAATGGGTATTAAACTGAGAAATATCAGGAACAATTTCCTTAAAAGTAGTCTTAAAATATTTTCTGATGCTAGAGTAACAAATTAGACTATTAGTGGAAGCTCACTCTTGTAATAAATCGATCAGCTAAATATTGTTTCAAAATATTAACCGGACATATATCATTATCGATGCCTTCAGAAAAGAGTACTGCATGACCCTTACGCAATTGGCCAGTCTTTCTTCTCGCTGTAACAATAAAAACATCTCGATACTCGAGATGAAGAACCTCCTCGATTCCGAAAAAAACAACTGAATATGCTAGAATGCGGCTACATATATTTCTAAACTGTAGCAAATTTTCTAAATTAAAGCTCTCAACCAACTTCTGAATCGTTGTAGCTGAAATATACTCTTTCTTTTGGCTTCATCCCTAATTGTATGTATGTATGTATATATCTATATATATAATCGTACTATCAGGATATAGTAAACCGGCTAAAACATGAACCCATTGAATAGAATAAATAGCTTGATCATTGCATTATGCGAATGAGTAGTGTCCAATAAATGTTGGAGGTATACAAGGCCAGATGCTATATCTTGACTGGGAAGGCTTGTATTTAATCTCTTGACGAAGCGAAGTTCTTTCCCATCTAACAAAGGCCCGTATGTAGTCATCTGTTTTCCTTGCTGTTGAAAACATCTAGAAAAACAATAAAATAACAAAAGAAACGAAAGAAAATATGAGTTAGTACTGTTATGTACATATTTATCGTGTCAGTCCCACGAGTATAATCCTGATATGCGACGAATACCGATGAAAATATTGTTCAGCTGTACCAATCAGATGTACCAATGAACACTTAAGCCTCAAGGTTACTAACAAAATGTAACGTATCTGGAAGTAATACCTCTCAAGGTATTAACTCAAATTATCCCCCATGGAGTACTACTTAATAAGAAAATATATACACCATACTGGATACTAATAACAAATCATACCCCATATAAGGTCCCAATAAGAAAACTCCCCCTCAAAGGGTGTTAATAGAAAATCGTACGATACAGGGTACATTTAACACGACGTGCCCAATAAAGTATACTAATCAGAAATCTTACCCCACAAGGTACTAATCAGAGACCTGACCCCATAAGGTAAGTACTTTGTAAAGTACTAATCAGAAATCTTACCCTACAAGGTGGTGAATACTCGTACCCCACGAGGTACTAATCGGACATCTTATCCTACAAGGTAATAAATACTCGTACCCCACAAGGTACTAATCAGAAATCTTACCCTACAAGGTAATAAACACTCGTACCCCACAATGTACTAATCAGAAATCTTACCCTAAAAGGTAATAAACACTCGTACCCCACAAGGTACTAATCAGAAATCTCACCCTAAAAGGTAATAAACACTCGTACCCCACAAGGTACTAATCAGAAATCTCATCCTAAAAGGTAATAAACACTCGTACTGGGGAAATAAAATAAAATAAGTACATACAAGTACGTGCACCTAAGAAAAGGGCCTTATATGTATATGTCTATATAAGCTATATGAAAGCTAACAACCTTCCGGGCCACACGTGGAATCGAGTTACTATAGAGTAGGGCCACACAAGAGCCTCACGACATACCGCATGATAATCACATAGCCACACAAGAGCTACTTCATGTACACCACAGATCTCTTACCAATAACAATGAGCCACACGAGAGCCCGATAATAAAATTAGGTAAGACAAATCTACGAGGCCACAGGTAAGCCTCGGTGTAATAAAATACTACTGATAACAGGGCCACGCGAGAGCCACAATATGCCATATGGTGACAAATACTTAGCCACACTAGAGCTTCAAGTCCAGTATAAATATATAGGAACGAAACGCGAGTAGCACGAGAGCACAATATTAGCTGTACTCGGTAATCTGTTCATTACGACTTTCTATATTGCAGACATTGTTACTGTCATATCATGTGTATGAAGTATATGGTAATATAGGCATAAACACGTCACCCAAAAACGACAACAACTATAATAGTCACGAGACTTTGAAAACGCCTGATGCATTGAGACAAACCACAAATTAACTTATCACAATTAGCTACTATTCCGGCGCGCGCTAGGTCGGAACGAATTGCAGCCGAGACCTGCAGAGTAGTAGAGTTGTCTTATACTCTTATCACTCTGAACGAGCATAAAACATTTAATAGCTAAATTGCATTAAACACAAACAACAGATCAGGGGCGGGCATTTCGTTTATTGATGCTCCACCTACGAGTGTTTATATAACATAACGCATAAATTCCTACCCCCTTGTGTACATTCCGTAACGCTATAAATTATATTTTTTCGCAAACAATACCATCGTCTAAGTACAGAACAATATGAAAGCCTAAGGAGCGCCAGTGCCTGACGAGCGGACGGAAAGCCTTAGTAAACAAAACGGAGCCGAATACAAACCGAATGGAATGACCGTGAAACAAAAATATATGTTGCGTGTCGATGTCAGGTGCCACTGAAAAACTAAATACTGCTGATGCCCATCATGAATGTCGATATGATGATATCCAGACTTCTTGTCAAATTTAACCATATATCCCTGTGGGCAGGTGTACTGCAGAAAAACGCGCCAGTCCTCAAGGCGAAATTTAGTTTTAGGTATGCATTTATTAACATGTCTGCATGAGGTCGGGGAAGAGACTAGGTTTTCCCTCCGAATTAACGGAAACAGAAAGCAGGTTGACAAAGGTGGGCGGACTATTATTTTCGACAATAAATCCCAATTGGAGTAGTTCCCCAACTGCCCAGGACACAAAGTCAGCGTGCGAATAGGCTGACGTCTGATTATTTCGAAGCACAATACCAGAAGGTAGATATTCAAAAGATATAACATAACCATGACTGATAGTGTGAGCCTTGATACGCCCTTTAACGATAGGGGTGGCTTTGTCCTGTTCATATTCGTACAAATTAACCTTATATAACATAGTTTGTGTCAAAGTGAGACTTATCTGTTAGTAACTCCTCAAATTCGTGTGATACACAGAGGTCACCTGAATCCGGGTAGGATGACGTAGAAGCTGTAGAACTTGAAACGCTGGCCGGACCCTGGCTGATAAGAGGGGTTTCCACCAATGACCATGGGCACCGTAGAACCGGAAGGCACTTCTTTCTCTATCGACATCCTGATAGCTGGAACGGAATTGTCCTCCTGGTTGTGCCGACTGCATCTAGAGCAGGGGGGTTCTCTTAGTCGTACTTAACAGCTAGTAGCCCAGCCGCCTTCTGAAGAGTACGCGATACAAATACTCCTGTTCTTCTCATTCAATAACTTAATAGCTTCTTCAACAGAACCGAGTGCCTTCACAGAGTCGCTAGTTTCGAATAACTCTTGAGTCTTCTCAAGGGAAGCAACAACTTCTAAATTGAATTTAAAATTACGCTCGTTTCCACGGTATGTGAATTTGAGCTCGGAGCCGTCTTTTAAAACATTTTGAAACGGCCAACGCTTCTTCAGCAACTTGGTTGGTACGAATATAGTTAACTTCTATGTCTGACTTATGAATTTCAAGTTTCTCGATAAAGAAATCTTTAAAATCGACTAGATCCTGTTTGGTAATCGCTTCATCACCCATAACTCCAGAGAACGATGCTGAAATGCGACGTCAAGTGGTATGAACATGTGAAGGAGTGGCATTTATAGAACTCCTAATTGATCCCAAGGGATAATGCAAAAACATGTATTCAACATGTAACAAAGAGAAAAATATCTACTCTGGGGAATTATTCCTTTTTCATTCTAATCACAATGCAGTCAATGCAGTCATATGCATGCCTATCTGAATAAAATTAATTTTCAAAGAGTCAATCTCTAGAGTAATGTGTGTTTAAATCAGATGATCTGAATTGGGTGGCAACAGCGTTAGCCGATTACCTCTATTGGCTCCTGAATCAACTCATTACACTAGACCTCATGCCTATGTGGTTTCAAAGAGCTTTTATATTAATTAACTCCAAGGAAGAGCTGGGCCAAATCAGCCCAAGTGCATTTGACCCTTTATAGAGCCGAATTGATAGGAAGGGCCAAATTGGAAATTCTTGGAGCCAAATTGGACACTCGTTGGGACAAATTAGTTTCTATTAGGACTGATTTGGCCTCATTTTCTAAAACGGCTCCTTTAGGGGCTGAATCAGCCCAAGTGACTTTGGGGCTGATTTGGCTTTTGGGGTCAAAACAGCTCTTTTCAATTTACAGTGTACGTGAGAGTCTGCAAGCATCGAACTGCTATAAAACAGCTTGTCAGCATTCGCACTTTCGTGACAAGCGAACTTTTCTACTTTCGATACACGGTCGCTAAACTGTAGTGCTGTTTGGCATACCAGCCTACCGTGTTACTTAACTGACAAAATTTAGCTTGTCCAAAAGAGAGCCTTACGAATCATCCATCCATATCAAAGTTACTCTAAAGCACTCACTCTATGTAACTGCTCTCGTCTTGATACCAGGAGGCATGAACTTTGATCTAAAGTATTCAGGAAGCTAAAGAGCCACCTTCTGCCTCACACTTGAGTAAGCGCGCACGGCCGAGAGTTGCGCAATAGCCAAAACCTTAGTTTGCCTAAGTGTCGCACCGAAAGGTATAATAGAAGCTTTTTTCCTGCGATGTGTTTTAATAAGTCCTAACTAATTTCTTCATTTTCAATTGTATAATAATAATCTTAGCTTAACTTATTGTAGGATATTTTAACTCAGCTTGTAGGACACAGTAATATATTTTTTGTAAACCGGATCCAGTCTCCCGGTGTAAATGATTGTAAGTGCCAGTTTCCCATTTTTATACTCTTAGTTTCATATATATTACTTGTAAAATATAAGGTAATTCACACGTTGTGCGATTTTATATTCAATAAACCTCTATTATTATTATTATTATAATTCAATGTCTGGAGACTGTGACATGCGCAGTACCGTGACACAGCAACCTCGTCTCCAGGATCTTTTCGGTCAGATCCAAGATGGCGGCTACTCGAGAGAAGACCCTGGTAAAGGCTGGATCACGTGATCAAATACTCCCAGATTTTGGGAGTTTTTGTCACGTGATTTGGTGATCTAAGATGGCGGAAAAGCTAAATATGGGAATAGTTCATGACAGGACGTGTACAAACCATAGGTATCCCAAGCCGGAGTGAGCGAGAAGCGATTAACGGTATTTCCACGTGGCGAACGATGCAGTGAAAACGGGGTCTACTAAATGGCTCGAAATGGAGTTTACTTGGATAAAGAATCAGTGGAAAGGTATCACAAATCTACCAGGATGTATCTAAGCCAGAAGTGAATCCTACAAAACCGTTCATTTTCCGTTAGCATTGAAGCGAAGCGATTGATAGCACACGCATGTTCAAGTTTTATTAACGGCTTCTCCTTGCTTTCCCACTGATGAAACTTACCAGCAAACTGTCCAGTAATGCACCCCATCTATTGATCTACCTACACAACGTGTTTTAAGTTATTTAAAATCGTTTTATTGATAAAATTTGAGCAATCGAATCTATATACAAGTTCATCTCTCTGGACTCAGTCCGTTTGACCAATAAAAAGCATTGTAAGAACAACCCTTGCGTCATAATCGAAGAGCCAATCAGAATACGTGACAGTTCAGCTTTACGAGGGTCTTCTTCGGGTAACCGTCATCTTGGATCTGACCGAGAAGACTCTGGGGACGAGGTTGGGATTGCCGTTGTTGTTTTATCGGGCTAGGCGCCTTCAGAACGTGTTACCTGCGGTCGCACCCATTAGTCGCCCAAGGTCTCTTAGATCATTTCCCCGCCATTTTGCTGGATGATTTGCTGCAACCTCGTTCCTGTAAATTTTTGGTCACCGTGATTCAGCGTTTACCAGGGCCTTCTCTCGGAGTAGCCGCCATCTTGGATCTGACCGAGAAGACCCTGGTCACGAGGTTGGTGACACAGCGCCTTTAAATTTAGGTTCAGCAATTTAGTATTCTAACAGGGGAAGACTGACTGCTTGGTTGTTTGCTTGATTGTTCTGAATTTGAAATTCAAATTTCGAATTGCATATAGAGTGATGATTTTGTAAACGGTTCTAAAACGTTTTTTTCTTTTTCAGCTATTCCATTAGGGTGTCAAACTTTTAAAAATACATTTCATGGAGTGTAAGGACGTAGCTACTTTATCGGCAATACTCAGGTACATTAAGGCCTGGGTCCTGTAGTGTTCCCACATTGAATCATGGGAATGAAGGGATACATGTTTTGGAGCTAAATCTGTGTGTGTATGTGTTCGGTCTGTTAGTCCGTGTTAGCTTAGTTTAGTAAGGAGAGAAGCCGAGAATATACATTGGCGACGAGGAACATACAAAGGAAAAGGGTTTGGAAATATTTTGAGACGGAATTATGGCGTCAAATGGTGACAATGGAGGCATTCCACACTTCGATTGTCGAGGTGGCATAACCAGCGTGAGACCAAGATGGCGCCGCTGGAGGAAAGCGTTTCAATACTATGTTGATGGAAAAGGGATAAAACAGGCGGCTAGGAATTAAAGGCTCTCCTGCTGCATTGTGATGGAATGGAAATCCAGGAGATTTACGAGACGCTAACTGATCCTGGAGTACCGGAGGGAGAGGAAAACGACGACGAATAACAAGGCCACATTACGAACACTAAATGCGAACTTTGCACCTCAAGTAAATGTACCATTCGAGAGACATTTGTTCAGGCAAATGCGACAAGAGGATAGCGAAACGGTTGATCAGTTTATTATTAAGCTTAGCCAACAGGCACAGAACTGTGAATTTGGCGAACAGAAAAACGAACAGATAAGAGATCAAGTCATTGACAAATGTAAGTCGACGGTTTTGAGGAGGAAATTCCTGGAGAAAGGACAATGTCTAGTTATTTCAGACGTGCAGAGAATCGCAAGATCATTGGAAGAGTCAGACATACAAGCGCAGAAGATGGAGAGTGGTTATTGAGAAGCTGTCAACAGCAAGTAGCAAACCAGAAAAAAAGACACGAGAATAAATGTTAGCGGTGCGGTCGCTCAGGACACTATGCACGCGATCAAGCTTGCCCAGCATTTCGAAGCAGTTTGTAAGACAAAACAAAAGGACAGTCAACCGAAGAGTAAGAGTCAAGTTGGGAAACAGAGTAGCAAGAAGAAAGCTAGGAACAACATTAATTGTTTAGAGGACAATGAAAGTGAGGACGAGTATGCTTTCACTATTTCGCAGAATAAGACACCTGCTGGAGCTGATAGTGGAACTGTTGACTTGGAAATTGGTGGAGCAGTAATCAAAGGACTGCTCAAAGGAGCAACCTGTAATATTATTGATGAATCAACATGGAATGATCTGAAACAGCAGAAGATAAAGTATCAGTAAGAGAAAACAGTCAGAAAGCTCTACGCTTATGGATCATCAAAGCCATTGGACACTCTGGGCATGTTTGAAGCAGTCGTCAGTACAACTGAAAAGGAAGGAAAAGCACAATTTGTGGGAGACCAATTCTGGGGAAGGAAACAGCCACATAACTTGGAGTGTTAAGGCTTGGGCCGCAGGTTAACGTTTTGAGTGGAACTGACGTTGTTGATAAATACAAAGAGGGTTTTGAGGGAGTTGGCAAACTGACTGACTATAAAGTTAAGATTCATGTTGATGCGAACGTTCAGCCAGTTGCTCAGAACACTAGGCGAGGCCCATTCCACTTAAGGGCGCAAGTTGAAGACAAGCTAAAAGTGTTGGAAGACATGCACATAATAGAGAAAGTGGAAGGCCCTACTCCCAGGGTTAGTCCAATGGTAGTGGTACCAAAGTCTTCAGTAGAGTTTCGTATGTGGACATGCGTAGAGCTAATTAAGCTATTGTCAGGGAGAGACACCCTATTCCTACTGTAGTGGAAGTTCTTTATGATATTACACCGAACGGTGTATTTTCCAAATTAGATTTAAGATGGAGCTACCACCAGTTGGAACTGGATGTAGAGTCGCGAGGGATTACAACATTCACAACACATGCAGGACTATATCGTTATAAGAGACTCATGTGTGGAATATCATCTGCACCTGGTACATATCAGTATGTATTACAACAGGTTCTGAGTGGTTGTGCTGGAGTACGTAACATATCTGATGACATCATCGTGCATGCTAAAGATGAGCAGGAGCATGATGAGAGACTCGAGGAAGTGCTGAAGTGGCTAAGAGCCGGAGGACTGACTCTGAACAGAGCCACGTGCATGTTTAAGCTGTCACAGCTAGAGTTTATGGGGTATCTGCTTTCTACACGGGGCATAGGACCAACATATATCAAAGTGCAAGCAGTGTAGTTGGCTAAGAGTTTCGATGTGGTACATGGGTCTTACGTTTTAAAGTGAGCTAAAGTGATTTAAAGTCGTAGCTCCCGTTGGTAAAATTCAAGATGTCCGCCGGCTCCAATGGCACTGGTACAACTGCAAGAGTGCTTAGATCGTCCTCCCAAGCAGAAGACCTAGTTCTGTCTTTGAGAGGAAGTTGGAACTTTATTTACAATCACAGTCTTTCAAATCTATTATTATGGAAGCTATCAATGGTGTGGTTTTGGCAGTCACAAAGCCTCTACAAGATGAAATATTAGCTCTCAAAGCCCAGGTCATGTTTCTACAACGTGAGGTTGTCGCAGTGAAGTCTAAAACTAACGAGAATGAACAGTACTCGCGACGCAATGTTATATGAATATTTGGTCTATCTGAAGAAGTTGGCGAAGACTGTTATGATGCTGTAGTCAATTTCTGTGCAAACGATTTAAATATTGAAGTGAATCGCAATGAAATCGACCGGGCCCACAGAGTTGGTCGACCGAGAGATGAATTAGACAATCGTCCCCGCGTTATGATTGTTAAATTGAAAGGCTTTCATACCAAGATGAAGTTCATGAAATCCAAATAGAGCTTGAAGGGAAAGAATCTCTTCGTAAATGAAGACTTGACTAAGAAAAACCATGAGCTTCTTATGCTTTCGAAGAAAAAATGTGGCGAAAAGGCTTCTGTGTATACTATAGATGGCAACATTTTCGCGAAGCGTCGTGCTGATGGGAGAGTGCAATGGATCAAGTGCAAAGATAATTTAATTACCTATGGATTTCCTTTTCTCCCCCCAGATCTTGCCATCCCATCGTGACTCCTAAATATTCCATAAAACACTGACTTCTTACGTTTTTCGTATTACGTGTAATTTTGAATTTATTTTGTACTTCATGGTTACCATATTACTAAGTATTATAGCCCTAGTAGTTAACAGTTCTTGTGAAAATTATTCATCACAGTTAGTTCCCTTGACACCTCGTCGTGCAGCGGAAGGTAAGCTTTATATTTATTTTCTTCTTAAGTTTAATGGGGGTTAGCTTAGTGGCTTACAGATCAGCAATTGGTATGTTTAATTGTCACTTACACATCTCATTTAAAGTAGTATGCTTTTTTCCTGTAATTCCAACCATAGTCGTTTTACCTACTTTACTTGTTAGATTATGTACGTTAATTTTATTATCTGGATCTGTCCACCCAAATCCCGGTCCCAGACAACTTAGTATGTCGATTGCTCACTTAATGCAAGAAGTATCAACATGGCAGATAAATTAAGTGAAATTTCCGTTTTAGCCAGTCTTCATATGTTTGATATATTAGCATTTTCAGAGACTTGGCTAAACGTAAACATTCCTAATGACTCGATCCTTATTTCAGGTTATTGTTCTCCCTTGAGAAAAGATCGAGGTGCGAAACGCGGTGGTGGGGTTGCCTTGTATTTTGCTGATCATCTATCGGGAATAAGACGCATTGATCTTGAATTAAATAATTTAGAACTTTTGTGGGCTGAATTTAATGTTAATAACTTTAAAGTTACGTGTGGAGATTGTTATCGACCACCAAATCAGTCTGCTGAAGAAGTAAGGAATTTCTTTGATTCCTTACAATGTTGTTTTGAAAAAATATTTACTCAAAAGTATTCGGCTGTTGTTCTTCTAGGTGATTTTAATGCTCATTATAACTTTGTTGATACTTCGTCACCTAATACTGATATCGGTATAAAGCTTTCCAACTTTTTGGAATGTAATAATTTGTTCCAGCTCATTGATGAACCGACTCGTGTTTCCGCGTTCGTCGAATCTATTCTTGACTTAATCATTTCGGATTCACCTAGTTATTTTGCGTCTACTGGTACTCTTAACCCTCCTTCGAATTGTGACCATAACATTGTTTTTGCTAGACTTAATATTCGCATTCGTAAACCCAAGTCCTTTGTAAGACTGACAAGTATGGAACTTTTAGGATGTTGATACAATTGGCTTAAATGAAGCGCTAAGGAATGCTGATTGGGACAGCGTTTTTTGTGGGTCAATTAGCGATATTGATATTGTATATGACATTTTGTTTTCTTTAAAAGTATGGCAATCCCTTTATGTAGGACGACACGAATTTTTACCAAAAAGACAATAGAATACAACACAATACAATTCAATACAACAATAGAACGCAACACAATACAATACAATATAATACAATTTGGTAACAATTCGTGTCGTCCTACATGAAGGGATGGCCAAAAGTATTGTTGAATCGTATATTTCATTTAAAAGTGTTACGATTCGTCCATGTGATAAACCATGGATGTCAAGCGTCATTAGAAGAGCTATTCGCAACCGTGATCGTCTTCTTAAAGTATATTCCAATGATAAGAAGCTTGTTAGATGGGAAAAGTATCGTGTCCAAAGAAATCTCGTTGTCTATTTGATTCGTGTAGAGTATGAAAATAAAATTTACATTTTATTGCATGATCCTTCCACTTCTGCTAAGAAATGGTGGGGTATTGTGAAGTCTTTGTATAGTAATAAGTATTACTCCACCATCCCAGCTCTCTCAGACAATGACAAACTTATATCAGAGTCTAAGAAGAAAGCGGTTATTTTTAATGCATTTTTCGTGAGTCAAGCTCGTATACCTAATTCGGTTTCTGCAGAAGTTCCTTTCCTTAGGCGTTTTTCTCACTATTCATTGTCCTCTATTTTTGCAGACGAAGCAGCTGTATACAATTTAATGTTCAGTGCTAATGTCACAAAGGCTTGCGGTCATGATGGTATAAGCAATAAGATGATTAAATTGTGTAGCGAAGGTCTTTTCAAATCTTTTACATGCTTGATTAACCTATCTCTTAGTCTCGGACAATTTCCTAGTTCCTGGAAACTAGCGAATGTTTTACCTTTATTTAAAAAGGACAACCGGCAACTTAAATCTATAACTACCGTCCTGTTTCTCTTTTAGCATGTCTTTCGAAAATATGTCAAAAAGTTGTGTTTATTCATCTTTATAATTTTCTGGTCAAGATTGACTTTTTGTATCAGCTGCAGTCAGGTTTTCGTCCAGGTGATTCAACTGTTATGTAACTCGTTTATATTGTTCATAAAATGTATGAAGCCTTTGAGAAGGGTCGCGAGATTAGGGCAGTGTTTCTTGATATATCTAAAGCTTTTGATGAAGTATGGCATAAAGGTTGTTGGCAATACTTGGAGTATTGGTATTGAAGGTAGTTTGCTCAATTGGTTTTCAAGTTATCTTACTAATCGTCTTCAGAGAGTAGTTATTGATGGTGTGAACTCTGATTGGTGTAACATCGAGGCTGGGGTTTTTCATGTTCTGTTCTTGGGCCACTTTTATTTCTCATTTACAGCAATGACATCCCAAATAATATTCTTTCAGACTGCTTTCTGTTTGCTGATGATTGCTTGCCACTTTATGAAGTTACTTCGCCCAATGCTACTGCATTAACACTTAATGGTGATTTGACATCTATTTCAGTTTGGGCTAATCAGTGGATTGTAACTATGAATGCAGCTAAAACAAAAAGTATGATTTTCTCCACTAAAAGATTCAGATCTTTTCATCCACCTCTGCTTCTCAATTGCTTCCATCGAGGAAATTACATCACATGTCCATCTAGGTTTAACTTTAACCACTAATCTTTCGTGGCGTCCTCATATTCTGAAGATTCACCAAAAAGCTCCTAAAAAGCTTAATATGCTAAAGCCTTTAAAGTATAGACTGAGTAGATCTACTCTTGAAGTGCTTTTCAAATCCCGTGTTCGTTCATCATTAGAATATGCTGATGTTGTCTGGGATGGGTGTTTGGTAACCGATAGTGATCTACTAGAAAGTTTGCAAATTGAAGGTGCTAGGGTTGTTACTGGTGCAATGAAAGGTACTCATAGAGCCAGCCTACTACAATATATTTCTTGGGTGGAATTAAAACAGAGACGAAGTGTTCATAAACTGTGTATGATATATAACATTGTATCTAAGTTAGCACCACCCTACTTAAATAATATATGTCCTGTTCAGGTTAGTGAAAGATCGAGTTATAGCCTTCGCACCTTTAGAAACCTCACACTGCCCTCTGTTCGTACGGAAAGGCACAACAAATTGACCCAGTCTTTTTCTTACAAGGTCATGTGTCAGGAAAGGTCAATTTTTCACCATTTCAAACAAGCATAGAACATAGTGTATTCTCTGTAAGCCAAACATTTCTTCGCAGAAGTATTCAAAGCCTTTCAAAGTTTCATATATATAAACATTGCAAAAGGGTTTAGGGGCACTTTAAGTAATATTGCTTTAAATTACGACCTTTTTACGAATAATTGCATATCATCACCTGCATGTACTAGTTGTGGTGCTCCCATTGAAAACACTAAACATTATTTTCTTAAATGTGACACTTTTGCTGCTCTGCGTGACACTTTATTTTCCTCCGCTGCACAAATAATTGGACCTAAATGGCTATTCGCATCTGATAAAAAGAAAGTCGACTGGTTCCTTTACGGTGTTCCAGGGCTTGACTACAATACCAATGTAAACCTCTTTGTATGCGTCCATTCATTTATTGTCCAATCGAACCGTTTTCGATTATAATTGTTTTTTAATTATTATTGCTAATTATTTATATACGTGTACTCAACTCCTAAAACTATTATTATTATCGTCTGACCTGTAACGCGGCTATATCATTGTAATTTATTTAACATAAGCTCTCTAGATGAGCTTCTATGCTCTTAGAGCAAATGTTAAGTCTTAATATTGTTTAAATAAAAAAAAAAGGAAAAAAAAATTACGAGCAGTAGTTAATGCTAGAGAACCAGAGTCAGCAACAGAAGTGAGAAGTTTTCTGGGTCTTGTGAATTTTAGTGCAAGATTCATTCCAGACTGAGCAACGCTTGCTGAGCCACTTAGGAGACTGACACGTACAGGAGTTAACTTTACGTGGGGTCAAGACCAGAAAGTAGCCTTCGAATCACTGATGGAGAAGCTAGCTAGTGCTGAGACACTTGCATACTATGACAAGGACGCATCGCGTAAAATTGGAGGTCATTTCCGGTGTATTTTCTAATTTGCATAATATCTTGGCGTCAAATATCAAGTTTCAAGCTCATTAACTCCGAAATTTTACAGTAAACACGCGTGCAGCCGTACTTTCATAAACGTATGGCAAGATAACAGCACGTATCGAAGAAAACTTGACATCGGAATATAAAATCATTACGACAATAACACAACTTAAGTTAATCCTTACTTCTGTACTGTAGGTCCATCTAGCGATTTTCGTTCCATGAATACGGCCCCGCAATGGCCGCGTCTTGTATAGAAATGAGTCGGTCGCGAAGAAACCCAGCTTGTTGTGCTTTACGAAAGTCCACAATAAAATAGTTAACATCGGAAATCTGATGTATTTCTAAAGCCATTCAAGAGACTTGTATTTGTTTGCCAATAAATTTAACGTATCGTGCGATTTCTAAAGGTTTTTTGGGGTCGCTGTAGGGGCCGTTTGTATCAGACAGAACTGTATAAGTACCCCAAATTGCCCAAGTTCGCGAGTGTTTTTCTCTTGTCAGAAGGCTTTGTTCGTCAGCCATATTGGAAAATATAGTAGCCAGGCCTCCGTTGCTACAGAAACCGAGCTGCTTCGTACCTTGTTTCAAGTTAAAACACGGTAAGACTCAGCCAAAGAGCGCTTCCGAGGACTGGAGACTTAGACGCGTGGGCCCAATATTTTTTGGCGGGAAATAAAATAGTTTTCTCTCGCACGTGAAAAATGTTCCTTCCCTGTTTCAATAGTAAATATACAAATGTTATTCGAGTTTGTTGACAAATCCAGTTTACTAAAACGGAGAAAAGCAATAGAGTTGTTGTGTGCTTGTTCTCAGTCTTCCACACGGTCATGAGCTGATTTTAGGGACAATTGTACGCGATGGCTATAACACAGGTCATAGTGGATGCGAGTCCAGTTCGGCTAGGGGTCATTGTTTCTCAAGAGAATGACGGGACATTTAGACCGGTGTATTATGCAAACAGCAGCTTAACGAATGTAGAGCGCATATATTCTCAAACAGAGAAAGAAGCCCTGGGACTGGTATGGTCATGTGAACGGTTTCATGTGTATTTATATGGCATAAAATTCGAACTTGTGACTGATCACAAACCACTTGAAGTGATTTACTCAAGCGAGAAGAGAGCGATGGATTTTACGGTTGCAACCCTATGGTTTCACCGTCAAATATCGGCCGGGTCCACAAAATGCAGCTGATGCTTTGTCTCAGTTGACCCATGCAGATACATGCAGAGAAACAGAAGAATGTTGCAGAGGAGTACATTCGATATGTAGCTATGGATGCTACCCCTTCAGCGATATCAATTCAGGAAATTGAGAGGATTTCAGCTGATGATGAGGAGATATCATGGCTGAGGAAGTGTATTCAGACAGATGACTGGAGTGAGTGTGAGCGAGCATACAGAGCTGTGAAGAACGAGCTTACGGTACTCGGTAAACTTGTCTTGAGAGGGACCAGTATTGTAGTCCCCGAACATCTTCGTAAACAGGTTATAAACCTAGCTCATGAAAGTCATCAGAGGATAGTAAAGACCAAGGCAAGACTTCGCACAACGGTCTGGTGGTCTGGGGTTGACAAGGATTCAGAGCGGATGTGCAGGACATGCCACGGTTGTCAACTTGTTGGCAAGCCATTCCCGCCAGAACCTGTTAAAACAACAGCACTACCTACACAGGCTTGGCAAGACTTAGGGACTGACTTACTTGGACCTCTGCCGACAGGTGAATACCTATTTGTAGTTGTAGACTATAACAGGCGTGTAGACTGTGTAGAAGTTATATTGGCTACACACGGGATTCCACTGTCTATCAAGACAGACAATGATCCACAGTTTGTGTCTAAAGAATTTGAGGCATACTTCAAAGACAATGACATTCCACACAGAACGTCGACTCCAGTTTGGCCGCAAGCAAATGGGGAAGTGGAAAGACAGAATATGAGTTTAATTAAAGCTCTTTGAGTGGCACAAGCAGAAGGCTTAGTTTGGCATAAGGAACTGTCCACGTTTTTACTCGCATATAGGAGTACACCACACTCGACGACAGAGAGAAACAAGCGTCTCCTATTTACAGGCTCGGACGGTAAAGAATTAAAGTAACAAAAACACATCCTAATAGGTTGAGCAGGGGTAAAAGACTGCCAACGGCAGGAGTTCAAGGATTTCAGTGAATACGTTTTCCCCGTGTCTGAAAGCACAAACACAACGGAAAAACCCTGTGAAATCCCCTCACAGGGCCTACTAAAAGCAAACCAAGTACTTTTTAGCCATCCTCAGACTTAATGATGTCCTCAAGCTCTCTGACAGTGGCATTTGTCTCCAAAATTAGAGCACATTTCATTGGCAACCCTACAGAAGTTGCAATACCTACCGTCGACCAGTTCGTAGAATTCACCCGAATGGCATTGTGGAGAAAGTTTGAGCCCTCGGCTTAAAAAATCAGCATTATTTAACTACCCCGGGCTAGCCAAACTTGAACTGAGGGGAGAGGGTTGAGTTAGCACTCAGGATTTCACCAATTGAGCTCACACACGTTCGGACGACAAAGAGTTATACACCACCCTACCCATATCATGTGACCTCTTCTGTTGACACTCAAACCTATTTTACAGGATGTTAGCATCTATTGTAGTTCAATAATGTCAATTGCATGTGAAATGAACTTATATTTTGGACAGGAGAATTTTTTACAGGTTATCTATGGTTGGAGAGCAAATATCCTAATTATGGACAAGAAGAAGGTGTGGCTGTTCACATGATTGTACTCATCAGCAACATGTCTCCCAAAAATGAAGTCATAGCAACTTGAAGATAGATATTCTCTGCTTAACACAAATCTTTGCAATGAACTTGAATTTTCAACCATCCCCTCCAACCTTAGGTTTGGTTCTGAATTAGTGTCGAAATAAGAGAAAGCTAGGGAAGTACATTTTTGCCTGTAGCTCCTGTATGGTAAACAATTATATCACAAAACTTGGCCAAATAACTCGTTACTTAGTCAATATCCAATAGGCTGATTCTGCAGGAAAAGACCAGACATTTATATATTTTAATTTGTTTTGCTTAACTCTTTACGGTCCGAGCCTGTAAATAGGAGACGCATCAGTCCGTTACTCGAAACATTATTGCATTACGGCTAGACATGATGGAAATACGAGGTTGCGATATTATGCGAAGGGATGTATGGCTTCAAAGTCAGAGCTATAACCGGGATCACTCGACTCTTTCACTATGGAGAAAAGCTCATTTGTTTTGGCGATTGTTTCGTTTCTTCGATTTTCACGAATTTCGAGGAGCTGAAAATCGGCTCAAAAAACTTTTCCATTCGCACTTGAAAACAACAGCAAACACAAAATAACCACTCGGTCGTTACAGTACCTTGTTTAATCTTTCCAACCAGCAGGTTTGTTTTCACAAAACACACCAAGCGACGATGAACCTAGCCTGATTTTCAGACGGTACAAGGTCGTCCGCTCACTTCCTCCCCCTCCCCGTCTGATGGACTTCACAGACTTTCATGTTCCTGACGTCATAATTTCAACCAATCAGAGCGAACTTTACACTTTTGGCAAAGTCTGGAATTTAAGGAATGTGGTCGCATATTTTTCTAAATGGCGTTGGGGAAGAACTTGAGCAGTGTGTCGACCGAAGTTGAAAAGTTTTCAGGATTTCGAAGCTATATCCAAAGCAAAAGAAAGCATTGGAATCGTTCATTCATCGAAACGAAGTGTTTGTGAATCTACGTACGGGCTTTGGTAAATCACTAATCTTCCTCCGCTTACAAATCTCATGCATTCGATCTGAAACATTCTCCTAGGTTTTGGGCTTTTAGAAGACCAAATATTTCATAGAATATTATGATTCTTCTGCAGGAGTGAACACACATACCAAGTATGTTATGGAAAAAGTTTCATGGCACTTGGGTGAATACTTTTCTTTTCATAATCATGAAGTTCATGTACGGCAATGCCAATGGCATATAAACTTTGCACAAAATATCAGGTTAAAACGATCTCTGTTACCCAAAAAAAAATACACTAGGACAACTTTAGGGTCTCGTGTGACTAATCGGTATACATATCAAGCTTCAAAACGTTTTAAAAATAAAAGTAAAAGCGTAAAAGTTCTAAAATCACAGTCCTAAACTTTACGGCATCACTCACAGGAATCGAGGCTGATATTTCTTGTATGCATTCTCATACACCGTCCTGCAAATACTACACGCAAACTTCCGTTTAAAAAGTTCCTGCTCTCCAAAGAACCACAGCAGCTCAAACAGGATACCATTCTGAGAAATCGACAGAAGTTTGAAGCTGTAGAATGTTTTTTCCAGTGCATAAAAGCTGAAGATACAACTAGTAAAAGCCGCCACTGCACGACGATCGACTGTTCTACACTTCACGCTTCAATTATTACGCGTGTTCGTATTGGGGTATTGTAAAAACAAAGGTTGATGACGTCAGGAACATGAAAGTCTATGAAGTCCATCAGACGGGGAGGGGGAGGAAGTGAGCGGACGACCTCGTACCGTCTGAAAATCAGGAACGGTGAACCACGCCGATGTTTGCACTGCATTTCACTCGACCACATTTTCCTGCTCCCACCTGCAATTGCATGCTGGGTAATGGCCAAAACAAATCACAAGGAGTCCCCCCTCTGGGACTCCGGTGATTTGAGCGGTGATTTGGACTCAAGCCGTTGCTTTAAAGTGACAAAAACACAACCTAATAGGTTGAGCAGCGGTAAAAGACTGCCAACTGCAGGAGTTCAAGGATTTCAGTGAATAAGTTTTCCCCGTGTCTGAAAGCACAAACGCAACGAAAAAACCCTGTGAAATCCCCTCACAAGGCCTACTAAAAGCAAACCAAGTACTTTTCAGCTGTCCTCAGGGTTAATGATGTCCTCAAGCTCTCTGACAGTGGCCTTTTTCTCCAAAATTAGAGCACATTTCATTGGAAACCCTACAGAAGTTGCAATACCTACCGTCGACCAGTTCGTAGAATTCACCCGAATGGCATTGTGGAGAACGTTTGAGCCCTCGGCTTAAAAAGTCAGCAGTATTTAACTACCCCGGGCTAGCCAAACTTGAACTGAGGGGGGAGGGTTGAGCTAGCACTCAGGATTTCACCAATTGAGCTCACATACGATCGGACGACAAAGAGTTAATGTGCCTATAACCCCAAAAATTTAACGATTTCAGATCAAACTTATAAGTATTCTATGCAACTAATAAACTGTGTAAATATACATTATTCAAGTAAAATAATAAACATACTTTCAATCAAGCATTGAAGGAGGGGGTTGAACTGTTTTAACCCACCAATCGAACACTGACTCCATACATGCATTGTACCGTGACATAGCCCCATTAAGCCTCAAATTCAATTGCCCTATTTAATTATGGTGTCACATGATAGACACAGCTGCCATCTTAGGGGTCAAAACACTCATCTTTAACAACAAACATACAAAATAAAGCTGTTCTGCCATAGATCGCTTTCCTTCAAATTGGCTAATTTTCCCAATATAATAAGAATGGCGGCTTTCATCTATTTGATTTGATGTGATGTCAATGAAATAGGGCAATCAATTTCACTGAGCTGGTCACAGGAGTGATTAGCCTATGGAAGTTGACAGTATAATATATTGCTACCTAGATTGTCCATTGATAAAATATCAAATCACTGAGATAGCTGGTAGACATTTCTGGTTCACTCTGTACTTATAAGGGGACGAGGGTTGTTCTTTGGACAATCAACAACACTTTTATGCTCTTTCATAGGTTTATTCAATACTTTATTTAACGAGGCTAGGAGGACATACTTAGCTATAAGCTAGTTTACAGAGTTCCACAAATAAATTCAAAAAAAGAAACATAATATATAATTTTGAGATTAACAATTTAATTTAATTAATTTAAATTTAATAGGTTTCTTGCACACTGAGCAATGGGGTTTTGCCTTTGTTTTTGTGGGCCTTACAGCAGGTAGAACTGGAATTTCTGGCCTTACAGCAAGTGGAACTGGAACTTCTGGCACTAACATACAAAAATAACAATTATTATTAAGTTAGTTATGGGTATATATATTGGTTTATGGTAAATAAAGCACTGGTTTCGTTTCAAATACAAACTTACAGTGTAGTATTATACGTTTCCAGCTGGTATTTTAATATTTTTTTTAGTCTCGAAAGACTAAACAAGCAGTATACATTTATATGACATGTCCAACAGTTTGATACATGTAGGTGTATATGCACTGCTTGAGCAAGAGCTAGGTGTTATTGGAGGACAAACAAAGAAGGTGTGATTAGCACAGACTCGATTTTGTTTGAATATTTTCAGAATTTGAATAGTTTCTTTTGTGCAAAAAAATATTTTATACAAAACAATTTGAATTACCTGGAGCTGAAGGGGGAACATCTATAACAGTCATCCTTTGTTGTCTCTTCTGGGTTGCTTCTGCCCTTGGCTGCTTGTTAAGCATGGTGTCCTGTCCATAGGTGCAGGTGTCATCTAAAGAAAGTTGTCTGATTTATTCATGGTTATTTCCCTTATACTAAATAACAATATAATATGCACTCTCTTAGTTTAATACACTTGTGGTGAAAACAATGTTCAGTACGTGGAACCCGGTCATAATGAAGTTTTCTTCCTTTCCCTAGGAACTTCTTTATACATGCAGGTTCCACTGTATTGCTAGCCTCCTATAGTAGCCGTTTTGTAGCGCTTCCATTTCACTCCATTCCGGGGGATGGAGTGAACGGAAGCGCTACATAACGGACTAGGAGGCTACTGTAATCTGTATTGCCATGCAAACTAAATACAAAAGCACTTACCAAAATCGGAGAATGGCTTATCGGTTTCGATGGCATGGACTGATGGAATAGGAACAACTCCATATTCAACCGACTTCAGTCTTGGCGTAGAGTAAGGACTAAAGAAAATCTTATAAGTCTTCCGGCTTGGAGTGAACCAAACAAACGCTGGAGTTCTTCGTCGGTTCCCACTTCGCTCGCTTTGTTCGCACGAACCTCAACCACTGGCGTCTTCTCTTCTTTGCTTCTGGCCGATCATCACTTAAAAACGGGACCTTGTGTTAGAGCTATCCTTTTTTGAGTCTGGCTCATTCCTACAGCCCCCAAATACACATCTGTTTGGCATTTCAAATCGAGTTATTCGCTCGGTTCGCTCTGTTTTTATCTGTCTTTGTTGTTGGTTGTTCGCTTTCTCTCACTACCATGACGTTGCTTTCCGGTTTCGTTCCCAGGCTACTTCCAGACTCCAACTGACGGCCATTTGGGACAGGGTGCCCAAATCGGGTTGTTTTACAATGTTTGACCCCAGAAATAAGGTCGAACTCTTACTTTTTTCCTTTTTTTCTCTTCGAATTATTGATAAGAAGGATGTAAATAATGTATTAAAAATACTTCAAATTTGGGGTTATAGGCACTTTAAAGCAACGGCTTGAGTCCAAATCACCGCTCTTGGTTGTAGGGGTAAACGACTTATAAAAAAAAACCTACCAGCGTCCCAGAGGGGGGGACCCCTTGTGATTTTTTGTCCATTACCCAGCATACAATTGGAGGTGGGAGCAGGTAAATGTGTTCGAGTGAAATGCAGTGAAAAGATTAGCGCAGTTCACAGACGCTTGGTATGTTTTCTGCAAACAAACCTGGTGGTTCCAAAGATTAAAGAAGATACTGTAACGACTGAGTGCTGATTTTGTGTTTGCTCTTGATTTCAAGTACGAATGGGAATGATGTTTTGAGCCGATTTTCAGCTCCTTAAAATTCGTGAAAATCGAAGAAACAAAAACGAATGCCAAAACAAATGAGCTTTTCTCCATAGTGAAAGAGTCAAGCGATACCTGTTATAGCTCTGACTTTGAAGCCATTCATAGACCCATTCGAAAAATGGAGTCCAATTTAAAAAGCTATTGTCCTGGTAACGTGAAAACGAGGCTAGTCAGTACAGACAAAAGCTTTTGAACGTGTAAGCGAGGGTAGTCAGTACTAAACAATAGTTAATTAAATTGGACTCCATTTTTCGAATGGGTCTATGCCTTCACATAATATCGCAACATAGTCTTTCCGGCATGTCTAGATGTGATGCAATTTTGTTTCTCATATAGGTCTCAGGGGAGCTATATTTACAGGCTCGGACCCGAAAGAGTTAAGCAGAGGCGTGAAGCCGTTCATATTACTAGTATCTTTCGTTTCATTTTCACATAAAAAAATAGGAAATACCATTAAGAGGACTATATCTTTAAACGTATTGTAAATACCGTTTATCAAAACTCATTGACTCTCGGACTGAATTAACTTAAGCATGATATTTACATAATACGAATCAACAGGTATCTACATCAACTAGATAAAGAATGAGCGGACGATCTTTATGGGTTTGGGCTGAAAGCGTGAGTTTGTAAATCCCATAAAGATCGGACGCGAATTCTTTCTCGCACTTATCAAACGTCTAGATGAAGAGGGTCATGTTTTCAGTTATTTTGACGATATGACTTATTTTGGCCGAGAAAATCGAACCTAAAGTTTTTGTAAATCAGGAAGAAATCTATAGTAGAATTAAATACACTGATGTTTTATTAATTTCCGTTGTTTTTGCTTCATGAATTATTAATGAGGTTTACAATATTTTATAAAAAAATCGAAAACGTTTCTTAAAAATACTTGAAAGTGACAAATTCCTGATTCCTTTTACACTTCATAGTATCCCAAATAGGTAAACGTCAGTTAAACGTGATCTCAGATTATATAAGAAATATCTCCTTTCCTCCCTTGGGAGAATGAAGTGTAAAGGATGGCTGTCAGATTTCATCTTAGATACGTAGTCCTTGCAAATATGTGCGCGTCGACTCTCTAGAGTAGGTATCTCAGCAAGTGATAGTTCCTCCCTATAACTATATAAAGGACAGATTACATTATATATTAAGAGCTCTTCTTTGGAAAGTCTCTAATTTACATGGCAGAAAATCTGGAATGGTTTGCCATATAGGTACAAGCAGAAATTCACTTCATGACGCCCCTTGTGCAAGAAAAAAGGCGTCCATACCATTACAACTTTTTAAGTTTTCTTGCACAACAAAAAGTTGTATTTATCTGACTCCGGCTATACTACTAGGGGTAACTAAGGGTCATTCAAAGTGTCACTAGACATTCTTGTACATAAAATCCAACTTGATAATCCTATTAGAGATATGATTACATATAGTTATATCGACATCGATCGCTCTGCAACAGCCTTACACCTAGAAATCTAAATTTGGAGTATCTGTTAAAGCTATCCTAATATATAGTTGTATCGAAGGAAGAATGGTGAGACCACGTAGTGAACCACTTCCACGGAGTCTAGCTCGAGAGGCAGGTGCCATTCTAGAGGAGAGAGATGGAATGCTCGAGGGAG
The DNA here is from genome assembly GCA_030867875.1 of Actinernus sp. WN-2022. Classification (NCBI taxonomy): domain Eukaryota; kingdom Metazoa; phylum Cnidaria; class Anthozoa; order Actiniaria; family Actinernidae; genus Actinernus; species Actinernus sp. WN-2022. Next base: position 42,085,030 of record JAOWCC010001368.1, read on the forward strand.
TGGAGATAGGTCGCCGTACTATCCGATGGCGCTTCTTCCAAGGTGTGGCAGGAGACTTGACTCCTAGGATCATGGAAAAGTTAGTTGCAAAGGTAACCACCAGCTTCTACCTTCGCTACAGCTACACCTATCGCATTCGCAATGTCAATGACGGACGCGTTATGCTATTCTCCAAGACTGTCCCAGGCTCTCCATGGGTGAACATCCTAGAAGATGGAGAAGAGTGGATCAATAGCAAGGAGACAGCTCGTTTGAATCCCGACAACATCAATCGACCAAATACCCAATGGGCCTTTGTGCGTTGGATCTACGTGGATGTCAAAGTTGTGATCGATCGTCAGCTTTTGTTGGGAACAGGTCCACTACCCCAATGGCTTCGCTATAAGAGAGGAATACTTGCCCTTGATCGATATGGCGACAATCTATGTCTTTGGCGCTGCCTTGCCATGCATGAAGGAGCAAGAGTAGATAGGTGTTGCGTCAAAGCTCGAAAACTTGCCCAGGACTTCTATCGCCTGACAGCGCTCACACAAGACGTTCCCAGAACTTCCTTAGACCAGCTGGAGGAAGTCGAGTTGCACTTTGGAATCGGTATTCGGGTGTACGAACCTACGGAGGATGGCGCTTGGCATCTGATGCGACATGCAGCTCACTACAAGCGTACGATGACGATTGGGATATACGAAGGACATGCCTTCTACATCAAGAACATCGACAAGATAGGGAGTGTCTACGTATGCAACGATTGTAAGCAACGGTTCACGAAAGCCTCGAACCTTCAACGTCATGCAGATCGTTGCAGTCGTGGAGAAACAAAGATTGTTTGCCCTGGAAAAGTAATCACAGTACCTCAGTCGGCATACGAAAAAGCCTTCTGGCCAGAGAGCACAGCCAGCAAAGTCGCTTTATGCTGGTTGGAACGCGAAACCAAAAGGATTGGACAACACATTCATCATGCAGCTTGTGGGCATGGTGGAGAGCATTGGATAGAAGGAGCGCCGGTCGACGGCTACATACCTATTTCGAAAACCATCTTTCAATTTCATGGATGCTATTTCCATGGCTGCCCGAAATGCTTCCCTAGGGAAAGGAGGCTCTATCTCAAGACCTACGAAAGAACGGCAAAGCTACAAGGAGCTGGTTATACAGTAGTGGAAGCTTGGGGCTGCTCCACAAAGAAGAAAAACAAACCGGTCCCCACACCAACACAAACTGTCTACCCACACTTCATAGTTTACGATTTCGAAGCCTATCTCGACACGACAAAAGGAAGACAACCAACAGACCACCTGACCATCGAAAACGTCCATGTCCCAATATCAGTATCAATTGCCGACACGTACAATCGAAAGCCAACCCACATCTGTCGACGCAATCCAAAAGAACTCATCGAAGCCTTCGTCGAAGAACTCCAGCAAAGAGCAGAGACAATCCAAGAAGTCGTTGTGGAACAGTTCTGCCCCAAGACACCTGAATTCTCTTTTGACACCCTACCAAAGAAACAACAAGCTAAGATCGACGAATGGATCAGCCAAGTTCCAGTAGTGGGATTCAACTCTGGCAGGTACGATCTCAATCTGATCAGGGAGCACTTCGTAGGAATCATTGCCGACACCTGTTCAAAGATCCTGGTAGCAAAGAAAGCCAATTCCACTATGTTCCTATTGACCCCAGATTTCCGTTTCCTTGATGTGATCAACTACCTTGGACCTGGAACTTCTTATGAACGTTGGGTCGCTGCCTATGGCTGTGAGTTGCAAAAGAGTTTCTTCCCATATGAGTGGTTTGACTCTTCTGACAAGTTGGATCACGTTGGATTACCAGACTATCCAGAGTGGGGTTCGAAGTTGAAAAGAGAACATCTACTATCTAGGGAAGAGTTCGAAGACTGCGAGCACACCTTTCTCGACAAAGGAATGGAAACCTTTGCAGACTGGCTAAGATACTACAACAACCTAGATGTAGTTCCATTCCTAGAGGCACTCGAAAAGATGCGAGATTTCTATCATGAGAAAGGAGTAGACATGCTGAAAGACGCAGTGTCCATCCCAGGAGTCTCACTACAGTTCCTGCTTCGAGGTAGTGTAGAAAGGGGAGCTGAGATGTACGCTCCAAGTAAGGAAGCCTACCGCATGCTGAAAGACGCTGTCGTGGGAGGTCCAAGCATAGTGTTCACCAGACTCCACGAAGCGGGAAAAACTAAGATTCGTAGTCATCAGGGAGGAACTAAGATTTGTCGTAAGATTCTTGGATACGATGCCAACGCCCTATATCTTTCTACCATGGAATTCGAAATGCCTTGTGGAAAAGAAAAGGTTGTGCACTATGACGATCCAGGTCCAGCCACCGAAGGATTCGTTGAATGTCTACTTGGTGGAACGTGGTTTGGATATGCAGAAGTAGACATCGAGATACCAAAGAAATTGTGGAAGGAATTTGAGGAGATGCCACCCTTCTTCTACAACAAGAAAATCCCCAAGGAAGCAATTCCTCCACAAATGTTGGCCTACCTTGAGAAGACTGGTAGAAAGCTCAGCGAGGAAACAAAGCTAGTTGGGAGTCTCTCTGGAAAGAAGTTGCTACTCTATGCTCCTCTTCTACTTTGGTATGTAGATCATGGCGCAGTGATCACTGCTGTCTACCGCACGATAGATTACGAACCCAAAGAAATCTTCGGATGGTTCGTGGACCAAGTCACTGAGGCGCGACGCATGGGAGATGAAGACAAAGGTGAGGCTTTGCTGGCAGATGTGTTCAAGCTACTAGGAAACAGCGCCTATGGAAAGTTGCTCGAAGACTTGGGACGCCAAACAAAGGTCACCTATACAAAAGATGAGAAGGTTGTGGACAAGGCATTGCGAAGTGTTTGGTTCGAAGACCTGGAAGAGATTGGCGAGGCATACGAACTCGAGAGTAGGAAGGACCAGATCCGAATCAAACGCCCTTTCCAAGTAGGTATCGCTGTGTACCAGCTCGCAAAGCTGCGTATGCTTGAGTTCTACTACGACTTCCTCGACAAGTACATCGATCGCAAGGACTTCGAGTACATACAGATGGACACAGACAGCGCCTACATTGCCATCTCTGGAAACAGCATAGATGAAGTTGTACGACCGGAACTACTTGAGGATTTCGAAGCCAATAGGAAGGAATGGCTAGCTTGGGACGAATGGAGTAGTCGTACGCCAGGACTCTTCAAACTCGAATTCGAAGGACAGCGCGCCATTGCCCTATGCTCGAAAGCCTACTACGTCGATACGGGTGGCAGCAAGAAGTATTCCGCTAAAGGTATGTCTAGACGACACAACGACATTTCATGGGATCGATTGGAAGCAGCCCTCCAAGGTAGTATCGACATGGCGGAAAACCGAGGCTTCCGACTATCGCCAGAAGGTATAGCAACCTACAAACAACGGAAGCTTGGGCTATCGGCTTACTACGACAAAAGACGCGTTCTTCCCGATGGAATCCACACCGAGCCAATCGAGTACGCTGTTTAGCGTCTAGGTACAAACAGAATTCCTTTTGGTGGTAGTTCTGTATCCCTAGGAACGACTTGGAGCTCTTCACGAACGAATCCACGTTTGGGTGCGTCCTTCTCCCCTTCTCGCTTCGCAAGGTAGTAAAGCACAGGCTGTCCCGAAGATACTACACTTCGCGAAATGGTGTATATTTGCAAACTCCACACAGGATCAGTAGCTCTACGTTTTTCACCTCCTTCCAATTCTCCTGGTGCGTAAAGAGATCGAACTAGAACGTCGAATGGTAGACGCTCTTCTCTCAATCCAACGGTGCGCGAATACGTAGGAGTCTTCAGATCTACTTGTTGCGCCACTACAGAATTCGAAGGCTCTTTACCAGTCAACCGAGTCACCTCACTGTTCATGGCTTTGATAACCATTGGTAAACGAAGTACCCATTCTCTACTACGCTCATCTGATCCTTCCGAAGTAAGTACCATCTCTTGTGCATACTGATACCCAAACAATCTCTCGGCTAGAGTTCTATTTGCTCGTTCGACAAAACTTTGCGCTCTATGATTACCAGCCTCACCTCGTTGAACTTTCGTACCATGTAGTTCTAGAGTTTCAGACATACGCCCCATGAATTCTCTACCAGGATCTACTTGCAACGTCTTTGGCCATTCTAGTGGACTACGTTTATAGATTCGTTCGAATGCCGCAGAAACTTCACCACTATCTTTAGATGCCAAAGGTTCGGCTTCTTTGTATCGAGAAGCTACATCGATTACCACTAATGCATACTTATATAGTTTCCTTCCACGTCCAGGACGATCGTGTGGTAGAAATATCAAATCAGCTTGGTGGACTTCATTTGGTTTCGATACAGTCCAATGCGGTCGTGGAATGTGTTTTGGTGGTGGTAGATATATTTGCCACATAGATTGCTTTTCCAACCAACTCCTAGCCACGTCTTCTGATGCTTTCGCTGCTACCGATAGCTTACCAATTGCAGAGTGACCTTTCCAATAGCCCATAGGACCATAGAAGATATTCGCAAGTTTAGAATCCATCATACATCTATACGTCCCAACCTTCAACAGATAAAAAAAAAAAAGGAAGAATAAAGAAAGTCGTTGCGTGACCCTCTTCATTCTTCCTTTCTTTTTTTTTTTTTTTTTTAGTAGTAACCTAGTAGTAACCTAGTAGTAACCTAGTAGTAGCTTAGTAGTAGCTTAGTAGTAGCTTAGGGGTAGCTTAGTAGTAGCTAGTAGTAGCTTAGGGGTAGCTTAGGGGTAGCTTAGTAGTAGCTTAGGGGTAGCTTAGTAGTAGCTTAGGGGTAGCTTAGGGGTAGCTTAGTAGTAGCTTAGGGGTAGCTTAGGGGGTAGCTAGTAGTAGCTTAGGGGTAGCTTAGTAGTAGCTTAGGGGTAGCTTAGGGGTAGCTTAGGGGGTAGCTAGTAGTAGCTTAGGGGTAGCTTAGTAGTAGCTTAGTAGTAGTATCTATATCCATTTACTAATAGCGTATCCAACGCCTAGCATTCCACCACCAACGTAGAGCAACTCGCCAGTCTTCTGATTGTTTGAGGGTTTGTAGTAGTCAGATAAGCGGGGTTTTTTCATCTCTTTGAGCCGTTTTAGCTCTTTACGTAACTGATCGGATCGCACTAAGGCTTCGTTGGTATCTCTTTGAGCGTTGTATGCGTCACGTTCAAGACCTTCCTGCTCTTGTGCATGGTCGTATCGTCTTTGACGTTCGATTCTATAGGCTTTCGTTTCGCTTGCTAGTTTTTCGATGGCCCTATTGTGTCTCTCTCGTTCTGCATTCATATCACCCTTTCCAATCATTCTAGCTAGTATGCCACCACCAGTAAATGCCGTTGCATTCAATATAGCCCCGAGGATGGCCATTCCAATTGCTGCCGCCATTACGGTTTGGTCTTTTCTTTTTCTTTCTCAAGTTGTTTCTCAAGATATTGTTTCGCGTATAAGCTACCAACTATCACGGCAGTCCACTTTGCGTAATTCACTAGGGAAGAAGAAGGATCGCTAAGCATAGATTCCTTGGTAGTCTTTTTTACGATCCACCCAATACCAGCAGCGAGTCCAACGATTTTGACTGCATCGGTTGCCGTCTTCGTCAATTCCTTCTCCATCTAGATATATACTACTATGATCTCGAGTCTTTAAGTGTTACTCCATGTCTAGTGCCGTTGGCTTTGTCGGAGCTGCAGGTTGTGTCGTGCTAACGGCGGCAGCTCGCGTGTTGCCATCTACATACTTCTTGTACGCAAAGTACGTGCCAAACAATGTAGCGCCAGTACCGATGACTGCGAGTATAGTCAGGTTTTCGAACTGACCTTTCTCTACGTCAGTTTCTTTGGACGGTTCGTTTTCACGTTCTATCTCCCTCTTTTGAGCTTCTTTTGCACGGGCAGTGACCTTCTCCCAAGCTAATTTTCCTGCTGCAACACGCTTTGGATTTTTTCCTTTCTTAGTTGGTACAGTCGTTGGAGGATTCGCAGTTATCTGATCCGTCTGTCCTTCCATCTTGATTCGATATAGTAGGTATATGTGGAGGTTCAACAGTCGTTCCAGGAATGACTACGTGACCAGATATGTGGAATAGGACGCTAGCTAGAGCTACAAGGCGACCTGCTTTGAGTGATAGTAGGCCAGTCGCAGCACTGATTTCATTGCGGACTAGAGGGTCTTCTTGTAGGTCCTTGATCAGTGCTTCTTGAGAATCTATTGGTACTAGGTAGGCAACTAGGCGGGTAGCTAGACGTGTCACACCGTCGACTAAGCCTTTCGTTACTTGCTGAGCTAGGACGGCCTGATACCTCCTATACAACTTGTCTATTTCTTTCTCAGGAAGTCTAGAGATGTCTCCTAGGGAAAAGTTCTTACCTAAGTATTCTTTCGTTACGCCTGTTGCAGCTAAGATCGAAAGTGATTCGCGATTGTCTGATGTGACGTCTAGGGCGGTTGGTGGTGGGCCTGTTGCGTCCTCGCCGAATGTCTCGAGTATATCTTTATCCATGATAATATGTTGTAGGTGCTGGGAGCTCTAACACCACCCCGAAAGGATGGCGGAGACAGAAGCACATGCGAGCGAACTTATGGGATCCAAGTATCGTTCGTAACTCTTTACATTCTTGTGAGCCTCCATAATCCTCAAATATCTTTTTACCATCTACGACCGATGCTGTATGAAATGCTACTACGATAGCTACGTTCTCGCGGAAGGGTTTACATATGCTCGTTAGTTGTTGGGACAGCACCCAAATGGAAAGCCCTATGTGTCGTGCAGAAAAGGCTAAGTCCACTAGCTTTTCAGTTCGTTTCTTGACGTCCTTCGATGCGGCGCAATCATCGAGAATCAATAGAGTATTGGTACCTGACCAAAATGTTGCGCAAATACTCAAAGTAGCATCGATGGCATCTTGTGGTGGCGATATGACGAAGAAATGAGGATCTCGATTTGCGAATCCACGATAAGTTTTGTTGTGGGCATACGTAGGACAAATCAGTACTATGTAATCGAACTTACCACGAAATGCTCCACGAAGTTGTTCTATGAGAAACGCAGTCTTCCCACAATTCGTCGGACCGACTATGAGTGCGTTGAACGGCACGTGCTCTACGAGAGAATCCATCAGTATAATATACTCTGCAGAGATCTGTTCAATATCGTGACCTGAGCATCCGCAAGGACATAGATGTGCATTTTCACATTTCCACTTCCCTTAGCAGTTCTATGTATGCGAATGTCGATGTCCTTTCCACTGCCGGTTTGTGCCAAGCCATCACCATGAACGGTGGAATCTTTTGCTGTGCGACAATCGATTAGAATAGAGAATCTATTTTCAAAGAACTTCTTTGGAGTCATAGAAGTATTGGGTGTACCAAACCAGCTTCTTGCAGCCTCCCAGAAATCTAGGGGAAGCATGCCACTTGGAAAGAGTCTGTTGGGAATCCCGTTGACATCTACTTCTACCTTCAAGATATCTGGATTCGAGAATGCTTCACTATCTCGCGTGCCAATGGTAGGTGGATCTATGAATAGTAGAAGTAGTCCAGCAAAGGATCGTCGTGGAACATTAACGTTTTGAGATATCAAAGTATCGGACGTTTTAGCGATATCTACTGTTTTGAAGTGAACAGCGTAGTTGTACAGGAATGCAGTACCTATTTCATATTTGTGAAGTGCATTACTAGCCAGCGTTTCGTTCCTGATTGCTTCGTATTCTAGTTGGATGTTGGTAAGTTGGTACGTACCTATCTTCGTAGTATCCGATCCAATTACAACCTCGTTGGCAGGCGCTAGAGTCAACTCGAATGTAATGATACTTTCTAAGGCATGTGGATATAGAACTCCATGTTGTGTCAGAATGTCAACATCTAATGGAATCCTATACTTGGAACCACATGCAGCTAGGAGCGCGTTGTCTGCAGCAACAGAAGTACTTGCGTCACCAGCTTTCGATCGTAGCTTATTCAAGTTCTCTGATTGAATACCTTGTTGTATTCTAGACTCTCTCTCCTGCGTAGATAGGTATACATCGGAGTACGTTTGTAGGAGGTCTGGCCTGACAAGGTCTTCTACCGTTTCAGCTCCCATCCTACAGATTCTACGCATGACCAAACAGCGTCCAACGTTCGAAACGACTCTGTTATTCGCATGTCCACCAGATAGTACGATGTCGCCCAATAGCGCTAAGCTACCAGGTACTAGTACTACATCTTCTGCTAGCTTTGGGACTTCTACGTATAGAGTCTCACCTGGATTGGCAGACGATCGAGTGAAAGTCTTCCTATACAAGTCTCGCGGAGCCTTGAGTGCATGAGGCTCTCTTCGTACTTGTGTGGGATCCAACTTTGATGAGATCATGTTGAATATAACTATATATATAATTATGTTTAACATGGCCTCTGAGGGTAGGTCCGATGAAAGAACTGATGAAGGTGGAGACTACGATAAAGATGATACTATCAATGTGGATGAGGAGTGGGATGCAATATTTCCAGAAGAGTCAGGAGAAATGGTCCCAATGAAAACCAGACGCAACTACGGCAAAGAAGGTGCTAGACCAAAGAATCAGGAAACCTCGTTTTCTAGAGAAGATGACGAGTACTTCGACGAACTCATCGACTCGGAAGGCTCGAACGTTTCTAGAAATGAAAAAATCCTGGAGAGGCTGGAGAAAGAGAAAATCCCAAAGTATACCGATCGAAGTGTAATCTTCAAACAGGGTTTATCGGAAAATGCAAGACAGGATATGTTCGAGACTGTCTGGGAAAAATACCACGATGTGGGAATTCGAGGCACGCTTGAGATTGCAACCATGTCTGATGGTAGAGTCTTTATCAAAGAGTATGGAAGTAAAGAAAAAGCTATTCCTTTGACCACCACGAAAGGTGAGTTATATAAGAAGATGGGAAAAGGTCTCAAAAGAGTCTTAGGACCTTCGAGGGAAGAAATGTTAAAAGAAGTCATAGTAGCTCAAAACCAATTGAGTGAGAGGGTCGAACAAAATGAAGGAATACTCAAAGACCCTACATCTACCGAAACTCAGAAAGAAAACGCTACTAATGAAATAAAGACCGATCAGGAGGAGCAAACAGTCCTAGAACAAATAGAAGGAGCTATAGTAGCACGGATGTCACTTAGGGATCGTATAAGAATCATCTTCAAGAAGTATGGAGTCAGTATAATTAGCGTGGTAGCTGCGGTAAGTACTGTGATCGGTGTAATAGTTTCCAATCTGACGAAGAAAGTTTCCGCGATAGTACCGGGATTTGGAGATGCTGCCAAAGCAGCTGCTAAAACAACTGTCAAAGGTTTAAGAGCAATAGGCAAAAAGTTAGAGGAGATTCTACCTAAGATGATTGGACCAATTGTGAGTTTCATATTCAGTATGGCTGCTGACGTTGTTGGAGTCTTAGCAAACAACCTTTGGTTGTTAATCGTAGCAGCAGTGGTCTTCGTAGTGGAGCAATACAAACGCCGTTAACGAAACAACGTCCATGCGATTCCAGCTGCAGCAATGGATGTCACTGCGAGATTAATCTCATGTTGTGAGACGACAGCCTTTACCTTTGCCTTTGCCTTTGCCTTTGGTACAGGAACTCGTTTCTCGAGAGGCTGCACCGATTTCTTATCTGACGGTCCTTCCATAAGAAGAGGTGGGTGTCCTTTGACTTCTATATTGATGGCGTTAGTGCCTAGCACCATATCTTTCATAGCTTTCGGGATTGGATTCTTATAGTCATCTTTCTTACCAAGATAGTACTCTAGATTGCTTGGGAAAAGTCGCACATCTACAGCTATTGCTAAATCGAGCCTCTTATGCGTCCTCGTTATAGCATTAAGATAGTTGTTGTAGCTCGCCACTGGATCGTTTTCGAGAATAGCACCTTCGACTAAGCTCTTAAACTTTTCTTTGACGTTATGGCTATGTATGATGGAGTCGTTCAGATCTGCTTGTGCACCAAGTATGCAATGTCCAAAAGCCTCGACAGATCTATTCAACCTACCCAATCCAACATCTGTCAAACCCTTTCCGATTGGTGGCATGAACCAATTGTATTGTTTACCGTTGTTATTGCCAATGCTAAAGAAAACTGATACTCATTACGACTCTCCTCAGGAAACTTAAAGTCACCACCAGGCCACTTTGCAGAGAACGAAGTATTATGTGCATACTTCTCCGTATAGTTCACCATTTTTCCATGAGAGTTTACGTAGACGTCTCCTAAGCCATTCCACCGAAAGTCTGGTGTTCGAGATATACCGAATTCGATGCACAATTTCTCAAGAGCTGATTTGTTATAGAGGTTATCCCTTTGCTTGAAATGAGATTCACCAGGTAAAGGAACTCCATGAGTACCACCAAGTTCACGTAGAATTCTTCGTATCGTGAAATATACGTGGAATCGTAGGAACCCTTGAACGACTGGTGGATACGTTTTGAAAGTGGGGTCAAACAACGACACTCCACATCCGGAAGTTGCACACCACGTTGCGAAATTCAATTGTTGAGGCCAGTAGTGGAAATCCGGACCAGCCAACCAATGCTGGGACTCCTTTTTTGTCGTATGCTTTACAACGATCTCCCTGAATATATTTGGAACGCCAGCTTCGAAATTCTGCTTTGGTGTGACATATATCAATAGATTAGTGAGATCAATATATTGTGCCGGTTCAGTAGAAGGAACTGCTGTAATAGGATATTTCGCATTATTATCTAGGTTCAACGTAGATGGGAAACCATCGACCATTTCCTGCAATGCGTCATCGATGCGGCTTTGAATGACTGCAGATAACTTTGAGACATCATCGCCGTAAACGATATAGCTAGAATCTCCATCTCGAAACCAAATACTCGTCGAATATTTGCCTGGACCATTCACTTCCGTAGAGACATAGAACTTGTGAAGATCTGCATGTGGGTATTTCTTCTTGAACTTTGCTAATAGATCTGCATTCAATGTTGCAACCTCTCTACTTTTCACATCTTCTCTATCTATCCGAGCTTGATTCTCTCTCCTAGCTTGATTCTCAGCCTTTGACCGTATATTAGCATTCGGTGTTGGGAACTCTTCCTCTTCGTCTTTCCCTCCGTAATGGTAACTGAAAAGACCTCCGGACCTCCTCATGTTGAAGCTATACGTATATATAGTTATACCTTCAACATATAATGACGATCCTTAATGTCATCACCACATCATCCGACCATACGGTCTACTTCGACGATCCTATTCTTATACGGAACATTTCACTAGTCGAGGTCACTTTCGAGAACACTTGGTGGAACCTAACGGAGGTGGGCTCTTTCTGGTGGAATGGCGGTAGTATTGTGTTCCCACACGACGTTGCTGTAGGGTCTTACAACTTTAGGAAAGCCAAGAAGGCCTTAAAGCCTGCAAGTAGTGCAGGTATCGTGGAATTTAAGAGCGATACCCCCCTTAGGGAGGACAAAGCTATAATAGTTAAAAAACCAATCAATTTCAATAAAAGTCTCTACACACTATTAGGTGTCGAAGGTGGAGAAGAAGAGAATAACGAGTTCCTGCTAAAAGTTGGTACTTACCGCATTAAGATCAAAGATATCCACACAGTGTATGTCCGTTGCGACGTGGTGGATTCCGGTTTCTCACTTCTAGAGGGAAAACGATCGAAAGTCTTGGCTAGCATAGAGGTCCGAGGTCTTTGGTTTTCAAGGATAACCTATACTATAACGAATCCCCAAGTCCTACAAGCTATAGGGACAATGCGAAATAGTCTTAGCCTTACGATTCGTGATGAGAAAGGTAACGTGGTAGACTTCCGTGGTCAATCGATACGATACGTGTTGAAGCTTGAGTAAGTTATATGTATAACGTACAATGGAAGGCGATTCAATTCAACCGTTTCCCTCAGCACCAAGTATCTATCCACAGATCGCTAGTGACACTGGAAAGAACTTTAGACTGCAAACGATCCGAGACACGCTTTCGGACATCGAAGTTCAAGAAAGGCACTACGAAGGTGTGCGCAAGAAATATGCACGTTCTCAAGGAATAGTTCATGGCATCGCAGTGGTAACTGGAGGTCTATCTGTGATCTTATCTGGATCTGGATTGGGCGCAGCGTTGACTGGGGTTGGAATAGTGATTGGTCTACCACTTGGAGTTATTGGTGGGCTATGTGGATTAATTTCAGCATCTACAACCCTTGGAGCTAAGAAGTTAGGAATGAAGGTTTCTAAGCATGAAAGGACAACTATGTTGGCAAAGGCGAAAATCAATACGATTCGTGATCTAGTATCGAAGGCACTACGTGATGAAAACGTATCCGACTCTGAATACAGTCTCATCCTGAACGAAGCGAATAAGTATGAGATCATGAGATCTGAAATTCGTCGCAAGGCTTCCATAGGTGAAAAAAGTCCAGATCGGGTTCGAGCCGAACTCAAGCAAGAAGTGCAAAAGGAAATGCGAGAAAAACTTGGAATGTAAGAATCAACGTTTCCTATGAAAGAAATGAACATGGCTCTCACTTCCACTTCGCTAAGTCCTACTGCTAGTTAGCCCATGCCTAGTGTAGATTGGTTCGAAGTGGGAATGGTAAGAAGACAACTTCTTGACAAAACGCTTGACTGAATTTCCAAATACGTCACATCGCCCAATGACTTCGTTAAGAGACATAGACGAGCCTAAACGACGTAGCACCTCGTAACTTGCTCCAACAACTTTCGTCTTAATTACCGATCTGCCTACATTGTTTTCTATTGCCATAGTAACAACCTCGTGGACTATTCGTTGATCGTCTATAAGTACTCCTTGAGGATCGAGCTGTAGGAAAGTCGTTGCAATGTGAGGAACTATGCGCTCGGCATCCAAGTCTACATCGATCTCATTGTCGTCACACAGAGAACGTATAAAGACCTCTCCTCTATGGATGCCTTTGTTGCTTAGTTGCATGAAGCGAGCAACCTCACCTTTAGATCGGATGAATCCACATTGTATGCATGCATGGTAGAGTAGAGCAGCTAGAATATGTCTCTTAGCATCGCTACGCTTGGGATGAACTTTCATTACTTGGATAAATGCGTCGGCTACGATTCCTAAAGTGTTCGTGGGGAACGATAGGTCACAACTTTGTTTGTAAATAGTGTTGTACGCTCGTAGTTCTTGTAGGAGCGTTTGTCGTTGTAGTTCCGCGTTATCGCTTTGCTTCGGCTTTGCGCGGTCTAGATCACTTTGATACTGAAACCCATCCGGACCTACTATGCGCAGTCGAGTAGTAATGATGTCGATCTTAGTTTCTTCACATGGTTCAACCTCGGAAACAAGACCACAGGTGGGACATACGAATTCCGTTCCTTGTACTTCCAGGGGACAGAGACAATCAGAACATGTTTCATTGGTGTTAATACGTTCCACTTGTGGTTTGATATTCAGGCTTCTACGAATTCCAGGACCAAACAATCTGACTAGCTCGTCCATGATACAACTATAGATGTTATACGTTTAATAGAAAAAAAAAAAGAAAAAAAGAATGAAGAGGGTCACAACGACTTTCTTCATTCTTTTTTTTTTTTCGTGGCTATTCCTAATCGTCCTTCTCGCTCCTCAAGGCAGCCAACACCTTGTTGAGCGCATGGGTGAGAGACTCTCCGAGACCTTCCTCTGGTTCCGTGGACAATGCTACCTCAGCAGGCTCCTCCGGTTCCACCACGTTTGGTTCCTCCTTTCTTGGATCCTCTAGCGTCTTGCTGGACTTCTTAGCGCGTTTTATATAGACACCGGGACACTTCATCTTGATGGCGAGACGGTCGCATCCTGAGCAAAGCTCGTATTCAGTACGACATCCTTTACCGCACTTCGAGCATGGTATGAGTGGGGCACAGCCTTTTGAGATTTGGTAGTTGTGCTGGGAACAGAACTTCGTTGTCTTCGAAATCCTCTTTTGGCATTTCGTGTCCTTCCCTCTCATCAACCAATCACAAGTTACTACCTCAATCATTGTGGCGTCTACATTTGAGTTCTTCTTCGACATGTTCGATCTGTATGGTGTTAATGCGTACTAAGATAACAACGTAAGCTAGTATTGTGGAATAAAGAATATATACTAATACCATTTAGTGGTAATATACAGTATAATAATCATTCCTTTAACATATACTTCAAGTTTTAGATTCTTAGGTGCAGTTGGATTCAATCGGATTCCTATCTGGCATTATAGGCATTCACATAGTAATCTAGTAGGGCATTTTCTTCCTCTATGGTGAGAGGGGAGTTCTTAATGATCCACTTAACGAGCCATTTAGCGGTATGAAACTGATCGTTGCTACAGGCGCATAGTAGAGCACGATGAATGTATTCACACTCTATGGTTATCTGAAAACGTTGAATGAGCCACTTGATGCTATTAAGATGCCCATACGCGCCGGCCTCTATCATAGCAAACATGACGGCATTGCTCTCTTTGGTGAACTGGAAGTGCTTAGTGAGCCACTTAGCGATATCAAGATGACCATACCTTAAGGCAGCGTCTAGAGTATGATTGGTGTATCTATCCATTTTATTGAAACGTAAGTGCTTGACGAGCCACTTAACAATATTAAGGTTGCCATGATCGCTGGCGTAGATGAGAGGAAGGCTGTCGTCGACGTGGCTTGCGGAAATGCCGAAAGTCCTAGCCAATTTGTCTCTATCGGCATCATTATGAGTAGAACCCAAACCGAAACATAGTACTTGTATACGGAACTCTCGGTCTACGTCTTTGTAGCGCGCGAGAGATGCAGCACCGTTTAGGCGTTTTGATGTCCTTGCAATGCTTGAGAATGACGTAGGACCTGCATGCTCTACGATCTTAGTCAAGATTTCTAGAGGGAGGTACGATATATTATCCATAGTGAAAGATATCGATATACAGTATAATAATCATGTCTCTAACAGATACTCAATTTTGGATTTTTATGTACAAGAATGTCTAGTGACACTTTGAATGACCCTTAGTTACCCCTAGTAGTATAGCCGGAGTCAGATAAATACAACTTTTTGTTGTGCAAGAAAAACTTAAAAAGTTGTAATGGTATGGACGCCTTTTTTCTTGCACAAGGGGCGTCATGAAGTGGATTTCTGAATTCGCTTTATGACGCCCCTTGTGCAAGAAAACAAGGCGTCCATAACATTCAACTTTTTGAGTTTTCTTGTACAAGAAAAAGTGGTATTTATCTGACTCCGGCTATACTACTGTACAGAATGTTCAAGAGTTGGCCTTATATAGTGCTAATATTACTTTCACTATATTCCTAGATTCGACTCCTGACCGTTTTAAAACTCTAAGGGAATATAATAGGTACTTATTGACTTAGTGGGGGGGCCAGACGGGAAAATATTTGGCTCGAGGTCATGACGTACAAAATGACCGTGAGCCAAATATGTTCCCGTCCTAACTCAGTCAATAGGTTTGTTATCATATGACCATATATTTTTTTGTAGAACAAACCGAAAAAGAGTAAGAAAAAAATGTGCATTGCTGGATGGCTTTTTCCGGCCCGCTCACGCCATACACTGCAGGCCCTCATCACGTAACTTTTGTAAATGATTTTGAAAGAAAAGCGCGTGCGGGACCGAACTGGTCATGTGATAAAACTTCTTACATGCTTTCTTATAATCAACGTGATCGCTCCATTTGAGATCATTGCTCAAAATTGCACCAATGATCTATAATTGTTAACTCTTTCAATAGTAGTATTACCGATCACAATTAGTCCTAATGCAAATTTAAGATTATGCATGAAATTAATGACCATCTCCTTGCAGTTGGTAGGGGGTTAAGTTTCATGTTATGGTCAATGGAGAATTTATGAATGCCAGACACGGCCGTATCTAGGAGGCTAATAGCGTTCCTGGGTAAAATCTCTAATACAGTTGTATCGTCAACAAACTTTGTCCTAAGGTGCCAATAACGTAAAAGGTTATTCGTCATTATCGTAAATAGAATAACGCCTAGCTTTGTCCTTGCGGTTTGCCACCCTTCGGAGATTTCCATTCAGATAGGGAGTCACCTATTAGGACAGACTGTTTCATATTCGATAGAAAGGCAGCAGTCCAATTCTGAAGGGCAGGGTGAACCTCCAGCTTGATCAGGTCCTGCATAAGTACATTTTGATCGATAAGGTCAAAGCCTTTAGAACAATTAGAAAATGTCCGCCCTAAATTAGTGCGCCTCGAAATAAGTGTCACAATAAACAAAGTCAGTGTATGTGTCGATTTTTGCAATAGTGCTTCACTTTGAAAGATGTTTACACCATCAAACAGTTTATCAAAATGTGTAACACGATCAAAATGTACTCTCATCAAAGAAACATTTAGAGCGTAACCTAAGCGCTTGCATCGTGCTACCTAACATTATGCACAAACATATTTTGGGTGAGGGGGTAACCTTTTTTTATTAGTTACTGGAGGGGGTCAGAAACGTTTAGTTTTATAATTTGGGGGAGGGATTTATAATTATTCTACAGTTTAGATCTGCCAGACCACCAGCCTCCTAATCCATAAATAATGAACGTTACCTTATTTCATACAAAAGTTCGGATTTTCAGCAATTACGATATCTCGTAAGGCTATAAACTTAACGTGTTTATGTAAGATTTGCTTTAAGGAAATTACTTTTTATAATTGTTTTTTTTTTCCTCTGTAGGCTTCGGTTTCTTGTTTTTGTTCATTTCCAAGTCAATAAAAGCTCTTGATAACTACACAAGCCCTATTTTCTACCCACGGACCCAGCGATGGAGATGTTTCCGCTTCTGGTTTTACAGTAGTAAAGAGTACTTTAGCAGAAAGCTCGCTGTTCTGTTTAAAACTCAGACCAGAACGTCTGAAATATGGAGTTACAGAGGTGTTACCAATGAATGGAGACTGATTCAGTTGGTGCTTCCTGTAGACCAGAAGTCATTACAGGTGAATACAATAAGTGATAGATCTATTTCACTAGTGACCTTACCAGTACCCTGTTGCTCTTCAAAGTGTCAGATGTGGGTCAGCTTGATCACATATCAAATGTTTGCTTTTTACATTGAAAAGTCAGCTCCATATAAATTGTGTTTTATTTACAGCTCCGATCTGTACTGCTAATGTATTTTGGCGGGAAAGGGATGGTGTATTTGATTGATAACTTACAACAAGGCTGCTGCAATGAAAAGCGTTATTGATATTCCTATTCCTATTCGCTATTGAGAGTCGCCAGCAGTAGGCCAGCGATATCACGAAATCTACTCTAAACGAAACCTAATGTCCTTGTTATACCCAGAGAATAGTTTAATATTTGCTTCTAGAAATGTGCTGTATTTATTTTATAGGTTATTTTTCAAGGAGAGAAGCTGCATAGTCAAGCAGAGTTGGCAATTAAAAACATCAGCTTCTCTAAAGAAGCTTGTAACTCCATACCAGGTAAGTGCCAGTTCTTTTTCACTGTTTGTTTATTTTGACGAGTTAGAATGTAAAATTACATATGCCATTGCTTTACAATATATTTCATTGTGGTGTAAAAAAACAACGTTAACGCGCTAGTAAACCTCTCAAACAGGCTTTTATTTTTATAGGACGAATGTCTCATGTGTGGACTTGTCTCACTTAGGGAATTTATTATTAACAACAGCCCGTAACCAAGAGCGTCCATCTCTACTATATAGATGCTACGGCGTTTTCACAAGTTGGGCTATTTTTAGATTATTTTTGCCGCCAATTAATGGTTACACCAGTGGCGGAACAAAAGATGCCTCATTAGCTTCTTTTGTTTTACCAATAACACGTCTGCTACCCTTTTGTGATTTTATTCACTTAGGAATGATTGCAACCCAACAATAGCGGGAAACCGTTCTAAAAATAACCTAACTTGTGAAAATGCCGTAGCATAGAGGTAGTATCGGGAGATTCTCGCTCTTGCTTATGGGCTCTTGTTGTTATACATACAGGTATACAGGTGGATCACATATGTATAAAAGGAGGCAAGAATAACAAAACAAAAATCTCGTCTATAGAGGTTATTGACCTAGCGTGAGGTCTGGATGTGTGTGTGTGTGTGGGGGGGGGGGGGGGGGGGTGGGGAGGGTGTGGATATTTACGGTCAACATTGCTATTATGATCTCGTCGGTAGAGAAAGACAATATAGTGAGACATGGGAGCGAATATAATGATTTATTAGTATTTTCAGTAAAAAAAAAATTGTCGAAGTCTTTCAATATAAAGAGTGATAAAAAGAAAACATTAAGATGTAAAAAAAAAAAATAGGGACTACGTATAACGTAAACATTCTGAATGTTACTCTGACTGGTGTAACGCGTTTTGATGTTGAATCCTATTGGATAATAATTGACAATGCAAACATAATTATCGATATCTGATCTCAATTGCCTGATCTCAGTTATCGATCATCATTTTTTCAAAAATAAGCGAAAATAAGCGTTCCCCGGCTCATCGTTTCAAAAGTCTAATTATCGTCCTCATTATCAATGACTGGCAACTCGACGTTTTCGAGGATTTGGAGCCATGTTCACCGGATCGTAGTTCATTTGGATGTTGAACGTGCAATTTTGATAGGAGAACCCATGAAATAACGAGGCGACGACTTCATTTTCTATGTTTGAGGCCTTCGCAATATTGGTCGAGGCTACATTTATCACTGTTGAACTTGCTGATCGGCTTATATATTTTATAGCTAGAGGCATCCTTCTTTGGTGCTGAATGGAGGCTGATCACTGTGTGAAAAGGAAGGTATACGGGCCATGATACTACCCGATTCGTATCCGTATTCCTAAAGAATTGCAGGTTCCCAAACACGTTACGTGTCATCCAAGTGTCATTCCCGTATACGCCCTAATTCGGACTTTTTCTTTATCAGGGAAAATCCGCCATAATCCGTAAATGTCGTGATTTCTAGCAATACTCGGGGTATCCTCTAGAATCATGTCCCGAAACTTAATGGTACGTTAAGTGCAGAAAAATATACGTGATGGATACGGATTTATTCTTGAAATGCAGTACGCGTTATATCTCACGGTATTGATTTTAGTTTGGTTCAGGTGAGGAAATGCAACGTGTTCGCCCTTTAATTTGCTTCACCTAATATTTGTTGTAATACGCCGTACATGTTGTGATTTCTAGAACGCGTGTGGTATCATATGAAACTCAAGACTCTACATTGAACGACATGTTACATGCACGAATTGTTTGATACCGATTGATTCTTCACCCTGTTATAAGATGATTTGCGCCCTTTGTTCCACCTTATTTCTGTTATGAAAAGTTTTCAATGGATAACAGCCCAACCGGATACAATACAACGATTCGTTTCTGTACTCAATGATTTTAATTATTGCCATTCACATCAAATGCAATATACGCATAAACAATTTAAAACATTTATAATGTACGTTTATATAAAAGACAACAGGCAAACATAACACAATACAATATATTTCATTATTCAACACATAACGCATTTTCAACTAAAATCAGTTGTTATCAGTTTGTGAAATTCCTCAAAAATTCAATGAAAACGCGATATTAAGAGGAATGCGTCCGCTAATAATGCAGTTTTCGCACATAACCAAGACGTGTTTCCCCCAAAGCATAAAAAAACAGACGTTGTTTGCGGACCACCGGTTTCTATTTCACCAAATAACTAGTATTTTGACGTTACCACAGAAATTACTAGATACTCTATTAACAGTACAGTATTTAGGCGGACTGGACATTTTTGATATTTTTAACAACAATTTCTAACGGAAAGGTCTTTTCATGCAAAAAGTAAGTGTTGTGAAAAAAAAAAAAGAAGAAAGCTGAGATATCAAAAACAAAGTTCTGACGGACAAATCGAACTCTCGATTCCGCACTGCCGAATCAAAGGTTTCTCAAAATATCGCACAGATGACGAAATATGATGGACACATCTGAACCCCGATTCCGCACTGCGGAATACAAGTATTCTCATAATATCACAAAAATGATCAAATCTGGCGGACAAGTAAACCCGGATTACGCGGTGCGGAATACAAGCATTTTCAAAATATCACAAACCTGATCAAATCTGGCGGATAAGTAAACCCCGATTCCGCACTTCGGAATACAAGCATTCTCAAAATATCACAAAATTATCAAATCTGACGGACAAGTAAATCCCGATTCCGCACTGCTTTGCTTTTTGAGATACACATAACTGAATGAAAAGCAACTCATACGCCGGCAATGTCAGTGAAGTGAAAGTAATCTTGATCTAAATTATACATGCTTTTTGGGATGTAATTTGCAACCTGAATAATATATAAATGCTATGTTTATCACTCTCATAAGAATACCTACCTTCAATGTGTGTGCACGTGTGATCCTGAAGATTTAGATGAACAACAAGGATTGTGTGCGTATATATAAAGGCACATGGCGACATGAGACTAAAATTGAAGTGACGCTTATTTATAATAGTCGGTTTTTGGCAGTATTCAATTTTTTGCGCGTCTGAAATAACACTTGTCCGTGATGTGATTGGTTAAAGCTAAGACTTCACAGGCACCGGGATATTCAATTTCATTGTATGATGTTTACACATGTAGCTATTATCCAACCGCTAGCGTCATCGGCAAGCTTTGAGTTAATAATAATAATAATAATAATAATGGCCATATTTATATAGCGCCATATCACCACAGTGTCATGGCGCTTTAAATATTACTGACATATCCCGTCAGTTAATTATTTCGGAATGCTTTACGGCGCTAATAGCTGCCATGCAGTTTACAATGTTGAGTGTGTGGTTAATACAATGGCCATGCAGGCTGCTGTACCGGGTTACAATCCCCTACTCTTTTTCGAGTAATACAACAGGTTATTTCACCTCCCCTTCAAACACTGATTAGAAGTAGAAGGAGACTTAGGCCAACGGCTTATAAACGTCCCTGCCCTAGGATGCGGCCAGGATTCGAACCCCCGACCTCCCGCACTCTAGACCGTGCTCTACCAACTGAGCTAACCAGTGAGGCTGGAGTTCAAATAAACCGTTCAAATTATATTGAAGTAAGAAACCTATATATCGATCTATCCTGGAGGTTTCATCCTGGCAATCGAAACCAATGGTTATGAGATGGCCAGAGAATAAGAACATGGAGAAGTTGTCCGGGAACTGATGCTTTTTATTGTCTCGGAGTGACTTCCGATCAATGAAAAACGCCGACTTCGTGATGTACCAGTTGAGAATACCTAAAAAAGGTTCACTTAAATATATATTATGGCGCGTCACAGCAAGAGGATTGTATTAGCCCATCACCTAAAACCTTCAGATGTTTCTACTTCGAATAATTCTGTATAAACCAAGGCATGTAGCACCGAGAATTCCTCCCGAGAGAGAGATATCGGCCCAGAGATGCGATTGGTGTTGAATCAGTAGACGTGAGCCGAACCCAAGCGTACTAAAACGGCCGATAAATTTCACTTGAACAATATACATCCAATCTAAATGATCAGAACGACGCACCTGCCTGCGAGGAAACAGTCCCATGCGTTTGATGCAGCCCATCGGGTAGAATCCCATTGTTTTAGGCGACATTGACTCTCGACCGCTAATGAGAAGAGAGATATGAATAATTATGATACGCCTTATTAGATATTCAGCCAAGCGCTTGTGATTGGCTGCTAGGAAATCCTTCTGGGAATACATCATTCCCAGGCTGGCTTCTCTTAAGTATAAGCTTCGTAACGTTTTTCTTCCGCACATCTCCTCTGTTAACCATCTAGAGGAGCTCCTCTGCTATAACTGTCGCTCCTTGCCTCACTGCTGCTGCATTTCTGGCGCCGCCTCCAGGGCATAGCCCCTTCCATTGCGCATAGTGTTCTAGTAAGTATATTTTGTTTTTGATTTTATTTCATATTAATTCTCGTTACATTGATTCCAATTACTCATTATATCTTGCAATGTTGTAGCTCGTGCGTTAAATTTTTCCCATACTTCCTTTCCTTTCCATTACGTTTTATTTGTAACATAGAGGGCCGCATGTTAGATAACTATGTAAGGTTAATGTGTCTTCCCTCTGTAAATAAAGAATATTGTATTGTATTGTATTGTATTGTATGCTGGCTCTTGGACCTGTCAATTACTGTCATCTATCTCGTCATGGGACTAACTGAAATCCCAAGCTCGTTAAGAGCTTTCAATAGTCCTTGTGTAAATAGCTAAATCGGTAAAAGTAAAAGATCACCGCAAAATCAATCCCTAGAAGAGCTGCGTGGGAGGCTATAAGTTTTGCCGCGCAAAGTTTGCAAACCTATTTCGTTTGCGTTCGACGTTTGACGTATGTCAAAATTAAAATGGAGTATCATGTCTGCATTTAGAGCTTATTCGAAAAGCCTAAGTGAAATTCAACAAGCTTTATTTTAGTGCCATAGTTGTGAAACTAGTTAAATAAAAGTTAACCTCAGGATTGTTCGCACGAGCTATCCGAGCGAAAGATTTCCAACTCCATACAAGATAGGAAAACGTTTTTAAACTCTTGAAACTAGCTGCATCGGCGCCGCGAGCAAAATATTTTGAACTCTAGAGAGAAGCTACACGCCACCGCGCACTGTTTGCTTGCTTTGCCTCCCTTGCAGTCGCTATCGAGTTGAAATGATTCGTCAGATCAGTGTTTGCACGGCACGAGTATAGACCAGTATGTTGTGAACAGAGGCGAAAGTGGATTTATTTTAGACACCTTTCAGTTTCATTTAAATTTTGCTAACAGTGCCCGCGCCACATGGAAAATTCAATAGGTAATTAGCGGTATTGTGCATCGCCAGAAATTCGAGACATGGTTATTGCGCAACACATATTGACCCCTGTTCACTGTGTGAAATGGGTCGTGAAAATTTACAGAGAAATGTATGGGATCCTAAACATTTTCCTTATTTCTCATGAAATACGGTACAATCGTAAAAATGTGCGATCGAGGCATTATTTCTACAGATATTA
Organism: Actinernus sp. WN-2022; assembly: GCA_030867875.1. Taxonomy (NCBI): domain Eukaryota; kingdom Metazoa; phylum Cnidaria; class Anthozoa; order Actiniaria; family Actinernidae; genus Actinernus; species Actinernus sp. WN-2022. The sequence goes on from JAOWCC010001368.1 coordinate 42,107,980, forward strand.
TCAATTCAATCAAGTCAAAGCAATTCAAAGCCAAGTAGTACACGTTGATGATTCCTTTCTTTCATTTTAGAGGAAGCATAAAATTCGCATTTATTTACAGTGGACATTAAATATTTCCAGTAAAAACATGCAGATAACAGTTTATAAAATGTATCTGCTGCAAATCTACAACCTTAGCAAAAAAATTGCGCACGAAGAGTTGAACACATAAACAAGACCTACCGTATTCTTCCCTTCTGATGTCCGAAAGTCCATTTTGGATGATTCCTTTTCCTTCTTGAAAATTCAGCTTTTCGACAAGAAAAATCAGACTCCATATTGGCACGCTAAAACCCGTAATATTGCTCGTCTTGAAACTGTCATAACTCTGACCACAAGTGACCAAATCCAATAAACATGGCAGCTTTGGAAACCTTGTTCTGTACACTAGAAACTGCAGTGTGTTTGTTTAAACAGCTAGCGGTTATTCAAGCTAATTTGTCCTTTTGGAAAGTAGGCCCTAAACGGACCAAAAGAGACGAGTCTGCGATAAAATTCTGGTGAGCGGTGTTACCCAATTACGTGTTGGTACTTTATGTATCCCGCGTTATAGTGTCCCAATGTACCATATATTCTATGTCTACCTTCTATATACTACCAGGCCTCAATATCTCGAATTTCTGGCGATGGCCCAGTAGAGAGGAGGCGGAGTTACATCAGTTCAAACGAGCGGCCCCGAATCGCTTGGAACCCAAATATGGCGAGCGCAGTTCAGTCAATAACATGGCTTCTAGAAAAGTTCACTGCGATATGAAACATTATCAACAGAACTCTGCCAAAATATAGATATGGTTTACTGAGACATTAAACAAACTTTTGCCGTTTGTAGCATAAAAATCGAGCCAGATTTCGACGAGAAAACCAAGCTGAAGTCACAGGAATAGCTTTTTTTCATACAAATAAATCTTGAAAACACGGACTTTCATAGTCGAATCGTTATGATTTGCTTTTCCCGCAAAGTTAAATTATTGCGCGCAAATTGTTTACTATAATGTCGTCTTCAAAATGCGGTGTGCAGCATAAGTATAAAGCCAGTGAATTTGACGAAATTTGAGGATTCACTGACACTGTTTGTAAGAAGCGCTATCATGGCGGCCATGTTTTTATACGTTCTATTAATTTATGAATAAATTTTCACCTTTTATACCGCTTTTAAAGCCCAAAACTCCAGACATGGATATCATAACAGTCAAGAATCACTTTATAGGGATACACGCTCTCAAATTATCCCGTATGGACCGGCAAAATCAATAATTTCGTTGCGACTTTGCTCTACCGGATTCAGCCGAGCAGGAAATGCACTACTCAAATGGTCGAAACATGGAGGCACAGTCTTAGTTATTCCAGGACATGACCCTCAAGTAGACATTACCATCTTTATGGACATATTATCGAATCCTGGACCAAACTTCAGCGAAGAAAGTCTAGTTGAAAGAGAAGCTCAGTCACCTGAAAAACCTCAAATTAGTTACACGAGTGCTAGCTTACGACACCTACGACGCCAATTTCGCTGTTTCGTCGTCTCTCCATACTTCGTGTATTGAAGTCCAATGGCCTACTAAGATACCGAGGATGCAGAGGAAGAGCTCAGCGGAAGATTCCTGTACGACTAACTTAGCATTTTGCTCACCATACTTCTGGGTTTTATCGCCAGCGCAACATCCAAAATTTGACTTATATCAAGTCCACGGCACCTGCACCTCAACCTCAGGAAAACCAAACTGTGTTTACTCCTTCGCCAATTGTGTCTAATGTCATGTCCTTGGCCCCCAAAATAGATGAAATATCTCATGTTATCGTTTTACGAAATCCCAATATTGCCTGTTTTACCGAGACCTGGCTGAGAGACTGTGTCGACAGTAATGTTATCAACATACCAAATTACACGATTATCCGTAAGGACAGATCATACGCATAGCATGGGGGAGTTTGCTTATACGTAAGAGATTCCATTAAATTTGAAGAACTTAAAAACCTTGAAGATCCGGATGGTACTGAAGTTCTCTGGTGCAAACTAAATCCTCATCGTCTTCCCCGCGGAATTCCGAGCATAAACATCGGCGTTGTTTACCATCCACCAAGCGCAGACGATAACTATATGATCAACTATTTACTAGACACTTTGGGAAAAATCGAAAGCTCTTATCCAAATGCGGGCATCATAATAACTGGCGACTTTAATCGTCTAGATATTTCTCAAATAACGAATCATTACCGCCTTAAACAGCTGGTAAAATTTGCGACCAGAGGAGAGCGAACTTTAGACCTTGTTTTAACAAATCTCAAGGACTACTACAGCGAGCCAACCACGTTAGCACCTTTCGGTCTGTCTGACCATTGTACGGTATCTCTTTCCCTCAGTCACAAAAGGCACTACAACAAAGAAGACAGTTTTGATTAGAGATATGCGTCCAAGTTCAAAGGATGCCCTCGGGAGATACTTTAGTACAATTGCCTGGTCCGCCATAGATACTTTGAATAATGCACAAGATAAACTAGAATTGTTTAATTCTATGATCGGCATAGGTTTGAACACTATTATGCCAACAAAGGCTGTGAAGCTACATACCAATGATGCACCTTGGATGACTGGTCAACTGAAATGGTTAATCAGAAAGCGCCAAGAAGCTCTTAATCAATCAAATTCCACGCTTTTTCGATTTTACAGAAACCGAGTAAACAAAGATCGCAAATTATGCAAATCGAAATATTACCAATCGAAGATAAAAGAGCTAAATAACTCTAACCCCAAACAATGGTGGAAAGAATGCAAGCACATATGTGGCATGACGAAGAAAGCTAATAACCTTATAGCGACCATGCTCTCAAGAGATTCCCCCAGTTCACAGGAAATATCTGACTTGGCGAATCAAATAAACAATGCTTTCCAAGAGCCCCAACAGTCTTATCAACCTTTAGTCGCAGACACACGGTTCGACTCAAGCGATGCTGTTCAGCCTTTGGTATCCCTTGAGTCAGTAACAGCCCAGTTAAATAGAATCTGTGCTGGCAAAGCGAATGGCCCAGATGATATCCCGAACTGGATCTTAAAGGAGTATTCGTATATATTGACCGTACCGGTGACATCAATTATTAATTCCACCCTTAGAGAGGAAAACTGCCCCTTTTATGGAAGAGTGCGAATATCACTCCGCTCCCGAAAGTAACACATGTTAAAGATATCACAAAAGACCTAAGGCCTATTTCGTTAACACCAACTCTATCGAAAGTGGCTGAAGATTTTGTAGTACAGGCTCACGTAAAACCGGCGGTGATCAAGCACATTGGTCCTGACCAGTTTGGGTGTATCCCTAACCTGTCAACCAGTCACGCCTTGATAAGCATGATACACCATTGGTCCAAAGCAACCGATGGGTCAGGGAATGATGTCAGAGTTTTCGCCTTAGATTACCGGAAAGCTTTTGACCTGATCGACCACACCCTATTAATTAATAAGCTCGCCAACTACGGTATAAACCCGCATATTCTGAACTGGATTTGCGATTTTCTATCGAATAGGCGCCAACGTGTTAAGCTTGCAAGTGATTGCTTCTCAGAGTGGGAGTCAGTGCCGGCAGGGGTACCTCACTGTACCAAATTAGGCCCCTGGCTATTCATAGTTATGATCAATGATCTGAATGCCCCATCCGCAAATGATATTTTCAAATATGTAGACGATACCACGATTCACGAAGTAATAAAAAAGAACGAATGCAGCCACGCACAGGAGATAATTAATCGTGTAGATCAGTGGTCTAAAGAGAACAGATTTGAATTGCATCCAAAGAAATGTAAAGAACTCAAAATCTCGTTCTCTAGAACACCGAGAATGTATGACACCGTTACGGTATGGGAGGCAACTCTTGGTGAAGTGGACGAAATTAAAATTCTAGGTGTAACATTACAGAATAATCTTAAATGGAACTCTCATATTTCGGACACCATCAAAAAAGCGTCAAAGAGACTATACTTCCTAGTTCAGCTTAAGCGCGCTAATGTTTCTGCAGACGTACTTGTCCAATTTTATACTGCCTGTATTCAATCTGTGTTGTTATATGCCAGCCCGGTATTTCATTATAGTCTCCCAGATTATCTTAGCTGTTCACTTGAACGAAAACAAAAACGAGCCCTACTCATGATATATGGATACGATCTTTCGTACTCTGACCAGCTTAACTTTTCTGGTCTATGTAGCCTTGCGAACCGTAGGTCACAACTCTGCCAGAGTTTAATTCGGAGGATACTGTCGCATCCAGATAGAAATCTATATGGCCTCCTACCGTTTAATACAACGCGCCCAACTATTACCTTAAGGAGTAGAAATCCTATGTGTATACCATCATGTAGAACTAATAGATATAGAAACACCTTTATAATATCGGGCGCAAATGATTACAATAACAATTGTAAGTAACTACAATCGATGTATTTAGAAATTTTTAACTGTAATATAGCATTAGTTTAATTAGAACAGTATATAGTATATCCTTCTTAAAACTTAGTTAACTTATCTAGAACCATATTAATGTAAATCTCCGTAATTCAGTTTTTGCTGTAAGTGAGAAATATTTGTAATAAACGATCTATCTATCTATCTATCTATCCACTACTTCAGCTTTTGGGGCTGTTTTCTTTGTTACGAATGACTAACTCGCTTTCGAATTTGCCGCTGGTAGCTAATTAAGGTGGTATGATAAGTCCCGGATGTATCGCGTCATTCTGCCCGATGCACAAGTCTGAAGAAATTCTGAGTAGATTTAACAGGAAGAGAAAGTCCAACAAATGTGTAATTCTTATATCCTAATTTTAAGTGCTATTCGCACAAATTTATAGATCGGCTTGGCCATATTTCGGGTACACTTCCGATCGTCTGTGAATCCAGTCTCAGCTCTCGTTTGGTCTGCATGCTAAACAAAACAAAATTGCCAAAGAAAGAGCTGCTAGTAAGTTTAAAAAATAACTGGTATATGTGAGGTTCAGGGCCGTTTGTAGGGTATTTTTAGAAAACATCTATTCCGCAGTGCGGAATCGGGATTTAGTATTGTTCGCTACATTTGGTCATTTGCATGGTATTTTGAGAAAATTATATTCCGCAGTGTGGAATCGGGGTTTAGTATTGTCCGCTAGAATTGGTCATTTGTAGGGTATTTGAGAAAACTTATATTCCGCAGTGCGGAATCGGGGTTTAGTATTGTCCGATAGAATTGGTAATTTGTAGGGTATTTTGAGAAAACTTCTAATCCGCAGTGTGGAATCGGGGTTTAGTATTGTTCGCTAGATTTGGTCATTTGTAGGGTATTTTGAAAAAACTTCTATTCCGCAGTGAGGAAACAGGGTTTAGTCTTGTCCGCTAGATCTGAGGACTTTGGTTTATTTAACCCCGCATATTAATCCTAAGAAATGTATTAATTTAACAAATTACGAGTCCGAGTCATGTTCAACCTAATGCGACTGGTTTACCATTTTGCTTGTTTATGTTTAACATTCAAACTAACTTTCGATGAACTAAAATATACTTTGGATCAGAATAAAATATAACTTGAAGGCTCTTTCTGTTCGTAAAATATACTAAGGTAAAAAAACAAACATCCAAAATCGTTTAATGAAATCAAGTGAATTTTTCTTTTCAAGTGTTTTGGTTAAAAACAAAGAAAAAAAGCTGGCTGAGGAGACTTGGAACGAGTAAGATTATGAGGCACGCGGAGTACTTTGCTAAAAAAAAAATATCTATGCGCCTAGTAATCTTACTCGTTCTGAGCCCCTTGGCCAGCTGTTTTTCTAAACCTCTGTAAGTTTGTGATAATTCTCGAGCAGGTACAAACACTCAACCTGCGGTCTCGTGCTTGTTCTGCTCTCCAATTGTCCCAAATTACCTCGGTTTGCATGAGTCTGTGCAAACACGGAAGATCTGTTTTATTTCTTAATGAACTCACAGCCAAAATATATTGCATAAATGCTGTCACTCGTTCTGTTACACAACACCAATAATTAACTCACAGCCAAAATATCTTGCATAAATGCTGCACTCTTACTGTGAGAGAACACAAATCAACTCTAAGCCAAAATATCTTACATAAATGCTGCACTCTTTCTGTTAAAGTTCATTGGTGTTCTGTAACAGAAAATGTGGCAGCATTTATGTAAGATCTTTTGGCTGTGAGTTAAGATCTTACATAAATGATACAACATTTTCTGTTACAGAACACCAATGAACTCACAGTCAAAGGATCTTGCATAAATGCTGTCACTCTTTCTTTTACAGAACAACAACGAACTCACATCCAGAAGATCTTGCATAAATGCTGCCACTCTTTCTGTTACAGAACACTAATCTGAACTCACAGCCAAAATATCGTGCATAAATGCTGTTACTCTTTCTGTTACAGAACACCAATGAACTCACAGCATAAATGTTGTCACTCTTACAGTTACAAAACACCGATACAGGGACTTGATTTTTGTGCTAGTCAATCACCACTGACCATGCAGGTGTTTAAAGGGGAACTAAATCCTAAAACCAACCCAATGTAAGTAGTAAGGTAGCACACTAGGGATCATATACCCTCTCCTGATTGGTCGAGAGCAAATCTGTGACGTCACAGTTTGTGTGACGTCACAGGTCCCGACTCATCAGTTATAGATCCTAGGCAGGCCGCTGATTGGCTGCCGCTATTATAGATCAAATACGGGCTCAGGATTGGCCGGGATTTATAGATCCAATACAGGCTCCTGATTGGCCGGGATTTATAGATCCAATACGGGCTCAGGATTGGCCGGGATTTATAGATCCAATACAGGCTCCTGATTGGCCGGGGATTTATAGATCCAATACGGGCTCGGGTTTGGTCGGAAATTTATAGTTCCAATAGGGGCTCGGGATTGGGTGGGGATTTATAGACCCAATCCAGGGCGGGGATTGGCGGACCGGGGAACTACCCGGGACGTATAAAAAAGTGAACCCTCCCTTGTAAATTTCAGTGTGAACGTCGCCCCCCCTACTTGCTACCCCCAAAGCTCAATTCTACGCTTCGCCATGGACGTCACAGGCCCCCCAAGGTCCGCCGCCCATCGCTTGGACCAGTCCCCACACCACAACGCCCTTTACGGTTCCATCCGCGGAGATGCCACAGGGACCCCCACAGCGACCCCCACAGGGACCCCCACAGGGACCCCCACCGGTGCAACCCTTGGGGGTACCCCTGGGGATACCCCTAGAGATTACACCGACACCCCTGATTCCCTACGGACCCCCTGTTGGTACAGTGGCCGTGGGTCCCCCGCCCTCCCCACAGGGGCGCCAGAATGCTTTCCAATGGAAGAACAAGCACTGAGATGGGCATCGGATATCCACTTTGACGATTGCCTGAAAAGTGACGAGTACTTCATGGATATGGATAAGTTGGCCGCAAAGATGGAGAAGGAAAGAAGCCCAACCACAGAAAAGTACTATGATAGGCTATGTAAAATGGATTTCAAGGCTATGCAGGAAGGTTTGAACCACAAGCAATACCTGCAAAAGTACGAGAAACAAGCCTACGCTGGAATATATCCAGGGTCCCCCGTCCACCCCCCTGGGGACAGTCCGGGATCAGTCACACGCGGAACCAAGAAGACCTAGATTTTGGGGACAAACCGGCCCCCCGGGATTTTACCCTGGTGGTCGGAAGCAACCCTATGTAATTATAGGTGTCCTTTCAACCAAAAAAAGAAAAAGAATTAAAAACTATATACCTATTTACAAGGCCAACCGTAGGCCTTCAGAATGAGAAAGAATATCCGAAGCTAGAAAAAAACAATAAAACTTTCAAGAGGAACAACGTGGGGTGTCTGTTGTCTCTTTTCTAGGGGAAAAAAGTATAAGGGAGGTGTCGCGCGCTAGACTCGGGGAGAGTACAGAATGCCTTGCGGTGGAGGAGGAGGTCCGTCCCTCAAGTGCCATGGTATTTTGAAACGTGTCCGTTGTCTCTTGGCGTGTTGCGGAGGAAAAGTGATTATTCAGGGCTCTCATTTTGAGGATTATGGGGCGCAAGAAGGCGAAGAAAAAGAATCCTTCCGCGCTGCTCGAGGCGTTGTATTACGACCCCAGCAGCCCTGCTGCCTTTTGGGGTGCTGCCCGTCTGGTGAAAGCGGCTAGCGAAGTGGGGGTGACGCGCACCACCACTTTAGCGTGGCTGAAAAAACAATTGACCTTTACGTTGCACCGTCCTTTTCGAAAAAAATTTCTGCGAGGGCGCGTGCGCGTGCTGGCCCTCGATGAGCAGTGGCAGGCGGATCTGGTGGACATGCAAGCCACGAGCACCTTCAACAAGGGCTACAAACACATTTTGACCATCATCGATGTGTTGTCCAAGTACGCGTGGGCGGTCCCCCTGAAGAACAAGACGGGAGAGGAATTGGTGCGCGCCTTTACCCAAGTGTTCCGCGAACGGAAACCGTTGCGGTTGCAGACCGATGCTGGGACAGAATTTACCAACCGCAAGTTCCAGGCCTTTTTAAAAAAGAATGACGTGGCCTTTTTCGTCACGTACAATGAGACTAAAGCCCAGATTGCCGAGCGGTTCAACCGGACGCTCAAGGGACGCATGTACAAATATTTCACGGCCACCGGGAAGAAAGAGTATTGGAAAGTCCTTCCCCAATTGGTGCTCGGGTACAACCGAGCCGTCCACAGCAGCATTCGACGCGCCCCCATCACCGTCACACCATTCAACGACCACGAGGTGCGGGCCGTCTTGTACCGGGAAAAGCAGCCGACGCCGCTAAAGAGGAAACCGAAGAAACCGCTGTACCGTCCCGGCGACACGGTACGAATTAGCAAGACCAAAGGTCATTTTGAAAAAAGCTATCTGGCCAACTGGTCGGAGGAAGTGTTCACGGTGATAAAACGGTTGGACTATCGCACCCCTCCCGTCTACCGGTTGGAGGACTTGAGCGGGGAGGCGTTGCGGGGAACGTTTTACGAAAGCGAGATGACGCCGGTGGCCGGTGTTGCAACGCCGGCGCGGCAAGAAGAACCAGGAAGAAGTCTTGGTGAAATGGGAAGGGTACCCCGCTAAATTTAACAGCTGGGTCCCGGTCACTCAGCTCCAGACCCAAACGTACGGGTGAAAAAAGAAATAAAAGAGTTTGTTGTCCCGCTTGCCTGATTCATTTGTGTTTGAGTGGGGAGAAAGAGAGAGAGAGAGAGAGGATGCAGGAGATAGAGGAATTTTACATTACCATCACCAACGGGACGAGTACTAACGTCTACACCAATGTCCCGTCCCGGTTCCGTATCCATCTCCCTCAAATGCACGAGTTGTCTCCGGCCTGGGAAATGGCGGTCACGCAACTGATCTTCCCCAGGCCCCAGAAGAAGAAGACGCTTTACATGTACTGTGATTTGGTGGAACCCAGTATTGTGGGGGATACGAAAGCCCCCTTGTTGAGAGTCCTTTTTTCAGGGACCAGCGACGAAAACGGCACGGTCCAAGAACGCAACTTTGCCCCCCTGTTCTACAGGCGGATGGCCAAGACGGTGTTTGAGGATTTCGAAATCCTTATAACCGACGAGCACGGGAAACTTGTTTCATTTCCACAAACCTCTAAGGTGGAAGCGACCCTCCATTTCCGGAAAGCATGGACCCCGACCGCATCTGGATGACATTGCCTAGCGTGGCCAGCCGGGCTACCTTTCCCAATAACATGGGCTCCCATTTTCGTATCCGTCTGCCGGAGATGATGGTCTTGGACCGACGGTGGGAGATGGCACTCTGCCACCTGCAATTTCCACGCGCCTGGGATGAATTGTTCCCCAAAGAGCAAGACCGTCAATTTACGATGATCCAAGAAAAACTTCGCCAAGAAGAAGAGACCTCGACCACCCTCACCTTTGATTCCCAGCATTTCAAAACGGTCACAGAACTGGTTCATGCTATGCGCTGGGCTTTGGTGCAAGGAGGGTTCCAAGCGATCCTCAAAACATTTGCTGTCCGGGCGAAATCTCCCGATAAAACATTGGTCAAGACCATCCTGGAATTGAAACAAACCGTGACGGACGGGTACATTCTAGTCCTCCCCCCTCACCTGGCCTACATGATCGGTTTGCAGAACGATCCCAAAAAACCCACCTCGCATCCCGCGGGCCTACTGAAAAAACCAGGCCCCAACACCCCGTTGATGTCCAGTATCTTAGGAACCCATACCGGGGTGTTGATCGCGGACAAAGCCATCGTTGTCCCCGCCTCGATTTCGGAGAAAGATCGGACCGTATACTACCTGAGCCCCTCGTCCACGGGAACAGGCGCCACCTTGTTTCCCGGGCATTACAAGATCCATTCGACCGTTGTGTTGGCCCCAGGGAACTATGGGAATGCCAAAGCTATCGAAGTTGCCATTTCCCCGAACGATATTCCTCCCGTGTCCTGGTTGTGGAACTCCAAAGATGTCGATGGGAGAGTATACCTGTCCCTTAAAATCAACGATAAGGGGAGCTATTTTGCTGTGAGCCCTTGGCTGGCCAAGCTGTTGGGATTTGGCGACGGGTACACGCCCCAAATATTTTCGCAGAACGAGAAGGAAAAGAAAACACCCCTGATAGGGTACCAACCCGAGTGTTGGTCCACCTATTACTCCGGCCTGAAAATCTCGACGACCAAACCCTACCCCCTCGACCGCGATTTTAAACATCAACCCGTGCGCAGTTTGTACGTGTACTGCGATCTGATTGAGCCGCATATCGTGGGGGATGTGAAAGCGCCCTTGCTGAGGGTCGTGTCGGCCCAGGTCCCGTACAACAAGGTGGTGGAACGAGACTTTCCTGTCATGCGGTACTTTCCGCTCGCCAAAACGGTGTTTGACACGGTGGAAATCCTTATAACCTACGAGTCCGGCCAACGCATCTCATTCACCTCCGCAGCGACCGTGGTGGCGACATTGGAATTTGTGAAGCGCACTCTGAAAAGGAAAGGATGAATTATGGAGCGTCTACGGGGACTATGGCACCGGTGCCATCTATGGGGGACGTGGTTGGCGGAGGGTCTTCGATACCTGTGTTCCATGCGCTCCCCGCCCACGCCTCCAGCCCTCAACGCACACCCACTTCCATTCCTGTCTTCCAGGGGGGTCGCGGAGAGCAAGGAGGCGGGGGACTCATCCCTATCCGTTGGAATGAACTCGGCGGCTACGGACCGGTCAAGAATCAAAAGGGTGGGCTCTTACCCTTGGCGCTAGCCCCCTTGGCCGTCATGGCGGGCAAAGCGCTGGCCGGTACCGTCGCGGGGGCGGTGGCTAAAAAAGGAGGACAAAAGATACTCGCTAAACTGAAATCGAAATTTGGCAAGAGGATGGTGAAGCAAATCGTGAAGGATACGAAGCAAGGGGCGGCCCGTGTGCTCGGCAAGAAAACCAGTAAAACGTTGATCCAAGGCCTAGAAAAGATAGCTGGGGTGGCGTCGAAAAAGAAAAAGACGAAGAAACCGAGGGCGGCGAGGGCCAACAAGAATAAAAGAAAGACAAAACAGGCTCTCCCTCTCATTCCTTCGAAGGCCGTCAAGCGTGCACGTGTTGCGAGAGATATCTTTGACGACGATTATTGATGGCAACGGTCGCCGGTATGGGCAAACCGCCCCTGCCCAACATGTTGGGCGGCTACAACACCCATTTGGATTTTTTCAACAAGGAATTGGCTCAAGCGGTTGAAGAACGAGGTTATTGGTCGGAGCACGCGCCCAAATCGGCCCTCTTACCCGGGTCGCCCGTGGAATTTTACCTGCCGGCCAGTCCCTATTACACCGTACTGCCTAGAAGTTATTTCAAGGTAACGGCCGACGTCGTGAAAGCCAACGGAGAGGCTTTGACGGCCGATTTGGCCTTGGGGATCGTCAACAATTGGTTTCATTCCCTCTGGTCGCAAATCGATATGGCCTTGAACGGGGAATGGATGACCATGAGCACTAAAACTTACCCCTACAAAGCCTACCTCAGTACCCTGCTCAACTATACTCCAGACGCCAAGAAATCTTACCTGACCTCGGGACTGTACTACAAAGACAAGGCGGGTTCCATGGATGCGTTCACAATCGATGGGGAAAACATAGGGTTGAATACGCGGGCGGCTTACGTGAAGGAAAGTACCGTGGTGGAAATGACGGGGATGTTTTACATTGACGCAGCCTTCACCAACAAACTGCTCCTCAACGGAGTGCCCCTAGAATTCCGACTCACCCCCGCCAGCAACGCCTTTGCCCTCATGGGAAACAGTGCGACGGCAGAAGTGGCCGCCGCTAAAATCAGGCTGAAGCGCGTCACTTTCTTCCGCCGTGTCAGTGTCTGCAACAAGGACTTCATGAAGAGCGTCGAAATGAAACTCGTATCCCAGCCTGTCCTCTACCCTTACAACAGTGAGGAAGAACGAATGTTCACCATTTCCCTGGGGGACACCACCTTTGAGAAAACGGATTTCCTGGGCGGTCGCATCCCCCGACGCATGCGACTTGCCTTGATGGGGAGTGCGAACAGTTTGGGAGCGCTGAAAAAGAACCCGTACAATTTCAAAAGGTTTGGTATGACCCGCGCCACGATCACGGTCGACGGCACACCCACCCCCTTCTCCCGCCTCGAATTTGCGGACGGGCAAACCCTGGACGGGTACAATACCTTGTTCCTGTCCCAAGGGGCCATGAGCGCCAACCACGGGATTGACGTTACCCGGGACGACCGGGACAAGGGCTACGCCATCCTTTCTTTTGACTTCACTCCAGACGGTAGTGGCAACGCCTCCCACATGAACCTACAACAGTACGGGACGGTGGGCATCCGACTTCAGTTTGCCGCAGGTGTCACCGAGACCTTATCCGTGTACGTGAACTTCGAGTTTGACGCCGCCTACGAAATCAACAGCAGCCGAGAAGTGAAAAAGTTGTAAGCCGATGACCACCTACACATCGCAATTGGCGGTCTTGGCCCGTCACGATTGGTGGCTCCGCGCCTCGTTTCGGGGCGTGTTTCCCATGGACCGACGGCCCCGCCGCGTGACCTACCCCGCCTCGTTCATTCTCAATACCGACAACGCCGACGGACCAGGCACCCATTGGTTGGCCTTTTATTTTCCGCGCCAAGGCCTGAATGAATTATTCGACAGTTATGGCTTTCCCGCCTCTTATTACGGGTTGCAAGAGTACGTGCGGCAGGGGAACGCCCAGCATAAGGAAAACAATGTGATGTTGCAAGGGAACAAGTCCAGCGTGTGCGGCAGTTATTGCCTGTACTACCTCCTACGCCGAGCCCACGGTCGGTCCCTGGCGGAGGTCCTGCAGAACCTCCAGCAGTGGAAGACCAAGACAACCAGGGACCGGGCCCTCCAAGCCTGGCAGCGCCAGTACCAGCGCCGGAGTGTGGCGCGGTGGCAGCAGCAGCAAGACAGTTTTCCTCACGATCAATGTGTTATCAGTTTGAGACAAAGTGAAAAAATAAAATAAAACCAGGAAACCCACCTCTCTGTCTTGTTATTCTTGGGAAGGGGTGACGCACGATGGATGTCCGTTTCCAAACGCCCTGCAATATCTTGATCACGGGTCAGAGTCAATCGGGGAAAACGGTGTTCACTGAAAGACTTCTGCACCACGCGAAATCCCATTTTGCCCAGCAGTCCCTCACGATCGTGTACTGCTATGGCAGCGCCTGGCAACCCCGTTTCACCACCCTGCAAAAACAATTGGGGGTGAAATTTGTGGAGGGGATTCCCGACGACCCGTACGCCCCCTTTCGCGGCAAGCCGGGCCTCTTGATCCTGGACGATTTGATGAAAGAAGGCTCCAAGGACGAGCGGGTGGTGGACCTGTTCACCAAAGGCTCGCACCACCGCAACATTACGGTGCTGTACCTGACCCAGAACATTTTCCCGCCAGGCAAGTACGCGCGCACCATTTCCATCAACGCCCACTACCTGGTGGCTTTTAAAAACGCTCGGGATTCGTTGCAAGTCCGGAAATTGGCCGAGCAAGCCTTTCCGGGGCAAGTACCGGCGGTGATGCGGGCCTACCAGGACGCGACCCAACGCCCCTTTGGCTACCTCCTCTTCGACCTCCACCCCCGGACCCCGCCCCAAATCCGGTTACGCACCAACATTTTCTCCGAGGAGGGAAAACAACATCACGCCTACGTGCTGGAGGAAGATCAAAAGGGAGGGGGCGCTTGGGGGGACCTGTTTAAGGTCTTAAAAAAAGTACCCAAGGTTGTGATTCCTGGTTTCTCCTACAAAAAGCTTTACTATAAACTAGGCAAGCACCTCGTAGGAGAGCAACTAGGAGGCGCCTACGTGCTGGAGGAGGATCAAAAGGGGACGGGACTTTGGGCGGAACTGAAGAAGGAAATTACCCCCATGATAAAACCTAGCCTTGACGTTATGGGCAACATCGGCAAAGCGATGTACCACCAACGAGGAAAGCCCCATTTTTGGGCCAACACCGCCAAAACGATGCAACAACAACTACGAAAGAGCCAACAACAAGGAGGCTCTAAGAGGAAGAAGAAAAAGACCTCCGCGGTACAAAGAGTGAAACAAGCAAAGGACCGCGTCCCATCCCAATCACTTCGTGGGGCGGTGTGGAAGAGGCCCAACAACAAAACAACCTTCCATCCCCCTTTTTCAGGGCAACGCGGGGGTGCTTTACAGCGCTCCCGGAAGTCTCTGAACAGCCGTGTCGAAGAGGTCCTGAACAAAGTGGATTGGTTAACTTTATAGTCTAGGCCCCCCAGGGAATCCGTTCAGTTGTGGTGATGGCCTCCCCCTTGCTTCAACGCAGCGCAACGTTCCTCCGTCAATTTGCCAAAGCGGATCTCGGGCAGAAAAAGAAACTCATCCGGGCCGCGAGCCAACATCAAATCAACGCCGTCAGCGAAGTGGTGCACAACGCCTTGCTCGGAACATTTCCGATAGGCACCCGTGCGAAGAAAATATTTGCCCCCATCAAAGCGAAACTTCGAAAAATAGCCAACAAAGCCCTGTCGCCGGCCGTGAGGAAAAGGATTCTGCTCTCCTCCTCGACAGCGTTGCAGAAAGCCAAGCTTAAAAAGGCCGTGGGTCAGCGAGGAGGTTTCATTTTCACGACCGCCGCCCTCATTGCCTCCGCCGTTCTTGCTGGTAAAGCCGTGGCCGCTGGCGCCATCAGTGGAGGCGTAGGCTACGGAGTCAAGAAAGCTCTGGAGCAAGCCGGAGGTTATTTTGCCCCAGGCTACCCGACGACAAAATACCCTTCTCCGGAAGAGGACGCCCAAGAACTGAGTCAACCTTATATCTGGTCCTGAATGGTCCAACCAATCCGCAACTGGCCGGCGCCCGAGGGTACGGATCCGGCCCGGTGGCAGTTGTTTTTAGCTCGCCTGCGAAAAAGACAGCGCCAAACCGTCCCGGGAAAAAAAGTCAGCAGGACCGTGCGGGCGGCGAAGCAAATCCGAAGAAAGTATAAGACGCGGCCGCCCAAGAAGAAATCCCAGACAGGGAAAAAGAAGCGGACCCCACACCACCCTCCAGCAGCAGCCCCAGTAGGAATTTCCGTGACGCGATGGTCCGTGAAGCGGCACAAACGAAAAAAGCCATGAAAGAGGCCGAGGGGAAGAACCCTATGCGCATGGTCTTGGTGCCGGAAGAGTCCATGCGGTGGTTGGAACAACAGCTTCGTGTGGACACGACCAAAGGGGTTAAAGTGCTCAGTCAGTACCAAAAGGCCATGGCGCAGGTCCTAGAAAACCCAGAGAAACCGGCAAGCGCCGACCAGTTTCAAGATTTACTCCAAAAATACGTCCGACGTCGTGAAACCATTGAACCTAGTCCCTTCACGGCCGTGGCAGCCAAAGTGTTAACCCAGAGCCAAAGGGGCGCTTTGCGAAAAGTTCCCCCCTCCAGCAAACCTTTAGCGTCGGTGCTGGTCAATCTGTTGAAGTTGAAAGGAGCCCAGAAAATTACCTGGAATGCGCAAGGGGAAGTGAAACTCTATGGGCAAACTCTACCGGGCAGTCAAATTTCCGATCTGATTAAAGAAGCCGTGCATCCTTCTTCCACCCGGACGTCGCCCGGCTACCGTGATTTCATGCAATTTCTAGCGGAAGAAAAAATTCCTAAAGATCTCGTCCGCCACCCCCGCGATCTCATCTCCAAGAAGAAAGAGTACACGCCCCGGCCTAAACGAACCGCAACGCTTCCAGAAGATATCCCCTACAAAGAGCCCCCACCCCGCCGAGAGGAAACACCGTTCTCCAGGACCCCCTACAAAGCCTTTTCCCGTGGGGGTCTCCGTGGGGGTCCCCGTGGGGGTATCCGCCGCCTCTCTTTTGGCTCAGGCTCCGCCAAAAAACCGCCTTTAAATTGGCGTCCTTTTTAAATCCCCCTTCATTAACGCCATGGCACGAACCCTAACGAGACCCGCGGGATTGGGACAAACGCTCTGGCAACGCCGAATTGCCCAAGCGAACCGGTTGAGGAAGAAAAGGAGGAAGTCAGGGGGTATGCAAACGGTACGCAAGATCACGAGCCGAAAATCGAAAGACGGCCGTACCGAAACAACGATCCGAACGACGACCACTTCGGGCAAGCGCAAAGGCAAGAGTATCAGCCGGTGGAACGTCAAACACCTGAAGAAAAAGACTTAAAGAAAAAAAGACTTTTATAATTCTCACTCATTACTCGTTGCTCTTCAAGCTGTGAACGTCATGGGTCTAGATATTACTTTCTATGGAGCTGAGGCGGGCGGCGATGTCATTGTGGGCGAGTGCCACATGTGCTATTCTACGTTTGGGAACTGGATGGAAGAATACCTGAGCGAAGGCGAAAGGAAGCAGTATGTGGTGAGCGACTGCGAAGGAACCTATTATGGATTCTATGTGATGTTGGTCTATCATATTTGTATTTGGGAAGGATTTCTGCGCAAGCATCCAAGACTCCAGCCTTACAAGATGGAGTTCCTCTAAATAAAGACTGAGACTTTGGTATCACAGCTCAAAGGAACTGAACCATTTATTGCAATAAAAACATTTCTTCTAGAGTCTCTTTGTTTTTCTTTAGTAGCCGTATGGGTAGCTCTGGTAGCCGTGGAGAACCCTCTTGTCGTAGACCACCTTGAAGGTCTTGGTCTCTGGGCGGGTGTGCAACGTCCGGTCTTGGGTGTTGCGGTGGATGGCGTGCGGCGTTACCACCGTCCGTGTGGGTTCCCCTTGGCCTTGCACCATGGCCACCATGGTCTCGAGGTTCACGATCGCCCGATTTCTCACGTTGAGGCGTAGTCCTTTCACTTTGCAGACGGTGCGGCCTTGACTCGTTTCATACCCGTAACTCTTGGGCCCGGTACAGGCAAAACGGACAATGTGTTCGCCTTCTTTCAATTCGTTGGTCATGTCGCCTAGAAATCGACCGATCGGGGGCGCCTCTTGACCCACTTTCCGCGTGTAGTAGATACTGTCCGTATCGTGGTACACCATACGGTCCTTCAAGAGATCGAGGTACGAATACAATTTCAGGCGGGCGTGGGCTGTAGTGTAGGCGGCAAACACGACGTTGGTATGGGGGTTGGAGTCGATGTGTTGTGGCGTCGCGTTGTAGTGCACTTGTACCATGTCCTCGTGGACGAACAGAATGTCTTGGACTTCCTTTTCTTCGCTCATCATGAGCTCAAAGTAGCGGTCCAGTTCTGTGACGTACTCCGTCTGCCGAGGGTTCTGTTTCTGGCCGAACTTGCCCCACAAAGTGTTTAGGATCCATTTGGCGAGCGCCCGCAGGCCAGGGTTGAACACGATCTTATCCCACTCCAGCAAGATCCCCGTAGCTACCCGGTAATTCTCTATAAAAGCCGCTTTCTCGGCGTCGGTGTTGCAGCCGGGCGGCCAGCCGCTCGCCTCTTGCTTCATCTTAAGAAAGGTGTTCACATAGTCGGTGAACAATCCCTTGGTGTCGGTGGCGGGATCGTATTGTTCCGACTCGGAATAATGCCACACACGGTAGACTTCCATGACCCGGTAGCCGTAGCGCAGGGCCGCGTGGAGTTCGTGGCTAACCCAGGTCCCTGTCAAAGCCCTGGCCTCGTCATCGTGCGTACAGGGTTCCTGGTTCTTTTCTTCTGCGCAGGTCCGGCAGAGGGCAAACAGAAGTTTTTCACCCACATGGGTTGGGAGGACGTGGAAAAATAACCGGCGTGGCGGTAGAATCTTGAGGTGGATTAACCCCTCGTAGGGTAGGGTGGGGTCTAGATTCTCGGTGAGGATTTTTGGATGGCCCAGCGGAAACCGTTTCGTCTTTTGCACCCAGGGGTACAGGGAGCACACATCCAGCGCCTCCATCCATTCTCCCTCCTGGGCTTCCCAGTAGGTCTTAATCCCATTGGTACGCCCCCCAAAGAAGGCCTTCTTGGGATCGAGTGGAAGCTGGGTTTGAGGGATGGGTGCGAGGGCAGTGATGGTAGGGTCCAAGGCCATGGCCGCTCTGATGTCGCACTCTCTGGTCTGGACCACGCGGTACCCTTGCTGTTTCAAGTACGCGACTTTGTCCCGGGCGCGGTCGGTCAACGTTCTCATGGTACAATGAAGTAGGGGATGAACTCTGTCTTGGTGGGTACAACGATCACATCCATGCCAGAAGCAACCTTGGATTTCGTAGGCCGTGTGGGTGGCGGCGTGGTACCCATCCAGTTTGTAAGGCCCCACGCGCTTCTCTCCTTCGTTGCCCGCGTGCTGGATCTGAATTCCGTCCCGCCGCTCCACGTTGGCCAACCATTGGAGGGCCAGCGCCGACTGCACATCCTTGGGGCGGTAACCGAGCCGTGGCAAGACCGCAATGGTGTTAGGGCGTAGGAATTTCTTTCGAAAAACCAGGTTGCACATGGAGGCGAGCGTTACGGTCCTGGTAAAGGGATCTATCTCCGCCGCTTTCATCATGATAGCCCGGAACGCTAAACAGGCCCGTTGTAAGATGGCCACATCCCGGTGACAGTAGAGGGCCAGTTCTTTCTGAAAATCAAACACCGTTCCCTTGCCCCGTTCGGTCGCGTGCCAGGCCACTAGTTCTTGTTTGCCTTGAGGACTCAGTGAATCCGGGTCGTAATAATGAAGGTCTGGTAGCGGTCCCACGTACTGCTGGTGTTCTGGTTTGTTAAAAAAGATGGGGAAATCCAGCTTGTTGAGGTTTTCTGCTTGGAAACCGAACGTGACGGGGAATTGTTTGAGGGCTAGCGGGATGAAGAGCAGAGAGTCCTTGATGACGAGCTTGTAGTCGGGGATGGTCACCACCATAGCCTTACCGCCGCGGAAGAGCACTTTAGGCTTGACGGCGTTCTTAAACAAGTACTCCAGGATAGGGTAGGAGTCGTACCTAGAAATCGACCGATCGGGGGCGCCTCTTGACCCACTTTCCGCGTGTAGTAGATACTGTCCGTATCGTGGTACACGATACGGTCCTTCAAGAGATCGAGGTACGAATACAATTTCAGGCGGGCGTGGGCTGTAGTGTAGGCGGCAAACACGACGTTGGTATGGGGGTTGGAGTCGATGTGTTGTGGCGTCGCGTTGTAGTGCACTTGTACCATGTCCTCGTGGACGAACAGAATGTCTTGGACTTCCTTTTCTTCGCTCATCATGAGCTCAAAGTAGCGGTCCAGTTCTGTGACGTACTCCGTCTGCCGAGGGTTCTGTTTCTGGCCGAACTTGCCCCACAAAGTGTTTAGGATCCATTTGGCGAGCGCCCGCAGGCCAGGGTTGAACACGATCTTATCCCACTCCAGCAAGATCCCCGTGGCTACCCGGTAATTCTCTATAAAAGCCGCTTTCTCGGCGTCGGTGTTGCAGCCGGGCGGCCAGCCGCTCGCCTCTTGCTTCATCTTAAGAAAGGTGTTCACATAGTCGGTGAACAATCCCTTGGTGTCGGTGGCGGGATCGTATTGTTCCGACTCGGAATAATGCCACACACGGTAGACTTCCATGACCCGGTAGCCGTAGCGCAGGGCCGCGTGGAGTTCGTGGCTAACCCAGGTCCCTGTCAAAGCCCTGGCCTCGTCATCGTGCGTACAGGGTTCCTGGTTCTTTTCTTCTGCGCAGGTCCGGCAGAGGGCAAACAGAAGTTTTTCACCCACATGGGTTGGGAGGACGTGGAAAAATAACCGGCGTGGCGGTAGAATCTTGAGGTGGATTAACCCCTCGTAGGGTAGGGTGGGGTCTAGATTCTCGGTGAGGATTTTTGGATGGCCCAGCGGAAACCGTTTCGTCTTTTGCACCCAGGGGTACAGGGAGCACACATCCAGCGCCTCCATCCATTCTCCCTCCTGGGCTTCCCAGTAGGTCTTAATCCCATTGGTACGCCCCCCAAAGAAGGCCTTCTTGGGATCGAGTGGAAGCTGGGTTTGAGGGATGGGTGCGAGGGCAGTGATGGTAGGGTCCAAGGCCATGGCCGCTCTGATGTCGCACTCTCTGGTCTGGACCACGCGGTACCCTTGCTGTTTCAAGTACGCGACTTTGTCCCGGGCGCGGTCGGTCAACGTTCTCATGGTACAATGAAGTAGGGGATGAACTCTGTCTTGGTGGGTACAACGATCACATCCATGCCAGAAGCAACCTTGGATTTCGTAGGCCGTGTGGGTGGCGGCGTGGTACCCATCCAGTTTGTAAGGCCCCACGCGCTTCTCTCCTTCGTTGCCCGCGTGCTGGATCTGAATTCCGTCCCGCCGCTCCACGTTGGCCAACCATTGGAGGGCCAGCGCCGACTGCACATCCTTAGGGCGGTAACCGAGCCGTGGCAAGACCGCAATGGTGTTAGGGCGTAGGAATTTCTTTCGAAAAACCAGGTTGCACATGGAGGCGAGCGTTACGGTCCTGGTAAAGGGATCTATCTCCGCCGCTTTCATCATGATAGCCCGGAACGCTAAACAGGCCCGTTGTAAGATGGCCACATCCCGGTGACAGTAGAGGGCCAGTTCTTTCTGAAAATCAAACACCGTTCCCTTGCCCCGTTCGGTCGCGTGCCAGGCCACTAGTTCTTGTTTGCCTTGAGGACTCAGTGAATCCGGGTCGTAATAATGAAGGTCTGGTAGCGGTCCCACGTACTGCTGGTGTTCTGGTTTGTTAAAAAAGATGGGGAAATCCAGCTTGTTGAGGTTTTCTGCTTGGAAACCGAACGTGACGGGGAATTGTTTGAGGGCTAGCGGGATGAAGAGCAGAGAGTCCTTGATGACGAGCTTGTAGTCGGGGATGGTCACCACCATAGCCTTACCGCCGCGGAAGAGCACTTTAGGCTTGACGGCGTTCTTAAACAAGTACTCCAGGATAGGGTAGGAGTCGTACCCCATGGCGTTGTGGGCCAGGCACACGTAGTTTTCATGGTCCCCCGAGAAGAGCCAATCGCAGAATTGGGTGAGGGCCGTGGGGCCTTTGAACTCTATTTTCCTTGTGCCGCACTGAGTGCAGGTGGTCCAGTCTGTGGACACACAGAGCTCACATACTTTGGAGACTCCCGCAAAGTTGACCACGTGCTGAGCCTCCAGGGGCATGGCTTCGAAGTCGAAGAAGAGGTACCGGAACTTGTCCTCATTCCCCTCGTCTTCCGCGGCGGCTCTCTCCGTCCCCTCTTCTTCCGCCAGGAGTGCCGTGTAGGCATCTTCTCCTCCTCCTTCTTCTTCTTCTCCTCCTTCTTCTTCTATCCTGGGGGCTTTCTGGTCAGCCACTTGCATGTAACACAGATGGTCCGGGGGGACAATAGTGTTGCAACTACGGCAACGGTATTCCCCACACACGTGGACCCCTGGTTGTTGACGGTTCCGGCACAGATGGTCCACGGTCACCCCACACTGGACACAACGGGTGTACCGCTCGCAAGAGCTCCATTCTCTTGTGTACAGAGACCCTCGACCCGAGAGGTGGGGTTGGCGACGGCGGTGGTTCTCATAGCATCCTTCACTCTTGAACCACCGATGGCAATGGTCACACTTTTTCCAATCCCATTTCTCTCCAGGGGGGAGGGGTGAACAATTCTTGACGCCACAACAAAAGCATGTCGTGTCACAGACGTGCCGCATAGGACTATTGTAGGTCTTCTTACAGAGGGGGCAAAAATACTTGGCGTTCAACAACCCACACATATTGTTGATGATGTCATAGTGGTGGTCCTCTGTTTGGTACAGGTAAAGGCGGTGTTGTGCCTCGGGGAGGTGGCCTGAGTAGATAATGCTGTTCATGTGTGCACGGGAGACCAGATTTACTTCTACACCTTGAGGCCTAAAAAACTCCTGGAATTGCTTAAGCTCTGGTAGCCCACACGGTTGAATAGGCACCCCCGCCTGACGATGGAGTTCCACAGCTAGATTCCGTTGCACGGGCCTCCCCAGTCTTATGTATTGGTACTGTGGATGCTGTTGTGCCTTGGCTAGGGCCGTGACCAATCCTCTGGCCATACACATTTCGTCTACATTTCGTATTCTTAAAATACTTCTTTTAATTTTCTTGAATTTCTCCAAGTCGGTAGTAGAACAGCGGGCCACACGACCTCTTCCCGCCCTCGGTATTTCCACGTGAAACACGTGGACATGGAAGTTTCCCCGCATGATGAACTCTTGGTTGGATTGTGTGAGCTCTCCAATTCTGGCCATGACCAGGGCGGGGGTGAGGGTAGACCTCATCAGGTAAGGAAAGGAAAGTGGGTAGTCCAAGCGTGGAGCGTCTAGGGTAAGCCTAACCCGATCTTCTGGGTTTGCGGTCCCAAGAGTGGTGTCCAGGACCCTCTCTATAACGACAGTCACGTCTTGAAGAGCCTGTACATGAAAGAAAAAAAAATCATAAATAAATAAATTTAAAATAATTTTTTTTTTTTTTAAATTAAAAAAATATATAAATAAATATTTTTTATTTTTATTTTTATATAAATGAATAAAAAATTGAGGCTCTCTGTAGTAAGGGATGCGAGAGAGAAAGAAAAACAATTATAAAAAAAAAAAAAAAAAAAAAATTCCACGCGCGGGGGTTTGAACCCACCCCTCTCCTTTGAGATTCCAAACAGGAGCCTTAGAGCCATGCGCCACCGCGCGCGCGGTCATGACAGCACATCAAAATTAGTGTAGTCTTACTTTCGACTTACCTCAGCCAGAGTCGCGCGGGACCTTGTCTTGATTTTCAGTTCGTAGTCCTTACACGTTGTTTTAATTTTTTTACAGGCTCTCAATCTTGTTTGAATCAGCTCAAATTTTTCTTCGTCGTCTTCTTCTTCTTCTTCATTTACTTCACTTTCTGGGGCGATTGTTTTTGTCTTTTTAGTCGTACCGCCACCTCGTTGTTCTGCCGTGCGTTTCCGAGTTGTGGAGGGAAACATCTCGTTTAGCCAGGCGTCTGCATCCCAGAGGGTATCGGTCTCCTCGGGAAAAACTTCAGCAAGATCTTGGTCGCTAATTTCTGGTAGCTCGGCGGGGTCGGTCTCCTCGGGAAAAACTTCAGCAAGATCTTGGTCGCTAATTTCTGGTAGCTCGGTGGGGAGGGGCCATGCCGCGTTTAGTTTCTCGACGTCCTCTTCGGTTATTCCACACCCCTCTAGCGACTCCCCCTCGGGGATGGTAAATGCCTCTTGAGAGGATGTCGGGTAGTCCGGGGGAAAATCCGTGTCTTCGAGGAACGCGTACGTAGTGTCTTCATTGTACCAAGGGTTCACTTCTTCGTACGTTGCCCCCTCGTTCTCTTCTACGGGAACCGAAGCGGCGGGCGGGAGAATTTCCTCCGACTCCACGGGGGAGAGGGGCTGTGTGGTCTGTAATGATAAGGCATAGTGGTTGTCCACTTTTTCTTCTTCAATTGTAATGGTTACTTCCGCACCTTCCTCATCTAGGTAGTTTAAGGTGGACATCGTGGTGAAACTAATCCAAACCAAAAACCGTCACTCGCTTTTATATTTTTTTCACTTCTCTCTGATTGGTGCATTTTTCTCGGTCTGTGGTTGGTTCCCCTAGAATGAACACCCCTCATGATTGGCGGATTTCAATCCGTTTTTGGTTCTAGCTCAACTCTCTTTATTATTTTTTGTGAAAGAATTCACCCAAACACCCCCGCCCCACCCCTTATTCTTCCGAATTTTTGTGGACCCTCCCCCGGGAGACCTCACTCTACAGTCCTCTTCAAACCGCCCTCACTTTCGCGCCAAGGAAACTAGCGAAAAAGCCTTCCCGAAACCGCCCCTCCGAAACAACGTAAACAAAGTTAACCCGGAGTAAGAAAAAGGCGCGCAAATATGGACTGCGTATAAGCCTCGGCTTGTGATTGGAGGGTTTAGGCTCCTTTTAGGTTCGCGCCAACACTCCACTGGTTTCCCGAGGGATGCGTTGGGGTTTCAGACGGTCGAGGATCCCTTTCCCGGAAAGTGTGAAAGGGAAAAACAAAAAAAAAAGGGGGGAAACTAAGAGGGCCGTGAGAAGAAGACCTGCAGAAAATTTTAGAAAATTTCACCGATGTTTTCAGGATGAATTTGAGCTTCTTGGACTTCCCCCAAAAAGGTTCGTAAACAAGGTTGACCTTGAGTAAG
This sequence comes from Actinernus sp. WN-2022, assembly GCA_030867875.1. Classification (NCBI taxonomy): domain Eukaryota; kingdom Metazoa; phylum Cnidaria; class Anthozoa; order Actiniaria; family Actinernidae; genus Actinernus; species Actinernus sp. WN-2022. The sequence continues at coordinate 42,132,527 of JAOWCC010001368.1, forward strand.
AAAAGGGCGCGTAAACAAACTACGTAACGCCTTGTGATTGGTCATTCAAAAATCAGGTAACTTTCAACTGGTTTCCCAAAGGTCATACAGGTTTCGGGTCTACAAGAACACCTTTCCCGGGCCGAATGAAGGGGGAAAAAATGTGGAAAACTAAGAGGGGATTGGGAAGAAGACCTCCAGAAAAAGATAGCAAATTTTCCCGATGTTTTAGGGTAGAATTTGAGATTCTTAGGAGGTCAGAAAAAAAGTTTGGCAAAAAACGTCAAAACCGGATCGAATGTCCACCACTCATAGAGCACGTTGCGTAAAACGGACCAATCAAAACCCGAGAAAGTGCACCAATCAGGACACAGTATATGATCTATAAATGATAGGGGTGAATGAAGTTCGGTGCCTTTGCCACTGACATCTCAAGAAGGTAAGTGTAAACGGATTTCGCTCTTGAAATTCAACACGCTTTGGTACTAATCTTTCTTTCCTTTGGTTTCCTTTTTATTTCTACAGCTTAAAGAACAAGAAGCTAAACAACAAGAAGCTAAAGACTTGAGATGGCATACCGCGGGCCCCATAGAGAAAGAGAAGTACGTACCTGCTGAATTGTTTTTTATCTTGGGACACAACCACTAACTTTTTGTTTTTGTTTTTTATAGAATGTATACGCAGTTGATGATGTCAACATGGATCCTGTAAGTTCTTCTCCGTCCCGTCCCCCCTAAAAGACAGTGTGTAGCGGACGGACTCTGCTTAACAGGACCGTTCATTTTTATTGGCAAAATTCCCCGACGAACAATAATTTGATTAATTTTTATAGGCTTTCTTGGAGGTCCTCTCGGGACCTGCCCGCTCTCGGTAAGAGCGCCTCTTCATAAAACAAATTCCTCTAAAGCATGATTCATGTTGTACCTCTTTTTTAATTTTATTTTTTTATTTTTTCCGAAACAGTCCTTCAATCGTAATCACTATTATTCCCATGCGATGGTGTTACGCACGACAGGTCTCCCTGCAGAGGTTTTGATTCGAATAGGAGAGTACGTGTGCCATCAGCAACGAATAGATCGGAGAAAGGCATGGCACCAAGAGCGTTTCGACCCTAGCCTGTTCCTACTAAAGCATGTTACCATAGGTATCCAAGGGGACTACTCATGGGGAAACTCGGGGCAGGAGATGCAGTTCAGTCGTGATTTTTCTAATTGTACTGGGGTTTATGGGGCATCCCACGTAGAGCCCATCACTGAATATGGCTTCATATGGTGCAAATATTGTAAGAGTAATAAGACCGTCGTGCGAGTTCACTGCAATCGAGGACTCGTCTACTACCGTTGCCCCCACCATCCAGTCTATCTCGATCTGGCGGACTGGGATGGTTGGGGGCGCTTCCAATGGAAGAAACTTTATTTTCATACCAAGTAATATTTTATTTTTTAGTGTTTGCTGTGTGATGGCAATATAACTGGCGTTAATTTACCACCTATACCCTGCTGTGGGATGACCTACTGTAGATCTTGTTTCATACAATTAATTGCATGGGCATTAAAGGCAGATATACACCCTCGATGCTTACTATGTATGAAAAAAATTAACCATCAATTTTATATTCGGTCAGGTAGCATTGTAGTTTTTCGGCATTGTGCCACTTTGGCAAGTTTTCATTTGCCTTTAACAAAGAAATTTAACAATTATTACAGTTATGTCTTCCATTGAAAGTCTCGGTAGTAGGGGATATTTATTGCCATGGAGAAAAAATGTATTATCCTCGCAAATCTTTTTTATTTTTTAGTGTCTTTTGTGTGAAGATCTTCACTGGAATCAACTACCGGTACTACCGTGTTGCGGGGAAACGCTTTGCGCCCCTTGTTTTACAAAATTTCTCATACGTGCCCTTAAACACACCAGAATTCCAAATTGTTATTGCTGTTTAACTGAAATTACCCATTCGTTTTTTTTAAGGGTAGGATCAATTATCGTATTTAATCATTTAGATACTTTCGGGGTTCTTACCTTACCCCTATTAGAATGCTATGTTAAATACTATGACATGATTTGATATTTTTTTCTCCATGGCAATTTCCTCTTTTGTGTTTTTCAATTTTCAAAAATATTAGGGCAATTTGCCCATTTCAATTTTTCAAATATAATAGGGCGATGGCCCAACTTCATGTAATTTTAAATATAATAGGGCGATGGCCCAAACAATACTTTTTTAACAATAATAGGGCGATGGCCAAAGCAATACTTTGTTCACTTTCTCTCTCTCTATGGGGCCCCGAAATAGGGCCTCTTGTAAATATTTGTAAATATTTTTTATTATTATTGTAATTATTATGTTGAAATTGAAAACAAAGTTGTTTTTACCGAACACAAGTCTCTTTTATTGTCTCAAGATTCTTACATATAATTGGCTGACTCAAATAAAGCCAAAAGGGTCCACACTCCGGTTTCCCTATAGGCCTGGGGATTGTCTTCGTAAATCAAAGCCACATTGTATATTAATTTTAAATAGTGAAAACAAAGTTGTTTTTACTAAAACAAAAGTCTCTTTTTATTGTCTCCAATTAAATAGTGGTTGAATCACATAAGACCACAAGGTATTATTACATAGTGGTTGCTTCATATAAGACCACAAGGATAACATCTCGGGTATCCGGCTTTTCTCGGGGGCCGGTTTGTCCCCAAAATCTAGGTCTTCTCGGATCCACGTGGGACTGGTCCAGGGCTGTCACTAGGGTGGGTTCTGGCGTCCCTGTGGGGAGGGCGGGGGACCCACGGCCACTGTACCAACAGGGGGTCCGTAGGGAATCAGGGGTATCGGTGTAATCTCTAGGGGTATCCCCAGGGGTACCCCCAAGGGTTGCACCGGTGGGGGTCCCTGTGGGGGTCCCTGTGGGGGTCCCTGTGGGGGTCCCTGTGGCATCTCCGCGGATGGAACCGTAAAGGGCGTTGTGGTGTGGGGACTGGTCCAAGCGATGGGCGGCGGACCTTGGGGGGCCTGTGACGTCCATGGCGAAGCGTAGAATTGAGCTTTGGGGGTAGCAAGTAGGGGGGGCGACGTTCACACTGAAATGTACAAGGGAGGGTTCACTTTTTTATACGTCCCGGGTAGTTCCCCGGTCCGCCAATCCCCGCCCTGGATTGGGTCTATAAATCCCCACCCAATCCCGAGCCCCTATTGGATCTATAAATTTCCGACCAAACCCGAGCCCGTATTGGATCTATAAATCCCGGCCAATCAGGAGCCTGTATTGGATCTATAAATCCCGGCCAATCCTGAGCCCGTATTGGATCTATAAATCCCGGCCAATCAGGAGCCTGTATTGGATCTATAAATCCCGTCCAATCCTGAGCCCGTATTTGATCTATAATAGCGGCAGCCAATCAGCGGCCTGCCTAGGATCTATAACTGATGAGTCGGGACCTGTGACGTCACACAAACTGTGACGTCACAGATTTGCTCTCGACCAATCAGGAGAGGGTATATGATCCCTAGTGTGCTACCTTACTACTAATGTATGTATGAACATGTATTTAATATGATTGTTCTGTGTCGTGCATCTTGGAAGAGAAAATCCGATTTTTTTGCTTGTTTTGGCATTTCAAAGTGGTCATACGATTGAAAAATCCAGGAACATATTTGCCTCTCAATCAATCTGTATGGACTTTGCTGTTATATTTCTACAGTATTTAAACGAATGGTTAATTCGTTACAACCTTGACCCAAATATTTTCTTTTCCATTCCTCGTACTCAATCAATAAGTACCTAAAATATATTATATTTTACCAGAGCAGCCGGCAGTTACATGACCCCTGTCAGCTTCTAATGAAACCCACCCCTGTGACACTAAGGGTTTTTATGTAGAGGCCTGTTACTGTTATTACCTAAAAGATATGGAAGCTGGAAATCCCTCAACCAGGAAGAACATATCTTCATGTACAAGGGGTGCTGTATAGTTGTATGAGAATAACTGGAAAAGGCATGTTGTGGTGCTGTAGTTGATAAACATTGCAATTAGTGATGTACGTGCATGTACATGTGTAGATGCAGAAACGGGCAATGATGGAGTCGCTGAGTTGACTGTAATGTTTGTGTAGATTTAAATCCTCTTGGTTTTCCTGTTATAAATCAAGAAATGTAAAGTTAAGGTATCAGATAGTTATTGATTTTTGGGAACAATTTCAAAAATATATAACTGAACAGCAATGAAGTGTTCTTGTTTTAAATTTTATGTACAGATAACATGGATATCGAAGAGCAACATTGTAATAGTTTTGTAATCTGACAGCTCTTAATTAAATTACGTCAATTCCCTCCTGGTATAAAAAAATATCAATTACATGTATCTATTATCAATCCAATTATGTTGTGATATCTACTATATTAGCTCTGTTATTTAAATAGCCTGTACTGAGTTAGCTTCAGTTACCTAAATCTATTCTTAATATTATTATAAACAGTTTTTTCTTTGTACTAATAAAAATAGTTATTGTTGTTTTATCTTTCATAGTTTAAAGAAATTGCCAACACATCTCATTTTCTGAACTTCAGTTCTGCTGACTAAATTTGTGTACCATAATACACGTTCAGAAAAATATGTTCTCCTACCAGACACTGAAAATGTTACGGTCTTCAGACACAGCTACAGTACAGCCTGGATGAATGTTAAGTAGTGGTCAGTGTAAGAACTGTAGCGAAACCAATAGGCTATCGGCAGTTGACATATTTCCACCTACGATTTTGCTTGAATATGCCTTAAATGTTGTATGAGATGTCCACATTTGAAGCTACACCCGTAAAATAAAGTATTTGTTATGCTCTTGGCCCTTTTTGATGTGAAAACTCAAAGCAACTACCGTCCAGCCAATCGGAAAGGGAGAAAATGAAATGTCATTCAATCACAAATTTGAGAACTTTCCTCACATACAACTTTGTTCGAAATTGAATCATAGTTAATTTGATCAAATATAAATTAAAACTTCAAAATATTTTGAATTTTAATGTATTATTTCGGTGCGTTTCTATTGAATTTATGAGTATCAATCAATCAAATTACGAGAAAGAAGAAGAATGGGAAATTAAAACTTTTTCCATTCCTTGCCGTAGAGTACTACAGTTCTAATCCGGACCATTACTTAATATTTACATGCGCGTAACGCGCGTGTACAAAATAAATTTACTACACGTATTTGAGTGTATTGCACTCATGCACTACACTCGTGTATTACACGCCAAATGCGTTTAGTTTTCCTTGGTTATACAGTTATTGTCAAAAATCTATTTGTGTCAAACAACGGCGATTTGAAGTTTGAACCAGAAGAAGAATAAAACGTTGCTGTGAATTTAAGCAAGCTGGGTCAGATAATGTTTTTTTAATAGCGGTGTAATGTGCCTGCACACAGTCTGAAAAGTGTGAAATGAATTTGGATAGCATGCTTTCAATTATGATATGACTAAAACACCGCTTGAGAATTTTTATACATTAACATAGTGCTTCGGTTCCTTGCTACACGCTTATTTTGAAAACATTTAGGAAGATTGTTGTAAATCTTTGCGGAAGTTCTTAGCTGAGGATTCTACACTTACTATTGTCTATTTCTAGTTGTGCGGAATTCCCACGCAAAATCTGTTAACATATTTCCAGGCTGCACTGTAAACCTATTATTGGACATCCACAAATGTTGAATTTACAGCTTTTTTTTAGGCTGGATATTCTCGAGAGTACCCTGGATGCCAGAGGTTCTACTGCTCTCTCTGCTGGGAAGGCAGTGCAAACTCCTGGGCACCCCAAGTACATGGGAGTCAGAATTTGACCCTGGCCCTCTGATTGGTCTAAAGCAAATTCATTTCTAACGAGTGATGCGATGGGATCATGCCATGTAGCAGTTTCCAAGGGCATCGTTGTTTACTTGTTCCATGTTGCTGAAACTGTTGCGTCGCTGTAGTTCACATGAGTTCTCTTAGATACCTACATTCATTCCAGAAAACCGAATGAAAGACCATTAAACCAGCTGACCTGTTCTGTGTAGTGCTGTAGTTCTTGGGAGGAAAGTGTTTATTTTGGCTCTCCTAAAGTGCTGGCTTTTAATAAACCATTGAGATATTGCAAAACCGGTTTATACAGTGTACATGTAGTCGCTTTGCTATAAAAAGATTGCTCAGGTGTCAATCAAATGGAATAAGTCTGGCACATCGCCCAGAATGCCGCGACATACATCCGGGACATTTTTACGGGCAAGAGCGCTAAGTTCAAAAGCTATGCAACGAGTCTTAACGCAAACAATAGAGTAAATGGCCTAGAACTCTTGAAGGGGGCTACGGATTCGCTTATTTTTCGGAAAAGAAAAGTTGGTAGTAGGACAAAATCCACGGGTTTTTGTAGAAGAGATGTCAATTAAGCATTTGCGACTAAGAATAAATTCTTAGAGTGAATAAAAGCTTTATCGGTTTTGACTTCAAAATCGGTTATTTTTAATGTTTTTTGAGTGGACCATGGAATTTGAGGTCGATTTTCTCATCAAAGAATGACTTTATGACACCAAAATCCACGGGAAAAGTTAGTTTGGTATCTTGGGAACTAGTAGCCGTTTTTTCGTTGAAATATGCATTGAAATCAACATTTCTAGAACACATTTTCCAAACAGAAATTCGCTTGCTAAATTTGAATTTTAAATATTCCCGCGAGCCCTCTGTTAACTTCTAAGCTCCTCCTCCATGAACAATAGCACACATACACCTAATTAAGCATTGAAATTGAGCTTGCAGACACAATGCAAGAAGGGAAGCGGGAAGCATTAGAAGTTTTGGTCGTAAACAATTTGGAAACAAAAGCATTACCAGACAAAGGGCCGGAAATCCTTAGAACTTTAGGTTGTAAACAAGAAAACAACGGTCTGTCCCACGAGTTGTATCGCACGAGCCTTTGTAAGTCTTGAAACTATATGATTCAAAAGAACAACGTAGGAAAATCCAAGCGCATCAAAATCAAATAAATCGGCTTTGAAATGAAACGTTTCTGGTGTTTCTGTCTGCGTTAGAAGTCAAACTCCTAAAAATGTAACGTCCTCCCGTCTTCACTCCGAACCGGCTAAGTGTGAAACCAGAGCGGCAAAACGTTTGTAGGTAAACATGACAAACTCGGAGAACAGCGTGAAAACCGATAGCGCATCCAAATCAAATGAAGAAACGGACTTTTTTAAATCTTCAACTTTGTAATGAGACGTTCCTGGTGTTTCTGTCTGTGCCAGTAGTGAAACTATAAAAAATGAAACCTCCCGTTTTAACTCCGAACCGGCTAAGAGCGGAACTGTAGAGTTCAAGCTAACTCGGTAATTAAAAGTGAACACGACAACCTCGATCAGAGAAGAACGTGAAAGGCGGCGATAGCGGATTAAAACCAAATAATCTTTATCATTAAAATAAGACGTTTCTCGTGTTTTTGTCTGCCATAGAAGCCAAACTCATCACTCCGAACTGGCTAAGAGCCACACTTGTTTGAGTTCAAACTAACACGGTAACTTCTTGGCCAAGCGTCCAGAACGATTTTCTAGTGGGTACTTCATATAACGGGTTACCCTGGTTCCAGAGGCCACAGAGACCGACATAACCGAGTGGACCTGGGGTCGATAGCCAGATGTGGCTCGTCGCTTCGCGACTCGCAACTTTCGAGCCTCTGGTAACCAGGCTAATAACGGGTATGTGCTTCTCAAGGTTTGTGGCACAGAAGTTTCATCTATCGAAATAACAAGATTATGATAATTACTAATTGAGGTTAGGGATATTGACATCTCCTTAACGAGCGTAGGGATTTCATTAGTCCCACACCGGAGAGTGAACGACAGTGTTTGACATGTGCTTAATGTGATGTGGGAGTATGGTATTCCCACACCGATTAGTTAGTAGCCAATCATAGTCGTGTTATTGAATAATAATTAGTATTACTCATAATTATGCAGACCTCAGTTAAACATCACAGCCGTAAGTACATGTCGCCGAAAACAATAGCATTCTGGGAGATGATGGAAGTGAGATTCATACTTAGGGTGCCCAGAGGTTCTCCCTGCCTTCTCGTCACTTCGCTAATCGCTAGCAGTACTATGGATTAGAATAGGGCAGTAGAACCTGGCATCCATGGTAGTTTGAGAAGCATTTGCTACTCAATAAATCCTGGTGCTATCATTAAAAATTACCTACATGTATTAAAGGTTTTGTGGTGTCTGATATTTGGTCCTGAGGAAACCTTCTTGGAACTTGGGATTTGGAAGTGAAAGGGTTAGAATTGATAGGATAGGGTTTCTAATGAAATGTGCTCTAATATTGGAGAAATATGCCACTGTCAGAGAGCGTGAAGACATCATTAAGTCTGAGGATGGCTGAAAAGTACTTGGTTTGCTTCTAGTAGGCTTTGTGAGGGGATTTCACAGGGTTTTTCCGTTGTGTTTGTGCTTTGAGACACAGGTACAAATTCTTCAATGAAATCCTTGGAATCCTGCAGTTGGCAGTCTTTTACCCCTGCTCAGCCTATTAGGATGTGTTTCTGTCACTTTAAAGCAACGGCTTGAGTCCAAATCACCGCTCTTGGTTGTAGGGGTAAAAGACTTATAAAAAAAAACCTACCGGAGTCCCAGAGGGGGGAACCCATTGTGATTTTTTTGGCCATTACCCAGCATGCAATTGGAGGTGGGAGCAGGAAAATGTGGTCGAGTGAAATGCAGTGCAAACATCGGCGTGGTTCACCGTCGCTTTGTGTGTTTTGTGAAAACAAACCTGCTGGTTGGAAAGATTAACCAAGGTACTGTAACGACTGAGTGGTTATTTTGTGTTTGCTCTTGATTTCAAGTGCGAATGGGAAGGTTTTTTTGAGCCGATTTTTAGCTCCTTAAAATTCATGAAAATCGAAGAAACAAAACAATCGCCAAAACAAATGAGCTTTTCTCCATAGTGAAAGAGTCGAGTGATCCCTGTTATAGCTCGGACTTTGAAGCCATACATCCCTTCGCATAATATCGCAACATCGTCTTTTCAGCATGTCTATATGTGATGCAATAATTTTTCTAGTAACGGACTTATACGTCTCCTATTTACAGGCTCGGACGGTAAAGAGTTAAAGAGCTATGGAGAAAGGGATTTTTCTGTTATTGCGCCAAAACTGTGGAATTTGTTGCCACTTACTATTAAGTTATGCCCCTCGGTGGGAGTCTTCAAAGCTAAGTTAAAAGCATATTTATTTAAGGAAAGTTTTTATTAGTTTAGTTATTGCTTAGATCGTAAGATTTTAAAGTTCTTGTAAACTAACTTGCCTGTTTTCCAGCTATGTAAAGCGCCTTTGGACGTTTAGGATTAAGGCGCTATATAAATGTAGAATTATTATTATTATTATTATTTTTAACTGATATTTTGAATGGAGGGGGTATTCTGTACATATACATGTACATGTATATTAGAGTCATTAAAATTGTTAAAAGTGACACAAAATTGTATAAACTCAACACACTAGTACAGGACTGTTAGTAAGTTTTTAGTTGTTGAACAACAGCCGGAATTTTCTGCAATAAGCTACAACTCTGACTTTAATATTAACATAAGTAGCTCGCGATCATCACTATACATGTACATAATATTCGCCTGTAGCCAGCAAAAATATAGCTTTTTACAGTTTGACTTTGGACGCAATTCTCACAACTATTGTACCACCACAGACAAGCTTCTCTGGGCTTTCAAATTCGAGTTCCATTCCTAAAGCATACAATTGGTGTAATTGGTATTTATAGTTATTAATCAAGCTACATTTGTACTAAATACAAGATATTGTAAGAAATTGAAAAAAAGAAAGTACTTTGTTTCCCGCAACAGTTTGCGGCTGCTTTCGTAGGCTAACCCTGCTCTTGCAATTTCTGTCTTTCACTTTTATCGATTGGCATGTTCTATTCTTAGCATGTTACTTCATCCAATAAGAAACGAGCTTTCAGATCGTCAATGTCAAGCTGTCACAATTGACCCAATCAGCGACAAGTCAGGTACATTAAAATGGTGTTTTCACTGTCGTCAGTTTTCTTTTAGATTTTTACGCGAGTTCTTACAGATAGCTTAATTTCGTTCGTCTACATTGAAGTTTATATTATAAAACAAATAAAATATGGTTCTCCTTGTTATATAAAAAAAATGCACATTCGAGGTCTTAAAAAGCTGTTAAATGCACTCGCGTTCGGCTCGTGAATCCGCAGTTTTTCGAGACCTCGAGCGTGGATTATTTTGTTATATAACAAGGAGAACCATCTTTTATTTGTTAAATAAATAAGCTATGAAAATGGCCAAGTTAGATGGAAGTATAGGGAATGCAAAATGACGCCTGTCTAAACAAGCAGAGCATGATCAAAGTGTTCTACAACTTCCATGCGCGCCTATATGTGGGGAGGGAAGATGGCTGTAAGCTCGAACTAATTAAATGGGTCGACACCACATCTGCCAATTGTGTGGCTGAAGAGACTGTGGGATAGCTGTTGGAGATACCGGTACATGTGCTGGTGCGAGGCACCTGAAGCAGACGGAACAAATAGTCCGCCTGGTCATTTTTTATGCCAAGAACATGTCGTGCACGAAATAAGGTGTTTTTTAAACACCAATCTACGCACACATGACATGTGCAGCTTATCTCGACAAGAGTTCTTATTGATTACATACATACATACATAAACGTTATTTACTCTCGAATTTTAGAGCAGCTTTGACAAGCTAATGGCTTCGAGAAAAGAAAAGAAAATTGTATTCTTTTGAAAATACATATAAATTTATGTTTTAAGATATCTACGCTATATGCAATACTATATACACTATATACATTATACTTATTTGGAAATCACATAATTTGAGATTCGTTGTTAAGTGTGCTGCAGGTTCCAAAGTCATGAGGCAGGGAGTTCCGAGATTTACAACCAATTATCTAAATGAATGCAGTCCATAAGTGGTAGTTTGCGGTTTAGGGCGGAACAATGGTAAATATTGATAAGGTATACGGAGGATAATGAATAATTAATAAGTAATGGTGTGCAATAAATAATTAATGAGTAATAACAGTGCGTAACGAATAGTTAATTAGTAATAGGGAGTATGATCAGTATTAATAAGTTAATGGGGAGTAGGTACTTGATGAGCTGGCATCTATGATTCCGACAAGTCTGAACAAGCCCATTGTGTATTAAAAATACCCCTCTGACGTGACAAAGGAGAGTTTGAACGACTTCACAATACCCCTCTGGGTCAGGTTGTTAAAAGGTTAGATAACGCTAGCCACAGGATAATTCTTTATACGTGGATAACGTAAGCTAGTTTGGTTAATACTAATCTTCGACTCTTCGACTATCGTACCCGGTAGCCATTTGGAACATCCTGAGTAGTTGCGTACCTGAACAGTGTCGCCTACTTCTAGCTTTCTTGCTCGGCTGTGCTCATCATGTTGTCGCTTTTGTCTTTCTTGGGCCATACTGACTTTCCCTTAAGTGTCTGGACGAAGCAGGTCCAGACGAGATCTCAGGTTGCGCCCCCACCGTAACTGGGCTGGCGATACACCAGTTGTAGACTGCGGAGTGATTCGGTAATTAAACAAGAAACGCGATACCTTCGTCTCGATACTCCCAATGTCCTGTTTCTTCATTCCTTGTTTGAACGTCTGAACTGCTCTGGCCACCAAGCCATTTGTTGACGGGTGGTAAGGTGCTGATGTCACGTGGCGAATGCCGTTCTTCTGTACAAACGTACTGAATCCACTGCTCGTGAGGGAAGAACCGTTGTCAGATACGATCATCTCGGGTAGCGTGTGAGTTGCAAACGTTGTTCTGAGTTTCTCAACAGGCACTTCGGTTGAAGTGCTACTCACATAGTGAACATCGAACCATTTGGAATGTGCATCAATAACTAGCAAGAACATCTTACCCATGAACGGTCCGGCGTGGTCAATATGGCCATGGACGGCTTGGAGTTTATGGTCATCGGTTCACGACAGAGGCTCAAAACAAAAGCTAACTGTGACATCAGTGTACATATTGAGGGAAATAAAGTCCATTCCAGAAAATCCCTAGGACTAGATATCGATGAGACGCTGTCCTGGACCAAGCACATTGATATGATCTCCAAAACGATATCCTCTGGTATTGGCGCTCTAAAGCGTGTCAGACCTTTTATTACGGAGGATAATGCAATCAAAATATACAAAGCGTTGATTGAACCTCACTTTGAATATTGCAGTGCTGTATGGGCCGGGCTTAGTCTAAAACTAACTGATAAGTTGCAAAAATTGCAAAATCGTGCGGCTAGGGCAGTAACAATATCTAGCCATGACACCAGCTCAGACCCATTACTCGATATGCTTGGTTGGGATAAAATTGCAGTTGCACGAACAAAGCAGAAAGCACATGTCATGTACAAAACCTTAAACAATCGCACTCCAGCATATTTGCAAGAGATGTTTTCCTTTCAACACTCAAGTTACGACATGAGAGATTCTAACAACAAATTACTTATACCAAAGCCGAAAACTGACTACCTGAAACGCAGCTTTAGCTATTCTGGAGCTACTTTATGGAACAGGCTTCCCAATAAACTGAGAACACTAACGTCCCTCTCATGTTTCAAGAGGGGCGTTGACGACCTATTCTCATCATCGAACTGCCACATGGCAAACACGTAAACCAGTTTTTATTGAGTTATGTACTGTTTTTAGATTGTGTATATTGAGTTATATACTGTTTCTAAATTGTATATAGCTTTGTACTGATGTCTTTTAAACGTGTATAAATAAAGTATGTCTGTCTGTCATATTCCCAGGCATGTAGTAATGCTTGAGTTGGCACTTTCTCGTGTGGTTGACCAGTACCTCACAACTCTTCACTTTATCCTCTAAAACGGCGTCCATCTTCGGCCACCACACGTAGCTTCGCGCTAGGCTCTTCAGCCTTGAAATGCCCGGATGTGTTTCGTGTAGAGCGTTCACTACTTCCTTTCTTCCCTGGGGTGGCGCTACCACCCTTGATACAAACAACAGGCACCCCGCATGTACACTCAACTATCTTTTCGTTTGGAATACGGTTTCAATGCCTCGTCTTCTACATATACTGGCCATCCCTGCAGTACGAACTGTATGTAGAACCTGTGACAGTACTGGGTCACGGGCTGTCCACTGCTTAACTTTCAGCGCGTTGATGGGGTTGCATTCCGGGTGTCCATGAGATGGATGACTTCGCCCGGTATTGGTGTCATTTTAGGCTCTTACGGAAGTACAGTGGCAATCGGCTTAGAGCGCCCGCATAGCATTTCTCTCTTCCCGGTCGGTACTCTAACTCGTACTCATATGCTGCGAGTGTTAAGGCCCACCTCTGAATTCTTCCGGACACCATTGGTGGAATGGCTCGGTTTGGGCTTAACAAACCTAGCAGAGGTTTATGGTCAGTATACACCTTGAAATGCCGACCATACATCAATTTATGAAACTTCTTCACCGCGAACACCATCGCCAAGGCTTCTTTATCCAACTGCGAGTACCCCTTCTCTACAGCACCAACTTCTTCTCGGGATCATAGTGCACCAGCACGGACGATGACTGCAGATGATCTTTGGAAACTTGATGATATGCCTTCTCCTGACGCTTACCCCATTTCCACGGCGTTTCCTTACGAAGGAGCTCGTGCAATGGTTCTAAATTGGATGAAAGGTTGGGTAGGAACTACCCATAGAAGTTGATCATTCCCAGAAACGACTTCAGCTCAGAGATGTTAGTGGGCGTAGGGCTTCTTTGATGGCTTTTGCTTTAGCTTTCACCGGATGGAAACCTTCTGCATCTACGCGGTGCCCAAGACTTTCAAGAGACGCCTTCATGTACTAGCATTTCTTTGTCTTGAGTCGTAAACCTGCCTCTGAGAGACGTTTCAGGACTTGTTCGATGTGGTCTAAGTGCTCTTCGTCAGTGTGTCCAGTGATGAGAATGTTATCGAGGAAGACTGCTACGTAGGGGATTCCTTGTAGTAATCCCTCCATAGTTCTCTGGAAGATGCATGGAGCTGACGAAACACCGTAAGGAAGCCGGTTATACCTGTATAACCCTTTGTGGGTATTGATTGTCACAAACGCTTTGGAATCTTCATCCAAAAGTATTTGTTCATATGCATGGCTTAGATCTAGTTCGGTGAATGTCTTGCCCACTGCTAACTTAATGTACAGGTCGTCTATCTTTGGGATAGGGTATGCATCTAGCTTAGATACCTTGTTAACTGTGAGCTTGTAGTCTCTACAAACCCCCACAGTACCATCTGGTTCCATCACAGGCACAATGGGTGTGGCCCACTGGGAATACTGGACTGGTTCGATTGTCCCCTCTTTCTCCAGTCGTTCAAGTTCGTGCTCGATTTTCTCTCTAAGCGCATAGGGAACTGACCTTGCTCTGTTAAATATGGGCGTGGCAGTTGGATCTACTTGAATCTTAGCCGTTGTACCTTTGAGGGTACCCAGGTCTCCCCCAAATAATTGAGAGTGATTATTTAGAATATTATCCAGCTGTCTATTTGCTTGTGATAGCTGTTTGATGACTGGCAAATTTAATTTTGGCTTCTATAACCAATTCCTACCAAGTAAGGCTTGCCCTTCCCCCTCTACCACAAACAAATGCAACTTCATTCCCTTGTCTTCATAGGACACAGTTACTTCTTGCCACTTCGGTTTTACCTCTTCACCGGTATAGGTACGTAAGACTATCTCCCTCCCATAGGTTTTTGTAAGTACTTTCACTAATCACGGATAAGGATGCCCCAGTATCTAGTTCCATGGTTAAAGTCCCACCATTAATCTTCAAGTTTACTTTGTATGGGGATGAGTGGTTGCTACTTATTTGGAAAAAGGAATATGCATTGGTAGTTTGTCCTTCATCTGAGTCTACTCAGTCTCTTTGGGGTGTGACTCACTCCTTTCTATATGATGGGTTCCCTGTGGTTTGTGTGAGCTTTCACCACGTTTTTGTTCACTTTTTTTCTTACGGCATGCACGGGAGATATGGCCAGAAATTCCACAAGAATGACATTTAGCATCTTTAAAGCGGCACTCATTCGCATTGTGCTTCCCTTAACAGCGACAGCATTA
Organism: Actinernus sp. WN-2022; assembly: GCA_030867875.1. NCBI lineage: Eukaryota > Metazoa > Cnidaria > Anthozoa > Actiniaria > Actinernidae > Actinernus > Actinernus sp. WN-2022. The sequence goes on from JAOWCC010001368.1 coordinate 42,147,637, forward strand.
TATTTCTTGAATACGTTTCTTTGGGGCAGTACTCTTGCTGGCTAGCTTGTTCACCGTGGGATTTGCAGCAGTGTTCTGATTCTTATGCAAATCCAAAACAGGGCAATCTCTACCGCTTTTTTCAAGGTTAGTTTTGGCTAAGCCAGACATCTGCACTGGGTTTTCTTATCGCTTATGCCACAAACTAGATGGTCGCATATCATTTCGTCTAGACTGGCGCCAAATTCACAGTGTTATGAGATTGATTATAACTCGGCAGGAAACACTGGGATCGACTCACCTCCCTGCTGAGTGCAATTATAGAATTTGTAGCGCTGAACTGTTACCGACGGTTTAGGCGTAAAGTGGGCTTGCACGAGTTTTGTCAGGTAGGTAAAACTCTTACCTTTTGGAAGCTCTGGTGCTACCAAACTTCGGATAAGCTTGTAGGTTTTCGCTCCCACGCTGGCGAGGAAAATATATTTCTGTTTACCTTTGTCTCGTAACTCGTTGGCCTGAAAATAATGTTCCAGTCGCTCTACACAGTGATTCAATTCTTCCGAGTCTTGGTACTCGTGAATCTTTCCAAACGTCGCCATTGTGTTGCCGTTTCGGTGAATATTCTACAGTTTACCTCGTCGCCAATGTGATAGCTCCGGTCATGTTTTATTCTGAACTTCGACGACAGCAAAACGTAACAATGTCACATGACTAGGTTCGGACCCAGTCCTACGCGAGCTAATACTACTACAGCCCAGGATACTACAAAATGGCACCCAAAAAAATAGCAAAACCATAAACAAATTACACAGAGCGTTTACATTTCACTAAGAATCCTCTCGCAGCCAAATATCTCGCTATATAAAGAATTATATTAGTATTATGGAGATTCATATATCCACGATAATGGTATTTGAAATGTCAAGCCAGAGAAAATCAGTATGTATGCCGTGACATGGAGGACAGTTATATAATTACTGAATTTAACAGGTGTTTGGACTTCACTTGGTACCCACAGCAATACTTCACTGAACCATTACTCAGACATGTGGCCGGTTGGATTAAAATGGCCACCCTTGTGGATTTTTAATAAACATGACACATGATATTGTTGTACATGTCATTTATATGTTCAATATTAATTATAATAATTCCTTGAAAAAGGTGGGGTCAAATTACCACCCACTACTGAAAAAAACACCTAGTAGTCAGGAAGGCGATAAGAGGTGGAGGCAAGAACGCATTTAAATAGCACCTCAGTGGTATGGCTCACGACTATTCTGTTGACTTCACTCGCTAAGCGTTTGCAGTGAAAAGGGGCGATATCGAAATATCAATCCCTTCATATATTTTTCAATGTACTACCATAATCCTGTGCACCCTATCCTCGAATAACTTATCACCCATCTCTGGCTACTTCGTGATACCAGGAGAGACATGAGCTCCTGATGATACTAATCACTTTCATGTCCCAGCATAAATGTCATTATTGCGTTCCTCGCAATGGCTTGTTTTAACATTTCAAATAACACGACTAGTCTGTTGACTTCACTCGCTAAGCGTTTGCAGAGAAAAGGGGCGATATCGAAATATCAATCCCTTCATATATTTTTCAATGTACTACCATAATCCTGTGCACCCTATCCTCGATTAACTTATCACCCATCTCTGGCTACTTCGTGATACCTGGAGAGACATGAGCTCCTGATGATACTAATCACTTTCATGTCCCAGCATAAATGTCATTATTGCGTTCCTCGCAATGGCTTGTTTTAACATTTCAAATAACAATGAATTATGTTATTGAGTGCATTTTTTTAGGATTCTGAACCATTGTTGAGGTAGCCAGTAGTATTCCAGGTTGCGAACGGTGGAGGTGTTTGTTAACCAGCTTCACGCATCTGTTTCCGGATTCATCATTGTAGAGTAAACGATAACATTCGGATCATTACCTTCGTAGTGTGAACGCATTACGAATCGAGAACCCTGTACATGTGATGAATCCGCAAATATTTGCTCTAGTGTAAACGCAGTCTTGCACGCGCATGGTAAGTGGTACAAACCGACGAGTGAGACATTTGTCAACATCAGAAAATGCTTATTCCAGAACAAATCAGGAATAAGGGACAGTAAATATATTATTGGTACTGGCTATGTGTCATAGCCATACTCGCTAATCCGGAGATATAGCCATTATCAAGATACGATAGTATTATCTATCACACAAAGACAAATACTTTCACACAATAGATAAACAGTCTAATCTAACACACAGAGACAAAGACAAACGCTCGAATAAGCAAACAAACAAACTACTATTATTACTCGGGCCAGGCCTTCGGCTGGCTCGAGTCAGAAATCGCAAGTTTTTATTTTTTATTTTTTGTGTCGAGATTTTGCGCCGTCAAACAATCAGATTGCGCCTACTTTGGAAGTTCTTTTCACCACCGTACCATTCATATTGCACTGTGCTTGTCACGTGAACAGTGGACAACTTTCCAGGTTTTTCAAGATGGCGGCGAGTGGGAGTTTTGACTTAGCAAAACCTTTAATATCAGCTGTTTTTTTGTGTAAACCAAAGGTTCCTTCAAGTGCAATACCAAGATTGTTGTCTTTTCTAAAGCTGAGAGGTGTTTTACGGGCTTTGGACGGAAATTTATCACATATTATGCGACATGCTTTAAGATACACTCGTGAGACGTGACAGCGGAGTCTGCTCTGCGATTAACACTGACTATATATAAAGACAACAGCTTGTAAATGTAAGTAGCCGCTAATCTGAACATGATAACCTTTATACCAATTGACTGTCGTGGTGTTGTTATTTATTGTTATTAACCTCTCGAAAGTGTAATAGAAATGACCCGATTTCTCAGTTCTCTGACTGACAGGGGACTTTTAAAAGAATTACAGTCGTTTCGCCCCCCATGCATAATGTATTTAAATGTTTATAAATTCGCGAACGAAAATCCAGCATGCAGTGAGTGAGTATAAACTGAGTAAGTAATCCGAAATGAACGATAACGAACGATAAATGACTCTGATGTGGAAATCGCATATTTATCTGTGGCGTGTTATTGTTGTTCTATTTCCCGGGTCTATTTACATCTGGCCTGTACCACTTTGTATTTGATTATTATCTCTTGGTTTAGGCATTCTACAGTGTATTTAATGTGTTTTTTTAGAACTGACATAATGATATTGTGTATAGCGTAGTGTATTTATCATTATTGCAAGTTTATAACATATAACATAACTAAATTTGGTCCAGAACTGAGAGTATACTTACATGCAAGTGGCACTCTTTCTTTCCCTTCCCCTTTCTTGGTACCATTATATATCCATGCAAGCTAGATCTTGTTTCAGTGTTTTTCATCTGAGCTGGTCCTGGCTTAAGATAACCCTAAGGTTACCTTAATGACCTACCTTCTCATCATTGTATTTCTTATTATGCCTTATTACTCGTGAACATTTCCATCATCTTATGAGAACATAAATGTAATTGTTGTTGTTGTTCCTCAGTTCTTGGCGTCAGCATCGTCACTTTCACTCGGTCATGATCAGGAGTACGAGTACTTTTATGAATTATTTGGGAATGAAAATTAATCTTGCTGCGACCCCAATGATATAAAAAGAGTGGACATTGCATGTTTATTTGTGGCCTGCCATTATAAGTTTCAGTCTACTTCCAGATGTAGAAAATGAGCACTAGCACAGTGGCAGCTCACTAATACTAGAAAATGGTGGTCTGTAGTTTACGACCTCAATCGAAAATATTGTATTGAGAATTTAGCCTAAATGTCAGCCGTCTCCACTGGTTTGTTAACAATTGAGAATTACAAATATATGACTTTATTTCACATGTAGAATGACATTACCTAACTATTCACAATGAATAGCAACATTATGTGGAATTTGTTGTTCTAAATTGCTTGATTTCTCATAGTTGTACTGCACCTGATATAATTACAATGCATCAAATTTGAGTGACTCAATATCGTGCAGACTACTCAAATGACCATTGCACTTCAATCAACAACACCTATACCAAGTTTTTTTTGTAATTCTAACGACCCTCAAGAACAATAATATTGAAAAGAAAGTAATATTAAACTACAGAATTGAGGGAAATTGTGGCTGAAATGTACATGCACAGCATGTATGTATGTGTGTGTTGTGTGTGTATTATGGCTCTATCATTTCCAACCCCAACCCCCCTCCCCACCAGGCATACCCTAACCTAACCCCACCCCCCCCCCCCCCCAGAATACGTGGGGCACTTGCACATTGACATTTGGCAGACAAAAGCATCAGTAGAGAACCAATTATCTGGCTACTCTAGCACACACCATGTTGACACAAAATTATGCTAGCACTCCATGCAGTACATGCTATAGATGGCCCGAGTTAAGGCCACTCACGGCCTCTTGTTAAATAATAAACTTCGAACGCAACAAAAACAAAATTAATAAAACATTAATAAACTATTAATAAAAACAAATGAATAGAAGTAAAAATAAATTAATAACGAAATAAAAAAACCAGAACTACAGCGAATATTGCTGTATTTACGGTTTAAATTATTATTAAACAATGCTTAATTTCTTCAGTTGGCTTCAAAATAACGAATGATAACATGATAAACAAGCCAATATATATCAGTTTTAATAGTCACATATTATTTTTGTCTCCTTTTAGTTTTAGGACCTGAATGTCAAGAATACAAAATACTTAACTCTGCTGATCGTCGTGCAGACCTGAGAAGTCGATATGTTTCTTGTGACAACAGTCTTGACTTGAACACGTGGTACAGAATCACAGGTGATGCAGGCAATCAGATGTCGACTGCCTGCATCACACCTGGTCTACTGTATTGCGGTTCATTGCTACAAGGTTGGATAAATGGATCACATCCAGGTGTAGAAGACGGAATTGTGAACAGGAATATGTGTCTATCAGATTATTATGAAACTTCCACGTGCTGCCCTGGCGGTCCTATAAGAACAAGTATAAGGAAGTGCGGCGACTTTTTCGTGTACAAGTTTCATAGCAGTTTAGGGGTGTTTTGTGGGAGATACTGTGGTATTGATAAACAAGGTAAGCAGTAGTCTGACCTTTTACGTTTCATTGCTATTTATCTGCAACGAACATCCCACGAATTATAATATGTTATGCCGGGATAGTAAATACCCTCTTGGCTGTTACCCTGTCAGTTACACTCTAACTCTATAACGGTTAATTTAGCTCTTAAAGTGCCTCTAACACCATTTAGTTTTATTTATTGTTAAAGTGTAGTTGAAAGTTGAGGACGAAAGAAAAACAAAAAACGTAAATCGGAATAATTCCTGATTTTTAAATTGTGATTAAAGTCCCGCGTATTTTGTTTGTAAGATCTATTGTTATGGTTCTTGATCTAACGTCACTCACAATGCATGGTGTACTAGTCTAATGCTTCTAATTAGTGTACTGTGGCTCGGTCGGGAAAAGCGCCTGGTCGGTTTTCGCAAACTTCAATAGGTTGTAGACAATCAACGATTCAAGCAAACACAACTTTTTTCGCAGAATCACTCTAAACATTAAAAAAAAAAATTTGATGTTAGGGCACTTTAAGATTTCATTGGAGAGTAATTATGTTATGTGGTTAACGTTTAGCTCTTTCTTAATTAATCTGATATTATTCCTGCGATTACTGTTAATAGCAGTTTATAGAATGGACGAATGGAAAGACTGGAAAAATATCAATGAATCAGGAACATGGAGGATGATAAGAGACGACAAACCACAGAAGTTGCCTCAGAACTACGAGATGATGTCAATGACAACAACATTAAAAATACATCTGTAGAAGGTTGGGTTTTAATTTTTAATGTTACTTTTTAATATAAAGTATAAAGAACATTTGCATTGCCTGTCCCTAATCAAAAAGGTCCAAATTCTGCATAAGTTAAAGTGCCTGTAACCCCAAAAAATATTTTTTTTTAATTGAAACTTTAAACCATTATTTAGAACTTAAGGCAAAAATAGGAGGCTAAAACTTAACAGTATTTTTTTTACGGCGTTTCAAAGTTGAGAACCAGAACATGTGGCCGTCAGTTTTCAATTCCCTTTGGGAGCCTGGAGACCAGTGGCCTGTGACGTGTATGTAGTCAGGCGTTCGTTCAATCCCATACAAACGTCTCTTATTTCTGCGACACTTGCAAGCTCACCACATGATAAATATCCAATGAAATATCACCAAACTTGGTAAATTTACTAATTTCGTTGTGCTCTTTCTTGTGATGGAGTTTATTTCCTACTGATTAGACTATAATAGGACGTTTTTCCTTTTTGAATTCTTTTTCTTATTCAGATTTTCCAACTCCTTTGAGAATACCAAGACAATAGTCTAAATTAAAGGAACAAAAGAAACCGTGCAAAGGATTCTGGAAGTTGTAGTAAAATGCGCCCGATTGACGTCATAATTCCAGGCCCTCACCAAGACTCGCGCTGACTTCCAACTGGAAACAGGAAGCCCAAAACGGATGTTTTCGCTAACTTCGACGCCAGTAAAATCGTCGAAGTTTAGTTTTTTCACTTTTATTTTTTCGAATTCTTTGTTAGGGCGCTATACAGAATAGACGTAAAAAATATTTTTTGGGGGTTATTGGCACTTTAAGTTAACCCTTTGACTCCTAAACCGGTCAAAACCGGTCAACATGAAGCATGTAGCTACAGGCAGCCTAAGCTAATGACTTTTACAAGGAATGTATGGGAATTTTTAGAAAAAATCTAAAACTGTACTAAAATGATCAATAAAGTCATAAAATATTACCTGTGTGTTGTGAAGTTGTTCCTCTTCATCACTGATGTGTTTATTTCTGGTTTGAGGCAGTTCTGGGCTTTTTTTCCCCTCCCCTATAACAACATTGAGAAGGCAGAAACACGAGACGCCATTACTCCACGTGGCGACTCTTCGAGTCCTCGTAATTCTTCGAACATCCAAACGTTCAGCATTTTACTTCCAGAAACCCTTTCTTACATTCCTCTAGCACTCATTTCATCGATCCATCGCTCATTTCGTCGTTTTCTAAGCACTCAAATTCGACGGTTTCTGCAGCCAACCTAGCATGTAACGATCCGGATAACCGTCAGCTTGACCTTTTCTCATGGGCTGCCTGTGCTAGTTGAACCACAGGCAGCCTGTGGTTGAACGTGGCTTTTCTTCGGAAGCAGTGACGAACGAGTGCCGATGAAATCCAACACATCCGTGTTTTTTCGAGGGGGTTTGGAGAACGAAGTCATTGAGCTCAATCGACCAATCGCTGAACGGTGAAATCTGCAGGGCAGACCCACGAACTTTTCAGCAAACAATAGGTGAAGTAAATGTCAAATAGAAATGTAGTCGATCTGTTGATTTAGTTTTCTTCAAAAGCTGTTTAGTTCAAATGTAAAATAACCAAAAACGGAACTGACCAAGCTAAGTCAGTTTTACAATAATTTGTTATAGACGAATCTGTTGAACTGACTGCAATATGAGTGAAAAAATACGTCCGTGTAGCGGCTAGAATATGGTGTGACAAATATGACTCGTATTAACGCTTATCTTTCCTGGAGCCTAACAGATGAGCAAAGAGCAGTTAGAACTGCCGAAGTGGGAGATATTAGGGACTTTAAGCAACCAGGACGGCGACGGCGACGGCGTCTACTATGTCACGTGTTCACCTTGACTTGTTTTTCAAAACCAGATTTTCGAAAAATATGACCGAGTATAGAGTTCCGTTCACGCCGAACGAAAAACGGATTGATTTACTTTCTTACACGTTCGCATTCTCTTTAAAACCTACAATTTGGAGTTTTCACGTTGTGTTTTTGCAGAGAACGGTGTAAATGTAGGCGACTGCGTGTATTTTCACGTGCAGCTATTGTATTTTTTAATTAAGGCTATTGTTTTATCAGTGCCGTCGTCGAAAACGTTGCCGTCGTGTTTTGCTAAAAGTCCCTATTAATATCCTGTTGAGTAAACGAAACGGTGACGCGTCTGACAAGCCTTAGGCGAAATGTTGTAGTGGTGTATTGTAGTGGCATTTCCGCTGCTGTATTTGACGTTTCAAAGAAAAGTAAAACCGTCCTTCCCATTACGCTCCTCTAATGGCTGATATGCCTTCTGTTCCGCATATATCACCGTTAAGCGATTGATCGATTGAGCACAATGACTTCGTTCGCCGAATCTCCTCGAAACAACACGGAGGTGTTGGATTCCTTCGGCACTCGTTCGTCACTGCTTCCGAAAAAAAAAGCCACGTTCAACCACAGGCTGCCTGTGGTTCAACTAGCACAGGCAGCCCATGAAAAAAGGTCAAGCTGATGGTACCCCGGATCGTTACATGCTAGGTTGGCTGCAGAAATCGTCTAATTGGAGTACTTAGAAAGCGAGGAAATGAGCGATGGATCGATTAAATAAGTGCTAGAGGAATCTAGGAAAGGGTTTCAGGAGGTAAAATGCTTAAAGTTTGGATTTTCGAAGAATTACGAGGCCTGGAAGAGGCGCCACGTGGACTAATGGCGTCTCATGCTTCCTGCTTTCTCAATATTTATATAGGGGAGGGGAAAAAGCCCAGAAGTGCTTCAAACCAGAAATAAACATATCGGTGATGAAGAGGAACAACCACACAACATACAGGTAAGATTTTATGACTTTATTGATCATTTTGGTACAGTTTTAGATTTTTTCTAAAAATTCCCATACATTCCTTGTAAACATCATTAGCTTGGGCTGCCTGTGATATAACAAGAAACAAATATTGCATCAAATCTAGACATGCTAGAAGTACGATGTTGCGATGTTATTTCAAGGGATGAATGAATTAAAAGCCAAAACTATAAACAGCGATCGGTTGACTCCCCTCTTTGGAGAGAAACTCTTGTTTTGGAGATCTTGTTTTGTATCTTTGATTTTCACCAATTTCAATGCTCTGATAATCGGCTCAATTTTTAAATCCCTTCCCGTTCGCACTTGAAATCGAAAGCAAACACCAAATGAGCACTCAGTTGTTATAGAACCTTCTTTAATCTCTCTAATCACTAGGTGTTTTGGTACAAAACACACCAAGTGAATGTGAACCACGCTATTCTTACCCTGCATTCCTCTCCACTACGTCTTCATGCACCCATATCCAACTGCATGCTGGGTAATGGACAAAAAAGCGACAGGGGAACTCCTTTAGGGTTTTTTAAAATACGTAAAATTTGCCCCTACAACCAAGCGCGGAGATTTGGACACAAGCCGAGGCCTTAAAAGTAACTAAAACACATTAGCAGGGGGAAAAGATTACCGACTGCAGAATTTCAAAAATTTCATTGAATAATTTTTTATGTTTCTCAAAACACAACATAGAAACCCAGTGAAATCCCCTCACAAAGCCTACTAAAAGCAAGCCAAGTACTTTTCAGTCGACCTCAGTCTTAATGATGGCCTCTGGCTCTTTTACAGCGGCTTATTTGACTAAAAGAGTAGATTTCATTCAAAACCCTACAGGAGAAGCCAAACCTTCTTCCGAATGGCATTGTAGGGAAAGCTTGAGCCCTTGGCTTAAAAGGCCAGCAGTATTTAATTACCCCGGGCTAGGCAAACTTAAACGGAGGGGGGAAGGCTGAGTTAGCACTCAGGATTTCACCAATTGAGCCCAAACACGTCCGATCCAGTAATCAAAGGGTTAGGAAGGTCGACGCGTAAGAACAGACCAATCACTTCTGGCTAGGAAAATAACTGTGGACTGACTTTAACTTTATAAATAAAGTTTAGCAATTTCAGTATTAAAATGTACTTCTTCGTCATTTTTAGTTCCATTTCTATAAACATTGATTTTATCGATGCAAACCAATTTTGCGATCGCGTGTCATGACGATGTAAACCACCAATAGAATATGTTATTTAAACAACGATTTTACGATAAATCAGACTTTTAGATCAATCTACGAACACTTAATTAAGATAGTCGCAGTATTCTCGAAATTCTTTTACACCGACCTATAATATGGGTATAATGATTAATATATCTTGTGAGATCAGTTAAGTTTAAGGACAACCGAACTTATATGTATCTGCTTGTTTGATGTTTGGTTGTTGTTGGTCGTGGTTATTTTTAAGGCGATGATCCTTAAACGTACAGAGCATAGTGAGGCTGAAAGTTCTGTGAAAAACCTTATTCTATGCTCTGTCGCTGCGATCCGGCGCATAGAAAATATTTATGTTGTATATTCTACAGAAACATCAAATGACGCATGTTAGGAGGTGCCGACCAGCTGTGTTTATTGGCGTGGAAACGTTACATATTTAAAATTTTAAACTAATGGCGAATCGCCGGATTTAAATCTCGCACATATTCGACTCCTGAGGTCCAGGGGATCCAAATATTGAGAAAACAATTCCTTGTTTCGAAATATTTGCATCCCTGATGAAACACGAACAATGAGTGTTTAAAATTACTTCTCATGCGAGTGGCTAAACTGAAAATTTACATAGTAAATACTGTCGACTATTCGGATACGATTTTCCGCTTTTGAATCAGACAGGTCGCTTGGCGCTGTTATACTGACATCTAGCGGGATGCGTGGTTCCCGACGGTGTAACAAGTAGAAAGGACATTATCCTGTTACTGTGGATGGGGATACGCGATAAGCGAACATTACGGTCTGTAAATGAACGCATTCTCAACTAAAATCAGTTTTTATCATTTTGTGAAATTCGGCAAAAATTCAATGAAAACGCGATATTAAGAGGAATGCGTCCGCTAATATTGCAGTTTTCGCATTTAACCAAGACGTGTTTCCCCCAAAGCATAACAATAGACGTTGTTGGCGGACCACCAGTTTCTATTTCGACGTTACCACATAAATTACTAGACACTCTATTAACATTATTTTAGCGGACTGGACACTGATATTTTAACAACATAAAAATACAATTTCTAACGGAAAGGCATTTTCATGCAAAAAGTAAGTGTTGTTAAAGTTTAAAATAAGCTGAACACAAAAAAATACATAAAACTTGGATATTAAATACAAAGTTCTGGCGGACAAATCGAACTCCTGATTCCGCTCTGCGTAATCAAGGGTTTCTCAATATATCGCACATATGACGAAATCTGATGCGTAGATTATCTAACAAAATAATGAAATAATCAAACAAACCTTGGATTTCCAACGCCATTTTTACCTCTATAAAACGAAAGCAAAAACTTTTTAAAACTCACTTACTTAGTAAGGATCCTAACAAAGTTAAACTATATAAAGCCTATAATAATAAATTAAGTAAAATTAAAGAAGCAGCCAAAATGAACTATTTTATAGAACAATTTAACTTAAATAGTGAGAACTTAAAAACAAAGGGAAGTTAATTGGAATGATACTAAACAGAAAGAAGAATTACACGCAAACAAAAAATTACGAAACTATTGTATAAGCATAAATGCTACACCGATAAATCTGATATTGCACAACAACTAAATACACATTTCATCAATGTTGGGCGATACCTCGCCGAGAAACTTCCACAAAGTGATACTAATCCTAATAAATAAATTAAATGCGATTTCCAACATAGCTTTATGCTCCGTGGCATTTATGTTCATGAAGTCCATGACGCAATAATGGGAATACTATTAAACAAATCATCAATCGGAATCCTCCCAAAGTTTATTAAGCTCGCGTGTGTTCATATAAATGAAACATTAACGCAATTTTTTAACCAATCCTTGCTTCAGGGCGTTGTCCCGGATATACGAAAAATCTCTAGGATAACACCCGTTGACAAAGGTGGGGAAACTATTGACCCCACCAACTACCGTCCGATATCAACCTTATCAACCCTCTCCGAAATATTCGAAAAACTGATACATAACTTTTAAATTACATTGAAAAACAAGATATTATTTTTCAAGTTCAATTTGGTTTCCGAAAAGGTCGCTCAACTGCTCAAGCTATAATAGACATTACGGACAGCCTTAGAAAAGCAATAGATAGTAACTTGTATACCTGTGGTGTTTTTTTAGACTTTTCCAAAGCCTTCGACACTGTGAATCATGGTATATTGCTTAAAAAGTTAGAAAGTTATGGAATTCGAGGGCTCCCTTTAAATTGGTTTGATAGCTACCTCTCAAATAGAAAACAATATGTTTCATTGGGAGATGTTGAGTCTCCAAAGCAAACAATGATATGTGGAATTCAGCAAGGAAGTACGCTAGGCCCTCGGTTATTTTTAATTTATATAAACGACTTACCAAACTGTTCCGAAAGGTAAAATTTCTAAATGTTTGCTGATGACACAAATGTGTTTGCTTCTGCAAGTAACTTGGAAACTCTGAAGAATTTAATGAACTCTGAACTAACTACGGTCAAGGAATGGTGTGATATTAATCAATTAACTATAAAAATGTCAAAAACAAATGTTGATTGTTAAGTCTGCAAGAAAAAAAGGATACGCCCATTGACATACAAATCAGGAGCAAAGATGAATCGTGCCACTCTTTGGATCGAAAGAAATGTATTAAATATTTAGGAGTAATGAACGATGACTCGATATCCTGGAAGTATCATAATTCGTACATCTGCTCGCGAATATCTCGAAATACTGGAATTATATCAAAATTAAGGCACTATCTTTCTATCCTACAACTTAAACAAATTTACTATAACTTAATCTATCCGTATATATCTTATGCCATCTTAACATGGGGTAGCGCCTACAAATCTCATATTCAAAAAGTTCAAGTTAAACAAAATAATGTAGCCAGATTAAAATTATTTGCAATTCCCCATGGAAAAGATACGGAAAGCGCTCAACCCTTGCTAAATCTATTAGATATTCTTACAGTATATAACGTCTACCGCTTACATGCTTTAAAATTTACGTATCAATGGCACAAAGTATTGTTACCAAGCATGTTTGACAACATGTTTAAATATGCCAGCAGTGTTCATAACTATAATACCAGATACGCAGCCAAACAAAACCTCTATAAAACAGAAGTAAGAACAAATACAGGCAAACAAATGATCTCTTTTATGGCAATTGATCTTTGGAAAGACCTCCCGCCTAACATGAAGGATTTAAGTGTATTCGCCTTTTCAAAACAACTGAAATGTTATATACTGTCAGAGCAACACTCATAATTTCTATATATCATTATTCTCTCTCTAATTCTCTAAAATTATTTTGTTAACTCTTAAACTTCTTTTTTTTCCTCTACCTGTTATAAACACTTAACTAAATATGGCTGGGGGCTAACTACAAACCCAAACCCCAGCGGTTAACTTAGCCCTCAGGCTCACACATTTCTTATTATTTATTATATTACTCTTAGTCTATCTCCGTTCTATGTCTGTATTTTATAATTATTGTATAAAAAAATATGAGCAAAAATAAATTTAAAAAAAGAACTGAACCCCGATTCCGCGGTACTGCGGAAAGAAGGTTTACTCAAAATATTGCACAGATGACCAAATCTGGCGGACAAAAATGATCGCCGATTCCGCACTGCGGAAAACAAGCATTCTCAAATATCACAAAAATGACCAAATCTGGCGGTAGAGTAAACCTCGACTCCGCACTGCATTCTCAACATATCGCACAAGTGACTAAATTTGCTGGAACATCCAACATTCAATCGGTCCCGATATCGTATAAATATTAAACGGGAACAGATATATGATGTATTGCGGGAGGAATAAATACTTAAGCGAGTTACTTATAATCGTTTGTTGTCAACAGCAACGAAGAAACATTATGCGTAGCGTACGAACTTTTCACATATCAGCCTCTGTTTTCATCTGCTGCGACACTTTTCTGTAAAGAGAATATATTGGATACGTTTATACATTTTAAATGTTAGGCATTTATGAGAGAGGATGACGATGAACGGTAGATACGTGTAGTCTGAGCAAATTAAGTCAGATATATCTATTTCTAGCAATACAAATAAAGCACGAACATTATCACAGCCGGTAGCACGACCTTTCAAGTTTGAATCTTTAAGCTAGTATAATTTTTAACTTATGATTCAAAGCGAATGCTTTCGTTAACACATCACTACAATTTTTTCAGAGATAAACTCCGTAAATTGCAGTTTACAAGGAATCCGGTCGTTTCGCCGACGAGTTGATTCGACGACGTCCCGTTCTGCCCGTTCGCCAACGCATCGTTTCCAACGAAGGCGGAAACTTCGGCATTGAGTACACAGAATACATTGTGAAGTCGTCTCATATCTCGATTTCCTCGATTGTCTGTGTTTTTTTCATAACCATAGCATTCGTATTGATCTTACAAAATTCGTCCTCAGAATACGTCGTGACTTTGATTTTGCTTTGCTTTTTTAGATACACACAACTGAATGAAATGCAACTGACAGACGCCGGCAATGTCAGTGAAGTGAGAGTAATCTTGAACTAAATTATACATGCTTGCTTGGATGTAATTTGCAACCTGAATAATATATAAATGATGTGTTTATCACTCTCATAAGAACATCTACCTTCAATATGCGCGTGATCCTGAAGATTTAGATGAACAACAAGGCTTATGTGCGTATATAAAAGCACATGGCGACGTATAACTAAAATTGAAGTGACGCTTATTTATAATAGTCGGTTTTTGGCAGTATTCAAATTTTGCGCGCCTGAAATAACACTAATCCTTGATCGGATTGGTTAAAGCTGAGATTTCACAGGCACCGGGATATTCAATTTCATTGTATGATGTTTTCACATGTAGGTATTATCTAACCGCTAGCGTCATCGGCAAGCTTTGAGTTCAAATTACATTGAAGAAAGAATCCTATATCTCGATCTATCCATCACGAGTGCGATTCGTTCGCTCGTTAACTACGGGTCTGGCTCTATGATGGAAGTTCTTGTTTATGTCCGATAACCTCTCATTCGTTCGCACCAAGCGTTCGTTGGTCTACGACATTTCCTTCTTTAACTCCGCGAAGAGTTCCTCTAGTCTAGTGTCACGCCGGGGTGGATAGGGTTAATACTCACCTCTTCCGTCCCAGTAGTACTGATTCTGTTTGGGGAAGCGGATGACTGTAATGTTCGCAGGGACGGCTTGCTTCATAGTTGCCTCTGGAATACTGGTTCGGGTTCGGTTGCCTGTGGTGTACTGGTGGTTAATAAGCTTCCCTTGTTTGGCTATAGGCGGCAACAGGAGGAGAGGTGTTTGCAGACATATTAACGATTTGGCTAAATGATCTCCACATTTCTCAACCTTGTCGTGCATTGTTTTCATTATGGCTTGGTTGCGCTGTTGTTTGCTTCGTATCGAGTCTTCTGTAAGGCTACTTGTAACCCGCCGATCTTTTCGACTTCCTCGTAGGAGGCGGATTATTTTGAAGCAACATCGTAACGTAACCTAGGGTCCAGTCCCCTCACAAAGTAGCGCAGTTTCGTCTCATCATCCGAACCAATTCGGTGACATGGCTACTGACTTCTTCGATGTATTTATCAATTGGCTGATTGGACTCCTGGCGTATAGTCTCCATGTCCTGCCAGAGTTTCCACTTCTTATCGTAGGAACCATAACGCTTAATGAGAGCTTCTTCTACACTCTTTAAATCTCGAGTGGTGGTTGCTGGAAGGGAATAGAACCAAGTCTCTGCCTGATCCTTCATATAGAAAATCAGTCCTACAAGCGCATCGCTCTCTTCCCTGTGTTTGTGACCTCTAAAAGTGAATCGTTTTCAACAATAAAGTAAGAGTCTCGTCCTCTCGCTCATGGAAGTAATACGCCATCTAACACTTGTTGACGAACAGGTGGCGCAGTCGGGGTGGCAACTGGTGGGATGCTTGTCTTCGATGAGTTTGTAAGTGTTGAATTGTGATAACAGACAATTCTTTCCGCGGTTGGTCTTGTAACTTTTGTACTTGTTGGATTTTTCCCCCAGTTCTTGTGCTATTTCTTTCTTTTAGTTGATGGCTTGTTCTTGAACATTTTCCAGGGCTTGTTGTTGAAACTGGAGCTGGTTTGTTTCTATCTCGCTGAGTTTCTGCAATTGGTCCCGCTCTTGGACTTGTATCTGGTCAATCTGTCGTCATTGAGACGAACACATTCCTTGAACATCTGGTTATTTTTTTGTGGCCTTGAAAGTGTTCAAAAATCTCGGATTTTAGGTTTTGTTGTTGTTGTTCAACCTGCTGACATAAGTCCTAGTTGATTCCGTTTTGTTGTTCTCGTTGGTTGTTAAGTTCATTTGCTATCCCTTTCTGTGTCGTTTCCAGCATGAAAGGCGATTACCCTTACCAACATGCCTGATATGGGCCATATATGGCCCTTGTATGGGTTTTGTATGGGCCCATTCAAGTTCCATATATGGGTATGTGATGGGTTGTGCATGGGATTTGTATGGGCCATATGATTCCCATATATGGGTTACATGCTGTCTAAATGGCATTATTTTCAAACCCATATATGGTCCATATCTGGTCCATACATTGCCCATATAAAAGTATATGGGAAAAGTATGGATTTGTCTAAAATCCAGATGGTTCCCATATATGGCCATATGGTTTTCATATATGGGGAGTATATGGGTAAGATTAATTAATTCTAATATTTAGGGATGGGTAATACATGGGTTGTGAATGGGAATACTATGGGTAGAATATGGGATAAGAATGGGAGTGATATGGTGAATATATGGGAGAAGCCATTGTCCCAGACTTTTTCCATATAACAACCACACTTGCCATACGTTTCCCTTACAGAATCCATAGGTTTCCCATATAAATACCATATTAAATCTGTACCATTTACATAGTATACCCATACAATTTCCATTCTATTCCCATTCCTTGCAAATTTACCCATATCATTACCATATCTTACCCATACCTTTGCCATGATACCCATGCCTTTACCATACACCACCCATGTCATTACCATATATCCCCCATACAATACCCATGTCATTACCATACAATGCCCATGTCATTACCATACAATGCCCATGTCATTACCATACAATGCCCATGTCATTATTACCATACAGTTCCCATGTCATTACCATACACTTCCATACCCACATCATTACCATGCATTATCCATACAATACCCATGTCATTACCATACACTACCCATGTCATTGCCATACAGTACCCATGTCATTGCCATACAGTACCCATGTCATTGCCATACAGTACCCATGTCATTGCCATACAGTACCCATGTCATTGCCATACAGTTCCCGTGTCATTGCCATACAGTTCCCGTGTCATTGCCATACAGTTCCCATGTCATTACCATACACTTCCCATGTCATTACCATACACTTCCCATGCATTACCATACAATACCCATGTCATTACCATACAGTTCCCATACCCACATAATTACCATACATTCTCCATACAATACCCATGTCATTACCATACATTATCCATACAATACCCATGTCATTACCATACACCTACCATACAAAATCCATGTCATGATGCAGTAACATACAAAAATGTACCCATGATATCCATAAATTGTTTTGATTCCCACCCCCAGTATACTCTAGCAGCTGTGCAATGTACATAATCCTTTGCTATACAAGTACATGTAGTTGCCATGTCTTAATTGATATAAATATTAGAACTCTGAACCATAATTCAATTAACAATGTCTTTATTTTCATTGATGCCATGGTATAAACACATACATGTAGATGTCTAACATGTATTACACAGAAGAAAATTATTATATTTTTTTATGAGTGCATCAAACTACTATATTTAAAGTTTGTGACATACATGTACAGTACGTTTTATATTTTCAACAGCAAATATACAAAGTAGTTGTTCTAAACACTGTTACAATCTTGTACCAAGCATTATTTTCGTTGGTATTTAATACACCAGTTGCATGTGCCATTTTCCGTGATTATAAGCATGCAGGCAGTTACTTTAAAATGTGTTTAATTTATGAATTAAGCTGCTTGTACTAGATAATAAGTTATTATGACTTATTAATATTGATTTGAAGATCTAACATGTCTATAATTGTATATAAATCGAATCTACTGTATGTTGGAAAGAACCATATACATGTAGCTTTATTATGCTTAAATTAACAGACTTGATGATCTTGCGTGCTTTCTATGATAAGTGTGATAATGTAGTTGACTCAGGGCTAATTCCCTCACTAACTTCATATACACGTATCTGCAGCCATTTTAGTTCACAAGGAAATTCTCTCCAATTCTGATTGGATATTGATCAAATGATGGGCAGGCACTATTATACAAATAGAGTGTGTCCATCAAGGAACCTTTATACATGAACAATTAAGTAGTGCATCTGTCGAGGAACTATCGGCTATTAGTGTATACCACACCAGTGAATAGTGCTCTTTGCACGCTCTGATTGGCTAATCAAACATATTCAGCTCCGAGCGAAGCAGTGATCACCTTACACAAGTTGTTGTCCAATTGACAGAAAATAATATAACTATTTGGTGCTGACTATTCACTAATGTGTGGTACATGTATATACTTATTACTAAAACAAGTGGCTCACTTTGGTGAATAATTGTTAAATAGTTTCCCATGGAAATTTCATGTTCTGAAACCAACTATAAGTCTGCATGAGGACTCAGTTCAAGGGCTTATAAAATTATGCTAGTTTTAAGAACATCAAATTTCCAAGAGAAACTATCAGCCAATAGTTCGGAGACAGACACACTATTTGTCATTATTGGTCATTACAAAATTCTCTTCCGCCCTCAGGGTGCTACCACCTGTTATAGTTCACCACAACATTTTGGTGCACACTCATTGTCTAAAACCGATCACTAGACGTGATAGCTGTCGTCCATGGATGCAAACTATAAGGCGTTATAGTTCACCAGAACATTTTGGCATGAACTCACAATAAGCTAAAAGTGATCATGTGACGTCATAGTTATCATCCGTGGATGCAAACTATCAGTGCCTGCTGAGAGCGGAAGACGATTTTGTGATGAACAATAACGACAAATAGACTGGGTTTGTCTTGGAACTATCGGCTGATAGTTTCCTTTGGAAATTTGATGTTCTTAAAACTAGCATATAAGCCCTCGAACTTTGTCCTCTGGCTTAGATGTATATCTGTTTTAAGAACATCAAATTTTCACAGGCGGACACACTCTATTTGTATAATAGTGTCCACTGAGAGCGGAAGACAATTTTGTGATAAACAATAACGACAAATAGTGCCTCACAGCTTAATTAATATAAAAAAATATACATGCAAGGCTTTGATCAGGTCTTAACTCACTAATTCAATTTGTCAATTAAATTGAAGATCACCTTTGTGTAGTGTTATTTGGTTATGACTTCTTATAAACTAAAATGGTTCGTGCTTCCAGTAAACTTTCTCGACCTGAAAGAAAATGAAAATCTAAAAGTTATGTTTAATTATCCACCTTCAGGAGGGTTTAATGCTACTGAAATATGGCAACATGGGGGAAATGAAGAATGGTGCAGCAAACAATAATATTACTGCATGGTCATGCAGCAGTAATGTTTACCAGTTTACTGGCTCCTAATATAATGAAAACCCTACCTAATTAGTACAACCGTTTATATGCTGCCTTTTTAACAGAGAAGTTTCAGTCTTACAGCCAAACGAATCTGACCACTGGCAGTGTAACCTAGCACCCCTAATTTTGGGCTTAAGTCAGTGCGGGCAGAAGAACTCAGACTCAGATCTCGCATGGTAACTACATACATGTAGTTAGAAAGTAGCAAGGGAGGAAACTAAATTCAAGTGTATAATGTTTTGAAAGTTTTTCTTTTATATTCATTTCGTGTCTGAACAATTTCGCCTGATGCTGGAAATGCTTAGAGTCTAACCGTCTAAAAATTGCTGTGAAATCGCACTGTATATATACAAATGGCTTTACGACTTTATTTATCAACATGTTGATGTTCCTATATCTACAAAGACACAACAATTAAAACCTACTATGAGGTACTGGTATTGTTACCTAAATTTACACTGAGAGGTGCGGGTAATCTGTCGGTGCGGGTAATCTGTTAATATATTTTTCTTTGAGACTCTAAAATCAGCGGGTGCAGGTAATATGCCGTACGGGTAATAGGCCGGAAATTACGGTACATGTAGCTGCCTGCGCCCTAGTGAGGGAACTATGATTTACTGATTGGACCTGGAAATTAAGGGGGGCTGCTAAATATGTTGCTCTCTGGCCTGACATTTATACTCAGTCAATGGCCCCAACGAGTCAATGTTTTTTATCACGTGTCCACTTTCAAATTACAAAACAACAAGCAAAAAATCTAGCAGGGGTTGGGCTCACATCAAATATGTAAAGCCCCCATCACATGAATTTTGTAAATGGTTTTGAAAGGAAATCATGCAGGGACCCTTAGCTTACAGGTCATAATTATGATAATACCATGATCGCTTCGGATTCCTTTGTTTGTTCACGCACATTTAATCTCTAAATTCCCCGGCTCATTACAAAGGCAAGGAAAATTTAGAAATATGCATTGTCTTCAACAGGAAAATTTGCAAGAACAATGCATATTTCTAATTTTCACTTGCATCGTAAAGAGGGAAAACTAGAACTTAGACAATGCAGGCTGGACATGAGAGGGTGAAAAGCATCAACTCTTGCTCCCTTCTGGCACGACTAGCCCTATGCTCCCTGTTGAAAAAATTGAACCCAAACTGACCTGACTTCATCATAACCTTCAACATAATCGATGTGGGATCACATATTTCAATCTGCACATTCTTCTCTTTTTTCTCAAACCCACTTCTTCCATGTGGGATACTTAAAACCATATACGCATGACCTTTAAATATTTAGTGAAGCACATAATTACATTGTGCTTGACTGCTATTCTTCTAAAAAACAACACACTTGTCCCCAGGCGAATTAGTCAAGATCATTCAATCGAGCATTAAAACATTTTCGAAAGCAACTCAACTATGACGTCTCAGAGATTTGTTCTGTTTCTCAGTGATCAGAGTATTACAAAGTTATAGCATGACAATTCGGGAAATTAGTGATTAAATTTCCCCTCAAGCCTCGATCAGTAGAGTTTGTAAAAGTCCCTCGGCTGAAGCGGCCTCGGGACTTCAACAAACTCTCCCTTGGCTTGCAGGGAAATTTAATCACTAATTTCCCTCTTGTCATGGTATGACTGTACTTATAATAAACCAGTAGCTACAATGTATTTAAAAATATAAAGTCATGCAAGTGTAACCAGAACCACATACATGTACACCTCTATTATTTTTATTACTAAATTGATGCCTGACTTCTAAACCTTTATTTGGGCTACCGGTAAATGCAGAATACCCTGCCACTGCAGGTTCATTAATAATGCATGTTCTCAAACCTCATACAAACCTTCTAAAAACTTCCCCCAAAAAATCAAAAACCCTAACCACCACAAAATCATTCATGAATAGAATGAGTCTAAATACACCAGAGCTAGCTATAATGGAGAAATTTTGCACAGTTTAGAAGGGGTGCCAAGGTATTCTGCAGTCAACTAGGAGACCATATACAATGTGCATGGGGTTATTGTACTTTCCTTACCATTGAAAACTTGAACGAGCTGCATGTGACCAGACTTTGGCCTGATGAGTGATGTAATATTTGACTTGATCATGAACTCAAGGCACTTTTAGTTGACCACAGGACTGACAGCTCTATCTAGAAGCTCTGTTTATTTATACAATACAAAAGCTTTTGGTGAGTAACTAAAGGCCTGGGAAGAAATATAATAAGAAATACAACTGGAGCTTTCTTAATATTTATAAAGCAGCTTCGATATTTTAACACGCATGCACTCGTGCAGTCGGAGCCATGCAGTCACTCGAGGAGCATTTTGACAGTCCCATTTTCTGATCTAAAGAATCGTTCGTAATTAAGATTACAAACCGGCTATTTCTTCGACAGAATGAGAAGAATTAGCGAACTGATGAACTGAATTACAATGAAAGCTTTGTGAGATTGTACACGACATGAACTAGACACGTTGCAGTATGAATGCTTACCTTCGGCTTCGGCCTTCCCAGCGGTTCTTCACCGATTTATCCACAAATTAGTTTATGTCTCTCAGTAGCAGCAGTTACTCTAGTCTTTCTAGCAATAGAATCTAGTAAAAATGCTGATTTGAAGGTATGAAGGCTGATTTGTTGGTCTTCTCGCCTCGATCTGTTCACATTCACACGAACTGTGAAACCGACAATCATTTTGAAATACAAGTTTCAGCCAATCAGGAATCAAGTCACTATCCGGGACTTCAAATATCGATCAATTGTTCGAGCACAGGAAGCCCAAGCTCTTTTTAGTCTGACAGTAGGGTTTAAAATGCACCCAAATTCGCTGAAACTGCATAGGTAAGTTTTATTCATTTTATTACAGTATGTTTATCGAAAAGCTAGATTTAAAAATTCCCATACAAACTTGTGCTTGGGCTACCAGTGATTCGGATGGCGAGGCTAATGAAATTTGATTGTACTCAGTCTACAGTTTATTTATCTAATTTTAATAAAACCAAACGTAACCCACCAAATGCGAAGAAGCATTAGGACGCACATTTTCCCAGTGGCTTTCCAGTACTTTTGAACGGTCACGCAATATTTGCATGATGTATTTTATGCACGTATTTATTGAATGTACTGTTTAAGCGCCGATCAAACGAGTATGTGAGCGCATGTGAACATGAGTTTTTTAAAATATTTTATTGATATTTTAATGATACATTGGTATATGTGTCCCTGTGTCCCCCCCCCCCGAGAGTTGCTCACGAACATGAGAGTTGCTCAATTACGCTCTCGCTTGACCGCCAACTCTCGCCAAATTTGACAATCGCGAGTTACATCAACTTCTTGTGACCCTCGTCATCCTCGTTTTACCGAGTTGTGAAGGCATTTCAATTAGCCGCAATGCACGACGGTGTTCCCTCGTGGCTTTGGATCCCTGTAGCTAGGCTCCCATGCAGGCGGATGAAGGCACCGCGAGTTCCGTTGGAAAATTAAGTATGGTTATACCGGTGCCTCGACATCCGCTTGGTATCAGACAAAAATATAAACGTACAAGTCGGTATATCATGCGCCGTGGTCTAGAGGATATTTCTTCGCTGTTTTGACTTGTTTCAAAATCTTAAAATGTTTCAAACATATAATATAAATTTTGCGATTACGCTGGATCGGACAGCATTAAATATATTTCCCATGTCCCTTAGTGAGCTCTTAAAGCATAGTCCATGCAGTCTTATTAATCTAAACAATGAATGTGATACGCATGCATATTCCTGGTAATTTGTCTTAGTTTTGCCCATACAAATTCCATCTACTGCCCATATCCTTGCCATATCATGGGGATCGTGTTAGCTATTATCGTCTCTGCCCATATAAGTCCCATACATATGGGTTTAATATAGGATCAGTCATACGAGCAATGAAACATTTGTCCATGCATCCCCCATATGTTTTCCACGCGTATCCCAGATGCTGGGAAAGGAATTGGTTCATGTCTGTGTGGTCTCTGTGTGTCTTCATTCTGCCCATCCAAATCCCATCTACTGCCCATATCTTTGCCATATCATGGGGGTCGTATGGGTTGTTACAGTCTCTGCCCATATAATTCCCATGTATATGGGTTTCATATGGGATCTACGCGAATAAAGAACCATTTTAGCCCATGCATCCCCCATATGCTTCCCATGTATTTACCAGATGATGGGAATAGTATGGGCCTCTACCTATGTGTGCCATGTTTCGCCCATACAAATTCCACCTTGTACCCATATCTGTGCCATATCATGGGAACCGTATCGGTTGTTACAGTCTCTGCCCATATAATTCCCATGTATATGGGTTTCATATGGGATCTACGCGAATAAAGAACCATTTTAGCCCATGCATCCCCTATATGCTTCCCATGTATTTACCAGATGATGGGAATAGTATGGGCCTCTACCTATGCGTGTCATGTTTCGCCCATACAAATTCCACTTTGTACCCATATCTGTGCCATATCATGGGAACCGTATGGCTATTATCCTGTCTGCCCATACAGTTCCCATACATATGGCTTTCATATGGGATCTGTTTCCCATATGCTTTCCATATATGGGTTTCATATGGGATGTGCTGCCCATGTATTTTCCATATGATATCATTTTAAACCCTTACTTTTCCCATATATGGTTTCTGAATGGTAGGTAAACCCATATTTATCCCATGTAACAAAAACTCAAACCCATATAGTTCCCATACCAGACCCATGTACATCCCATGTCATACCCATATGAATCCCATATGTTTGGTTTGGTAAGGGTACGTTCTCAAGATGCTCCTTGTACCGAGAGGCAAACACGATCAGAGACACGAGTTTCGCCTTGTCACACGAGTCTTATTAAATAATTGCCGACCGCTGTTGCCGCTAACTCCGACAAGCCTTCCTCTGTTCCACCAAAATCGAGAAAGAGCAAAACACGAAACAAAAGTACAAACGACGTCCAGAGAAGTCAAACCGCAAACCAAAGAGACGAAGGTGCAAAGAAACCGGTAACTGTAATTGTGGGCGATTCCATGGTTAAAAACGTTTGAGGGTGGGAGATATCCGACAAATGGAAAGTGGTCGTGAAGGCTTTCTCTGGCGAAACCTCCAAAGATATCGAGGAGTATCTCAAACCTCTTATAAGGAAGGATCCGAAGCACCTGATCCACCTGATACCAATGACTTGGTGACGCTAGATGCAACTCAACTGACCGAGTCTATTGTGTCTCTCGCCTACTACATCGATTTTTGTGTCTGCGATTCTACCCAGAAAGAATAACAATCTACAACCTCCGATAAGTGAAAAAATCTCAAATGTAAATAGCTCACTTGATCCGCTTATATGCCGGAAAAATCACTGGGGTTTCTTTGAACATAATAACATAAATCTTAGCCACCTAACTCGCGGTGGACTTCATCTTAGTAAATCTGGTAGCGAGATTCTCGCTAGTAATGTTAGGTTATTTATTAACAGAGAATATGATACCACTTTGCCGTGTTAATCTGCTGTAGTGCATAATTTAAGTTCCTCTAGTCATTCACTTTCTTTTCTTCCTAAGAAACGAGGTTTTAAATTAGCATCGTTAAATATCACTAGCTTGCCGAAACATATCGATGAGCTTTGAGTCTTGCTTACCGACTGCCCAATTGATGTTCTATCTAGTAACGAGACATGGCTTGATGATTCGATTAAAGATCAGATGTTTGTATTCCAGGCTATGAAATTATTCGTCGCGACATAGTTACAAACGGCAGATTTGGCGATTGCATTTGTTTTTACATTCGCTCCAGCATCAGTATTCGTTGAGATCTGAACTGAATATCAGTCAACTTGAAAGCATATGTGTTGAGATCCGAAAACCTCGAACCAAGCCTTTTCTTGTTATATCCTGGTACAGACCTCCTGACTCGTCTGTTGAAATCTTCTCCCATTTCGAAACGCTAGTTGGTAAGCTTGCATGATGCTGAAAATCTCGAGTTTTATTTAATGGGAGACTTAAATTGTGACCTAGCCTCACCTCAATTAAATAATAACTCCAGTACGCTAACTAATATTGCTAAAGTTTACGGTTTACATC
Organism: Actinernus sp. WN-2022; assembly: GCA_030867875.1. Taxonomy (NCBI): domain Eukaryota; kingdom Metazoa; phylum Cnidaria; class Anthozoa; order Actiniaria; family Actinernidae; genus Actinernus; species Actinernus sp. WN-2022. Next base: position 42,173,233 of record JAOWCC010001368.1, read on the forward strand.
AGCTTATGAACGATCCAACCCGCGTAACTATTGCAACGTCAATACTGATAGATCTCATATTCACCATTTCTCCAGATATGGTTGTTTGATCCGGTGTCGCTCACATCTCCATAAGTGATCATAGCTTTGTTTATGCTTTTCGTAAATTAGCTATCGATCAATCTAAGGGACACACTTTTGTAACTTACAGAAAATTTAAGGGCTTTAACGCTACTAACTTCCGAAGTGATATTTCTGCCCAAAACTGGGATATCCGAAATAATTTTATTGATTCCAATTCAATGTTGTCTGCTTGGAAAAACCTATTTTTCAAATGTATCGACAAGCATGCCCCTTTACGATCAAAGCGCGTACGTGTATCTAAATCACCCTGGGTTACTCATGAACTAAAAAAGCGAATGCACGAAAGAGATATTTTGAAGATGAAGGCAATTCTTTCTAAAGACAAAAGTGATTGGTTGAAATTTAAGGCGTGTAGAAATTCTGTAAATAACGAAGTTAAATTAGCAAAGGAAAAGTATTTTAAGACTGCCCTTAATGAAAGTGAAGGCAACTTGCGTAAGACCTGGCGCGTTGTAAATGAATTAACCTCCAGAAAATCAAACTATTCTATAAAACAAAATTAAGCATAATGGAATTTCCATATCCAATACGCACGAGCTGACAGATGCCTTCAACGACCATTTCTCGAATATAGGACCCCAAATTGTAACGAAAACAACCCATCGTACATGGAATATCTTATCGGGACAATAATAATAATAATAGATTCGAACTAAAATCAACAAACACCTCCAAAGTATTTTATTTACTATCGAAATTACGTAAATCAAAAGCAACAGGTCTCGACAAGATTTCTGCAAAGCTCCTACGCGAATGCGGATAATTAATTGCAAGCTCTCTCTGTTTTATTTTTAATCGATCCATTGTTTCAGGCATTATTCCGCTATTCAAACAGGGAGAACGCTCCGACTTGAACAATTATCGACCGATTTCTATTATCCTGATAGTTGCAAAAGTCTTCGAGAGAATAGTTTAGGATCAGCTCTATGATTACTTAACTAATAATTTAATCACACGCCATCAGTCTGGATTTCGATCCCCTGCATTGCACCGTAACGGCATTACTTGAAGCCACTGACGATTGGGCTTATAGCATCGACCGAGGCAATGTTAATGCGGTGGTATTTCTAGATCTAAAAAAGGCGTTCGACACAGTTGACTACGCTATTCTTCTATCTAAATGAAAAGAATACGGGATTAGAGGCGCCTCGTCGGAATCAGTTTGAGTCATACTTAAATAATCGTAATCAAAGATGCTTTGTAAACGGTTTCTTTCTCAGACAATCGACCAATATCATGTGACATTCCCCAGGGAACAATCCTTTGAACCCTCCTTTTCATTTTATTCATAAATTACCTGCCTAACTGTCTCTCAAACTTTCAGCATCGTATGTATGCTGACGACACGCATTTAACTTTTACAAGTAACAGTATTGATAACATTAATTGTGTTGTGAATGAAGACCTCGCCAAAATAAATAATTGGCTCATCGCAAACAAACACACATTAAATAAATATTAAACTGAATTCATGCTAATTGGATCGAGACCAAAGTTAAGTACGTTTAATAGATCCCCATCTCTAGTCATTGATGATGCTCCTATAAACCAAGTCAATTTTTCTAAATCTCTTGGAGTTACTACTGATTAAAATCTATCTTGGAATGTACACATTGATAATATATATAAGAAGATTGCTTCTGGTATCGGAGCGCTGAAACGTTGCAGACTATTTATTCCCTCGGCAACGCGCGCTGCAGTTTATTTACAATGCCCTGGTTCAACCGCATTTTGACTACTGCAGTGTGGTCTGGGGTAACTGTAATATTACATTGTCTAACAAACTACAAAAACTGCAAAACCGAGTAGCTCGGACTTTAACTCACTCCAGCTATCACTACTGGAAATAAAACACATGAAACCCATATGACAGGCATATAAAAAAAATATGAAAAGCATATGACATATGACAAAAACATATGACGCGTGTACATTTTACGAAACAACACAAAATCTAAAATTTTAGCCCCAAAGAGTAAAACATATGACAAGCATATGACACACCCCAGTAACATATGACAAACATATGGCACATATTAGGAACGTATGACAATCATATGACTCACAAAATTTGCCCTGGATGGTGCAAATGACAAACATATGCCACTAAAATACACATGACAAAACATATGACAAAAAGCCACTAAAACATATGAAAGACAAACCACTGAAACGTATATGACAGAAATATATATGATCATGGTGTTTATAAATTCACTTATTCAGTGCACATGACTAACATGACACTCAACATATCTCAGACAGATAAGTAATATTTATTAATCAAAATTAAATTGATTTCATATTCTTCTTTTTTGAAATTAATTTAGTCAGGACTGCATGAGTTAAAGCAGGGTTACAGAATGAAATTATTTCACGATTGCGATATCGATTTTAGCCATCATCAACCACAGGCTACTCAAGCGTAAGATTTTTGATTAACCATTTATTTTACAAGATGACTGGGAATTTATTGTTTTAGAAATTGCAATAATTCTGTAAATATTGAAATAAAAGAAATTAGACTTTACTAGTGTGTTTGTCAGTTAATAGGATGTGTCTGTTGCAATTTCAGCGCATTTGGGTGATTATTTCTTCCTAATCAAAAACCTTACGTTCGGGTAGCCTGTGTATCAACAACACCTTGGATGTGCCCGCATGTTTCAACAGTTGGTCAGCAGTACCCTTACAACATGCCTGATATGGGCCATATATGGCCCTTGTATGGGTTTTGTATGGGCCCATTCAAGTTCCATATATGGGTATGTGATGGGTTGTGCATGGGATTTGTATGGGCCATATGATTCCCATATATGGGTTACATGCTGTCTAAATGGCAATATTTTCAAACCCATATATGGTCCATATCTGGTCTATACATTGCCCATATAAAAGTATATGGGAAAAGTATGGATGTTTACAATCCATATGGTTCCCATATATGGTCATATGGTTTTCATATATGGGGAGTATATGGGTACGATTAATTATTTCTAATATTTAAGGATGGGTAATACATGGGTTGTGAATGGGAATACTGTGGGTAGCATATGGGATAAGCGTGGGAGTGATATAGTGAATATATGGGAGAAACCATTGTCCCATACTTTTTCCATATAAAAACCACACACTTGCCATACGTTTCCTATACAGAATCCATAGGTTTCCCATATAAATGCCATATGAAACCTATCCATTTACATAGTATACCCATACAATTTCCATTCTATTCCCATTCCTTGCAAATTTACCCATATCATTACCATATCTTAGCCATACCTTTGCCATGATACCCATGGCTTTACCATACACCACCCATGCCTTTACCATATATCCTCCATACACTGTACAATACCCATGTCATTACCATACAGTTCCCATACCCACATCATTACCATACATTATACATACAGTACCCATGCTATTACCATACAGTACCCATGTCATTACCATACAGTTCCCATGTCATTACCATACAAAATCCATGTCATGATGCAGTAACATACAAAAATGTACCCATGATATCCATAAATTTTGTTTTTATTCCCACTCCCAGTATACTCTAGCAGCTTTGCAATGTACCTAATCCTTTGCTATACAAGTACATGCAGTAGCCATGTCTTAATTCATATAAATATTAGAACTCTCAACCATAATTCAATTAACAATGCCTTTATTTTCATTGATGCCATGGTATAAACACATACATTTAGATGTCTAACATGTATTACACAGAAGAAAATTATTATAAATTTATATGAGTGCATCAAACTACTATATTTAAAGTTTGTGACATACATGTACAGTACGTTTTATATTTTCAACAGCAAATATACAAAGTACTATTGTTCTAAACACTGTTACAATCTTGTACCAATAATTATTTTCGTTGGTATTTAATACACAAGTTGCATTTGCCATTTTCCGTGATTATAAGCATGCAGGCAGTTACTTTAAAATGTGTTTAATTTAGGAATTACCTCCAGGTAAGTGAAACTCAGTTTTATAGTCGTGTCCGAATAGGTATTTTAGTCAAGATCCGAAATGAGCTCCTACGGGAATTCGAGGTACTGACTGACTGTACAGTTGCAGCTATTAAAACTTTAAGCTTGTTTTATACGTTGATTATAAGTGAACCTCGTGTACTTCATTACTGTTTTTCCTGACCAAAAAAAAAGCTTAAAACAATGGGTGGACGTTAAGGGGAAGGGGGGTGGGATCTGACCTTAACGTAGGTTGTGCGTTAAGCGGGGCATTTCGAATATGTCGACGGCCCCTAACAGCAAAACCACATATCGTTTTTGGGAAACAGCAATATCGTTTTTGAGAAACAGCAATATCGTTTTTGAGAAACAGCAATATCGTTTCTGCCAACAGCAATATCGCTAAATTTTAAGCACAGCAATATCGTGAAAATTTTTGGGCTTGATTGTAGAGCGTGTCCATCAAGGAACCTTTATACATGAGCAATTATGTAGTGTATCTCTCGAGGAACTATCGGCTATTAGTGTATACCACACCAGTGAATAGTGCTCTTCGCACGCTCTGATTGGCTAATCAAACAGTTAATAAGATTTCATATTCAACTCCGAGCGAAGCAGTGATCACATTACACAAGTTTTTGTCCAATTGACAGAAAATAATATAACTATTTGGTGCTGACTATTCACTAATGTGTGGTATATACTTATTACTAAAACAAGTGGCTCACTTTGGTGAAGAATTGTTAAATAGTTTCCCATGGAAAGTTCATGTTCTCAAACCAAATATAAGTCTGAGGACGCAGTTCAAGAGCTTATAAAATTATGCTAGTTTTAAGAACATCAAATTTCCAAGGGAAACTATCAGCCAATAGTTCGGAGACAGACACACTATTTGTCATTATTGCTCATTACAAAATTATCTTCCGCCCTCAGGGCGCTACCACATGTTATAGTTCACCACAGCATTTTGGTGCACACTCATTGTCTAAAACCGATCACTAGACGTGATAGTTGTCGTCCATGGCTAAAAGCTATAACTTTAAAACACAAGTTTTATTAAACATTTAGTTCATCAACTAACAAATGACATCAAATATATAAAAGCTATAACTTTAAACACAAGTTTTATTAAACATTTAGTTCATCAACTAACAAATGACATCAAATAATAAAATGTTTAATTTCTCTAACTTCTGCAGCTAGGAGGTAAGTTAAAATGACCAGCATCATAGAGGGGAAAGTTTTGCCCATAACAATGCCATAGAAATTTTGTCTTAATTAATCCCACTGGAATATTAATTTAAACTATATAACATTATGTAATTATCCTGGGAACATAAACAAGGCTGTAAATGTCAATCTATGATACTAGTTACACTTAAATGGAGCACATGGCAAAGGTTGCCCACAATGCATTGCTGCTATGAGCATGCTCAAATGAACTTTTGCCTACAATGCTGTATGGGTCGCCGTTTTGGACAGTATTACGAACAGTATAAATAGATCCGTAACTTCAAATATTCATGGCAAACTTTTAATTACGTGCAGTTAGATTACGTTTTTAATGCCAAATGTAAAAAACATGCTAAACTTTTTTTCGTACACTTAATTTTCTACACTCCTATTGCGATAATTACCCAGCAGCAATCTGGCTTGGCGGGCTATGTTGCTTAGTGCTTCTCTGAAATTCCCTGGACGATCAGCCAACTTGAAGCAGCCACAGAACAAGAAAGATCACGAGGAGAGATAGCCGCGCGAGACCTAGGTACTAGTGTGTTTGCATGTGAAGCGCGCGGTGCATCATACCATACGGAATGAAAAGTTTAGCATGTATATTGAGAAAGACCACGTATGTTTGTATTGTGTTCCGAATGTGTCATAGTTTAGTATAGCACGTTTGTTTTAAGTTTGCCATGCCTTTGTGGTTATACAAGAAAATTAAGTATACGACAAAAAGTTTAGCATGTTTCTTTACGTTTGGCATTACAAACGTAATCTAACTACACGCAATAAAAAGTTTGCCATGAATATTTGAAGTTACTGATCTATTTATACTGTTCGTAATAATGTCCAAAACGGCGCCCCATAATGCTGCTATAAGTATGCTCAGAGGTTACAATTATCTGATTTCGGTACACTGTATGAAAATTACACGTTTTATGCAATTTCTAAGTTATTTAAACAGCTTTTAAAGTTTTAATTCCCCTCCATGACATAATTCTCCCCTCCGTGACACTTGTTATTATTGAAATAGAACAAAGAAAACTTGCAGTTCAGAATTGTTTTTCATTTATATAGTTGTATTGAACTATAAAATATTGTTAATTTTGTTTGGACTGTTTTGGAAATACCATAACTTTTATTCCAAATTTTGTCATGGAGGGGAAAGTTGCCTCTAGGACGAGCTATAGCAACACCCCCTTAAAGGGGCATGGTCACCTGGTAGTCATGCGCAGTAGGCATGTAGAAAGTACTAATTAGCATATCAAAATTTTCCCGGTTGAGCGAGCGTACGTGAGAAGGTCGCAAAGGGGAGGATTTGTGAGTAGCATTTTGAAGGCTGACGGCACTGTATTAGGGACCACGTTGTAACAATGGCTTCAGAGTCGATGGAGGAAGAAGTTGAGTTGGATATTATAACATTTGGACAAATACTGAGTTCTGTTCTTAGAATGTTGAACATATTTGATTTGGATACTTTTGCATAAAATCCGATATCGGTGAATTATGTCCAAACACTGCACGAAAATCGAACAAAAAGTACATTAAAAATACTTTCCGATGCCAAACAAACCACAGGAACACAAAGAGCATAGTCTTCTGATCAACAGACATACGTATTCATGAAGCTGTAAAATAAGTTTCCAGTACATAAAAGCCAATAGTTCGAACTAGTATAAACACGCTAGTATTTAAAGCTCAAAGGATTTTCTTCACAAGTCAACATTGTAGTGTCAAGCACTACACAATGCTTCCAAAACTGTAGGAAAACTCCAGTTTAAAAATTCCCTGAAGTCCAAATAACCACAGCAGCTCACACAGGATAGTCTTCTGAGAAATCTACATTCATTTGAAGCTATCAAAATTGTTTTGGAGTCCATAAAAACCGATAGATCGAACTAGTACAAACAAGCTTGTTAGTTATAAACAGACTTCCGTTGCAAATAAACATTCTATGGTCGAGCGCGCTACAGTATGCTTCCAAAACCGTAGTCAAACTCCCATTAAAAAAAATCCTGATGCCCAAATAACCAAAGCAGCTCACACAGGATAGTCTCCTGAGCAATCTACATTCATTTGAAGCTATCAAAATTGCTTTGGAGTCCATAAAAACCGATAGATCGAACTAGTACAAACAAGCTCGTTATTAATTCACACTCGCTGCGTTTAATACAGTAAACAGCGCGCTACACTAGGCTTGCAAAAGTGTACGAAATGCACCGTTCAAACATTACCTGATTCCAAATAACTACAGCAGCTCACACAGGATAACCATGTGAACAATCGACATTCATTCAAAGTGATAACAATTGTGTTCAAGTGCATGACATCCGATAAATCGAATTAGTACAAACATACCGTTAGTTCACGCCACGCTGACTTCGTGGTTTTTTCGAAATTTTCTAGCTCAATTTCCCAAATCAAACAAAAAAAGGCTATAGAACTAATAAATATATACATCTAAAATACTGTGCGAAGTTTGGAGGCCTGATGGCCCACACAAGCCGTTAAATTGGACCAGATTATACCACGCTCGCATTGATGGCGGATAAGTTGAGTTTCCCGTGGCCCACGGAATATTAACTATCTCGTCTCTACTGCGCATGCGTATAAACCAATGACCATGCCCCTTTAACAGCAACTGAATTTTTTTTTATCTATTAGTGTGTGTGAAGAACTGTGTGTCCTGATTTTTGTTTGTTTTTGACATAAAGCAAGTAGCTCATAGGTTTTTTGTGGTTTTCCCCTCCGTGACAGGCAATTTTGTATTTCAGCTAATTAATGATAATTTATGACAATATAAGAGTGTGCCGTCATTTCAAAATCATATTTGTTTATACTTTAGTTATTAAATAATGGTAAAATGCAATGATCTAGATAAGTTGTCAGTAATTAAGAATTCAGAGTTCCATGTCCCAAATACTCTGTAACGGCCCAAGGACAAAAAACCTGCAAAGTAAGCCAAGTTTACTTTTGAATGGTCTTTTAATTGTCTTGTTTACAATCGCTTGACAAGAAATCCTTGCAAACTCATGTCAGCCATTGGCATTTGAAATCGTTCTCTCTTGAATATACATGTTAAATGCTTCTAGAACTGGAATTTGATTTTCAGCTTCGATAGTTTCTTGCAGTTTTCTTTTCAGCGATCATAACTGACAGAATTCATTCGTCTGTTTTATAAATTACATATATAATGAAAATCCGAGTCAAAGAAACAAACACATAGATATCGCTTTTACAAATATTTTAATAATAACTGACCCGAAAAATAATTCTGTTTCTGATTTTCATGTTTTCAATTTTCTGTAATTTTACTTCCATTCCATGTATCGTGTGGCGATTATCAAGCCATCACCTGACTTTAGTTTCCTCCCTTCTTATATTAGAAACTACAATGATGTAGTCAGGGGATTAGGCCGCTAGCCCGTGAGGGATCTGAGTCCGAGTTCCTCTGCCCGTGCATAGTCTAAGCCTGAGATTAGGGTGTTAGGATATTACTGAAGCTTCTCATGCTCTGTTAAAACCCCGGCGTCAGAACCATGGTTAGTAGTATAGACGGAGGAAGATTGATATAACCTCTTTATTAATCCACCAGATAACCGTTTTAAGTCCCCCTTTCCCACCACGTTTTTGTACCCCCCATAAAAAGCCACATTTTCCCATTTTCTGACCCATTTTAACCATTAAAACCCTCAATCAGAGAAAGCTGCGCACTTTCCTCTAGGAACCGCTATGAGCACCCTATGCCTACCACATGTACACCGCCAGACTCTTGAACCCACGGAACCTTTCCCCTTCACTTCACTTCCCTCTTTGGTTCACCGCGAATAAACTTATAAGAATCATAATATAGCTGACTTTAAAAAAAGATTTTTTTGTTACTTTGTTTTCATACATAGCTCTTAATCTTTATCGCCATCTGACCCTCCATTAGTAATTATTTCAAGTTGTTGTATGTCTTGTTCAACGAGGCCAATTTCTGCTTCTTTGGTTTCTAAATCCTTTACTAATGTTTTTAATCTTTGCTTTATCTTTTTCCTTTGTCGTACCAGGCGAGTTCGTTCAGCCATTTTACGAGCTAGCTTGATTCTGGCTTGACTTGCCGATACTTTTACTTCACTCGCCAGCAATTCTAGGAACTTGTGAACGCGGCGCTGAGGTTGATTTTCATTCATGGTGGTTTTGGCTTGCCGATCTTCGCCTGCGCCACAGCTCGCAGGTGATGACGTAGGAGTAAAAAAACTCTAGTCATTCCTTTTGACTGTCTGATGAAACCCCATTGAATAAGTGTGGGGCCCTCATTACCAAGTCAAATCCACGATATTTTTCTGATTTCGTATTTAGCTACCACACCCCAAAGGTCCCCAACATTCCAAAAGGTCCATACAATCCCATTCCGACCCTAACATTGCGATCCGACCCTAAAATCGTAAAAAATCGTATTTATGTTTGGCAGAGCAGCTGCCGTATGTTAATTAGTGGCTGACGAAATCGAGACAGAAATTTACATACGAACCAAAACAACGCGGTAATTTATACGAATTAAGCGCAGCTGTTCTTAGAAAAGTGAAAATAAAACCCCCGTTTATTTCTCTCATAGGACATTTAGATTTTTATACCACTAGACTGGCTAATTGTGCTCGTATTTCTTGCTTGAGTTCGGCTCGAATTTGTTCGACACTTTTTTCACCTGAACTAGCTGAAGTTTTATGGCGAATTTCGACCTTCATAGTTTCATATTTTTCTGCCTCAGCGAGGATGAGATTATATTCAGAATCAGAGAGATTTTCATCGCGTAAGGCTTTTGACACGAGACCAATAATCGTATTAATTTTCGCTCTCGCCAACATAGCGGTTTTCTCATGTTTAGAAACTTTTATTCCAAGCTTTTTAGCCTCAATAGTCGTAGCGGCCGAAAATACCCCACAGAGTCCACCGATAACGCCAAGTGGTAGGCCAATTATGACACCAAACCCGGTTAGAGCGACCGCCAAGCCTGAGCTTGATAAAAGCACAGATAGACTACCTGTTGTCACAGCGACACCGTGAACTATTCCCTGTGCACGGGCATATTGTTTACGCACCACTTCGTAGTGTTGTTCTTGGGCTTTGATGCTCTCGAGCGTATCACGGACATCTCGCCGACGAAAGTTCTCTTGCCACCCTAGGCTGAGCTGGTGATAGCCCGGTGCCGTTGGAATCGAATCGGTTGTCATTATATATATGTATACGTATGATTTACTCAATCTTTAATACGTATCGTATCGGTTTACCACGGAAGTCTACAATATTTCCTTTCTCATCGCGAATTGTCAGGTGAAGGCGGTTTCGTGTCGTACCTAGAGCTCGTATGGGTATAGGGAATAACGCCGAATAAGTCGTTTTTGCAAACTTCTCGCCTCGGACCTCTAAGCTAGCCAGGGTATTCGATGGATTTCCCTCGAGGAGTGAGAAGCTAGAATCTACCACATCGCAGTTGACATACACTGTGTTGATATCTTGGAGCACCAGCTCATGAATACCTTTTACTACTATTAGCTCGTTGTTATCTCTCGCATCTTTATTACATTTGATGTCCAACAGTGTGCAGATATTTTCACTTAACTGGATTGGTTTCTTGACTTCTAGGGTCCAAGCCCCCGTATGTACAGGTTTCGCGAATTTCACAATGCCAGCTTCAATTGCAGTTTTAAAGTATGGTTGGAGGCTTGCCATATCGTGGTGCCCCATAGCAATAGTGTATGGGAACCCCACATCTTTATTCCATCACGAGAACGAAGCCTTATTTTCTAGGTTCCACCAACTGTTCTCAAAAGTGACCTCGACTAGCGAAATATTGTTGATAAGAATAGGGTGGTCGAAGTAGACCGTATGGTCCGCCGAAAAACAGGTGACATTTAAGATTACCATATTCGCAATATTAAAGCCTGAAGTTTACTTCAATGTTAGAGTCTGGGCGTATGTTCAATAAGCATGTCAAAAAGAGTTCATTTCGAGGGGGATTGGAGTAACTATGTCGCGCCTCGCAATGCCAAGGCCTTTGCGGCCTTTAAGAAAAAAAAAACCAATGCGGATTTTGAGAATTTCTCAGCTAAGACAGTTGCATCTGATATACATGATGAGTCGACATACGAGAATAGGATCATGTTTTACCACAGTGGACAATATTGGAATATGGGCGGTCTAATACCGGCAGGTGTACGAAATCGGCTAAACGAAGCGTTACATGAGACTGTGGGGTTCCCCCTCCCCTTCAGAAGAACGGATTTTAAGTATCCAGTTCCAGCCGTTTCCTGGGCACACACAACTAAAGACATAGCCCCCTTCCTACAAACTCTAAAGATTTACGTAGCGAAGGATCGGTTCTTCATAAGGGAGACGCGAGATGTCTTTCAAGAGTTGGGGCTCGAGATTCACGGTGCAAAACCACCATCGGATTGGGAATATGCCTTACAAGATATGACGGCTAGGTCTGAAGATAATATAAGGCGATCAAACAAGTGGTACGCTGATAAACCAATGAAACTTTGGCAACAACAATTATGTTTTGTCGTTTGGTGCGCGACGGCAGGTTGTGGGGTGTCGTTTGATGATCATCTTTCGGATGACGCACCAATCATCGATAACATTCGTAGCTTTTACCGCTTCCATGTGTACTACACAATCAGGCGATTATTAGTCGAATTGGGAGTTCCCCTCCCCAGGGACTCTGCCTTTAATAAGTTCGACAACATCCCATGGAATTACGCCAAATATGACAAGCTCAGGAGAGAGTTTGGAGCTGCTAAAATTGACTTTGCCCAACATCGAAACGATATGAACGAGAAGCACTACAACTGGTTCGTACCACAAACGGGTCACGGATTAACAAAGGCTGGAATAGTTCGAATCGACTCATCTATAACGGCTTACGTGCATTGTAAAATTGGACCACAGTTTTCAGAGATGCTGCCAATCGTAGGATCATCATCATCTCTCAAAGTCCAAAAAGCCTTCGATGAGAAGTTGGAAGATGTCCTTACGGCATTGGATACCGAAAGTATTGATCTAGCAGTTGCCAAGGGGTGTCTGTTAATACCCATCCGCATGATTATCAACACGGAGTCTATACCGGGGTATAACAATAACCTGCAAGGGGCAAACACGCCCAGCATCGGGTTTGGGATAAACGACCATATCAACCTCGACTTTAAAAAATTATCGCCACCAGATATGGAAGGCCCAACACAAAAAGTGAAACACGCGTCGGAGGCACATAAAGCGGAGCACGCGACCCCAGCATCAAAGGGAGTACACGTACCGAAGGCCCTAGCGCCTCAAACGAGCCACGAAACTAATCTAGCAATTGTTGCTATTGTGGCCGCTGGAGCCTAATGGATGATGTTTCGTTAACGCCGTCGTTCCGATTATTTATACTACTCTATTACGAATAAGGCCACAGCCACAATGAGTAGCCAGACATGCTTGGAAAGGAAGCCAACAACTTCACCCGCGGTCCGGAATATGAAATTCGCAATGGTGCCTATCATTCCAGGTAGTATTTGACCCAACTTCTTTCCAATCTCCTTCAAACCGGCGGCAACCCCCTTAGCCACGCTAGTCAGACTTTTTAACAGCTCAGCAACGATAATACTAACCACGACGCCTGCAACAGCCAACACTCCAAACGCTGCAACCCCATACTTCTTGAAGATGGATTTTACGCGATCCCGTAATGACATACGCTCTTTGATGGCATCAATTTGTTGCTCGAGCTCCTGTTTCTGATCCTCTATTTTTATTGCTTCCTCTTGTGCTGCTTCGTATTCTGACGTTCCCTTCTTTAAGGACATCATAGCTTTTATCTTTTCAGTTTTTTGTTCCTCGATTTTTTCGATCTTGGTAGTCTTCTTGCTAATCACATCATCCGCAGGGAGTCCAAGATCATCTATAATCGTTTTGGGTAAGCTCTTAGGGTCGTTTGTGGCGTCCGATAGAAGGTAGGGTTTGTCATTTTTACGATTGAGTTTAATGACGACCATATCATTTTCGTCCAAACCAGCAGTGAACCTAGCCGTCTTGGGGTCTATATTTGGAAACTTAACACTGATTTCGTCCCAGGCTTTTTCGGTCTGTTTTCCCATTTCAGCAAGTTGCCCCGCCGTAGTCTCACCGCTTGGCCCCGCAACATCGTCTTTATTGATTAATTCTATATACTCATATGTGCTGCTTCCCCATTTATTGAGCTCGAATATGAAGTGATTGAAAGTCTCGATCTTGTGGTGCAGGCCAAGAACGTCTACGACAGCGGCAAAGCCTTCATGTACAACCACGCTGAGTACTTCAAAACAGTCTCAGTCAACCTAGTAACCGACACACTTATATCTGAAAGCATAAACGTACTTCGTCGATCTTTAACTGGTATCCTTCTTCTCTTTGTCGATCCACATAGGGCAGGCACCAGAGACAGTGAGAAGTTTGTAAATCCAGGCATCACCAAGGTCGAGGTGCATGTCAATGCCACCCCCAGTGCTCTCTATTCTTTTGGGATGTTAGCAAGGGATTTATGGAAGTCAGCAAAGAATTGGTTTTGTGGAGCGGTGACCTCTGGGTCACAAGCCACTACATCCATGACACATAAGAAGTTCTTCGAGAACAAGTTCGTCGTACTCATCGACTGCCGCACTTCTCAAAACAGTATGACTCATGGCTCCAGATGGCCTGGCCCAACTAGATACTGGAGCAAATATTCGCCTGCGGATTCATCGCACTGCAGCAGACGCAGGGAAAGCGAACATGCACATATTCGTGCTGTCTGATGCTCAGACAACTATTGAACAAGGGATGCTGCAAAATGTTTATAACTGATGGACACATTGGTAGAGCAAATTCCCTTTAACGCATTGATAATTGGCCCCACAAACTGTGGGAAGACTCAGTTTTTCGTTGATCAGTTGCGGGGCCCATTTCGTTTTAAGTTCGAGTATATCGTGTTGATTTGTCCCACCTACGTTCACAATAAAACCTACAAAGGATCCGGTAGTGGAGATCCCCGCTTCATTTATATAGCACCCTCGCAGAATGATATTGATGCCACCCTGCGTGAATGTGCTTGTTTATTCGAAGGAACGAACACGCTTATTATCCTTGATGATTGTTAGGCAAGCAAGGACGTCAAAGGCAGGACAGATAAGTTATCTGACTTAGCCTTTTCTGCAGGCCACACCGGCATTTCAATTTGGGCATCAGCCCAAACGCAAAAGAGCATATGTAAGGACTTTCGTGAAAACTGTGCAATCGCATCTGTGCAATCGCATCGCAAGTGCGCCGGGATTAAAGGATCTGTTTGATGACTACGGTGCTGGCATATCACTAGATGACAACAAAATATTTATCTTAGAGCTTGAGACCAAGTTTGCACATATATGCTTCTGTTTGCGACATCCATTTTCCACTGTGTTGGAGATACCTGCACCTACGGCATACCACGATAAATCGAAGTAAGATGAACGAAAAAATTGCGGATGGAGAATTCGAAACTTTGCTAGATTATATACTATGTGAGCCCTCTGAAAAAAGTAAAACAGATATGTACACGTTGACAGCCACTGCGTCTGTCCCCACAGATACAGTGGCTGACTATCGGGAAGCACTTGCTATTTTAGCTACGACCGGTACAACAAAGGAATACCTTGGTAAAGCATACTCTCTAGGAGATATCCATAGACTATCTGCTACAGATGTAGAACGACTACACAGAAGGTATCATGCCGTCATGGCTCAACAAGTAACGGGCTGTTTAGTCGATAATGCGCTAGCTCTACTAAACGACATAATAGAAGATCGTATAGTTCGCAAGGAGATCTCTTTTCGGGCTGGCTCGTTGTCTCTCATATCAGGTAGCTTCATGGCCCTAGCTAGTTCTTTGTTTCATGTATCCAACCACATAAAAATCGTCGATCCTGATACAGCAATTGAAGCCACACCAACTACCAACATACGGCAAGATGTCGAAGTGCCCGAATGAAAACGTAGGAAAGTCTGAGTCTTCGCGCATTGGAGAACAGTTGGACAACATAGACAGAGCCCTATCCACCTCTAACTTACTTTATTGGGGCGGAACGGTCTTAGTATGGTCGACTTTGGCCTATAATTATATATTCAAAAGTAAACGAAACAATTTGTTAGAAGACGCTGAGGCAATTGCTCCACCAAAGGCAGTAACTGCTCCACCAAAGGCAGTAATTAATATTACAGAAGATACGACGACTATCCCAACCTGCATACTCGCACAAGTAATACGTAATACTGAAAATAGTAGGGTGCCCGAAGCAGCACAGAATTACAAACGTGGGTGGGACGACTCGGAAGAACATATTCGCGACATAGAACTTGCTAAATCTAGGTCGGTAATTACTCCACCTAGTCCAGTAATTGCTCCATCTAGTTCAGTAATTACTCCACCTAGTAGCGACCTGACAATTGAAGATACATCAACTGACAACATACTGCAAGATGGAAGTGGGCCAACCGAATGACCTCATCACAAAAGAACCAACCACACCTAAAAAAGAAAAAAAATCCAACACGCGTCGCTGCAGGTAAAAAAATAGCAGAAAGAAGAAGACTAACTAAAGAAGACCTCGCCAACAACTCATCAGCGTCAGTAGACCATCAGGTCGACGATCCAAGCTGGATGACCAACAACATATCGGCTAATACGACCCTTGCCGCAGCTGGAGTAGGCATAGCACTGGCAGGTCTGTACTATCAGCATATGCGTTATACGCAGTCGCAAAAGGATAGGCTTAACAACTGTTGTTCTTCGGGAACTACGGAACGACAAGTTGAAACTGGCGCTACTGAAGAAATCGCCACCAAAGGTAGCAACCTTAAAACTAGAGGTATGATATAGCATTTGAAGCCATACCATAGTCCATGTATTATCAATGACACAATTATGGGTGATAACGAACTTATGAAAACATTATCAGACTCAGCTATATTGGTTGGACTCGCGGCAGGAATCGGTTGGATCGGGAAAAAGGTCGTCAAAGAGCCCATGCCTGGCGATCCTTCATCGAACGTTTTGAACTACGCGAAGTGGGTAGCTGTGCTGTCTGGTAGCCTTGCTGCTAAGAAATACCTTGAGAATAAAGGGATTTTTCCAACTCCTAAGTAACATAGTATGCCATCGATTATAGTGGCAGCAGTCGCTTTCGCCGTAGCGGGCGTCGTTGCGAGCTACAGTGCCAAATACATCGAAAAAGCGGCTCTCGAACCGGGTGGGCCGGATGCAATTGCGGCAGAGGCAGAAAGGCACGATAGAGCTATGGAGAGGCATAATGCCGAAGTGGCTGCCTACGAAGAACGACGAGAAAGAATAGCCGACTGAGTCAGGGAGCAAGAAAAAAACAAAATACTATAATGCTAAGGACCTATCTAACGATGATCGAGCTCGCGATTTGTTCTATAAAGCCCATGCGGAGCTACACCGTTTGAAAAGGCCCCATTTCTCTGATCACTACAGACCATCTAGTTCGAAGAAAACTGCCGAATTGGTGGCCTTATGTGGTGGGGTGTTTGGAGCTGGATACGTCGTCACCCGATTTCTATGAGAAAATTACTAGGTAATTACTAGATTACTAAATTAACTACTAGGTAATTACTAGATTACTAGGTAATTTTTCTACATGTTGAAGGTTCGTAGCAAAGCTATATATGGGATACGTCTTATAGCAGGTTCGTTTCAAAGCCATGGGTGTTCCAGACTTGGTGGCTATAGAGACTGAAAGAGATGATAGAGCCCTTGAGAAATATCAAGCTGATTGGGCTACTTTCCAGGAGACCGAAAAAAAAATGACAGACTGGGTCCAAGAACAGAAACATATGCGGCGTCAATCCCACGAAGATCTATCCAATTCTACTCGAGCTCGAATCCTATTCAATACAACCCAAGTAGGGCTAGACCATATAAGTCTGCAGGATATGAGCCCGTTCTAGGATATGTTGCCACCCGATGGCTATAGCTATGCCTTTTAAAAAACGAGCTTTTTTATGTTCGTCGTAAGTTGGTTTTCTGTACCCATTTGAAGCTATTTATATATATATAGCAGAGGCGACTTTCAACGAAAAGGAAAACCATGCGAGTCAAGGGGAACTTTGAGAGCCATGAAATGCTTATCATACCAGTTAATGTGACGGCTAAGGGAGCTGGAAACTTCATCACCACTAATGCTTTACTAGCTCTCAACTCTCCTATTTCATATTGTACAAATTCGCTCCTAACGAGTTGGGTTTCGAAGGCGAGGTAGAGTCAGTAGATCTTAAATCAAGAAAAGCCGATAATCTAACTGAGTTGGGTTTCAGTGAGGCAGAGTCGGTAGCCAAGAGCCTCTCCTTAGTAAATCTAGAATTGAAAACTCTTATGATGGACGTAGTCTTAAACCTTCACAGTGCTGTGATTTGCCCGACTGAGCTCTTAAACAGCAGGATATGCGGCGGGTGGACACCCCCCCCCCCGATTTGCCTGAGGAATCCAAAATAGGTTTAGGTATAAGATACGAACACGTTATAGATTTTCTCATTAATAAAGATGATAAAATGATGACGTTAACATGGAACCTAGAGCCCCGCCAAGTCAAAAGTCTGCTCCATATAAAGGGTGGGTACTTAGACCTTACACCAATATATGTATTGAAAATGGCTCCAAAGGTATTCACAAATATCTACTATAACCCAAAAGGCTACTGGAAAGGACTCGCGGCGATTAAACATCTTGCCACTGCGGCTGACGCATCCGAAGATGTGGCTGGAAAAACAAGCTATATGGCAGATCTATTTACCAGCTCCTCAATATGTTCCACGACCTAAATTCAATCAGGAACACCCAACGGTAAAACTTCATAAAAACAAACATTCTGATGTTTTTATAACAAATCAGATGTATTTAAACATATTTAAGGGAATTGTTTTTCAGCTGGCAGACGAACAGCTATTCTGCAGCGCCAGCCAGCCTAAAGTTCATGAAGAATTTCTAAATTTCCCAGCTGAAATATTTAAGTGCAGAATTTGCCAGCAGCAAAAATATTTTTTTGAATATATTCCCAGCTGAAATATTTAAGTGCAGAATTTGCCAGCAGCAAAACATTTTTTTACATATATTCCCAGCTGAAAAATACAAGTGAAGAATATGCAAGCTAATAAAAATGCACGATATCTATTCCAATACTGGTATGATCAATTAAAAGTCAATTAAGCTATACTAACGGCCATGAGCCACGAGTAGCAGCTGACGTTTCAAGCGTTTAAGCACAAGCAACATACGCAGACTCAGTGACTGATCATTAGCGGCGCTTGTTCTACTCACTGATGTGATCACTGAGTCTCCGTATGTTACTTGTGCTGATGTCGCTAGTGTGAACCAGCCGGTCGTAACACTCGAAATATCAGCTGCTACTATACTTTTAGCTGATTGTATCAGTATTTATCTCCCATCAACGCAGATCAGTTTCATTTTAGCAGTTCAAATATCCAAAGAATCTTTCGAGAACCAGATATTGTCTGATAATCATGATTTTTTTCTTTCTGAAAACAAAATATATCGGACTGCAGAATTTACCAGCTGACAAATATCGCTCCGTTATATTATTATTTAGTATCAGACTGCAGAATTTGCCAGCCAAGAAATTCCAAAGTGCAGAATTTGCCAGCCGAGTGGCCCAGAAGAACAGTTATTTTGCAGAACAGTTCGTTGGGTGTTCCTGTTCAATGTCTCTACGCCAAACGAGGTTCATCAAGCTGATCTGCTATTTCTTCCACATGACCAGGTTCGCTCTGGGCGAACACAAAAGCTATACAAATATGCATTAACAGTTGTGGATGTAGCATCCAGATACAAAGAAGCCGAGCCACTACCCACTAAAGAAGCTAAAGAAGTCGCTGCGGCATTCGAGCGAATCTACAAAAGAAGTCCACTGACATGGCCGAAACTTTTACAAGTCGATCCCGGTCGTGAGTTCATGGGTGCTGTTACTCCACTACTGGCCAAGCATAAAGTTTCTGTATGGCGTGGGCGTGTGGACATTCACCGGGATCAAGCAATCGTTGAGCGATTCAACCGAACCCTATCCGAAAGGCTATTTGGACATCAATATGCTCAATAAATGGTGCTTGCTTCACAGGGAAAGGACGATAGACCGGTTGAATGGGTAGCTCGCCTACCTGCAGTCGTAAAAGCTTTGAACAACGAACCTACGCGTTTGACAGGAAAACAACCAGTGGTAGCAATACGCAAAGAGGAAATCGAATCAACCCCAGCAGAGCCCGCACACTTTGGACGTCTAGTTGGTCTCAAAGAGGAAAGGCTTCCATTCTATGTTAATTTTCGATATCTATATGCGCCCGGCGAACTGGAAGGTGGGCGTCGTCGTACGACTGATCCTATATGGAGTTTGGAAACATATGACATTTCACGTAGTATGGTTTCCTCGGGGCAGCCAGTTCTGTACTATTTAGATTCCATCCCCACTTCTCAAAAGAAGGAAGCACCAAAGCGAGGGTTTGTGCGTGAAGAGCTACAAGTTGTACCACCAGATACTGAACTACCTCCGAGTGGAATCTTAAGCTAATAAAGATTGCCAAGAGGATTAAATGTACCCAACATAGAGCACAAAGTCTGTACTCTATAGGCTCGGTGTGGATGCCGTCTGGCAGAACACTCCTTTTGTCGTAGTAAGCTGAAAGCCCAAGCTTCTGCTGTTCATAAGTGGCAGTAAGCGGAAGCTCCGGTTTTCTGCTAGGTCGATGCTGCCGTTGAGTGCTGCTTTGAATCGATCCCACGAAACATCGTTGTGCCGCCTAGACATACCTTTGGTGGAATATTTCCGACTGGCACCTACATCGACATAGTAGGCCTTAGAGCAGAGGGCAATGGCGCGATGTCCTTCGAGCTCTAGTTTGAAGAGGCCTGGCGTACGACTGCTCCACTCGTATCATGCTAACCAATCTTTTCGGCAAGCTGCGAACTTCTTGTGCAATTCTGGTCGTACCACTTCGTCGATGCCGTTGCCTGAGATGGCAATGTACGCGCTGTCCGTATCCATCTGTATGTATTCGAAATGCTGACGATCGATGTACTTGTCGAGGAAGTCGTAGTAGAACTCGAGCATACGAAGCTTGGCGAGCTGGTACACAGCGATACCTACTTGGAAAGGCCGTTTGATTCGGATCTGATTTTTTCGACTCTCGAGTTCGTATGCATCACCAATCTCCTCCAGGTCTGAAAACCAAGCACTCCGCAAAGCTTTGTCCACAACCTTCTCGTCTTTGGTATAGGTAACATTAGTTTGTCGCTCCAAAGCCTCAATCAACTTTCCGTAGGCGCTATTTCCAAGTAGCTTGAACACATCTGCCAGAAAGGATTTATTTTCGTCTACATCTCCTGTACGTCGTGCTTCAGTGACTTGGTCCACAAACCATTCGAATATTTTCTTAGGTTCGTAGTCTATAGTGCAGTAGACAGCAGTCATCGTCGCCCCGTGATCTAGATACCAAAGTAGAAGAGGAGCGTAGAGCAGCAACCTCTTTCCAGAGAGAATCCCAACTAGCTTATTTTCATTGGATCTCTTTCGACCTGTCTTCTCGAGATAGGCCAGCATTTCTGGAGGGATTGCTTCTTTGGGGATTTCCCGATTGTAGAAGAAGGGCGGCATCTCCTCGAATTTCTTCCACAATGCTTTGGTATCTCGATGTCTACCTCCGCGTATCCAACCCACGTTCCATTCCGCAGACCTTCGGCAAGTCCTTCGGAGGCTGAACCTGGCTCTTCATAGTGCACAATCTTTTCTTTTCCACAAGGCATTTCGTGTGCCATAGTCGAAAGATATAGGGCATTGGCATCGTAGCCAAGAATCTTGCGGCATAGTTTGGTGCCCCTGCGAATCTTAGATACTCCTGCTTAATGATATCTAGTGAACACTATACTTGGACCTCCTACGACAGCACCTTTGAGCATGTGGTAGGCCTCCTCTTTTGGGGCATACAACTCGGCTCCACGCTCTACACTACCTCGAAGAAGGAACTGTAACGAGACTCCGGGGATAGATACTGCGTCTTTAAACATATCTACACCTTTCTCGTGGTAGAAATTACGCATCTTCTCGAGAGCCTCTGCAAATGGGACTACACCCAAGTCGTTGTAGTATCGTAGCCAATCAGCGAAGGTATTCATTTCCTTTGCACGGAAGATGCGCTTACAACCCTCCAACTCCGCCATAGATAGTAGTTGTCCTACTTTCAACTTAGTCTGGCAGTCCGATATGGTCCAACTTGTCGGGAGAATCGAACCACTCATATGGGAAGAAGCTTTTCTGCAGCTCACATCCATATGCTGTGATCCAATGCTCGTAAGAAGTTCCCGGTCCAAGATAGTTCATAACATCGAGGAAACGGAAACATAGTGGAGTTAGCCTTCTTTGCAACCCGGACTTTCTTGCATGTGTCAGAAATAGTTTCAGCAAAGTAGTTTCTGATCAAATTAAGGTCGTACCGACCGGAGTTGAATCCTAGCACAGGAACCTGGTTGGCCCATTCATTTGTTTTCGTCTGTTGTTCCTTCGATAGGGTGTCGAAAGAGAAATGAAACCGGAAATATTAATACGATGAAATGTATAGCCTTGAAGTTGAATACTTCTGTAAGTACTGGTACTTGTTTACCAGATAACAAATTGAAAATAAATATGAGTTTAATGCTTTATACATGTATTTGTCATTTTCTGGTTTTGCCTTTATTTTGTTATGAAATTATTTTTATTAGAAAATCTAGAGGTCAGTCTGAGAATCAGGAGTCAGGGTGCAATTCAGTTAAGTAAGATGGAATATTAAATTACTATTTTCCCTCCTTTTTTCTGATGGAAATGTAAACCATAGAATCCTGATGAATAGCCCCCAGGGGCTTAATAAATTACAAAGGATGTTATACAAGAGGGAGGTACATGTATTATCCAATTTGTTCCTTTGATATGGTAGCAATAAAAGAAGCTCAAGCGCAATACCTATTTTTGACAAGTCACAAGCTAAATCACAAGTTTTAAGATAAATTACAGTAGATTTATATTTTTCTCTCTTTATTATCTAGTAATTTAGGTTGAATTTTGCCCCTTTACCCTTGTTATGATTGGTAGTGACCAACTAGGGGAGGGGAACATTACATGAGGGGGGACTTAATCTACAGGGGAGGACTATTCATGAATATTGTGTACATGGAGTCAAAAGGAGGGGATTAATTTAATGCAGGGACTATCCATGGATTATATAAGGTAGTTTAATTATAAGTGCTAATGTGTAGTTGAATCATAACTATTTTGAAGAGCTGTTTGCACATTGTATTTTAACTGGGATAATATAACCTGTAAACTTAAACATGTTAGCACAAATAATCCATGTATGAACACTTATTATTTCTTATAATTTGACTTTAGTGGTCAAACATGGTAGTCCATGGTCATATCTGAATATAAACAACTGTTCCAGTTGGTTGAATTTCACCTTGAGTGCTCACTTAATTATGATTTGTGTATAATTCTTAAATAAAAATGGCACCCTCTGAGTCTGAGCTCACAACTGAATGCTTAATTTAAGTCAATCAGAGAGACCATGGTCAAACATGGTATTCTATGGTGTCCAGCAAACATTTCCAGAAGTTCAAAATTGAGTAATAAATTACAAAATACATTTATTAGACCTGGAACTGTCATTAAATACATGTATGTACATGTGTAATATATAACTTTAACATTGCCCAAATGATGTCATCTTTAACACTTTGTTTCGTGACCATGGTTGACTATAGTATTCCAATTAACGTGTACACTGTAGTTGTATTGTATTTGTATTTTGTTTTCAAAAGCCTTTTTAAGGAAAGATAAAAAAATATGAAGTATGAAGTATGAAGTATGGTCAATGGCCTGAATATCAACAACTTTCATGTTGGTTGAATTTCACTGTTAGCACGAATAATTGTATGGTATTAGTTATGATTTCTATGTAATTCTTAAATAAAACTGTTTTGAATGAAAATGGCACAATCTGAGCTCACAACGAAATGCTTAATTGGCTAATTAGAGAGACCATGGTCAAACATGGTATTCTATGGTGTCCAGCGAACATTTCCATAAGTACAAAATTCAGTAACAAATCACAAAATAAAGATTTATTAGACCTGGAACTGGCATCACATGTGTACATGTGTAATATAACTTAACATTGCTCAAATTATCTCATATTTAACACATTGTTTCGTGACCATGGTTGACCATAGCATTCCATGGTCAATAGTCTGAATACCAACAACTGTTCATGTTGGTTGAATTTCGCTTTTATCACTAATAATATTATGGTATTAGTTATGATTTCCATGTAATTCTTAAATAAAACTGTTTTGAATAAAAATGGCACAATCTGAGCTCACAGCTAAATGCTTAATTGGTTATTTAGAGAGACCATGGTCAAACATGGTATTCTATGGTGTCCAGCAAATATTTCCAGAAGTTGAAAATTGAGTAATAAATTGCAAAGAAAACATTTATTATGCCTAGAACTGGCATTAAACATGTAATATAACTTGAACATTGCTCAAATTATGTCATCTTGAACATTTTGTTTTGTGACCATGGTTGACTGTGTACCATGTTCTAGACCCAATCAGAGACCATGGTCAGACACCATGGTCATATCACTGTCAACCATGGTCAACCATGGTTGACAATGAAAAACTGTGTTACCATGGTCAGCCTGACGCCGGGGAAGGACAGCATATAAATGGTATGTGTATTCAGTTAGAACTCCCTGTGCTTCGAGGTACAACATTGGCTAAATTTCTCTTTATCAATAGACAAATTAATAAACTTTCCTCATTTTATTTTATTTTGGATGCCTAGTACTTTCCTATGTTGACATCTTACTCAAAAACATTTTGAAAGCCCCATGTACATATACATGTAGCTGCCTGCGCCCAGTGAGGGGGAACTATGATTTACTGATTGGACCTGAAAATTAAGGGGGGCTGCTAAATATGTTGCTCTCTGGCCTGACCTTGATGCTCATTTTTTTTTATCACATGACCACTTTCAAATTTCAAAACAACAAGCAAAAAATCCAGCAGGGGTTGGGCTCACATCAAATATGTAAAGCCCCCATCACATGACTTTTGTAAATGGCTTTGAAAAGAAATCATGCAGGAACCCTTAGCTTACAGGTCTTAATTATGATAATACCATGATCGCCTCGGAATTTCCTTTCCCACGCACATTTAATCTCTAAATTCCCCGGCTCATTACAAATGCAAGGGAAATTTAGAAATATGCATTGTCTTCAAGAACAATGCATATTTCAAATTTTCCCTTGCATCGTAAAGAGGGAAAACTAGAAGACAATGCAGGCTGGACATGAGAAGGTGAAAAGCATCAACTCTTGCTCCCCTCTGGCATGACTAGCCCTGTGCTCCGGGTGAAAACATTGAACCCAAACTGACCTGGCTTCATCATAACCTTCAACGTAATCCATGTGGGATCACGTATTTCAATCTGCACATTCTTCTCTTATTTCTCAAACCCGCTTCTTCCATGTGGGATACTTAAAACCATATATGCATGACCTTTAAATATTTAGTCAAGCACAATTTCATTGTGCTTTACTGCTATTCTTCTCAAAAACAACACACTTGTACCCAGGGGAATTCAAGGTCATTCAATCGAGCATTAAAACGTTTTTGAAAGCAACTCAACTGCCACGTCTTTAGTTTAGGCAGAGAAAACTAAACTTCTCAGAGATTTGTTCTGTTCCTCGTCGATCAGAGTATTACAAAGCTATACCATGACAATTCGGGAAATTAGTGATTAAATTTCCCCTCAAGCCACAGGAGATTTGTAAACTCTCCCTTGGCTTGCAGGGAAATTTAATCACTAATTTCCCGCTTGTCATGGTATTACTTATAATAAATCTAGCTACAGTGTATTTTAAATTATAAAGTCATGCAAGTGTAACAAGAACCACATACATGTACATGTACTTCTCTATTATTTTTATTACTAAATTGATGCCTGACATCTAAACCTTTATTTGGGCTACCGGTAAATGCAGAATACCCTGCCACTGCAGGTTCATTAATAATGCATGTTTTCAAACCTCATACAAACCTTCTAAAAACTCCCCCAAAAAAATCAAAAACCCTAACCGCCCCAAAATCATTCATGAATAGAATGAGTCTATTATCTGTAGTGAGTAAATACACCCGAGCTAGCTAAAATGGAGAAATTTTGCACAGTTTAGAAGGGGTGCCAGGGTATTCTGCAGTCAACTAGGAAACCATATATACACTGTAAATTCAAAAGAGCTGATTTGACTCCAAAAATGGGGCCAAAACGGTGAGTACAATTTGGCACATACTTTAGAGCTGTGCTAATTTAGCCCTAAAATTAAGGGCTGAATTGACTCTTTTTCAGGGTTGAATTGATCCTTTGTTAGGGGTTGAATCGACCCCCTGAAGTGCTGATTTGGAAAAAAATGGGGCGGTTTTGATTTTTCAGGGGGCTGAAATAGCCCTAGAAATTGGCTGTTTTGGTACCCAATTAGGAGGTATTTTAGCCCTACATAGGGGTAGATATGGCCCTTAATTAGGTGTCAAATAGACCCACCCTAAGTGCTGATTTGGAAAAAACAGGGGTCAATTTGATTATTCAGGGAGCTGAAATAGCCCTAGAAATTGGCTGTTTTGGTACCCAATTTAAGAGGTACTTGTATTTTAGCCCTACATCAGGGGTTGATATGGCCCTTAATTAGAGATCAAATAGACCCACCATAAGTACTGATTTGGAAACAAAAATTGGGTCAATTTGATTATTCAGGGGGCTGCATAAAATAGCCTCACAAATTAGCTATTTTGGTAGCCATTTGAGGAGCTATTTTGGACCGA
The DNA here is from genome assembly GCA_030867875.1 of Actinernus sp. WN-2022. Classification (NCBI taxonomy): domain Eukaryota; kingdom Metazoa; phylum Cnidaria; class Anthozoa; order Actiniaria; family Actinernidae; genus Actinernus; species Actinernus sp. WN-2022. The sequence goes on from JAOWCC010001368.1 coordinate 42,199,510, forward strand.
GCATATCACAAAGGCTGATTGGACCCAAACAAAATGGATATATTGAATGCATTTAATGCACTTTTCTGAATTCAGAAATGATTCACATCAGTGTCAGTTGTATTTAACCCAGACTGATATTTACAAATTAAAATATTAAAAAACAAAGTTGGTAAGCTTTGTAATTATTCGTATTTAATTGTATCAATAACTTCTTTTACATTTGAAATTATCAATATAATATTCAAATAAATAACAGAACAGTATGCAATTATAAATTGTCAATAGAACAGAACTCTAGTCTAATGTATTTCTTAAAGTATGAAATTGTCAATATAACATTTTTCAACAACCACCAAATTTCTCGCAATCCTATTGGCTTATTTTCATATGCAATATTTTGAGACAACAGAAGCTGACATCATTTGTCAAGGAATACGCGTGCGGCTTTCGTTTGAAGCTAAAAGTGTTTTGTTATTGTAAAATTGACTATTTAGTTTGTTGTTGTTGTAAAAAAATGTGTAGAAAACAAAAACGCCTCGTCGATTCACAGCTATTTTGTCCATGTTATAACGAAAATGATTGTCAATATTAGGACAAACACAAACTAATTTGTTATTTTAAATACAGTAAATAACAGAGGCTTATATACATAATTCAATTTAGAGGCCCGGTTAGGGGAGGTTGTGCGGTTTATCCCTGTTTTTCAGGATAGTTATCCCTTATCACTGAGATGCAGATGGCTGTTTTTGATTATCTCTTATCCCAATGGACTTTGGTTATCCCTTATCCCTACTGTTTTGAATTCTGGTTTGTTATTCCCTTATCCCAGTATTATTTTGCTAGTTATCCCTTAACAATGTTTGCTCTCAAATGATTATTACATGCATGCCTAAGTCTGTTTCTGCATCTGTCTTCAGTAAATTGTACACTAGATGTCATTTTTGCACCAATTTTCCAATCGATAGGCTCATTTGAATTTCCTGTGTGCCACCATCTTGGATCTCATGACAGCAATGTATTTAGGCATCTACAGTATAAACAAACACTTGAGAACAAACATTGTTTTCAGCTAAGCTTCCCTAATTTATTTTATGAGGACCCATGCGATTACTTGTTAATAACAGAGGGCAAACATTTTTGACAATAGTTAAATAAATTGTTATGTGCATTCTATCACATGGGAAAACTGGGTTAGTGTTGATTGTCAAACAACATGAGCACAAGGCACAATTTTTACTCTTCAAGAAACTAACTTCTGTCACTTATTACTCGGGCAAGGCCAAAGTGACCGTGAGTTTTGCAATATGTTGTAGGAAGCGGCCATGAATCTTTGAGTCCCATTCGTTTAATCAGCCATTTTGAAAGTTTCAGCCTCACAAACAAAGGAGAGTTCACACGCACTAACACTGAACCCGTAACATAAACCTAACCCCAACCGTCAATAAATAAGGTCCCAGGTAAACGATGAGGTCTCACCCACATAGAGCTAGGGTTCACAGGTAAACAAAAAGTTGTCACTGGCCTAAGGCTAGGATGTATAGGCAAATGATGAGTTTAAACCCAAAAAAAATAGAGGGGGAAAATATTCCAGAAAATGTTGTAAGCATAATTTTGAGAAACACCGTAACTGGACACTCAGGTATTTTTTAAACATTAATTATGATAATCCTAAAATAGCCTAGTTTATGCTTTTATAAGTCTTATCTGTGGTCTTCTCCCACGTGTATTCGGCCAACCAGCAGTCTTGTTGCTTTCCATATTGTACATGTATGCCTTCCAGTCCTGTTCTACAGTACATTGTATCTTTGCTTTTCTGGCATACACGTTTGCTTAAAAAAAAAGGAAGAGTACATGTACAACATTACTGTTCGCAGTGTTCTAGCCACTTAATTTACATTATTTGGGGAATTAAAGTCATTGTTTTTGATTTTCAAGTTGTCTGTGTGCCCATTAGAAGCCCCACTAACAATAAAAGTATCTAATGTTATTTTCATTAAGAAATTAAAACTAAAATCAAAGCAATTGCAGAATACCCCCCACTCAAATAGGTTAGGTGGAGACAACAACATGTCAATGCGTTAGTCCATATATGGTTATCTCTCTTGAGAGATATGTCTGGATGTGAATGAGTCTCGTAGGACGAAGCAACACGTACATGTATGATGTTAATACGTCAACGCGTTGGAGAGATACAAGGTATGTCTGTATGTGAGTGAGTCTCTCTGTTCACAGTCGTAGAACGAATCAACATGTATGATGTCAATGCATTGACACGTTGGCATCAACACCTAATTGCAATCTGCAATTTTAAGGATTACTCTCTGGTTTCTTAGTCATGAAAATGATAAACCTTTTGTCTAAATAAATAAAGAATTACTGACAAACAACCTATTGACAAATGTAAACAAGCGGGTAATATTAACACACACTACATGTATATACTGTACATGTAGCTATTACATATCAGGACTGAACATGAAGCTAAGAATATAATTTTGTAATCAATGCTTCCCAACTTAAGTCCTCAAAGGAGTCCTGCCTACAAAATTAGGTCTTCAACATTTACTGTACCTGTTCATAAAAAAAAACAGACCATGCGAAAACCTACAGAGGTGCATGTTGACAGATAAAAAATAACCTTGAATTTGCAATGGCACCACGGGGCTGATCTTAGCCATGACCTGGCTAAATTACAGATTGAATTTGAATTTAGCGTGTTGGTTTTTATAGAGGTAGGAAAACCTGATAACCCGGAGAAAAACCCTCGAAGCAAGGGTAATATATAAAATACCAACAAACTCAACTCACATACAGTATAGCGCCGCTTTGGTGATCGAACCTGGGCCCTAGAAGGCTATATTGCTAAAAAAAAAAAAACATCTTGCCATTTCCTACAGAGCCAGAGCCAGAGGTGAGAGGAAAAGCGCTTAACCACTGCGCCACCCCGGCTCATCCTGTTTTTGCACAGTTAGTTCGTCCATGAAATACTCTTTGTTAGTATTATTAAGGGACCTACTGATCAACATATCTACTTGTAGGTAAATTAGGAATTACTTTAAAACTGATGCAAGGCTTACCATCTATCATCTTCGAACTGTCTTTAGTGTTTCGTTTTCCTCCAAGGATACCAGCCCATAAATAGCCATTCACGGTCCAAACGACGTCTTGATAAGTTCTTAGCTTGGTTCCAAAACTCTTAAACTAGCTAACTTTCTGTAAATCCATTGAAGTTGTAGGAAAAGACCGCTCAAAACCAGAAACTGCTTCGTTGATCGTGACCGTTGAAGTACCGCCGAAACCTGATATACCCATGAGCGTTGCCGCTGACAAATTTGCAGTACTGTAGTTACCAGTCTCTACTTGTGCACCAGGAGACACGGTTGTACTCGAGGAGACTCTTCTGGACTATTTTGATAATATTATTTCGTACTTTTGAATTATTTTTCATTTATTAATGCATAAGCAATATACATGTACATTCTAACTTCCTCACAAAGTAGAAACTATTTAAATAGTTCTTCGCATCTGAGAAAATTTCCCGACTCTGCGGCCTTATGTTATATCCACTCGCTGCGGTCTACGGTATAGGAATTAGCCCATGACACCAGATTAGGCTTCATGCCTATGTGGTTACAAAGAGCTCTCAGTTAAATCCAAGGTAGAGTTATTTACTCCTTCGGTTGAATGATTTTAACTCCTTGAGTTATTACTCAGTGGGCGTTCTCTCTATCTCTGACCCTTATTGTAGGACTAAAATGGCCTAAGGACCAAATTAGAAATAATAGGGTCAATACAACCCATGCTAAAAAGCTAAATTGACCCTTATTGTAGGACTAAAATGGCCCAAGGACCAAATTAGAAATAATGGGGTCAATACGACCCATGCTAAAAAGCTAAATTGACCTTTATTGTAGGACTAAAATGGACTAAGGGCCAAATTAGATATAATGGGGTCAATATGACCCATACCAAAAAGCTAAATTGACCCATATTGTAGGACTAATATGGTCTAAGGGCTAAATTAGAAATAATAGGGTCAATATGACCCTTGCTTAAAAGCTAAATTGGCTCTTATTGTAGCACTAAAATGACATAAAGGGGCCAAATTAGAAATCTATGGGGTCAATTTGGTTTTTATTGGGGCTGATTTGGCCTCATTTTTCAAAACGACCCTTATAAAGGCCAAATCAGCCCTAGTGCCTTTGGGGCTGATTTGGCTTTTTGGGCCGAAACAGCTCTTTTGAATTTACAGTGTACAATGTACATGTACTTTCCTTACCATTGAATACTTGAACAAGCTGCATGTGACCAGACTTTGGCCTGATGAGTGATGTAATATTTGACTTGATCATGAACTCAAGGCACTTTTAGTTGACCACAGGACTGACAGCTCTATCTAGAAGCTCTGTTTATTTATACAATACAAAAGCTTTTGGTGAGCAACTAAAGGCCTGGGAAGAAATAAAATAAGAAATATAACTGGAGCTTTCTTAATATTTATAAAGCAGCTTCGATATTTTAACACGCATGCACTGATGCAGTCGGAGCCATGCAATCACTCGAGGAGCATTTTGATGATCTAAAGAATCGTTCGTAATTTAGATTAAGATTACAAAACGGCTATTTCTTCGACAGAATGAGAAGAATTAGCGAACTGATGAACTGGATTACAATGAAAGCTTTGTGAGATTGTACACGACATGAACTAGACACGTTGCAGTATGAATGCTTACCTTCGGCTTTCCCAGCTTCGCAGCGGTTCTTCACCGATTTGTCTACAAATTAGTTTATGTCTCTCAGTAGCAGCAGTTACTCTAGGCTTTCTAGCAATATAATCTAGTTATTAATGCTGATTTAAAGGTATGAACCCTTGGCTGATTTGTTGGTCTTCTCGCATCTGTTCACATCCACACGAACTGTGAAACCGACAATAATTTCGAAATACAAGTTTCAGCCAATCAGGAATCAAGTCACTATCCGGGACTTCAAATATCGATCAATTGTTCTAGCACAGGACGCCCAAGCTCTTATTTCGATTCGGTTTTGAGTCTGACCGGTATGAACTGCATACAGACGCAGCCAAGAGACATATAGTCGTCAGGTAAGTTTTATTCATTTTATTACAGTACATTTGTATGTTTATCGAAAAGCTAGATTTAGAAATTCCCTTACAAACTTATAAAATAGCCATAAACAGTGCTTGGGCTACCTGTGATTCGGATGGCGAGACCGAATGAAATGTGTTTGCCGGACTCTACAGTTTTTACTTTATTTATCTAATTTTAATAATACCAAATATAACCTACCAAATGCGAAGAAGCATTAGGACGCACATTTTCCTAGTGGCTTTCCAGTACTTTTGAACGGTCACGCAATATTTACATGATCTATTGTGCACGTATTTATTTAATGTACTGTTTAATTGGTATATTTGTCCCTGTGTCTCTCCCCCCCCCCGACAGTTGCTCAAGAACATGAGAGTTGCTCAATTACGCTCTCGCTTGACCACCAACTCTCACTCACGCACTCTCGCCAAATTTGAACCTGAGAATTGACAATCGCGAGTTACGTAATTTTTTTGTTGTGACCCTCGTCATCCTCGTTTTACCGAGTTGTGAAGGCATTTCAATTAGCCGCAATACTAGACTGTGTTCCCTCGTGGCTTTGGATCCCTGTAGCTGGCCTCCCATGCAGGCGGATGTTCCCTTGGAAAATTAAGTCTTGTCATACTGGCGCCTCGACATCCGCTTGGTATCAGACAAAAGTATAAACGCACAAGTCGGTATATCATGCGCCGTGGTCTAGATGATTTTTCTTCGCTGTTTTGACTTGTTTCAAAATCTTAAAATGTTTCAAACATATAATATACCAAACAAAGCGATTTTCAATTTTCTACGCAGTTATTAGCATACCAGTCCGTGATCTAAGTTTGTGTTGAACAAATTTTGCGCTTACGCTGGATCGGACAACATTAAATATATTTCCCATGTGCCTTAGTGAGCTCTTAAAGCATAGCCCATGCAGTCTTATTAATCTAAACAATGAAAGTGATACGCATATTCCTGTTAATTTGCCTTATTTTCGCCCATAAAAATTCCATCTACTGCCCATATCCTTGCCATATCATGGGGATCGTGTCAGCTATTATCGTCTCTGCCCATATAATTCCCTTACATATGGGTTTAATATGGGATCAGTCATACGAGCAATGAAACATTTGTCCATGCATCCCCCATATGTTTCCCACGTGTATCCCAGATGGTGGAAAAGGTATGGGTTTTGTCTGTGTGGTCTCTGTGTGTCTTCATTCTGCCCATCCAAATCCCATCTACTGCCCATATCTTTGCAATATCATGGGCGTCGTATGGGTTGTTACAGTCTCTGCCCATATCCCCATGTATATGGGTTTCATATGGGATCTACGCGAATAAAGAACCATTTTAGCCCATGCATCCCCCATATGCTTCCCATGTATTTACCAGATGATGGGAATAGTATGGGCCTATACCTATGCGTGCCATGTTTTACCCATACAAATTCTACTTCGTACCCATATCTCTGCCATATCATAGGAACCGTATGGCTATTATCCTGTCTGCCCATACAATTCCCATACATATGGGTTTCATATGGGATCTGTTTCCCATATGATTTCCATATATGGGTTCCATATGGGATGTGCTGCCCATGTATTTTCCATATGATATCATTTTAAACCCTTACTTTTCCCATATATGGTTTCTGAATGGTAGGTAAACCCATATTTATCCCATGTAACGAAAACTCAAAACCATATAGTTCCCATACCAGACCCATGTATATCCCATGTCATACCCATATGAATCCCATATGTTTGGTATGGTAAGAGTAACTACATCAAAACAAGATGGCGGACCCGAAACGTAGCGTACTGGCGTCTTGAAGTTAAACCATTTCATGACTAGTTCTTCTTATTCTCGTGCCATCAAAACCTTTTCCTTTCTGGATAAGCAGGCATTTAGGAAAAGAGGAGTGCTTTCCCGACTTTTTTAATCATGGAAACCGTTCAAAGGTGGCTCAAAGATGCATCCGACCCTGATCTAATGAAATTGAACACCGAGTATTTTTGGAATGTCAGCATCATAACCAATCAGATTACCGGAACAGTTCTGGCGCTCAAAATGTGAAGTCGTTAAATTTCCAACGGTCTTTGCTCAGGGGGGATATGTTCAACGAATACCCGCAACCACATCAGGCGTGCGTTCTTGTTCTTTATTGGAACCCTCAGGAGATTACTCGCAGATTTAAGGTAAATTGCTTGTGAATTAATTGTGTTTTGTGATCATGGATGTCGAGCAAAACCTTTGGACTTTGGTAATTTTTATATCATAATTTCTGGTACGTGTTCATCGCCTAGTTGTACCTCTGATCTGTGATCACGAGCTAGTCTCGATCAGTTGCCTTGTATTAAGTACATGTACCATGATGTACCATGTAGTGATATACACACGCACTTAATTTATATATAAATTTGTGTTATCATGCAGTTGTTTAAAAGAAATTTCGGAGCCGTATTATTTCTACCTCAAATCTGATCTGCCCTCGATCTGATTGATTTTTACTGGCACTTAGAAACACATACATGTAGGCCTACCATACATACAATAACACCATGGCAAACTAGATACATTTCATGTTTATTTAGATTTTTCAAAATAGGGAGCAACTAGCAAATACAACACCACTTATATAATTAGTTCTAAAAACCTAACCCCCATTGCCAAATAAAAATACCTAACCATTTTAAACATAAAATCTTTCATATAACGAGTGTAAATAAACCTGAACTAGTTTTCAAGTCATCTTTTTAAGTGGCACTGAGGTGGCATTGTGTTCTGCAGTTTAGCCATTATGCGGGTATCAGCGGCCATCCCGAGGAGGCGGCCCCCGGGCACCCAGGGGCATTTGTCACAGCAGCAATGACAAATACATGCTAACACCCATCGGGTGGGGCAGAACATTGTTACAAAAAACCCCACCCCTGGGGCAACCTGGGCAACATATTATAAGTATTAGAAGCTAAACTTTTAGAAGTGTCAAAAATCTTAATAGTTTTATACAAATATTATCCTTTATTTCTTTGTTATGTCTTCCGACAGTGGATGGCTTAATTTAATCTCTAATTTGAATGATAATGATATGACTTACCTTAAGGACAAAGAAATCGAAGAACGTCGATCGATCGAGCGAGTCCTTTGGCGAAAACCGCTGAACGTCGAGACAGCAGATTACGTGCAAACCCCGTGGGTATGTTCCCGGGGTATTTTGACGAAAACCCAAAAGCGCTCTAATGCCCCGCGTGTGGGGCATGTTTTTGCTACAAATTCCCTGCTAAGCCCCTGGGTTGCCCTGGGGCCGCCCCCTCGGGATGGCCGCTGATATCCGCATTACATGTATAGGGATGGAATCATTCGACACAACCATTCAACGTGCTTTGTAACCATGCTCACTGGTTTATGATGGTTTTGAGGTACCAATTCAAATTATTTAGTTTCTTATTTTTATTCCAAGTATCTTACAGACTGCCAACATATTGCGTTTCAGAACAGAAGCATAATTTTTCTCAGAATGATTGTGTCGAATCAGTATGTCAAATAATAAGTATTATTATCTATATCTATGCATGACATACTGAAATCAGTTGCAAGACAATGGTATGGGTTTAGTTTTTCAATACAATTTGAACCATGTAATTTTTTTGCATTGATGAATTCAAGCACAAAGTGATCGGTTATTTTCTAGTGTACAAAATATATATAATGCACTTATCAATTGAAACCCATGCCTGGTTGGTAATCTATAGAGTATACATTTGTTTCTTGTAGAACAATAAAGCAAACAAATGAAACTGAAGAATGCTGATTCCATGGAGAGCAAGACGAAGCTGAGTCCAATGTTATTGAAACATCCAACATATAGTGGTTTCTTTGTTTCATACTGATTTTCTTTAGTGCGTGACTAAATTCCTATGGTTTTAGCTTCTATAGATTTTCTAATGTTTCGTAGACTTCCTAGCTCCTTTACACAGTTATTAAAGTGCAAGTATCATGTCAGAAACTATATATATTGTACTATTGTGTTTCTTTCTCACAAAACGGTCATAATCTTGGAAATTTTGTAAGATGTCTCGCATTTAATCCCCTAATTTTGGGTACCTTTTATGGAACCTGTGACGTCATAAGATGAATCAAGTCCCTCCCAAGAGAAAACTACTACAATAAAACCCCGTAGGTTTCCATTGTTGACATCACAAGATGAACCAATCCCACAATTCGGGTAGCGTTTCTTCTAGTTTAATTGCTGCTCCTGCTTCTCCAAGAAAACTAAGTTTGACAACTGAAGTATATCAGAAATAGAATTTGGGGCAAAAAATATAGATTTCGACAAGCGACACGGCGCTGAAACAGCGACATAAAGGAATGAGATTACGACAAGCGACAAGACTTGTCTGAAATTGCGACAGCAGAGAAGAATGAGGCCAGCGAGGGGGCGCGCGGCCAGGAAAAAATGGGGATTGGGGAGAACGCGCTCGACTGGTCTTCGCGATATGAAAAGTATATGTTATATCAGGATTTTCGTTATATCCGCGCGAGTTCGTTGTATCAGTGTTGCACTGTAATTGTAAATCAAATAACAATGACATTAATTCGGTAGGTTAGATAGTTGTAAATAAATTTTAAAAAATCGTGCGAGTTCACGTGCTCAGCCATTATCAGCTCATTGAAAAATGAACTTTATTCATATAACTCATAAATAGTAAAATACTTATATAGTAAAATACTTATATTATCCCAGATTATACGACAATAACTACACTGTAGCTTAAGATTAAATTCTGACCACGCATGGTATATAGTTGACGTCGATAACGTCGGACGATATTCCGACAGGGATATCGCCACTTTCTGAAATTGAGAAACAACTACTTGAAAAACTCAGACGGGGACATATATACCCGCCCCCCCCCCCCCAAAAAAAAAGCAGGGCTTCAATATTCATCTTGCAGCATTTTTGAAGCCAGCCGACAAACCTCATGAATCAGTATTTCTAGAAAGAAACGGAATTGAAACAAAATAAATATTTTAATACTTAGACTGCATGAAGTGTACATTTACTTTTTTGGCGTACCAGAAGTGATTTAAGTGAAACTAGTTCTTTAACATGGAAAATATATCCCACTTCTAACAACTAGCTACTCATCCTCACGATTAATAGCAAAAGAAAATATTGGAGCTACTGAATGTAACATTGTCCGGAATATTCCGCCTACCGCTTTCCAGTTCGCTCAGTGCTTAAGCTCTATCTATTGTGCAGGAGGTCGGTGGTTCAAACCCCGACCGGACCAACACTCAAAGTCGGATTAAAATAGCTCAGTAGAAGGTCCTACCTTTGTGAAACGATCTCGTTCTCGAACTGTTAATGGTTAGACTTTCACGTCTTCTCGCATAAGGACGTTAAATCGTATGTCCCACGTCGGCCTCAAGTAATCAGTCTCACCAGACTGTCACGAGTTATCGACGTTTAACAAGGTTGCTTTACATTTTCCACACCCTTTCCCTCTCTCCTGCATGTACGGTACTTTCAAACCCAATAGGAACTTAGTGACTTTACTATATTGATGAGGTAGCATCCCTTATATCCTGATACATAGTGCTTTGAGGATATTGTGAAAGTATTTTTTAAACTATGTTCACAGTAATTATTTCATGATTACTTGTTTCTTCATTTTGTTTCTCAAGAAAACTCGCCAAACAACTTCGAGATAACATTCTTGCCGGACGATCGCACAAGTAAGGCAAGTATAGCTCTTTCCATCAGAGACCCAATGAAGGCGATGACAAAGTGCCACTGGCTCCTACTGAGTACATCAGTAGAGGTTTCTGTGAAGTACGATAACAGTCATACAATGGCAGCTTTCAACATAAGGTAAACACTATATACTTTTCCTTCCTTAACATTTCAACCTATTTCATTAGGGCTTAATTGTATTTTACTTTGAATAATCTACCGCAGAAATGTTAATTTCAAAAACTTTACGTCGGCTTCTTGAGTACCAGATTGTTTTAATTAGTGACAATTGGAAATATTATTAATTCTTGGTCAATAAACAACTGTTGATGTATTATGACTGAATGTTTTATCCAAATATTTATATGTAATACCATGGCACCGAGGGAAATTAGTGATTAAATTTCCCCGCGAGCCGAGGGAGGATTTGTGGAAGCGGCGGGGAGACTTTTACAAATCCTCCCGTGGCTCGCGGGGAAATTTAATTACTAATTTCTCAAGGTGCCATGGTATATCTTTGTGATGCTATGAACGCCGAGAAAATGGACTGTTGTTCGAGTGATTCTGTTTAATTATGTTTGTTGAGTCATGGCACATGAAGCACTACTGCAGTCTCCCTTTTGACGCATTTTCTTAAACCAATACGTAAAAAAAACAGTGCACATGTTTTATGCATACAATCATTAATTAATTCAATAAACTGGCAACAACAAACATGGAAAGGAGACTGTGACGCAATTTACGTGCTTCAGGTTGCGCATGCCAAACTGCAAAACCGTCCCACATGGATAAACCCGTGTGTTTATGACTAGTACTCAAGAGATTGAGCTGTAATTCAATCCAGTGCGAAAAGGGTCATTACAGTCCGACATACCTGCATGGAGAATAAAGAACCGCTGTCCAGCCTGCACTTGAAAGACAAATCGTTGTCTTCTAATTTTCCATCATGCATAGAAACATGAGGGCATTCATCCCTTAATGAGGGAATTTCGAGGTTAAACTACCAAACAAAGGAATCCGAGGCGATCATGGTATTACTGCTGTAAACGTAGTATTAGATAGTGGCTGTGTTAGGAATATAAATGTTGTGTGATGTGTTGCAGCGTCTCTCGCAAATGGAATCACGTGTGCGTCACGTGGAGGTCCGATTTCGGAGAGTGGCGAACATATCATGATGGCATCAACCGCAACTCAGGTCTTGGTGTGCTCGACAGGAAGAAGCTAAAACGTATGTATGATTTCGTTTATTTCAACCATAGCTGTCATCTTAACGGAATGGCTAGTAGGGTTATACTATTTTTTGGAAATAATTCGAGCAACAAATAACATTGTTACATAGCTATAAGTTTTCCGGACACAACGCGCGCTCTCATTGGTTGATTCAGGGTCACGTGGCAGGTATCAAAATGCAATGTTTCCCGCGCGGGCAACAATTTATCAGTTATTGCCCGCCACGTGATCACAGAAGATGGTGACAGAAGATGGTGTGATGTGTCGCCCGCGCCACTGGCTAGCTAAATGCGGGAAATATTTGTTTACCAAAATGTCTAGATCTTCATCAAAAGCTGACCATTTTTCGTCAAAAGAAAGCGTTCAAAATGGAACCAGCTCCAATTAAATAATCTTTATCAAGCGTGAGAGTGAGAAAATGGTATCTAAAAAGGTGCAAGAAAGATAAAAAACGATACTAAAAATGCTGTAACGATGCTGGCAGCGTTCTGATACCATGCTTATACTTGTTCGCTTTCGACACGGATTCACTTTCGTACAAATACGTACATTCTACCTCATTTACTACAGTTCTCGAGCACATTTTACAACTACAAACTCGACAAGCAGTATTTATAATACAATTTAAGAGGTAGGAAAATCGATAATTAATACAACTGTCAATAACAGTAAACAGTTATAACAAACTGGCATAACTGGGCTAGTGTGTGTGAGGTCTATCTTGTAGATTACGGTAAAAATAAATATCAACTGGATTGGACCGATAAAGCACAATTTCCATTCTGTTATGTATTACTAATTAAAATATGTTGGTAAGGATAGTCATAGAATACGATAGAAACATGTTAAGAATACAGACATTTGAATTCGATAGGAATACATCAAGCGAGCATACTGATACATATTGGTTTGAATACACAAGCCAATGTTACAAAATATCCCTTTTGGTATGGATTATATTGATTATTGGCAGTACATTCCATGTATGTATACACAACGCCCGCATTGACAACGCCTGATTTTACAACAACGTTAAGCTAAGAATGCTGCCATTTTGTGTGTGTTCATAGGTGGAGAGATTCTTCGATTGATCTACCTCCAAAGTACCTTGTCAACAAACACATCAATAACAATCAGCAGACTGAACATATGGAGCACTGTTTTAGCTGAAAAGGAGATCCTTTACATGTCCTACTCATGCGCTAATGAACAAGGGAACTGTCTGAACTGGGTTGACTTCCTTACCATTGGTAACAAGAATAAGTATCAGATCAGACGGCCTTCATCCTGTGTTGCACGACAAGGTAAGTCAATGAATTGATTGCCGGCGGCGTGGGATACGCGATTTATCGCATTAGCTGTAGCAATGTATTTTGGGTGTGATATACGATAATACTTAATTATTACTGATATCTAGTTCACATTCCGACCAATCCAGTTTTCAGGAACGCTTGTTTTCCTAGCACATTCAATTTATTTACTTTATGTTCAGTTAATTTAGTGATCCTAAAAGCTGTAGCACCTCTATTGGTATAAATGGTAACCTTATCCCTAGGATAGCGCTAAATGATAATTCAGTTGTAATCTGTACGGTGTAACCTCGGGATAGTGCTTATCCTTGCTTTGAACTACTGGGCCCTATTATTAAGTGTTAGCTGATCGTTCCGAGGTGACCAAACGATTTTGATGCCCGAGGGCGCAAGGTTATCAAAAGGATAAGGAATGCATAATCATAACCATTGTTAACGAAAACATTGTCGATCATAATAACCTGGTAAAACTCAAAGCACTAGCTGTTTGAAAGGTCCATTGTGAACGTTTTATCGCAAGGATTTTGGTTGTTAGTTATTCATTCACATACCACTGCTGCTGTAATAGAACAGTCGGGAAGGAGAAGTGACATAATTCCAAATGTCTTCGGTTCGATTCCAGTTAAGTGCTACCAAAAATATGTTAAATATGTAGTTTGTTCCCGTCTACGGTTTCAAGACTAAACCCATAAAGTATATAGCGTTACTGGGATGTTATATATTTTCTGGGTTTATTCAGGCACAAGACACTGGATCTTAGGGGTAATTCCCTTTGGGGCGGGTTTGCCCCACTATTTTTTGGATGGGGGTGTCCCGCAGCAATCCTAGAACCGCTAAATCTATAACTACCCGTTTTCGGATGTAAAAAAATATAGTTTTACTACCCCATTTCAGACTACAGGATGAAATTTGGTACCCCATTTCAGAATAAAGAGAGATAAAAACCATAAACATTGCATTTGAAAATTAAGCATAAATATAACCCATCACAGGCTCAGACGGCCAACTCAATTGCATTCCAATTTGAACATAAATATACCCATATAAGGCTAATAGGGTGAAACTAGGAGCCCATTGCAGACTTAGGTCAAAAACCCGTCCCAGATGCACATACTCGCACATACACACTGGAATATTAACAAATTTGTGAAAATATAGAGCACTGCAGAGCTCTTACTGCACGAGTCTCTGTAACAGATCGCGCACAGCGTGTGATTACCAAGTCCTTCATCACACTTCGGATCACTAATATCTCCAAATGAAATAACTCCAATGAATCCGGCAACACTCTTAATAGGACGTAACTGGCACCCCATCTTAGACCTAGCAGGTGAAAATCGCGACCCTATATCCAGCGGCTCATACCGTATAGCTTTTGTATGGGAGTAAATCCCCCGAGGGTAGGGAGGGGGGGTATTTCAGCTGGATTGATAACCGCGGCACATCCAATTTAATTAAGTCAAAGTCAATCTTTATTTACCATATATAATATATATGTTTACACACAACATGAAATAAAATGAAATATATAATACAGTATTATTATTTGCTTGTTTGTTTGTGTGTATCTTTTGTCTGTATCGATTTGTAAATCTATGTGGAATATGTTATATTTTCTATATAGTATGTATATATGGAAGGTGTTCAGTGAGAAAAACTCCTAGGAGCTTGTACAGGCACTGACAACCTAACTATTACGGAAGTAAATGGTTGTAATTACCAGGAGACATGTGGGCTTTCAAGAGTAGACCAAATCAACACGATTTGACATGCCACCACCATTCACTGGTGTCTACCATTACAACGTTAGTCTTACATTTCTCTAAATATGATAACTATAATATGCGACAAGTACAAAGTGGCGGGGAATCTCTTAAAGACCCAGTGTCGACCATTATGCTTTGCGCGCCTCTTTTTTTGTTTTGATCGGCACCAAGACGAGGCTTCTGTTGTTTCAAGAACAAATGGTTCCACGAGGGTTCCAATTCATCTATTGGTTCAGTGGAGCGTATGGCTCGTCTATTGGTTCAGTGGAGCGTATGGCTCGTCGATTGTGGATATTCAAATCGACGAAGAACTAAAGGAAGTTTGTGATCTTCGACTTCGATTCGTATCTGTGAAACTGCTATTATAAACAGGATAACAACATTACTCGTTTTATTAACCTCAGTCAGGTCATCCCGGAAGCCGATTTAAACAGAGTAAAATGCACATGCAAAGGTCAGTGCACAAGGTTTCCTGAAAATGCCGCGAAATACGAAAGCCGACGCGAAGTGTCATGACCTAGGTGGTTGCGATAAAACAAGGTAAGTTGTAAGTTGACTTGGATTAGCTGACAGTAATGTTATTTGAGATTGTCTCAGTGATACAAATGATACGTTATTTATATTTCGGTTTAACAGAACGAAGAAAGAGCCGATAACATTCAACCTGCAGCGGTGCAAGATGGGGGCCATACGATTACGAGTTCAAATTTCTCAGGGTGAAATAAAAGTATAAAAATACGTATAATTTTCAGAAATCGTATTTAATACCTGTTTCCACCCAACTTGGATCCCTTCGTAGCACAATCACATGAACATGTTTTGATTGCTCATTTTCAACGGAAAAGCATGCACAATTTTGCAATGAACACCTTTCAAAAACAATGAAAATGACTATATAAAATAAAAATGCAGGTATAGGTAAATAAGTTGTCTTTTTAGTACTTTGTTTCAAGCCTGGAGATGGAGAAAAAAGACAAGCTATTGATCAACCTTTTAGGCACGAGTAGAGGCAGCCTAATTGACTTCACAAAACAGCTAGTTGGAATACCTGGAAAAGACTGGGGACCACCTGCAGGAAATCGTCCAGACTGGTGTAAATTCAAGGTGTCTGCCCATGCCAGACTACAGGAGAATGTGTGATGCAAGAGGGTAACCAGTGTTACTGAATATACAGCTTGTAGAAACATCTGTTTAGACAGATACATCCTACAGGTCTGTATCAAAGCAAGGTGCGACACATGTAGATGGGGTTTAATTTCACAATGGAAAGTTTTAGGAAAGCTGCATATAAATAATTTGCCCTGTGGAGGTATGGAAAGATTGGCAGAGGATAGACACGTCATATCTGCATGTTCAGTTATAGCCTCTTACCCACCCTCAGTTGTGAGTTCCCTCCAGACTTTACGGAGGGTGGGTAAATGGCTACATGTAGGCTACTTCAGTCAGGATGACTGAATCCAGTATCCTGTACCAGACGACGGTGCATGGGTTTTTGGGCTAGTATACGTCTTACAACATTCCTTTCTCGATTGTCATTCTGTCATGTAGTTTCCTTCAAAACTAGTGTTATGGGCCAATCACTTGGTTGTACTGACAGGGTGGCAAAAAATATTCATATATTTTAAAGGCACTTGTACGAGATTGGTAGTACTGGTTTTATTAGTAAATTATTGAATAATAATTATTAATAATATGCACTTAGAGGTAAGCACCTCAGTCCAACATTTGTGTTGGGACCCCCTGGAAAAATCCTGCTTACACCCCTGGGAATAAGAATAATTCATTTTAACTTGTGATCTTGAATGAAGTACATGCTGCCATTCCTAAATGCTTTAAGGGTAGCCATTTTCTTTCTATTGCACAATCTTGTGGCCAAGGTGAAGGTCAACTGACCTTGTCGAAAGCTAATTCTGATTGGTCAAACATTGAGAAAGTAATTTCCATCGCAGACAAGCAGGCATTGTGAGAATGTGCAATGCCCTAAAAATGAATGTGGGGAGGCTAATGTGCTTCATACTCTGAAGTATTATAGAATTTAGCAAATCATGACATATTGGTCTGTATAATAATTATTATTCATCAGCTCATTACTGTTTTCAATGAAGTGATACCTTGGAAGTTAAAAAAAATGTATTTAGCTGACCATCAATCAAAAGGTAATCAAGCCTGGTTAAAGCTTCGTATGAGACAAGACTCGTGTTTGATCAACATACATGTATGGGTAAATGCAATTTTGCAACTTGAAACACCCAGGGTCTCACTTCAACGAATACAATGTACAGTAATAATCAAACAAAACTTAAATCTAGAGCCCAAACTAGGTCATGTCTTTTTGGTATGCAAAGTGGAAATAGTTAGTGGTTGGCTTATCTGCCAAAAAGTATGAAAATATTTATTTGCCATCTTGTTTTTACTTATTTTAAAATTACCCAAGTATTCTATTAGTCCTCTAATAGCCAACATGTATAGAAGGAACCTCGTTACTTGTAATTTCAAGAAAAAGCTTTATTTTGCTTCATCTTGGATTTTACAAAGTGGTTGTTGCAACATTGATAGACCTATTGTTCACTAAAATAACAGGCATTTCCCTTGTTTATAATCGAGTTTTCCAACAAACATTTTGACTTCAAATCAGTCACTTATGTAGTCAAAGTTAGGGATACAACTTATAAGAAACTAGGTCCCCCAGGTAAACGGGGTAAACAACATACATATTTGATTCAAGGGGCTCCATCAACCCCCTAATGATAAACTTTCTTTTGATGAAAGACAACATAATCAGTAGTATGCCAACTATACTTGGCAAAGTTCGAGTGAAGGAAAAATACTACTTTGAAGTTCCTAAAATAAGCTTTTGTAATCCACTTTAATCTTAACCATCCTCTGTTGAAAACGTTTGAAAAAAGTATATCAGAACATTCACATGGTACTTCTCTTCTAATAATATAATGCTGACCATCAGCTGGGTAATCAAAATGTCAGTCACCAGCAACAGTATTTTGCAAGAATACTACCACCAGACAACTTCCAATCAACCGATTTAGCTAGTACATTTAATTTGGTGTCCCAATTCAGGTTACCTGAATATTGCCCTTCAGTAATGTTTTCTTGTTTTTCTGTATCCAAATTGGAAATGTATAAATTTCTCTGATTGGAAGACAAAGCACTGAATCCCTAGCGAGCTGTCGCATGATCTGAATTGGCCGGGACAACAAATGTACGAGCTACATGTACGTAATGTACTGATCAAATTGAAACATCAACATATCTTTCCCTCCCCTCTGGCATTTGAACTGTTGGAGTTTGGGTTGTTCAAATTATCATCCCCCAGTCCAAAAATGTTGTTCAAATGCCTAATACCACTGTCATTTTAGGCAATGTTTCAATTTGATCAGTACATAAATCAGTCTATTGTTGGAGCAATGTCCTTTGGGTAGAAGTTATCTTCATCAGACTGCCGAGAGAAATTGCCCTCAAACTGTTTCCATTCTTACAGCATTTGAGCAGTCATGTAGGATAAGTAGCCATACATGTATTTGTATATTTTCTCCTCCTTCACTTCTGCATGGTACTTCTGGGTTCTTTTTGAAAACTTCCTGTGTCCAGACTTGGTCTCCACAGGCTTGCAGAAGATATGTATGTTGTGATCAACAGCAGCAAGGATAATTTTCATGAAATAGGGCCGGGTACCTGTAGCCATGAAATATAAAGTTTAGTTTTAGACAAAGTTTTGCAGTACAAAGCATTAATAGAGAGGGCATGGAATGTTGAGGAAACTAGTTTACAAGGGGAAAGAATAAGTATAAGCCTGGGAAGCTTACAGTAGATATGGGATGCTTATACATATAACTGCAATTGCAGGTTGTGGTAGCAAATTGACTTCCCTTGAATTCAATATAGCATGTTGTCCAATAAAAATAGTGTACTTTAATATTCTTGGTAGGTCATCAAATTCATAACACATTTTTATTTGCTCAAATGCCATTCTTTTCGGTGTACATTGCTCTTCGTCTATGCCTGAAATAAAAAACGAGCAAAAAGGACCTTCTCACTGTAAATAATTCAGGGTAAGCTTATTTCACCCAACAATGACTCCAAGTTATTTCTCACCTTGTCCTTGGGCTTGGACCCTTGTTTGGATTGAATAATTCTTCTTTGAGGAGCTTGAAGATGTAACAGATACTCTGCGAATACGCTAGTTGCCAAGATTGCCCTTCCTTATGTTCCAGAGTTAAAATACAGACGACCTAAGCCTTATGCATCGAGCATTGCCAGGTCTTCCCATTCTTGGCTGAATCTCGCACCAGACCGAAATAATACTGATCTAAATAATATTTTTGGTAAAAATAGCTGTCAAAATGTTAAGTTATAAATAAAGAAAGTAAAAATGAACGTTATTCGGAAGTTAGAGGAAGGAAAACAGGCGATGGAAACGGATTTCTCACTTCGCTCTAAATATTGGACTTTTCGACTCTCACAAAATGGCGGTTCGGAAGTGTGGGGCGCGCTATGCAGGATGGTCGACCATGGGTCTTTAATGTGGAAATATTAAATACGACATTATTACCGAGCTAAGAATTGCATTATCGCCACTCGTATTCGAGATTCACTTTCAATACAAACTGTAGGCGCTTATGTTTAATTCCATCTATCTATAAGGTAACTATCTTGGGGTAACCAGTCGATCAAGCGACCCTGAACGTACTGCAACTATCATGAGCCCGCGTTATGAAAGGTCATCGGTATCAGCCGTAAGATGTCTAAAGTTCAGATACAAGCTGTGGGGACCTGGAGCGAGATCCTTGACAGTCTTACAGAAACTGGATAACGCAAAGTTTCCCATAAGGCCAATATGGGTTGATAACAACAACGGTACTAATGCATGGCGGGAAGGACAGGTATCGCTGACTGCTGTAACGGGATACAAAGTAAGAATCAAACGTTCAGCGTCTTGCCAAAATTTAAAGATACTTAAAGTTATTTCTCCATTCAATTGTATATTTTAATTCATTTTTTATTTACTTCGGCCATAATAAAGGGTACAAAATAGAATAAAGTAAAATATACAACAAACAAAACATAGAGGCCAGGAGAACCAATGCAGCGTTAGCCAATTACGTTGGTTTCATATGAAAAATGAAATTACAATAAATGTTCTAATTACAATACTTAATTCAACCTAAAAGCAGCATTTTAAGAGGTGCGAGCAATGTCAAGGAGCAATGTCCTTTGGGTAGAAGTTATCTTCATCAGACTGCCGAGAGAAATTGCCCTCAAACTGTTTCCATTCTTACAGCATTTGAGCAGTCATGTAGGATAAGTAGCCATACATGTATTTGTATATTTTCTCCTCCTTCACTTCTGCATGGTACTTCTGGGTTCTTTTTGAAAACTTCCTGTGTCCAGACTTGGTCTCCACAGGCTTGCAGAAGATATGTATGTTGTGATCAACAGCAGCAAGGATAATTTTCATGAAATAGGGCCGGGTACCTGTAGCCATGAAATATAAAGTTTAGTTTTAGACAAAGTTTTGCAGTACAAAGCATTAATAGAGAGGGCATGGAATGTTGAGGAAACTAGTTTACAAGGGGAAAGAATAAGTATAAGCCTGGGAAGCTTACAGTAGATATGGGATGCTTATACATATAACTGCAATTGCAGGTTGTGGTAGCAAATTGATTTCCCTTGAATTCAATATAGCATGTTGTCCAATAAAAATAGTGTACTTTAATATTCTTGGTAGGTCATCAAATTCATAACACATTTTTATTTGCTCAAATGCCATTCTTTTCGGTGTACATTGCTCTTCGTCTATGCCTGAAATAAAAAACGAGCAAAAAGGACCTTCTCACTGTAAATAATTCAGGGTAAGCTTATTTCACCCAACAATGACTCCAAGTTATTTCTCACCTTGTCCTTGGGCTTGGACCCTTGTTTGGATTGAATAATTCTTCTTTGAGGAGCTTGAAGATGTAACAGATACTCTGCGAATACGCTAGTTGCCAAGATTGCCCTTCCTTATGTTCCAGAGTTAAAATACAGACGACCTAAGCCTTATGCATCGAGCATTGCCAGGTCTTCCCATTCTTGGCTGAATCTCGCACCAGACCGAAATAATACTGATCTAAATAATATTTTTGGTAAAAATAGCTGTCAAAATGTTAAGTTATAAATAAAGAAAGTAAAAATGAACGTTATTCGGAAGTTAGAGGAAGGAAAACAGGCGATGGAAACGGATTTCTCACTTCGCTCTAAATATTGGACTTTTCGACTCTCACAAAATGGCGGTTCGGAAGTGTGGGGCGCGCTATGCAGGATGGTCGACCATGGGTCTTTAATGTGGAAATATTAAATACGACATTATTACCGAGCTAAGAATTGCATTATCGCCACTCGTATTCGAGATTCACTTTCAATACAAACTGTAGGCGCTTATGTTTAATTCCATCTATCTATAAGGTAACTATCTTGGGGTAACCAGTCGATCAAGCGACCCTGAACGTACTGCAACTATCATGAGCCCGCGTTATGAAAGGTCGTCGGTATCAGCCGTAAGATGTCTAAAGTTCAGATACAAGCTGTGGGGACCTGGAGCGAGATCCTTGACAGTCTTACAGAAACTGGATAACGCAAAGTTTCCCATAAGGCCAATATGGGTTGATAACAACAACGGTACTAATGCATGGCGGGAAGGACAGGTATCGCTGACTGCTGTAACGGGATACAAAGTAAGAATCAAACGTTCAGCGTCTTGCCAAAATTTAAAGATACTTAAAGTTATTTCTCCATTCAATTGTATATTTTAATTCATTTTTTATTTACTTCGGCCATAATAAAGGGTACAAAATAGAATAAAGTAAAATATACAACAAACAAAACATAGAGGCCAGGAGAACCAATGCAGCGTTAGCCAATTACGTTGGTTTCATATGAAAAATGAAATTACAATAAATGTTCTAATTACAATACTTAATTCAACCTAAAAGCAGCATTTTAAGAGGTGCGGTTAACTGTCTTGCCTGGCGACATTTCAGACATACATATACTTCAAAGACCTAGGGTTCTCGATGTCAAATACAGATGTGATGGCAGACACGTAATATTTAAAAAGTAATGATTTAAACTTAAGTAAAGATATATCTGATTTAAGCAGTTCGTGTGGAAGTGTATTCCAAGTTCGGAAAGCTCTTATACAATAACTATTTTGGTAATACATGGTCAAGACATTAGGAATCTGATAAGTAATAAGATTAAGTGAGTTATCCTTCGAACATAGAGATATGCTTAACTCCACCCTGTTTAGGAGCTTTGGCAAAACATCTGGAGCTATGGTAGCCTGGGAAACGAGCCGATTCTTATCGCTCCCTCACTCGCGAAAGAGACGTCTGGGAAGCGAGGCAGAAAATTCCATACTGATGACGTATCAGATAGCCGTTATACGACTCATAAATTAGTTGCAATTCTCAGAAGCCGATGCGAGCAACAGAGAGTTATTTTCAAGGCATATAACTACCGAGGCTGCTCGTTTGCTTGGCAGTGGATTACCGTCATGAACAACCATGAAATTCAAGCATATTTAGCGTGTGTCGGTGCTGTTGGTGGCTACTTTGCAAAGTTCTTTCAGCGGCTAGTAAAACGAAATGTCATACTGTGAAAACATTTACACTGAGTAAAGTGATCAAAAACTGGTACTGTAGTAGTTGGTTATAATTATATATAAACCTACACACAGAGCTATCACAGAACACTGGATGAGTTGTTGTTGCCGGATAAATCGTTCAGGGCCACTCTTCAAGCCGGATATTTTGCTAGGCAGTGAATCTCTGCTATGAATAAACATTACATGTATTAAAGTACGCTATGAATCACGAACGTGATGGCCGTTCACCCAAGCAAACGGGCAGCCTTAGTAGTTATATACATTGCCTTGAAAATATCTCATTCGGCTTCTAAGAATTGCAACTAATTTATGCATCATGAAACGGCTATCTGCTACGTCATCAGTATGGAATTTTCTGCCTCGCTGCCCAGACGTCTCTTTCGCGATTGGGTAGCGATAAGAGTCGGCTGGTTTCCCAGGCTATATAGAGTTTAGTAACATAAAGGTAAAAGCTTTAGAGTTAAGAGTATAGATTTGTAGGAGATGTCTGTTTGGAGGGGAAACAGGGGAATAAACTTAGTAGCCCTCCTTTGAGTTCTTTCTATATCCTGCGTCAGATCGACAGTTTGTGGGTTCGATACTTGTGAGGTATAGGCATGGTTCGACCTAACCAGGGACAAGTACAGACATCGAAGGGAGCTAGTACTTCGAACTTTGACGGCAGAGCGTCTGAGTAGGCCAATAAACTGGTTCGCCTTGGTGATCTGTTGACGAATGTGAATGGACCATGTAAGGTCGATGCAAACGGGCACACCTAGGTCGTTTTCGCTAGGAACGTGGTCCCAAACCTGACCATGAATGTCATAGTCAGCCAGTAGGGGACTACTTCTTTTGGTAATGGTTAAAACTTTGCATTTTTTCGCATTGAACTTCAGCCACCAAGAGCGTGCCCAGGTCGCCACATTAAATACCTCACCCTGAAGAAGGGAGATGTCTCCTGCATATTCCACTACCGAGAAGCATTTGTTGTCATTTGTCATGAGGACGAGGTGTTCGGTAGTGGAAGGTCGTAGATATAGAACAAGTACAGAAAGGGTCCCAGAATAGTCCCCTTGGGGAACATCGGAAGTGACTGGAAGCGTGTTCGACATGTCATCATGAACTGTTATACGCTGGTGGCGACCAGTTAGGTAGTTCTTGAACCAGTCTAGCACTCCACCTGTGATACCGAATCGGCTAAGTGTGTGCAAGAGTAGTTTGTGGTGAAGTGTGTGAAAGGCTTTAGAGATGTCGAAGTAAAGGATGTCGATTTGTTTGCGCAAGTCCAGGTTTCGATCAATACGATGGGGGTTGGGTTAGGGTTAGGTCAGTAGCTGAGCGGTACAGTATTTGCCTTTAAGGAAGCCGTACACTGTAAAAACCAATTGGTTTTGATTTGAGTCTGAGACAACCAAATATGTTTTGGTTGTTTCAACCATTTAGTTTTGGTAGAATTGTTCCTTTTTTTAATGTTTGATTTGACCGATATAGTAATGGTTGATTTGACCAAAACCTTTAATTACTTTGACCACTAATTTATGGGCAAGATGACCAATATATTTAAGGTTGTTTTGACTAATAAGAAATGGTGTTTTTGAGTAATAATATTTGGTCAGCATGACCAATAATATATTGTCAAGGGAGTGAGTCTGAGACAACCAGTTCTGAATGGTTATTTCGACCAATGATAAATAGTTGAAAATCTAAATTTATTTAATAGAATAAACCACTAGTTTCTGGTTGTGGTATGTTAGTTCCTTTTTTCACTTTATACCTTCCAAAAAGAATAATACATAAATATACACTGCCCAAATATATGTAGCAATACAATCAGACATTACTTTTACTAAACAATATTCATTCCTTTGCAAATTATGTGAAATATACAGTACATGTATAAGTAAAAAAACTAACTATATTATCATGCATGCATGAAATATATAGGAAGTACATATCCTACGGTTAGATGTCACGCTGCCTCTATGCATAATTAGCTAATTCAACAGTTTACTTCGATTCCATTCATTATTTCAGCACCCTCTTCTATCACACACAACTGTTTGAAACTCTATACAGATTAAGTAAAACCTGACATGTATGTTCTTGTTAGATTTAAAGATTCATCGATTAATTAATGAATCCTACTAATTCTATTATGTACGTACAAATTCAAAATGATATCTCGAAGTCCAAAAAGTATCTTGCATAGTCCAAATCATGTTTGAAAAGTATAGTAATTTTTAGTGACCACCTTGATGGTAACTTGATCCTTAACGATTTCCGTTATAGTAAAAACTACACTGTAAAAAATGACCAGTTGAAATAACCTTTAAAAATTGGTCATTAAATGCATCTGAGAGAACCCTTTTTTAAATTCATTTTCACCAATAAATTTTTGTTTGATTTAACCAATTTGTTTGGTAATTATAACCTTTAAATTTGGTTAGTTCGACATTTCTCTAGTGGTTGTTTTCATCCATTATTTATCAGTAACAGTAACCTTCAGATTTGGTTACTTTGACTTTTTCCCATTGGTTATTTTAACCTATTCGAAATTGGTAAGAACCTTATTTAATAGGTTGAAATAACCATTTCTTTAGTCAAATTGACTAATTAAAATGGTACTTGGGATGCATCTGAGAGAACCCATTTTTTTAGTTAACTTTGGCCAATTTAACCTTTTTTCAAATGGTTGATAATATGGTTATTTTAACCCAAAAAAAAAGAGTTTCATCAGCCTTTTCTAAAAGTTGATATAACGTTTTCAAAACATAGAATGCACATATACTTTCATTGATCACAAAAAAAGCTTGATTTATTTTTCAAATTTCCTTTATTTCACAAAAACTTGTAGGTTGTCAGCTAACAACCTATACACGTGCATGAATAGATATATAAGTTTGTACTGATTTGAATGTTGACTAATTTGTGAACAGTCTTTCTGAAAAAGACAATCAAATTTGCACTTGTAACATAAAATATAATGAATAATTTGCAAGTCATAATCTTACAGTGAATATGAATAATTTGTGGCAGCATAATAATAATGTTATCGGCAATCCCTTTATGTAGGACGACACGAATTTTTACCAAAAATACAATAGTATACAACACAATACAATACAATAGAACGCAACACAACACAATACAATTTGGTAGCAATTTGTGTCGTCCTACATGAAGGGACGGTCCTGTTATCTATTAAAAACTAAAACAAACGGCTGGTTCGCACTAGTAACATAAGTATAAGCACAGGCAACATACATGCAGATGCAGTGAATGCACTGATCATTAGCAGTGCTTGTTCTACTCAGATGTGATTACTGGGTCTGCATATGTTGCTTATGCTTACTGTTATATCACTACTGTGAACCAGCCTTAACCATCTACAACAGGTTCTCACTAATTTAGGATTTTTAGGGCTAAGTCACTATATATATAAATAAACAACACACAAATATAAAGCTTCTTCAATTGCCATGTGATCTAATTGAAAGCCTAATCCTACATATCTAACCGTCTACAATGGGTTCTCACTAATTTAGGGTTTTTAGGGCTACACAAGTCACTCACAGTGGTTTTGGGTTCACAGGTAAACAAAGAGTTTTCACTGGCCTATGGCTAGGGTTCACCAAGTAATAAGGATAATAAACCTAAAAAATTAACCAGTTAGAAAAATGTGAACTAATCCAAAGCCTACCAAAAACCATACCCATCAACAACAGGTGCTCACTAATTTAGGATTTTTAGGGCTAAGTTATAAACAACAGATAAATATAATGCTTCTTCAATGATCCTGTGAACTAATTCAAAGCCTAACAAATCCTAACCGTCAGCAATGAGTTCTTTAATAAGAACAAAATAACTAGTTAGAAAAATATCAACTGAAAACAAAAATTAACTGCAACATATATACAAGTAGCATTCATCAAACCAGAATCAAACTCTTTATGTTATGGCTTCAGGGCATCCTGTCTTTGCAATGGCCAACCGTCAGCAAGTGCTTGATTACTCATCACTCGCACGATTTGCTAATAAGCACCATTAAGGTGCATTAGCTTGACCACACTACTAACAGCAATGCAACAAAGCAGCAGCCTACTTTAAAATTAACATTGATGGCAGTATAGTTCCTCAAAAGTACATGACTTGTACAGTACACACAATATACATGTTGCAGTTATTTTTCTCTCTAATTTGTAACTAAGTAGTATTATTTTCTAACTATTCAGTATTCAGGCAAAAAATCACTTGTACAATCTCATTGATTTTCACACAGCACACTAATACATTGTAGCTATCATGTGTTGACTTATTCAGCTCAAGCTTTAGATTGACTAATTGTTTGTGGATAACACTTGATACAAAATGTAGTTTTACTGTGCTTTAAGATTTACTTGAAAAAAATATTAGTGATCCTCACTTGCTCTGGGAAACAGTAAAATTAAAGACTAATTAAGTTAACACAAGTGAAATCAATTCTTAAAGGGAATCTAGGCTGAAAAACAAAGTTTATTCTCAAATGATTGTTATACATGCCTACCCTAAGTCTGTCACTGTGTTTGTCTCCAATAAATTGTACACTAGATGTCATTTATGCACCTATTTTCCTGTCAATAAAACTCATTTAATTTCCTGTGCACTGCCATCTTGGATCTCATGACGTCACAGTGTTGCCTCTATTGTTACACAACAAAAGAGCTATTTTTTCTGACAATAGGAGCAACACTGACATTATAAAATCCAAGATGGCAGCATGCAGGACATTTTATTGACAGGAAAATCAGTGCAAAATAATGTCTAGTGTACAATTTACTGGAGACAAACACAACAATGTAGTTAGGCATCTATAAACAAACACTTGAGAACAAACAGTTTTCAGCCAAGGTTCCCTTTAATAATTATTTTATTGAGGATCCATGCGATTTTAATTATTATTTTACGGGGACCCATGCGATTACTTGTTAATAGCATAGAAGGCAAACATTTTTGACAAAATAAAAAACTGGGTTAGTGTCAAATATCAAACAACATGAACACAAAACACATTTTTTATTGTCCAAGGAACTGATTTCACTTGTTATTACTCAGCCCAGGCCAAAAGTTTCGTCACATGTGTTTATCGAATAAAAACCAAGGCCTCATCTTAAATACATGTAAATGCCCTGGACATTTATTTAAAATCATCATGCTCAAGACATACAGATACCTTGCATTAATATTCCAGAAAATATTGTAAGCATAATTTTAAGAAATTATACCTTAGCTGGAGAGGAATTTTTTAAACATGAGTAATTATCCTAACATAGCCTAGTTTTTTTTTATAAGTCTTATCTGTGGTCTTCTCCCATGTGTACTCAGCCAACCAGCAATCTTGTTGCTACATGTAAGTGCTTTCCAAACTGTACACATATACATGTATATGCTGAAAAAAGGAATAATACAACTGTTAGCAGTGTTCTAGCCACTTAATTTACATTATTTTGGGAAATAAATACTTTGATTTTGATTTTCAAGTTGTTTTTGTTGCCATCGGAAGCCCCACTAACAAAAAAAAGTATTGAATGTTATTTTAATTAAGAAATTAAAACAAAAATTCAAATTCTAAGGATTACTTTGGTTTCTTAGTCATGAAATGGCCTGAAGTTAAACCTTTTTCTAAATAAATAAATATTGACAAACAACCGATAGACAAATGTAAGACAATCAGTCCAGCCTACACAAAAGAAGTCTTAGACATTTACCTGTTCATGAATTTGTAACAGGACTTGTAACAACCATGGAGCTGATCTTAGCCAGTACCTGGCTAAATCACAGATTGAATTGGAATAAATATTTGGCGTGTTGTTTTTTATGGAGAGAGAAAAACTGAAGAAACCCCCCAAAAAACCTTGGAGCAAGGGCAAAATACCAACAAACTCAACTCACAAATGGTATCGCAATCGATAATCTAAACCAGGGCCACAGAGGTGAGAGACAAAGCACTACCCCGAAAATACATGTACTGTATATGGATTCACCAAGGCCCAATGGCTGGTTTACAAATTTGTAAAACGGGTTGGCATGAAAATGGGCCATTCAAATAAAAGTTTAGTTTGGGAATCCATTTGAAAATTAACAAACATCTAAGAACAACAACATTCATATCACATACATGTAGGAGATAGAAAGGTTCTAATAGAAAGATCATGCTGAATTTTGTTGTTCTAAAATGTTTGCTTTGCAAGTTAGTGATTTTCACTTGATTGTTGAGACACCGACAGTTGTAGTAAAATGTATATTAAGTTTATATGCATGTGGCCATTGTCCGTGACATTTGTTATTTTGACAATTAATTTTAGTATCTTACCGGAAGTATGGGCCGGAAATTATCATATGATTACCATATTGGTGCCCGCAAAGACTTCTGGATTGGGCTGACACGAGGTTCACTATCTATGCTTTTGTGTTATTCTTATCATTATTTACTTGCTTCTATTTATAAGTTAGAAACGTCCTTGTTAACTTAGAAATATACTCAAACACAACGCAATGTCCTAACCTTGTAACTAGATGGTTAATTCGAGTCGCCGATGTGTATTTAAGTTGCAATGAGACTTCATGTTTTGACTCTGCTCGTCAAACAAGGTGAAAGAGCAAACACAGCAGTTGGGCCCACATGCATACGTACATCGTTTTTTGCATAGTTAGTTCGTCCATGATATACTCATTTACTTTTTGGGAGTATTATTAAGGGAGCTACTGATCAACATATCTTAGTTGTACGTAAATTAGGAATTACTTTAAAAATTATCGATAGGCCGATTGTACTGTGAGCTTACCGGTCTATCATCTTCAAACTGTCTTAGTGTTTCGTTTTCCTCCAAGGATACCAGCCCATAAATAGCCACTTAGGGTCCACACGACATCTTGATGAGTTCTTAGCTTGGTCTGTAAAGCCATATTTGAGCTGCTCCATCGTGAAACCGTTGAAGTTCTTCCTCCACGCAGCCGAAACCTGATATACTCATGTGCGTTGCCGCTGACCGATTTACAGTACTGTTAGTTACCAGTCTCTGGAGACACGGCTGAAACAACTGCGGAGTAGATCGATTGATCTTCCGGAATATTTTCATAATATTATTTAGTACTATAGTATTATTTTTCATGTATTAATGCATAAGCAATTTCAGGCTAACTTCCTCACAAAGTAGAGACTATTTAAATAGTTATCCGCATCCGAGAAAATTTCCGTACCGCTGTTTCGCTGCAGCCGTCTACGGCATAGGAATCAACTCATGACACTACAGACTTATTTGGACACTATGGTGAAATTAATCCATAATAAAGGTTGTTATTACTCTTGTTTATAGTTTGTGTTTCTCGCCGTTTGTAAAATGGTCAGTATAACCATTGTCAATAGCTACAACCAAAAGTAATAGTTATTTCAACCTATTGTAACTGTTACGACCAATCAAAATAGTTACAACTTGTGACAACCAATAAAGAAAAGGTGAAATTAACCTGAAATAAAGGTTGTTATAACTTTTATATATAGTTGTGATTTTGACCATTTATAAAATGGTCAAAACAAACCTTTAAAATAGTCGCAACCAAATTAAAGGTTATTTTAACTAGTCATTTTTTACAGTGTAAATCAAACTTAATCCAGCAATTCATGTGAAACCCGTCACGAAAGAGATATTACTATGAAAATCACAAGTGGTAAAATGTCACGTCAAGAGCCAGCCTAGAGGCAGCGTTCGTATGTACCACGTGATCGAAGTTTTGTATATACATGTACCACGTGCTGAAACTTATTGATTGTTTTTGCTGGCTTTTACGCTGAACGGCATGTTTGTTTATAAAAGCTGGGTCGATATTACGAGAGAGGGAAATGTATTAGCAAGGATTCGAGTTCAATAAACCGCCTTTCGCTGGAATAAGACCGACAAGCCAAGAGATCAGACATTGCGTGGTATGTAAAACTTCGATTACATGGTACATACAAACGCTTCCACGGAGGCTGGCTCCCGACTGCACGTTTTACCACTCAAATAATTTGGATAGTAAATAAGTGCCATTATTGCTAAGTATGATGTATAAAAATTAAAGTTAAAAAAAATATTTTCATGTAGAATCACTGGAAAACCCTTCCGTGTAGCCATGCAGCTATACTCTTGGAAATGAAATTGTTTACACCTATTGGCAGAGAAACCCCCCCCGCCCGCTTTTCAAGAAGCATGCCAGTACTCTAAAAACACAAACATTTTTGGAGTGGCCAATTGGGTAAACGCTACATGTATTAAATGTATAACAGCTTGATTATAGCATTATCATCATATTAATAATGTTTCTGCCACCTTGGACACACGACCATTCCTTCTGCAGCCAAAGTCAGGAACTGCACATCCTCAAGTGTGCCTGACGACACCAGTCATGGGGACTTGCTCTCCTCCACTTCATGGGCAATATCAGTCTTAGCATCGTTCTATAAAAAAATAAACATACTATTTGTTATTGACCTGGAAGCAATTTGGCATCCAACCAATGTTTACAAACCACTGGTTTCTGCTTTAGAACAGAAATTTACTATTCGTTATAAGCCCCAGATCCCTGTACAAGTAATAAACTAAATAAATAACTTATTGTATTACATCACCGTTGACAACAACATTCTCATGAAACAGGCCACAGTTAAATAACGGCATAGGCACGTGCATTTAAAAGTCGAGAAATTATTGTAATGACCAGGAGGTACAATGCACAACCATTTATATAAATTAGTTATCCATTGTATGTTCCCCTGGTCATTATGATAATGATAAATCATATCTCCAATTGTAGATATTTCTCAGTGATATAATTTGCTAAGTGTATTATTCTTATGAAAGATTGAATTTATTGCTCAAAAACTTTAAAAAAATTATCTGTAGCGGTTTTTTTGAAAACCCTGAATTGTTTTTTTTAAACCCTGACTATTTTACTTTCTCTAAATAAATCTTCACAACATTTTTCTTTTGCTCGCAGAATAATATTTCGTTTGGCATCAATATTTCGTAAGCTTTGGTAAATATATTTTACCAGCTTGGATTCTAATCACTTCTATTGACAGAAATGTGTACATGTACAATCGTTTCAACATTGACAACATTTATTTTTATAAGGTGAGAAATTAAGAATCACAATTTTTGCCAACTTCCGCCCAAGGGATTTTAATAAAATTTGCACTGCGTATGTCTCTCATCAGTTTGAACAGTTTCCATTTCTTTAAAAAATGAAGCCAGGTATATTTTAAATCAATTCTGGCCAACTGGAGTCCTCAAAGGAGTCCAGCCTACACAAATGCAGTTTAGATACTTCACTGGGTAGTAGGATTATCTCTGAGACAGTCACATTAATCACATTAGTTACAGGTGAGTTAGGCGTCTATTCGTCATCGGTAGTTTTGGAATACACGGAGTTGAAATAGCAATTGAACAGACATGCCACATTGTTGGGAGTACTGGCACCGACACGAGCTGAATCTGCGTTGGTGGAAACTATCGTGACTTCTTGAGGGACGCTACTAGACTTAGTTGATGTCTTGAAGAACGACCAGAAACGCTTAGAATTTGTTGCAGGGTTGAGCTCAACAAACCAAAAATTGGTCCCAGCTGCTGGATCTTATTAGTTTCTTTGCACATAAACGCAGATGTCTGTATTTTTCGCGTAAAGCATCAGAATTGATATCCTGAAGTTTACGACGCAAGGTTTCTTTCTATTTAAGTAGATGTAAAATACTGCTATTTAACCAGGGTATGGTAAGACGCCCCTTTATGGTCTTGATAGGGATAAGATCATACTGCGGAAAGGACACTAACTCTCCATGAATGCCAAACATCGTCGAAGACTGTTCTCCTAATTTTTTTACTTAAGCCGTGTTGTGAAGTCAAACATAATGCCTTTGTGGTCAGAGAACAAGTTTAGTTCTTGAAGGTCGACTGCCTAAATATTGCTAACCTGGTCCGGCACGTTGGTGATCTTCATTAAAGTTGCCCTTGTTATCGTCTGCATTCTTTCTAAGGGCAAAGTTTGTGCAGCTAGGTGACGAGACAGTCTGAGGGCCAAAGACACAGATCCTATCACAATTGATGAATTAAGAGAGTCAGAAAGAGAGATTCTGAATTATGTCCAGCGCCAGGTTTTCCCAGAGGAATTTACAGCTCTTGAGAGTGGGAATACTGTTAAGATGTCGAGCCATTTGCTGAAACTGGATCCTATCCTGGTCGATGGCCTAATTCGTGTCGGGGGACGCCTAAGCAAATCTTTGATACCTGATGATGCCAAACATCAAATTATCATTCCAAGGAACTCTCACATCTCCAAGCTTATTATCAAGCACCTTCACGTCAAATCTGCACATTCTGAAAGAGAGTACGTCCTAGGTATGCTACGTCAACGCTTCTGGGTGGTGCATGCTAATTCTACCTGCTTTGATTGCAAGCGTCTCCAAGCCACAAGTGGTGAACAAAAGATGGCAGATCTACCAGCAGCCAGAGTTATTTCCGATAATCCCCCTTTCACTTGTATCGGAGTGGACTATTTTGGCTCTTTCTACGTACGTCTCAAGAGAAGCCTGGTCAAGCGATATGGAGTAATCTTCACGTGTTTGGCTGTACGTGCAGTACACATAGAAGTCTCACATTCCCTTGTTTCAGATTCGTTCATCCTTGCTTTAAGACGATTTATCGCACGCAGAGGTCAGGTCAAGGAAATATACTGAGACAACGGCACCAACTTTGTTGGAGGTGAAAGAGAATTGCGTATAGCCCTGGAGGAGTGGAATCAAGTTCAGATTCACGATTTCCTCTTACAAAGATAAATCAAGTGGTTTTTCAGTCCACCCTATGCATCGCATTTTGGAGGATCCTGGGAGCGATGTATTAGAACAGTTAGTAAGATCCTGACCGCCCTAGCAAAACAACAAGTTCTAGATGACGAAGGTTTTTCGACTCTGATGTCTGAAGTAGAGGCTCTAATCAATGGACAACCTTTGACAAAGGTCTCTAGCGATCCTACAGACGAAGAAACCCTAAAACCCAATCACTTGCTTCT
Source organism: Actinernus sp. WN-2022 (assembly GCA_030867875.1). NCBI lineage: Eukaryota > Metazoa > Cnidaria > Anthozoa > Actiniaria > Actinernidae > Actinernus > Actinernus sp. WN-2022. The sequence continues at coordinate 42,233,340 of JAOWCC010001368.1, forward strand.
CCTTAATCAAGAACCCGCCCTTCCGCCTGGAATATTTGACAATAATGAGATTTACTCGAGAAAGAGATGGCGTCAGGTCCAGTATATGGCCAACGTGTTCTGGAGGAGATGGACAAGAGAATATATCCCTGCATTGCAATAGAGAGACAAGTGGAAATACCCAAAGAAGAACGTTGCTGTAGATGATGTCGTGTTGATGGTCGACGACTCTTCCGCACGGAATTCCTGGCCAATCGGCAAGAGTCACTCAAGTGTACCCCGACAAGAAAGGCTTCGTGAGACAAGCAAGAATCGAGACAAGATCAGGAACATTTAACAGGCCAATTGCTAAATTGTGCCTACTAGAATCAGCCGCAATTTGAACATTTAGAGCTAGACAGATTTCAGACGTGTATTGCATGCTTCATATGTCGGTTTCGCATCTTTCTATATATTGTAATATATACTGTGTATTTTAGAGGCCGGAATGTAGATGCGTAAAAAAATGTCAATTAATGTCTTGTTATTTTAGGTTATGTAATGTACTTTTGTTATCTCCGCACGTATTACGTAACTGTTAGTTCAGTTTTTTTCCACCGCTAGATCTTTGTTTCTATGTAAATTATCGTAGTTTTTTCTCTAGACTTGGATTTTGCTTTTCATTCTGCTCATGAGATTGAAGTGTAACGTTGGTCTATTTTGTCTCGTACTTTATATTTCGTGATTTAAGTCGTTCTAGTTATCTTGCTTAGTTTGTACTTTGTTTTTTCTTAGAAACCGCCGCCGTCTGCCGGTCGTAGAATTTATTGTATTTTGTTGCCGATCGTCTGGCTAGGCGCGTTTGAGAATCCAGTAATAAACTACCAGTGTATACGTAAATGGTTGAGATTACATTTACTCGCTATATCCGAGTACGTCCAAAAACCTGGCACGGATACATCGCCAACAAAGTATACATAGGACGGTACTCTCTTCCAGAATGGCCAGATTTGACGTGAAGGTGCTTGATAATACGCTTGGAGATGTGAGAGTTCTTTGGAATGATAATTTGATGTTTGGCATTATCAGGTAACAACGATCTGCTTAGGCGTCCCCCGACACGAATTAGGCCAACGACCAGGATAGTACCAGTTTCAGTAAATGGCGCGACCTCTTAACAGTATTCCCACTCTCAAGAGCTGTAAATTCGTCTTGGAAAACCTGGCGCTGGACATAATTCAGAAGCTCTCTTTCTGACTCTCTTAATTCATCAACTGTGATATGATCTGTGTCTTTAGCTCTCAGACTGTTGATGTCATCTTCCTTGGCGTCTCTGTGTCTTTCTTTGAACCGTTTCTGACATCTAAAACATCGGGCGATGAACTTCTTGAGATGCATCCAGGATGAGAACCTCTGAAAAATGGCATCTAGTGCGCTTACTGATGAGTTGGCGACTACTGTAAAGGCTCCAATCTCTTTCTTTACTTCAGGGTCATCAGTAAGGGGATCTTTCATGGTGCCTGGTTGCGTAGGCCACTCTCTTTCGGGTTTCCGCAGAAATTCCGGCCCCTTTAGCCATCGCTCACGACTAAGGAAGGTCTGGGCAGATTGACCTCTAGAAGAGTCATCACCAGGATTAAACGTTGTATCTGTGTGCTTCCATTGTACTTCCATTGAATCATCTCGTATGAAGGCAACACGATTACCTACATAGGTATTGAATTTCTTGGATTCGTTCTCGATGTAGCGGATGACAGTCATGCTGTCCGTCCAGAAGGTTGAGCTCTATATTGACACATCTAGTTCTCTTCTTAGCATCTTATCTGAACGTACGGAAAGTACAGCAGCTGCCAATTCTAGTCTAGGAATAGTCATTTGCTTCAGAAGGGCAAGGCGAGATTTTCCAAATAGGAAAGAACAGTAGACTTGCCCTTCTGTATTTAGTATTCGTATGTACGAAACAGAGCCATATGCACTTTGGGAGGCGTCTGAGAAGTGGTGAATTTGACAGTTATTCAGGTCAGATTAGAGTTTATGCTTGTCTCCACTTTTGGTGGCGTAGCGTCGTTGTTACTAAGGGATACGGGGAGGCAAAGAATACCAGCTTAATGACTAGGTAGACTCCTCTCGAAGGCTGTATCTACATCGAAGCAGCTTGTTTTGTTCCCAATAAAGAGCCGTCCAACGTTTAATTAACAAATTGATTTAGGGCAACTGCTTCGCCCGAGTTCCACTCGTAATGTGCATAAATTACAAGGTGAAATGCCAGTGACGTCACAGGACACGATTAATGTCAACTGAATACAGTCGTTTCTCTTTGGAAGTGATCCCTGGGAACGAGCCGAGGAGGCGGCTGTATTTCAGGATAGTATTTTAAAATCTTGATCCAGATTTAGAAGTCAATCCTTCAATGAATAGGCAAGATTCGTATTCTAGCGGATGAGCTGGAATAAACTCTGAATGGAGGCTATATGCGGGGAATGCGCTAAAAGCTTTTTCGCATGGGAAAAGTTGCCCCCACATGAGCCTTCATTCAAAGCTATTGACTCAGATTGGTCAATATCCAGTAGGTCATGACAGGCAGATGCCAGTTTTAATTAATTTAACGGAACAACTGTTTAGTACCTTTTATTGCGTATACTGTGGTTATAATTTTTATTTCTGCATATCAATTCTAACTATAACTAATATGATAGGGAGATTGCAGGATATTACTGTAAGTTGAGGACAAGAAAGCAAACCTAAATGATTTAACAAAATACGTATTTTTAAGTTTCCTCTGAAATTACAAAACTCTGAACATATGTGATTTTAAACTTTTCTCACGTACCCTCTTTAGCTCGTTATTAGAGGAGGGACTAGTAAGGGACCAGGTCTTGTAGCATTGGGTGGACTTCACACGACACGAGGGTACTGTGACGTAACACCACTTGACGCTGCTAGAGGTACGTAAAAAGAGTGTATTAACTGTTAAGTTGTTCACCGTTTTTGCCCAGGCGTCAATTGAAAATTTATTATCCACAGCGTTGTTGAAGTTTTTATAGCTTTGTGTCAATAATAGTTTGAAATATTAATACTCAAGGTAAATGTCACTTACCGTAAATTTCTTGAATGAATTCCTTACTGGGAATCATTGAAGTTATTGAAATATATTTCATACATTTTAAATATATCGACTCTGTTGTATATTCCTTTGAACTCTGTCGTTTTTTAACCTTTCAATCTGTTTTTAATTAACAGCCTGCAGTGAGATCCTGACAAACAATAGCGGTTACGTTCTGTCCCCGTATTACCCTGGTTACTATAGCGACAACATCACGTGCATGTGGACAATCAAGGCTACGAGGGGTAACGTGATTGACTTAATGTTTCATGAATTCGAACTTGAAACGAGCCCACGCTGTTCAGCGGACCTCTTGGAAGTTCATGACGGTGAAGGTACATCTGCAACTCTGATTGGTCGATACTGTGGCGTGAGGTGAGTAATAGCCTAGAGAGTGGGACAAACTACAGCACGGTTACTGTACCGCATGCCGTTACATTGAAATGGTTTGCCTATTGTTTTGTCCTGCTGATCCAATCAAATTACAGAAGTACGGTACAGCACGGTTACGGTAAGGCTATACGGACATGCCGTAGTTTATCCCACTCATACGTAATGGGACAGCTGTTATTAGGATGGTGTTGATAAAGTTGTGGATTGAAAATAACTGAAAACATTCATTCGAGAACCATTTAAGGTGGCTCGCGAGTATTGTGACAGCCGAATAGGCATCATAAAGCTTCACACTTTTCAGCTGCAAGATTTTGGCCGATCTGAGATATTTTTGGGTCCGTATGTTTTCTGATATTGAAGAATAGTAAATAAACAATAAACAGAATTCCAAGATACCAGGAGCCCATAACTAGGAGCGTCCATCCCGCATACCAGGCCTTGTCACAGCGTTTTCACAAGTGAGGTTATTTTTTAGAACAGCTTCCCGTTATTGTTGAGTTGCAATTATTCCTAAAGCAATAACATCACAAAAGCGTAGCAGCCATGTTGTTTAGTATAACAAAAGTAGCTAATGAGGCATATTTTGTTCCGCCACGATGCAACCCACCAATTGGCGGGGGAAATAATCTAAAAATAGCCCAACTTATAAAAACGCTGTGACACCTGTATATGAGATGTGGACGCTCCTGGTTATGGACTCCTGAAGATACATAATATTTTGGAGATATAAGTGCTTTTTTCGACCCCTTACTTTGAGGTAATATGCGAAAATCTTAAAAAACGAGGCGATATATTTCTTTACAATTCATGTTATAGATTAACTAATATACGAATATTGTTGGTAACGAGTTTCAATAAAATCGATGGAATGGAAACTTCTATAGTAAAATAGATCATTGTTACCACAACATTTTATATTCGTGAATTTCTTGCAAAACGTCAGGCAGCTAAGCTCGCCGATTCCAATTCTAACCCATAAGGCCAAGTAAACAAAACATGTTTATCGTCCCTGTGCGCTTCCTTTTTTGAGGGCGCCTCCATTTTTTATTATTTGTCCTAATCTATCGGGTCCTGTAATAGAATCTCCATCCAGAAATGTGTTGTATTTGATACGCTCCATACGGTGCTTGTATTGTGGTAACAACTGTAATTTGCCTTTATAAATTAGGGAACTTTACCCGTTATTTAATGAATGCACACAGAAGGGAAATAGACCATTGTATGGAAACGCGAGAGATTTTGAGCAACACCAGTACATATATTATTCCTCTTTTGGTTTCGGGCGATTTTTATGTGTCATAATAATCAGCCCCAACATGTACACTTGGTAAAGAAGATAACCAGTAGTTAATGTTTTCACCTCTCTCACCAGGATTTATATAATTGAAAATAGGCAAGAATGAACTATAGCTTTGAAATCCTGTATAGATGCTGATAGACGAATCATCGTCTTTAAATCTTTCCAAGGTAAAAACAGTTGATTTAAAAGTTGTTGGTTTCGCCGCTCTGTTATTTGTAATTGACTTCTCAGCGAAGCCTTTTCGGCCTCCAGCTCGGTTGTGTTTTCACAAGTTTCACACGTAGATTCACAAACAGTTTGATTCTCGAAATCCTTGCTTTGCGGCAGATTCTCGGCACTGATATCCTCAACTGTGCAATCTTCAGAACAAACAAGAATACTTTGTTCCTCTTCGATTTATTCAAAGTCGTCTTTTAGAGATTTAGGAGAAAATTATCTAGGAGTAGGAGGCTCCCGCTTTCTCGGTGAGGTGCGAATCCAAGGGAACAGCGACGGTAATGCATCGCCTTTCAAATGTACTCGTCCAGTTGATGTTTTTCGATAGTCGCTTTCTCTGAAGTGCCTTGAACAGATTTTAGTGGATTGCTAAATCTGAAAGTCTTGTCACTCATCTCTCCTGATGGCGTGGATCCATTTCTTATACTAGTTAATGTCTGATGGAAAATGAAAGTAGGAAACTTTACAACCATCGTAATCGCGATAGCCTTTCATTGTGCACCGAGGAACGCAGCAGTGTGTTGGCATAATTATAAATTAGCTTCCGAACTGAAGCACTAACTTAGCTTGTTTGTTATTCGTAAAAAAAGCCTCAAATATACTAAACGTTTGCGATCCCTAGTCGAGCATTCAAGTTGTCACTGCTGAAGATTATAGTTTTGGAAATTCTCTTCAAGCCCTTTCCAGCCTCGCTTTGATGCCCTCGTCACCAGGCCATTCTGCGTCGTCTGCCATTATGAGTTCGGTGTATTTGAATGAAGTAAAATATTAACAAATGCTCACACCCGTTTTTAGGCTGGCATATGCTGATTGACATTGTGCAGTTGAATTGGTCTTTTGCGTTAACCCGAAGCCGAAGGTTGCTAATTCACTTTTATAAACATTGTCAGTTTTGCGTTTGTCGGCTTAGCATTGCTTTACAATTAATTTGTTTTAACAAATCCATTCAGCGTATTCTGCACTTCATAAGCTTTACAGAGGTATATAGGTTACTATAATTTTCTTTAAAACAACGCGCTTACAAAATTATTAACGAGAGAGACCCGCGAAGGTATCCGGTAACCTTAGCTACAAGAAAATCGAAATAGCAGGACGGAGTATATCAGTTAATTGTGAAAATTTGATGAAGAGCGCCAATTTTGAATTGATGTAAATAATTAAAAATCCAAACGAAAACTTTGGCCTCGTTCGCGAATATGTTGTAGTGAAACATATTTTGAGGCACCATGTGGAAATTCATTTCGTTTTCTGAATACATGTTTGCTCATTTAGCTGATTGAAACCTTCAAAATCACCATGTACAAACTCGTACATTTCATCAGCATGTTTTCAAATTCTTCTCATGTATTCAGTCACCCATTCATGAGAAAAACTAAATTAATTACATTGACAAATTGAGAATATTGCTGGTTTGCAATCAATACGCAGAGATTCAGATATTAAAGAAGTGGCGGCCCAGCCTAGTCCCTAGGCCTTCTGGCTGGCATTTTGTCTGAGTGGGTTAATGGCATACCTGTGGTTTGTAATGGTTGTTACGTTACCAACTGTCAACCTGAAGGCCTTGCAAAATTCACCCAGTAGGGCCCAAAAATTCGCAAAAATCGGCCCAAGATAGCGACCATTATTGATGACAAGGGGGAAGATAGTTCAAAGCCTTGCATAAATCAGATGATAGGAAAACAACATTGAGTTTTCTTATTATAAAATGTTTGACGTTTGTGTAATTTCAAATGGTAAAATTGGCAAAATGTAGTCGGAGTATTAATATTTAAATCATCGGATATCGTGTATTTTTTAAAGTAATTTAACAAACTCACTCGTGAAGTAGACTTTATTCACCTTCAACAAAATACCTGGCACTTCGCTTCCAAGCTGTTCATCTTACAGATTTAGATTCGCTGCCCGATGTTATCAGAGAAGAGAGACGAACAGCAGCAAGATCGAGCCATCTTTAGTTTTTACCAGTGGAATGAACTCGTTGTGCTTCGTCAAACGGATATAAGTAGTTGAGCCGTGAAACTCAACGCGATATTCACCTAGACCGGGTTTTCTCTACGCCAAATCAGGCAAAGTGCTTTTCAAATCCAAGCAAAACTCTCTTAAAGAATGAAACCCATGCTTTGATATTTGCCCAAGCTCTTCACGACCAAATGTATACCGAATCCGTGCCCGGTCATGTTGGATCGAATTCTGCTAGGCCTTCTTGTAACAGTGGGCAGTGACGTCACAATTAATTATAAACCACATGGATCCCATTAACCCACTCAGACAAAATACCAAGCTAGAAGGCCTAGGGACTAGGCTTTTGGCGGCCATTTTTTTGTTCATGGTTGATCGAACGAGGAATCTTTTTTTAACGTCATCCAACATGGCCGCCATGACGTCAGTTGCAAACAAAGAATTGGAAGGGTTATGGATTTGGGGGCATTGGGGGACTTGGGGACGTTTCGTTTCAAATTTAAAAGTAACTGAAAATGCTTACAACAACAACAAAAAACAGTTCAATATATTGTCTTACTTAATGCACCAATTAAATGTTTTCCCCTCATCTTGACTATAGCGATGTTTCGTGTTGATAAACATTACAGGATTTCAAAACGCCGCTTTATATCAGGAACAAATGGGTCTCTTGTTGGCACATTAATGACAATGGATGACCTGGCAGTAAGTATCGCTATAACGCAAATGAAAAAAATATATATTATTATGTGCTATTGAACGGCTGACTGGATACACGTGAGGACTTTGCGAAATGTACAATTTTGCGCTTAATAAACAGAAAGCTCGAAGAGCAAGAGCTTAGCAGTGATTTTGAAGGCTTCAAGCAGCTAAATTCCCGACCTCAATGGGCAAAAAAGATTTCATGAAACGAAATGAAATTGCATTTGATGTCACAAAATAGGTTCTCCTACAACATTTTCGCGAATCAGGCCATAGATTTCGTTTAGATTTTTAAATATTTACATCAATTCAAAATTGCCGCTTTTCACCAAATATTCACAAGTTAATTGACCTTTCGTGATTCATCTACTGATATACTCCGTCACGTTTTCTCGATTTCTTTGCAGTTAAAACAGTAGTTTCCCATGGCGTTAAACTATAGATCACGGGGATAGAATTGGAGTCGTCGATCATATTTGCCTGACTCTTTGCAAGAAATTGGTGAACATGATATTTTGTGATAACATTTATATCTATTTTGCTGTATAGGTTTCCATACCATCGATTTTATTGAAACCCTTTACCAACAATGTTCGTGTATTAGTTAATCTATAACAAAAATTTGAAACAAATGTATCGCCTTGTTTTTACGATTTTCGCATTTTACATCAAAATAAGGAGTCGAAAGAAGCACCTATATCTCCAAAAATATTATCTATTCCTTCAATCTTCCTGTTATAAATAACTAAGGCAAACCGCAGTCTGTGCTGAGCTCTGTTCGCATGGCAATAACAGACAAATATTGGTAAATATGGCTATGTGTGAAAAAACACATAGACGCGTTATTAACATATATATCAAAATACATATGAAAGTAAGCTGAAATGATAACAATAATTACGTTGTTAACGGTCTAAAATGAAAAGGGAGATTCGTGCAATAAAAATTGAGTGGCGAGCATAAATTTTTCCAAATTAAAGATTTAACAATCAAAGTTAACATAAATAATGTCACACCAAATTAGTTAGGAAGCAGTTATGCATGTCTGAGACTCCAATGATGAAATGGTGTGGACCAATTCTTCAAAAAAGAAGATAAAAAAAAAACTAATCTGCAGACAAAACAAAATAGTGTCATTTTCCTAGAGGGGGTGATGGTAATAAATCACCCCAATGCCCTCGGTCGACCTGATTGCATCATATGTGAGTATAAGGTAAAATGTAAATTCGATTGGAGGTATAAAATATTATTTGCAAGCAAATAATGCACGTATCTTGAAATTCTGTTTGGTGTTTACTTTTCTTCAATATCATGAAATACATGGTCCAAAATATCTCAAAGATCCGCCAAAAACTTCCGGTTGAAAAGTGCGAATTTTATGATGCCAATGCGGCTGTCACAATACTCGCGAGCCACCTTAATAAGGCTGTCACAATACTCGCGAGCCACCTTAACGGACAAACCGCGTTGTGGGCGACAAACACTAACAGGCTAAAGACTGAGTTTGGTGTCGACCTAAAATCGATTTCAGCAAAGTTTTCACGATATTAGGGTTGCTTTTTGAATGGTGAAAGTTACATTGAAGTGTTAATCCTAAGCGAAAATTTAAAAGCAAAACGTCTCTCGTCAGGGCTAGACCTGACTATCGTAACATGCACCAAACTCAAGGCGGTTCAATGGCTGACTAAATTTACAAAGAAAAGCAAGAAACTAACTTTGTGCCATGCTAAACAGCTCTTATTCAAGAGTTTATGTTATTTGTGTTTGTTTGTGACTAATAAATAGCAGTAATTATGTCTAGAGTTTTCATCCAAAGCGACTGAATGGAATTCAAATTAGTCTGAGGGCTCAGTAGTTTTTCACGATTTTTCCAATATTATGCGGCAATTAGAAAAATCCTCTCGTAAAATGTTAACTCGGCAAGGCTATTAACTGTGTGTATTTTAATTTCCCAGTCATATATTGGATAGGAATGCGTCGTGTTCTTTCAATAGGAAACCATCCCTACAAAGGCCAGCACATAAGTTAGTTCGGAAGTTTAGCTGATCCTTTTAATAATTTAATTGTAAGGATTCGAACAGTACCCGTGTATCTGTCAAATAACTTTATAACGAGATGCTCTCCAACTTCCTAGTAAGACGTAAGATCGCTAACCAACACTGATTTAAAGGGATACCCGAGTGAAAAACACTTTTGGGCTCAAAAGCATCTTTCAGCTGTACTTTGTTCAGAAAATGTATTAAAATTTGATAAAACTTTTTCAGAGTTGAGAACGAGCCCCTCAAAGTTGGCCCCGCGAAGACATGGGCGCCGCCATTTTGTTGACATTAATTCCTGTGACGTTTCATTACGTCACTTCGTCCCACCGGAGTCTTGCGGCTAACTTGTAGCGACTTGTTTTCTTTGTATAATTTTCACACGCTCGGAATTAGAGTAGATTTTCATCGATACGGCAGAGCAATTTCGTACTAGAACAAAAATATGATGAAGACGATATTGTGAGAGAAGTTCAGAAGACTGGGAGGACGATGAAAAGCATGTGGAAGGCGAGAATATCAACGAACAACAAAGTCGGCTACCGAGCTAGTGCTATAAAGATTCGCTGTGTTTTTTGTATGGAACTTGTCAGCCTTAAACACAAGCTAAAGGTAGATTATTACAATATTGATATCGGCATAGCAATCGAAACTTGTTTAATTTAACCCAGAGAGGTAATCAGGGTGTAGCAAGCCACCTCATTTTAATTTCGTTTACCTATTACTGATGTGTTGTGAAACAGCGCGCTCGCGCCAAGTTCTACCACAAACATGCCGGGCTTGATTGCGCCAATGCTTTCACACAATTTAATAAGGGAATGGAATTATTTTTGCAATATAATTGCTCCGAGTGTCTCGTTCTTGTGTCATTGCATATATTCTGCTATGTTGGGCTAGTTATGATCGGTTTTTACAGGGAGGTTTTAACTTTTCAGGTGTTTCGTTTCAGTTGCACAAAGTCATGCAGTCAGTACAGATCGAACCGGATAACTCGCAAATTATATAGCTCCAATAATACATAAGTTTCGAAAGCAATGCCAATATCAATATTTTCATAATCTACCTTAGTCTTGCGTTTAATAATAATAATAATAATAACGTATTAGGAGCATCCTACAGAGTCTCGATGCCCTTACATATTATACCTAATATAAATAAAAATTACATGAATATATAAAAAGTATCAAGTAACTAGCTAAAAGCATCTAAAAAGAAAGGTCTTCAAACTTGATTTAAACCTAATTAATGAATCAATACTTCGAATATAATCCGGAAGAGAGTTCCACAGTTTAGCTGCAGCGACATAGAATGATCTGTCGCCATAGGTTACAGTATTACAACGAGGAACTGACAGTAAATTATGTGAACTCGATCTGAGTGAACGAGAAGGTATGTAAGGTCTGAGCAATTCGCTTATATATTTGGGAGCTTGGCCATGGAGAGCCTTAAAAGTAATTAAAATTATTTTAAAAGTGATTATATCTCTAACTGGCAGCCAGTGAAGTTTATATAAGATAGGGGAAATATGGACAAACTTCCCAGCTCGAGTTACAAGTCTCGCAGCCGTATTCTGCACACGCTGTAGTTTCTCAAGTTCACATGCCGGTAAACCATACAAAATGCTATTACATGAGTCAAGTTTAGATGTAATGAAGGCATGAACTAATCTTTCACAATCATCCTGGGCCAAGTGCTTTCGAATCCTTTCAATATTCCTAATAGCCAAATACGCAGACTTGCAAATATTGTTTACGTGCTTCGTCAGTTGGAGATGGGAATCAACAGTAACACTGAGGTTACGGTTACTGACAAGTTCCATACAAAAACACACAGCGAATCTTTACATCATAGCACAACACGAGTTTTGCACTAACTCGGTAGTCGCCTTTGTTGTTCGTTGATATTCTCGCCTTCCACACGCTTTTCTTCATCCTCCCAGTCTTCTGAACTTCTCTCACAATATCGTCTTCGTCATATTTTTGTTCTTGTACGAAATTGCTCTGCCGTATCGATGAAAATCTATTCTAATTCCGAGCGTGTGAAAATTATACAAAGAAAACAAGTCGCTACAAGTTAGCCGCAAGACTCCGGTGGGACGAAGTGACGTAATGAAACGTCACAGGAATTAATGTCAACAAAATGGCGGCGCCCATGCATGTCTTCGCGGGGCCAACTTTGAGGGGCTCATTCTCAACTCTGAAAAAGTTTTATCAAATTTTAATACATTTTCTGAACAAAGTACATCTGAAAGATGCTTTTGAGCCCAAATGTGTTTTTCACTCGGGTATCCCTTTAAGTTGCATTTAAAATGGTATTGATATATATTCTATCAAATGAAGAAATAAACAAATAATCGAAATGAATTACATTTTCAGTTATCCAGAGATTATCGAATCCCTGACCAACAGACTAACGTTGGTGTTCAAATCCAATGGTAATACTGTCCGGAATGGATTTCAAGTTTACTATCAGATGCTGAAAGGTAAGTATAAAGGGCGATTCTTCTGGAGAGAGAAAGGCAAAACCCGGACAAAAAGGGGAAGGGGGAGCTGCCGTTGTCTCGCCTTAAGGAGCACCTCTTGGTCTTTTCGGATGGGATTGCTAATTTTCTTAGCCAAATATATTCACTTTGAAGCTGTAACTACTGAGTGTCTATAAGAAGAATGGAATAGGAATTACACATTCACACTAATATGTTTTTAATAGTAAAACAAATACACATGTTTGTTTTGCTCCGTGCTCTAACGGTGTTACTTGAAACACTTGTTGGTATGGCATCAAATCCTTCATCAGTGATGTGGCGAGTATTTGAGGCGCTGAAGTAAAGGCGCCGTTATTGTTTCAAACTAATTAACAAACAGTACTCTGCTAACGCTTAACAAAACTACACTTCTGAAGACAGTATATTTGTCTGTTGGACACATCCCCAGGAAACGAGGCACTAGACACTGTTAATAAGAAGCAGCACTAATAGCTGTAATAGTAGACAGCTCACAAACAGGACATGTTGCTCGCATCTGCACAATGTAGTCTTAAGGTTGTCAACTGTTTAATATCCAAAATTATTACTTCTCCTCCTCAGCATAAAGTTTTGTTATGAACTTTCTATGACATGAAGACATAAAAATATCTTAAACGTTTCCTTACCTTTTAAAATATTTGAGATCGTTTTAGGTAAAACTCCTGACGCTCAATAACATTCTATTGTGGTTTTACCGGACAGCAACTCTTATTCGATAATAATCATTTTGTTTTACTAAGATATTGTCTTGAATCATTCACAAGTGCGGCTAAACCTTCTCTCATTGTTGACAATAAAATATGTAATCGCTGATTATCTTTCGAGTTTTGCATGGCTATATAGTTACCAACCATGTAATCTCGTACCCAGACACATTTGTTCTTACTGCGCATACTCGACGAAATATAAGGATATGAGACAATCCGATCCAGAAGCTAGTCCACGAATCACGGGCTTCCGGTTATTCTGCGAATGCTAAATATTATGCGAATCTTGAAATGTGTTAAATTGTCAACGACTTTAAAAATATATAGATATTACATTCGCTTAAGCCGGTAAATGCCAGATACATCAACCTGGCCGCTTCTGGCAAAAAAGTCGCGATGACGTTGAGGTAAAATAATTCGTATAATGGCGTTCATGATATTTTATTGTATTCTTGACATGGACCGCTGTATTCAACTCCTAAAATTAAATGCCTTTTTCAAGTAATTGACATCAAAAATCAGATGTGAAATATGCTTGATTTTTATGCAAAGGCGAGCATGTAGAAATATGCCAACCAAATTTAGGAATCCTATCACAGGGAACGATTTTGATGTATGACATTCATTCAGACCTGCTGGCATTGAAGAGTTCAAAAAATAAAAGATTATGAAAAAGATGGTCACTTTTTATTAAAAAAAATGCCTTTTCTGCAGTCATTCTGTCCTCGTAGCTTAGCAATAGCACAAAGTTGTACCTTAAAATAATGATCTAATGATTGAAAATAAGTTGCGTTTCTTAAAATTACTATCGATCTCATGTTTAAAAATATCGTACATTTCAAAGTCACTTATATCTTTCATGAAATAGACAGTACATGTCAGTAGCAAAATATGGCGCTCATGATGCAGATTCTGAAAGTACCAATAGAAAATGTTCAAAAGATATTTACATTTTATGTCATCCGGGTGCTTTTTGCGTGCCACAGCCCATTACTGTGACTGTCACTGGGTGTTTTACTCCGAGTTAACTTCATGTGTGTTCGCGGTGAAGCATTGAAGATTAACGGAATTCCCAGCTGAGTTTTGGTATTTTTCCCGGCTGGCGCAAAACAATAGAGAACACAAGAAAACCTATGGGACAAGGCTATTCGATCCAAATCTTTCCTCTTTTTGAAACATTGCACCATTTCCTTTGCTTCTAATAGTGGCAGCAAATAACCCATCATCATATTTATCGCCGGTATATTTGTAGTTTTGGAATTGAATATTGAAATCGTGCGGGTGACTTGCTAGCACAAGAAAATTGTTGCAGCACATACAGTGGTAGTTATCTTCGGCCCAGCAGCTTCCTCCGTGTTACTTGAGCTGGCTGTTTGTCAAATCGACGCGTGAACTTGGACTATAAGTAACCACCAGCAGTTCATCAGTGATGCTGCTCGGTTCAGTGGAACTGGTCGTTTAAATAAGAAAGCGCCTGTTTACTTGGGAATTCCAGCCATGGGTAAGTAAGCTCTCGTCGTTTACCAGTTTTCTTTACGTTCGGAGATGGTTTAATAGGTTTCTTTACATTTCATCTGCTGCAAATTCTCAATTCCTATGCAAATAATTAGCCAAACAAAAAAATGTTAACAAAATTTGTTTTCGTCGAGCATGCGCAGTACGAGATGGCTTACTACCCGTCCTTTACTTACTGTTTTTCTATTGCTTAAGGTAATGAAGACGACGCTTGCGTACAAGGTAAACCACGACGTAATATCGGTGCAGAATTTACTTCTATTTGTTCTGTGTTAGCCTCATCTGACTAACGGGACCACAGTTCGTTCGTTTGTGTGTTTGGTTTGTTGTTTGGTTGGTTGTTTGTTTTGTTGTTTGGTTGGTTGATTGGTTGGTTGTTTTTTAGGTCGGACAGTTCGGTGGGTGGTTTTTAAATACGCTGTTACGCTTACGCTACTCCATTTTTTCCAGATTATGCTTAATTTTCAATCTTTTAAACATAGAAACCCTTCCAAAATGTGCATGCATGCATGATGCATGAAAATTGGCCCATGTACATACATTGCATGCATCATGCATGCATCATGCATGCACTAGCTACATGCATGTGCATGCATGCAGGCGGTAATGCATGTGCATACATGCAGGAGGTTGCGTGCATGAAAATTGGCCCCTGTGCATACATTGCATGCATCATGCATGCACTGGCTGCATGCATGTACATGCACGCAGGAGGTCATGCGTGTGTATACACTCAGGAGGTTGCGTGCATGAAAATTGGCCCCTGTGCATGCATTGCATGCATCATGCATGCACTGGCTGCATGCATGTACATGCACGCAGGAGGTCATGCATGTGCATACACGCAGGAGGTTGCGTGCATGAAAATTGGCCCGTGTGCATGCATTGCATGCATCATGCATGCACTGGCTGCATGCATGTACATGCACGCAGTAGGTCATGCATGTACATGCACGCAGGAGGTCATGCATGTGCATATATGCAGGAGGTTACGTGCACGAAAATTGACTCCTGTGCATGCATTGCATGCATCATGCATGCACTGGCTGCATGCATGTGCATACATGCAGCAGGGTGCATGTATGAGAATTATGGCACGTCTGCACAGATGCATGGCATCAGCAAGGTGCATGCATGTACAAAATAGATTCATTAATCACAATATTTCGCTTCATAATATTGCTTGAAGAAAAATAATTTAGGTAGGAACCAACTCACACTCGTTTAGTGGTTACAATAACAGACACGTTTAATTAAATTCTAGTTAATACACAAACAAATACTAACTACAAATTATTTTGGGAGCTATTTTAACTAACACATTTGAAGTAATTTTGGTTGAGAAATTAATTTTAAATAGCTGAGAATGTATCAACACAGTTTTGAAAATGAAACACACAAAAAATGGAGACAAAATGTTTGAGCGATATAAAAAATGTATAAATATTTATAGAGCGGCTTTCTCTTAACTGTCCAAAGTAATCGACGATTACTTTGCTTATAACTTGCATACATTCTAAGCAGAATTGATGTGATTACTTTGCGTTTCGTTATAGGATAGTCAAGTGAAAACTGCTCTACTAAAGGTTGCTAAAATTAAGAAAGAGTAGTTGTAGCTGTCACAAGCTATTCTTGCTGTTAAAACACTTGCCACACTGCTGACATTGATATGGCTTCTCACCAGAACGTGTTTGAGCAAATTTATCAACTTTGAAGACACAAGTTAAATTAATCATTAAGTTTACGAGGACCCATGCGATTAGTAGTTAATAATATAGACTCTGAGGGAAACATGTTTGACAAAAGAGTGGAATACATTGTAATGTGCATTTTACATGTATCTCATGGGAAAACCGGGTTAGTGTCAAATATCAAACAACACGAACAGAAATAATTTGTTTGACTTAAGTTATTACTTGTGCAAGGCCTTTGGCCTCCTGAGTAACAAAGTTCTGCAAGTGTTTATCAAGCAATCAAAAGGTCACAAGTTTGCCCCCTTCTTCATCAGCTAATCGGATTTTCAGTAAACAATGCTTTTGTATTGATGTGTCCAGTTATGCAAACATAAAATAACCATTAACGATGTAAACAAATCTCTAGCAGCATAATATTCTGGGGCTAACTAGTGAATGAGACCTCAATTTCTATAAACACAGAGAGGGGGTCACGTATTCCCGTGCAAGCATCCAAGGGTGGGCCACTTATAACCATGCAACAGCTAGTTAGTTGATAGAATGCGACCAAGTGCTGAAAAATCGGTAGAATGGAACAGTCTAAATTAAACTAGTGTACCAAGTACTTGTAAATTGGGACATGTATTGACACAATCACTTCCAGGCCAGGTCATCAATAAAAAGCAGTGTCTCAAATAAATGTCCCTGGCGTTTATTTAAAATCACCCTGCTCATACATTGTACATATACCTAGCATTAATATTCCAGAAAATGTTGTAAGCATATATTATTGTAAGAAATTATACCTTTCAATTACCTGCACAATTACTTTTTTTAATGATCGCATGTGTACTCAGCCAACCAGCAAACTTGTTGCATACTATACATGTATACCTGACAGTCATGTGCTATCTTTGCTTTTATGGCATACATATATTCTGAAAACGAAAGAGTACAACAGTACTGTTAGCAGTGTTATATTACTTAATTTAAATTATTTTGGGAAATATTGAAATTGTATTTGATTTCAAGGTGTTTGTGTGCTCATTGGTAGCACCGACTATAACAAAGAAATGATATCTAAAAAAGAAAGTATCTAATGTTATTTTGTTAATTAAGAAATCAAAACAAAAGTCTAAATTCTAAGGATTACTCTCTGGTTTTTTAGTCATGAAATGGCCTGAAGATAAATCTTACCATAAATAAATAAATAATTACTGGCAAACAACCTATAGACAAATGTAGCAATCAGGCAATATTAAGCATGTCTATTTAGTAGCTTACCAGAAGATAGACTTCTAACAGTTATCACATAATTAGCATATTGGTGCCTGCGAGGACTTCTGGGTAGAGCTGAGACACGAGGTTCACTACTACTAGTAGTCTATGCCTAAGGTTTATAGTTATTTACTTGCTTAGAAACGACCTTGTTAACTTCGAAATATAATCAAAGTTCAAGTTTCAAGTTTGTTCAATTTAACTCAATGTATCAGATTAATTACAAGGTATTACAAATAGAAAGAAAAAAGGAGAAATAGTTACAATAATACAACTATTTGATAGACTAAACCAAGATAAGATACAAAGAGTACGGGAAATCGTAATAGCCTAGAACTAATCGAGAGGATGCCCCTACAAATTCTAATATATATAAATGAATTAAATTAAAAAGTACACATCATTGTGTAAATTATGGTGTTGCCATGGAAACTCTCATGGCCCCACGCACCTTTCACCTTGAACATAAAATTCCAATTTATTTCCTTATTACAAAAATAAGTTCCTTAAACTATTCACATGCAATGCCAACATTGTTCCAAATCTTATTTTGGACCCACACCAAAAAAAATGTGTTTGACAAAGAAGAAATTAGGGAAGTTTGTGATATTTGTAGTGGAAGCCTGCGGCCAGACTGTTTCCATGGCAACATCATAATTTGCACAATGATGTGTATTTGCCATAGTAGCACATATGTGCAAAGTTTCAATAGTTTTTATCCAATATTTGTAGAGATATTTGTGATTTGTCTCCAAGCTGTGCAAACAATATGACGTCATAGGTCATCTCATTTGCATATTACAAAAACCTGAATATCTCTGAAACGAGATGAGATGTTGACAAACGGAAAATGTCATTATTCCTCATTTTTGAAAGCATTTTAACATTAGCTCAACTTAATTTTCACTTCATATGCACTTAAAGATGTTTGAAAATATACCAATCCAAGGTAATTTCCACCATCTTGTAGGGGGTGCAAACATGGCGCGAAATACAGTGTTTGTAAGGGAATCCGATGCCAAATAATTTCCGTAAAATCGAATTTATTAAATATTCTTCAGATACAAACTTAAGATACCAGGTAAAAGATTAACTGATCGAAATTTGACGGATGTAGCTATGCTGGGAAACGAGCAATCTAGTTTTTAGTTTCCCGTACATTTGTCTATAAAGTTTCCCGCTTTGTTACAGACAAATGTATGGGAAACTAAAAACACGATTGCATGCTTACCAACACAGCTACATCCCTCAAATTTCGACCAGTTAATCTTTTTTCTGGTATCTTAAGTTTGTATGTGAAGAATATTTCATAAATCCGATTTTACGGAAATTATTTGGCATCGGATTCCCATACAAACACTGTATTTCACGCCATGTTTGCACCCACTACAAGATTGTGGAAATTACCTTGGATCGGTCTATTGGTTCAGCATATTTTACCAAGATATTTTACAGAATTAACTTGTTCAATGAACAAACACAACGCAATATCATAAGATTGTAGCTAGATGGTTAATTCGAGTCGCTGATGTGTATTTAAGTTGTAATGAGACTTCAAGTTTTCACTTTGCTAGGTCGTAGTTAGGACCTGGGCCACGTGCATACACATTGTTTTTGCATAGTTAGTTCGTCCGTGAAATAGTCATTTACTTTTTGTAAGTATTATTAAGGGACCTGCTGATCAACATATCTACTTGAAGGTAAATTAGGAATTACTTTAAACCACTCCCGGGGAACCATTACTTAAAACTGTGCAAGGCTTACCGTCATCTTCGAACTGTGTTTAGTGTTTCGTTTTCCTCCAAATATACCAGCCCAGAAATAGCCATTTAGGGTCCAAACGAAGTCTTGGTGAGTTCTTAGCTTGGTTCCAAAACTCTTAAACTAGCTAACCTGCTGTAAATCCATTGAAGTTGTAGGAAATTAAGACCGCTCAGAAACTGCTTCCCCGGGGAACCGTTGAACTTGAGGTTCGTCCAACACCCGAAACCTGATATACACATACTCATGAGCATGCGTCATAGCGTTGCCGCTGACCGATTTACAGTACTGTAGTTACCAGTCTCTACTCGTGTATCAGGAGAACAACTGCGGAATGGATCGATTGATCTTTTCAGTATTTTGTACTATATTATTATTTTTGATTTATTAATGCTTAAGCAATTTACATGCATCTGGGATTTAAACGAACAAAATGGGCTCCTGAGTAAACATAACTCCAAAAAAGTTATTCCACTCTCTAGTGTTATTTTAGTGAAAATAACTCCCTGAAAATAACAGTGTATGTACTAATCCAATATTGAAATGGTAGTTTCACACAACCAATGTAAAGGTAAATTTAACCAAAAACTTAATAATGTAATTTTAACCAAATTTAATGATAACATTTTCTCGACCATTTTATAATTGGTAGGTTAGGGATATAACCATTTTAGTTGTTTGCTACAACAAGGTTCTATATTGCCATTTTTACCAATTTATTTTTTTACCATTTTTAAATTGGTTAGTATGACCAATATGAAATGGTTATAACCATTTAAATTGGTTATTCCAACCAGTTAGTTTTCACAGTGTATATCAAAGTTAGTTAGCCTATAATCTTCCTTGCCTATTTCTTATTCAGTCGGATCATTACTTAGCAGAGAAGAGGCGCTTATTAGGTGCTGGGCGGTTAATATAGCATTTACAGTATAGTAAAAAATATAATGATTGTCATTCATTTAAGTCTCTCGGATTGTGAGAACTTAGGAATGAAGGCTTCATGCATGCACTGGTTGGCCGCATGCATGTACTGTAAAAGTGCATGCATGCACATGTAATGCATGCATGCACTTTGTGATTGCATGCTAACAGTGTATATGCATGCATGCAGTACATGCATGCACATGTGATGCATGCATGCACTTTGTGATTGCATGTATGAAGGGTATATGCATGCATGCACAATACATGCAAACGAGGTGCATGTATGCGTGCATACATGCAAATTTGGGTACATGCATGCCACATACATGCAGCATGCATGCCGCATGCATGCACATTTTGGAAGGGATATTGCTTGTAATAATGTTTCTCGTTTTGTTTTTCTTATGAGATTGCTGTTGAGGGAGCTAGTCAACACAGCTAGCCCACGCATCGAATACGATTGCCACTCTTGTTAGGACTGCCTTAAAATAACAATGTTAAGAAAATATTACCATATTTATAATACAGAAGGAGCTAGGATTTGGAGCTCGTTATAACGGGAAATAAAAACATGTGATGTTTTCGTCTGTGTGCTGGATTTCACTTCGGCTTAGGCTTACGCTTGTCTCCATAATAGGTATATATTTGTGATAATGAAGGGTTTACAGGTATGGAACTGACTTTTCTGTGGCGAGTTGGTAAATTTTATTGTTATTGTATGTATTTAAATGTGCATTTCAGATTGTCCTCGCGACTGCCAATGTCGAAGAATACCCGACAGTGACAATGGTATTGTGGTGACGTCACAAGGACTGCGGTCCGTTCCTGGACGACTGCCGAAAGATACGACAGCAATGTAAGCCCAATATCAAAACATTATAAATCAAAATATCTACCAACTAGGAATAATGACCAAACGTTGGCTTTTAGTGCATTTCCAATCACCAAACTGCCTATCGCCTTGTTATTTGTTCAAGTTATCTTCAATCAGTTTGCTGTCAACAGCCCGTGTTTTTTTTTCTGAGAACCTCTCACAGTACAGGAAGGGAGTTGTGCTGTCCATTGAAAACTCCTTTTTGATTTTTGTTGATTTTGATGCTTTGAAAGGAAACTACTTTAGATCGATAGTCTAATCTACCTTCTATAAAATGAGATGTTTATTTCTCGTTGTGATTGAATGGGGCTGTTCCTGTGCCCGTTTAATACTCGGCAAAGCTAATTGCATGAATACCGAGGTGTCATTCTCTAACTCGCTCCAAATTTGTAGCTTCCTATAAATATAAGTGACTATGACCCAAGCTTATTAAAAGTAGTCCCAATTAAAGCGTACTAAATATTGGTGCAAAATAAACTTTGCTACCACTGAGACACGAACATACATTTCATTATTTCTTTCGAGAGAGTGAAAGAGTAAAGGGTTTTCTAAAGATATTTCGAGAGATATTTTTTAATTTTTTTTTTTTTTTTAATTCAGTATTTCATAAAAATAATACACTAACTCCTAACGAAGAAATGTACCCACAACTAGGTATATGATTTTCAATATATTTCTGGAGCGATCGCAGCTGACTGGCGGAATATGCACGTGTATTCAGATATAGAGTAATTTACCATAATAACCAGGGGGTTCAATGGACAACCAGTTTCTTAAACAACTAATATTTCATATCTCTAGCGGTAACTATTTTATGAAATAATTTTAATTTTTATGTTCAATTTGAGAAGAAAAGAAATGTAGAATGTTTGTTTTAGAAAACCAGAAGTTTGAAGATTTTTAGATTTGCTATTTTCCGACTTTTTGACTCTCTCGGAATAAATATTTCCAACTTGTTTATGTTTTTTTATTTGGTCCCAATTTTTTGTATATTTTGGCGGATAATTTTGTTCAGTTTAGGCACTATAATTAGTTATATATATTGACATAAACCAACGTTACTTTCCACTTTATCAACGTTAGTGCATAGCCTAGCTTTTTCGACAACGGATTTTGATAAAGTTTGCTATGTGCAAGTGTGTTACCTATAAATTTGAACATTTTGCAGCTGTTTGTAAAAAAATCGTATTGGCTCAATATGTTGAAAAAATGGGGTTGACTGGCGTTGCACTTATAGCATTAATATGTACGCTGCGATTAACGTTTTGATATCATAATTTGCACCAATACATTCCGTGTTTTTTATGAAAGTTTGAGCAGAATTAAAAATAAAATCCAAAAGTTATGACATTTTGTTTAAATACGCAAATTTATGATAGAGACAACATAAACGTTTATAACAAAATATTCAGAACTGTTGTCTAAAGGACGATTTATATCAAACGAATAAGAATGGGGTGTTCGTTTGCTACTGGAAACTCTCTAAAAGAGAATCACCTACGACATCCCCCCTTGCATGTCCGGGAGTTTATTTAAAAACGAGCTTATGATGGACTGTCTGTGCGGTAGAATATTTTGCTTGCCAATCATTTAAGAAGACTCTTGACTAGACCTTAGGATTTCTAGTTCTAACCATGTTCATTAATTTCCCTTCAAGACTTTTTTCTGGTAGCAATATTGTACAGCTAGAATATGGAGACTTCTCGAATCTCTTCAATCTAAAATATATGTAAGTATACATGATTCTTCACTATATGCTAAGATACATAGATATATTGCTTAGATATTTGGAGTTAGACGCTTCACTATAGAGATTTTATCAGCATTAACTAATTACTCTAACTTCAGTGTTAGTACATCAGCGACTATTACGACCGCGCGCCCACGTTACGTAAGTGGTTAATGCCGTGGGTAATGTTTCAAAATGGCCTCCAATTTTGCGAAGCATAAATCAGTTTTCACTGTTTCAAAACATGTAATCTTCATTTCAATTTTGCCGGACTACCGATACATTTTGCTTGTTATCCTCTTCCAGTTTATGTTAACATAAACAAGAAAATAATGCTTTAGCCTATGCGATTTGACTTGCTCCATGTTGGCAGAGCGAACGCACACATTTACTGTTAGTCATTACGAAAACACGCTTACATGAATATTTGAAAGCTCTATACCTCAATGCTTTTCATATATATTCCATTTGCTGGTATCCGAAAATCTAGGCCTTTAGGTTTACAATTTCCCTTGCGCTTTTGGACTTAAAACCACTGAAAATCGCAAAATTATGAAACTGCTCATCGCTGTGTAAGAGAGGTTCCAGTTCCAGAATCCACGTCCACAATTGCAAAATCCACCGAAATACCTTCAAAATGAAGAACATTCGCCCGTGTTTGGTACCGATTTCTTCCCCGATTTCCCTCTATTTATTTCCGCACAGAACTCTGGGATAGCCGTTAAACTGTGCATTTCGTCAGCAGTTAAAGCTATGAGAAATTGTGCATGCGGTAAAATTTTCGAAAACCAAATAACACAATTTATAACTCACTCAGGAGGATAAACACTCTTATTCAAATGTCTGACGCGCCTAATATTTACAACTTTGAAATATTTAAGTGTGAATATGTCAGTATCAAAAGCCGCCGGTATGTGAAAAATAAGTGTATTCACAGGGAACACTGCTGACGTACCGCAGACTCGTCATGACCAGAATAGTTGGCGATGAAATGTCGTTATGAAATTAAAACTTACCCTGTCTTTAATCCGAAGACACTTTTTAAATCGCCACCACACTCATGTTTCAAATTTAGTGTCTGAAGATCAATATCCTTTAAGCTAAGAAACTTCATGAACCTTGTTGTTTATGTTGGCATGATGTGTTATCTTTTTTAATTTAGCAACACTACGAGTAAGAGCTGTAATGAAATGAAGGAAGTACGATATTTACAGCATACACCAGATAGATACATCTATCCATTTATAGACATAGAGTTGAATAGGATTCGAAGAGATAATTCTCTATTCTTGTTTCCAGAGATTTGAGTAAAAGTTCCATACTACGTGTTGATGATAAGTCATTTATTAAGCTAACGGCGCTATCTACACTGTAAGTATATTGTGCATTTCTCTCGGGCTTATTTCAGTTTATTTAAAGTGCCTATGTAATGCAATTTATATATTTATATCTGTTAAGGGAAAATTATTTACAATGACAAGAATATACGTTACAGGCCTCATTTACATATTGCTGACTGTGTGAAATTTGTATAAGTAATTGGACGGGAGTCCATAACTACAAACTACTGGCCTATTTTTAGATTATTTTCTCCGCAAATTAATGGTTGCACCGCCGCAGAACAAAAGATGTCTCATTGGCTGCTTTTGTTATACCAAACAATATGGCTGCTACGCTTTTGTGATTTGATACCCTTAGAAATAATTGCAACTCAACAATAACGGAAAAACCGTTCTAAAAATAACCTAACTTGTGAAAACGCTGTGACATAGGCCTAGTATGCGGGATGGACGCTCCTAGTTATGGGCTCCTGAAAGGGGCCACAACGTTTTTACAAGTTGGGCTATTTTTAGATTATTTTCCGCCAATTAGTGGAGGTTGTACCGCGGTGGAACAAAATATGCCTCATTGGCTACTTTTGTTATTTCAAACAACATGGCTGCTACGCTTTTGTGATTTTATACCATTAGGAAAAATGTAAATCAACCATAGCGTGATACCGTTCTAAAAATAAACTAACTTGTGTAAACGCTATGACATAGGCCTAATATACAGTATGGACGTTCCTATAGTTATGGTCTCCTCATAGGATGATTTGTAGTGATATTTGGCATTTTTCGCGGCTCGTAATATTATGAACAATTTTGAAATAGACTCGCGGTATTCATGCCAAAAAAAATCATACTATTATTTGTTTATGATTTGAACTAAGAAATTTACTGAAAAAGAAAATGGATGCACCGAGTTTGTTTACCTCTTTCAGTTTAAGCTCAAGTGAAAATACGAAAATCCCGTAAGTGTGGGCTTGGCAGATAAGTGACATGACCTAAGACATTTCTGCAATCTGATTGACTAAGGGAAGTGGTATTTCAAACTCCGGGAGGAATACGTGTACATGACGTGAGTGAGATGTGCGGCGTTACCGGGTACAGGTTTGAGCCCAATTGGACAAGAAAGGCAATAATCAGCTGGAGCTGAGAGAAAATAGCTATAGGATATGAAAATAAGTAAATTTTTGGTACACTGACACTGACAAAAAGCGAAATTTCATTTCGGACAGATCATAGAGGACAATCAAACAATCAAAGGCGAACCGAAGCCTAAAATCAACTTTAGCTCAATATGTAGATCTAAACATGAAAAGACTCATACCAAAATTTATGTTTCTGTGTTTTGCGTCAAAGGAAAGAAAATCTGCAAATCTTTCTCCCTACAGCCGCTAAGTACAGACGGCTCAATTCCTGTAATCTGTGACGTACTATACGTGGAATAAATTAGTTTTCTCATGTTGTTCTCGGCTTGAATATATGGACTAACGACTCATACTTGCGCACTATTTTGCTTTCTTTGTGCTGAAGGTGTGGTTGTTTTCCCTTGGTATCATGACTTACGATACGAGAAAAAAGCACTGAATTGAGCCACCACATAAACTAGCTTTACCAGCGGAGAATCGGCTATTTCTCGACCTTCAAAACGATTTCCTCTTTTTAGACGTGCATCACAAATAAATAAAATAGAAGAACTTATTTCTCTTGAATACAAGTTTGTATATTCGTCGGATTGATTTAGGGTTCAGTTCTCCTTTAAACACAGTACCTGTTGTACATTTCCAGGAAAAAAACTTTACAATCAAAAACTAGAAAACTGAACGGAACTATCGCAGATGGAAATGAAATTCCAGTTCCAAAAGTATTCAACTTAGTTCAAGCAAGCGTTTTTATTCACGCAACTTGAACACGATTTCAAATAATATTTCGAACACGAATAGGAGTATTTTAGCAGGGGTTCCAAATATTGACAAAATAAACGAAAGCCTAGAGGCGAAGCCTCGATTGTTTTATTGTTTTCGAAATATTTGGAATCCCGGATGAAACACGAACAATGAGTGTTTGAAATTACTTCTAATGCGAATACTAAAACCGAAACTTTACATAACCTTCTTTTCAAACAACATTAGCAATTATTGTGTACCGTTTGACTGTTGTATATAATTATTCTATAGATGGCTTATTGTTCTTTTTTGCTGGCAGTGTTTTCAACTAGCGTACTAGTAGTGTAGTAGTCAAGAGTTAGTACAAGCAGTCGGAAGGGTCGAGGTTCGAACTCCAGTGAAGGCGCACTTTTTCTTTCTATGTCGTTCTTTGCTTCTTCGCTCCTTACTGGAATTTATCAGTATGTAATTAGTTAGTGGTTCATGAATATGATGATTACAAAATATCAATCACTAGGGTTGGAAATATGATCAAACTATTGTTAACTATGATCAAACACTAGTGCGTTTGGAACTGGTGTTTAATTCGATGTCAAGATGCATCCACCTGACGAAGCTTCGAACAAGGGTTTCACCCCGTATCAAGCCTCATACATGTGACCAAATACAGTTCCTCTACTGGATGACTACCGTGTAGCATGAACATTTTGCGGATTGGAGGTTGTTCGTGTTTTGCGGGAACATTTTTGTGCGATCCGAGATGACTGAAATTTCTGCTGGGAACTATTTTTTTGCAATTTTCTGTTCAGTCGCGAGCATACCTTGCGATGGCAGGTCGATGTGTACCGGTACATGCAAAATAACCCCGCAATCATTGAAAATGGATGGAAAAAACGTGGCATCACAGACGCCCTAGCAAATGGTGTTCCTTCGGATGATCCATTCGTGCAGTAATCTAACGGTTGGATGTTTTAGACATGGCCATTACCCTCACAAGCGTTTTCTAAGGAAGACTACATGTATATTGGATTTGTATTTATACCGTATGTCATTGTAGACACAATCAGGACACAATCAGAAGCGCTGGAGGTTCAGACGTGTATTCACTTACTTTAAGATGCCGTTGCTGTACATACCACAGTCATGTGAACGGTAATGCAATGGTGGTTTGCTTATATCAGATAAAAACTATTTACTCTAAGCTCGAACTGTTGTTTCCTATTAAAAAGCAATGTTAATAGTTCTTATTTAGTCCAATATCGTTTCAGTAATGCAAGTTTAATTCGAAAAAGTAGGGCTGTTTATTTGACTGAAGGAAGTAAATTTTTGCGGTGTATTATCTTGCGGGAGTTTTTTTCTGCAGGAACTTATTTTTGCGGATAGAGGGAAATCAGCAAAATTCCCAAAAATTAAAACCCTCAGAATTTTCATGCTACACGGTATCTCCTGAATTCTTAATGAGTTCGGTAATCAACTGTCTCACGGCAACGGGTCACATACGACCGAGATTCCAAGGTTTCTTGCCAATGGATTAAAAAACAAAACAATTAAAAGAAAATGTTAAAGTAATATTGGCTTCCTTTGCTGGCTTTTTGTTCTTGTATAATGCACACGAGCTGTTTCTGGGCCGTTGTTTGAGCGAGATGGTGTGCATTTTCGATTCCGTTTGTATTCATTCATTCAAACTTTCCACGTCGCCAGTCAACTGGTCACACGAAGACTCGAAAATCACCCCAAGATCCATAAGTAGGATCGAAACCTTGGCCACTGAGTTGCTAGTGTTAATTATTTTTTTCATGCTCCGTGATCTTCATTTTCTTCTAAACCTTTTACACCGCTACTAGTTATTTTTGTGTTTTTATCTTTGTCGTCTTTATATATAAATATATCGTTTTTTTGGGTCGTTACCTCAGTTCTGATTATTGGAGCTCCATTTTAGTATTGCCTAAATATATATATTATTATTTATAGCCATTGCCTGCATGTGTCACGTTATTGAGAAGAGCTTTATAAAGTTAAAACAAAGCATTTTTTGTTTTTAATAAATTTAAACTGACAATTGAGAGCAGGCTAGTTTACAAGACAACTCAATCAGTAATCCTGTACCGCTCGAGACCTGTATTCTGATTGCACCATTATACTGTAGCTCTATTGTTTTCGTACTGCACGTTCTAAAGATTAGGGTATTTTGTATTGTTGTGAACGCCAATGCTGTTGCTCGTTTCGAGCGGTACAGGATAGCCCAACTCAATACCCAAGTATTAAAGTAGCAATGCCAATAGTATAACAAACTGATATAACTTGAAGAGAACACATACATGCATATCATGAGGAATTGATATCCAGAGATAAACATATTCAATATGTGTGAAACATTTATTCTCTAAATATTTGATATTTTGTTTATTTTCAACTTCAAAGGCGACTCAATAACAACTTTATCAAGAGCATCCCAAGGAATGTGTTTCAAGACCTACCCAATATGACAGCGCTGTAAGTAAATATTTATCCTGTAATTGATAATTCATACATCATACATCATTTACAAGTTTAATTTATGAAGTAAATTTAAGTTTAAATCAAAATTAGATTGAAATGTTTAAGCTAGGCCTATAATGTAGATTTCTTAGGCATATTTTCAATGGAAAATCGTAGTATTGGTTGAAATTCTATTACGAGGCTTGTTATGGTGAGAGAGCAGGATCCTCATGGTTATTTACATTCGCTTATTTCTTTTTTAGGGATCTTGGACGAAATTTAATTTCCAGTCTTGACGGAAACTGTTTTGCGGGTCTTGGAAAGCTACGTGTCATGTGAGTAGAAAATCCAACAAACATAATTTATTCAGGCTTAGGGTACAGAGAGTAAGTTGTGTATGCCGAGTAACTATGAATGTTAAAATCTATACGTACCGATCGAGATATGGAATGGATCGAATACAGCATTCCGTGCCATTAGAACCAGTGGCTAACCAATTTGATTTGGCTTTGTAATGTGTAAATACACATAAATTTAATACTATAGTGATCAAATTAAGTGGCGATATGGCGGCCGGCGCGGTGTTCCGTAGGATATATTTATGTGGACATGTGAGGACCTCTTTCGCACGCTCGATTATAACCTGAATTATGCTATTCTTTCCTATGAATTCACAGCGCACTCGGAGAAGTGAGAGCAGGAAAGGAGGGCGTGATACAAATACTTGCTGAAGTGCGTATGAACAGACCAAATTCTGGTCTTTTTACTGATTGGTCGAAAAACAATTGCGGTATTTTGATTGTTTGTACATTGGGAAGAGCGACTGCTGGCGCGCGCAGTTAAATTATAGTTTGATTGGTTTGAGTAGCTATCGCAAAATTCGTGACACGATTCGTGACAGGGAACGGAAAACGACTCGACAAGCATTTGTATTAGGCTCTAGTTTTTCTCTCTCCATCTTTTATTAATTTATTAACAGTAGTCAAGGAAGCCTGTTCGCAGGTTGCCTTGATTATAACTATCAATATATAACTAGCTTTTCAGTTATGATTGCTTCGACTGAAAAAACCTTGTTATAATTTCTTTAGGAGTCTCCGTATGAACAAGCTGAAGGTGCTCTCTCCAGGAATGTTCGAAGACAATAAAAACCTGTCCTATTTGTAAGTTAAGCGAGTAATAGAAAATAGCAAGATTTAATTGTAAAGAAGATAAGTATATAACTCGGTTCTTATACTATCTATGAATGTTCTTTAGCATTAAGTGCAATAAATCATTGTTTACTATTCTTAAGATAATAAATTACAGTAACTGATCTTAACAGGTATATTGATAATAACAAGATCAAGACTTTGACAAGAGAAACATTCGCAGGACTGTCAGGACTGAAAAAACTGTGAGTATGCATTCATTAAATATTAAAATATACATTACTTTTAATAGCTGTGGATAGCTTAGCGGTCAAGCGAGATTTGCTTGCTGCACACACTGGCAGTGTCTCAGGATGCCACTCATAGATTTTCCAGTGATAGCCAGGTACAAACAGGTGACGAATGTTGATCGAGAAATTATCGATGAATATTCAGAAGACTGACTTCAGTTTGACATATGTTTTCGTCCTTTCGCCCGTATGTTTTCTTTTGAAAAACGTATTCTGTCTCAATTCCTCAACAAAAAAAACAATGTTGCCTTCAGAAATTAAATTTAGTTCTAATCGTACGGATACATTTTTCGAAATAACGTTGAGTTGATCTTCCACGACTGTGTTCATTTTGTGGTTTGAGTCGTGAAACCGAAAACTCAAAAGGGCGCGAAAACTACAATCAAGAGGCGCGCGCGCCAACCTGATGTAAAATATTAACTTCTGGCTTTACATTTTTATTTTTGTTGACCTACTAAAAAAGTGCCATATAATAAATATCTTATTAACCTCGTCCGCTCGGTATTTACAGGAAATATCAATCCTCGGTCTTTTATGTACAGACCTCGCTAGCGCTCGGTCCATACTGGCAAGACCTCGGTCTGATATTTTCCCGTAAAGACGTCGCTCTCGCCGTTAATACGAAGTTATTATTTGCAGTATGAAAACCATCTGTATTTAGACAAATAGAATTTAAACATAAAAAAAATTTCAATACAGTGTACTAAAAAAACGGAACGACACTGCATGTCATTCTCAAAGAATAGGAATAATCCACAGAAGTTCCCTGGTTCCCATCATATTAAAAGGGACTATCGTTATGCAACTCTATAAATATGGCAGGAAACAACAATTATGGAAAACAGTCAACATTCACTTTAATTTCTCTGCCATGTTCCAGACGTTTGATAGTGACAATTAACAAATGTGTTATTTATTTACAACATTTGGGCGTAACGCCACCGGAAACAAACAATAGGACTCAAGGTCCCCTACGAGGCTTGTCTCCGCCATGTGAGTGGACCTACGACTTTACGTCCTTATCCGATAAGACGTGAAGGTCTAACCATTTGTAGTTGGTTCACAAAGGCAGCACCTTCTACTCAGTTATTTTAAGACCCTGAGTGTTGGTCCGACCGGGGTTTGAACCCGCGACCTCCCGCTCAACAGACCGGAGCTTAACCACTGAGCTAACTGGGAGGCGGTTAGCTCGGTGTTGAAGTTAACAAAACCATCATCAACATTCTTCTACAGAATACCAATTCAGTAGTATAAATTGCACAAAATAAATTGCTATTGACAAATACATTTATTTAATTGGAGGGATTATCTAGAGGGGTATATATACAGGGAGAGTAAACATGGATTCAAAAGGAGGGTGATTAAACATGGTATTATATAGTAGCTTCATGCTTTGTTTTGTACAAAGGCCTTTTTTGTGAATTATACTTTTTTCCAGGTTTGAATAATATGTTGTAAAATTAATCTCCCATTTTTATAAAGAGCATGGGTTTCTCAGCAATCTATCTATCTTGCAGCTTATGATTCCAGTTATGTAGTCTTGTATTTTTTGTTCTGTTGTCTCATGTTGTCTTCACTCTTTTCAGTTATGTCTGGAAGGGTCATGTTCCTCATTCATCTGATTGAGACTTAGGGCAGATGACTGTCATTAAAGTAATAAGAATATACATGACAAATGATGTTCCAGTATGCTTGTTTAGTGTTTGTCTCGTTCTGGCTTTCACAGGACGGGAAAACCCCACTTTGCATCCATTTGTGAGTCTAACTTAAAACGATGGAAACTGCTGTGGGAACAAGTGCAAAATATGGTCAGGGATCCTTACAGGAATGAATATTGTCCCCAGTTGATGCAAATAGGTGTGTCAGAGCATCGATCAGCTTTCCAAAGGTTATAAGCTGTGTGTCATATTGCCAGATTTTGGCAACAAACACATTTCCATATCTGGAGTTTCCCAGAGCCTTACCATTTCGTCAAGCATGCGCAGTAAGAAAAGTGTCTGAGGTCGAGACAATCTCGTACCCAGACCCCATTTGTTTCTTAGTGCGCAGGGCTCTGGAAGAATCCGAACCGGAAGTCCGCGAATCACAGACTTCCGGCGACTCTGCGCATGCTTATCATTACGTCACCCTGAGAAGTCGTTTCTTCGTGTTCGATTCTCGCTCAGCGCCTCAGGCCTATGTTTTGGTTTGGATTTGGAAGTTCGCCCGGTATTTTGATAGTGATCTTTTGCTTACTAGCGTCAGGACAAGCCTTAGGGAGTCTCTTTCATCTTCTATTGTTTTTAGTTTGGATTTTATGGCTTTATTTTCATGCATCAGGCTCGTGTTTCTGTAATATCGTACGGGGATATCATGAATTTCATGATCAGACATCACAGATTCCAGTACACAAGATCGAGGATTGATGTGGATCGGAAACGCGCTGAAATCGCCTTACCTGAGCCCGATGACCACCCAAACAGCACTGAATACACCGTAGAAG
Source organism: Actinernus sp. WN-2022 (assembly GCA_030867875.1). NCBI lineage: Eukaryota > Metazoa > Cnidaria > Anthozoa > Actiniaria > Actinernidae > Actinernus > Actinernus sp. WN-2022. Next base: position 42,265,598 of record JAOWCC010001368.1, read on the forward strand.
CAAGTCAAACATTTTTGCTTACGAGTCTCGTATTTTAGCTCCTCGAAGGGTGGAGTTCGTTGCATTCCCATACAAACGCTTATATTTAAGCGATCAGCGCCTGTTCACAAGTTTGTGAGATCGGAAAATGCCACTTCTGCCTATAGAACACTTACGAACATTGTTGTTAATATGGGAATTTGTAGTATTACCTATCTGTTACGGTAAATCCGTCGGCTATATCCAGTTGGGTTCGATTTTCGAATTCTGAGAATTCATGTACTGTGTGCGATGTGTGTTGGCCGTGAAGTGATTTGAACTCCCGATAGATGCAAACAAATATCTAAAGAATACTGAAGATTTTTAGCAGCATCCATTAAGGTAAAATCCAACGGTTTTTAGCGTTTAGATTTCCCCCAATTTCCAATGCCTTTGTCCAACCCCCAAAGGCTATGTTTCACTTCCGGTGAAATTGCATTGTTCAGAACAGCCAATCAGAATCACACAAAAATCGGATTCTTCCAGAGCCCAATTTTTTTCGTCGAGAATGCGCAGTAAGAAACAAATGGGATCTGGGTACGAGATTGGGGTCGAGAATGTTCGGTACTCTATATATCTTTTAACTTCTTCCGAACCGAGTTTTTCTTATAGAGGAAGTGTTGTTGACAAAATATAAATGTGTTGAGTAATTTCAGAAATGGTTTTAATTCTGGCCTTGTAATTAGAAAAACGCGATAAACAGTGATGACAAACCAGTGGACATGCGTAATGGCATCAGTTCGTTCATGTGACGTTTGGAATAGTTACGGCATACCTACATATTTTAGAGCAGATTTCGTATGAGTGGGACAAACTGCGGCATGTCCGTAACCGTGCTGTATCCGTGATGTACCGTATTTCTGTAATTTGATTGGATCAGGAGGACAAAAACAAACCGTTTGTCCCACTCATACGAAATATGCTCTATTTGTCGACGCAGGTTAAGGTTATGTCAGCCATTGGCTGATATCTAATTACAATCGATATCAATTTAAAGTTATAGGAAAATAATAAAAAATATTTATTTAATCAAAATATAAATATAGAAATGTGAATACAATCGTTGAGTTTCAAATGTACGATAACAATATGTATAGATTAGCATACATCACTGAATTAAACATGTTAGTGGCTTAATAATAATAACAAATATACTATCGTCCTTGTTTGAGACCACGATGACCTTTTGTGAAAGTAAAACGTTTTATTTATCTGTTCATGATTGTTTCAGTCGATTATTAAAGCTGTCATGGTTTTCTCTAGCTTGTATTGCTGTCCACTTCAAGTTTTAGTGCGGAAATATTACCCAAAAACCCTAGGCTAACGTTCCACTTTCACCGCGGACAACTCCCAGCTAAAGTTGCTGTTGCTGAATTGTCGTATTTGTGCCATATTCCCTGGCTTTACTTCTCCACTAATCTTTTAAATATTAAATAGTTAATACCAGACGGGACTTCCTTCAGCGAGTTGAACTAGTTTATTTCGATGGTCGCATTTAATATATCTGAGAACGGTGCTAGTATACCTAATGGTATGCTGCCGCTCAGTTAAGGAAATACTAAAGTAGTTTTTGGCATGAAAAATGCATTACTGGGTAAACAATACGTCAAGGTGTGATATGTGTGAGATGAATCTCTTATGTAGCTTTGGGGCTATCTTGCAACTGAATAGTTGTCGGTCAGAGTAATATTTGGATCTGATTCAATGCTATATAGAAACACGCTAAGGTGTTCCCACTTCAAAAAATTGGAAAAAGGGATGATATGGACAACTATCGCCCAATCTACATTCTGCCAATCATGTCAAAGATTTTAGAGAAATCAGTGCAAATTCTAGCCTCCTCCGCAGGCAACTCCTAATAGCGTTCTCCCCAGTTGACGTCATAAAATATTAGCATAATGACAACATTGCATTGTGGGATCGAAATGTGACACATATTTCAAAATGGCTGCCTCGGACTGCGTGCGGTATGGATAATGTTAGAGTTTTACTCACAGAACATGAGTTATGTTCCAGGTGCCAAATTAACCAAACCACCTGGTGAATGTAATGTTTTATAGCTGAAACGTTAGTTAGAGTGCCACGGGGAGAAAGTGAAAAAAGACAAGAATTGGTTGATCGGGTGAAAGGATGTATTGCTCTTAAAATCAAGGTTGACTCGAAGGTTCCTGGCGGAAATTTATCAGTATATCGTGAATCTGATCGACGAATACCCCAAAAGCAGTACTTGCAGCCCCTGCTTTCTTCATAGTTACACATAATCTTGAGTTGGGTTCTGGAATATTTGTCCGCATTTCAATCCCATGATGCGTTGCGTCAATTATGAGTTTTCTATATTTAGAATCTGGGGAGAACGCTATTAAAATCGAAAAAATTGAGAAAAAAGATGCGAAACCGGGCTTCCTGTGGTATACGAGGACTAGAAAGGGTCTGAGGATGAAACAAATGAGGGGGGAGGGGGAGGTGAAGAAGGAAGTATAAAGAAGGAGATGCCTGCCAAATTTCGAGGTGTTCGGACCGACTCCTGTACCATATGGACTTTGTCCTGTACCCCTCTACCCAAGTGGATTATTGCGCCCATCCATATAAAACAAAAGTATAAACGTGTTCAAAGATCCCAGTGCTGGGTAAAGGTTACAAGAGCGTTCTGAAATATGTGAAGTCCAGAAAACAGCAGATAGAAAAGGAAAGCGCTGAACTTGAAGTACTTAAAACAACATTAGCCGAGGTGAAACGTAGGGCTAGCAGTCCAGTCACTCAAACATAAGTCAAACATCCCAAGGAAAGCTAGAACAGCGATCGAGTGCAGGAGCGAATCAAACCATACACCAGAAGGAAACTGAGCCGGGATTACAATTGTAACTCCTAAAGGACTGTATGGTTGTTTAGTACCTAATTTCAACTTTTGCTCTCATTTCATGCACCTTAACATTGTCAAATGCTTTGCCTTTCGGCCACTAAACAACCCTCTTTAACCGTTTGACCCCTGATGAGAAGTCTTACTTTACGTGTTCTCCAGTCGTTATTACAAGTCCAAATGAGCTCATTTGATTACCCCAGTTAGTCATACTATGCCTGTTTGCTTTTATGAAATCCCAAAATTAACAAAAGCACCGTTTACCGGTTATTTCTGAAGATAGATGTTTCATTCATAATTATTTTGGTAAATAATTATTAGCGGCATGCACTCACGTTCGTCACACGCTGTTTCCTGATTCACGGCATGTTAGCTAGTAGCTACAACGATTTATTCACACTCTATAAATATTTTATAATTAATTAGTATTGACAAGATAGAGTGCTGGGATGGCAGATGTAACTCTCAATCTCATCCAAAACACAATTTTAAATTGTAACCGGGATTAATATTCATAACGTTATTTCTTTGTAGTTGGCCATATATTTGTTATTTTTAGATACATACAGGAGTGTCCATATCCCCTATATATTGGTCACAGCGTTTTTACAAGTTGGGTTAATTTTAGATTATTTTCCCCTCCAATTGGCAGATTGCACAGTGGCGGAACAAAAGTTGCCTCATTAGCTACTTTGGAGCTGCAATATAATTACAAAATGAAACTTAAATATTCAATAGTTTGTCGCGGCTAGTTATCTACGAAATTAGGAAACTAGGATTCACAATAAAGTGATGATGTTAAATGGGACCATAGTTGCTAACGTTTTTGGTTTAATGACGAAGCTATAATAAACAGTTTCGTCACAAGTAGGAGATTTAAATAGCATTAAAAATACACATTAAAGGCCCAGGTCTCTCGCCTAGCATGCTTTGCGGCTTTGTTATTGTTGTGGTTGCCTCAAAACGAGGCTGCTATTGTTTTGTGACAAGCGCGCTAAGATTGAAGTCGCTCGTGGCGCGCTAGCTCAGCTGTTTTCCAGTGACAAAGCAGAGAGACTTGGAATTCCGGCTTGGAATATGGCAGAATCATCCAGTTATTCAGACTATTCGATGTTAGATGTGGAAGATTATGAGCCAAGGAATCGCTATGGGTCATTGATAGCGGAAAGAACAAAAGAGATGGAGCTTTGTACAAACTCGTCTTGTGATAAAAAAATATTTTAGTTATTTTGTCTGAATATGTTTTGCGATTGCATTGGTTGTTCCCCTGTTCTCTGGTTTAACTTTGGCTTAACCGTTACAGGAGATCGTCGAGGATATAGTAGCGAGGACGGATAGGGCGAGATGTTCTTGTAAAGGCAAATATGAAAGCGAGCGAATTGCGGATGGGGTGACACGGTTCGAACTCTTGACAATAATCTCCGAACGTGAAATCAAGGTTTGCTCTTCATGTTTTTTATCACCAGTTCAGGTCATGTTTTGCTTTAGTTATTTATTACCAAAGTCGACGTTTCAAGTCTGGTTGCTGTCTTAAGTGACAAAAACAGTTGCTTGCAGCTTGTTGGACTGCCAAAATTAATATTGTTTTGTCTGAATGTTCCGCAAATAAAGTGGTTTGGTCTCCTTATTATACAGTTGATCTATTTCCTGTCCCCCGTTTGATACTTTTCTAACTTGCTATTGTGTGTTGAACTTTGCTTCTTTTGTGAATCTTTATCCAGCACTATTGTCAGATAAACCGTACCTTATTAGGCGTGGACCATAAGGAAATCCGGGGAGGGGTGGTAATCCCAGACAAAAAAAATGAGCAAGGAAAAATAGTCTGAAAAAAATTCCTGCAAGCACCAAGACGCCCCAAAAAAGTCATGCAAGGGAACTGAGACACATATATATATATTAATACAAGCATGTGAAAGGTCAAAATTGGGTATATGAATTCTAAAAACTACCTAAACCATCACACCAATTATAGCTGCATAATTAAAAAATAGGAACAAAAAGGGGGGGGAGAGAAAGGGTGGGGGATATTCCTCCCCCCCCTTCCCCCCCCCCCCCCCCCCCCCCCATTTGATGCACAGAAAAAAATCAATATATTATTGCAACACCAAAGAGGGGGGGTTTAGGCAGTGTAAATTTATCACAAATTTATCATAACCCTACTTGGCACAATTTCAACTTTTACTGGGTGCCTCTAGCATGCTCACCTCCAAACTCACATTAGGTGTTGCCCCATTCTGTTAAGTAATACCAATTATACTCAGTTATCTGTTATTTACATATAAGCAGTGGACAACTCAAAAGCCTTCAACTACTTTGTCCACTGCAAAGGATAACTTATTATATTTCTTTAATTATCCTCATTGTACCTATTGATGTTTACCATAACCTCCAATTGTAATCGCCATTAGCAGTGTGGAAATAAACTTTAAAACACACACTGCAGACTTCGATGGCAGAGTTGCTATAGAGGACAATGGATGCAGCCGGTATTGAATGTTTTGAATTCAAAGTATAAATAACAAGGGAATGCTACTGGACAAATCTGAAATTAGGCTATTCAATCTGTCATTGTATGTTGAATTTGTTTAGCCAAATTGTCTTATTACATATCAATTTTCAATTTAAAGCATGACCTGAAAGTGAAGGCATTTATGGAAGGCGAAATCTAAACAATTCCAAGGGGAGCAGGCAATTCTGGGGTCAAATGAGAGCCCCCCAACAGAGATGCATTTGGACCCTGAACAGAGGCAACTTTTTCTGCAGGCTACAATCGTGTGGGCCTACAGATTTTAAAAACCTGGGTAAGCCTCTGGTAGATGTATAAATTTGCAAATATAAAACAAAAATTAGTTTTAAAAAAATTTGTGCAGAGCTCTCAGCTAAACAAAATTGTGTCACACCCAGGAGGGGGGACAGGAAGCCAGACACTAAGAAAGGCTGCGAGCGAGACTACAATATGGGTAGAGGCAGCTTGGATTTCATAAAAAAATATGTGCACAGCCTTACATGAACCACATGAGCCTCAAGACCCCCCATCCCAGATTGCCATGGTGCAAGTGTGGAGTCTGCAGACAGTTCCCACTGAAGAAGAGAAAGTTTGTTGCAAGCATGTCAGATACATTATATCCTTATAACCATCCATTCTCCAACATTTGCCTCAATTGAGACATTCCAAAGTGTGCATTAAAGCTAGGTGCAACATTCGAGCAGACGCATTTAATTTCTCCATGGAGTTTCCAAAAGGCTGGTTATCGACAGTTTGTTCTGTGGAAGTTAGGTAGAGGGCCAAACAGGCGAGTGCTTCCTGCATCTGTAGTGTGCATGATCAGGGCAGCATATGAAGCACCAGATAATTGGTATATGGGATTTAGGTCAAGCTAAGAGTGCTATAGCCAGTTTTTTGCCGACTATTACATGTGAAAGACCATACATTTTGATATTATAATTTCAGCAATGACTTTCCTTATTTCACCATTCTTTACTGGACATTATCATTTTATAATACTTGTATACAATAGAGTGGCTTTGTTTGTGTACAGCAAAGTTGTGGTTCATTTAATTTACTTGGTTAAAATGTTGTTAGCATGGTGGACATGTACATGTAAGACACAAATCCTTAAAACAGGAAAATAAAAAACATAGCATTTTGAAAATGAGATATATTACAGCACAACATTTCAAGCTAATTGGATAAAAAAATAGAAAGTTATTAAGCCCCTTCCGATTTCATGTCTTATGTACCCACCGTGTAGAGTGATTTCACAAAACCAGTTAAATAGATATCAGCATAATAACTGCTATGAACTCCTGATTCTTGTGTGTCCATTTAACTAGTACATGTAGATATTAACTGGTAGAGATTGTTTCACAGGTTTTGTGAAATCACTCTACTGTGTTCAAGCACATGAACAACAATATATAGAAATGAATATTAAACTAGGGATAATAAAATTCAAACAATCTGGTATACGAATTAGTGGTGTTCCAACAACTGAAATATCTAACTATTTGACTATTGCTACTTTAGTCACATAATTTATATCGTACAGCTTTTTTGAAAATGTTCTCTATACGTTGGAAACTCAGTTTCACTAAATTTGTTGACATAATTTAAATAGTTGGATTTCAGTTATATTATTTCACAGTGATGTTGGAATGCCTCTAATAAATTCTCAAACCAGGTACATGTAACTTTTCGAAATATCCAATCTAAATATTCAGCATACAATGTCACTCATCAGGAGTTCTATTGTTTTTTCCCAACATTTTTTTCAACATTTTGCTATTCTGCTGAATCCTTTGTAATAGCTTTGATTGCTATAAAAATGGTAAATAAACCAGGTGATATCATCATCATTATTAAAAACAGTAGATGATGACCTAGTTGTTTTCTTCATGGCAAAGCAAGACCAGTGCACTACGCAGCTCTGGTGTGGGAGGTGGCTCTGTCATACCAATAGTAGGTGAAATCTGCTTGGGGTCAAAGGCATCTCTATCACTCCTACAAGAAATTTCATCTTTGCTGTTCTGAAGAGGTGCATGTTATGGTATATTGCAGCAAGGTCACACTGATTCTCATGATAAAGTATGAGTACCTTTTGATGAAAAGAGAAAAGACTATTATTGTATACATTCAAGTTTCTCAGTAGAATCTATAAAAAGGTTTACTGAATTCCCTTAGACTATAAAAATATAAAATGATTTCAAAACTTCTGTTTGGACCAAGGTCTGCAATGTCTAAGCAGCTTTGGACTAGTTTGGTATTTTATATTTTCCTCTATCATCCAACTTTGCTCTGTATATTTTTTTGGAAGGACCCATATGTTATTTATTAGGAAGCGGTCATTAATTATTTTTTCAAAACCCACATCAACTGCTGTAGAATCTTGAAGTTGTGCTTGGTTATCTCTATATACTAAAGCAAATGAAAAAAGATTGCGAAGTAATACAGAGGTTCTGTAGAAAATGTCGAATAATTTCACTTCAACTTACCCTGCACTGCTGAAAGACTTCCCGGGAAATTGATGGAGTAGAAACTGTGAAAAGACTGTTGGTTTTCTCTGCGTACCCCAGGGGCTGCTATACCAAATACGGACGAGCGAAGTCTTATTTATCTGACACAGCCAGGCAAACGCAGCGTTCCACCGCGACACTGCTGCGACTCCGCCATTTTGCCTCTAACCAAAGCTAAAATAAACTAAAATGGCTTACGAAAAAACAAAAATAACCCAATGCAGATCGAGATGAATAGTCAAACTCAATTCAAAGGCAGTTTGGAATAATCAAGATGCTCTCTAACGAAGGATGGAACAAGATCCACGAAGACGAATATCTCCCTCCCAAAACTCGGAGGTTTTCAACTACGCGAAACTCAAGAGGCGCGCAAAGCATGCTAGGCGAGAGACCCGGGACTTTAAGAATGAAAGAAAACAGTGCAACAATAATAAGAAAAACCAAGAATTATCGAACAACGTACTAAAAACACTATACCATAAAAACAGGATCCCTCCGAACCTTGAATAAAACTGGATAAGATAATTTCAAGAGGAATAACTGAGTTTATTAGTTTTTTTTAGCAATAATATGGGATACGTTAATTTCGATCCGTTTCTTAATCAAAATAATTAAATGTTTTATGAATTTGTTGTCAATATTTTTTTTAAATTGGTTAAACGTTTAAGCTAATTTAATCTCTTCAATTTTCCGTGAAACAGTTTCAAAAATAGCGTTGAAACATTGCTTCGCAGATGAAATTCGGCATGATAGTTCGGCCCGCGTTACGTTCTGCTAACGTAAACATTAATTTATAATATAAAATCAGGAAAAATATGTGTTCAAACAGTAAATAGAGAGTGCATTTACTTTACTTTAAACTTTCCTGTCTGTTCCGAGTAAAAGTGTTGTATTCTAGATAAATTATATATATATAATAAATTCACGGTAAATTCCCTGAGTCTTGAAACATATTAATACCTGGGTCAGAGGCTGATGTTCAGGGAAAAAACAGTGTTTTGCTCATTTCTCGTTCTCGTTTCTTTAAACATCGCATGCAAACCAAACTTGGCAAGTGTGTTAGTATCATGGTTCATATATTCAAAAATTTTAAACATGGCCACAGAGGTTTTTGACGCTTTTAACATGGGTTTCAAGCCAAGTTGGGCATCCTGTGGTATTTTGCGTGAGCGACAGGATGTCGGGCGGCTTGTGACCTGCAACGTTATTTAGGGCAGAAACCCAACTGCGTAGCAGAGTAAGAAAGTCGCGTTTTTTCGAGTTGTAATTTGTTGATATGCCGTATAGATATGTTGTCACGGTATGTTGTCACTCGCTGTAGTAACTACTATTCTATTTGTAACTTTTATGCTTACTTAGTATTCCATGTATTCCATTTAGTTAGCTTTTCTTTTTACATGGCCTCTCTGAAAAACACTTCGGCGATGAGAGCACCCTGTCAAAATATTGTTATTATTATTTTATTATTATTAAACGCTCAGATTACATTATGGTCCGCGTGTATTGATTTTGTGTGTTCTTGCGCATAACGACAATGACATTTTGTCCGCGTATGTGATTCTGTGTCCTTGCGTTGAGACCACAATGCACTGCACTGGTAATGCGCCAACAAAAGGCTCCACTCCCAAATTAGGGAGCACGGGTTGCGCAGTGGTTAAGCGCTTCGCCTCTCACCTCTGTGGCCCAGGTTCGAATCCCGGGCGCGGCGCCATATGTGAGTTGAGTTTGTTGGTATCTCTTGCCCCGAGGATTTTTGTCCGAGTTCTCCTGTTTACCTCCCTCCTCAAAAATTAACCTAAATTCCAATCCTGGAGTTCGTCGGAATACTTAAACATAAGCCTCTGGCTTGGGAGACCCGGTAACGGCTTCCTGTATCTTCGACGTAAAATAAACCATTTATTTATTTATTATTAGTAATGTTGTCTTGCTCGTAAGCTTCAGGCTCGCTCGCTGCGGCAGAAATTACAGAAGTGAACATGATATTCTATTATGTATTATTTCAGCAGCATTTTCTCATGCTGTCAGTGTTGTGTATTGTAGTACTAAATTTAACTTGTAGTTGTAATTTATTTTGATCAATTCACTACGTTAGTCGACTAATTTAAGCAGCTTACCGCTAACCCCATTTTAAGTTGTGACGAACATATTCTGTTCTGCAAATTTTGAAAACCCGAAAGACATTAATAAACCCTAATCTCCATCAAATTTTACTAAATCGATTTTAAGACCCCACTGCTTATTTAAATTGTAGAATAATTACTTATCGATGACGGCTGAGGACACACTACCCGCTAGCGAGGTAGCTATAGTAAACCAGTCAAATTATGCATGAGAGTTCTTTTGCTGCCGCAGCGAGCGAGCCTGCAGCTAACGGACAAGGCAGTAGTGTAGTGGAGTCGTTTTGTTGGCACATTGCCAGCGCAGTACAGTGCATTGCGGTCGTGCACAAGGACACAGAAATTATATATGTGGACATAATTGCACTGTGGACACCAAAAATTATTGCGCGCGGACAATAATGCTATACTGCTTAACCGCATCCCGGTTAGTTCAGTGGTTAAGCGCCGGTCTGTTGTGCGGGAGGTCGCGGGTTCAAACCCGAGCTGGACCAACACTCAGGGTCTTAAAAATAACTGGGTGGAAGGCGCTGCCTTTGTGAAACAATTTCGTTCACGAGCTGCAAATGGCTAGACCTTCATGTCTTCTCGGATAAGGACGTTAAATCGAAGGCCCATCAGTGGATGAAGAGCCACCTCGTGGATATGCCACTGATTAATGCGTTATTATTATTATTATTATTGTTATTATTATTATTACCATCACGTGACTTCCTAGCAACTTTTTCTACGCCGCCATGTTGGATGGCGTACTGTTTGACCATAGTTAATAGAGTAGAATGGTTATGAAACCCAGCGACCGTCTTTGTTATATGTTTTTGTTAGCTTTTTTCAACCACTACCCTGCACAAAACACAATAGAAATTCCAACATGTTAATCAATCAGCCAATAGAAACGTGTGAGTTCAGTCGTTCAGGGGACGCTAATGAACTATGACCCTGCACAATCTTTTGTCTTGCCCCCTTCCAACTTAAAGGGCAGCGCCTTTGTTAGCCCCTTTGAAGTTTGCCGGGTTTCATAACCATTCCGCTCTATTAACTATGGTTTGACTGAGCGCGGGAGTTCGAGTGATGAAATACCGACTATCTTAATTCGCCCTGACCTAAATTTGGGCAAAGATCAATAATATATTGAAAAACACTTTAACCACGATGATTTCTGATCTAAATTGCCCTGTAATTTAAGTTTAAACTAACTTACCACTGGTCGGCTATGCTCTTCCGCCGAACTATTCAGTCATATGGCTCAGAATGTTCAGTTACTATCTGGTGCTTTTTGATAGAGAATGCAAACATGCAAACAATGGATATGAACTCAAGTCATCGTAAACTGACTATAACTGAGTTATCTTCAGTGTCTCTTTCATTTAGACCCATTATAAGTGTTCTCGGCCGAGACAACTTTTAAACATCGCCAGAAATTCGAATAACTGCTGGCTGTTTAAACAAACACACTGCAGTTTCTAGAGTACAGAACAAGGTTTCCAAAGCTGCCATGTTTGTTGGATTTGGTCACTTGTGGTCAGAGTTATGGCAGTCTCAAGACGAGCAATATTACGGATTTTAGAGTGCAAATATGGAGTCTGAGGTTTTTTGTCGAAAAGAGTTTTCTAGAAGGAAAAGGAATCATCCAAAATGGTCTGGGAAACACGTTCCAAAATCGGTTGTGATATTTCAAAATACGATATTTGGCTAAATTTTCAAGAAATCACACATACTTCCCAAACTCTGCATTATTTTTGGCAAGAGTTTCTCTCAACTGACATATTTCTTATGTATATGTTAAATTTAGGCAAAGTTTTATTTAATTCACTGAAAACTTTCCAGAACTATTTTAAAAATACACAGGCAATTAGTTTTCATTTGTCAGAACTTAATGCTAAATGATTACATTTAGTGATATTTTTTAAGCCAAATGTCAACGATTTCTACTGATGACAGAAACGGTGGCAAGAAATTACTGGACCCCAATGTTTTCTACCACATGGTTTAACTTTCAAGCAATATTGATCCTTACTCATGCTATTATTGCAATGTCTAGTTTGGCAGAAAAAGAATACTTTAGCACAACAGGGCTCTATTGCACTCTTGCCATTTTTATTACAAAATCAAGGAACTATCCTTTTGTTAATATGGCAAATTTTGTTTATAACCTATACAAAATGCCAGTGGGCTCAGCAATTGCCAAACCCACCAGTAGGCTCAGCAATTGCCAAACCCACCAGTGGGCTCAGCAATTGCCAAACCCACCAGTGGGCTCAGCAATTGCCAAACCCACCAGTGGGCTCAGCAATTGCCAAACCCACCAGTGGGCTCAGCAATTGCCAAACCCACCAGTGGGCTCAGCAATTGCCAAACCCACCAGTGGGCTCGGCAATTGCCAAACCCACCAGTGGGCTCAGCAATTGCCAAACCCACCAGTGGGCTCAGCAATTGCCAAACCCACCAGTGGGCTCAGCAATTGCCAAACCCACCAGTGGGCACAGCAATTGCCAAACCCACCAAAAACGCATTCTCAACTAAAATCAGTCTTTATCATTTACGATTATTCCGATGAAAACTGTGTGAATTACCCTGTTTTTCGGAAGGTAATTTGTTCCTCTAATTTTTGGCCATTATTGGCGGTGCAAAAACAAAACCATCACAAAAACAGCATTTCTGTAGGACATGTTTTTAATATACGCAAAAATTAATACATTTCTTACGATTAATATGTGAGGTTAAATAAACCAAAGTCCTCATATCTAGCGGACAATACTAAACCCCGATCCCGCACTGCGGAATAGAAGTTTTCTCAAAATATCCTACAAGAACAAATCTGATGCAAGGGTCGTTGAAAAAAGGATCATTTGCCTACAAAACCGGTTTAGACAGAGATAGCTTCAAGGCCCTGCTTCAAATTTAAAAACCGTTGCAGTTGGTTGTAAATTATTAGACTAATTATTGAAACCTATCAGCTATGTTTTAGCTCTACAAAGGCCCTGAACCTCACATACCAGTTAATTTTTAAGTTTACTACCAGCTCTTTCTTTGGCAATTTAGTTTTGTTTAGCATGCAGTGCAAACGAGAACTGAGACTCGATTCACAGACGATCGAAAGTGTACCGTACCCGAAATCTGGCCAAGTCGATCTATAAATTTGTGTGAATAACACTTAAAATTGGGATATAAGAATTACATTACACATTAGTTGGACATTGTCTACCTGTTCAATCTACTCAGCTTTTCTTCAGTCTTGTGGCTGCATCAAACGCATGGGAATGTTTGCTCACACTCAGATGCGTCGTTCTGATCAGATAGATTGGATGATATTGTTCAAGTGAAATTTATCGGCTGTTTTAGTACGCTTGGGTTCGGCTCACGTCTACTGATCCAACAACAATCGCATCTCCGGGCCAATATTTCTCTCTCGGCAGGAATTCTCGGTGCTACATGCCTTGGTTTACACAGAATTATTCGAAGTAGAAACATCTGAAGGTTTTAGGTGATGGGTTGATACAATCCTCTTGATGTGACGCGACATTAAGTGAACCATATTAAGATATTCAACTAGTACATCACGCAGTCGGCGTTTTTCATTGATCGGGAATCACACTGAGACAATAAAAAGCATTAGTTCCGGGACAACTTCTCCATGTTCTTGTTCTCTGGCCATCTCATAACTATCGGTTTCGATTGCCAGGATAAAACCGCCAGGATAAAACCGCCAGGATAGATCGAGATATAGGTTTCTTACTTCAATATAATTTGAACGGTTCATTTGAACTCAAAGCTTGCCGATGACGCTAGCGGTTAGATAATACCTACATGTGAAAACACCATTCAATGAAATTGAATATCCCGGTGCCTGTGATGTCTCAGCTTTAACCAATCGGATCAAGGACTATTGTTATTTCAGGCGCGGAAAAATTTGAATACTGCCAAAAACCGAATAATAAATAAGCGTCACTTCAATTTTAGTTACGCGTCGCCATGTGCTTTCATAAGCACACAAGCCTTGTTGTTCATCTAAATCTTCAGGATCACACACACATTGAAGGTCGGTATTTTTACGAGAGTGATAAACACAGCATTTATATATTATTCAGGTTGTAAATTACATCCAAGAAAGCATGTATAATTTAGATCAAGATTACTTTCACTTCACTGACATTGCCGGCGTCTGAGTTGCTTTTCATTAAGTTATGTGTATCTCAAAAAGCGAAGCAAAATCAAAGTCACGATGTATTCTGAGAACAAATTTTGTAAGATAAATACGGACACTATATATATGGTTATGAAAAACAATCAAGGAAATCAAGATATGAGACGACTTCAAAATGTATTCTGTGTTCTCAATGCAGAAGTAGCAGCCTTGCTTGTAAACTGCAATTTACGGAGTTTATCTGTACAGAAATTGTAGTGATGTGTTAACGAAATCCTTCGCTTTGAATCATAATAAGTTAAAAATTATACTAGCTTAAAGACTCAAACTCGAAAGGTTGTGCTACCGGCTGTGATAATTTTCGTGCTTTATTCGTATCGCTAGAAATAGATATCTGACTAAGTTTACTCAGACTCTTGTGTAGACTAATTAACATGTATCTACCGTTCATCGTCATCCTCTCACTCTTAAATGCCTAACATTTAAAATGTATAAACGTATCCAATATATTCTCTTTACAGAAATTTGTTGCAGCAGATGAGAACAGAGGCTGATATGTGAAAAGTTCGTACGCAGAATGTTTCTTCGTTGCCGAAAGGATCCTGTTGACAACAAACGATTATAAGTAACTCGCTTAAGTGTTTATTCCTCCCGCAATACATCATCTATCTGTTCCCGTTTAATATTTATACGATATCGGGACCGATTCAATGTTGGATGTTTCCAGAAAATTTGGTCACTTGTGCGATATTTTGAGAAAGCAGTGCGGAATCAGGGTTTACTTGTCCGCCAGATTTGATCATTTTTGTGATATTTTGAGTAAACCTTCATTCCGCACTGTTTGCCCACTGTTTGGTTTGACAATTGCAGAACCCACTGCTGGGTTTGGCAATTGCTGAGCCCACTGGTGGGTTTGGCAATTGCTGAGCCCACTGGTGGGTTTGGCAATTGCTGAGCCCACTGGTGGGTTTGGCAATTGCTGAGCCCACTGGTGGGTTTGGCAGTTGCTGAGCCCACTGGTGGGTTTGGCAATTGCTGAATCTACTGGTGGGTTTGTGAAATGCTGAACCCACTGGTGGGTTTGGGAATTGCTGAACCCACTTGTGGGTTTGGCAATTGCTGAACCCACTTGTGGGTTTGGCAATAGCTGAACCCACTGATGGGTTAGGGTTAGAATTGCTGAACCCACTGATGGGTTAGGGTTAGAATTGCTGAACCCACTGATGGGTTAGGGTTAGAATTGCTGAACCCACTGTTGGGTTTGCAATTCCTTGAACACAAGTGGAAAAACAGTTTGTTGGTTAGCAACTAATTTGTGGCTTTAATGTAGATTTTGCCATATTACCGTATGTTATAGTACCTTAGTTTTCTCAGTAATTTTGACAGACATTTTTTAGGAAATTATTGTGAATGTGACCATGGAATTTACTTAAATAAAATAAATGTTTGATGAATGTAGTGTATATTGTTGTCCTTTACCCAGTGCAGTAAAACAATGGCAATTCATCGGGGGAGAAACTGAATATATGCCAAAATAAATCAAACACTGGCAGTTTTTTGTTATTGTTACTCTTATTATCCGTAAAAATGGTACTTTGAAATATCACAACCGATTTTGGAGGACTTTGGGTCATCAGAATGGAAGAATACTGTACTCTTGTTTATGTTTTCAACTCTTCGCCCGCATATTTTTTTGCCAAGGTTGTAGATTTGCAGCAGATACATTTTAAAAACTGGTATCTGCATGTTTTTACTGGAAATCGTTTAATGTCCACTGTAAATAAATGCGAATGTTTATGCTTCTTCTAAAATCAAAGAAAGGAATCATAAAAGTGTACTACTTGGGTTTGAAAATATCAAAACTGAATTGATAATATCTGTAGAAATAATGCCTCGATCGCACATTTTTACGATTGTACCGTATTTCATGAGAATTAAGGAAAATGTTTAAGATCCCATACATTTCCATGTTAATTTTCACGACCCATTTCACACAGTGAACATGGGTCAATATGTGTTGCGCAATAACGATGTCCCGAATTTCTGGCGATGAACTAACTGGTTGCCTTCAAAATATTGAACAAACGTCTGTTGTGAAGCTAATTTCATCGCCATTTTCGTTTTATAATTCGTCGAAAGCCTCTAAAACCTAGACAGCAATGAAGGGTTTTTATTCTTGGTGACACGTGTGCTCATGTTATTCTTATCAATATATTTTTTTTTAATGGGTAATTTTAGTAAATATCAGGCATTCCGTATGGGACCTTCTAAAAAGAACAAAGACATTGATGTTATCATATTGGATAGGAAAATTGATACTATGAGTAAACGTAAGTTATTAGGAGTAGCTATAGATGACCAGCAAAATATTAGGACTCACATAAAGTAATGTATGTAATAAGGCAAGTAGGCGTCTTAATGCGACTACGTAATCTCATACCTACACAGACCAAGCTTCAGATCTACAAATCTGTTATACTACCACAGCTTACTTACTGCCATACTGTATGGCACTTTTGTCGTGCGTCAGATTATAGAAAACTAGATAGAGTACAGGAGAGGGTACTACGCGCATTATATTGCAACAAAGATATGGATTACAAATCACTGCTAGAAACTGACAGGCTCGCTACTCTCTACACCAGAAGACTTGCAAGATATAATAATGTTAATGTACAAAGTCTAAAACAACCTGTGTCCCTGCTACATTCAAGAGCTATTTACAAGTAACATTAATACCTATAACTTAAGAAAAGCAGACTTCAAAATCCCTATGATTCAATACAGTAACCAATGGGAAGCATATCATCAGATATTTAGGACCCATATTATGGTCTAAGTGGACACTAAATTTAAGGTACTACCTAGTTTAAAAAAACTTCCGTCAGTGAATAAGAAAGCTAGATGTCGCTGGCCTGTTGACGGACAAGTGCACTAATTATATTTAAATTAGTTTTTATAATTTTAATAACATTAAGACTATATATATATTTAACAATTTTTAATGAGAGTATATATATAGTACATAGGTTTATATATCCTTTATTCTATTTTTACATATTTATATACAGTAGCTAGTATATATTTTTCATATTTAGCCCATATTAGATTAGTTTAAATTAATAAAGTTTATTATTGACAATGTTAGTAAGGTTAGAAATTCATAGCCCAATTTTTTTCGCGAACTACCGCGCAAGGGATATTATTTGCATTGTGTACGTGCATTATACGTTTGACTGAACAGTTTCCTGTTGTTTCGAAAAAATCGTTCGCCTAGATTTCGAGTAATGGCTCAAAATGTCAAAAAGTGCTGTTTACTGATGTCACAATTATGTCATTAGTATCAGTTTTCGAAATTATCACTTGTGTCACTAAGTTGTGTACTGTTTGTGAAATTTTGGGCGCAATTAAGCAAAATTCTTAAACGTTTTGAAAATGTGTTAAAAAAATGCAAAGTTGCTTCGGAGTTTCGATCGAGACACATTAAATCCGCTTAATTATAATAAACTTCGTCCAGTGTGACCTCAACCATTAGAGCGGTTTTCAATTGAGTGTCGAAAAGTAATTGCTTTCGAATTAGATTGGTTAGCTATCCATGATTGCATTTACTTCGCCTCGAGAATTACTTCAGTTCATGATTGGATCACTGATATTTCTACTTGCTCCTGTGATTGGTTCACTGGTTTTGGTATTACGACACTCAATAGCGCTGCGAGTGAGTGACGTCACGAAAATTAAGACCCCCCGCACGACTCAGACAAACAAACCACTTTTCGTGTTAGAATTTACAAGAATTGACCAGCACTTCAGTTCGTCGTCTGATTATTCTACCCAAAATGATTTTTTTCCTGCATTATATTCCGAAAGAGAACCTGATGATTGTACTGTCGAACAGCTTAAACGTTGGCTAAAATACAGAGGTTTGAAACAAAGCGACAAAAGGCAATCTTATCAAGCGAGGTGCAAAGATGGCGCGAAATACAGTGTTTGTATGGGAATCCGATGCCAAATAATTTCCTTAAAATCGAATTTCTGAACTATTCACTGCCTGCAAACTTTAGATACCAGGTAAGAGATTAACTGAACAAAATGTTAGGGATGTAGTTATACTGGGAAGCGTGCAATCGTGTTTTCAGTTTCCCATACATTTCGGCTGTTTAAAACAACGAGTCAAAGTCCGCAGGAAAATTTATAAAGGTATAGAAAACTGAAAACACGATTGCACGCTTCCCAGCACAGCTACATCCCTCAAATTTTGATCAGTTAATCTTTTACCTGGTATCTTAAGTTTGCTGACAATGAATCTTTCAGTCACTCGATTTTACGGAAATTATTTGGCATCTGATTCCCATACAAACACTGTATTTCGCGCCATGTTTGTCTGACCCTTGCGGGGGGACTCGTGACAGACAATCTATTTTTAGAAACTGTGCGCAGCGCTATTGAAAATCGCTCTATCTAGCAATAATCAGGTTAGCTATAGTCAACGTTTCTTTCTTATTGTCGTCGTTGTCGGAGCAACTAACTGAGTAAACTTCAGTTCACTTTAGTGAACCGTAACATGCAGGTCAAACGTAGGATGCCATAGTGTGACCTCAGCCAATACTACTTCCAATAATAGTAGTTACGTAAAACAATATTCACAAATGAAGCCTCTTGAACGTGTTTACGAAAGCATTTAGACATTCTGGATGTACGAATATCTCAAAGTTAAAATATTATTTAACTGACGATCACAATATTATGGCGGACAAAATATCAGTAAAATCTCAAAAATAAATTGAAGAAGGAACCTGAAAAGAAAGTCGATACAGCTCTAAAAGCAATCAAAGGACAAATACTTTTTTTTTTCTTCGAGCAATTTCCTAGTTTACAATTTATACTGCTAGATGTTGTCTTGCTCTGGAGATAACTAATTCAGTTTTCGTTATTTGCGCTATGAAAAGGATAAAACACCGTTCGGAAGCCATTTTAATATGTTTGCTTTTGTTTTGTGTTTTCAGTATTTTTTCCTTTTTTGTGTGGATTTATATTGAACGCTTACATTTATGTTCCCAGCTAGTAGAGGTCTCTCTCTCTGTCTTGGTAAGATGGAAGGCCAGGGTGAGAGACCTTTGCCGACATCCAACGCTTTCTTTGTTCCGCATGCGTGTAGTTTCCTTGGCAACAAGTGGCGTGTATCCCACGTGAACTAACGCCTGTTCTTGCACCGCCAATCAGTTTACGCACGTGCGAAAGCTATTTTGAAAGTCTTCGGTACTTCGTTGAAAATTATGCGTTTGGTACTCTCACAACATCAATTTATAAAATTATTCAAATTAATGTGGTGCAGAGACAAATGATTTTGACATTCCCTGTCAGTATTTGGGGATTTTATCATTCTAAAAAGTTTGATTTTCGAGTGATTCGCAAACCCGTGCACTTTTCTCCTGTAATAATATGTAACGCTTGAGGACTTTGACCAATGAGAGGAAAGCAGTCTCACAGTAATTAGTATAGAAACGACGAGCTAAATCTGATAACACCGTGGACACAATATTAGGCCAGCTTGATGCAACTTGGATCATGCGTACGTCTCTTTTCTCCGGTAAAACCTGTTTTTCGAAACTGGTTTGACTCGTCCAGGATTGTGGACGGCGGTTAATCTAAGAAAGCGTCGGGTGTCGGCGGTGGTCTCTCTCTCTCGCCTTCCATTTTACCAACACAGAGAGAGAACACTGCTAGAAGGGAAGCATTTCTTCGGTGAAACACGAATTCTCAGGATTTCTTTGTCATACGACTTTCCAAAAATATTATATACAGACCTAGCGAGAAACACTTAAATTATTTTTATTTTCAAATGGACCTCGCCGGGTCGTACCTGAACAGTTCTGACCATTCCTATCCAATTCCTTACTTAGTACTGTATGGCATGCTGGAGTTCAACCTGCCCACAGGCACTTGTTATTTATATGTTATCGATACAACCTTTAATACTCCTTCCGTGTTTCCTTGTTATAGCACACTGCACAAGAACTCTTTAAAAGAACAGGATATTCCAAAGGACGCATTTGATGATTTGACGAATTTAAAATATCTGTAAGTAAGAGGGTGATTGAATGTAAAAATATTTAAGACTATAATATACAACCGTAATTCACGTTATGGTAATCACCTGTAAGATATTCCATCACGATTTATGTATAGATAGCCTGAACTATTATAACAAACTATTTGAGGGCGCGATTTTACAATAATCTAACAAACATTTCTAACATATTTTATTGCTATATCGTTTATTTTTAAATGTCGTTATTTTTCATTAGTATTGTTAATGTTTGCTTTGTTCCTTGGTATTGATTAATGTTATTAAGATTATAAAGACAAATGGTTATGATGTTTATATGATATATGGTATGTTTTATATATTTTATTTTTAACTTCAGCAGTTGTAGGAGGGCCACAAGTTTGTTAGTGTCACTGTGTGGGACAAGCCTTTATGTCCCGGGCCAGAACGAAATTATTTTCAGTGATTTTCATATAAACTGACTACCCTAGCACATTGTGTGGGATAATAATAATAATAATAATTTATTTACCGTCGGTAACGCAGGAAGTGGTTGCCGAATCTCCAGAGCCAGGGGCTCATGATATAAGCGCAAAAATGATTAACAAACTGTGCGTATATCTAATCTTTAAGGAAAATATTGCGTATCCTTTTAATCAAGCATCAAGGGAGAGGACTTTAAATAGCCTGTAACCCCCCCCAAAAATGTTTTTTTGATTGAAACTTTAAACTATTTTTTAGAACTTAAAGCGTAACTGGGAGGCTAAAACTCAAGTGTAATTTTTTACCGTCTTTCAAAGTTGAGCACCAGAACATTCGGCCGTCAGTTTTCAATTCCCTTTGGGGGTCTGGAGACTAGTGACCTGTGACGTGTATGTAGTAAGGCATCCTTCCAATTCCATACGAACATCTCTTATTTCTGCGACTCTTGAAAGCTCACCACATGGTAAATATCCTATGAAATGTCACCAAACGTGGTAAATTTACTAATTATTTCGATGTGCTCTTTCTTGTGATGAAATTAATTTCATACTGATTAGACTCTAATGGGACATTTTTCCTTTTTGAATTCTTTTTCTTATTCAGATTTTCCAACTCCTTTGAGAATAACAATACAATGGTCTAAATTAGAGGAACAAAAGAAACAGTGCAAAGGATTCTGGTAGTTGTAGGAAAACGATGCCCGATTGACGTCACAACTCCAGGCCCTCACCACGACTCGTGCTGACTACCAACTGGAAAGAGGGAGCCTAAAATGGATGTTTTCGCTAACTTTGACGCCACTAACATATCGAAGTTTATGTTTTTCACTTTTAATTTATTTTTCGAATTATTGGTCAGGGCGCTATACAGAATCGATGTAAAAAATATTTGTTTGGGGGTTAAAGGCACTGTTTGAAGCCAGTTAACAGCCACCAATCAAACATTGCCACAGCGCCTTTAGTGTTACTCTTATTAAATCAAGTTTATTATTATTATTGTTGTTGTTGTTGTTATTAGTGAACTGTAATATTGACATTAGTGCATACTACTGTCTTAGGAGCCTGGACAGCTTCATCCTCTGTTGTTACGCAAAACAATCCATACGAAATCTAAAGTGTGACTCCCCTGGTAACCAGTTCTCGAGCTGTAAAGACATGCTGAAGAACGCTGCTATCCGCTCATGCATCTGGATCCTTAGTTTCCTGGCCTCCTTTGGTAACCTCGCCGTTATAATTTGGTGGACAGTGATAATGCGTCGTGAATCTAGAACAAGAGGGGAGACTCGTGAATCACGAGCAAGGAGAGAGAAAGCTGACATCCAATCCTTCCTGTTGTCCAACTTGGCATGCGCAGACCTGTTGATGGGAGTCTATCTCCTGGTGCTAGCTGTTTATAATACGGTTTGGCAAGGTGAATACTTCCAGCACGATGTAGAGTGGAGATCCGGCATAACATGTCAGATTGCTGGAGCTATATCTACCCTGTCAAGTGAAGTCTCGGTTATGATACTGGTCGCCATTACAGCCGACAGAGTCAACAGTATTCTTCTTGACTTCTCAGCTCGGCGCCTGACCATGCGAGCAGCACAGATTATTTCCCTTGTCATATGGATGGTTGGTCTTGCTTTGTCCTTTGCACCATTATGTGCTCCCAGTTACTTCCATGATCGAGATTCTGGCTTCAGCTTTTACGGACGTTCAACTGTGTGCCTTCCCTTACAACTGTCTGCAGACAAACCATCGGGTTGGGAATACTCTGTTGGTGTTTTCATTGGAGCTAATGGCACTGCATTTGTATTCATCCTTGTTTCTTACATCGCAATATTCATTAAAGTTTGGAGATCCTCGCGACGAGTCCGTTCCACCAGCAAAGCAGACTCCGCTCTGGCCAAGAGAGTGTTTTGTGTAGTTTTTACCGATTTCTGCTGCTGGATGCCGGTGATCATACTTGGTGTGTTGTCACTGACCGGTGATTTTCACGACGCTTCAGCACAGGCATACGCATGGATCGCAGTGTTTGTACTTCCCATCAATTCATCCATAAATCCAATCCTCTACACGTTTTCCAGCCCAGACGTTAGAGCAAAAATATGGTCAAATGTCCTCCAGTGGACAAATCGTAAAGGTGAGTTCATGGGACTTATGACATATTAATGACAAACCGGTATAATAGGAGCTTGCAGTGGAGTTGTTATTATAACATGTTTTCGTCAACTATTTGGGAGATTCTCCAAAACATTATTTCGTGTTAAAAAAATATACAAAATTACTTTACCTTGTATTAAAATTCCAACTTCGTGCACAGTACATATTCCAAGCAAGATATTGGCTAATAACAGTGCTTTATTGGTGACCAAAGCATGCCGCGTGCTCAGTTGCAATGTTTACTGAATCAATGAATATCAGAGAAATTAGAACTGGACAATAATAGTCTGACTGCCGACTCTTATGAAGTTTTACAAGCAAGCGCGCGTGAGAGCATAGTGCTGTGATAAACATTTGCATAACCACGTGCCGCCACGGTTCATTGTACAAACTGACTCGACACACGACTTACAGAGACTACAATAATGGATTTTATAAAGTCAATAAATACCGAAAAACTCTCCAAATGCACAGTAGAATTCAAGTTGAAGCAGCAGTCTTCACCTTTGAGAATATTAGAGTACCATCGCACTTTAAAGACTACAACCAAGGCTATGAAACAGGACTTGACCTATTTGTTTCCCTTCATTTGGAATAAGGAACAGTGGTTTTTAGTGTTCCTGTTATGTGTGTTACATTCTTAATTACTTTAGTTTGAAAGAAAGGGAGATGTTCCGTTCCCGTGAGCAACAGACCCTGCTTTCCGGGTTGCTTGAGTGTAAGAAGTCGAGGGACGTTTGACAAAGTAAAGTCTAAAGCATTAGGAATTCTTAAGAGTCTTCATTGTCTATCCAGCCTCATAGAAAATATAACACTCATGAAATGAAGAAATAAAAAGCATTATGTACATCGTGCTGGCGTTTATTGGAGATGCGTCCTTTGTCTTGGATGTTTACATTTAGGTACGACTATGTTGTTACACATGACTTACGTGTGATATACTGCCCTGTGTTTGGATAAAAGCACATTTGTAAATATCGCCATATGTTACTATAATCGGTACTGATAAACGGATAAAGGAATCTCTTTCAATTCGCTAAGCTACAGCATATCGTCCTTAATTGTAATTTAGAAAGGCTAGTGAAATACATTTGAATAACCTACCTATTTAACCAGGGTTTAAAGATCGATTTCTAAGTTTGCTCCAGCTCGAACAAAACACAGCAGCGACAGATTTTTGTACGAAAACAGTTTAGTCGAATTGAAAAAAGGTCGCGGTCCCGCACAATTAACTACTATGACAAATATATAGACTCTTAGTTACCAGCTCAAAATATATGTGATATATCCTGTCAAGAAATCCAGTTAATTTGAAGTAATACATGGCCTTGAATTATAAATTATATAATTCAAGGCCATAACTACTGTCCTGGCCAGTCTCAAACTCGCAGGATTGTTCAACTTATGCACCATTCAGTCCATTCAAGTCATTTTCACTTTGCAGCGACAAAGCGTCAGTCAGTACACAAACAAACGGAAAAATTGCCTGATCATTTTCCTCCATTCATGCTGTATGAATTTCCAAAGTTTTTGTTTTCATGTGTTTTGCAACTAAAGTTGTGAATACTCTTTCTTAAAAAAATCAAAATATAACCAGGTTCATTTATATATATATTTTGTTGTGACCATCGCAGCCAATGACATTTCAGCATGATATGTAAGGGGAAATTAGATTTTCACTAAGAATAAAATACGCAGTTTGCTCATTATTTTTAGAAATTACGTACTTTCATTGCTTAAAATTATTTTATAAAAGTAATAGAAAACTTGTCCTCGTGCTATGTTAAGTTATAGTAGCTCAAACTCACTACGGAACTCACACATTTAGATTTATTTCGACTAGAATCTGGGAAACAATTTTAATTGCTCAAACATAATTTATTAGTAATGAGCTTATTCTGATAACGGCCACATTTACGTGAGTATTAAATATCGTAGGTGCGCAGTGGTCAACTCGAATGCTCTTTGGACCACTATGTACGATGCCTGCATTAAATTTATCTTTCTGTATTTATCTGTACTTGCATTATTTCCCTTTTATATCAACGTTGTAACTTTGTAATAGCACATATGCAAAAATAAACTGAACTGAACTGTAGCACTTGGGAATTGTAGGAAAACGAAACTTATCTGGTCTTCTTACAATTCCCGCGTGCTTCTATAACTCAACATAGCACGAGCACGCGTTTTCTATTTCTTTAATAAAACATACACGCCAGTCTCTAACCCTTAACCACTTGCCCTGTAATCTCTGTTACAACTGATACTAACTTATCTCGTCTTCTTACAATTCCCGCGTGCTTCTATAACTCAACATAGCACGCGGACGCGTTTTCCATTTCTTTAATAAAACATACACGCCAGTCTCTAACCCTTAACCACTTGCCCTGTAATCTCTGTTACAACTGATACTAACTTATCTCGTCTTCTTACAATTCCCGAGTGCTTCTATAACTCAACATAGCACGCGGACGCGTTTTCTATGTCTTTAATAAAACATACACGCCAGTCTCTAACCCTTAACCACTTGCCCTGTAATCTCTGTTACAACTGATACTTGTCAGAAACTAGTGGTGTTGGTTATGCCTTTGTGCCTGGAGGATATAACTATTTGGTTAAAATTAAAATGTACTTCGTCCTCCTGATTGTACGTTTAAAATAGAAATATGTTCCAGGGTGATCTTTAACTTAGTTCTTAGGCTATAATAAACTAATCCTTAGCTTTATTTTTCATTATATAGGTAACTGTCTAAACGTTTCCTGCATCCTTGTTCTTTTGGCTTCCACTGCCAAACCCATTCGAGGGCCATTTTCAGATATGTTAACCATGTTCCAAATAACATAAATTAATGAATAAAAATTCATTTTTAGCGTCGTCGGAATCCGTCCCAATCCCTGGAAGATACAGAGCAAGGTAATTGCGTATGAATTTTACTTTTTAAACAATAGATGTATGTAATAGTAATAGCAAAGGTATTAGGATTAACAAAGGTATAAATATAATATACTAGCACTTTCAGTTTGGCCGCGGACATGAACCAACTCACGGTGGGCACAAACGACCATAAAAACGGCATCAGTTCTATATTTTAAAAAGTTTTCAATGCAGACGATTGAATTTTGGTAGAAGGATGTAGAATCGCAAAAGGAATATAACCTGTTTTTTTAAGCTATGTTACTACCATCGTGACGTCACAATGACGTAATTTATCCATTTGTAATACGTTTCTTGCAACTGTTCATTATCTCTAAAAACGAAATGTCGTATATTGTTAAAATCTACTCGTGATGAGAATGAAGGAATCGAAAACCCGATGTCGATTGGTTAAGGAAATCAAAAGTTATGAAAGTTTGAATTTTGTCCTTTTTCCCGCCAAAATTTGGCGGGAAATAAACACCACAAAAGCATTTATAAAAACATCGCTTCATTCAATTTTTAGAGTTGTAAATATTGTTGCATGACATTTTGTCCAATCATAAAACACGTTGGTGGCTAAAATCGTATGTTTTTTTAATTTTGATTTTTTGTCCATAACCGGCTTAAAATTGAAGTCATATTTTCGGCAACGTCATTATGACGTCATACTTTTTTATACATGCCCTTAGAAAAAAATCCTTTGAGTGATTTTCGAGTTTTAGTGATGAAATGCGCTAGTCTGGAACTCAAAACCCACATTATTTTATTTTCTTGATTTTTTAACAATAGGCAGCGTTATTTAGGTATGACACCTGACGTCACTAAATATGACGTCATAGCAACAGTCATTCCTCTATAACTTTTGCTATAATAGTCGTAGAACGTTCACATTTGCGCCAAAGGAATGTGTGTCATGAAGGCCCTTTGATGGCGTAGTCTGTTTGTAACATCTATTAAAGGGGGAATTTTACCAAAAAAGGAGGCATCACTTATGACGTCACAACAACGTCATCATACTAACATAAAACACCTAAAATATGTAGTTTCATTTTGTTAACAAGTCACCAACATTTCTTCAAATTGAGACTATAAGTAAAGAAATGGTTTTAATTTTAATTATTTGTCCACGCTCACTGATGCCGATTTTGACGTACTTTATGCCCGACGTGACTAGACAAATATCGGCCTTGAGGAAGGAGACTTCCAGAAACCTATCAAAGAAACAACATGAACTTTTAATTAGACAAGAAAAGGATATTCACAAAAATAAGAGAAGTACGAATTTTTTTTCCAAGACAGAGATGGAAACATTTATTGGAGTCATGTGGAATCATAAGATTAAAACACATCTATGAATATAATATGGTCAGCGTTCATTTTCCACCCCAGAGCCATTTGTAACTCGTGAATGCGCGCAAGCGCAGAAAGAAGTGATGGTTGGAGAAATCGTGTCACTTACTCAAGCACTGAGCTGTGAGCAGAATGGAATGCTTGGAATGCAACTTGATAATAATAATAATAGTAATAGTAATCGATATTTGATTTAATTAGTAATGACAGATCGATGTGAAACATTAATTGCTATTGGAATTAACGTTGCTCAAATCCTCATCGCCGGTTTCATTCTTGATACTAACTGTAAAGGTAAGCCTACCGTATTTATACGTGAGCTGTGTCAACCATGCCAATATCTCTATCATTGTAAAGCTAACGCTACCGTATTTATACGTGAGCTGTGTCAACCATGCCAATATCTCCATCATTGTAAAGCTAACGCTACAGTATTTAAACGTGAGCTGTGTCAACCATGCCAATATCTCTATCATTGTAAAGCTAACGCTACCGTATTTATACGTGAGCTGTGTCAACCATGCCAATATCTCCATCATTGTAAAGCTAACGCTACAGTATTTAAACGTGAGCTGTGTCAACCATGCCAACATCTCCATCATTGTAAAGCTAACGCTACCGTATTTATACGTGATCTGTGTCAACCATGCCAATATCTCCATCATTGTAAAGCTAACGCTACCGTATTTATACGTGAGTTGTGTCAACCATGCCAATATCTCCATCATTGCTAATGCCATGTAGCTCAAACTTTGACAAGTATTGTATTGAGTCCTATAAATCACTTGGTGGTAAAAACGTAACGATGACGTCATCTGTAGCTTGATGGCTGATGCCATCATTGCTAATGCCATGTAGCTCAAACTTTGACAGGTATTGTATTGAGTCCCATCAATCACTTGGTGGTGACATCGTAACGATGACGTCATCGGTCGCGTGATTTTGAGTACATCCCCCTATATCCCATTGACATTAGCGGCCTTACGCAACCACAACGGCGACGTCTAGGACGACGACATAAATAATAGTCGTAATTACAAAATATAATAACTGCACGTTCTCTGCAAAACACAACGTAAAAACCCTAAATTTCACGTTATAAAAGAACGCGAACGTTAGAAAGTAAAACACTTTCGGCATGAATGGAACTCTATGTTTATCATATTTTTCGAAAATGTGGATGTTAAAAGCGATAACAGGAAAATAAATAAAAACGATAAACACCTCAACTCGCGAGAAAACATATTTGTACATCCCGGCGTCACAGCCGTTGCCGTCCTCGGTGCGTTATGGTCGCTATTAGGGACCTTACGCAACCAGGACGGCGACGGCAGTGACGACGGGAAGTAGAAAAGTGTTTTCTCCCGAAATCTGGTGTTTACTAGTTCTTTTATTTGCAACACGTTCCAAAATAGAGTGCGATATTCCAAAGTTTAAATATTTGGGACAAATGGTTTTAAAACAGCCAACTTTTTACAAACACAGATTAAATTCAGTAGTATTCTGTGCTTTCCAACAACGTTTACTTCTATCCTTCACTACTAGTAATACTACAATGGAATCAAGTGGCATGTAACATAATTTTTTTGCTTTCCTCAGATTTTCATCTATTATTCCACCGTCATCCTTCTTTCCCTGCGTGTTCGGTAATTACCAGACTCAGAGCTGTGTGTTCGGTAATTACCAGACTCAGACCTCAGTCCTGTGTGTTCGGTAATTACCAGACTCAGAGCTCAGTCCTGTGTGTTCGGTAATTACCAGACTCAGAGCTGTGTGTTCGGTAATTACCAGACTCAGACCTCAGTCCTGTGTGTTCGGTAATTACCAGACTCAGAGCTGTGTGTTCGGTAATTACCAGACTCAGACCTCAGTCCTGCGTGTTCGGTAATTACTAGACTCAGACCTGTGTGTTCGGTAATTACCAAACTCAGTCTTGCATGTTCGGTAATTAGCAGACTCAGACCTGTGTGTTCGGTAATTATCAAACTCGGACCTGTGTTTTGGTAAAGTACCAAACAATTTGCA
This sequence comes from Actinernus sp. WN-2022, assembly GCA_030867875.1. NCBI lineage: Eukaryota > Metazoa > Cnidaria > Anthozoa > Actiniaria > Actinernidae > Actinernus > Actinernus sp. WN-2022. The sequence continues at coordinate 42,294,712 of JAOWCC010001368.1, forward strand.
GTAAGGTAATGGCGAAATATTGATTTAAGTGGTCGAAAAGTTGTTGAAGCTTTTGAATGAAAGCAGTCAAATTGCTGGGGAGCGGCTTTAGAATACCCTGTCACTTTTGAAAGCACGACCTAAAAAACGATGGAACCAAGGTCCCGCAGACGATGAATTCATAATAAGGCAGCTAACTAACCCTAACCCTAACCCTAACCTAACCCTAACCCTATTTATAATAAGGCATATAACTAAGTGGCACCGTGGTCCGCAGTGCCGCAGTGAAGTGATTGAATTTATAATAAGGCATATAACTAAGTGGCACCGTGGTCCGCAGTCCCGCAGTGAAGTTGTTGAATTTATAATAAGGCGTATAACTAAGTGGCACCGTGGTCCGCAGTGCCGCAGTGAAGCGATTGAATTTATAATAAGGCATATAACTAAGTGGCACCGTGGTCCGCAGTCCCGCAGTGAAGCGATTGAATTTATAATAAGGCAGCTAACTAAGTGGCACCGTGGTCCGCAGTGCCGCAGTGAAGTTGATAAATATGCTAATCAGTCGACTGCGTGACTGCGGACCACGGTGCCAGTCTTTTATGGTAGCTAAAAAAGTGACAGGGTATTCTAAAGTCTAGCCCTTTACTCTTGATGAATCAACTTCTCGCTCAGTCTTGTAATACATGATCTTGTAACTCATGGGACTGTACGGTTACACTCGCGGTTATTGTTTTGGTTGTTCAGTAATAATGTTCCTTCGAATTAACTTTGACAGTTGGCGCTGACACTCAATACAACATATCGCAGGAATCTTCACAATATCTCACTGATACGTGATTTACCGGTAGATTTTGTCGTAGAAACATGATCAAACATCTGTTCTGTCTGTTGGCTTTAGTAAGCGTGTACCTCTAGTTGCAAAGCGGCGTATTAAAGACGAAGGGGTGTCACGCTCTAAGACCCGACAGAAACATCATTCCCTGGAATACGTTTTCGCGTTATTGTTCTCTGGCCATGTTTAAACCTTTAGTTGTAAAGCGGCGTGTTAAAGACGAAGTCGAATCGGCGGCTGGGCAATGCATGGGGGAGTCACGTAGACGGCTGGAAGATCAGCAGGAGAGTCACGCTCTAAGCCCACAGAAACATCATTCCCTGGAATACTGTTTCGCATTATTGTTCTCTGGCCATCTGATAAATATTGCTTTCGGTTGTACAGGGTCCGGGGAGGTTTAGAAGCATAGGTTGCCTTCTTGAATACAATTTGAATATCCACAGTTTGCCCGATGGCTGCAGAACGTCACATGTAGATGTGAAAACACCTCACAGCCGAAATTTAATATCCGCTGATGCGAACTGTCAACTTTAACCAATCAGATCACGGACTAGTGTTATTGAAAGCGCGCAAAATTTGAATACTAACAAAACTGACAGATCTAGCGTGAATATAACTTCAGGTTCATGGCGGCATTTTCTGATCGCCATTTGCTTCTTATAAACCTTGGTCTTCATAGGATTCGTCAGATTGCATACACACATTGAAGGTAAGTTTTCGTAGTTTTTGCGCTATGACAGATATTTGAGGTTGCAAATTACTTAGAGGAAAGCGGTATAATTTAGTTCAACTGTAACGCGGTGTAAGGTCACTGAACTGTGGTGTGAGTCATTTCATTCGTATAATCAACGATTATCTACAAGAAAGCAAGCAAAAGCAACTGAAGTCTGACGATATATTTCGAGTACCGATCATGATTGTTTATGACCAATATAAAGTACGTAGTATATTGTAGTTCCGAATATATGTTAAACAGAGTCAGGCTCTGTGCTCCGTCACACTTAAAACAAGTCTGTGTAAACGAACATCCTGTACATTCACGACCACCATGGAATCAAAAGCACAACCTCATTCAATATAAGCGGCTTTGGGTTTCTGCCCTCAGCCATTTTACTCCAAAGCTCTTGTGTGCATATTGCTTATTTTTTGCCCAGTAAACAAGCTCAGTCAATGCAGCATTAAGATTGTGTAATGTATGGTATTACACAAGGGGAAAAACATAAATGGAATATTTGCTTGCGAATAGGATTTTTATGTTTTTCCGCTGGCTAGTTTTATTAAATTAGTTATAATTATATGCAAAGTCCTGTGGCCTAGCAGCCATTGGTATGTGTAGGCTGTGGGATAGGGGAGTGTCAATACAATGCACCCCTCTATGTACTGGTGGTGCTATGTAACCTCTCACCAGTGGTTAGCCATTCACTTCAGATATTCATCGAGTGAAGACGTTTGTTTTGATCTCCCACCTCCTCCCCTTTTCCTGACCACATGGTTTGTTTATTTTGCCCTTCACCTTTACTGGGCTAAAATATTGTATCATATTGTGAAGATTTTGTCTGACAATTTTGTTATTCAATATAAGCGGCTTTGGGTTTCTGCCCTCAGCCATTTTACTCCAAAGCTCTTGTGTGCATATTGCTTATTTGTTGCCCAGTAAACAAGCTCAGTCAATGCAGCATTAAGATTGTGTAATATATGGTATAACACAAGGGGAAAAACATAAATATATATATAACTCAAGGTACAAGACTGGAGTGAAATTTTGTTTTTAAATATTCAACTAAATCCTGACGTTTCTCGATGCGATTGTTTGCCTGCTTTTCACGTACTTTCTTCGTGAAATGTTGAATCATGAGTCGAATGTTAGCTAGCATTTCATGACATTTGATTTACTTGTAGAGCAGGTTAAATTTCCCTGCTAGCCAAGACAGGGAGGGGTCTCCGAGGAGGTCTCTCTCTGTCTTAGTAGTAAACCAAGACGGAGAGACTTCTGCTAGCACCTCTGGGTTCAGTTGTAGGTTAGGACTGTTAAAACTTTCTCTCCAAACCATTGCCTAGGATATCGGATTATGTCTCTTGAAAATTTATATTGATAAAACTTAACGAAAGCCTGCGTTGTCTGTGGTAATTTTCAGACTATTTTTTCAGTTTTCATCCCCTCACCTAATATATCAAATGTCAATGCATCAATTTGGTCTTCCTGTGAGTGCAGCAGAAATGTCTGAATCCAAGTCATGTTGTGAGTGCAACAGAAATTTGAAGTAGCGTTATAATTAGCAAAGTGATTGTTCGTATACAGTCAAAACTTTGTCACAAGTCTGAGTTTGGTAATTACCGAAACCACGCAGGACTGAGTCTGGTAATTACCAAACACGCAGGACTGAGTCTGGTAATTACCAAACACACAGGTCTGAGTCTGGTAATTACCAAACACGCAGGACTGAGTCTGGTAATTACCAAACACGCAGGACCGAGTCTGGTAATTACCGAACACGAAGGACTGAGTCTGGTAATTACCAAACACACAGGACTGAGTCTGGTATAATTACCAAACACACAGGACTGAGTCTGGTAATTACATTACCTAAAACGCAGGACTGAGTCTGGTAATTACCAAACACGCAGGACTGAGTCTGGTAATTACCAAACACACATGACTAAGTTTGGTAATTACCAGACACACAGGTCTGAGTCTGGTAATTACCAAACACGCAGGACTGAGTCTGGTAATTACCAAACACGCAGGACTGAGTCTCGGGTAATTACCGAACACGAAGGACTGAGTCTGGTAATTACCAAACACACAGGACTGAGTCTGGTAATTACCAAACACACAGGACTGAGTCTGGTAATTACCGAAAACGCAGGACTGAGTCTGGTAATTACCAAACACGCAGGACTGAGTCTGGTAATTACCAAACACACATGCTGAGTTTGGTAATTACCAGACACAGGTCTGAGTCTGGTAATTACCAAACACGCAGGACTGAGTCTGGTAATTACCGAACATGCAGGACTGAGTTTGATAATTACTAAACACACAGGTCTGAGTCTGGTAATTACCAAACACACAGGACCGAGTCTGGTAATTACCGAACACACAGGACTGAGTCTGGTAAATACTGAACACGCAGGGCTGAGTTTGGTAATTACCAAACACACAGGTATATAAGTCTGATAAACCGAGTTGGAGAATACTGTGATTTAAAAACATGTGGTTTGAAGTTTAGTGATTCACAAAAATAATACATTAAAAAGTTCCTAGTGGTACAATGCTAGGACTGAACCGAAATATAATCCACCGAATATCTTACTTTGGTAAGAAACTGATGAATTTATCAGATGATTGTGAAGCATATCTTATAGTGTTGATGACACAATTTAAATTTGATAAGTGAATACGTACTGGCGAAAAAAACATTCAGAGATATTTGGGTCGTACCGTAGGAATGTACCAGAAAAATCCAATATTATGTCAAAGTTATTGTAAACTCTCAACATTATACCATAATTTACAATTTGGAATATTGTGACCTTTTTTGGAACGTGTTTTGCTTATGATTACGTTTCACATCCAGGTCTTTGAAAAATATGATAATCATAAAGATTTGCTTACGCCGAACGAAAAACACAGTGATTTACTTTAATACGTTTGCGTTCTCTTGTAAACGTAAACTTTGGGGTTTTGACGTTGCGTTTTTTCAGACAACGGTTGAAATGAAGGCGACTGCGTGCATTTTCACGTGCAGTTATTGTATTTTATGCCGTCGTCCTAGACGTTGCCGTCCTGGTTGCGTAAGGTCCCTATTGCTAGGCAGCTCAGACTTTGACAGGCATGGTATTGGAACCCCACGATTCACTTAGTGGTGATAGCGTAACGATGACGTCATAAGTCACGTGATTTATAGTATATGCCCGGCCGTATCTCCCACATTTCTAATAATACTAACAAAAATAATAATAATAGTTTATTCACCACTTCAGTCAGGGGACTGAATTACGGAGGGTGTCTGCAAATATATTAATTTACATGATTTGTTGTATAAATGGAGTAATATAATAATGCAATAATGTAATAATACGGAATAACGGAATAATGATATAGCGAATTGTTAAAAAAAGCTATAAAGAAATGATGCTGGTGTTTATTCCTTTAGCTATTTGCTACATACAAAACATTAATTATTTAATTATTTTAACTTTAATTTATATGATGATCGTTAGGAACTAGTGGAGACCGCTAACGATAATCAGACATGATATTGCTCACAAATATATCGTCATTTCCCACCTACTAAACAAAAATGGAATTTCGACCATTTCTCGTCGAAATAAGTGGCTTAAAAAAATCCTTAAAATGAACGTTATTTTCCATCAAAGTGCATTGAACTTCATCACAACCTCGCCAACTGGCGCCCGTAGCCAGTTTGACGTAAACTGACACCTGTAGCCAGTATGACGTAAACTGGCACCCGTAGCCAGTATCACGTAAACTGGCACCCGTAGCCAGTATGATGTAAACTGGCACCCGTAGCCAGTATGACGTAAACTGGCATCCGTAGCCAGTATGATGTAAACCGAGGTCAGAAGCGTCCAGGTCTCCTATACAGGTGTCACAGCGTTTTTACAAATTGGGTTATTTTTAGATTATTGTCCCCGCAAATTGTTGGGTTGCACCAGTGTCGGAACAAAAGATGCCTTTCATTAGCTACTTTTGTTATACCAAACAAGATGGCTGCTACGCTTTTGTAATTTTATTCCCTTAGGAATAATTGCAAGGCAACAATAGCGAGAAACCGTTACTAAAAATAACCTAACTTGTGAAAACGCTGTGACATAGGACTAGTATGCGGGATGGATGCTCCTTGCTATGGGCTCCTGCCGAGGCAGTGATTAAAAAAAATCAGTATTATTATTATTATCATTATCATTATTACTATTTTGAAATAAAAGAAATCGCTTGAAGTTGAGGGGTCAAATGGTATTCAGTACTTCACCAGTGAGCTTATAAGAGTTGCAAAGCAACGACTTTCAACGACTTAAGAGCCTAGTTTTGGCGTGCTTTCTCGCCATTTCGTGTTGATATTTTCTTTGGTGTGGGCCGGCGCCATTTTCGTCATTTTCATTTTAGTACCTCGGTAAAAATTTGGCCTGTCCCACATATATTGAGGTTCTTACTATATGTTGCATTCGTACAATATCTTATGTTCATCGTGTTTAATATCAAAACTATGATTTTAAGTTGCAACTTCCTTCAATCCACTTCTAATGGGGAGGGTACCGTTAATAACAGGAAATGCATATGATTCTCCATCCCTCCCCTCAGTTTAGCAAGGTTCCCAGATCTTACCCCAAATTGACACTATGTTGTGTTCGTGGTGTTTAGTAATAAAACTACGAATTTAACGCTGCAACTTTATTTAATCCAGTTCTGAACTGGAATATAGAAAGTGAAACTGCCCCAGCATGCCTTGCGGCCAAAACGAAAAGGACAATGGATTTAGTAGAAAGCAACGTCGTAGAGACATGGGGCCTTCAGAAAAATATTAGCCATAGAAAACTGCAGTGTTCTTCCTAATTTGGTTGATATTGATAGCGGAAACGGACATTAAAAATGGATTAACCATCCCTGACCTTCATTACGTAATTACGAAAATATTTCAAATTACACAAGAAGGCTGGTTTTGATGCATTTAACTATTTGCTACATACCAAACAATAAACCCTCTATATAATCTATGAATTCCAAATATTCCCTACCCCACCCCCTAGGAATGGTATATCATATGTGGTAGGAAAATGTTTCCCGAATGCCATTCATGACGAAACTGATCGTTTCTAAGATTTCAAGTTCTAAAGAAACTATTGAATTAAAGTTAAACGATTACCCAGGCCCCACTCGGCCAAGCAAGATGCAGGAACAAAGTGCCTCAACCCCCCTGAACTTCTTTTGCACGAGTAATTACTCAAATAGTTCATCTAGTTGGACTAAGTTACATAATATAGGCTGGTCTTTATTAATGATTGTATTATTTCTATGATTATCGTTAGGAATTATAATTTTTGTTATTGTTATTATTAAAGCATTGCCTTATGGAAGAAGAATACTTCAGAAATATTCAGTAAGAGGAATGCGAGCCAAAGTCAAGCCCAGAGGGAATCTGTTACGTTTATCTACGAAAACGAACATTGTTATATTGTTATTTCAGGATGCAACACGAGGTTATTGAAATGCAGGAATTGGAAGCCGGCCATCAAGTTCCCGGTGAATATGAAGCTTGACGAATCGAACTAGTTTATTCGCTATAAGCGTTACGTGTACGCGCCTTGTTGACAATATGCTACGTATTATTTCCACCCATGCGCATGTGCATGTGTTTGTGAAATATGATCTAACCAAGTTTACCACAAAAAAACACCTTTTTAATGATATCCATTGGACAAATAAGCTTTACTTTCCAATATCATTTGCACGTCCGTCTATTTGATATCCATTTTGAGATATGTTAAATATGACTTATTGATATATTAATTAAAAATGAACTAATTCACATCCATTTAATTGTTTTAGCTCCACCGGAATCCATCCCAAACTCGGAAAGGAACAGAGGAAGGTATTTTTCCGGACTGAGTTGTGTTCAGTAAATAATGTTCCTTTGTTAAAAATACGTACCGCGTCAAATGGGTATCAGTTGAATACAACTATGAATATGGACAACTACAGAGCACTTTGACCGAGTAGATAGGCTAACCAGACACAATTTTGGAACGTACTTCGGGAATTTATGCCAATTTAACCACCACATGCATATAATCTTAGTACGTTTTTAAGAAAACAAACAAAACTCCCTAAAATAAAGGCGTTAAGGCTTGTGCTTTTCTAGAGACAACAAACCACCCTACCCCGTGAACGCGAAATATTTATTTCAAAAATATGTATTAATGCCATGTGCGGTTATAATAATGGTTATTATTTAAGGTAATGAATAGATAATAAATTACCTAAACAGATAAGGGTCCTATGGATGGGCAATATAAACCTTGAATCGTCTCGGAAATTTAGTTACCTGAGCTATATAAACAGATTTACTTACTAAAGTTCAGAGCATGGACTAAATGAGCGATATTCAAATAATCGAGCCATGTAACCTTCGTGATAGCAGTAGGCCAATTAAAGCGTTGTCTTTTTCAGGAAGAGTTCTCAGAAATATTCAGTAAAACCCACGCGTTATGTTTATTTATGAAAGCAAACGTTTTTGATTATTATTTCAGGATACAGTATGATGAAGTACCAGATGAGGAAGTTGAAGTCCATCAAGTTCCCGGTGAATAAATTCTAAAGTCGGTAAACCTGTCCAGAGGGGTTTGACCTCTGAACAAAGCCAATAAACAGTGATTACGATTATGTGCTTGACTAAATATTCAAAGGCCAAAGGTATATGGTTTTAAGCATCTCACATGGAAGACGGTGATGTATATAAGGAATCAAGAAGGGTGCATCGCGCATTCATACATTAAAGTTACTGGGGAAGTGTTTGATATACTAAAAACTCCGTTTAAAAAAAATTATTGACGGAGAAATACCAAAAGAAAGTTTTTAACCTGAAGTAATAGGTTCTGTTTGATTGACAGCAGATCAATTAACACATGACAAGTACTAACTCGCCCGTATCGAAAGTGGGGGGAAAGCTAGCGCATAAATTCATTTCATTCCAATGTTTACTTTATTGAGAAACGTTATTCCACACACGATTCCGTAATTCCATCGGTTGTTGGCCTTATGTCTTCCAAAAAGCAAGCAGGATACCCTTAGCTTGGAAAACAAAGAAAAATGAAAAGCAAAACAAGGCCAAACAACGCATACGACTTCGAGCAAAATAGAAGTCCTCGCAAAACCCGACAAGGGTTCGTATTTTCAATTGCGTGCCGAGTGATCCACATCTGAACATAAAGAAGAATTGATAGGAGCCAGCCGAGAGAATATTTATTTCCAAGAAAGCTAAGAATGAAAAGCAAAGTCTCACGGTTCACCTTTGTGTTTTTTTTTTCAAGTCAAACAATCCGGCTATAGATACGGCGCGTACCTTTGATCGGAAATCAACATACAATATAATATTCATCTCGGCAAATATATATATTTCTCTAATTCCTAGATTACAATATCCTCTGGAACCCACATATTAAAACAAGAGTTTACAAGGAGATTCTGGCTTCTAATGATGTTTACATATTGAAACTCTACCTTTAGTTTTGGCCGCGAAATTTTGGGAGACTCCATGAGGTTGCTTCTGATTGGAGAATGGGTGTCGAGTCCGGATAGCCGCTCTAAGTAGGTGTGAATCAGTTTCTGAACTTCTAATGCCGATTTATCGGCTACAATTTTTGAACGTTTCTGCAGTCTTCAAGTGAATTGATTGCATATAAGAATTTACCAGGATTTTTTTTATATTTCGTTGAGTGATTCTACGATAAATAAACTCCAAAAGCGTGATGGCTTCGCAAAAATAAACAATGACTCGACTTTAAACTGCAACAATTTCGCATAGAAAATAGATATCAAAAATCGCACACACTCTTTTGGAGATCAATGACCGCTTAACTTGACACAAGTGTAATTACTTCGTAAGTATAAAAACCTGGCGCTGGTAATTCGCGTTAATAAACGTCTTCGACATCGGGTTAAAGTGACTGTAGTTTTAAATCTAGAGTAATTCCGTATAAAATAATTTTTTACTGTTATTCTTCAGTTAACAACCTCTCCATTGATATATAGGTTCCCGTATTTTGTTCGCCGAGCCCCCGCGTAAACGCATTTTTGCGGAAATCAATTTTGAAGGTATCCAGTAACCTTAAAAGAGAGCGCAGTGTTAGACGACATATTACTCACCCAGTACTCACTCTAACCCGATGCGGTCAGGTGGACTTTGATGTCTCCTCGACAGCGCGCATCCTCTTCTAATTAAATGTCTAATTAAATGTCCCTGAACAAACAAAAGAAAGCGAGGGGATCATGGTATTATTCCAAATAGCACGAAGAAATTGTTTTTTTAAGAAGCGAGACGAATCGGTCAATTTATTCGCTACGCGTCACGTGTGCAAATTGTTGACAAGATGTTATGAATTACAGCCAATCACGTGCATGTGTTTGTGACTGATCATGAAATATGATCAAGGCAAGTTTATCACAAAAAAACCATAAGTTTTTAAGTATACAGAATTCGTGGCCGTGCTTTATGGGGTTACAAACTGAGCTGGAAATCCCATAAAGCACGGACACGAATTCTGAATCTGTCATATCAAACGTCTAGACGTCTAGATGTAACGTTTCATTTATTTTAAGCCGAAAAAGACGAAGCAAACTTTTATTAAGTCAGTCAATCTGCATCAGATTTACATATCACTTGTTGCCAATTGATTTGCTTTGTTTTTGCTTCATGAGTTATTAATTGCTTTGCAAAGGATATATATATCAATGTATATACATTGAACCATAGTTAATAGAGTGGATGGTTATGAAACACAGCGACCTTCTTTGTTATATGTCTTTGTTAGCTTTTTTCAACCGTGACCCTGCACAAAACACAATAGAAATTCCAATGTGTTAATCAATCAGCCAATAGAAACGTGTGAGTTCAGTCGTTCAGGGGACGCTAATGAACTATGACCCTGCACAATCTTTTGTCTTGCCCCCTTCCAACTTAAATCGCAGCGCCTTTGTTAGCCCCTTTGAAGTTTGCCGGGTTTCATAACCATTCCACTCTATTAACTATGATTGAACAAAGTACTTTCCTATATTCATTCGCACGCCTGTTGGATATCCATTTTCAGATCTGTTAAATATGACCTAACATCAACTAATTAACATATATTTTATTTTTTAGTTCCGCCTGAGGTCCTCCCAAACTCTGAGAGAGACAGAGAAAGGTATCAGTTTGCCAAAACGAGTTGTGTTTCGACAATAATATTTTCTTTGTTAAAGGGGCTGTGTCACGGTAAGACTTCACATTCGTTTTTACGGGCCGGAAAGAGCTATTTCCACCGATTTTGATATGAACTAACGAACCTCTCAGCCATATGTGATGCTTAAAATGAAAGCAAATATGCAAAAATGACTACCAAACAGTTTATATAAACAGTCTCCAGGGAAAATATTGAAAATCCTTTCAATCAATCATCGAGGGAGGGAAGTTTAACTGTTGTATCCAATTAACAGCCACTAAACGAGCGATTACTCGATACATGCGCAGTACCATGACATACCCACTTTAACAGTTACCAGATGAGTCTACTTTATATATAGACCATTAGAAATCAGGGGATGGTTGTAATTTGTTGGTGCATGAATTTTCTTTTTTTCCTTTTAGCTCTGCACGATGTTTTTTCCTGTAATTTTCCTGGATCTGTCCTGTATATTAAGTATAGCCAGGAGCCCATTACCAGGAGCACAATCAGTTGTTAATTCGTGAGCCAGCGTGTTCCCATATCCGCGGAAAAAAAACAATGAAAAGCCTTGCAAACAGTAATTCCATGTAAAAATGTACTAGGCAAACAATGCTTCCTAATGATTTATGAGAAGATATATTATTATTGCGTACAATGAGAAAACATCGCCATTGTGAGAAAATAAGCATTTTATTAGCCTTCCGCTCGGGTGTGTGGGATTTATTCACCTCGATGTTCTAAAAATAACCTGATCTAGGAATGTGCTGACTCACAGAACAAGTATGGACGCTCTTGGTAATGTCTCCTGGTATATAGCGTAATTCGAGCTCTGTGACCAACAACATAGCGATACTTACTGCCACGTAATCCATTGTCATTAATGTCATTAATGTGCCAATCAGAGATCCATTGGTTCCTGACACAAAGCGGCCTTTTGAAATCATGGACATTAGCATAACAAATGTAATTTTTAGAACATCCAATTTTCTTGCTTTCTGATTGGCTCTCCGCTATGTGCAATTTAATACGGACAATGAAAATGACGTCACCCACAAGCAGTGGTAGCTATCACGGGAAGGTTTGTGAATTCAAAAACAGAAAACTAAGGATTTCATTACCTTAGCCTTTGAATTTTGACATATTAATACTTAAAAAAGCCTTTGGGCTGTTTTGTTCAAGCACTGTCCCAAAATGGCGATTGAATATTTGTAAAACAAACATGAGCGTGCACTGGAGGTCACTGAAAAATGCTTCTTGGTGAGTGAAAGTCGTCGGGTTCGAGTCGCACTTGGGTCAGCTATTTTGTTCACTTTCCCTCGTAGGGCGTGCACACTTAGCACTACAACTAACCACTTTACATCACATTATTTACAGTTACTACTGCTACGCGGCAAACTTGATTTTATATCATAACTACATATACATATATATTCGCTGTGACGCCATAAAAAGCACCAATACCCACGATTGCTCTCATCTGACTTGATAGCTCAGTTAGCAGAGCGCCAGACATGTAACCTGGAGGTCGTTGGGTGTTGGTTTTTGTGTGTGCCATTTGACAAAATGTAGGTTTCTCTTGAGTGGAGAAAGTTTCGGCGAATTTGTGGTTCAGACTTTGTGACAAGTTCTTTCAGAGCTCAGAACTCTTGAATTATAACAAGGACTTTTCTGATCCAGAAAAAAAAACCAAGCATTTCACAAACATTCCATCAATGACAAAAGTTAATCGATGAACCAAATTTCCTTGAATGCTGAAAACGTTCTCTCGGCGCCGATAATTGGAAGTGTTTCAATGGTCTTTTTCGACTCAAAAGCAGTTTATTGCGCACTCATTTGAGGGTAAGTTCTTCGTCGTTGTAAAAAAACAAAGCGCATACATTTTTCTGTTGAAAAATGTATGCGATTTCTTAGTTTTATCAACACGACGTATCGCTAAACTATTATTGCCATATGGTCTCCAACAAGGGTTAGTCAATTGATCCAATTACATTTAAATATTAGGCCTTATGCATAATACATGCACTACTAGGATTTTTTTTTGTTACTCTAATTTAGAGCATTGTCTTGGTATTTTCAGAGGAGAGAATAGACCTTATGCATGATACCTACACTACCATAATGTTCTTTTGTTACTCTAATTTAGACCATTGTCTTGGTATTCAGACCGCCTCACTGGTTAGCTCAGTTGGTAGAGCACGGTCTAGAGTGCGGGAGGTCGGGGGTTCGAATCCCGGCCGCGTCCTTGGGCAGGGACGTTTATAAGCCGTTGGCCTTGTCTCCTTCTACTTCTAATCAGTATTTGAAGGGGACGTGAAAGAACCTGTTGTACTACTCGAAAAAGAGCAGGGGATTGTCGCCCGGTACAGCAGCCTGGCCACTGCACTAACCACACACTCAACATTGTAAACTGCGTGGCAGCTATTAGCGCCGTGAAGCAGTCCAAAATAATTCACTGACGGGATATGTCAGTCATATGTAAAGCGCCATGAAACTGTGGTTGATATGGCGCTATATAAATATGGCCATTATTATTATTATTATTATTATTATTCTCAGAGGAGAGAATATACCTTATGCATGATACCTACACTACCATAATGTTCTTTTGTTACTCTAATGTAGACCATTGTCTTGGTATTCTCAGAGGAGAGAATAGACCTTATGCATGATACCTACACTACCAGAAGGTTCTTTTGTTACTCTAATTTAGACCATTGTCTTGGTATTCTCAGAGGAGAGAATAGACCTTATGCATGATACCTACACTACCATAATGTTCTTTTGTTACTCTAATTTAGACCATTGTCTTGGTATTCTCAAGGAGAGAAGAGACCTTATATGCATGATACCTACACTACCATAATGTTCTTTTGTTACTCTAATTTATACCATTGTCTTGGTATTCTCAGAGGAGAGAATATACCTTATGCATGATACCTACACTACCATAATGTTATTTTGTTACTCTAATGTAGACCATTGTCTTGGTATTCTCAAGGAGAGAAGAGACCTTATATGCATGATACCTGCACTACCATAATGTTCTTTTGTTACTCTAATTTAGACCATTGTCTTGGTATTCTCAGTGAGACTTGATGGTGATCTCAAAAGCATGAGATCATCATGCATAAGGCTTATTAGGAATCTACTTTGTGTGTGTGTGTGTACCGTTTCGGGTAGGGCACAAATGACCTCAAAATCTCCAGGGTTTCTATATTTAAAACGTTTTCGACAGAGGAGTGAATTTTGGAAGGTGGGTAAAGGAGTGCAAACAGTCCATAACCTAATAATTTATGCTAATGTGGCCATTATTACGACGTCGTAATGACGTCATTTATCCATTTCTAAAGGTTCCTGATAATTTTTAATTACCTCTAAAAACGTTTTATTATAGCGTTTTAAGTAGTGGTCCGGCTAAGAACGATAGCACTGAACGGCAAGGAATGTGAAAAGGTGTTAATTTTCTATTCTTCTTTCTCGTAATTTCATTGGTTGATACTCATAAATTCAATAGAAAACCATCGAAATAAAACATTTTTATATGATATTTTTTGAAGTTTCAATTTATTTTTGATCAAAATGACTATGGTTTAATTTCGAAGAATATCGACCGTGTGGAAAGTTATCAAATTTGCGTTTGAAATATCTTTTGTTTTCTCCCTTTCCGATTGGCTGGATGGTGGTGGCTTTGAGTTTTCACAGTAAAAGTAGCCCGTAGCATAAAAACTACTTTATGTTCTGGGTGCAGTTTGGACTATAGACATCTCATACAGCACTTAAGTCATATTCACGCAAAATTGACCGTGAGGATATGCTCATTGCCACAGCTCTATTGTTTTTAATATAGTTCTTACGCGGACCATTACTTAAAACTCTTTTTCGTGAGAATGATAGAATCGAAAACCCGTTTTCGATTGGTTTAGGAAAACAAAAGTTATTACATTTTAAATTTTGGTAGTTTTCTCGCCAAAAGGAAGCATACCTTATGACATCACAACAGCGTCAAATTACATAAACAATTGTCCTTGAAATGTAATTTTACTGCGTTACCAATCTGCCAGAATGTATTTAAGGAAAAGCCTTTTCACATGCAAGTCAGCGGAGTAAAAAATACATTGTCTTATTGTACGCCGAAGTGTAGTAGATTAGTCGTAGTCCATTGGAGGTACATTACTCTAGGGACACCCTATTGTATTGTCGTATTGTGTTATTGTACGCCGAAGTGTAGTACATTAGTCGTAGTCCACTAGAGGTGCATTACTCTAAGGAGACCCTAGCATGCTCACCAGGAATTTATTTTAAATATCGTCCTTTTAAATGTTGTTTCCTGCATTTTGAGGCAAATGTTAAATGGGAGAGACTGGTAATGAGAGCAACTTGTAAGCCCGGTCTTATTGGCTACGCCTCTGCCGGTAATTACACAAATTCATTCTTGGCAAATCTCTTGCACAACATTTATTTTGGTGAACTAATGCTTGCACCATCTGTGGTTCCATTGTTCCTTGCACGAATATTGTTTTGTAATTGCCAGCCCCATCCCCTAGTTTCTAATGGTTCACCACTAAAGATACGTACCGCGTCAAATCAATAGCAGGGAAATAATACAACGAATAGGGACACCTTCAGAGTACCTTGACGGAGTAGATAGGCTAACCAGACACAACTTGGGAACTTTAGGAAATTATGCCAACTAACCATGACATTAGCCTGCGTTGCTGACGTATTTTTTCACTCTCATAAATTCGAAGAAAAAAGTAACGTCTGCTTACACGAGCGCTTAATTAGTTTCCAATATGCACACCTCATTGTGTTATGCACCAATCAGATTTTACCTTCCATATCCTGGGAAGTGAAGTAATGTTACATTTATTTAAAATGAATTCATACAATATTGTTGCCATTGCCCAATCATACGGGTGTGTTCACTGGCGTGCCAATTCACTAAAATTTTAACAAAGACTGATTGGGCAGAACAATTAAACACACGTGCGACGTCATGCTTACATATTGGAAACTAATTAAGCGCTCGGGTAAGCAGACGTTCCTTTTTTTCTTCGAATTTATGAGAATGAAAAATACGTCTACATAGCCGGCTACCACAACATGAGCATAGTACTTGCTTTATCTTTTTACGAAAACAGCAAAATTTCCTAAAAAAAATGGACAAAACAAACTGCTCTACTCCTTGAACGAAACGGTTATAAGAAATGTTATTGCTAGGGTTAGGTATAGGTAATAAATCAACTAAATAGTTAAGCGTTCTATGGGAAATATGAACCTTGAATCGTCTTGAAAATTTAACTAGTTGAGCTATTTAAACATATTTTCTACGTAAATCTCATAGCATGGAATAAAATGAGCGATATTCAAATAATGGAGCTGTCCACCCTTCGTGATAGCAGTAGGTCAATTAACGCGTTGTGCTTATGAAGGACAGTTCTTTAGAACTATTCAATAAGAACAAATGTAATCAAAAGGCAAGCCTTCATGTTGTGTTTATTTATGAAAACAAACTTTTTTTTAATTTTTATTTCAGCATTCAATATGAGGAAATACCAGACGAGGAAATGGAAGCCGGCCATCAAATTCTTGGTGAATATATTGATTAGCCGTTAAACCTGCCTTGAGCGATTTTAGTTATAAACAAAGTCTAGAAAAGTTCTTAAAATTGTTCCTTTACAGATTATGTGGATATTTAAGGATTTGGTAAAAAAATCATTGATGATGCGTGCCTTAAGGGTTTTGCAATTGTAACCTCAACAATATCTAACGTGTGTGTACTATGTACGGGTTAAACAATGAACAATGAGTGGTTTATGGAATTTAGAGAGTCGAGCGCTAATCGGCCACGAGAGGCGAAGCAAAGTGTTCATTGTTTAACAAACTTAGAATATGGTCGCACCCACGAAGAATTTTGTCATCAAACGTTTGGCATTATGTGTGTCCCTGCAATCAGGTATGTTCAAGTTTACAACAATGTTTTTTTGATTGCTACCTCATGATAATTTGTGGGTCTTCTTAGCTTGAATTAGGTCAAGTATAATGATTTTTTTGTGCTGTTATTCTTGTACAATATGGCTCAGTATTCAGAACTAGAAGAACTCGAAGCCCCAGTGGAGTAGTGGCAACACAATACTTAATTATATTTGAGACTGAAAATTTACAAATGATACTGAATAGAAGATAGTTTTCTAGTTGTAAGGCAATCCGTTATATTCTTGGATGTTTTCGTTATTTAGATGAATAATGAATCATTTTTTAACTGGAGACAAAATTGTAAATGCTTGTGAAAGATTTGAAAACCGGCGGCCTGTTGAAAGTGAAAATCTAAAACCTGACAAACCGAAGAGCTTCTGCACAAGTATACCCACAAACCTATACGTATTAAGTGTTCCTTACTTTATATGCAAATTACCAAATGTTAATGCTCAATTTCTGTCTCACAATAAATAAGCCTGTTTTTAAACTGTTGAATTATTATGTTACTTGTTTTCAGCCCACTCGTTTCCAAAATTTTCCGTATACCACGATCTTAGTATCGTTCTGTAGCCGTGCTTTTCGTCCTGTGTTTTTTTTATGTTTTCAGTAATTTTGCTTATCTGCGTGAAAATTACATGAGTTAAATCAGCAAATCCACGAAGCTCCCTCTTTTCGGTTTAATATCACCCATTTTTGCTGCAGTTGTTTGTCGTTTCCTCGAATTAGAGTCGGTTTCTTCTTGTTCAATCGCGCGCCAAAACATATCATTTCTCGAGAAAATTTGAATAAAAGATTTAACATTTTCACGTTATTTGACTACTGTTAACCTTATGGATATCCTGGTTTGTAATTTTATCATGATTTGTCTCTGTTTGCGATAATAGAAATAAAGCAAAATATTTACGCGCGGGCTTCCTGTACATCGTTGAATACAACTTTTCAAACCGTTGAATAATAATAATAATAATAATATACAGTTCTTATATAGCGCCATTTCCATCTCTGTCCAATGGCGCTTTACAATAGGTTTAAATACACATATCTAATATTAAAAGAACGAAAATATCATAGCGAATAAATATGTATATGATAAAAAGCATTAAGAGAAATTAAAACTATCCTTAAATCTGATCTAAAAATATGTGATAAAAAGTACTACGAAAAATTAAAAATGTCCTGAATAAGCCTTCCTGAAAAGGTAAGTTTTTACTTTACTCTTAAATTCATTTATTGTTAAACAATTTCTAATGTCTTGTGGAAGGCCGTTCCATAGGGCAGGTGCAGCAGTTGAAAATGCCCTACAACCATATGAACTTAATTTATATGGCACCTGAACCAGCCTATCGCTGGTGGCAGATCTCAAAGAACGCGTAGGTACATATCGAGTGACCAAATCAGCAATATACGGAGGTGCCAAACCATGAAGGGACTTGAATGTCAGCAAAAGAATCTTAAAAACAATCCGTTCTTCGATAGGAAGCCAATGTAAGTTATATAAAACAGGGGTAATATGTTCAGATTTTCTACTTAAAGTAACAATTCTTGCTGCTGCATTCTGTACGCTCTGTAGCCGCTTGGTAACGTGTTTAGGTAGTCCGTAGAGAAGAGAGTTGCAGAAATCAAGTCTTGATGTGACGAACGCATGCATTAGAATTTCCGCTGTTTGTAAGCTTATGTACTTCCTTATTCGCCCGATATTTCTAAGATAGTAGAACGCCGATTTACACATACTGATTACATTCTGCTCCATCGACATAGTCATGTCATGAATGACACCGATATTTCTGGCCTTGGATGAAGGATTAATTGTCTCGTCACAAACTAGTATTGAGTCCAGTGTAGCTTTCAAACCTTTGAATTCCACAAAATATTAAACGCTTCGTTAGCCAATCAGATCGCGAGTTTGAGTCGTGCTATAGGATTCTATAGTTAAATTCATTGCCTGACGAGGTAATTCCATGTTAAATTTCACGCGAAAAACCGATATCGCACGAATCGCGAAGCGATGAGTGCGATATCGGTTTTTCAAGTGAAATTTAACGTGGAATTCCCGAGTCGGGCAATGAATTTTCTTTGAATCCCATTGCATCTAGTGATTTACGAAAATAAATAAAGAATAGTTGCTGAAATTCCCGCCACGCGCCAGGAACCCATTGCGCGGTAAACTAACGAGCGAATAGGAATCAAGCTAAAATTAGACTGAAACTCACACGATGTTCAACTAAAAGTGCAGTCGTTGCTCACAAAATTTGGTTTTCCGACATCAAAACTGGATTTTTATGCACGAAAACACCTGTATTTTATTTAGGTACACTTAATTTCGATCTAATCTTTACCAAGAAAGCGAAAGTGCATTAACTGGAGACAAAATTGTGAATGTTTGTGAAAGATTTAGAAAACCGGCGGCCTGTTGAAACCAGTTGTCGATAAGTTACTGACAAACCGAAGAGCTCACTGCACAAGTATACGCATAAACTTGTAAGTATTAAGCCAGTGTTCCTTACTTTGTAAGCTCAATTTCTGTCTCACAATAAATAAGCCTGTTTTTAAACTGTTGAATGTTTAATACTTGTGTTCAGTCCACTCGTTTCCAAAAAAATCCTTGTACCACGATTTTAGTACCGTTCTGTAGCCGTGCTTTTCGTCCTGTTTTTACTGTTTTCAGTCATTTAGCTTCTCTGTGTGAATATTACATGAATTAAATCAGCAAATCCACGAAGCCCCTGTCCAGCTTTTCCGTTCAAAATCGCACCTTTTTGCTACAGTTGGTTTTGGATTCCTCGGATTAGCTACTAGAGTCACTCTTGTTCAGTCGAGGGCCAAAACATATCATTTCTCGTGAAAAACGAAATAAAAGATATATAATTTTAACGTTCTTTGACTACTGTTAACTTTGTGAATATCCTGGATTGTAATTTTAACATGATTTGTGTCTCTGTTCGCGATAATAAAAATAAACAAAATATTTACGCGCGGGCTTCCTGTACATCGTTGAATACAGCTTTTCAAACCGTTGAATTCCACAAAATATTAAACGCTTCGCTAGCCAATCAGCGCGCGATTTTGAGTCGTGCTATGGGATTCTATATAATATTTCACTGTGAGGATGTAAAACAATTAAAAACAAATGACCTCACCAGTTGAATAGTATATAGTACTTCAGTATGCATAGTTTTTTTTACCCCACAATTTCCCTGTTCTTCAGAGCCCACGCCACTTGCCTCATTGAAACACTAAAATACTAAAATAGTCGGCACTGATTAGCTGACTGGGTGTGACCATATGCTAACATTTGTTATTCATCGGTAAAACCATTGACCGGCAGCGCTTTCAATTTGTACCCCGTGCCCCACACCCACGGAAGGGTACTCCCATATATAATCCAATATGTCGCACATCAGTGTGTGTGTTCTCCCGGGAGGGTACTGCCATATATAATCCATAACACAATATGTCGCACATCAGTGTGTGTGTTCTCCTGCGAGGGTATTCCCATATATAATCCATAACACAACATGTCGCTCATCAGTGTGTGTGTTCTCCTGCGAGGGTGCTCTCATATATAAGCCATACCACAAAATGTCGCTCATCAGTGTGTGTGTTCTCCCGTGAGGGTGCTCCCTTATATAATCCACAACACAACATGTCGCTCATCAATGTGCGTGTTCTCCCGTGAAGGTACTCCCATATATAAGCCATACCACAAAATGTCGCTCATCAGTGTGTGTTCTCCGGTGAGGGTACCCCCATATATAAGCCATAACACAATATGTCGATTATCAGTGTGTGTGTTCTACTGCGAGGGTACTCCCATATATAAGCCATAACACAGCATGTCGCTCATCAGTGTGTGTTCTCCGGTGAGGGTACTCCCATATATAATCCATAACACAACATGTCGCTCATCAGTGTGTGTGTTCTCCTGTGAGGGTACTCCCATATATAAGCCATGACACAACATGTCGCTCATCAGTGTGTGTGTTCTACTGCGAGGGTGCTCCCATATATAGTCCATAGCACAACATGCGCCCTATAGGTTATAGTTTCTGAGGTGCTCATCTCCTAGGTACGATGACATGTGTTTTATTGTGATCCCCGTTTCCTGAAACAGGGAATTTTTATTTTATTTATCTCTGTAATTTGGTTTTAAAAAGGGGTACAGCTGCAGTTATTCGAATTCTTCTTTGGCGTGAAGACATCTAATAGACTAAGAGTCCTGTTATTTCTATAGATTCTGGTGAGAAAGTTGATATCTGCAAGCAAAGACCTCAAGAAGAAAAAGGAGATGAAAAGAGAGACGCTGAAGCAAAGGGGCAAGTGGGGGAAAAAAAGAACAGTGAAAAGCCTGAGGAAGTAGAAGAGAAACATGAAGGTGAGGGCGTCACAGAGTGCACTTTTTGAAACAGGGATTTTTTTTATTCATTTATCTCTGTAATTTGGTTTTAAAAAGGGTACAGCTGCAGTTATTCGAATTCTTCTTTGGCGTGAAGACATCTAATAGACTAAGACTCCTGTTATTTCTATAGATTCTGGTGAGAAAGTTAATATCTGCAAGCAAAGAGCTCAAGAAGAAAAGGGAGATGAAAAGCGAGACACTGAAGCAAAGGGGCAAGAGGAGGGGAAAAAGAACAGTGAAAAGCCTGAGGAAGTATAGAAGACAAACATGAAGGTGAGGGCGTCACTTTTGACTGCAGTCTACTTTTAATTAAAGAGTATAGTACTCTGTAAAGGTGATAGAGGGACTGGGATCGAGTGCTACAAGCAATTCAAAATCAAACTCCCCGGATGCAAACACCCAGAAGAGCCAGTAGCACAGTGGAGTACTAAATATTGAACTGCTGATATCTGTTTGTGATTAGATGAGGATACCGAGCCATAGTTGAGAAGTACGAAGATGAACAGTTTCACAACGTCGAAGGAAAGGCGAAGAAAGAGTCGAAATAAGAAGACAAAGAGAGTGGAAGTGAAAGCGATGCCCATATGGCAGCAGTAGCAGTAGTAGCGAAAACGAAAAATAAAAATATGACACTGAACAAGAAAACAAAACTCAAGATTACAAAGACCGCTTAATGTAGTTTTCAGAAGTCATATTTCGTCTGAAGCTAATACGTGTGATCGTGTCAAAAGTACAGTGTTTATAAGCACGGATTATTATATTTTTCCTCAGTAGAGGCCTTAGCTGTACTATGACTTATGCAATCGCGGGGTTTTCCAACCTCGCGTTTAGTATATCATTAAATAGGCCAGTTTCACTCGGATTTTTAAAAGTTGAATACCGCGATTCTTAGTGAAATATATGATTACTGAAGAGTGTTTAAATCAAGATGCATTACATACATGTATTACTATCATGGAAGTCGTTCCGTTAAAGAATATGAGATAAGCTAAGTTACTTAAGGCCCCTATTTGGAAAATGAATGGCTCCTTCGTTGTTGTGATTATGTTTAGCCGGAAAGAATAGCTGCATGAACAGCACTGATTCGTCCCAACGTCAAGAAATCGTCAATAGATCGTATACAGGTTTCATGTACTGTTTAAAACACGAACAGCAGTGTTTTATCAAGTTTAAAAATTCGAGGGCGTAGCCCGAGAATTTTTAGACTTGATAAAACACGTGCTGTGAGTGTTTTAAACGGCTTCAAAAACGCTTTAAGAATGCAATGAAAGAAAGACGCACATCTCAAGGGAATGGTTACTTAATGAACCATTGAACCTTTGTATTCACAACGCCATGCAAAATATTCGAGTAATCACCGCCTGCAATTACGAACATCTCAAGGGAATGACATGAAGAAATTACCATACTATGTTGTTTGAAGCGGCATTTCGCAATGCAAGAAGAATCTGCACTTGAAGGAGTTGGTGTCGTGGTTTACCTCGATAAAGTTTAAGACTTGGAAAGCGATGTGACTGACATGACGGCAGACTCTAAATTTTTTACTCCGGCACAAAATATGTAAGTTTAATTTTACGGCTTTGAGTTTGGTTTAATAATTGGAACTAAACAGTGGCTCGGTAAAGAAGTAATGGTAGTTGGATAACTTCATTTTAAAAATATTATCTGTGTATCTCGGTAGTCTGCTGATATTAGTAAATTTAGTTCAAAATTTATTATCTAGGTACCTTATGTTCCGTGTACTTTTTGCTATCTTTGGGTCTTTATCAGTGAATTCTTAATTAGGATGAAACTTTATATAAAATTTCATGTTCATTAATATTCTTTATATAAAACGTTCATCCTAATTAGCAATTCAGTGAGAAAGCTGAAACATCAATAGAAGTTCCATTGTCTCAATCATTAACCCCGTTTCCCTCTGGGACAGAATTGAAATCCCTCCGCGGGCCTTTTAGAATGATGAGACTTTATCAGGTATAAATTAGCATGCACGTGACTGATTTGCTTCATCTGATGGGACAAAATGCTCATTAATTATTCATGAGTTTTTGAATTGTATTTAAAACTCTACTTTGCCTTGTGATAAACACTTAATGAGAAATCACATGTTCCAAATGTTGAGTTATGTAATCAAACTAAGAGAGATTTGTAGCCGACATCATCTTAGTCACGTGATTGTCACAATTTACATACATTTAAAACGTTGCTGAACCTAAACAAGAGAGAGTTTCTGGTATACATTAAGTCAGTATTATACGCAGTTTATTATATTCATAACATTTCGTAAAACTAGTCTACTTTGCCTTGTGATCAACACTTGCTGAGAAATCACCTGTTGCAAATGTTGAGTTATGTAATCAAATCAAGAGAGATTTGTAGCCGATATTACCTTAGTCACGTGATATTCAACATTTACTTACATTTTCTGGTATGCATTAAGTATTATTATTGTGTATTATATTCAGAACATTTCGTCAAACTCTACTTTGCCTTGTGATAAACACTTGCTGAGAAATCACCTGTTGCAAATGTTGAGTTATGTAATCAAATTAAGAGATATTTGTAGCCGACATCACCTTATGCACGTGATAGTCAACCTTTACTTACATATTCTAGTATGCATTAAGTATTATTATTGTGTATTATATTCAGAACATTTCGTCAAACTCTACTTTGCCTTGTGATAAACACTTGCTGAGAAATCACCTGTTGCAAATGTTGAGTTATGTATTCAAATTAAGAGATATTTGTAGCCGACATCACCTTAGTCACGTGATAGTCAATCTTTACTTACATTTAAAACGTTGCTGTACCTAAACAAGAGAGAGATTTCTGGTATGCATTAAGTTTTATTATTGTTCATTATATTCATAACATTTCGTAAAACTCATTCTATCTTGCCTTGTGATAAACACTTGCTGAGAAATCACCTGTTGCAAATGTTGAGTTATGTAATCAAATTAGGAGAGATTTGTAGCCGACATCACCTTAGTCACGTAATAGTCAACTTTTACTTACATTACCTAAACAACAGAGCTTTCTGGTATGTATTAAGTATTATTATTGTTTATTATATTCACAACATTTCGTAAAACTCTACTTTGCCTTGTGATAAACATTTACTGAGAAATCACCTGTTGCAAATATTGAGTTATGTTATCAAACTAAGAGAGAATTGTAGCCGACGTCACCTTAGTCACGTGATAGTCAACCTATACTTACATTTAAAACGCTGCTGTACCTAAACAAGAGACCTTTCTGGTATGCATTAAAGTGCCTATAAGCCCTAGCCAGAAATCATTTACTTGGGCGCAATAGAGTGTCTTAAATCTTTTTCAACCATTTTGGGGCGACTTTTGGTCATTGAATTGCTATAAAAAGCACTACAAATCCTTGAAATGACGTCATTTAAGGGAAGTTATGCTAATGAGTTGGAAATGAATTGAGTTGTATCCTTGAATTTCTTCATTAGTACACTTTTTGTAGTTTGTCCCTTAAATTACGTCATTGAAATTTGATTCCTTCATAAACGAAACTGACAAACTACAATGATTATTTTTCCTATATCGGTTTTGCTTTCCAGTTTGACTTGTAAATCAAAGATAACTGGCTAGGGCTTATAGGCACTTTAAGTATTATTATTGTTTACTATGTTCAGTACATTTCATAAAACTCTACTTTGCCTTGTGATCAACACTTGCTGAGAAATCACCTGTTGCAAATGTTGAGTTATGTAATCAAATTAAGAGAGATTTGTAGCCGATATTACCTTAGTCACGTGATATTCAACATTTACTTACATTTTCTGGTATGCATTAAGTATTATTGTTCTTTATTATATTCAGAACATTTCGTAAAACTCTACTTTGCCTTCTGATAAACACTTGCTGAGAAATCACCTGTTGCAAACATTGAGTTATGTAATCAAATTAAGAGATATTTGTAGCCGACATCACCTTATGCACGTGATAGTCAACCTTTACTTACATATTCTAGTATGAGTATTATTATTGTGTATTATATTCAGAACATTTCGTCAAACTCTACTTTGCCTTGTGATAAACACTTGCTGAGAAATCACCTGTTGGAAATGTTGAGTTATGTAATCAAATTAAGAGATATTTGTAGCAGACATCACCTTAGTCACGTGATAGTCAACCTTTACTTACATTTAAAACGTTGCTGTACCTAAACAAGAGAGAGATTTCTGGTATGCATTAAGTATTATTATTGTTCATTATATTCATAACATTTCTTAAACTCATTCTATCTTGCCTTGTGATAAACACTTGCTGAGAAATCACCTGTTGCAAATGTTGAGTTATGTAATCAAATTAGGAGAGATTTGTAGCCGACATCACCTTAGTCATGTGATAGTCAACTTTTACTTACATTACCTAAACAACAGAGCTTTCTGGTATGTATTAAGTATTATTGTTGTTTATTATATTCACAACATTTCGTAAAACTCTACTTTGCCTTGTGATAAACATTTACTGAGAAATCACCTGTTGCAAATATTGAGTTATGTAATCAAACTAAGAGAGAATTGTAGCCGACATCACGTTAATCACGTGATAGTCAAACTATACTTACATTTAAAACGTTGCTGTACCTAAACAAGAGACCTTTCTGGTATGCATTAAAGTGCCTATAAGCCGTAGCCAGAAATCATTTACTTGGGCGCAATAGAGTGTCTTAAATCTTTTTCAACCATTTTGGGGCGACTTTTGGTCATTGTATTGCTATAAAAAGCACTACAAATCCTTGAAATGACGTCATTTAAGGGACGTTATGCTAATGAGTTGGAAATGAATTGAGTTGTAACATTGAATTTCTTCATTAGTACACTTTTTGTAGTTTGTCCCTTAAATTACGTCATTGAAATTTGATTCCTTCATAAACGAAACTGACAAACTACAATGATTATTTTCCTATATCGGTTTTGCTTTCCAGTTTCACTTGTAAATCAAAGATAACTGGCTAGGGCTTATAGGCACTTTAAGTATTATTATTGTTTACTATGTTCAGTACATTTCATAAAACTCTACTTTGCCTTGTGATAAACCTTTACTGAGAAATCACCTGTTGCAAATATTGAGTTATGTAATCAAATTAGGAGAGATTTGTAGCCGACCACACCTTAGTCACGTGATAGTCACATTGTATTTACATTTAAAGTGCATATGAGCCTTCCTGCAATTTTCATAGCTATGAATCTCAGAAAGGTTTTGAGTACTCCTGCGAATAATTTTTTGGTTTACAGAGAATACTCTATCTTCTACGCTTGTTTGAAAACGTGGAAACGTGACCTTTCCTGACCCATGACCGCGTAAGTAAAAGCCTGGGTCGATACCTCAGTCGACGTCATCTCATTAATGCATTATTCTCCATGGCACCTTTCTATCACAACAACATCGATTTTTAGATAATATACACAGTTTATGAGCTGTTAGTAAAGGAAAAAGTCATATTAGTGAAAAGTGTAAGTTTTTATTCAAATTGTTGCAAAGTTGAATTAATTAAATGACGTCTACCGAGGTATCGACCCAGGCTTTTACTTACGCGGTCATGGGTCAGGAAAGATCACGTTTCCACGTTTTCAAACAAGCGTAGAAGATAGAGTATTCTCTGTAAACCAAAAATTTCTTCGCAGGGGTACTCAAAACTTTCCTAAGGTTCATAGCTATGAAAATTGCACGAAGGCTCATATACACTTTAAAATGTTGATCTACTTAAACTAAATAGGGTGCTTCTTAGCTATGTGAAACCTGGCTGAATATTTGCCCGGGGAAATTTGGCGTTCTTAATTATAATAACCAAGAAACGAAGTTCCGTGAGAGTAAGTCTTTCTATGATTTCGTGAATTTGAGTTCGAGTTGAGGTGTTGAGTTCCAGCAATGACGTTTTTAATGTATTGAAAGGAGATGAAACAACTCATAGCTCGAACTCGACTCGAACGTTTGCAACAACATGTTATAGTGGGAGCACATGACCACGATCACACGTGCACCTTGAGTCATGTGTGGTAAAGGGTCCTGTATTAGGACACTCGAACTCGACTCGAACGTTTACAACAACATGCTATAGTGGGAGCACATGACCAAGATCACACGTGCACCTTGAGTCATGTGTGGTAAAGGGTCCTGCATTAGGAAACTCTAACTTGACTCGAACGTTTGCAACAACATGTTATAGTGGGAGCACATGACCAAGATCACACGTGCACCTTGAGTCATGTGTGGTAAAGGGTCCTGTATTAGGACACTCGAAGTCGACTCGAACGTTTGCAACAACATGTTATAGTGGGAGCAAATGACCAAGATCACACCTTCAGTCATGTGTGGTAAAGGACACTCGAACTCGACACTCGAACTCGACTCGACTCGAACGTTTGCAACAACATGGTATAGTGGGAGCACATGACCAAGATCACACGTGCACCTTGAGTCATGTGTGGTAAAGGGTCCTGCATTAGCACACTCGAACTCGACTCGAACGTTTGTAACAACATGTTATAGTGGGAGCACATGACCAAGATCACACGTGCACCTTGAGTCATGTGTGGTAAAGGACAATCTTCAAGGGTTTTTAAAAATTATTTGTAATACCAACAAACCTTAAAGGGGCAAGGTCACCTGGTAGCCATGCACAGTAGGCGTGCAGAAAGTACTAATTAGCATATCAGAATCTTCCCAGTTGAGCGAGCGTACAAGAGTAGATCGCAAAAGGGAGGATTTGTAGTAGCATTTCGAAGGCTGGCGATCCTGTATTAGGGAACCACGTTGCTGCAATGGTTTCAGAGTCGATGGAGGAAGAAATTGAGTTGGATATGATAACAAATAGTTCTGTTCTTAGCATATTGAACATTCTTGATTTCGTCAATTTTGCCTAAAATCTGATATCGGCGAATCGTATCCAAACACTGTACGAAAATCGAACAAAAAGTACATTAAATGTACTTTCTGATACCAAAGAAACCACAGGAACACAAAGAGCATAGTTTTATGATCAATCGACATACATATGGAGCTCTAAAAATAAGTTTCAAGTCCATAAAAGCCGATAGTTCGAACTAGAACAAACACGCTAGTAAGGTCAAGGATGTTCTTCACAAGTAAACAATGCTTCCAAAACTGTAGGAAAACTCCCGTTTAAAAATTCCCTGATTTCCAAATAACCACAGCATCTCACAATGAGGATAGTCTTCTGAGCAATCGACATTCGTTTGAAGCTATAAAAAATGTTTTCAAGTGCATGACAGCCGATAGATCGAACTAGAACTAGATCTAACATGCTAGTTCACGCCACACGAGACTTAAAAAAAAAACATAGCTAGCTAGTTTTCGCAAATCAAACAAACAAGGCTATAGCACTAATAAATATATACATCTAAAATACTGTACAAAGTTTGGAGGACTGATGGCCCACACAAGCTGTTAGATTGGACCAGATTATACCACGCTCGCATTGATGGCGGATAAGTTCAATTTCCCGTGGCCGACGGAAAACTCAACTATCTCGTCCCTACTGCGCATGCGCAGAAACCGATGACCTAGCCCCTTTAACTCGAATAGGAATTTATGTTTATTCCATAAATACTTTCTTCTAGTTTACCATAACAGTTAGTTCTCCCCAAAAACATGTCTGCTAAAACCAAACGTATGGAATGCTCTTGTTCGTGTACGCGTACGAAACAATTACTGAACAGCCAGGCTTTAATAAAACAGTACCCACAGTCAAGTGTGATGTTTTACTCTACAATTATACACATTAATATGTAAATATAGATAGATCAGATACATAAGCTTTACTTAATGAAAGATGAGGAAATACTAATTATTAAGATAATATTCCCATACAAACTATCACTCAAAAACACAACCCCTCAATATATATGAGATTGAAGCCTACAAAAACATAACAACCTGAAGCGCGTTATCTATTAACCCACCCAGTGATATAATACTATTTTCACCAACCTTTTACAAAGAGTTTACACACCACACGTTCATGAGTCACGGATGGCACCCGGATTTTGTTGGCCCATTTTGACATCACGTGTATAACATGACGTCACAAACGCCAAATCAAGAGTCTTCCTGTCCGTGCTTATCGGCCAGCAACGTGTACGAGGTTAGTAAGATTTTACCGCCGTTGTCAATCCAGTCTTCTCGCGGTTTTATGACGTCCGCGTTGTCAAAAACATCGGGTGCGTAAGCTGCCTTTTGTTTATTGTAAAACGTCAGTTTTAAATTACACTAAACTGTTGATCATGTATTAGCTTTGTTATGTTTGCAATGTGTGGACTGAAGGAATGTGGCCTTCATTGAATTCTTATTTGTCCTCCTAGTGACAAGTGAGGAGCGGACCCAAACAGCGGCAAAACGTTAGGCGCATGCGCTTTTCCAGTTTCCAAGCAAACTGAAAGAAATCAAAGGCAATTAACCATGATTTTAGGGCTGTCAAATGTATCGTCAAAAACAACACAATTTCTTTAAAGCATGGCCTAAAACTTTAACAGGTTTAAGTCTTGTTCATTTTTAATGGGGCATGGTCCCACACGCCGATTTACCGAAAATTACAAATAAACGCCGGCAACACAAGCCACTAGCATTTACAAGTGTTTGAGTGCAAATATTGGACTGCTGGAAGGTGGAGTGAGTTTCGACACCGACTTTGATCCACTACGCAGCCCATTGGATTGTTCATCAGTGCAACTATGATGGACTGTAAGTAGTGTATTACTATTGCTCCATATCTGGCCTGACGCTCATGTTACTGGAAGGCTTCTACGAGTATCACATATCGCCTTGGCTCGGTTAGTTTGAGTACGTCTACAACTAGAATAATTAACAAATATTCAAGGCCGGTGCCTATAGTGTCAGACATTTCTTGTATGGTCAGTTAAGAGCATTTGGTATCACATCAAAACATTTTCCCAGATGGTCAACTCCAATATTCTCATGACCTGCCTGTTTCACTTTGCCCTGATATCTTAAAGAGAAGTTAGATGTTGATCACCCTCGGGGCTTAACGGATAAAGTGGAACCACTCTGCCATTAGATTAGCAGAGACTAGCTCTTAGCTTTGTGAGCTCATTGCAGGAGTTCAAGACGATAACTGATCGAACAAATTAAACGTAAACTTTATGCGCCTACGAATCGTGCATCAACAACGGAACGTTGAACTATGGAGAATAGGTTTTATGAAAGCTTGGTGTCACTTCAACGCTGTGGGAAAACCTGGCATTATTAGTGGCATTTGGTAAAGCGTACTGAGGATTAACCTACCTGTCACTTTGATTTCTTCATAAGCCAAAATGATTTGTTTTAGGTTTAATAGAAACTCTCGATAAACGTATCATATAGAGCGGATTTCGTATCAGTGGGACAAAATATGGCATCTCCTTAGCCTTACCGTAACCGTACTGAACCGTGCCGTGTCATACAGTAACACTGCAATTTGAATGAATCAGACAAATACAATAAGGAAGCCATTTCAATGTCCCGGCATGCCGTATGGTAACCCGCGTGCTGTAAGTCATTGCCCTAAATTGCCCACTCGTGTGAAATCATACGATCTGCTTAACAACCTTAGTGACGTGTTACTCCGGTTTCCAAAACAACGAGTATTTCTAGCTGCGGATACTGAAATAATGTTTCATCAGTGTAGCGTCATCGAAAAGGACCAACCAGTGATGAGGTGCCTTTGGCGTAGCCTCAAACCTTCCTCCCCCTGATGTGTACCAAATGCTTTTTTATGATATTCGGAGTAGCGTCTTGCCCATGTACAGCCAATTACGTACTCAGGAAAACAGCTGATGATAACCGAAACGACCCAACGTATTATCGAAACGTTTAAGAGCAATTTCTACATGGATAATATTCTAAAAGTTGTACATGGTCAGATTTCCGTCAATTGCATGGTATAGACCTTGATAAGCTACCCAATAAACGATTGCTGGGCTTGAAATGGAAGACGGAGACCGACTGCTTCCGGTGTGTGATTAGCCTGATTTTCAGACGGTACGAGGTCGTCCGCTCACTTCCTCCCCCTCCCCGTCTGATGGACTTCATAGACTTTCATGTTCCTGACGTCATCAACCTTTGTTTTTACAATGAGCCAATACGAACACGCATAAGAATTGAAGCGTGAAGTGTGTAGAACAGTCGTGCAGTAGCGGCTCTATCAGCTTTCATGTACTGGAAAAAACAATCTACAGCTTCAAACTTCTGTCAATTTCTCAGAATGTTATCCTGTTTCAGCAGCTGTGGTTCTTTGGAGAGCAGGAACTTTTTAAACGGAAGTTTGCGTGCAGTATTTGCACGACAGTGTATGAGAATGCATACAAGAAATATCAGACTCGATTCCACGACGTAAAGTTTATTACTGTGATCTTAGAACTTTTACGCTTTTACTTTTATTTTTAAAACGTTTTGAGGCTTGATATGTATGCCGATTAGTCACACAAGACCCTGGAGTTGTCCTATTGTAGGTTTTTGGTTACAGAGATTGTTTTAACCGGATTTTTTGTGCAAAGTTTAGATGCCATTGCCGTACATGAACGTACGGAAGTGTGTTCATAATTCTGAAAACAAAAATATTCATCCAAGTGCCATGAAACTTTTTCCATAACATACTCAGTATTTGTGTTCACCCCTGCAGAAACATCATAATATTCCATGAAAGATTTCGTCTCCTAATAGCCAAAAATCTAGGAGAATGTTTCAGATCTAATGCATGAGATTTATATAAGCAGAGGAAGATTAGTGATTTACCAAATCCCGTACGTAGATTCACAAACACATCGTTTCAATGAATGAACGATTCCAATACTTTCTTCTGCTCTGGATATAGCTTCGAAATCCTGAAAACTTTACAACTTCGGTCGACACACTGCTCAAGTTCTTCCCCAACGCCATTTAGAAAAATATGCGGGCACATTCCTTAAATTCCAGACTTTGCCAAAAGTGTAAAGTTCGCTCTGATTGGTTGAACTTATGACGTCAGGAACATGAAAGTCTATGAAGTCCATCAGACGGGGAGGGGGAGGAAGTGAGCGGACGACATCGTAGCGTCTGAAAATCAGGCTAGTGTGTGATGTGCCAAGTATCATTTGTGTTCGACTCCTTAGGAGTGCTGGCGCCTTTTCCGTTACCTGCGAAATGTTTGATTCAAAGTTTGTGGCGCAAAGAAGAAAGTCTTGGACGAGTCTTGGACGAGTCTTGAGTCGACGATGACAGAATAGTGTAGAATAACTGGTTAACAGACCTATCCCCTGAAAAAACTTTGTCTATGCAGCAACGGACCGAAAGAAGCGTGCGAATCTCGTGCGGATTGCTTGGTGAGGTTTGTAGTCTATTATTGTTACATTGTCCTTGACTGTTGAGTTAACATCGTAACTGTAATACTAATTTGTTTATATTGATATATTCAATCGCTCAGCGTGAATACAGTTAACCAAGTCCGTGTGAATTATGTTCAGCCGATCGTTATTTTTGTTGTGAACGCGAACATTAAAAATTAAGAATTAATCAATCAATATTTTTATTTATACTCATACATTTACATTTACAAAGAAGAATACAGAAACTAACAAAATATAGGAAAATAAAATAAATAAAATCTGATGCTAATAGAAACTTAAGACTTAAATAGAGTAAACGCTACTTCCATTAACCATGAGGGCTATATTAGAGCTATTAGTAGCGGTAAACCCTAAGTAGAATTAAACACAAGAAGTTCCGCAGTCAAGTCGGTTTAGCGTGGCAGGAGAGCAAGGTTAGGCTTTGAAGCCGGTTATAACTTTGAAGTTATATAGTCGGCTAGCGTCATCGAAGCTATCATAAACTTAGTTTTTGCTATATTTAAACTAAGTTTATTTACCTTTAACCATGTGTGCACCTCATTCAAATCATGGTTCATTTGTTGCTCTAGAAAAGAAGAGAACAGAATATGCAAACAACTTGCAACTTTAATGTTTAAAACATTAAACGGGGCTTCACCAGAGTTTTTGCTTAAACTATTTGCTAATTCAAACACTGTACACTCCCATAGTTCAAGAAATTCAGCACATAATATTTTCATAAAACGTCTACAGACTGCACGGCTGTTTCAAAACGCCAAAATGGCGACATTAGGTTCCAGACCTCCTCTCCGTCATTCGTGAATTTTGTTTTCGCTTTTTGATTGATGGTCTGCTTTCCCGTCCATCGTGACCTGTTAATTAGCCGTCATAGCCTGTTGGCAAATTCAATATAAATCGGCCATCGAGCTACAAAGCCACAGTGCAGCACGAAGGTAAATCGTTGGGTGCTTGTGAGATCACATTGAGACGTTCAACGGATTTTTCACAGTTATTAATGATATGTTTGGAGTGATTTTTTTGCCCTTGGATTGCAGAGATATCGAAAGGATTCTCAACCGAAGTAAGCTGTGGAAACTCCATCATTTAACTGGGTAGGAAGGTTTTTACATCACCAGGTGAGTAAGACACGTGTTCTTTGAACCTTTCTCTTTAATGACTTTTATTGGCGACTTTGCACTATTTTTTTGGTATGTCTTTTTAAAAGCTTTAACTCGTTACTGAGATTCAAACATTCGATCGACCGTTCATTTGAGTTCGACTAAATCGAGCTAATTAATGAGCGCCATGCATATTTCTATAAGCTTTAATATTTTGCCCTCTGTTGTCGAGAGTAATATAATTTTCGTATATGGTCATTTATGGATTCTATCGTATACCTCAAGCTTAAAAAGTTACTTAGTTATATGTTATGAGCACATTTTTTCAATTAGCCGAGATTATTTTCAACCGTGAAAATCATCAGCACATCTACAACATCATCATAATCTTTATTTTAACACGGAGTCACTTCACAAATATGGTCTTCCAGAGAGCCGTGAGTTAAGCTTAATTACAATACTAAATGAAATAAAAAGTAAAATTTACATAAGAATCATTATAAGTATTAATATGTATACATTCAAAACCTACTACTATTACTACAATAAATTTCCTACAATACATTTCCTAGAATAACTTAATTTACATTAATTTATCAAATATTGTCTTATTTAATAGGCGTGATTTAAAACCATTTAGACTTAAGTTTGATCTGTTGCTTCCACAGGGATTTTATTCCAGAGGACAGACCCCCTGTAGTGAAGGCCACATTTTGCTGCTTCTGACTTAGGTCTTGGAATATGCAAGTTAATTTCAGAATTTCTCAGATTGTAGGAGTGGACATTAGAAGTATTATTAAAAATCTTTCTCAGATATAATGGAGAAAGATTGTTGTGGATTTTATACATTAATATATCAAGTTGTCTAGTTCTCCTATGTTCCAGTTTTTCCCAGCCTAGCTCATCCAATAAGTCACTAGATCGTGTTTCGTAATTTGCGAGCGTAATAATCCTTGCTGCTCTGTTATGTAGTTGTTGGAGTCTATTAGATAGTCCTTTGCCAATATTTCCCCAAACAGAGCTACAATGACCAAAGTATGGTAAAATCAATGCCTTGTACATGCTTAATCGAGTTTCAAAAGGTATAGTAGGACCTATACGCGTTAAAACTGCAAGACATGCAGATATTTTCTTTGAAACTGCATCAATATGCGAGTCCCAGATTAGGTTTTCATCTATAAGGGATTTATAGACTACCTCTCTTTTTAGCGGAATATTGTTTATCTCAACTTTAAAGTTATTTTGTACTTGAGAAAGTTTAGAATGATTCCCTATTAGCATGTATTTAGTTTTCTTAATATTTAGTGTTAATTTATTTGCTTGTAACCATGATTGAAATATGTTCATATCATGATTCATTTGAAGTTGGAGAAGATTAGGATCCTCAGCTGTGGTGGTTAAGGTGGTATTATCAGCATACATTCTTGTTTTAGAGAACAAATTACAAGACGGGAGATCATTAATATATAGGATAAATAATAGAGGACCTAATATTGATCGCTGTGGGATTCCATAGCTCATGCTACAATAATCTGATAACACTCCATCAACTAAGGTTTTCTGCATGCGTTCAGTGAGATAGGATCTAAACCAACCTAAAGATTTAGAATTGACACCATAAAGCTCACGTTTTTGTAGTAGAATAGAGTGATAGCCTTCTTTAGGTCTAGGAATATTACACCATTTAAGAGATTATTATCAATATTTCTAAACCAATCATTTGTGGCTTCCAATAAAGTAGTTTCTGTGGAGAACAGGGGTCTGAAACCTGATTGTGATTCAGTTAATAGATTGTTATCATTTAAGTATGTATAAAATTGATTAATAACAATTCTTTCAATTAGTTTACTCACGATAGGTAAAACCGAAATTGGTCTATAATTGTTAGGATCGGTCTTACTATCATCTTTGAATATTGGGGAAACTCTGACAAGCTTCCATTCATTTGGAAAAATTCCACTAATGATTGAATAATTGATTATAAAAGTTAAAGAGTGGGTAACTACCGGCGCAGCCTCCTTCAGAAGACGTGATGATATATTGTCAAGCCCGCTGGCTTTGTTAGATGCTAGTTTATTAATTAATCTCAATATTTCATCACTCGAAATATGTTCTAAATTGAAAGTATGTTCTGTAGGAGTAATATAATCTCTGAACTTGGAAGGCGTATCTGGGATCTCTGAAGCTAGGGATGGCCCGATTTCTGTGAAATGTTTATTTAAGGTAGCACTGATATCCCTGGGGGTATTATATGTGCTATCCCCTAGCTACCTCAAGTTTATTTATTATCGTGGTTTTAGATTCATTCCCCAAAATCTTGTTTATTCCTTTCCAAGTATTTTTGATATTGCCATAGTTTTCTTTAAAATAGCTGTTATAGTATTCTATTTTTGCTGCTTTGAATGCATAATTTACATTGTTTTTTTAAGAACTTATAATTAGTCCAGTTGGCATCAGTTGGAAATTTTGAAGCAATTTTCTTATATTTCATGACGAGCTTAGCTCGACTCAAAAAGTGGACTCCCTGCCGGTTAGGTACATTTGGTGAACCTAATCGGCAGGGAGTCAGTTCAGAGAAAACAAAGGAGAATGTAACCTGAATACAGGCATATGTGGTTTTAGTGGAGCTGTGGTAATTGCATAACTGTCACCACTTGGTGGCGCTAATAAGTTGAGCCTTCCCCGCTGCGCAATATTCCTAGTGTTAAAACCTATTAGCTATTAAAACATAACTGTACGAAGCTGCAATACAATAAGGCCGCATTTATGTCGGAAAATCTTAACATAAGAAAGTCTTATAAGTAAATGTAATTTGAAATCCAACATGATTTAACCAAGTTCCTTACTAAAACGAATTTCCAGTTTGGATTTTGCCCTAAAACTGATATTACAGCTCCTGGTTTCAGTTAGCCCGTTTTCCAAAGCGTGACAGAGTCATTACGGAGTTTAATCCCAAATCCATCCACAGAGACAACGAAGACTATAGAGCCCGCAAAAGGGCCTTAAAACCAGCTAATAAATATTCTTGAGCGAACTAAGAAAAACGCGATCTTTCATTACCGATTTATTCGAGGCAAGATATGCAGAACGTCTTTGAAGGACTCTTTATTGACAAGAAAAAGACAGTGTCCATTAAACGGAAAAATAGCAAAGAAAAATGCAATATTTCCTCGAAGGGCGCTTAATCTAAATTTCACTTTCCGAAGGGGGCGCTTAATCTTGGATGAGCGCTTATTCGAGTGAGAGCGCTTACGTTTATTGGACGTACTGATGAGGATTGAAAAATCAGGATTAATTTTTTTTAAGTCAGGGAAAAGTCGGGGAATTTTAAATCTGGTCAGGGAAATTCGAAATTTCTTGTTAAAGTCGGAATTTTATTTTTAGGTTGACACGACGACTTTTATTTCGGACGAAGAATGTCGAACAGTCTTATATAAACGTAATCAACAAGAACAATTATAACGTTTTCCACAGTCTGGGCTTTAAACGTTTTTACGGCAAGAGACACTTTGATACATTGCAGTCTTTATCTATATTCGTTTTTGGGGACGGGACGGAGTGAGCGCTTAATCAAGGGAGGGAGCTTATTCGAGGAAATACGGTATTATACATGGATCAGAAGAAAAACGGCGCTTTTAACTATATCTATTTTTGTTATACTGTAGGATATTTTATCTCTCGATGTATGAGGTTCACAAACTAGCTTGACTACTCGAGTCCATACTGTGGCAAATCCCTGTGCATGCGTCTCAGTATTAGTGATGGGTGCACGGATGTGCAAATTTCACGCGCAAATTTTATGAAACCAAGACACAGCAACCAAAGACAGAGGCAAGTCAATGCCCCAGTGCGATGCTGCTCTCTATATGTACACTAAGACTAAATAAGACAATATGCGACTTAAAATACTAGAGGCTCTTCCTAATTTATAAGTATATAGCTTAAGACACAGGCAAGTCAATGCCCCAGTGCGAAGCTGCCGGCTTTCTATGCACACTAAGACTTATAAATAAAACATGTGACTTAAAATACGAGAGGCTCTTCCTAATTTATAAGCAGCTTAAGACACAGGCAAGTCAATGCCCCAGTGTGATGCAGCTTTCTATGCACACTAAGACTTATAAATAAAACATGTGACTTAAAATACTAGAGGCTTTTCCTAATTTATAAACAGCTTAAGACACAGGCAACTTAATGCCCCAGTGCGATGCTGCTCTCTATATATACACTAAGACTAAATAAGACAATATGCGACTTAAAATACTAGAGGCCCTGCCTAATTTATAAACAGCTTAAGACACAGTCAAGTCAATGCCCCAGTGCGATGCTGCTCTCTATATGTACACTAAGACTAAATAAGACAATATGCGACTTAAAATACTAGAGGCCCTTCCTAATTTATAAACAGCTTAAGACACAGGCAAGTCAATGCCCCAGTGCGATGCTGCTCTCTGTATGTACACTAAGACTACATAAGGCAATATGCGACTTAAAATACTAGAGGCTCTTCCTAATTTATAAGTATATAGCTTAAGACACAGGCAAGTCAATGCCCCAGTGCGATGCTGCTCTCTATATGTACACTAAGGCTAAATAAGACAATATGCGACTTAAAATACGAGAGGCTCTTCCTAATTTATAAGCAGCTTAAGACACAGGCAAGTCAATGCCCCAGTGTGATGCAGCTTTCTATGCACACTAAGACTTATAAATAAAACATGTGACTTAAAATACTAGAGGCTTTTCCTAATTTATAAACAGCTTAAGACACAGGCAACTCAATGCCCCAGTGCGATGCTGCTCTCTATATGTACACTAAGACGAAATAAGACAATATGCGACTTAAAATACTAGAGGCCCTTCCTAATTTATAAACAGCTTAAGACACAGGCAACTTAATGCCCCAGTGCGATGCTGCTCTCTATATATACACTAAGACTAAATAAGACAATATGCGACTTAAAATACTAGAGGCCCTGCCTAATTTATAAACAGCTTAAGACACAGTCAAGTCAATGCCCCAGTGCGATGCTGCTCTCTATATGTACACTAAGACTAAATAAGACAATATGCGACTTAAAATACTAGAGGCCCTTCCTAATTTATAAACAGCTTAAGACACAGGCAAGTCAATGCCCCAGTGCGATGCTGCTCTCTGTATGTACACTAAGACTACATAAGGCAATATGCGACTTAAAATACTAGAGGCCCTTCCTAATTTATAAACAGCTTAAGACACAGGCAAGTCAATGCCCCAGTGCGATGCTGCTCTCTATATGTACACTAAGGCTAAATAAGACAATATGCGACTTAAAATACTAGAGGCCCTTCCTAATTTATAAACAGCTTAAAGACCCAGGGTCGACCATCACGCATAGCGCGCCCCACACTTCCGAGCCGCCATTTTGTGAGAGTCGAAAAGTCCAATATTTAGAGCGAAGTGAGAATTCCGTTTCCATCGCCTGTATTCCTTCCTCTAACTTTTAAATAACGTTCATTTTAACTTTCTTTATTTATAACTTAACATTTTGACAGCTATTTTGACCAAAAAAAATCTTTAGATCAGTATTATTTTGAGTGAACCGTCTCGCGTTCTGGTGCGAGATAAGACCCGGCATTTCAGTCAAGAATGGGAAGTCCGCGTTTACTAGGCAATGCTCGATGCATAAGACTTAGGTCGTCTGTATTTTAACTCTGCAACATAAGGAAGGACAATCTTGGCAACTAGCGTATTCGCAGAGTATCTGTTACATCTTCAAGCTCCTCAATGGCTCAAAGAAGAATTATTCAAATCAAACCAGGTCAGCGAGGACAATAAATCGAGACACCATTGCATTTCGACTATGAAGTCGAAGATGAACAGGAATTTAAAGGTAAAGAATGGTCGTAACAATTAATTTCAATAGCATGATGTTGAAATGTGCACCGAAAAGAATGGCATTTGAGCAAGTAAAAATGTGTTATGAATTTGATGACGTACCAAGAATATTAAAGTACAATATTTTTATTGGACAACATGCTGATATTGAATTCAAGGGAAACCGATTTGCTACCTGCAATTGCAGTTATCTTTATAAGCATCCCATTTCTACTGAAAGCTTTCCAGGCTTATACTTATTCTTCTCCCTTGTAACTAGTTTCCTCAACATTCCATGCCCCCTCTATTTAATTATTTGTTCTGCAGAACTTTGTCTAAAACTAAACTTAATATTTCATGGCTACAGGTACCCCTACATTGTATTTCATGAAAATTATCCTTGCTGCTGTTGATCACAACATACATCTCTTCTGCAAGCCTGTGGAGACCAAGTCTGGACACAGGAAGTTTTCAAAAAGAACCCAGAAGTACCATGCAGAAGTGAAGGAGGAGAACATATATGTACATATACATGTATGCCTACTTCTCCTACATGACTGCTCAAATGCTGTAAGAATGGAAACAGTTCGAGGGCAATTTCTCTTGGCAGTCTGATGAAGATAACTTCAATTTCCAAAGGACATTGCTCCAACAATAGACTGATTTATGTACTGATCAAATCGAAACATTGCCTAAAATGACAGTGGTATCAGGCATTTGAACAACATTTTTGGACTGGGGGATGATAATTTGAACAACCCAAAATCCAACAGTTCAAATGCCAGGGGGGAGGGAAAGATATGTTGATGTTTCAATTTGATCAGTACATTACATGTAGCTTGTGCATTTGTTGTCCCAATTCAGAGCATGCAACAGCTCGCTAGGGATTCAGTGCTTTGTCTTCCATTCAGAGAAATTTATACATTCCAATTTGGATACAGAAAAACACGAAAACATTACCGAAGGGACAATATTCAGGTAACCAGAATTGGGACAACAAATTAAATGTACTAGCTAAATCGGTCGATTGGAAGTTGTCTGGGTGGTAGTACCGGTAGTCTTGCAAAGTACTGTTGCTGGTGACTGACATTTTGATTACCCAGCTGATCGTCAGCCTTATATTATTAGAAGAGAAGTACCATGTGAATGTTCTGATATCCTTTTTTCAAACTTTTTCAGCAGAGGATAGTAAAGATTAAAGTGGATTACAAAAGCTTATTTTAGTTACTTAAAAGTAGTATTTTTCATTCACTCAAACTTTGCCAAGTATAGCTGGCATACTACTAATTATATTGTCTTTCATCATGAGAAAGTTTATCATTAGGGGGTTGATGGAGCCCCTTGAATCAAAGATGTATGTTGTTTACCTGGGAGACCTAGTTTCTTATAAGTTATATCCCTAACTTTGACTACCTCTGACTGATTTGAAGTCAAAATGTTTGTTGGACAACTCGATTTTTTAACAAGGGAAATGCTTATTCTTTTAGTGAACAATAGGTCTATCAATGTCGCAACAACCACTTTGTAAAAATCCAAGATGAAGAAAAATAAAGCTTTTTCTTGAAATTACAAGTAACGAGGTTCCTTCAATACATGTTGGCTATTAGAGGACTATAGAATACTTGGGTAATTTTAAAATAAGTAAAAACAAGATGGCAAAGAAATATTTTCATACTTTTTGGCAGAAATAATACTTGGCTGTAAGCCAACCATTAACTATTTCCACTTTGCATACCAATTAGACATGACCTAGTTTGGGCTCTAGATTTAAGTCTGATTATTACTGTACATTGTATTCGTTGAAGTGAGACCCTGGGTGTTTCAAGTTGCAAAATTGCATTTACCCATATGTCGATCAAACAAGAGTCTTGTCTCATACAAAGCTTTAAAGTGCCCCTACGATCAAATTTTGACATATCAATGTTTTTGCATATTCATAAAGTAGAGTTCATATATTATTACCAGTTCAAATTGTTTTTCGATACAACGACAGGAAGTCTTATTTTTTTAGCTCCGAATATTGAATCTACACGTCCGCCATTACTGGAAGCCGTGCCCTTTGTTCAGCTTTAAACAAAGGTTTATTCACCGGAAATGATGTCATACACTTAACGCTCGCCTGCAGAACACAACGCCTGGAGGCATATTTCTACTAAAAACGTCTTCACGTACATAAGAAGAAAGATATATTTATCTTTGCGAGGTTGGCTACTTTTTTATGCACGCTATTTCGTGCCACGAGGTTGTCGTGTTAAGTGTATGACATCACTTCCGGTGAATAAACCTTTGTTCAAAGCTGAGCAAAGGGCACGGCTTCCAGCAATGGCGGACAGGATTTTACCGGCAAACTCTCCTAAAATTTGTGGTTTAAGATGCCCATTTGGGAATATTTTTTACTATTTCGGATATTTCTAATACTGATTGACCTATAGACACTGAAAAAGTGGCAAATCGAAATGGTAAATTTTCGTCGTAGTGGCACTTTAACCAGGCTTAATTACCTTTTGAGTGATGGTCAGCTAAATACAATTTTTCTAACTTCCAAGGTATCGCTTCATTGAAAACAGTAATGAGCTAATGAATAATATTTTTTATACAGACCAACATGTCATGATTTGCTAAATTCTATAATTCTTCAGAGGATGAAGCACAGCCTCCCCCCATTCATTTTTAGGGCATCGCACATTCTCACCCCACAATGCCTGCAATGGACATTACTTTCTCAATGTTTGACCAATCAGAATTAGCTTTCCACAAAGTCAGTTGACCTTGGCCACAAGATTGTACAACAAAAGGAAAATGGCTACCCTTAGAGCATTTAGGAATGGCAGCATGTACTTCATTGAAGATCACAAGTTAAAATAAATTATTCTTATTCCCAGGGGGGTCCCAACACAAATGTTGGACTGAGGTGCTTACCTCAAAGGGCATGTTATTAATAATTGAAGACCTTAATGGGAAAAGGGTGTAAGTGACTTGATCACATTCTAAATTCTCCCTTAGAAAACAAAGAAATTGAAGGAGAATTTATAATGTGATCAAGAGTCTCTTATGCCCTTTTTCCACAGAGGTCTTCAATTATTATTATTCAATAATTTACCAAAGGGGGGTCAAGGGCATCCCCTTGCTATGCCCCTGATTCATATGCAAAATACAAATACTTTTTGAAACATAAATAGTATCAGTTTTATTGGAAACAGTCACATGCTGATGTATCACTTCAATAGTGAATGAATTGCAGTCTTGATTCAATGGGAAAGGCTTTACTGGATGGCAAACAAACTTTAAAATGCTGCTTTAAAAACCCAACAATATTATGGTTGGAGGTGGAAAATAGCATTTACAAACTGGTTTTGCTAATAAAACCAGTACTACCAATCTCATATATGAATATTTTTTGCCACCCTGTCAGTACAACCAAGTGATTGGCCCATAACACTAGTTTTGAAGGAAACTACATGACACAATGACAATCGAGAAAGGAATGTCGGACGAGCAGGCATTTGTGGGGTGAGAATGCAGGGAAGACTAGAAACGCCATCGTCTTTAAAATGTTTGGTAGTGGTCTAATTGCATTTGACTACACATATTGCCAACATAACTACAAATAATTCCACATTCTTGCTATTTCCTCAAAGTGGCCAAGGTGAACCATTATTTTCTAGAAGAAATGGGTGCACAAACAATGTTCCTTGATTTGTGTATTTTTTTTACCACAAAACAACTACATGTACTCTGTAACAACATTTGAGTGTTCTCTAGCTTTATGCATTCTACCCAAAAGGTATATTACATAATGGTTTTCCAGCTTTTTCGATGTCCTGCTATGTAAAAGCCATATAAGTTATCACTGTTCCAATTGAGATTGTAATTGATGTGGCTACCTAAATAGTTTAAAAAAAATATTACTTTAATATACCATTTCCAGTATAAAGGAATCTGTTAATGGAAAATAACAAATACATTAATTTTAATGTGAGCAAAGATCTGTCGATAAACCTACACAAGCCTCTTATGCAGATACTCTTTTGGCTCGTCACACATTCCTCCCAATAATTTTGGAAGCCTTTGATTGGTCAGTCTCTGGGAAAGGAATGTGTTGCTCATTTCAGCAGACGTTCTTGGGAGGATTGCATAATGAGCAAAAAGAAATTGGTGTAGGTACAAGCAGTAGGCACTTATGATTGCAGCTGAGTAAAATGCTTGTACTTATGCTTATAAATTATTTTGAGTGATACTGAACCAGTGGCCAATTTGGTAAAACTTTTACACAGTATTTTACAAGTATGTCCATTGCCAGCTATGTTAAAATTACTATTAATTAAAGGTGTAAAAGTTTTACTGAATTGATCCCAGACCATTATGTATAGTTGTAAGACGTAAACTAGCCCGAAAACCCATGTGCCCTCGTCTGGTACAGGATACTGGATTCAGTCATCATGACTGAAGTAGCCTACATAGCCATTTACCCACCCTCCATAAAGTCTGGAGGGAACTCCCAACTGAGGGTGGGTAAGAGGCTATAACTGAACAATCAGATATGACGTGTCTATCCTCTGCCAATCTTTCCATACCTCCACAGGGCAAGTTATTTATATGCAGCTTTCCTAAAACTTTCCATTGTGAAATTAAACTCATCTACATGTGTCGCACCTTGTTTTGATACAGACCTCCAGGATATATCTGTCTAAACACGTTTCTACGAGCTGTATGTGCAGTAACGCAGGTTACCCACTTGCAACACACATTCTGTTTGTCTGGCATGGGCAGACACCTTGAATTTACACCAGTCTCGACGATTTCCTGCAGGTGGTCCCCAGTTTTCTCCAGGTATTCCAACTAGCTGTTTTGTGAAGTCAATTAGGCTGCCTCTACTCATGCCTAAAAGGTTGATCAATAGCTTGTCTTTTTTCTCCATGTCCAGGCTTGAAACAAAGTACTAAAAAGACAACTTATTTACCTATACATGCATTTTTATTTATAGTTATTTTCATTTTTTTGGAAGGTGTTCATTGCAAAATTGTGCATGCTTTTCTGTTGAAAATGAGCAATCAAAAGATTTTCATGTGATTGTGCTACGAAGGGATCCAAGTTGGGTTGAAACAGGTATTAAATACGATTTGAGGATTTCTGAAAATTATACGTATTTTTAA
Organism: Actinernus sp. WN-2022; assembly: GCA_030867875.1. Classification (NCBI taxonomy): domain Eukaryota; kingdom Metazoa; phylum Cnidaria; class Anthozoa; order Actiniaria; family Actinernidae; genus Actinernus; species Actinernus sp. WN-2022. The sequence goes on from JAOWCC010001368.1 coordinate 42,339,318, forward strand.
TACTTTTATTTCACCCTGAGAAATTTGAACTCATAATCCTATGGCCCCCATCTTGCACCGCTGCAGGTTGAATGTTATCGGCTCTTTCTTCGTTCTGTTAAACCGAAATATAAATAACACATCATTTGTATCATTGAGACAATCTCAAACAACATTACTGTCAGCTAATCCAAGTCAACTTACAGCTTACCTTGTTTTATCGCAACCACCTAGGTCGTGACACTTCGCGCGGCTTTCGTGTTTCGCGGCATTTTCAGGAACCCTTGCCTCTTCTCCTTGTGCTCTGACCTTTGCATGTGCATTTTACTCGGTTTAAATCGGCTTCCAGGATGACCCGACTGAGATTACTAAATCGAGTAATGTTGTTATCCTGTTCACAGATAATAATCGAAGTCGAAGATCAAACTTCCATTAGTTCTTCGTCGATTTGAATATCCACAATTAACGAGCCATACGCATTTCTTCTCCCTTCTTGCTCCACTGAACCAATAGATGAATTGGAATCCCTCGTGGAACCGTTTGTTCTTTAAAAGCTTCGTGCCAACGACTGAATTGAACGAACCACACGACGAAGAACAAGCGCAGTTCAGTTCACTCGAAACAACAGAAGCCTCGTCTTGGTGCCGATCAAAACAAAAACAGAGGCGCGCTATGCGTGATGGTCGACCCTGGGTCTTTAAGACACAGGCAAGTCAATGCCCCAGTGCGATGCTGCTCTCTATATGTACACTAAGACTAAATAAGACAATATGCGACTTAAAATACTAGAGGCTCTTCCTAATTTATAAGTATATAGCTTAAGACACAGGCAAGTCAATGCCCCAGTGCGAAGCTGCCGGCTTTCTATGCACACTAAGACTTATAAATAAAACATGTGACTTAAAATACGAGTGGCTCTTCCTAATTTATAAGCAGCTTAAGACACAGGCAACTCAATGCCCCAGTGCGATGCTGCTCTCTATATATACACTAAGACTAAATAAGACAATATGCGACTTAAAATACTAGAGGCCCTGCCTAATTTATAAACAGCTTAAGACACAGGCAAGTCAATGCCCCAGTGCGATGCTGCTCTCTATATGTACACTAAGACTAAATAAGACAATATGCGACTTAAAATACTAGAGGCCCTTCCTAATTTATAAACAGCTTAAGACACAGGCAAGTCAATGCCCCAGTGCGATGCTGCTCTCTATATGTACACTAAGGCTAAATAAGACAATATGCGACTTATAATACTAGAGGCCCTTCCTAATTTATAAACAGCTTAAGACACAGGCAAGTCAATGCCCCAGTGCGATGCTGCTCTCTATATGTACACTAAGGCTAAATAAGGCAATATGCGACTTAAAATACTAGAGGCCCTTCCTAATTTATAAACAGCTTAAGACACAGGCAAGTCAATGCCCCAGTGCGATGCTGCTCTCTATATGTACACTAAGGCTAAATAAGACAATATGCGACTTAAAATACTAGAGGCCCTTCCTAATTTATAAACAGCTTAAGACACAGGCAAGTCAATGCCCCAGTGGGATGCTGCTTTCTATGTTCACTAAGACTAAATAAAACATTTGACTTAAAATACGAGAGGCTCTTCCAAATTTATAAGCAGCTAAAGACACAGGCAAGTCAATGCCCCAGTGCGATGCTGCTTTCTATGTTCACTAAGACTAAATAAAACATTTGACTTAAAATACCAGAGCCGGGCTCTTCCAAATTTATAAGCAGCTAAAGTCACAGGCAAGTCAATGCCCCAGTGCGATGCAGCTTTCTATGCACACTAAGACTTATAAATAAAACATGTAACTTAAAATACTAGAGGCCCTTCCTAATTTATAAACAGCTTAAGACACAGGCAAGTCAATGCCCCAGTGCGATGCTGCTCTCTATATGTACACTAAGACTAAATAAGACAATATGCGACTTAAAATACTAGAGGCCCTTCCTAATTTATAAACAGCTTAAGACACAGGCAAGTCAATGCCCCAGTGCGATGCTGCCGGCTTTCTATGCACACTAAGACTTATAAATAAAACATGTGACTTAAAATACGAGAGGCTCTTCCCAATTTATAAGCAGCTTAAGACACAGGCAAGTCAATGCCCCAATGCGATGCAGCTTTCTATGCACACTAAGACTTATAAATAAAACATGTGACTTAAAATACTAGAGGCTTTTCCTAATTTATAAACAGCTTAAGACACAGGCAACTCAATGCCCCAGTGCGATGCTGCTCTCTATATGTACACTAAGACTAAATAAGACAATATGCGACTTAAAATACTAGAGGCCCTTCCTAATTTATAAACAGCTTAAGACACAGGCAACTTAATGCCCCAGTGCGATGCTGCTCTCTAAATATACACTAAGACTAAATAAGACAATATGCGACTTCAAATACCAGAGTCCCTGCCTAATTTATAAACAGCTTAAGACACAGGCAAGTCAATGCCCCTGTGCGATGCTGCTCTCTATATGTACACTAAGACTAAATAAGACAATATGCGACTTAAAATACTAGAGGCCCTTCCTAATTTATAAACAGCTTAAGACACAGGCAACTCAATGCCCCAGTGCGATGCTGCTCTCTATATATACACTAAGACTAAATAAGACAATATGCGACTTAAAATACTAGAGGCCCTGCCTAATTTATAAACAGCTTAAGACACAGGCAAGTCAATGCCCCAGTGCGATGCTGCTCTCTATATGTACACTAAGACTAAATAAGACAATATTCGACTTAAAATACTAGAGGCCCTTCCTAATTTATAAACAGCTTAAGACACAGGCAAGTCAATGCCCCAGTGCGATGCTGCTCTCTATATGTACACTAAGGCTAAATAAGACAATATGCGACTTAAAATACTAGAGGCCCTTCCTAATTTATAAACAGCTTAAGACACAAGCAAGTCAATGCCCCAGTGCGATGCTGCTCTCTATATGTACACTAAGGCTAAATAAGACAATATGTGACTTAAAATACTAGAGGCTTTTCCTAATTTATAAACAGCTTAAGACACAGGCAACTCAATGCCCCAGTGCGATGCTGCTCTCTATATGTACACTAAGACTAAATAAGACAATATGCGACTTAAAATACTAGAGGCCCTTCCTAATTTATAAACAGCTTAAGACACAGGCAACTTAATGCCCCAGTGCGATGCTGCTCTCTATATATACACTAAGACTAAATAAGACAATATGCGACTTCAAATACCAGAGTCCCTGCCTAATTTATAAACAGCTTAAGACACAGGCAAGTCAATGCCCCTGTGCGATGCTGCTCTCTATATGTACACTAAGACTAAATAAGACAATATGCGACTTAAAATACTAGAGGCCCTTCCTAATTTATAAACAGCTTAAGACACAGGCAACTCAATGCCCCAGTGCGATGCTGCTCTCTATATATACACTAAGACTAAATAAGACAATATGCGACTTAAAATACTAGAGGCCCTGCCTAATTTATAAACAGCTTAAGACACAGGCAAGTCAATGCCCCAGTGCGATGCTGCTCTCTATATGTACACTAAGACTAAATAAGACAATATTCGACTTAAAATACTAGAGGCCCTTCCTAATTTTTAAACAGCTTAAGACACAGGCAAGTCAATGCCCCAGTGCGATGCTGCTCTCTATATGTACACTAAGGCTAAATAAGACAATATGCGACTTAAAATACTAGAGGCCCTTCCTAATTTATAAACAGCTTAAGACACAGGCAAGTCAATGCCCCAGTGCGATGCTGCTCTCTATATGTACACTAAGGCTAAACAAGGCAATATGCGACTTAAAATACTAGAGGCCCTTCCTAATTTATACACAGCTTAAGACACAGGCAACTCAATGCCCCAGTGCGATGCTGCTCTCTATATGTACACTAAGACTAAATAAGACAATATGCGACTTAAAATACTAGAGGCCCTTCCTAATTTATAAACAGCTTAAGACACAGGCAAGTCAATGCCCCAGTGCGATGCTGCTCTCTATATGTACACTAAGACTAAATAAGACAATATGCGACTTAAAATACTAGAGGCTCTTCCTAATTTATAAGTATATAGCTTAAGACACAGGCAAGTCAATGCCCCAGTGCGAAGCTGCCGGCTTTCTATGCACACTAAGACTTATAAATAAAACATGTGACTTAAAATACGAGAGGCTCTTCCCAATTTATAAGCAGCTTAAGACACAGGCGAGTCAATGCCCCAATGCGATGCAGCTTTCTATGCACACTAAGACTTATAAATAAAACATGTGACTTAAAATACTAGAGGCTTTTCCTAATTTATAAACAGCTTAAGACACAGGCAACTCAATGCCCCAGTGCGATGCTGCTCTCTATATGTACACTAAGACTAAATAAGACAATATGCGACTTAAAATACTAGAGGCCCTTCCTAATTTATAAACAGCTTAAGACACAGGCAACTTAATGCCCCAGTGCGATGCTGCTCTCTATATATACACTAAGACTAAATAAGACAATATGCGACTTAAAATACTAGAGGCCCTGCCTAATTTATAAACAGCTTAAGACACAGGCAAGTCAATGCCCCAGTGCGATGCTGCTCTCTATATGTACACTAAGACTAAATAAGACAATATTCGACTTAAAATACTAGAGGCCCTTCCTAATTTATAAACAGCTTAAGACACAGGCAACTCAATGCCCCAGTGCGATGCTGCTCTCTATATATACACTAAGACTAAATAAGACAATATGCGACTTAAAATACTAGAGGCCCTGCCTAATTTATAAACAGCTTAAGACACAGGCAAGTCAATGCCCCAGTGCGATGCTGCTCTCTATATGTACACTAAGACTAAATAAGACAATATGCGACTTAAAATACTAGAGGCCCTTCCTAATTTATAAACAGCTTAAGACACAGGCAAGTCAATGCCCCAGTGCGATGCTGCTCTCTATATGTACACTAAGGCTAAATAAGACAATATGCGACTTAAAATACTAGAGGCCCTTCCTAATTTATAAACAGCTTAAGACACAGGCAAGTCAATGCCCCAGTGCGATGCTGCTCTCTATATGTACACTAAGACTAAATAAGACAATATGCGACTTAAAATAATAGAGGCCCTTCCTAATTTATAAGCAGCTTAAGACACAGGCAAGTCAATGCCCTAGTGCGAAGCTGCCGGCTTTCTATGCACACTAAGACTTATAAATAAAACATGTGACTTAAAATACGAGAGGCTCTTCCTAATTTATAAGCAGCTAAAGACACAGGCAAGTCAATGCCCCAGTGCGATGCTGCTTTCTATGTTCACTAAGACTAAATAAAACATTTGACTTAAAATACGAGAGCCGGGCTCTTCCAAATTTATCAGCAGCTAAAGTCACAGGCAAGTCAATGCCCCAGTACGATGCAGCTTTCTATGCACACTAAGACTTATAAATAAAACATGTAACTTAAAATACTAGAGGCCCTTCCTAATTTATAAACAGCTTAAGACACAGGCAAGTCAATGCCCCAGTGCGATGCTGCTCTCTATATGTACACTAAGGCTAAACAAGGCAATATGCGACTTAAAATACTAGAGGCCCTTCCTAATTTATAAACAGCTTAAGACACAGGCAACTCAATGCCCCAGTGCGATGCTGCTCTCTATATGTACACTAAGACTAAATAAGACAATATGCGACTTAAAATACGATAGGCTCTTCCTAATTTATAAGCAGCTTAAGACACAGGCAAGTCAATGCCCCAGTGCGATGCAGCTTTCTATGCACACTAAGACTTATAAATAAAACATGTGACTTAAAATACTAGAGGCTTTTCCTAATTTATAAACAGCTTAAGACACAGGCAACTCAATGCCCCAGTGCGATGCTGCTCTCTATATGTACACTAAGACTAAATAAGACAATATGCGACTTAAAATACTAGAGGCCCTTCCTAATTTATAAACAGCTTAAGACACAGGCAACTTAATGCCCCAGTGCGATGCTGCTCTCTATATATACACTAAGACTAAATAAGACAATATGCGACTTAAAATACTAGAGGCCCTGCCTAATTTATAAACATCTTAAGACACAGGCAAGTCAATGCCCCAGTGCGATGCTGCTCTCTATATGTACACTAAGACTAAATAAGACAATATGCGACTTAAAATACTAGAGGCCCTTCCTAATTTATAAACAGCTTAAGACACAGGCAACTCAATGCCCCAGTGCGATGCTGCTCTCTATATGTACACTAAGACTAAATAAGACAATATGCGACTTAAAATACTAGAGGCCCTTCCTAATTTATAAACAGCTTGAGACACAGGCAAGTCAATGCCCCAGTGCGATGCTGCTCTCTATATGTACACTAAGACTAAATAAGACAATATGCGACTTAAAATACTAGAGGCCCTTCCTAATTTATAAACAGCTTAAGACACAGGCAAGTCAATGCCCCAGTGCGATGCTGCTCTCTACATGTACACTAAGACTAAATAAGACAATATGCGACTTAAAATACTAGAGGCTCTTCCTAATTTATAAGCAGCTTAAGACACAGGCAAGTCAATGCCCCAGTGCGATGCAGCTTTCTATGCACACTAAGACTTATAAATAAAACATGTGACTTAAAATACTAGAGGCTTTTCCTAATTTATAAACAGATTAAGACACAGGCAAGTCAATGCCCCAGTGCGATGCTGCTTTCTATGTTCACTAAGACTAAATAAAACATTTGACTTAAAATACGAGAGCCGGGCTCTTCCAAATTTATAAGCAGCTAAAGTCACAGGCAAGTCAATGCCCCAGTGCGATGCAGCTTTCTATGCACACTAAGACTTATAAATAAAACATGCAACTTAAAATACTAGAGGCCATTCCTAATTTATAAACAGCTTAAGACACAGGCAAGTCAATGCCCCAGTGCGATGCTGCTCTCTATATGTACACTAAGGCTAAATAAGACAATATGCGACTTAAAATACTAGAGGCCCTTCCTAATTTATAAACAGCTTAAGACACAGGCAAGTCAATGCCCCAGTGCGATGCTGCTCTCTATATGTACACTAAGGCTAAACAAGGCAATATGCGACTTAAAATACTAGAGGCCCTTCCTAATTTATAAACAGCTTAAGACACAGGCAACTCAATGCCCCAGTGCGATGCTGCTCTCTATATGTACACTAAGACTAAATAAGACAATATGCGACTTAAAATACGATAGGCTCTTCCTAATTTATAAGCAGCTTAAGACACAGGCAAGTCAATGCCCCAGTGCGATGCAGCTTTCTATGCACACTAAGACTTATAAATAAAACATGTGACTTAAAATACTAGAGGCTTTTCCTAATTTATAAACAGCTTAAGACACAGGCAACTCAATGCCCCAGTGCGATGCTGCTCTCTATATGTACACTAAGACTAAATAAGACAATATGCGACTTAAAACACTAGAGGCCCTTCCTAATTTATAAACAGCTTAAGACACAGGCAACTTAATGCCCCAGTGCGATGCTGCTCTCTATATATACACTAAGACTAAATAAGACAATATGCGACTTAAAATACTAGAGGCCCTGCCTAATTTATAAACATCTTAAGACACAGGCAAGTCAATGCCCCAGTGCGATGCTGCTCTCTATATGTACACTAAGACTAAATAAGACAATATGCGACTTAAAATACTAGAGGCCCTTCCTAATTTATAAACAGCTTAAGACACAGGCAACTCAATGCCCCAGTGCGATGCTGCTCTCTATATATACACTAAGACTAAATAAGACAATATGCGACTTAAAATACTAGAGGCCCTTCCTAATTTATAAACAGCTTAAGACACAGGCAACTCAATGCCCCATTGCGATGCTGCTCTCTATATGTACACTAAGGCTAAACAAGGCAATATGCGACTTAAAATACTAGAGGCCCTTCCTAATTTATAAACAGCTTAAGACACAGGCAAGTCAATGCCCCAGTGCGATGCAGCTTTCTATGCACACTAAGACTTATAAATAAAACATGTGACTTAAAATACTAGAGGCTTTTCCTAATTTATAAACAGCTTAAGACACAGGCAACTCAATGCCCCAGTGCGATGCTGCTCTCTATATGTACACTAAGGCTAAACAAGGCAATATGCGACTTAAAATACTAGAGGCCCTTCCTAATTTATAAACAGCTTAAGACACAGGCAACTCAATGCCCCAGTGCGATGCTGCTCTCTATATGTACACTAAGACTAAATAAGACAATATGCGACTTAAAATACGAGAGGCTCTTCCTAATTTATAAGCAGCTTAAGACACAGGCAAGTCAATGCCCCAGTGCGATGCAGCTTTCTATGCACACTAAGACTTATCAATAAAACTTGTGACTTAAAATACTAGAGGCTTTTCCTAATTTATAAACAGCTTAAGACACAGGCAAGTCAATGCCCCAGTGCGATGCAGCTTTCTATGCACACTAAGACTTATAAATAAAACATGTAACTTAAAATACTAGAGGCCCTTCCTAATTTATAAACAGCTTAAGACACAGGCAAGTCAATGCCCCAGTGCGATGCTGCTCTCTATATGTACACTAAGACTAAATAAGACAATATGCGACTTAAAATACGATAGGCTCTTCCTAATTTATAAGCAGCTTAAGACACAGGCAAGTCAATGCCCCAGTGCGATGCAGCTTTCTATGCACACTAAGACTTATAAATAAAACATGTGACTTAAAATACTAGAGGCTTTTCCTAATTTATAAACAGCTTAAGACACAGGCAACTCAATGCCCCAGTGCGATGCTGCTCTCTATATGTACACTAAGACTAAATAAGACAATATGCGACTTAAAACACTAGAGGCCCTTCCTAATTTATAAACAGCTTAAGACACAGGCAACTTAATGCCCCAGTGCGATGCTGCTCTCTATATATACACTAAGACTAAATAAGACAATATGCGACTTAAAATACTAGAGGCCCTGCCTAATTTATAAACATCTTAAGACACAGGCAAGTCAATGCCCCAGTGCGATGCTGCTCTCTATATGTACACTAAGACTAAATAAGACAATATGCGACTTAAAATACTAGAGGCCCTTCCTAATTTATAAACAGCTTAAGACACAGGCAACTCAATGCCCCAGTGCGATGCTGCTCTCTATATATACACTAAGACTAAATAAGACAATATGCGACTTAAAATACTAGAGGCCCTTCCTAATTTATAAACAGCTTAAGACACAGGCAACTCAATGCCCCATTGCGATGCTGCTCTCTATATGTACACTAAGGCTAAACAAGGCAATATGCGACTTAAAATACTAGAGGCCCTTCCTAATTTATAAACAGCTTAAGACACAGGCAAGTCAATGCCCCAGTGCGATGCAGCTTTCTATGCACACTAAGACTTATAAATAAAACATGTGACTTAAAATACTAGAGGCTTTTCCTAATTTATAAACAGCTTAAGACACAGGCAACTCAATGCCCCAGTGCGATGCTGCTCTCTATATGTACACTAAGGCTAAACAAGGCAATATGCGACTTAAAATACTAGAGGCCCTTCCTAATTTATAAACAGCTTAAGACACAGGCAACTCAATGCCCCAGTGCGATGCTGCTCTCTATATGTACACTAAGACTAAATAAGACAATATGCGACTTAAAATACGAGAGGCTCTTCCTAATTTATAAGCAGCTTAAGACACAGGCAAGTCAATGCCCCAGTGCGATGCAGCTTTCTATGCACACTAAGACTTATAAATAAAACTTGTGACTTAAAATACTAGAGGCTTTTCCTAATTTATAAACAGCTTAAGACACAGGCAAGTCAATGCCCCAGTGCGATGCAGCTTTCTATGCACACTAAGACTTATAAATAAAACATGTAACTTAAAATACTAGAGGCCCTTCCTAATTTATAAACAGCTTAAGACACAGGCAAGTCAATGCCCCAGTGCGATGCTGCTCTCTATATGTACACTAAGGCTAAATAAGACAATATGCGACTTAAAATACTAGAGGCCCTTCCTAATTTATAAACAGCTTAAGACACAGGCAAGTCAATGCCCCAGTGCGATGCTGCTCTCTATATGTACACTAAGGCTAAACAAGGCAATATGCGACTTAAAATACCAGAGGCCCTTCCTAATTTATAAACAGCTTAAGACACAGGCAACTCAATGCCCCAGTGCGATGCTGCTCTCTATATGTACACTAAGACTAAATAAGACAATATGCGACTTAAAATACGAGAGGCTCTTCCTAATTTATAAGCAGCTTAAGACACAGGCAAGTCAATGCCCCAGTGCGATGCAGCTTTCTATGCACACTAAGACTTATAAATAAAACATGTGACTTAAAATACTAGAGGCTTTTCCTAATTTATAAACAGCTTAAGACACAGGCAACTCAATGCCCCAGTGCGATGCTGCTCTCTATATGTACACTAAGGCTAAACAAGGCAATATGCGACTTAAAATACTAGAGGCCCTTCCTAATTTATAAACAGCTTAAGACACAGGCAACTCAATGCCCCAGTGCGATGCTGCTCTCTATATGTACACTAAGACTAAATAAGACAATATGCGACTTAAAATACGAGAGGCTCTTCCTAATTTATAAGCAGCTTAAGACACAGGCAAGTCAATGCCCCAGTGCGATGCAGCTTTCTATGCACACTAAGACGTATAAATAAAACTTGTGACTTAAAATACTAGAGGCTTTTCCTAATTTATAAACAGCTTAAGACACAGGCAACTCAATGCCCCAGTGCGATGCTGCTCTCTATATGTACACTAAGACTAAATAAGACAATATGCGACTTAAAATACTAGAGGCCCTTCCTAATTTATAAACAGCTTAAGACACAGGCAACTTAATGCCCCAGTGCGATGCTGCTCTCTATATATACACTAAGACTAAATAAGACAATATGCGACTTAAAATACTAGAGGCCCTGCCTAATTTATAAACAGCTTAAGACACAGGCAAGTCAATGCCCCAGTGCGATGCTGCTCTCTATATGTACACTAAGACTAAATAAGACAATATGCGACTTAAAATACTAGAGGCTCTTCCTAATTTATAAGTATATAGCTTAAGACACAGGCAAGTCAATGCCCCAGTGCGAAGCTGCCGGCTTTCTATGCACACTAAGACTTATAAATAAAACATGTGACTTAAAATACGAGAGGCTCTTCCCAATTTATAAGCAGCTTAAGACACAGGCGAGTCAATGCCCCAATGCGATGCAGCTTTCTATGCACACTAAGACTTATAAATAAAACATGTGACTTAAAATACTAGAGGCTTTTCCTAATTTATAAACAGCTTAAGACACAGGCAACTCAATGCCCCAGTGCGATGCTGCTCTCTATATGTACACTAAGACTAAATAAGACAATATGCGACTTAAATCCTAATTTATAAACAGCTTAAGACACAGGCAACTTAATGCCCCAGTGCGATGCTGCTCTCTATATGTACACTAAGACTAAATAAGACAATATGCGACTTAAAATACTAGAGGCCCTTCCTAATTTATAAACAGCTTAAGACACAGGCAAGTCAATGCCCCAGTGCGATGCTGCTCTCTACATGTACACTAAGACTAAATAAGACAATATGCGACTTAAAATACTAGAGGCTCTTCCTAATTTATAAGCAGCTTAAGACACAGGCAAGTCAATGCCCCAGTGCGATGCAGCTTTCTATGCACACTAAGACTTATAAATAAAACATGTGACTTAAAATACTAGAGGCTTTTCCTAATTTATAAACAGATTAAGACACAGGCAACTCAATGCCCCAGTGCGATGCTGCTCTCTATATGTACACTAAGACTAAATAAGACAATATGCGACTTAAAATACTAGAGGCCCTTCCTAATTTATAAACAGCTAAAGTCACAGGCAAGTCAATGCCCCAGTGCGATGCAGCTTTCTATGCACACTAAGACTTATAAATAAAACATGTAACTTAAAATACTAGAGGCCCTTCCTAATTTATAAACAGCTTAAGACACAGGCAAGTCAATGCCCCAGTGCGATGCTGCTCTCTATATGTACACTAAGGCTAAACAAGGCAATATGCGACTTAAAATACTAGAGGCCCTTCCTAATTTATAAACAGCTTAAGACACAGGCAACTCAATGCCCCAGTGCGATGCTGCTCTCTATATGTACACTAAGACTAAATAAGACAATATGCGACTTAAAATACGATAGGCTCTTCCTAATTTATAAGCAGCTTAAGACACAGGCAAGTCAATGCCCCAGTGCGATGCAGCTTTCTATGCACACTAAGACTTATAAATAAAACATGTGACTTAAAATACTAGAGGCTTTTCCTAATTTATAAACAGCTTAAGACACAGGCAACTCAATGCCCCAGTGCGATGCTGCTCTCTATATGTACACTAAGACTAAATAAGACAATATGCGACTTAAAATACTAGAGGCCCTTCCTAATTTATAAACAGCTTAAGACACAGGCAACTTAATGCCCCAGTGCGATGCTGCTCTCTATATATACACTAAGACTAAATAAGACAATATGCGACTTAAAATACTAGAGGCCCTTCCTAATTTATAAACATCTTAAGACACAGGCAAGTCAATGCCCCAGTGCGATACTGCTCTCTATATGTACACTAAGACTAAATAAGACAATATGCGACTTAAAATACTAGAGGCCCTTCCTAATTTATAAACAGCTTAAGACACAGGCAACTCAATGCCCCAGTGCGATGCTGCTCTCTATATTTACACTAATACTAAATAAGACAATATGCGACTTAAAATACTAGAGACCCTTCCTAATTTATAAACAGCTTAAGACACAGGCAAGTCAATGCCCCAGTGCGATGCTGCTCTCTATATGTACACTAAGACTAAATAAGACAATATGCGACTTAAAATACTAGAGGCCCTTCCTAATTTATAAACAGCTTAAGACACAGGCAAGTCAATGCCCCAGTGCGATGCTGCTCTCTACATGTACACTAAGACTAAATAAGACAATATGCGACTTAAAATACTAGAGGCTCTTCCTAATTTATAAGCAGCTTAAGACACAGGCAAGTCAATGCCCCAGTGCGATGCAGCTTTCTATGCACACTAAGACTTATAAATAAAACATGTGACTTAAAATACTAGAGGCTTTTCCTAATTTATAAACAGATTAAGACACAGGCAACTCAATGCCCCAGTGCGATGCTGCTCTCTATATGTACACTAAGACTAAATAAGACAATATGCGACTTAAAATACTAGAGGCCCTTCCTAATTTATAAACAGCTAAAGACACAGGCAAGTCAATGCCCCAGTGCGATGCTGCTTTCTATGTTCACTAAGACTAAATAAAACATTTGACTTAAAATACGAGAGCCGGGCTCTTCCAAATTTATAAGCAGCTAAAGTCACAGGCAAGTCAATGCCCCAGTGCGATGCAGCTTTCTATGCACACTAAGACTTATAAATAAAACATGTAACTTAAAATACTAGAGGCCCTTCCTAATTTATAAACAGCTTAAGACACAGGCAAGTCAATGCCCCAGTGCGATGCTGCTCTCTATATGTACACTAAGGCTAAATAAGACAATATGCGACTTAAAATACTAGAGGCCCTTCCTAATTTATAAACAGCTTAAGACACAGGCAAGTCAATGCCCCAGTGCGATGCTGCTCTCTATATGTACACTAAGGCTAAACAAGGCAATATGCGACTTAAAATACTAGAGGCCCTTCCTAATTTATAAACAGATTAAGACACAGGCAACTCAATGCCCCAGTGCGATGCTGCTCTCTATATGTACACTAAGACTAAATAAGACAATATGCGACTTAAAATACGAGAGGCTCTTCCTAATTTATAAGCAGCTTAAGACACAGGCAAGTCAATGCCCCAGTGCGATGCAGCTTTCTATGCACACTAAGACTTATAAATAAAACATGTGACTTAAAATACTAGAGGCTTTTCCTAATTTATAAACAGCTTAAGACACAGGCAACTCAATGCCCCAGTGCGATGCTGCTCTCTATATGTACACTAAGGCTAAACAAGGCAATATGCGACTTAAAATACTAGAGGCCCTTAGTAGTTTAAGTAGTCACTGTAGGTCCAATCCCTGGCTCCTGATTGGCCTAGACGGGGGGCGTGGCCTAAAACGACGCCATTACGCACGTGGCGTCCCAAAATGACGTCACAGCACGTGGCGCCGTCTGTTTGACGGCCAAAGCCAGGCTTGGGATTGGTCGTCCGTGTAGGCTTAGAATGACGTCACAGACGCCGCCAAACCCTGTCCCCCAAGCGAGGCTGGACCGGAAGTGGAACCGCCGCCGCCAGGGGCGAAGAGGTGTTTGGCGGCCCAAGCCAGGCCTGGGAGTGGTCGGGCCGTGTCGGGCGTTCGGGAGGAGGGGTTCGGCGGGCGTCGATTTTTTAAAAAGACGTCGAAAGACGAGGTGCTTTATTCATTTGCCTACGGTGTCAATGGGAAGACATGGGGTTACTGATCGAGTTTTATTTTACCCACGAGGGGGCGGTGACTGAAACGGCACACATGGGGTATTCCAATTTCCATAGAAAAGTGATGCGGTGCATGAACCTGGAAGATGCCAAGCGTTACGTGATCAGCGATTACGAGGGGACGTATTACGGGGAGTACGTACGCATCGTCTACAAGCTGTGTGCGGCCTTGGGGTATACCGTCCCCCATACAAACCTCATCCCTTACAAGATGGTGTTTATGTGAAAAAGAAATGTGTATAAATATAAGCCGTACCGGGGCGTGGGGAAGACAGTGAAGCAATGACAATGGAAGAACAAGCACTGAGATGGGCATCGGATATCCACTTTGACGATTGCCTGAAAAGTGACGAGTACTTCATGGATATGGATAAGTTGACCGTAAAGCTGGAGAAGGAAAGAAGTCCAACCACAGAAAAGTACTATGATAGGCTATGTGAAATGGATTTCAAGGCTATGCAGGAAGGTTTGAACCACAAGCAATACCTGCAAAAGTACGAGAAACAAGCCTACGCTGAAATATATCCCACTAGGGACCCACCCCCCTAGGGACATCCCGGAATCAGTCCCACGCGGAACCAAGAAGACCTAGATTTTGGGGACAAACCGGACCCCCGGGATTTTTTTTTACCCTGGGGTCGGAAGCACCCCCTATGTAATTCTAGGGGTCCTTTCCACCAAAAGAAAAAGAATTAAAAACTATATACCTATTTACAAGGCCAACCGTAGAGAATGAGAAAGAATAGCCGAAGCTAGAAAAAACAATAAAACTTTCAAGAGGAACAACGAGGGGTGTCTGTTGTCTCTTTTCTAGGGGAAAAAGTATAAGGGAGGTGTCGCGCGCTAGACTCGGGGAGAGTACAGAATGCCTTGCGGTGGAGGAGGAGGTCCGTCCCTCAAGTGCCATGGTATTTTGAAACGTGTCCGTTGTCTCTTGGCGTGTTGCGGAGGAAAAGTGATTATCCAGGGCTCTCATTTTGAGGATTATGGGGCGCAAGAAGGCGAAGAAAAAGAATCCTTCCGCGCTGCTCGAGGCGTTGTATTACGACCCCAGCAGCCCTGCTGCCTTTGGGGGTGCTGCCCGTCTGGTGAAAGCGGCTAGCGAAGTGGGGGTAACCCGCACCACCACTTTAGCATGGCTGAAAAAACAATTGACCTTTACGTTGCACCGCCCTTTTCGAAAAAAATTTCTGCGAGGGCGCGTGCGCGTGCTAGCCCTCGACGAGCAGTGGCAGGCAGATCTGGTGGACATGCAAGCCACGAGCGCCTTCAACAAGGGATACAAACACATTTTGACCATCATCGATGTGTTGTCCAAGTACGCGTGGGCGGTCCCCCTGAAGAACAAGACGGGGGAGGAATTGGTGCGTGCCTTTACCCAAGTGTTCCGCGAACGGAAACCGTTGCGGTTGCAGACCGATGCCGGGACAGAATTTACCAACCGCAAGTTCCAGGCCTTTTTAAAAAAGAATGACGTGACCTTTTTCGTCACGTACAACGAGACCAAAGCCCAGATTGCTGAGCGGTTCAACCGGACGCTCAAGGGCCGCATGTACAAATATTTCACGGCCACCGGGAAGAAAGAGTATTTGAAAGTCCTCCCCCAATTGGTGCTCGGGTACAACCGAGCCGTCCACAGCAGCATTCGACGCGCCCCCATCACCGTCACGCCCTTCAACGACCACGAGGTGAGGGCCATCTTGTACCGGGAAAAGCAGCCGACGCCGAGGAAACCGAAGAAACCGCTGTACCGTTCCGGCGACACGGTACGGATTAGCAAGACCAAAGGTCATTTTGAAAAAAGCTATCTGGCCAACTGGTCGGAGGAAGTGTTCACGGTGATAAAACGGTTGGACTACCGCACCCCTCCCGTCTACCGGTTGGAGGACCTGAGCGGGGAGGCGTTGAGGGGAACGTTTTATGAAAGCGAGATGACGCCGGTGGCCGTGGAAAAAGAAAGTCTCTTTATCATCGAAAAGGTGTTGCAGCGCCGCCCCGGCAAGAAGAAGAACCAGGAAGAAGTCTTGGTGAAATGGGAAGGGTACCCCGCTAAATTTAACAGCTGGGTCCCGGTCACTCAGCTCCAGACCCAAACGTACGGGTGAAAAAAAGAAATAAAAGAGTTTGTTGTACCGCTTGCCTGATTCATTTGTGTTTGAGTGGGGAGAAAGAGAGAGAGAGAGGATGCAGGAGGGTGAGGAATTTTACATTACCGTCACCAACGGGACGAGTACTAACGTCTATACCAATGTCCCGTCCCGGTTCCGTATCCATCTCCCGCAAATGTATGAGCTGTCTCCGGCCTGGGAAATGGCGGTCACGCAATTGATCTTCACCAGGCCCCAGAAGAAGAAGAAGAAGACGCTTTACATGTACTGTGATTTAGTGGAACCCAGTATTGTGGGGGATACGAAAGCCCCCTTGTTGAGAGTCCTTTTTTCAGGGACCAGCGACGAAAACGGCACGGTCCAAGAACGCAACTTTTCTCCCCTGTTCTACAGGCAACTGGCCAAGACGGTGTTTGAGGATTTCGAAATCCTTATAACCGACGAGCACGGGAAACTTGTTTCATTTCCACAAACCTCTAAGGTGGAAACGACCCTCCATTTCCGGAAAGCATGGACCCCGACCGCATCTGGATGACCTTGCCTAGCGTGGCCAGCCGGGCTACCTTTCCCAATAACATGGGCTCCCATTTTCGTATCCGTCTGCCGGAGATGATGGTCTTGGACCGACGGTGGGAGATGGCCCTCTGCCACCTGCAATTTCCACGCGCCTGGGATGAATTGTTCCCCCAAGAACAAGACCGCCAATTTATACTGATCCAAGGAAAAATTAAACAAGCAGAAGAGACCTCGACCACACTCACCTTTGATTCCCAGCATTTCAAAACGGTCACAGAACTGGTTCATGCTATGCGCTGGGCTTTGGTGCAAGGAGGGTTCCAAGCGATCCTCAAAACATTTGCTGTCCGGGCGAAATCTCCCGATAAAACATTGGTCAAGACCATCCTGGAATTGAAACAAACCGCGACGGACGGGTACATTCTAGTCCTCCCCCCTCACCTGGCCTACATGATCGGTTTGCAGAACGATCCCAAAAAACCAACTTCGCATCCCGGAGACAGGATGAAACAACCAGGCCCCTCCACCCCGTTGATGTCCAGTTTCTCCGGGGTCTGTAATGGTGTGGTGATCCCGGACAAAGCTATCGTGATCCCCGCATCGAGTTCGGAGAAAGACCGGACCGTGTACGGCATTGGGAACATGCCTCAATTTCAAAACCATCACAATATCGAACTCACCTTTGTGGTACCGCCCGGGAACTACGCGAACGCCAAAGCACTCCAAGCGGTCATTCCGACCTACGCCAATCATATGTCATGGGTTTGGGACCCTACCGCTCCTAAAGGAACCTTAAGGATAACCTTTCAAACCCTTAAAGCTTCACATCATCTTGTCATGAGTCCTTGGTTGGCCAAGGTGTTCGGGTTTGGCGACGGGCACACGGCCAAAAACTTTTCAGATGACAAAAACAAGACCAAGTGGCCCCTGATAGGGTACCAGCCCGAGTGTTGGTCCACCTATTACTCCGGCCTGAAAATCTCGACGACCAAACCCTACCCCCTCGACCGTGATTTTAAACACCAACCCGTGCGCAGTTTGTACGTGTACTGCGATCTGATTGAGCCGCATATCGTGGGGGATGTGAAAGCGCCCTTGCTGAGGGTTGTGTCGGCCCAGGTCCCGTACAACAAGGTGGTGGAACGAGACTTTCCGGTCATGCGCTACTTTCCGCTCGCCAAAACGGTGTTTGACACGCTGGAAATCCTTATAACCGACGAGTCCGGCCAACGCATCTCATTCACCTCAGCAGCGACCGTGGTGGCGACATTGGAATTTGTGAAGCGTGCTCTGAAAAGGAAAGGATGAATTATGGACCGTCTACGGGGACTATGGCACCGGTGCCATCTATGGGGGACGTGGTTGGCGGAGGGTCTTCGATACCTGTGTTCCATGCGCTCCCCGCCCACGCCTCCAGCCCTCAACGCACACCCACCTCCATTCCTGTCTTCCAGGGGGGCCGCGGAGAGCAAGGAGGCGGGGGACTCATCCCTATCCGTTGGAATGAACTCGGCGGTTACGGACCGGTCACCAATCAAAAGGGTGGACTCTTACCCTTGGCGCTAGCCCCCTTAGCCGTCATGGCGGGCAAAGCGCTGGCCGGGACCGTCGCGGGAGCGGTGGCTAAAAAAGGAGGACAAAAGATACTCGCTCAACTGAAATCGAAATTTGGCAAGAAGATGGTGAAGCAAATCGTAAAGGACACGAAACAAGGGGCGGCCCGTGTGCTCGGCAAGAAAACCAGTAAAACGTTGATCCAAGGCCTAGAAAAGATAGCTGGGGTGGCATCGAAAAAGAAAAAGACGAAGAAACCGAGGGCGGCGAGGGCCAACAAGAATAAAAGAAAGACAAAACAGGCTCTCCCTCTCATTCCTTCGAAGGCTGTCAAGCGTGCACGTGTTGCGAGAGATATCTTTGACGTTGATTATTGATGGCTACGGTCGCAGGCATGGGCAAACCGCCCCTGCCCAACATGTTGGGCGGCTACAACACCCATTTGGATTTTTTCAACAAGGAATTGGCTCAAGCGGTTGAAGAACGAGGTTATTGGTCGGAGCACGCGCCCAAATCGGCCCTCTTGCCCGGGTCGCCCGTGGAATTTTACCTCCCGGCCAGTCCCTATTACACCGTGCTGCCTAGAAGTTATTTCAAGGTAACGGCCGACGTCGTGAAAGCCAACGGAGAGGCTTTGACGGCCGATTTGGCCTTGGGGATCGTCAACAATTGGTTTCATTCCCTCTGGTCGCAAATCGATATGGCCTTGAACGGGGAATGGATGACCATGAGCACTAAAACTTACCCCTACAAAGCCTACCTCAGTACCCTGCTCAACTATACTCCAGACGCCAAGAAATCTTACCTGACCTCGGGACTGTACTACAAAGACGTGGCCGGGGCCATGGATGCGTTCACAATCGATGGGGACAACATAGGGTTGAATACGCGGGCGGCTTACGTGAAGGAAAGTACCGTGGTGGAAATGACGGGGATGTTTTACATTGACGCCGCCTTCACCAACAAACTGCTCCTCAACGGAGTGCCCCTAGAATTCCGACTCACCCCCGCCAGCAACGCCTTCGCCCTCATGGGAAACAGTGCAGCGGCGGAAGTGGCCGCCGCTAAAATCAGGCTGAAGCGGGTCACTTTCTTCCGCCGCGTCAGTGTCTGCAACAAGGACTTCATGAAGAGCGTCGAAATGAAACTCGTGTCCCAGCCCGTCCTCTACCCTTACAACAGTGAGGAAGAACGGATGTTCACCATTTCCCTGGGGGACACCACCTTTGAGAAAACGGATTTCCTGGGCGGTCGCATCCCCCGACGCATGCGACTTGCCTTGATGGGGAGTGCGAACAGTTTGGGAGCGCTGAAAAAGAACCCGTACAATTTCCAAAGGTTTGGTATGACCCGCGCGACGGTCACGGTCGACGGCACGCCCACCCCCTTCTCCCGCCTCGAATTTGCGGACGGGCAAACCCTGGACGGGTACAATACCTTGTTCCTGTCCCAAGGGCCCATGAGCGCCAACCACGGGATTGACGTTACCCGGACCGATTGGGACAAGGGCTACGCCATCCTTTCTTTTGACTTCACTCCAGACGGCAGTGGCAGCGCCTCCCACATGAACCTACAACAGTACGGGACGGTGGGCATCCGCCTTCAGTTTGCCGCAGGGGTCACCGAGACCTTATCCGTGTACGTGAACTGCGAGTTTGACGCCGCCTACGAAATCAACAGCAGTCGAGAAGTGAAAAAGTTGTAAGCCGATGACCACCTACACATCGCAATTGGCGGTCTTGGCCCGTCACGATTGGTGGCTCCGCGCCTCGTTTCGGGGCGTGTTTCCCATGGACCGACGGCCCCGCCGCGTGACCTACCCCGCCTCGTTCATTCTCAATACCGACAACGCCGACGGACCAGGTACCCATTGGTTGGCCTTTTATTTTCCGCGCCAAGGCCTGAATGAATTCTTTGACAGTTATGGCTTTCCCGCCTCTTATTACGGGTTGCAAGAGTACGTACGGCAGGGGAACGCCCAGCATAAGGAAAACAATGTGATGTTGCAAGGGAACAAGTCCAGCGTGTGCGGTAGTTATTGCCTGTACTACCTCCTGCGCCGAGCCCACGGTCGGTCTCTGGCGGAGGTCCTGCAGAACCTCCAGCAGTGGAAGACCAAGACCACCAGGGACCGGGCCCTACAAGCCTGGCAACGCCAGTACCAGCGCCGGAGTGTGGCGCGGTGGCAGCAGCAGCAGCAAGACCTTCACGATCAATGTGTTATCAGTTTGAGACAAAGTGAAAAAATAAAATAAAACAAGTTCCCCACCTCTATGTCTTGTTATTCTTGGGAAGGGTGTGAGGCACGATGGATGTCCGTTTCCAAACGCCCTGCAATATCTTGATCACGGGTCAAAGTCAATCGGGGAAAACGGTGTTCACCGAAAGACTTCTGCACCACGCGAAATCCCATTTTACCCAGCAACCCCTCACGATCGTGTACTGCTATGGCAGCGCTTGGCAACCCCGGTTCACTGCCCTGCAGAAACAATTGGGGGTGAAATTTGTGGAGGGGCTTCCCGACGACCCGTACGCCCCCTTTCGCGGCAAGCCGGGTCTCTTGATCCTGGACGATTTGATGAAAGAAGGCTCCAAGGACGAGCGGGTGGTGGACCTGTTCACCAAAGGCTCGCACCACCGCAACATTACGGTGCTGTACCTGACCCAGAACATTTTCCCCCCAGGCAAGTACGCGCGCACCATTTCCATCAACGCGCACTACCTGGTGGCTTTTAAAAACGCTCGGGATTCGTTGCAAGTCCGGAAATTGGCCGAGCAAGCCTTTCCGGGGCAAGTACCGGCGGTGATGCGGTCCTACCAGGACGCGACCCAACGCCCCTTTGGCTACCTCCTCTTCGACCTCCACCCCCGGACCCCGCCCCAAATCCGGTTGCGCACCAACATTTTCTCCGAGGAGGGACAACAGCATCACGCCTACGTGCTGGAGGAGGATCAAAAGGGGGCAGGACTTTGGGCGGCACTGAAAATGACGTGGCCAGCAGTGAAAAAGTCATTGTTAACACCCAAGGCAAGCCGTAAGGTGGACGCCCTGGGCAGCATCACCAACGCGCTGTACCGACAACGAAGAAAAACCGGTTTTTTAACCAGGGCTGCCAAAACGCTACAACAACTAGGAGGCTCCAAGAAGACGGTTAAAAGAGTGAAAAAAACAAAGGGCAGCACCCCATCCCAATCACTTCGTGGGGCCGTGTGGAAGAAACCCAACAACAAAACAACCTTCCATCCCCCTTTTTCAGGGCAACGCGGGGGTGCTTTACAGCGCTCCCGGAAGTCTCTGAACAGCCGTGTCGAAGAGGTCCTGAACAAAGCGGATTGGGTTAACTTTATAGTCTAGGCCCCCCAGGGAAACCGTTCAGTTGTGGTGATGGCCTCCCCCTTGCTTCAACGCAGCGCCACGTTCCTCCGTCAATTTGCCAAAGCGGATCTCGGGCAGAAAAAGAAACTCATCCGGGCCGCGAGCCAACATCAAATCAACGCCGTCAGCGAAGTGGTGCACAACGCCTTGCTCGGGACTTTTCCGATAGGCGCCCGTGCGAAGAAAATTTTTGCCCCCATCAAGGCGAAACTTCGAAAAATAGCCAACAAAGCCCTGTCGCCGGCCGTGAGGAAAAGGATTCTGCTCTCCTCCTCGACAGCGTTGCAGAAAGCCAAGCTTAAAAAGGCCGTGGGCCAGCGAGGAGGGTTCATTTTCACGACCGCTGCCCTCATTGCCGCCGCCGTTCTTGCTGGCAAAGCCGTGGCCGCTGGCGCCATCAGTGGAGGGGTAGGCTACGGAGTCAAGAAAGCTCTGGAGCAAGCCGGAGGGTATTTTGACACAGCCAACCCCTCGCCAATAGACCCTTCCCCGGAAGAGTACGCCCAATACCTGAGTCAACCTTATATCTGGTCCTGAATGGTCCAACCAATCCGCAACTGGCCGGTACCCGAGGGTACAGACCCGGCCCGGTGGCAATTGTTTTTAGCCCGTCTTCGAAAAAGGCAGCGCCAAACCCTGCCGGGAAAAAAAGTCAGCAGGACCGTGCGGGCAGCGAAGAAAATCCGAAGAAAGTATAAGACGCGACCGCCTAAGAAGAAATCCCAGACAGGGAAAAGGAAGCGGTCCCCACACCACCCTCCAGCAGCCCCAGTAGGAATTTCCGTGACGCGATGGACCGTGAAGCGACACAAACGAAAAAAGCGATGAAAGAGGCCGAGGGGAAGAACCCTATGCGCATGGTCTTGGTGCCGGAAGAGTCTATGCGGTGGTTGGAACAACAGCTTCGTGTGGACACGACCAAAGGGGTTAAAGTGCTCAGCCAGTACCAAAAGGCCATGGCGCAGGTCCTAGAAAACCCAGAGAAACCGGCCAGCGCCGACCAGTTTCAAGATTTACTCCAAA
The DNA here is from genome assembly GCA_030867875.1 of Actinernus sp. WN-2022. Taxonomy (NCBI): domain Eukaryota; kingdom Metazoa; phylum Cnidaria; class Anthozoa; order Actiniaria; family Actinernidae; genus Actinernus; species Actinernus sp. WN-2022. Next base: position 42,362,390 of record JAOWCC010001368.1, read on the forward strand.
AATACGTCCGGCGTCGTGAAACCATTGAGCCTAGTCCCTTCATGGCCGTGGCAGCCAAAGTGTTAACCCAGAGCCAAAGGGGCGCTTTGCGAAAAGTTCCCCCCTCCAGCAAACCTTTAGCGTCGGTGCTGGTCAATCTGTTGAAGTTGAAAGGAGCCCAGAAAATTACCTGGAATGCGCAAGGGGAAGTGAAACTCTACGGGCAAACCCTGCCGGGGAGTCAAATTTCCGATCTGATTAAAGAGGCGGTGCATCCTTCTTCCACCCGCACGTCGCCCGGCTACCGTGATTTCATGCAATTTCTAGCGGAAGAAAAAATTCCTAAAGATCTCATCCGACACCCCCGGGATCTCATCTCCAAGAAGAAAGAGTACACGCCCCGGCCTAAACGAACCGCCGCAACTCCAGAAGAACTCCCGCCCCAGCCCTACAAAGATCTCCCGCCGCCCCGCCGAGAGGAAACACCGTTCTCCAGGACCCCCTACAAAGCCTTTTCCCGTGGGGGTCCCCGTGGGGGTCCCCGTGGGGGTAGCCGCCGCCTCTCTTTTGGCACAGGCTCCGCCCAAAAACCGTCTTTAAATTGGCGTCCTTTTTAAATCCCCCTTCATTAACGCCATGGCACGAACCCTAATGAGACCCGCGGGGATGGGACAAGCCCCCTGGCAACGCCGTGTCGCCACCGCGAACGCAGGGAAGACGATGCCCAAGAAGAGGATGCCCCGCCATACTGTGGTAGGTAAAAAACCCAGCAGGACCGCCCGGGCGGTAACGCAAATACAGAAAAAGTATAAGGCGCAAAAGAAAAAGAAAGCCCAGACAGGGGGGACGCAAACCGTGCGCAAGATCACGAGCCGAAAATCGAAAGACGGCCGTACCGAAACAACGATCCGAACGACGACCACGTCGGGCAAGCGCCAAGGCAAGAGTATCAGCCGGTGGACCGTCAAACACCTGAAGAAAAAGACTTAAAGAAAAAAATACTTTGACAATTCTCACTCATTACGCGTTACTCTTCAAGCGGTGAACATCATGGGTCTAGATATTACTTTCTATGGAGCTGAGGGCGGCGGCGATGTCATTGTGGGCGAGTGCCACATGTGCTATTCTACATTTGGAAACTGGATGGAAGAATACCTGAGCGAAGGCGAAAGGAAGCAGTATGTGGTGAGCGACTGCGAAGGAACCTATTATGGACACTATGTGATGTTGGTCTATCATATTTGTATTTGGGAAGGATTTCTGCGCAAGCATTCAAAACTCCAACCTTACAAGATGGAGTTCCTCTAAATAAAAGACTGAGACTTTAGTATCACAGCTCAAAGGAACTGAATTATTTATTACAATAAAACTTTGTTTCTTCTAGAGTCTCTTTGTTTTCTTTAGTAGCCGTAAGGGTAGCTCTGGTAGCCGTGGAGTACCCTCTTGTCGTAGGTCATCTTGAAGGTCTTGGTCTCTAGGCGGGTGTGCAACGTCCGGTCTTGGGTGTTGCGGTGGATGGCGTGCGGCGTCACCACCGTCCGTGTGGGTTCCCCTTGACCTTGCACCATGGCTACCATGGTCTCGAGGTTGACGATCGCCCGATTTCTCACATTGAGGCGTAGTCCTTTCACTTTGCAGACGGTACGGCCTTGACTCGTTTCGTACCCGTAACTCTTGGGCCCAGTACAGGCAAAACGGACAATCTGTTCCCCTTCTTTCAGCTCGTTGGTCATGTCGCCTAGAAATCGACCGACCGGGGGCGCCACTTGGCCTACTTTCTGTGTGAAGTAGATGCTGTCCGTATCGTGGTAGACAATGCGGTCCTTCAAGAGATCGAGGTACGAATAGAGTTTCAGGCGTGCGTGGGCTGTGGTGTAGGCGGCAAACACGACGTTGGTGTGGGGGTTGGAGTCCACGTAATGGGGGGTGGTGGTGTAGTGGACCTGCACCATGTCTTCGTGCACGAACAGTACGTCCTGCACTTCAAATTCGTCGCTCATCATGAGCTCGAAGTAGCGGTCCAACTCGGTGACGTACTCCGACTTCTGAGGGTTCTGCTTCTGGCCGAACTTGCCCCACAACGTGTTGAGCATCCATTTCGCCAGGGCCCGCATCCCCGCGTTGAACTCGATCTTGTCCCACTCCAGTAAAATCCCCGTGGCTACCCGGTAATTCTCTATAAAAGAGGCTTTCTCGGCGTCGGTGTGACACCCGGGCGGCCACCCGCTCGCTTCCTGTTTCATCTTGAGGAAAGTGTTCACGTAGCCCGTGAACAAACCCCGGGTCCCGGTGGCGGGATCGTACTGTTCCGACTCGGGATAATGCCATACCCGGTACATTTCCAGGACCCTGTAGCCTTGGCGCAGGGCCTCGTGAAGTTCGTGGCTCACCCAAGTGCCTGTCAAAGCCCGGGCCTCGTCGTCGTGGCAGCAGGGGACCTGGTTCTTGTCTTCGGCGCAGGTCCGGCAGAGGGTAAACAACAGTTTCTCCCCCACGTGCGTTGGGAGGACCGGGAAAAACAGGTGGCGTGGCGGTAAGATCTTCAGGTGGATTAACCCCTCGTACGGGAGGGTAGGGTCTAGATTCTCGGTGAGGATTTCTGGATGGCCCAGCGGGAACCGTTGTGTTTTTTGCACCCAGGGGTACAGGGAGCACACATCCAGCGCCTCCATCCATTCTCTCCCCCATTCTCCCTCGCTCGCTTCCCAGTAAGTCTTGATTCCGTTGGTTCGCCCTCCAAAGAACGCTTTCTTGGGGTCGAGGGGAAGCTGGGCTTGAGGGATGGGCGCTAGGGTAACGATGGTCGGGTCCAAGGCCATGGCCGCCCGGACTTCGCACTCCCTGATCTGGATCACGTTGTACCCTTGCTGACTCAGGTACAACATTTTGTCTCGGGTCCGGTCGGCCAACGTTTTCATCGTGCAGTGCAGTAAGGGATGAATTCTGTCTTGGTGGTTACAACGATCACAGCCATGCCAAAAACAACCGTTTATTTCGTACGCCGTGTGGGTAGCCGCGTGGTACCCGTCCAGTTTGTAGGGGCCCACGTGCTTCTCTCCCAAATTGCCCGCGTGCTGGAGTTGAATTCCGTCTCGCCGCTCCACGTGGGCCAACCATTGGAGGGCCAACGCCGACTGCACGTCCTTGGGCCGGTAGCCAAGCCGTGGCAAGACCGCAATGGTGTTCGGTCTGAGAAATTTCTTGCGGAATACTAGATTGCACATGGAGGCGAGGGTCACGGTCCTGGTAAAGGGGTCTATCCCCGCCGCTTTCATCATGATTGTCCGGAATGCCAAACAGGCCCGTTGCAAGATGGCCACATCCCGATGGCAATAGAGGGCCAGCTCTTTCTGGAAGTCGAAGACCCCGCCACGGGCCCGTTCGGTCGCATGCCAGGCCACCAGTTCTTCTTTGCCTTGTGGACTCAACGACTCCGGTTCGTAATAATGCAGGGCGGGGAGCGGGCCCACGTACTGCTGATGTTCTGGCGTATTAAAAAAGATAGGAAAATCCAGCTTGTTGAGGTTTTCGGCGTGGAACCCAAACGTGACGGGAAATTGTTTGAGGGCCAGCGGGATGAAGAGCAATGAGTCTTTGATCACCAACTTGTAGTCGGGGATGGTCACCACCATAGCCTTGCCGCCGCGGAAGAGCACTTTCGGTTTTATGGCATTCTTGAAGATGTATTCCAGGATGGGGTACGAGTCGTACCCCATGGCGTTGTGGGCCAGGCACACGTAATTTTTGTGATTCCCCGAGAAGAGCCAGTCGCAGAATTGGGGGAGGGCCGTGAGGCCTCGGAACTCTACTTTCCGTGGACCGCATTGAGTGCAGGTGGGTAAATCTGACGTCACACAGAGATCGCACACTTTCGAGACCCCCGCAAAGTTGACCACGTGCTGCGCTTCCAGGGGCATGGCTTCAAAATCAAAGAACAGGTACCGGAACTTGTCTCCCTCGTCTTCCGCGGCGGCTCGCTCTGTCTCCTCTTCTTCCGCCAGGAGGGCCGCGTAGGCATCTTCTTCATCTTCTTCTTCTTCTTCTCCCCCTCCCCCACCTCCTCCTCCTGGGGCTAGGCGCGAGAGTTTCTGGTCCGCCACTTGCATGGTGCACAAGTGGTCCGGGGGGACAATAGCTTGGCAACTCCGGCAACGGTATTCTCCGCACACGTGGACTCCGGCCAGGCCCCGTGCCAGATGGTCCACCATCACCCCACATTGGGTACAACGCGTGTACCGTTCGCACTGGCTCCATGTTCTGGTGGTGAGGCTCCCATGCCCCGTCCGGTGGGGTTGGGGACGGCGGTGGTTCTCGAAGCACTCCCCACTCTTGAACCAACGACGGCACGGGTCACATTTTCTCCAAGAAAATTTCTCCCCAGGGGCGAGGGGAGAGCAGTCCTTGACCCCACAACAGCCACAGGTCGTGTCACAAGTGTGTTGTCTAGGGTCGTTGTAGGTCTTCTGGCAGAGGGGGCAGAAGTATTTGGCATTCAGGAGACCCCTCATGTTGTTGATGACGTCATAGTGGTTGTTCTCAGTTTGGTAGAGGTACACGCGGTAGTGGGCCTCAGGGAGGTGACCCGAGTAGATAATACTATTCATGTGCTCTCGGGAGACCAGATTCACTTCTACCCCTTGGTCTGCCAAATAGGTTTGGAATCGTTTGAGCTCCGGGATCCCACAGCGTCGAAGAGGGACGCCTGCTTGGTTGTGGAGCTCCAAGGCTAGAGTCCGTTGTCGGGGTTTCCCTCGCCTTATTGCCTGGTAATCAGGATGGTTCTGTACCTTGGCCAGGGCCGTGACCAATCCTCTGGCCATGCATAATTCATCATCATTGCATATCCTCACGATGCTTCGTTTTGTTTTTCTGAATTTTTCCAAGTCAGTCGTACAGCAACGGGGTGGACGCGCTCCTCCCGCTCTGGGTATTTTCACGTGAAACACATGGATGTGGAAACGGCCCCGCAGTATGAATTCTTCATTCGATTGGGTGATCTCTCCAATTCTGTCCATGATTAGGGCGGGAGTGAGGGTGGACCTCATCAGGTAGGGAAAAGACAACGGGTAGTCCAGATGCGGAGCGTCTAGGGTCAGGCGTACTCGGTCTTGCGGTTCGGTCTCCCCTAGGGTGGTCTCCAGGACCCTCTCTAGTGCGACCGTGACGTCTTGAAGGGCCTGTCCATAAAAAATAATACATAAAATAAATAAAATAAAATAAATAATACATAAATAAATTTTAAAAATTAAATATTAAAAAAAAAAAAATTTTAATTTTTTTTTTTTATTTTATTAAAATTTACAAAAAAAAAAATTAAATTTACAAAAATTAAAATAAAAAATAAAAAATAAAAAAGCGTAGTCCGGCTAGAGAAGATCAAGAAGAAAAAGAAAAAAGAAAAAAGAAAAAAGAAAAGAAAAAATTGGATTTCCTCACGGGGACTCGAACCCGTGCACTTGGCACTTGAAGCCCTGCTTCTTGCCCTAGGAGATTTAACGCTACGCGCCACCTCGCCGCGCGCTGTGACGTCATGCCAAAATAGTGTAGTCAATCCTTACCTCGGGCAGAGTCGCGCGGGATCGCGTCCTTATGTTTAGTTCGTAGTCCTTGCAGGTCGTCTTGAACTTTTTACACGCTCTGGTCCGGGTTTGTAGGAGTTCAAAGACCCCCTCCTCTTCCTCCTCCTCTTCCTCTTCCTCCTCTTCCTCCACGGCAGCGGCGGCGCTGGTTTTTTTCCTTTTTCCTCCTCCCTGTTGTTCGCTCACTCGTTTGCCGTCGGGAAACAAGGCGTGGAGACATTTCTCCGGCTCAAAATCGTCCTCGTTGTCCTCCTCCTCGTGGTCCTCCTCGTTGTCCTCCTCGTGATTCTCCTCGTGGTCTTTCCTCTTGGGGGGCTTGGGACCGAATTTTCCCCACGAGAGGTTGAGGGACCGTTTTGTCCAATAGTTTGAATGAAATAAACTTTTCGGGTCCGTCACTTCCGGACGCACGGCGGGGAGGTTCAACGCCTCGACGGCTTTTTCTATTTGCTCCTCGGTGGTAGCGGTCTCTAGAGCCTCCATCTCGGGAAATGTAAACGGTTCTTGCGAGGAGGAGGAGGAGGAGGCCACCCCCGGGGGGAAATCCACATCCTCCAGGAAGGCGAACAAATCCTCGGCGTTGTACCACGGATTAATTTCTTCTAACGTGAGCTCGTCCTCTGGGTCTCCCCCTGGGTCTCCCATCGGTTCTCCTACTGGTTCTCCCACTGGTTCTCCCACTGGTTCTCCCACTGGGTCTCCCCCCGGGGAGGGATGAGTCGGCGCCTGACGGGTTACGGCATAGGGATTGTCCTCTTTTTCTTCTTCGAGGGTAAGTGTGACTGGATTGCCTTCTTCATCTAGGTAATTCCAAGAGTCCATCGTGCTCACACTAACCCAAATCAAAATTCATCGCTCGCTTTTATGGTTTTTGCCCTGTTCTCTGATTGGTGCCTTTTTCTCGGCCGGTGATTGGTTCCTCTAGAAGGAACACGGCCTGTGAGTGGTGGAATTCGATCCGCTTTTGGTTCGACTGGATCCCTTGGGGTCTAAGAAGCCTCTGAAAAACATCTCCCCCTGCCCCTTGTTCTTCAAAAATTGTCTCACCCCCACCCCCGGGAGCCCTTCTTCCTTCCTTCGTTGAACCGTAATCACTTTGTATTTTCTAAACACCTTTTCTGATCTCCTTTGATCCTCTAAGCTAGAACCCCTCGACAAACGTACCCGGCTACGTAAACAAAAACTAGTCCAACCGGTTTATCCCAGTTTAGGAGCCTCTTGTGAATGAGATTTTGTAAGGCAAAGACGCACGCTTCCTGATTGGTGGAAAACTAGTCTAACCGGTTTATCCCAGTTTAGATTTTCGTGAATGAAAGTGGCGTTATGCAAAGGCGCGCGCTCTCGATGCCTGATTCAGCGTGTACGAGGTTTTGGCCATAAAGGAACCCTTTCCCGGGTCGCCGAAGACGAAAAAAATAGCGGAAAAATTAGAAACCCTGGCTGGCTAATTCCAGCAAAAATTTTAGACCCTTTCAGGACTGTTTTGGGGGTGAATTTTGCAAGTCAAAAACCAAAAATCCACTGAAAACGAATTCGAAGCAATTTCGGATTGAATGACCCCGCCAATCATAGCGCTCGCTTCGCTTAGCGAACCAATCGTAGGCCGAGCTTAAGGCTCCAATCACAGCACATCCTTTGCCTGCATAAATACATGCCCCAAAACTAACTTCGGCACAGTTGAATCAGCCACTCAACCGGTAAGTTTACACAAAATTTTCTCTTGGAATTCAACCTGAGGCCTTGTATTTTCTCTTGGAATTCAACCTGAGTCCTTACTAATCTTTTCTTTTTTGTTTTTCCTTTTTATTTCCTCAGTCAAACAACAACAAGACAAACCACCCAAACAAGAACAAGGTGAGTTTTACACAAAATTCTCTCTGGAAATTCAACCTATGGATTTACTAATCTTTTCTTCTTTTGTTTTTTCCTTTTTATTTCTACAGACAAAACAACAACGACGCTATGGCTGTCCAACGGCCCATACGAGAGATTGAGGTACTATCCTGCTGACTTTCTTTTTGCCTAGGAATACCACCGCTAATCTTTCTTTTGTTTTTTCTAGAATATCCGAGGCGTGCTGATCCCAAACCTGGCTCAAGTAAGTTGTTGTGGATGTTCTCCCACCTCCCTAAAACAGTGTTAACGTTCGGTCGCTGCTTCACAGAGCCGTTCATTTTATTGGCAAAATTTCCCCATTCAGTAAAAGTTTGGATTAATTTTTTATAGGTTTTTCTCGAGGACCCCACCGGTGGGGGATCTCCGCTCTTGTCAGAGCGCCTCTAGCGAACTAATTTCTCTAAAACATTATTCGTTTTTTTCTTAATTTTCTTTTTAAAAAAATTTTCTTTTCCGAACAGACTTTTCTACCGGTCGCGACCGACCTCAATGCATGCCACTACCTTCACCATGCCCTTTTTTTGAGGCAGTTTGGCTTGCCCCTGGAGATCCTATCCCTCATTGGGGAATACGTATGCGGACAGCAGCGTGCCGACAAGAGGGCAATCAAACACAAAAAGTTATTCTTCCCCACACTTTTAATGGTTACTTGTTTAAGTGTTTGGGACTTTAAATCCGTCTATTGTTGGGACGCTAGTTACCAGGAGCTCCCCCATAATAAGCGATTTTGGGGGATGGACCCTGTCACGGCGGCTATGTTTATTGAGCCGTTAACGGAATTTTCCTTCCGCTGGTGCCAAAAGTGCCATTCAAACACAACCGTTTGCCAGCGCCACTGCAACGTGGGCATAATTTATAGACGCTGCCCTCACCACCCCATTTATTCTCAAGTGGATCACGAGGGGTGGGGAAGATTTCAGTGGCGTACACTTTTCTTTCACGTCGAGTGCTAAATACCAATTATGTTTTTTCTAGTGTGTAAACTGTGGCCATTATCCAGAGCAACAGCAGCAATTACCGCCTATGCCTTGCTGCGGAGAAACTATATGTCCCTCGTGTTTTGTGGGGTTATTGAAACCTGGGTTGAGAAAAGATGGACACCCCGAATGCTTTTACTGTGCCACGAGGATGAGGCACGAGTTCTATGTTAGGTCAGGATCTATTATCATTTTTCGACATGGTATCACCTTTGGGTGCCTAACTTTGCCCTTAAAAAAAATATTCAATCGACGTTATGATCTTGTTTTCCCTCCTCGATAAAAGTTTACGCCATTGAAATTTTCCTGAAGTTCCTCCCGTGGCATAAATTAGACCTAAATTTTATTTTTCATTTCTAGTGTTCTAGATGTAAGACACTACGGGGAGACATGTTACCCCCGCTACCCTGTTGTTGGAGAACGGTGTGTGCCGCATGTTTAATTGCCAGGATATCTAAATTTCTGAGCAAAAATGAAGTACCGCGTTGCTGTTTTTGCCGGGTAAAATACTACCATGAATTCTACATAAAAGCGGGAAGCTTAATTCTCTTCCACCACGGGACCGTTTTCGGTATTATTGTTTTACCCATTGATTATAAATACCATCACCATTATGGATTAGTTTTTTAAAAATTATGCCACGGGAAGATCTTCTCTTTTTTATAAATTTTAAAAACTTATTAGGGCCATTAGCCCACTTTCAAAATTACAAAATTACTTTTTCTATTACATAAATATTAGGGCAATTAGCCCCCATTTTCATCACTACTAGGGCGATTAGCCCCACTTTTTCAAATACTTTTTCTACACGGATATTTTCAATCTTTCGAATGGGCCGGAGGGCCTGTATATATGTATATATTTTTTATCTTTCTATAATTAATTACTTTTTTCTATTACATAAATATTAGGGCGATTAGCCCCCCATTTTCATCACTACTAGGGCGATTAGCCCCCCACTTTTTTCAAATACTTTTTCTACACGGATATTTTCAATCTTTCGAATGGGCCGGAGGGCCTGTATATATGTATATATTTTTTATATTTCTATAATTTTATCTTTTGGTTGCAAGGATACCTTCCATTATTATTAATTATTTTCAATACTTGTATTATTTAATTAATTTGGTGAGCCTGAAATGGGCCACCGCCTTTGTAAAATTAATTTTAAAAACAAGGCAAACAAAGTTGTTTTTACTCAAACAAAAGTCTCTTTTATTGTCTCCAATTACATAGTGGTTGAATCACATAAGGCCACAAAGTAGCTTAGGACATAGTGGTTGAATCCCATAAGACCACAAGGTAGCTTAGGACATAGTGGTTGAATCCCATAAGGCCACAAGGTATAGGGGTTGCTTCCGATCACCAGGGTAAAATCCCGGGTACCCGGTTTGTCCCCAAAATCTAGGTCTTCTTGGTTCCATATGGGTTCGGTACTTGGCTCGGACCAAAATGTCTATAGGGGGTGGGGAGGGTGGGGGACCCTCGGTCATTCATCCAGTAGGGAGTCTGGACTCCACACATTCCCCGCCCGTGGGAACTCCCGGGGGGACCCCCTGGGGCCCTCCGCAAACCAATCCCCGGCCTGGGTTGGGGTCTCGCCCGACGGCCCGCCGAGCCCCCCTCCCGAACGCCCGACACGGCCCGACCACTCCCAGGCCTGGCTTGGGCCGCCAAACACCTCTTCGCCCCTGGCGGCGGCGGTTCCACTTCCGGTCCAGCCTCGCTTGGGGGACAGGGTTTGGCGGCGTCTGTGACGTCATTCTAAGCCTACACGGACGACCAATCCCAAGCCTGGCTTTGGCCGTCAAACAGACGGCGCCACGTGCTGTGACGTCATTTTGGGACGCCACGTGCGTAATGGCGTCGTTTTAGGCCACGCCCCCCGTCTAGGCCAATCAGGAGCCAGGGATTGGACCTACAGTGACTACTTAAACTACTGCCCTTCCTAATTTATAAACAGCTTAAGACACAGGCAACTCAATGCCCCAGTGCGATGCTGCTCTCTATATGTACACTAAGACTAAATAAGACAATATGCGACTTAAAATACGAGAGGCTCTTCCTAATTTATAAGCAGCTTAAGACACAGGCAAGTCAATGCCCCAGTGCGATGCAGCTTTCTATGCACACTAAGACTTATAAATAAAACTTGTGACTTAAAATACTAGAGGCTTTTCCTAATTTATAAACAGCTTAAGACACAGGCAACTCAATGCCCCAGTGCGATGCTGCTCTCTATATGTACACTAAGACTAAATAAGACAATATGCGACTTAAAATACTAGAGGCCCTTCCTAATTTATAAACAGCTTAAGACACAGGCAACTTAATGCCCCAGTGCGATGCTGCTCTCTATATATACACTAAGACTAAATAAGACAATATGCGACTTAAAATACTAGAGGCCCTGCCTAATTTATAAACAGCTTAAGACACAGGCAAGTCAATGCCCCAGTGCGATGCTGCTCTCTATATGTACACTAAGACTAAATAAGACAATATGCGACTTAAAATACTAGAGGCTCTTCCTAATTTATAAGTATATAGATTAAGACACAGGCAAGTCAATGCCCCAGTGCGAAGCTGCCGGCTTTCTATGCACACTAAGACTTATAAATAAAACATGTGACTTAAAATACGAGAGGCTCTTCCCAATTTATAAGCAGCTTAAGACACAGGCGAGTCAATGCCCCAATGCGATGCAGCTTTCTATGCACACTTAGGCTTATAAATAAAACATGTGACTTAAAATACTAGAGGCTTTTCCTAATTTATAAACAGCTTAAGACACAGGCAACTCAATGCCCCAGTGCGATGCTGCTCTCTATATGTACACTAAGACTAAATAAGACAATATGCGACTTAAATCCTAATTTATAAACAGCTTAAGACACAGGCAACTTAATGCCCCAGTGCGATGCTGCTCTCTATATATACACTAAGACTAAATAAGACAATATGCGACTTAAAATACTAGAGGCCCTGCCTAATTTATAAACAGCTTAAGACACAGGCAAGTCAATGCCCCAGTGCGATGCTGCTCTCTATATGTACACTAAGACTAAATAAGACAATATGCGACTTAAAATACTAGAGGCCCTTCCTAATTTATAAACAGCTTAAGACACAGGCAACTCAATGCCCCAGTGCGATGCTGCTCTCTATATATACACTAAGACTAAATAAGACAATATGCGACTTAAAATACTAGAGGCCCTGCCTAATTTATAAACAGCTTAAGACACAGGCAAGTCAATGCCCCAGTGCGATGCTGCTCTCTATATGTACACTAAGACTAAATAAGACAATATGCGACTTAAAATACTAGAGGCCCTTCCTAATTTATAAACAGCTTAAGACACAGGCAAGTCAATGCCCCAGTGCGATGCTGCTCTCTATATGTACACTAAGGCTAAATAAGACAATATGCGACTTAAAATACTAGAGGCCCTTCCTAATTTATAAACAGCTTAAGACACAGGCAACTCAATGCCCCAGTGCGATGCTGCTCTCTATATGTACACTAAGACTAAATAAGACAATATGCGACTTAAAATAATAGAGGCCCTTCCTAATTTATAAGCAGCTTAAGACACAGACAAGTCAATGCCCTAGTGCGAAGCTGCCGGCTTTCTATGCACACTAAGACTTATAAATAAAACATGTGACATAAAATACGAGAGGCTCTTCCTAATTTATAAGCAGCTAAAGACACAGGCAAGTCAATGCCCCAGTGCGATGCTGCTTTCTATGTTCACTAAGACTAAATAAAACATTTGACTTAAAAATACGAGAGCCGGGCTCTTCCAAATTTATCAGCAGCTAAAGTCACAGGCAAGTCAATGCCCCAGTGCGATGCAGCTTTCTATGCACACTAAGACTTATAAATAAAACATGTAACTTAAAATACTAGAGGCCCTTCCTAATTTATAAACAGCTTAAGACACAGGCAAGTCAATGCCCCAGTGCGATGCTGCTCTCTATATGTACACTAAGGCTAAACAAGGCAATATGCGACTTAAAATACTAGAGGCCCTTCCTAATTTATAAACAGCTTAAGACACAGGCAACTCAATGCCCCAGTGCGATGCTGCTCTCTATATGTACACTAAGACTAAATAAGACAATATGCGACTTAAAATACGATAGGCTCTTCCTAATTTATAAGCAGCTTAAGACACAGGCAAGTCAATGCCCCAGTGCGATGCAGCTTTCTATGCACACTAAGACTTATAAATAAAACATGTGACTTAAAATACTAGAGGCTTTTCCTAATTTATAAACAGCTTAAGACACAGGCAACTCAATGCCCCAGTGCGATGCTGCTCTCTATATGTACACTAAGACTAAATAAGACAATATGCGACTTAAATCCTAATTTATAAACAGCTTAAGACACAGGCAACTTAATGCCCCAGTGCGATGCTGCTCTCTATATGTACACTAAGACTAAATAAGACAATATGCGACTTAAAATACTAGAGGCCCTTCCTAATTTATAAACAGCTTAAGACACAGGCAAGTCAATGCCCCAGTGCGATGCTGCTCTCTACATGTACACTAAGACTAAATAAGACAATATGCGACTTAAAATACTAGAGGCTCTTCCTAATTTATAAGCAGCTTAAGACACAGGCAAGTCAATGCCCCAGTGCGATGCAGCTTTCTATGCACACTAAGACTTATAAATAAAACATGTGACTTAAAATACTAGAGGCTTTTCCTAATTTATAAACAGATTAAGACACAGGCAACTCAATGCCCCAGTGCGATGCTGCTCTCTATATGTACACTAAGACTAAATAAGACAATATGCGACTTAAAATACTAGAGGCCCTTCCTAATTTATAAACAGCTAAAGTCACAGGCAAGTCAATGCCCCAGTGCGATGCAGCTTTCTATGCACACTAAGACTTATAAATAAAACATGTAACTTAAAATACTAGAGGCCCTTCCTAATTTATAAACAGCTTAAGACACAGGCAAGTCAATGCCCCAGTGCGATGCTGCTCTCTATATGTACACTAAGGCTAAACAAGGCAATATGCGACTTAAAATACTAGAGGCCCTTCCTAATTTATAAACAGCTTAAGACACAGGCAACTCAATGCCCCAGTGCGATGCTGCTCTCTATATGTACACTAAGACTAAATAAGACAATATGCGACTTAAAATACGATAGGCTCTTCCTAATTTATAAGCAGCTTAAGACACAGGCAAGTCAATGCCCCAGTGCGATGCAGCTTTCTATGCACACTAAGACTTATAAATAAAACATGTGACTTAAAATACTAGAGGCTTTTCCTAATTTATAAACAGCTTAAGACACAGGCAACTCAATGCCCCAGTGCGATGCTGCTCTCTATATGTACACTAAGACTAAATAAGACAATATGCGACTTAAAATACTAGAGGCCCTTCCTAATTTATAAACAGCTTAAGACACAGGCAACTTAATGCCCCAGTGCGATGCTGCTCTCTATATATACACTAAGACTAAATAAGACAATATGCGACTTAAAATACTAGAGGCCCTTCCTAATTTATAAACATCTTAAGACACAGGCAAGTCAATGCCCCAGTGCGATACTGCTCTCTATATGTACACTAAGACTAAATAAGACAATATGCGACTTAAAATACTAGAGGCCCTTCCTAATTTATAAACAGCTTAAGACACAGGCAACTCAATGCCCCAGTGCGATGCTGCTCTCTATATGTACACTAATACTAAATAAGACAATATGCGACTTAAAATACTAGAGGCCCTTCCTAATTTATAAACAGCTTAAGACACAGGCAAGTCAATGCCCCAGTGCGATGCTGCTCTCTATATGTACACTAAGACTAAATAAGACAATATGCGACTTAAAATACTAGAGGCCCTTCCTAATTTATAAACAGCTTAAGACACAGGCAAGTCAATGCCCCAGTGCGATGCTGCTCTCTACATGTACACTAAGACTAAATAAGACAATATGCGACTTAAAATACTAGAGGCTCTTCCTAATTTATAAGCAGCTTAAGACACAGGCAAGTCAATGCCCCAGTGCGATGCAGCTTTCTATGCACACTAAGACTTATAAATAAAACATGTGACTTAAAATACTAGAGGCTTTTCCTAATTTATAAACAGATTAAGACACAGGCAACTCAATGCCCCAGTGCGATGCTGCTCTCTATATGTACACTAAGACTAAATAAGACAATATGCGACTTAAAATACTAGAGGCCCTTCCTAATTTATAAACAGCTAAAGACACAGGCAAGTCAATGCCCCAGTGCGATGCTGCTTTCTATGTTCACTAAGACTAAATAAAACATTTGACTTAAAATACGAGAGCCGGGCTCTTCCAAATTTATAAGCAGCTAAAGTCACAGGCAAGTCAATGCCCCAGTGCGATGCAGCTTTCTATGCACACTAAGACTTATAAATAAAACATGTAACTTAAAATACTAGAGGCCCTTCCTAATTTATAAACAGCTTAAGACACAGGCAAGTCAATGCCCCAGTGCGATGCTGCTCTCTATATGTACACTAAGGCTAAATAAGACAATATGCGACTTAAAATACTAGAGGCCCTTCCTAATTTATAAACAGCTTAAGACACAGGCAAGTCAATGCCCCAGTGCGATGCTGCTCTCTATATGTACACTAAGGCTAAACAAGGCAATATGCGACTTAAAATACTAGAGGCCCTTCCTAATTTATAAACAGATTAAGACACAGGCAACTCAATGCCCCAGTGCGATGCTGCTCTCTATATGTACACTAAGACTAAATAAGACAATATGCGACTTAAAATACGAGAGGCTCTTCCTAATTTATAAGCAGCTTAAGACACAGGCAAGTCAATGCCCCAGTGCGATGCAGCTTTCTATGCACACTAAGACTTATAAATAAAACATGTGACTTAAAATACTAGAGGCTTTTCCTAATTTATAAACAGCTTAAGACACAGGCAACTCAATGCCCCAGTGCGATGCTGCTCTCTATATGTACACTAAGGCTAAACAAGGCAATATGCGACTTAAAATACTAGAGGCCCTTCCTAATTTATAAACAGCTTAAGACACAGGCAACTCAATGCCCCAGTGCGATGCTGCTCTCTATATGTACACTAAGACTAAATAAGACAATATGCGACTTAAAATACGAGAGGCTCTTCCTAATTTATAAGCAGCTTAAGACACAGGCAAGTCAATGCCCCAGTGCGATGCAGCTTTCTATGCACACTAAGACTTATAAATAAAACTTGTGACTTAAAATACTAGAGGCTTTTCCTAATTTATAAACAGCTTAAGACACAGGCAACTCAATGCCCCAGTGCGATGCTGCTCTCTATATGTACACTAAGACTAAATAAGACAATATGCGACTTAAAATACTAGAGGCCCTTCCTAATTTATAAACAGCTTAAGACACAGGCAACTTAATGCCCCAGTGCGATGCTGCTCTCTATATATACACTAAGACTAAATAAGACAATATGCGACTTAAAATACTAGAGGCCCTGCCTAATTTATAAACAGCTTAAGACACAGGCAAGTCAATGCCCCAGTGCGATGCTGCTCTCTATATGTACACTAAGACTAAATAAGACAATATGCGACTTAAAATACTAGAGGCTCTTCCTAATTTATAAGTATATAGATTAAGACACAGGCAAGTCAATGCCCCAGTGCGAAGCTGCCGGCTTTCTATGCACACTAAGACTTATAAATAAAACATGTGACTTAAAATACGAGAGGCTCTTCCCAATTTATAAGCAGCTTAAGACACAGGCGAGTCAATGCCCCAATGCGATGCAGCTTTCTATGCACACTAAGGCTTATAAATAAAACATGTGACTTAAAATACTAGAGGCTTTTCCTAATTTATAAACAGCTTAAGACACAGGCAACTCAATGCCCCAGTGCGATGCTGCTCTCTATATGTACACTAAGACTAAATAAGACAATATGCGACTTAAATCCTAATTTATAAACAGCTTAAGACACAGGCAACTTAATGCCCCAGTGCGATGCTGCTCTCTATATATACACTAAGACTAAATAAGACAATATGCGACTTAAAATACTAGAGGCCCTTCCTAATTTATAAACAGCTTAAGACACAGGCAACTCAATGCCCCAGTGCGATGCTGCTCTCTATATATACACTAAGACTAAATAAGACAATATGCGACTTAAAATACTAGAGGCCCTGCCTAATTTATAAACAGCTTAAGACACAGGCAAGTCAATGCCCCAGTGCGATGCTGCTCTCTATATGTACACTAAGACTAAATAAGACAATATGCGACTTAAAATACTAGAGGCCCTTCCTAATTTATAAACAGCTTAAGACACAGGCAAGTCAATGCCCCAGTGCGATGCTGCTCTCTATATGTACACTAAGGCTAAATAAGACAATATGCGACTTAAAATACTAGAGGCCCTTCCTAATTTATAAACAGCTTAAGACACAGGCAACTCAATGCCCCAGTGCGATGCTGCTCTCTATATGTACACTAAGACTAAATAAGACAATATGCGACTTAAAATAATAGAGGCCCTTCCTAATTTATAAGCAGCTTAAGACACAGACAAGTCAATGCCCTAGTGCGAAGCTGCCGGCTTTCTATGCACACTAAGACTTATAAATAAAACATGTGACATAAAATACGAGAGGCTCTTCCTAATTTATAAGCAGCTAAAGACACAGGCAAGTCAATGCCCCAGTGCGATGCTGCTTTCTATGTTCACTAAGACTAAATAAAACATTTGACTTAAAAATACGAGAGCCGGGCTCTTCCAAATTTATCAGCAGCTAAAGTCACAGGCAAGTCAATGCCCCAGTGCGATGCAGCTTTCTATGCACACTAAGGCTAAACAAGGCAATATGCGACTTAAAATACTAGAGGCCCTTCCTAATTTATAAACAGCTTAAGACACAGGCAAGTCAATGCCCCAGTGCGATGCTGCTCTCTATATGTACACTAAGGCTAAACAAGGCAATATGCGACTTAAAATACTAGAGGCCCTTCCTAATTTATAAACAGCTTAAGACACAGGCAACTCAATGCCCCAGTGCGATGCTGCTCTCTATATGTACACTAAGACTAAATAAGACAATATGCGACTTAAAATACGATAGGCTCTTCCTAATTTATAAGCAGCTTAAGACACAGGCAAGTCAATGCCCCAGTGCGATGCAGCTTTCTATGCACACTAAGACTTATAAATAAAACATGTGACTTAAAATACTAGAGGCTTTTCCTAATTTATAAACAGCTTAAGACACAGGCAACTCAATGCCCCAGTGCGATGCTGCTCTCTATATGTACACTAAGACTAAATAAGACAATATGCGACTTAAAATACTAGAGGCCCTTCCTAATTTATAAACAGCTTAAGACACAGGCAACTTAATGCCCCAGTGCGATGCTGCTCTCTATATATACACTAAGACTAAATAAGACAATATGCGACTTAAAATACTAGAGGCCCTGCCTAATTTATAAACATCTTAAGACACAGGCAAGTCAATGCCCCAGTGCGATGCTGCTCTCTATATGTACACTAAGACTAAATAAGACAATATGCGACTTAAAATACTAGAGGCCCTTCCTAATTTATAAACAGCTTAAGACACAGGCAACTCAATGCCCTAGTGCGATGCTGCTCTCTATATGTACACTAAGACTAAATAAGACAATATGCGACTTAAAATACTAGAGGCCCTTCCTAATTTATAAACAGCTTAAGACACAGGCAAGTCAATGCCCCAGTGCGATGCTGCTCTCTATATGTACACTAAGACTAAATAAGACAATATGCGACTTAAAATACTAGAGGCCCTTCCTAATTTATAAACAGCTTAAGACACAGGCAAGTCAATGCCCCAGTGCGATGCTGCTTTCTATGTTCACTAAGACTAAATAAAACATTTGACTTAAAATACGAGAGCCGGGCTCTTCCAAATTTATCAGCAGCTAAAGTCACAGGCAAGTCAATGCCCCAGTGCGATGCAGCTTTCTATGCACACTAAGACTTATAAATAAAACATGTAACTTAAAATACTAGAGGCCCTTCCTAATTTATAAACAGCTTAAGACACAGGCAAGTCAATGCCCCAGTGCGATGCTGCTCTCTATATGTACACTAAGGCTAAACAAGGCAATATGCGACTTAAAATACTAGAGGCCCTTCCTAATTTATAAACAGCTTAAGACACAGGCAACTCAATGCCCCAGTGCGATGCTGCTCTCTATATGTACACTAAGACTAAATAAGACAATATGCGACTTAAAATACGATAGGCTCTTCCTAATTTATAAGCAGCTTAAGACACAGGCAAGTCAATGCCCCAGTGCGATGCAGCTTTCTATGCACACTAAGACTTATAAATAAAACATGTGACTTAAAATACTAGAGGCTTTTCCTAATTTATAAACAGCTTAAGACACAGGCAACTCAATGCCCCAGTGCGATGCTGCTCTCTATATGTACACTAAGACTAAATAAGACAATATGCGACTTAAAATACTAGAGGCCCTTCCTAATTTATAAACAGCTTAAGACACAGGCAACTTAATGCCCCAGTGCGATGCTGCTCTCTATATATACACTAAGACTAAATAAGACAATATGCGACTTAAAATACTAGAGGCCCTGCCTAATTTATAAACATCTTAAGACACAGGCAAGTCAATGCCCCAGTGCGATGCTGCTCTCTATATGTACACTAAGACTAAATAAGACAATATGCGACTTAAAATACTAGAGGCCCTTCCTAATTTATAAACAGCTTAAGACACAGGCAACTCAATGCCCCAGTGCGATGCTGCTCTCTATATGTACACTAAGACTAAATAAGACAATATGCGACTTAAAATACTAGAGGCCCTTCCTAATTTATAAACAGCTTAAGACACAGGCAAGTCAATGCCCCAGTGCGATGCTGCTCTCTATATGTACACTAAGACTAAATAAGACAATATGCGACTTAAAATACTAGAGGCCCTTCCTAATTTATAAACAGCTTAAGACACAGGCAAGTCAATGCCCCAGTGCGATGCTGCTCTCTACATGTACACTAAGACTAAATAAGACAATATGCGACTTAAAATACTAGAGGCTCTTCCTAATTTATAAGCAGCTTAAGACACAGGCAAGTCAATGCCCCAGTGCGATGCAGCTTTCTATGCACACTAAGACTTATAAATAAAACATGTGACTTAAAATACTAGAGGCTTTTCCTAATTTATAAACAGATTAAGACACAGGCAAGTCAATGCCCCAGTGCGATGCTGCTTTCTATGTTCACTAAGACTAAATAAAACATTTGACTTAAAATACGAGAGCCGGGCTCTTCCAAATTTATAAGCAGCTAAAGTCACAGGCAAGTCAATGCCCCAGTGCGATGCAGCTTTCTATGCACACTAAGACTTATAAATAAAACATGTAACTTAAAATACTAGAGGCCATTCCTAATTTATAAACAGCTTAAGACACAGGCAAGTCAATGCCCCAGTGCGATGCTGCTCTCTATATGTACACTAAGGCTAAATAAGACAATATGCGACTTAAAATACTAGAGGCCCTTCCTAATTTATAAACAGCTTAAGACACAGGCAAGTCAATGCCCCAGTGCGATGCTGCTCTCTATATGTACACTAAGACTAAATAAGACAATATGCGACTTAAAATACTAGAGGCCCTTCCTAATTTATAAACATCTTAAGACACAGGCAAGTCAATGCCCCAGTGCGATGCTGCTCTCTATATGTACACTAAGACTAAATAAGACAATATGCGACTTAAAATACTAGAGGCCCTTCCTAATTTATAAACAGCTTAAGACACAGGCAACTCAATGCCCCAGTGCGATGCTGCTCTCTATATATACACTAAGACTAAATAAGACAATATGCGACTTAAAATACTAGAGGCCCTGCCTAATTTATAAACAGCTTAAGACACAGGCAAGTCAATGCCCAAGTGCGATGCTGCTCTCTATATGTACACTAAGACTAAATAAGACAATATGCGACTTAAAATACTAGAGGCCCTTCCTAATTTATAAACAGCTAAAGACACAGGCAAGTCAATGCCCCAGTGCGATGCTGCTTTCTATGTTCACTAAGACTAAATAAAACATTTGACTTAAAATACGAGAGCCGGGCTCTTCCAAATTTATAAGCAGCTAAAGTCACAGGCAAGTCAATGCCCCAGTGCGATGCAGCTTTCTATGCACACTAAGACTTATAAATAAAACATGTAACTTAAAATACTAGAGGCCCTTCCTAATTTATAAACAGCTTAAGACACAGGCAAGTCAATGCCCCAGTGCGATGCTGCTCTCTATATGTACACTAAGGCTAAATAAGACAATATGCGACTTAAAATACTAGAGGCCCTTCCTAATTTATAAACAGCTTAAGACACAGGCAAGTCAATGCCCCAGTGCGATGCTGCTCTCTATATGTACACTAAGGCTAAACAAGGCAATATGCGACTTAAAATACTAGAGGCCCTTCCTAATTTATAAACAGCTTAAGACACAGGCAACTCAATGCCCCAGTGCGATGCTGCTCTCTATATGTACACTAAGACTAAATAAGACAATATGCGACTTAAAATACGAGAGGCTCTTCCTAATTTATAAGCAGCTTAAGACACAGGCAAGTCAATGCCCCAGTGCGATGCAGCTTTCTATGCACACTAAGACTTATAAATAAAACATGTGACTTAAAATACTAGAGGCTTTTCCTAATTTATAAACAGCTTAAGACACAGGCAACTCAATGCCCCAGTGCGATGCTGCTCTCTATATGTACACTAAGGCTAAACAAGGCAATATGCGACTTAAAATACTAGAGGCCCTTCCTAATTTATAAACAGCTTAAGACACAGGCAAGTCAATGCCCCAGTGCGATGCTGCTCTCTATATGTACACTAAGGCTAAACAAGGCAATATGCGACTTAAAATACTAGAGGCCCTTCCTAATTTATAAACAGCTTAAGACACAGGCAACTCAATGCCCCAGTGCGATGCTGCTCTCTATATGTACACTAAGACTAAATAAGACAATATGCGACTTAAAATACGAGAGGCTCTTCCTAATTTATAAGCAGCTTAAGACACAGGCAAGTCAATGCCCCAGTGCGATGCAGCTTTCTATGCACACTAAGACTTATAAATAAAACATGTGACTTAAAATACTAGAGGCTTTTCCTAATTTATAAACAGCTTAAGACACAGGCAACTCAATGCCCCAGTGCGATGCTGCTCTCTATATGTACACTAAGGCTAAACAAGGCAATATGCGACTTAAAATACTAGAGGCCCTTCCTAATTTATAAACAGCTTAAGACACAGGCAACTCAATGCCCCAGTGCGATGCTGCTCTCTATATGTACACTAAGACTAAATAAGACAATATGCGACTTAAAATACGAGAGGCTCTTCCTAATTTATAAGCAGCTTAAGACACAGGCAAGTCAATGCCCCAGTGCGATGCAGCTTTCTATGCACACTAAGACTTATAAATAAAACTTGTGACTTAAAATACTAGAGGCTTTTCCTAATTTATAAACAGCTTAAGACACAGGCAACTCAATGCCCCAGTGCGATGCTGCTCTCTATATGTACACTAAGACTAAATAAGACAATATGCGACTTAAAATACTAGAGGCCCTTCCTAATTTATAAACAGCTTAAGACACAGGCAACTTAATGCCCCAGTGCGATGCTGCTCTCTATATATACACTAAGACTAAATAAGACAATATGCGACTTAAAATACTAGAGGCCCTGCCTAATTTATAAACAGCTTAAGACACAGGCAAGTCAATGCCCCAGTGCGATGCTGCTCTCTATATGTACACTAAGACTAAATAAGACAATATGCGACTTAAAATACTAGAGGCCCTTCCTAATTTATAAACAGCTTAAGACACAGGCAACTCAATGCCCCAGTGCGATGCTGCTCTCTATATGTACACTAAGACTAAATAAGACAATATGCGACTTAAAATACTAGAGGCCCTTCCTAATTTATAAACAGCTTAAGACACAGGCAAGTCAATGCCCCAGTGCGATGCTGCTCTCTATATGTACACTAAGACTAAATAAGACAATATGCGACTTAAAATACTAGAGGCTCTTCCTAATTTATAAGTATATAGCTTAAGACACAGGCAAGTCAATGCCCCAGTGCGATGCTGCCGGCTTTCTATGCACACTAAGACTTATAAATAAAACATGTGACTTAAAATACGAGAGGCTCTTCCCAATTTATAAGCAGCTTAAGACACAGGCAAGTCAATGCCCCAATGCGATGCAGCTTTCTATGCACACTAAGACCTATAAATAAAACATGTGACTTAAAATACTAGAGGCTTTTCCTAATTTATAAACAGCTTAAGACACAGGCAACTCAATGCCCCAGTGCGATGCTGCTCTCTATAGGTACACTAAGACTAAATAAGACAATATGCGACTTAAAATACTAGAGGCCCTTCCTAATTTATAAACAGCTTAAGACACAGGCAACTTAATGCCCCAGTGCGATGCTGCTCTCTATATATACACTAAGACTAAATAAGACAATATGCGACTTAAAATACCAGAGTCCCTGCCTAATTTATAAACAGCTTAAGACACAGGCAAGTCAATGCCCATGTGCGATGCTGCTCTCTATATGTACACTAAGACTAAATAAGACAATATGCGACTTAAAATACTAGAGGCCCTTCCTAATTTATAAACAGCTTAAGACACAGGCAACTCAATGCCCCAGTGCGATGCTGCTCTCTATATATACACTAAGACTAAATAAGACAATATGCGACTTAAAATACTAGAGGCCCTGCCTAATTTATAAACAGCTTAAGACACAGGCAAGTCAATGCCCCAGTGCGATGCTGCTCTCTATATGTACACTAAGACTAAATAAGACAATATTCGACTTAAAATACTAGAGGCCCTTCCTAATTTATAAACAGCTTAAGACACAGGCAAGTCAATGCCCCAGTGCGATGCTGCTCTCTATATGTACACTAAGGCTAAATAAGACAATATGCGACTTAAAATACTAGAGGCCCTTCCTAATTTATAAACAGCTTAAGACACAGGCAAGTCAATGCCCCTGTGCGATGCTGCTCTCTATATATACACTAAGACTAAATAAGACAATATGCGACTTAAAATACCAGAGTCCCTGCCTAATTTATAAACAGCTTAAGACACAGGCAAGTCAATGCCCCTGTGCGATGCTGCTCTCTATATGTACACTAAGACTAAATAAGACAATATGCGACTTAAAATACGAGAGGCCCTTCCTAATTTATAAACAGCTAAAGACACAGGCAAGTCAATGCCCCAGTGCGATGCTGCTTTCTATGTTCATTAAGACTAAATAAAACATTTGACTTAAAATACGAGAGGCCCTTCCTAATTTATAAACAGCTTAAGACACAGGCAAGTCAATGCCCCAGTGCCATGCTGCTCTCTATAGGTACACTAAGGCTAAATAAGACAATATGCGACTTAAAATACGAGAGGCTCTTCCTAATTTATAAGCAGCTTAAGACACAGGCAAGTCAATGCCCCAGTGCGATGCAGCTTTCTATGCACACTAAGACTTATAAATAAAACTTGTGACTTAAAATACTAGAGGCTTTTCCTAATTTATAAACAGCTTAAGACACAGGCAACTCAATGCCCCAGTGCGATGCTGCTCTCTATATGTACACTAAGACTAAATAAGACAATATGCGACTTAAAATACTAGAGGCCCTTCCTAATTTATAAATAGCTTAAGACACAGGCAACTTAATGCCCCAGTGCGATGCTGCTCTCTATATATACACTAAGACTAAATAAGACAATATGCGACTTAAAATACTAGAGGCCCTTCCTAATTTATAAACAGCTTAAGACACAGGCAAGTCAATGCCCCAGTGCGATGCTGCTCTCTATATGTACACTAAGACTAAATAAGACAATATGCGACTTAAAATACTAGAGGCCCTTCCTAATTTATAAACAGCTTAAGACACAGGCAACTCAATGCCCCAGTGCGATGCTGCTCTCTATATGTACACTAAGACTAAATAAGACAATATGCGACTTAAAATACTAGAGGCCCTTCCTAATTTATAAACAGCTTAAGACACAGGCAAGTCAATGCCCCAGTGCGATGCTGCTCTCTATATGTACACTAAGACTAAATAAGACAATATGCGACTTAAAATACTAGAGGCTCTTCCTAATTTATAAGTATATAGCTTAAGACACAGGCAAGTCAATGCCCCAGTGCGATGCTGCCGGCTTTCTATGCACACTAAGACTTATAAATAAAACATGTGACTTAAAATACGAGAGGCTCTTCCCAATTTATAAGCAGCTAAAGACACAGGCAAGTCAATGCACCAATGCGATGCAGCTTTCTATGCACACTAAGACTTATAAATAAAACATGTGACTTAAAATACTAGAGGCTTTTCCTAATTTATAAACAGCTTAAGACACAGGCAACTCAATGCCCCAGTGCGATGCTGCTCTCTATATGTACACTAAGACTAAATAAGACAATATGCGACTTAAAATACTAGAGGCCCTTCCTAATTTATAAACAGCTTAAGACACAGGCAACTTAATGCCCCAGTGCGATGCTGCTCTCTATATATACACTAAGACTAAATAAGACAATATGCGACTTAAAATACCAGAGTCCCTGCCTAATTTATAAACAGCTTAAGACACAGGCAAGTCAATGCCCCTGTGCGATGCTGCTCTCTATATGTACACTAAGACTAAATAAGACAATATGCGACTTAAAATACTAGAGGCCCTTCCTAATTTATAAACAGCTTAAGACACAGGCAAGTCAATGCCCCAGTGCGATGCTGCTCTCTATATGTACACTAAGGCTAAATAAGACAATATGCGACTTAAAATACTAGAGGCCCTGCCTAATTTATAAACAGCTTAAGACACAGGCAAGTCAATGCCCCAGTGCGATGCTGCTCTCTATATGTACACTAAGACTAAATAAGACAATATTCGACTTAAAATACTAGAGGCCCTTCCTAATTTATAAACAGCTTAAGACACAGGCAACTCAATGCCCCAGTGCGATGCTGCTCTCTATATGTACACTAAGGCTAAATAAGACAATATGCGACTTAAAATACTAGAGGCCCTTCCTAATTTATAAACAGCTTAAGACACAGGCAAGTCAATGCCCCAGTGCGATGCTGCTCTCTACATGTACACTAAGACTAAATAAGACAATATGCGACTTAAAATACTAGAGGCTCTTCCTAATTTATAAGCAGCTTAAGACACAGGCAAGTCAATGCCCCAGTGCGATGCAGCTTTCTATGCACACTAAGACTTATAAATAAAACATGTGACTTAAAATACTAGAGGCCCTTCCTAATTTATAAACAGCTTAAGACACAGGCAAGTCAATGCCCCAGTGCGATGCTGCTCTCTATATGTACACTAAGGCTAAATAAGACAATATGCGACTTAAAATACTAGAGGCCCTTCCTAATTTATAAACAGCTTAAGACACAGGCAAGTCAATGCCCCAGTGCGATGCTGCTCTCTATATGTACACTAAGGCTAAACAAGGCAATATGCGACTTAAAATACTAGAGGCCCTTCCTAATTTATAAACAGCTTAAGACACAGGCAACTCAATGCCCCAGTGCGATGCTGCTCTCTATATGTACACTAAGACTAAATAAGACAATATGCGACTTAAAATACTAGAGGCCCTTCCAAATTTATAAACAGCTTAAGACACAGGCAAGTCAATGCCCCAGTGCGATGCTGCTCTCTACATGTACACTAAGACTAAATAAGACAATATGCGACTTAAAATACTAGAGGCTCTTCCTAATTTATAAGCAGCTTAAGACACAGGCAAGTCAATGCCCCAGTGCGATGCAGCTTTCTATGCACACTAAGACTTATAAATAAAACATGTGACTTAAAATACTAGAGGCTTTTCCTAATTTATAAACAGCTTAAGACACAGGCAACTCAATGCCCCAGTGCGATGCTGCTCTCTATATGTACACTAAGACTAAATAAGACAATATGCGACTTAAAATACTAGAGGCCCTTCCTAATTTATAAACAGCTTAAGACACAGGCAACTTAATGCCCCAGTGCGATGCTGCTCTCTATATATACACTAAGACTAAATAAGACAATATGCGACTTAAAATACTAGAGGCCCTGCCTAATTTATAAACATCTTAAGACACAGGCAAGTCAATGCCCCAATGCGATGCTGCTCTCTATATGTACACTAAGACTAAATAAGACAATATGCGACTTAAAATACTAGAGGCCCTTCCTAATTTATAAACAGCTAAAGACACAGGCAAGTCAATGCCCCAGTGCGATGCTGCTTTCTATGTTCACTAAGACTAAATAAAACATTTGACTTAAAATACGAGAGCCGGGCTCTTCCAAATTTATAAGCAGCTAAAGTCACAGGCAAGTCAATGCCCCAGTGCGATGCAGCTTTCTATGCACACTAAGACTTATAAATAAAACATGTAACTTAAAATACTAGAGGCCATTCCTAATTTATAAACAGCTTAAGACACAGGCAAGTCAATGCCCCAGTGCGATGCTGCTCTCTATATGTACACTAAGGCTAAATAAGACAATATGCGACTTAAAATACTAGAGGCCCTTCCTAATTTATAAACAGCTTAAGACACAGGCAAGTCAATGCCCCAGTGCGATGCTGCTCTCTATATGTACACTAAGGCTAAACAAGGCAATATGCGACTTAAAATACTAGAGGCCCTTCCTAATTTATAAACAGCTTAAGACACAGGCAACTCAATGCCCCAGTGCGATGCTGCTCTCTATATTTACACTAAGACTAAATAAGACAATATGCGACTTAAAATACGATAGGCTCTTCCTAATTGATAAGCAGCTTAAGACACAGGCAAGTCAATGCCCCAGTGCGATGCAGCTTTCTATGCACACTAAGACTTATAAATAAAACATGTGACTTAAAATACTAGAGGCTTTTCCTAATTTATAAACAGCTTAAGACACAGGCAACTCAATGCCCCAGTGCGATGCTGCTCTCTATATGTACACTAAGACTAAATAAGACAATATGCGACTTAAAATACTAGAGGCCCTTCCTAATTTATAAACAGCTTAAGACACAGGCAACTTAATGCCCCAGTGCGATGCTGCTCTCTATATATACACTAAGACTAAATAAGACAATATGCGACTTAAAATACTAGAGGCCCTGCCTAATTTATAAACATCTTAAGACACAGGCAAGTCAATGCCAAAGTGCGATGCTGCTCTCTATATGTACACTAAGACTAAATAAGACAATATGCGACTTAAAATACTACAGGCCCTTCCTAATTTATAAACAGCTTAAGACACAGGCAACTCAATGCCCCAGTGCGATGCTGCTCTCTATATATACACTAAGACTGAATAAGACAATATGCGACTTAAAATACTAGAGGCCCTGCCTAATTTATAAACAGCTTAAGACACAGGCAAGTCAATGCCCCAGTGCGATGCTGCTCTCTATATGTACACTAAGACTAAATAAGACAATATGCGACTTAAAATACTAGAGGCCCTTCCTAATTTATAAACAGCTAAAGACACAGGCAAGTCAATGCCCCAGTGCGATGCTGCTTTCTATGTTCCCTAAGACTAAATAAAACATTTGACTTAAAATACGAGAGCCGGGTTCTTCCAAATTTATAAGCAGCTAAAGTCACAGGCAAGTCAATGCCCCAGTGCGATGCAGCTTTCTATGCACACTAAGACTTATAAATAAAACATGTAACTTAAAATACTAGAGGCCCTTCCTAATTTATAAACAGCTTAAGACACAGGCAAGTCAATGCCCCAGTGCGATGCTGCTCTCTATATGTACACTAAGGCTAAATAAGACAATATGCGACTTAAAATACTAGAGGCCCTTCCTAATTTATAAACAGCTTAAGACACAGGCAAGTCAATGCCCCAGTGCGATGCTGCTCTCTATATGTACACTAAGGCTAAACAAGGCAATATGCGACTTAAAATACTAGAGGCCCTTCCTAATTTATAAACAGCTTAAGACACAGGCAACTCAATGCCCCAGTGCGATGCTGCTCTCTATATGTACACTAAGACTAAATAAGACAATATGCGACTTAAAATACGAGAGGCTCTTCCTAATTTATAAGCAGCTTAAGACACAGGCAAGTCAATGCCCCAGTGCGAAGCTGCCGGCTTTCTATGCACACTAAGACTTATAAATAAAACATGTGACTTAAAATACGAGAGGCTCTTCCCAATTTATAAGCAGCTTAAGACACAGGCAAGTCAATGCCCCAATGCGATGCAGCTTTCTATGCACACTAAGACTTATAAATAAAACATGTGACTTAAAATACTAGAGGCTTTTCCTAATTTATAAACAGCTTAAGACACAGGCAACTCAATGCCCCAGTGCGATGCTGCTCTCTATATGTACACTAAGACTAAATAAGACAATATGCGACTTAAAATACTAGAGGCCCTTCCTAATTTATAAACAGCTTAAGACACAGGCAACTTAATGCCCCAGTGCGATGCTGCTCTCTATATATACACTAAGACTAAATAAGACAATATGCGACTTAAAATACTAGAGGCCCTGCCTAATTTATAAACAGCTTAAGACACAGGCAAGTCAATGCCCCAGTGCGATGCTGCTCTCTATATGTACACTAAGACTAAATAAGACAATATGCGACTTAAAATACTAGAGGCCCTTCCTAATTTATAAACAGCTTAAGACACAGGCAACTCAATGCCCCAGTGCGATGCTGCTCTCTATATATACACTAAGACTAAATAAGACAATATGCGACTTAAAATACTAGAGGCCCTGCCTAATTTATAAACAGCTTAAGACACAGGCAAGTCAATGCCCCAGTGCGATGCTGCTCTCTATATGTACACTAAGACTAAATAAGACAATATGCGACTTAAAATACTAGAGGCCCTTCCTAATTTATAAGCAACTTAAGACACAGGCAAGTCAATGCCCTAGTGCGAAGCTGCCGGCTTTCTATGCACACTAAGACTTATAAATAAAACATGTGACTTAAAATACGAGAGGCTCTTCCTAATTTATAAGCAGCTAAAGACACAGGCAAGTCAATGCCCCAGTGCGATGCTGCTTTCTATGTTCACTAAGACTAAATAAAACATTTGACTTAAAATACGAGAGCCGGGCTCTTCCAAATTTATCAGCAGCTAAAGTCACAGGCAAGTCAATGCCCCAGTGCGATGCAGCTTTCTATGCACACTAAGACTTATAAATAAAACATGTAACTTAAAATACTAGAGGCCCTGCCTAATTTATAAACAGCTTAAGACACAGGCAAGTCAATGCCCCAGTGCGATGCTGCTCTCTATATGTACACTAAGGCTAAATAAGACAATATGCGACTTAAAATACTAGAGGCCCTTCCTAATTTATAAACAGCTTAAGACACAGGCAAGTCAATGCCCCAGTGCGATGCTGCTCTCTATATGTACACTAAGGCTAAACAAGGCAATATGCGACTTAAAATACTAGAGGCCCTTCCTAATTTATAAACAGCTTAAGACACAGGCAACTCAATGCCCCAGTGCGATGCTGCTCTCTATATTTACACTAAGACTAAATAAGACAATATGCGACTTAAAATACGATAGGCTCTTCCTAATTTATAAGCAGCTTAAGACACAGGCAAGTCAATGCCCCAGTGCGATGCAGCTTTCTATGCACACTAAGACTTATAAATAAAACATGTGACTTAAAATACTAGAGGCTTTTCCTAATTTATAAACAGCTTAAGACACAGGCAACTCAATGCCCCAGTGCGATGCTGCTCTCTATATGTACACTAAGACTAAATAAGACAATATGCGACTTAAAATACTAGAGGCCCTTCCTAATTTATAAACAGCTTAAGACACAGGCAACTTAATGCCCCAGTGCGATGCTGCTCTCTATATATACACTAAGACTAAATAAGACAATATGCGACTTAAAATACTAGAGGCCCTGCCTAATTTATAAACATCTTAAGACACAGGCAAGTCAATGCCCCAGTGCGATGCTGCTCTCTATATGTACACTAAGACTAAATAAGACAATATGCGACTTAAAATACTAGAGGCCCTTCCTAATTTATAAACAGCTTAAGACACAGGCAACTCAATGCCCCAGTGCGATGCTGCTCTCTATATATACACTAAGACTAAATAAGACAATATGCGACTTAAAATACTAGAGGCCCTGCCTAATTTATAAACAGCTTAAGACACAGGCAAGTCAATGCCCCAGTGCGATGCTGCTCTCTATATGTACACTAAGACTAAATAAGACAATATGCGACTTAAAATACTAGAGGCCCTTCCTAATTTATAAACAGCTAAAGACACAGGCAAGTCAATGCCCCAGTGCGATGCTGCTTTCTATGTTCACTAAGATTAAATTAAACATTTGACTTAAAATACGAGAGCCGGGCTCTTCCAAATTTATAAGCAGCTAAAGTCACAGGCAAGTCAATGCCCCAGTGCGATGCAGCTTTCTATGCACACTAAGACTTATAAATAAAACATGTAACTTAAAATACTAGAGGCCCTTCCTAATTTATAAACAGCTTAAGACACAGGCAAGTCAATGCCCCAGTGCGATGCTGCTCTCTATATGTACACTAAGGCTAAATAAGACAATATGCGACTTAAAATACTAGAGGCCCTTCCTAATTTATAAACAGCTTAAGACACAGGCAAGTCAATGCCCCAGTGCGATGCTGCTCTCTATATGTACACTAAGGCTAAACAAGGCAATATGCGACTTAAAATACTAGAGGCCCTTCCTAATTTATAAACAGCTTAAGACACAGGCAACTCAATGCCCCAGTGCGATGCTCCTCTCTATATGTACACTAAGACTAAATAAGACAATATGCGACTTAAAATACGAGAGGCTCTTCCTAATTTATAAGCAGCTTAAGACACAGGCAAGTCAATGCCCCAGTGCGAAGCTGCCGGCTTTCTATGCACACTAAGACTTATAAATAAAACATGTGACTTAAAATACGAGAGGCTCTTCCCAATTTATAAGCAGCTTAAGACACAGGCAAGTCAATGCCCCAATGCGATGCAGCTTTCTATGCACACTAAGACTTATAAATAAAACATGTGACTTAAAATACTAGAGGCTTTTCCTAATTTATAAACAGCTTAAGACACAGGCAACTCAATGCCCCAGTGCGATGCTGCTCTCTATATGTACACTAAGACTAAATAAGACAATATGCGACTTAAAATACTAGAGGCCCTTCCTAATTTATAAACAGCTTAAGACACAGGCAACTTAATGCCCCAGTGCGATGCTGCTCTCTATATATACACTAAGACTAAATAAGACAATATGCGACTTAAAATACTAGAGGCCCTGCCTAATTTATAAACAGCTTAAGACACAGGCAAGTCAATGCCCCAGTGCGATGCTGCTCTCTATATGTACACTAAGACTAAATAAGACAATATGCGACTTAAAATACTAGAGGCCCTTCCTAATTTATAAACAAATTAAGACACAGGCAACTCAATGCCCCAGTGCGATGCTGCTCTCTATATATACACTAAGACTAAATAAGACAATATGCGACTTAAAATACTAGAGGCCCTGCCTAATTTATAAACAGCTTAAGACACAGGCAAGTCAATGCCCCAGTGCGATGCTGCTCTCTATATGTACACTAAGACTAAATAAGACAATATGCGACTTAAAATACTAGAGGCCCTTCCTAATTTATAAGCAGCTTAAGACACAGGCAAGTCAATGCCGTAGTGCGAAGCTGCCGGCTTTCTATGCACACTAAGACTTATAAATAAAACATGTGACTTAAAATACGAGAGGCTCTTCCTAATTTATAAGCAGCTAAAGACACAGGCAAGTCAATGCCCCAGTGCGATGCTGCTTTCTATGTTCACTAAGACTAAATAAAACATTTGACTTAAAATACGAGAGCCGGGCTCTTCCAAATTTATCAGCAGCTAAAGTCACAGGCAAGTCAATGCCCCAGTGCGATGCAGCTTTCTATGCACACTAAGACTTATAAATAAAACATGTAACTTAAAATACTAGAGGCCCTTCCTAATTTATAAACAGCTTAAGACACAGGCAAGTCAATGCCCCAGTGCGATGCTGCTCTCTATATGTACACTAAGGCTAAATAAGACAATATGCGACTTAAAATACTAGAGGCCCTTCCTAATTTATAAACAGCTTAAGACACAGGCAAGTCAATGCCCCAGTGCGATGCTGCTCTCTATATGTACACTAAGACTAAATAAGACAATATGCGACTTAAAATACTAGAGGCCCTTCCTAATTTATAAGCAGCTTAAGACACAGGCAAGTCAATGCCGTAGTGCGAAGCTGCCGGCTTTCTATGCACACTAAGACTTATAAATAAAACATGTGACTTAAAATACGAGAGGCTCTTCCTAATTTATAAGCAGCTAAAGACACAGGCAAGTCAATGCCCCAGTGCGATGCTGCTTTCTATGTTCACTAAGACTAAATAAAACATTTGACTTAAAATACGAGAGCCGGGCTCTTCCAAATTTATCAGCAGCTAAAGTCACAGGCAAGTCAATGCCCCAGTGCGATGCAGCTTTCTATGCACACTAAGACTTATAAATAAAACATGTAACTTAAAATACTAGAGGCCCTTCCTAATTTATAAACAGCTTAAGACACAGGCAAGTCAATGCCCCAGTGCGATGCTGCTCTCTATATGTACACTAAGGCTAAATAAGACAATATGCGACTTAAAATACTAGAGGCCCTTCCTAATTTATAAACAGCTTAAGACACAGGCAAGTCAATGCCCCAGTGCGATGCTGCTCTCTATATGTACACTAAGGCTAAACAAGGCAATATGCGACTTAAAATACTAGAGGCCCTTCCTAATTTATAAACAGCTTAAGACACAGGCAACTCAATGCCCCAGTGCGATGCTGCTCTCTATATGTACACTAAGACTAAATAAGACAATATGCGACTTAAAATACTAGAGGCCCTTCCTAATTTATAAACAGCTTAAGACGCAGGCAAGTCAATGCCCCAGTGCGATGCTGCTCTCTACATGTACACTAAGACTAAATAAGACAATATGCGACTTAAAATACTAGAGGCTCTTCCTAATTTATAAGCAGCTTAAGACACAGGCAAGTCAATGCCCCAGTGCGATGCAGCTTTCTATGCACACTAAGACTTATAAATAAAACATGTGACTTAAAATACTAGAGGCTTTTCCTAATTTATAAACAGATTAAGACACAGGCAAGTCAATGCCCCAGTGCGATGCTGCTTTCTATGTTCACTAAGACTAAATAAAACATTTGACTTAAAATACGAGAGCCGGGCTCTTCCAAATTTATAAGCAGCTAAAGTCATAGGCAAGTCAATGCCCCAGTGCGATGCAGCTTTCTATGCACACTAAGACTTATAAATAAAACATGTAACTTAAAATACTAGAGGCCATTCCTAATTTATAAACAGCTTAAGACACAGGCAAGTCAATGCCCCAGTGCGATGCTGCTCTCTATATGTACACTAAGGCTAAATAAGACAATATGCGACTTAAAATACTAGAGGCCCTTCCTAATTTATAAACAGCTTAAGACACAGGCAAGTCAATGCCCCAGTGCGATGCTGCTCTCTATATGTACACTAAGGCTAAACAAGGCAATATGCGACTTAAAATACTAGAGGCCCTTCCTAATTTATAAACAGCTTAAGACACAGGCAACTCAATGGCCCAGTGCGATGCTGCTCTCTATATGTACACTAAGACTAAATAAGACAATATGCGACTTAAAATACGATAGGCTCTTCCTAATTTATAAGCAGCTTAAGACACAGGCAAGTCAATGCCCCAGTGCGATGCAGCTTTCTATGCACACTAAGACTTATAAATAAAACATGTGACTTAAAATACTAGAGGCTTTTCCTAATTTATAAACAGCTTAAGACACAGGCAACTCAATGCCCCAGTGCGATGCTGCTCTCTATATGTACACTAAGACTAAATAATACAATATGCGACTTAAAATACTAGAGGCCCTTCCTAATTTATAAACAGCTTAAGACACAGGCAACTTAATGCCCCAGTGCGATGCTGCTCTCTATATATACACTAAGACTAAATAAGACAATATGCGACTTAAAATACTAGAGGCCCTGCCTAATTTATAAACATCTTAAGACACAGGCAAGTCAATGCCCCAATGCGATGCTGCTCTCTATATGTACACTAAGACTAAATAAGACAATATGCGACTTAAAATACTAGAGGCCCTTCCTAATTTATAAACAGCTTAAGACACAGGCAACTCAATGCCCCAGTGCGATGCTGCTCTCTATATGTACACTAAGACTAAATAAGACAATATGCGACTTAAAATACTAGAGGCCCTTCCTAATTTATAAACAGCTTAAGACACAGGCAACTTAATGCCCCAGTGCGATGCTGCTCTCTATATATACACTAAGACTAAATAAGACAATATGCGACTTAAAATACTAGAGGCCCTGCCTAATTTATAAACAGCTTAAGACACAGGCAATTCAATGCCCCAGTGCGATGCTGCTCTCTATATGTACACTAAGACTAAATAAGACAATATGCGACTTAAAATACTAGAGGCCCTTCCTAATTTATAAACATCTTAAGACACAGGCAAGTCAATGCCCCAGTGCGATGCTGCTCTCTATATGTACACTAAGGCTAAATAAGACAATATGCGACTTAAAATACTAGAGGCCCTTCCTAATTTATAAACAGCTTAAGACACAGGCAACTCAATGCCCCAGTGCGATGCTGCTCTCTATATGTACACTAAGACTAAATAAGACAATATGCGACTTAAAATACTAGAGGCCCTTCCTAATTTATAAGCAGCTTAAGACACAGGCAAGTCAATGCCCCAGTGCGAAGCTGCTCTCTATATGTACACTAAGACTAAATAAGACAATATGCGACTTAAAATACTAGAGGCCCTTCCTAATTTATAAACAGCTTAAGACACAGGCAAGTCAATGCCCCAGTGCGATGCTGCTTTCTATGTTCACTAAGACTAAATAAAACATTTGACTTAAAATACGAGAGCGGGCTCTTCCAAATTTATAAGCAGCTAAAGTCACAGGCAAGTCAATGCCCCAGTGCGATGCAGCTTTCTATGCACACTAAGACTTATAAATAAAACATGTAACTTAAAATACTAGAGGCCATTCCTAATTTATAAACAGCTTAAGACACAGGCAAGTCAATGCCCCAGTGCGATGCTGCTCTCTATATGTACACTAAGACTAAATAAGACAATATGCGACTTAAAATACTAGAGGCCCTTCCTAATTTATAAACAGCTAAAGACACAGGCAAGTCAATGCCCCAGTGCGATGCTGCTTTCTATGTTCACTAAGACTAAATAAAACATTTGACTTAAAATACGAGAGCCGGGCTCTTCCTAATTTATAAGCAGCTAAAGTCACAGGCAAGTCAATGCCCCAGTGCGATGCAGCTTTCTATGCACACTAAGACTTATAAATAAAACATGTAACTTAAAATACTAGAGGCCATTCCTAATTTATAAACAGCTTAAGACACAGGCAAGTCAATGCCCCAGTGCGATGCTGCTCTCTATATGTACACTAAGGCTAAATAAGACAATATGCGACTTAAAATACTAGAGGTCCTTCCTAATTTATAAACAGCTTAAGACACAGGCAAGTCAATGCCCCAGTGCGATGCTGCTCTCTATATGTACACTAAGGCTAAATAAGACAATATGCGGCTTAAAATACTAGAGGCCCTTCCTAATTTATAAACAGCTTAAGACACAGGCAAGTCAATGCCCCAGTGCGATGCTGCTCTCTATATGTACACTAAGGCTAAACAAGGCAATATGCGACTTAAAATACTAGAGGCCCTTCCTAATTTATAAACAGCTTAAGACACAGGCAACTCAATGCCCCAGTGCGATGCTGCTCTCTATATGTACACTAAGACTAAATAAGACAATATGCGACTTAAAATACTAGAGGCCCTTCCTAATTTATAAACAGCTTAAGACACAGGCAAGTCAATGCCCCAGTGCGATGCTGCTCTCTACATGTACACTAAGACTAAATAAGACAATTATGCGACTTAAAATACTAGAGGCTCTTCCTAATTTATAAGCAGCTTAAGACACAGGCAAGTCAATGCCCCAGTGCGATGCAGCTTTCTATGCACACTAAGACTTATAAATAAAACATGTGACTTAAAATACTAGAGGCTTTTCCTAATTTATAAACAGATTAAGACACAGGCAAGTCAATGCCCCAGTGCGATGCTGCTTTCTATGTTCACTAAGACTAAATAAAACATTTGACTTAAAATACGAGAGCCGGGCTCTTCAAATTTATAAGCAGCTAAAGTCACAGGCAAGTCAATGCCCCAGTGCGATGCAGCTTTCTATGCACACTAAGACTTATAAATAAAACATGTAACTTAAAATACTAGAGGCCATTCCTAATTATAAACAGCTTAAGACACAGGCAAGTCAATGCCCCAGTGCGATGCAGCTTTCTATGCACACTAAGACTTATAAATAAAACATGCGACTTAAAATACTAGAGGCCCTTCCTAATTTATAAACAGCTTAAGACACAGGCAAGTCAATGGCCCCAGTGCGATGCTGCTCTCTATATGTACACTAAGGCTAAACAAGGCAATATGCGACTTAAAATACTAGAGGCCCTTCCTAATTTATAAACAGCTTAAGACACAGGCAACTCAATGCCCCAGTGCGATGCTGCTCTCTATATGTACACTAAGACTAAATAAGACAATATGCGACTTAAAATACTAGAGGCCCTTCCTAATTTATAAACAGCTTAAGACACAGGCAAGTCAATGCCCCAGTGCGATGCTGCTCTCTACATGTACACTAAGACTAAATAAGACAATATGCGACTTAAAATACTAGAGGCTCTTCCTAATTTATAAGCAGCTTAAGACACAGGCAAGTCAATGCCCCAGTGCGATGCAGCTTTCTATGCACACTAAGACTTATAAATAAAACATGTGACTTAAAATACTTGAGGCTTTTCCTAATTTATAAACAGATTAAGACACAGGCAAGTCAATGCCCCAGTCCGATGCTGCTTTCTATGTTCACTAAGACTAAATAAAACATTTGACTTAAAATACGAGAGCCGGGCTCTTCCAAATTTATAAGCAGCTAAAGTCACAGGCAAGTCAATGCCCCAGTGCGATGCAGCTTTCTATGCACACTAAGACTTATAAATAAAACATGTAACTTAAAATACTAGAGGCCATTCCTAATTTATAAACAGCTTAAGACACAGGCAAGTCAATGCCCCAGTGCGATGCTGCTCTCTATATGTACACTAAGACTAAATAAGACAATATGCGACTTAAAATACTAGAGGCCCTTCCTAATTTATAAACAGCTAAAGACACAGGCAAGTCAATGCCCAGTGCGATGCTGCTTTCTATGTTCACTAAGACTAAATAAAACATTTGACTTAAAATACGAGAGCCGGGCTCTTCCAAATTTATAAGCAGCTAAAGTCACAGGCAAGTCAATGCCCCAGTGCGATGCAGCTTTCTATGCACACTAAGACTTATAAATAAAACATGTAACTTAAAATACTAGAGGCCATTCCTAATTTATAAACAGCTTAAGACACAGGCAAGTCAATGCCCCAGTGCGATGCTGCTCTCTATATGTACACTAAGGCTAAATAAGACAATATGCGACTTAAAATACTAGAGGCCCTTCCTAATTTATAAACAGCTTAAGACACAGGCAAGTCAATGCCCCAGTGCGATGCTGCTCTCTATATGTACACTAAGGCTAAATAAGACAATATGCGACTTAAAATACTAGAGGCCCTTCCTAATTTATAAACAGCTTAAGACACAGGCAAGTCAATGCCCCAGTGCGATGCTGCTCTCTATATGTACACTAAGGCTAAACAAGGCAATATGCGACTTAAAATACTAGAGGCCCTTCCTAATTTATAAACAGCTTAAGACACAGGCAACTCAATGCCCCAGTGCGATGCTGCTCTCTATATGTACACTAAGACTAAATAAGACAATATGCGACTTAAAATACTAGAGGCCCTTCCTAATTTATAAACAGCTTAAGACACAGGCAAGTCAATGCCCCAGTGCGATGCTGCTCTCTACATGTACACTAAGACTAAATAAGACAATATGCGACTTAAAATACTAGAGGCTCTTCCTAATTTATAAGCAGCTTAAGACACAGGCAAGTCAATGCCCCAGTGCGATGCAGCTTTCTATGCACACTAAGACTTATAAATAAAACATGTGACTTAAAATACTAGAGGCTTTTCCTAATTTATAAACAGATTAAGACACAGGCAAGTCAATGCCCCAGTGCGATGCTGCTTTCTATGTTCACTAAGACTAAATAAAACATTTGACTTAAAATACGAGAGCCGGGCTCTTCCAAATTTATAAGCAGCTAAAGTCACAGGCAAGTCAATGCCCCAGTGCGATGCAGCTTTCTATGCACACTAAGACTTATAAATAAAACATGTAACTTAAAATACTAGAGGCCATTCCTAATTTATAAACAGCTTAAGACACAGGCAAGTCAATGCCCCAGTGCGATGCTGCTCTCTATATGTACACTAAGACTAAATAAGACAATATGCGACTTAAAATACTAGAGGCCCTTCCTAATTTATAAACAGCTAAAGACACAGGCAAGTCAATGCCCCAGTGCGATGCTGCTTTCTATGTTCACTAAGACTAAATAAAACATTTGACTTAAAATACGAGAGCCGGGCTCTTCCAAATTTATAAGCAGCTAAAGTCACAGGCAAGTCAATGCCCCAGTGCGATGCAGCTTTCTATGCACACTAAGACTTATAAATAAAACATGTAACTTAAAATACTAGAGGCCATTCCTAATTTATAAACAGCTTAAGACACAGGCAAGTCAATGCCCCAGTGCGATGCTGCTCTCTATATGTACACTAAGGCTAAATAAGACAATATGCGACTTAAAATACTAGAGGCCCTTCCTAATTTATAAACAGCTTAAGACACAGGCAAGTCAATGCCCCAGTGCGATGCTGCTCTCTATATGTACACTAAGGCTAAACAAGGCAATATGCGACTTAAAATACTAGAGGCCCTTCCTAATTTATAAACAGCTTAAGACACAGGCAAGTCAATGCCCCAGTGCGATGCTGCTCTCTACATGTACACTAAGACTAAATAAGACAATATGCGACTTAAAATACTAGAGGCTCTTCCTAATTTATAAGCAGCTTAAGACACAGGCAAGTCAATGCCCCAGTGCGATGCAGCTTTCTATGCACACTAAGACTTATAAATAAAACATGTGACTTAAAATACTAGAGGCTTTTCCTAATTTATAAACAGATTAAGACACAGGCAAGTCAATGCCCCAGTCCGATGCTGCTTTCTATGTTCACTAAGACTAAATAAAACATTTGACTTAAAATACGAGAGCCGGGCTCTTCCAAATTTATAAGCAGCTAAAGTCACAGGCAAGTCAATGCCCCAGTGCGATGCAGCTTTCTATGCACACTAAGACTTATAAATAAAACATGTAACTTAAAATACTAGAGGCCATTCCTAATTTATAAACAGCTTAAGACACAGGCAAGTCAATGCCCCAGGTGCGATGCTGCTCTCTATATGTAGCACTAAGACTAAATAAGACAATATGCGACTTAAAATACTAGAGGCCCTTCCTAATTTATAAACAGCTAAAGACACAGGCAAGTCAATGCCCAGTGCGATGCTGCTTTCTATGTTCACTAAGACTAAATAAAACATTTGACTTAAAATACGAG
This sequence comes from Actinernus sp. WN-2022, assembly GCA_030867875.1. Classification (NCBI taxonomy): domain Eukaryota; kingdom Metazoa; phylum Cnidaria; class Anthozoa; order Actiniaria; family Actinernidae; genus Actinernus; species Actinernus sp. WN-2022. The sequence continues at coordinate 42,402,806 of JAOWCC010001368.1, forward strand.
AGCCGGGCTCTTCCAAATTTATAAGCAGCTAAAGTCACAGGCAAGTCAATGCCCAGTGCGATGCAGCTTTCTATGCACACTAAGACTTATAAATAAAACATGTAACTTAAAATACTAGAGGCCATTCCTAATTTATAAACAGCTTAAGACACAGGCAAGTCAATGCCCCAGTGCGATGCTGCTCTCTATATGGTACACTAAGGCTAAATAAGACAATATGCGACTTAAAATACTAGAGGCCCTTCCTAATTTATAAACAGCTTAAGACACAGGCAAGTCAATGCCCCAGTGCGATGCTGCTCTCTATATGTACACTAAGGCTAAATAAGGACAATATGCGACTTAAAATACTAGAGGCCCTTCCTAATTTATAAACAGCTTAAGACACAGGCAAGTCAATGCCACAGTGCGATGCTGCTCTCTATATGTACACTAAGGCTAAACAAGGCAATATGCGACTTAAAATACTAGAGGCCCTCTCTAATTTATAAACAGCTTAAGACACAGGCAACTCAATGCCCCAGTGCGATGCTGCTCTCTATATGTTACACTAAGACTAAATAAGACAATATGCGACTTAAAATACTAGAGGCCCTTCCTAATTTATAAACAGCTTAAGACACAGGCAAGTTCAATGCCCCAGTGCGATGCTGCTCTCTCTACATGTACACTAAGACTAAATAAGACAATATGCGACTTAAAATACTAGAGGCTCTTCCTAATTTATAAGCAGCTTAAGACACAGGCAAGTCAATGCCCCAGTGCGATGCAGCTTTCTATGCACACTAAGACTTATAAATAAAACATGTGACTTAAAATACTAGAGGCTTTTCCTAATTTATAAACAGATTAAGACACAGGCAAGTCAATGCCCCAGTGCGATGCTGCTTTCTATGTTCACTAAGACTAAATAAAACATTTGACTTAAAATACGAGAGCCGGGCTCTTCCAAATTTATAAGCAGCTAAAGTCACAGGCAAGTCAATGTGCCCCAGTGCGATGCAGCTTTCTATGCACACTAAGACTTATAAATAAAACATGTAACTTAAAATACTAGAGGCCATCCTAATTTATAAACAGCTTAAGACACAGGCAAGTCAATGCCCAGTGCGATGCTGCTCTCTATATGTACACTAAGGCTAAATAAGACAATATGCGACTTAAAATACTAGAGGCCCTTCCTAATTTATAAACAGCTTAAGACACAGGCAAGTCAATGCCCCAGTGCGATGCTGCTCTCTATATGTACACTAAGGCTAAACAAGGCAATATGCGACTTAAAATACTAGAGGCCCTTCCTATTTTATAAACAGCTTAAGACACAGGCAACTCAATGCCCCAGTGCGATGCTGCTCTCTATATTTACACTAAGACTAAATAAGACAATATGCGACTTAAAATACGATAGGCTCTTCCTAATTTATAAGCAGCTTAAGACACAGGCAAGTCAATGCCCCAGTGCGATGCAGCTTTCTATGCACACTAAGACTTATAAATAAAACATGTGACTTAAAATACTAGAGGCTTTTCCTAATTTATAAACAGCTTAAGACACAAGGCAACTCAATGCCCCAGTGCGATGCTGCTCTCTATATGTACACTAAGACTAAATAAGACAATATGCGACTTAAAATACTAGAGGCCCTTCCTAATTTATAAACAGCTTAAGACACAGGCAACTTAATGCCCCAGTGCGATGCTGCTCTCTATATATACACTAAGACTAAATAAGACAATATGCGACTTAAAATACTAGAGGCCCTGCCTAATTTATAAACATCTTAAGACACAGGCAAGTCAATGCCCCAGTGCGATGCTGCCTCTCTATATGTACACTAAGACTAAATAAGACAATATGCGACTTAAAATACTAGAGCCCTTCCTAATTTATAAACTCTTAAGACACAGGGCAACTCAATGCCCCAGTGCGATGCTGCTCTCTATATATACACTAAGACTAAATAAGACAATATGCGACTTAAAATACTAGAGGCCCTGCCTAATTTATAAACAGCTTAAGACACAGGCAAGTCAATGCCCCAGTGCGATGCTGCTCTCTATATGTACACTAAGACTAAATAAGACAATATGCGACTTAAAATACTAGAGGCCCTTCCTAATTTATAAACAGCTAAAGACACAGGCAAGTCAATGCCCCAGTGCGATGCTGCTTTCTATGTTCACTAAGACTAAATAAAACATTTGACTTAAAATACGAGAGCCGGGCTCTTCCAAATTTATAAGCAGCTAAAGTAACAGGCAAGTCAATGCCCCAGTGCGATGCAGCTTTCTATGCACACTAAGACTTATAAATAAAAACATGTAACTTAAAATACTAGAGGCCCTTCCTAATTTATAAACAGCTTAAGACACAGGCAAGTCAATGCCCCAGTGCGATGCTGCTCTCTATATGTACACTAAGGCTAAATAAGACAATATGGCGACTTAAAATACTAGAGGCCCTTCCTAATTTATAAACAGCTTAAGACACAGGCAAGTCAATGCCCCAGTGCGATGCTGCTCTCTATATGTACACTAAGGCTAAACAAGGCAATATGCGACTTAAAATACTAGATGCCCTTCCTAATTTATAAACAGCTTAAGACACAGGCAACTCAATGCCCCAGTGCGATGCTGCTCTCTATATGTACACTAAGACTAAATAAGACAATATGCGACTTAAAATACGAGAGTCTCTTCCTAATTTATAAGCAGCTTAAGACACAGGCAAGTCAATGCCCCAGTGCGAAGCTGCCGGCTTTCTATGCACACTAAGACTTATAAATAAAACATGTGACTTAAAATACGAGAGGCTCTTCCAATTTATAAGCAGCTTAAGACACAGGCAAGTCAATGCCCAATGCGATGCAGCTTTCTATGCACACTAAGACTTATAAATAAAACATGTGACTTAAAATACAAGAGGCTTTTCCTAATTTATAAACAGCTTAAGACAGCAGGCAACTCAATGCCCCAGTGCGATGCTGCTCTCTATATGTACACTAAGACTAAAATAAGACAATATGCGACTTAAAATACTAGAGGCCCTTCCTAATTTATAAACAGCTTAAGACACAGGCAACTTAATGCCCCAGTGCGATGCTTGCTCTCTATATATAGCACTAAGACTAAATAAGACAATATGCGACTTAAAATACTAGAGGCCCTGCCTAATTTATAAAACAGCTTAAGACACAGGGCAAGTCAATGCCCCAGTGCGATGCTGCTCTCTATATGTACACTAAGACTAAATAAGACAATATGCGACTTAAAATACTAGAGGCCCTTCCTAATTTATAAACAGCTTAAGACACAGGCAACTCAATGCCCCAGTGCGATGCTGCTCTCTATATATACACTAAGACTAAATAAGACAATATGCGACTTAAAATACTAGAGGCCCTGCCTAATTTATAAACAGCTTAAGACACAGGCAAGTCAATGCCCCAGTGCGATGCTGCTCTTCTATATGTACACTAAGACTAAATAAGACAATATGCGACTTAAAATACTAGAGGCCCTTCCTAATTTATAAGCAGCTTAAGACACAGCAAGTCAATGCCCTATTGCGAAGCCTGCCGGCTTTCTATGCACACTAAGACTTATAAATAAAACATGTGACTTAAAATACGAGAGGCTCTTCCTAATTTATAAGCAGCTAAAGACACAGGCAAGTCAATGCCCCAGTGCGATGCAGCTTTCTATGCACACTAAGACTTATAAATAAAACATGTAACTTAAAATACTAGAGGCCATTCCTAATTTATAAACAGCTTAAGACACAGGCAAGTCAATGCCCCAGTGCGATGCCTGCTCTCTATATGTACACTAAGACTAAATAAGACAATATGCGACTTAAAATACTAGAGGCCCTTCCTAATTTATAAACAGCTAAAGACACAGGCAAGTCAATGCCCCAGTGCGATGCTGCTTTCTATGTTCACTAAGACTAAATAAAACATTTGACTTAAAATACGAGAGCCGGGCTCTTCCTAATTTATAAGCAGCTAAAGTCACAGGCAAGTCAATGCCCCAGTGCGATGCAGCTTTCTATGCACACTAAGACTTATAAATAAAACATGTAACTTAAATTACTAGAGGCCATTCCTAATTTATAAACAGCTTAAGACACAGGCAAGTCAATGCCCCAGTGCGATGCTGCTCTCTATATGTACACTAAGCTAAATAAGACAATATGCGACTTAAAATACTAGAGGTCCTTCCTAATTTATAACAGCTTAAGACACAGGCAAGTCAATGCCCCAGTGCGATGCTGCTCTCTATATGTACACTAAGGCTAAATAAGACAATATGCGGCTTAAAATACTAGAGGCCCTTCTAATTTATAAACTGCTTAAGACACAGGCAAGTCAATGCCCCAGTGCGATGCTGCTCTCTATATGTACACTAAGGCTAAACAAGGCAATATGCGACTTAAAATACTAGAGGCCCTTCCTAATTTATAAACAGCTTAAGACACAGGCAACTCAATGCCCAGTGCGATGCTGCTCTCTATATGTACACTAAGACTAAATAAGACAATATGCGACTTAAAATACTAGAGGCCCTTCCTAATTTATAAACAGCATAAGACACAGGCAAGTCAATGCCCCAGTGCGATGCTGCTCTCTACATGTACACTAAGACTAAATAAGACAATATGCGACTTAAAATACTAGAGGCTCTTCCTAATTTATAAGCAGCTTAAGACACAGGCAAGTCAATGCCCCAGTGCGATGCAGCTTTCTATGCACACTAAGACTTATAAATAAAACATGTGACTTAAAATACTAGAGGCTTTTCCTAATTATAAACAGATTAAGACACAGGCAAGTCAATGCCCAGTGCGATGCTGCTTTCTATGTTCACTAAGACTAAATAAAACATTTGACTTAAAATACGAGAGCCGGGCCTCTTCCAAATTTATAAGCAGCTAAAGTCACAGGCAAGTTTCAATGCCCAGTGCGATGCAGCTTTCTATGCACACTAAGACTTATAAATAAAACATGTAACTTAAAATACTAGAGGCCATTCCTAATTTATAAAACAGCTTAAGACACAGGCAAGTCAATGCCCCAGTGCGATGCAGCTTTCTATGCACACTAAGACTTATAAATAAAACATGTGACTTAAAATACTAGAGGCCCTTCCTAATTTATAAACGAGCTTAAGACACAGGCAAGTCAATGCCCCAGTGCGATGCTGCTCTCTATATGTACACTAAGGCTAAATAAGACAATATGCGACTTAAAATACTAGAGGCCCTTCCTAATTTATAAACAGCTTAAGACACAGCAAGTCAATGCCCCATGCTGCGCTCTATATGTACACTAAGGCTAAACAAGGCAATATGCGACTTAAAATACTAGAGGCCCTTCCTAATTTATAAACAGCTAAAGACACAGGCAAGTCAATGCCCCAGTGCGATGCTGCTTTCTATGTTCACTAAGACTAAATAAAACATTTGACTTAAAATACGAGAGCCGGGCTCTTCCTAATTTATAAGCAGCTAAAGTCACAGGCAAGTCAATGCCCCAGTGCGATGCAGCTTTCTATGCACACTAAGACTTATAAATAAAACATGTAACTTAAAATACTAGAGGCCATTCCTAATTTATAAACAGCTTAAGACACAGGCAAGTCAATGCCCCAGTGCGATGCTGCTCTCTATATGTACACTAAGGCTAAATAAGACAATATGCGACTTAAAATACTAGAGGTCCGTCCTAATTTATAAACAGCTTAAGACACAGGCAAGTCAATGCCCCAGTGCGATGCTGCTCTCTATATGTACACTAAGGCTAAATAAGACAATATGCGGCTTAAAATACTAGAGGCCCTTCCTAATTTATAAACAGCTTAAGACACAGGCAAGTCAATGCCCCAGTGCGATGCTGCTCTCTATATGTACACTAAGGCTAAACAAGGCAATAAGCGACTTAAAATACTAGAGGCCCTTCCTAATTTTATAAACAGCTTAAGACACAGGCAACTCAATGCCCCATGTGCGATGCTGCTCTCTATATGTACACTAAGACTAAAATAAGACAATATGCGACTTAAAATACTAGAGGCCGCTTCCTAATTTATAAACAGCTTAAGACACCAGCAAGTCAATGCCCCAGTGCGATGCTGCTCTCTACATGTACACTAAGACTAAATAAGACAATATGCGACTTAAAATACTAGAGGCTCTTCCTAATTTATAAGCAGCTTAAGACACAGGCAAGTCAATGCCCAGTGCGATGCAGCTTTCTATGCACACTAAGACTTATAAATAAAACATGTGACTTAAAATACTAGAGGCTTTTCCTAATTTATAAACAGATTAACGACACCGAGCCGTCAATGCCCCAGTGCGATGCTGCTTTCTATGTTCACTAAGACTAAATAAAACATTTGACTTAAAATACGAGAGCCGGGCTCTTCCAAATTTATAAGCAGCTAAAAGTCACAGGCAAGTCAATGCCCCAGTGCGATGCAGCTTTCTATGCACACTAAGACTTATAAATAAAACATGTAACTTAAAATACTAGAGGCCATTCCTAATTTATAAACAGCTTAAGACACAGGCAAGTCAATGCCCCAGTGCGATGCAGCTTTCTATGCACACTAAGACTTATAAATAAAACATGTGACTTAAAATACTAGAGGCCCTTCCTAATTTATAAACAGCTTAAGACACAGGCAAGTCAATGCCCCAGTGCGATGCTGCTCTCTATATGTACACTAAGGCTAAATAAGACAATATGCGACTTAAAATACTAGAGGCCCTTCCTAATTTATAACAGCTTAAGACACAGGCAAGTCAATGCCCCAGTGCGATGCTGCTCTCTATATGTACACTAAGGCTAAACAAGGCAATATGCGACTTAAAATACTAGAGGCCCTTCCTAATTTATAAACAGCTTAAGACACAGGCAACTCAATGCCCCAGTGCGATGCTGCTCTCTATATGTACACTAAGACTAAATAAGACAATATGCGACTTAAAATACTAGAGGCCCTTCCTAATTTATAAACAGCTTAAGACACAGGCAAGTCAATGCCCCAGTGCGATGCTGCTCTCTACATGTACACTAAGACTAAATAAGACAATATGCGACTTAAAATACTAGAGGCTCTTCCTAATTTATAAGCAGCTTAAGACACAGGCAAGTCAATGCCCCAGTGCGATGCAGCTTTCTATGCACACTAAGACTTATAAATAAAACATGTGACTTAAAATACTAGAGGCTTTTCCTAATTTATAAACAGATTAAGACACAGGCAAGTCAATGCCCCAGTCCGATGCTGCTTTCTATGTTCACTAAGACTAAATAAAACATTTGACTTAAAATACGAGAGCCGGGCTCTTCCAAATTTATAAGCAGCTAAAGTCACAGGCAAGTCAATGCCCCAGTGCGATGCAGCTTTCTATGCACACTAAGACTTATAAATAAAACATGTAACTTAAAATACTAGAGGCCATTCCTAATTTATTAAACAGCTTAAGACACAGGCAAGTCAATGCCCCAGTGCGATGCTGCTCTCTATATGTACCACTAAGACTAAATAAGACATATGCGACTTAAAATACTAGAGCCCTTCCTAATTTATAAACAGCTAAAGACACAGGCAAGTCAATGCCTCAGTGCGATGCTGCTTTCTATGTTCACTAAGACTAAATAAAACATTTGACTTAAAATACGAGAGCCGGGCTCTTCCAAATTTTATAAGCAGCTAAAGTCACAGGCAAGTCAATGCCCCAGTGCGATGCAGCTTTCTATGCACACTAAGACTTATAAATAAACATGTAACCTAAAATACTAGAGGCCATTCCTAATTTATAAACAGCTTAAGACACAGGCAAGTCAATGCCCCAGTGCGATGCTGCTCTCTATAAGTACACTAAGGCTAAATAAGACAATATGCGACTTAAAATACTAGAGGCCCTTCCTAATTTATAAACAGCTTAAGACACAGGCAAGTCAATGCCCAGTGCGATGCTGCTCTCTATATGTACACTAAGGCTAAATAAGACAATATGCGACTTAAAATACTAGAGGCCCTTCCTAATTTATAAACAGCTTAAGACACAGGCAAGTCAATGCCCAGTGCGATGCTGCTCTCTATATGTACACTAAGGCTAAACAAGGCAATATGCGACTTAAAATACTAGAGGCCCTTCCTAATTTATAAACAGCTTAAGACACAGGCAACTCAATGCCCAGTGCGATGCTGCTCTCTATATGTACACTAAGACTAAATAAGACAATATGCGACTTAAAATACTAGAGGCCCTTCCTAATTTATAACAGCTTAAGACACAGGCAAGTCAATGCCCCAGTGCGATGCTGCTCTCTACATGATACACTAAGACTAAATAAGACAATATGCGACTTAAAATACTAGAGGCTCTTCCTAATTTATAAGCAGCTTAAGACACAGGCAAGTCAATGCCCCAGTGCGATGCAGCTTTCTATGCACACTAAGACTTATAAATAAAACATGTGACTTAAAATACTAGAGGCTTTTCCTAATTTATAAACAGATTAAGACACAGGCAAGTCAATGCCCCAGTGCGATGCTGCTTTCTATGTTCACTAAGACTAAACTAAAACATTTGACTTAAAATACGAGAGCCGGGCTCTTCCAAATTTATAAGCAGCTAAAGTCACAGGCAAGTCAATGCCCCAGTGCGATGCAGCATTTCTATGCACACTAAGACTTATAAATAAAACATGTAACTTAAAATACTAGAGGCCATTCCTAATTTATAAAACAGCTTAAGACACAGGCAAGTCAAAGCCCCAGTGCGATGCTGCTCTCTATATGTACACTAAGACTAAATAAGACAATATGCGACTTAAAATACTAGAGGCCCTTCGCTAATTTATAAACAGCTAAAGACACAGGCAAGTCAAATGCCCAGTGCGAATGCTGCTTTCTATGTTCACTAAGACTAAATAAAACATTTGACTTAAAATACGAGAGCCGGGCTCTTCCAATTTATAAGCAGCTAAAGTCACAGGCAAGTCAATGCCCCAGTGCGATGCAGCTTTCTATGCACACTAAGACTTATAAATAAAACATGTAACTTAAAATACTAGAGGCCATTCCTAATTATAAACAGCTTAAGACACAGGCAAGGTCAATGCCCCAGTGCGATGCTGCTCTCTATATGTACACTAAGGCTAAATAAGACAATATGCGACTTAAAATACTAGAGGGCCCTTCCTAATTTATAGAAACAGCCTTAAGACACAGGCAAGTCACATGCCCCAGTGCGATGCTGCTCTCCTATATGTACACTAAGGCTAACAAGGCAATATGCGACTTAAAATACTAGAGGCCCTTCCTAATTTATAAACAGCTTAAGACACAGGCAAGTCAATGCCCCAGTGCGATGCTGCTCTCTACATGTACACTAAGACTAAATAAGACAATATGCGACTTAAAATACCTAGAGGCTCTTCCTAATTTATAAGCAGCTTAGGCAAGTCAATGCCCCAGTGCGATGCAGCTTTCTATGCACACTAAGACTTATAAATAAAACATGTGACTTAAAATACTAGAGGCTTTTCCTAATTTATAAACAGATTAAGACACAGGCAAGTCAATGCCCCAGTCCGATGCTGCTTTCTATGTTCACTAAGACTAAATAAAACATTTGACTTAAAATACGAGAGCCGGGCTCTTCCAAATTTATAAGCAGCTAAAGTCACAGGCAAGTCAATGCCCCAGTGCGATGCAGCTTTCTATGCACACTAAGACTTATAAATAAAACATGTAACTTAAAATACTAGAGGCCATTCCTAATTTATAAACAGCTTAAGACACAGGCAAGTCAATGCCCCAGTGCGATGCTGCTCTCTATATGTACACTAAGACTAAATAAGACAATATGCGACTTAAAATACTAGAGGCCCTTCCTAATTTATAAACAGCTAAAGACACAGGCAAGTCAATGCCCCAGTGCGATGCTGCTTTCTATGTTCACTAAGACTAAATAAAACATTTGACTTAAAATACGAGAGCCGGGCTCTTCCAAATTTATAAGCAGCTAAAGTCACAGGCAAGTCAATGCCCCAGTGCGATGCAGCTTTCTATGCACACTAAGACTTATAAATAAAACATGTAACTTAAAATACTAGAGGCCATTCCTAATTTATAAACAGCTTAAGACACAGGCAAGTCAATGCCCCAGTGCGATGCTGCTCTCTATATGTACACTAAGGCTAAATAAGACAATATGCGACTTAAAATACTAGAGGCCCTTCCTAATTTATAAACAGCTTAAGACACAGGCAAGTCAATGCCCCAGTGCGATGCTGCTCTCTATATGTACACTAAGGCTAAATAAGACAATATGCGACTTAAAATACTAGAGGCCCTTCCTAATTTATAAACAGCTTAAGACACAGGCAAGTCAATGCCCCAGTGCGATGCTGCTCTCTATATGTACACTAAGGCTAAACAAGGCAATATGCGACTTAAAATACTAGAGGCCCTTCCTAATTTATAAACAGCTTAAGACACAGGCAACTCAATGCCCCAGTGCGATGCTGCTCTCTATATGTACACTAAGACTAAATAAGACAATATGCGACTTAAAATACTAGAGGCCCTTCCTAATTTATAAACAGCTTAAGACACAGGCAAGTCAATGCCCCAGTGCGATGCTGCTCTCTACATGTACACTAAGACTAAATAAGACAATATGCGACTTAAAATACTAGAGGCTCTTCCTAATTTATAAGCAGCTTAAGACACAGGCAAGTCAATGCCCCAGTGCGATGCAGCTTTCTATGCACACTAAGACTTATAAATAAAACATGTGACTTAAAATACTAGAGGCTTTTCCTAATTTATAAACAGATTAAGACACAGGCAAGTCAATGCCCCAGTGCGATGCTGCTTTCTATGTTCACTAAGACTAAATAAAACATTTGACTTAAAATACGAGAGCCGGGCTCTTCCAAATTTATAAGCAGCTAAAGTCACAGGCAAGTCAATGCCCCAGTGCGATGCAGCTTTCTATGCACACTAAGACTTATAAATAAAACATGTAACTTAAAATACTAGAGGCCATTCCTAATTTATAAACAGCTTAAGACACAGGCAAGTCAATGCCCCAGTGCGATGCTGCTCTCTATATGTACACTAAGACTAAATAAGACAATATGCGACTTAAAATACTAGAGGCCCTTCCTAATTTATAAACAGCTAAAGACACAGGCAAGTCAATGCCCCAGTGCGATGCTGCTTTCTATGTTCACTAAGACTAAATAAAACATTTGACTTAAAATACGAGAGCCGGGCTCTTCCAAATTTATAAGCAGCTAAAGTCACAGGCAAGTCAATGCCCCAGTGCGATGCAGCTTTCTATGCACACTAAGACTTATAAATAAAACATGTAACTTAAAATACTAGAGGCCATTCCTAATTTATAAACAGCTTAAGACACAGGCAAGTCAATGCCCCAGTGCGATGCTGCTCTCTATATGTACACTAAGGCTAAATAAGACAATATGCGACTTAAAATACTAGAGGCCCTTCCTAATTTATAAACAGCTTAAGACACAGGCAAGTCAATGCCCCAGTGCGATGCTGCTCTCTATATGTACACTAAGGCTAAACAAGGCAATATGCGACTTAAAATACTAGAGGCCCTTCCTAATTTATAAACAGCTTAAGACACAGGCAACTCAATGCCCCAGTGCAATGCTGCTCTCTATATTTACACTAAGACTAAATAAGACAATATGCGACTTAAAATACGATAGGCTCTTCCTAATTTATAAGCAGCTTAAGACACAGGCAAGTCAATGCCCCAGTGCGATGCAGCTTTCTATGCACACTAAGACTTATAAATAAAACATGTGACTTAAAATACTAGAGGCTTTTCCTAATTTATAAACAGCTTAAGACACAGGCAACTCAATGCCCCAGTGCGATGCTGCTCTCTATATGTACACTAAGACTAAATAAGACAATATGCGACTTAAAATACTAGAGGCCCTTCCTAATTTATAAACAGCTTAAGACACAGGCAACTTAATGCCCCAGTGCGATGCTGCTCTCTATATATACACTAAGACTAAATAAGACAATATGCGACTTAAAATACTAGAGGCCCTGCCTAATTTATAAACATCTTAAGACACAGGCAAGTCAATGCCCCAGTGCGATGCTGCTCTCTATATGTACACTAAGACTAAATAAGACAATATGCGACTTAAAATACTAGAGGCCCTTCCTAATTTATAAACAGCTTAAGACACAGGCAACTCAATGCCCCAGTGCGATGCTGCTCTCTATATATACACTAAGACTAAATAAGACAATATGCGACTTAAAATACTAGAGGCCCTGCCTAATTTATAAACAGCTTAAGACACAGGCAAGTCAATGCCCCAGTGCGATGCTGCTCTCTATATGTACACTAAGACTAAATAAGACAATATGCGACTTAAAATACTAGAGGCCCTTCCTAATTTATAAACAGCTAAAGACACAGGCAAGTCAATGCCCCAGTGCGATGCTGCTCTCTATATATACACTAAGACTAAATAAAACATGTAACTTAAAATACTAGAGGCCCTTCCTAATTTATAAACAGCTTAAGACACAGGCAAGTCAATGCCCCAGTGCGATGCTGCTCTCTATATGTACACTAAGGCTAAATAAGACAATATGCGACTTAAAATACTAGAGGCCCTTCCTAATTTATAAACAGCTTAAGACACAGGCAAGTCAATGCCCCAGTGCGATGCTGCTCTCTATATGTACACTAAGGCTAAACAAGGCAATATGCGACTTAAAATACTAGATGCCCTTCCTAATTTATAAACAGCTTAAGACACAGGCAACTCAATGCCCCAGTGCGATGCTGCTCTCTATATGTACACTAAGACTAAATAAGACAATATGCGACTTAAAATACGAGAGTCTCTTCCTAATTTATAAGCAGCTTAAGACACAGGCAAGTCAATGCCCCAGTGCGAAGCTGCCGGCTTTCTATGCACACTAAGACTTATAAATAAAACATGTGACTTAAAATACGAGAGGCTCTTCCCAATTTATAAGCAGCTTAAGACACAGGGCAAGTCAATGCCCCAATGCGATGCAGCTTTCTATGCACACTAAGACTTATAAATAAAACATGTGACTTAAAATACTAGAGGCTTTTCCTAATTTATAAACAGCTTAAGACACAGGCAACTCAATGCCCCAGTGCGATGCTGCTCTCTATATGTACACTAAGACTAAATAAGACAATATGCGACTTAAAATACTAGAGGCCCTTCCTAATTTATAAACAGCTTAAGACACAGGCAACTTAATGCCCCAGTGCGATGCTGCTCTCTATATATACACTAAGACTAAATAAGACAATATGCGACTTAAAATACTAGAGGCCCTGCCTAATTTATAAACAGCTTAAGACACAGGCAAGTCAATGCCCCAGTGCGATGCTGCTCTCTATATGTACACTAAGACTAAATAAGACAATATGCGACTTAAAATACTAGAGGCCCTTCCTAATTTATAAACAGCTTAAGACACAGGCAACTCAATGCCCCAGTGCGATGCTGCTCTCTATATATACACTAAGACTAAATAAGACAATATGCGACTTAAAATACTAGAGGCCCTGCCTAATTTATAAACAGCTTAAGACACAGGCAAGTCAATGCCCCAGTGCGATGCTGCTCTCTATATGTAGCACTAAGACTAAATAAGACAATATGCGACTTAAAATACTAGAGGCCCTTCCTAATTTATAAGCAGCTTAAGACACAGGCAAGTCAATGCCCTATTGCGAAGCTGCCGGCTTTCTATGCACACTAAGACTTATAAATAAAACATGTGACTTAAAATACGAGAGGCTCTTCCTAATTTATAAGCAGCTAAAGACACAGGCAGGTCAATGCCCCAGTGCGATGCTGCTTTCTATGTTCACTAAGACTAAATAAAACATTTGACTTAAAATACGAGAGCCGGGCTCTTCCAAATTTATCAGCAGCTAAAGTCACAGGCAAGTCAATGCCCCAGTGCGATGCAGCTTTCTATGCACACTAAGACTTATAAATAAAACATGTAACTTAAAATACTAGAGGCCTTTCCTAATTTATAAACAGCTTAAGACACAGGCAAGTCAATGCCCCAGTGCGATGCTGCTCTCTATATGTACACTAAGTCTAAATAAGACAATATGCGACTTAAAATACTAGAGGCCCTTCCTAATTTATAAACAGCTTAAGACACAGGCAAGTCAATGCCCCAGTGCGATGCTGCTCTCTATATGTACACTAAGGCTAAACAAGGCAATATGCGACTTAAAATACTAGAGGCCCTTCCTAATTTATAAACAGCTTAAGACACAGGCAACTCAATGCCCCAGTGCGATGCTGCTCTCTATATGTACACTAAGACTAAATAAGACAATATGCGACTTAAAATACTAGAGGCCCTTCCTAATTTATAAACAGCTTAAGACGCAGGCAAGTCAATGCCCCAGTGCGATGCTGCTCTCTACATGTACACTAAGACTAAATAAGACAATATGCGACTTAAAATACTAGAGGCTCTTCCTAATTTATAAGCAGCTTAAGACACAGGCAAGTCAATGCCCCAGTGCGATGCAGCTTTCTATGGACACTAAGACTTATAAATAAAACATGTGACTTAAAATACTAGACGCTTTTCCTAATTTATCAACAGATTAAGACACAGGCAAGTCAATGCCCCAGTGCGATGCTGCTTTCTATGTTCACTAAGACTAAATAAAACATTTGACTTAAAATACGAGAGCCGGGCTCTTCCAAATTTATAAGCAGCTAAAGTCACAGGCAAGTCAATGCCCCAGTGCGATGCAGCTTTCTATGCACACTAAGACTTATAAATAAAACATGTAACTTAAAATACTAGAGGCCATTCCTAATTTATAAACAGCTTAAGACACAGGCAAGTCAATGCCCCAGTGCGATGCTGCTCTCTATATGTACACTAAGGCTAAACAAGGCAATATGCGACTTAAAATACTAGAGGCCCTTCCTAATTTATAAACAGCTTAAGACACAGGCAACTTAATGCCCCAGTGCGATGCTGCTCTCTATATATACACTCAGACTAAATAAGACAATATGCGACTTAAAATACTAGAGGCCCTGCCTAATTTATAAACATCTTAAGACACAGGCAACTCAATGCCCCAGTGCGATGCTGCTCTCTATATGTACACTAAGACTAAATAAGACAATATGCGACTTAAAATACTAGAGGCCCTTCCTAATTTATAAACAGCTTAAGACACAGGCAACTCAATGCCCCAGTGCGATGCTGCTCTCTATATATACACTAAGACTAAATAAGACGATATGCGACTTAAAATACTAGAGGCCCTGCCTAATTTATAAACAGCTTAAGACACAGGCAAGTCAATGCCCCAGTGCGATGCTGCTCTCTATATGTACACTAAGACTAAATAAGACAATATGCGACTTAAAATACTAGAGGCCCTTCCTAATTTATAAACAGCTAAAGACACAGGCAAGTCAATGCCCCAGTGCGATGCTGCTTTCTATGTTCACTAAGACTAAATAAAACATTTGACTTAAAATACGAGAGCCGGGCTCTTCCAAATTTATAAGCAGCTAAAGTCACAAGCAAGTCAATGCCCCAGTGTGATGCAGCTTTCTATGCACACTAAGACTTATAAATAAAACATGTAACTTAAAATACTAGAGGCCCTTCCTAATTTATAAACAGCTTAAGACACAGGCAAGTCAATGCCCCAGTGCGATGCTGCTCTCTATATGTACACTAAGGCTAAATAAGACAATATGCGACTTAAAATACTAGAGGCCCTTCCTAATTTATAAACAGCTTAAGACACAGGCAAGTCAATGCCCCAGTGCGATGCTGCTCTCTATATGTACACTAAGGCTAAACAAGGCAATATGCGACTTAAAATACTAGAGGCCCTTCCTAATTTATAAACAGCTTAAGACACAGGCAACTCAATGCCCCAGTGCGATGCTGCTCTCTATATGTACACTAAGACTAAATAAGACAATATGCGACTTAAAATACGAGAGGCTCTTCCTAATTTATAAGCAGCTTAAGACACAGGCAAGTCAATGCCCCAGTGCGATGCAGCTTTCTATGCACACTAAGACTTATAAATAAAACATGTGACTTAAAATACTAGAGGCTTTTCCTAATTTATAAACAGCTTAAGACACAGGCAACTCAATGCCCCAGTGCGATGCTGCTCTCTATGTTCACTAAGACTAAATAAAACATTTGACTTAAAATACGAGAGCCGGGCTCTTCCAAATTTATCAGCAGCTAAAGTCACAGGCAAGTCAATGCCCCAGTGCGATGCAGCTTTCTATGCACACTAAGACTAAATAAGACAATATGCGACTTAAAATACTAGAGGCCCTTCCTAATTTATAAACAGCTTAAGACACAGGCAACTTAATGCCCCAGTGCGATGCTGCTCTCTATATATACACTAAGACTAAATAAGACAATATGCGACTTAAAATACTAGAGGCCCTGCCTAATTTATAAACATCTTAAGACACAGGCAAGTCAATGCCCCAGTGCGATGCTGCTCTCTATATGTACACTAAGACTAAATAAGACAATATGCGACTTAAAATACTAGAGGCCCTTCCTAATTTATAAACAGCTTAAGACACAGGCAACTCAATGCCCCAGTGCGATGCTGCTCTCTATATATACACTAAGACTAAATAAGACAATATGCGACTTAAAATACTAGAGGCCCTGCCTAATTTATAAACAGCTTAAGACACAGGCAAGTCAATGCCCCAGTGCGATGCTGCTCTCTATATGTACACTAAGACTAAATAAGACAATATGCGACTTAAAATACTAGAGGCCCTTCCTAATTTATAAACAGCTAAAGACACAGGCAAGTCAATGCCCCAGTGCGATGCTGCTTTCTATGTTCACTAAGACTAAATAAAACATTTGACTTAAAATACGAGAGCCGGGCTCTTCCAAATTTATAAGCAGCTAAAGTCACAGGCAAGTCAATGCCCCAGTGTGATGCAGCTTTCTATGCACACTAAGACTTATAAATAAAACATGTAACTTAAAATACTAGAGGCCCTTCCTAATTTATAAACAGCTTAAGACACAGGCAAGTCAATGCCCCAGTGCGATGCTGCTCTCTATATGTACACTAAGGCTAAATAAGACAATATGCGACTTAAAATACTAGAGGCCCTTCCTAATTTATAAACAGCTTAAGACACAGGCAAGTCAATGCCCCAGTGCGATGCTGCTCTCTATATGTACACTAAGGCTAAACAAGGCAATATGCGACTTAAAATACTAGAGGCCCTTCCTAATTTATAAACAGCTTAAGACACAGGCAACTCAATGCCCCAGTGCGATGCTGCTCTCTATATGTACACTAAGACTAAATAAGACAATATGCGACTTAAAATACGAGAGGCTCTTCCTAATTTATAAGCAGCTTAAGACACAGGCAAGTCAATGCCCCAGTGCGATGCAGCTTTCTATGCACACTAAGACTTATAAATAAAACATGTGACTTAAAATACTAGAGGCTTTTCCTAATTTATAAACAGCTTAAGACACAGGCAACTCAATGCCCCAGTGCGATGCTGCTCTCTATATGTACACTAAGGCTAAACAAGGCAATATGCGACTTAAAATACTAGAGGCCCTTCCTAATTTATAAACAACTTAAGACACAGGCAACTCAATGCCCCAGTGCGATGCTGCTCTCTATATGTACACTAAGACTAAATAAGACAATATGCGACTTAAAATACTAGAGGCCCTGCCTAATTTATAAACAGCTTAAGACACAGGCAATTCAATGCCCCAGTGCGATGCTGCTCTCTATATGTACACTAAGACTAAATAAGACAATATGCGACTTAAAATACTAGAGGCCCTTCCTAATTAATAAACAGCTTAAGACACAGGCAACTCAATGCCCCAGTGCGATGCTGCTCTCTATATATACACTAAGACTAAATAAGACAATATGCGACTTAAAATACTAGAGGCCCTGCCTAATTTATAAACAGCTTAAGACACAGGCAAGTCAATGCCCCAGTGCGATGCTGCTCTCTATATGTACACTAAGACTAAATAAGACAATATGCGACTTAAAATACTAGAGGCCCTTCCTAATTTATTAACAGCTTAAGACACAGGCAAGTCAATGCCCCAGTGCGATGCTGCTCTCTATATGTACACTAAGGCTAAATAAGACAATATGCGACTTAAAATACTAGAGGCCCTTCCTAATTTATAAACAGCTTAAGACACAGGCAACTCAATGCCCCAGTGCGATGCTGCTCTCTATATGTACACTAAGACTAAATAAGACAATATGCGACTTAAAATACTAGAGGCCCTTCCTAATTTATAAGCAGCTTAAGACACAGGCAAGTCAATGCCCCAGTGCGAAGCTGCTCTCTATATGTACACTAAGACTAAATAAGACAATATGCGACTTAAAATACTAGAGGCCCTTCCTAATTTATAAACAGCTAAAGACACAGGCAAGTCAATGCCCCAGTGCGATGCTGCTTTCTATGTTCACTAAGACTAAATAAAACATTTGACTTAAAATACGAGAGCCGGGCTCTTCCAAATTTATAAGCAGCTAAAGTCACAGGCAAGTCAATGCCCCAGTGTGATGCAGCTTTCTATGCACACTAAGACTTATAAATAAAACATGTAACTTAAAATACTAGAGGCCCTTCCTAATTTATAAACAGCTTAAGACACAGGCAAGTCAATGCCCCAGTGCGATGCTGCTCTCTATATGTACACTAAGGCTAAATAAGACAATATGCGACTTAAAATACTAGAGGCCCTTCCTAATTTATAAACAGCTTAAGACACAGGCAAGTCAATGCCCCAGTGCGATGCTGCTCTCTATATGTACACTAAGGCTAAACAAGGCAATATGCGACTTAAAATACTAGAGGCCCTTCCTAATTTATAAACAGCTTAAGACACAGGCAACTCAATGCCCCAGTGCGATGCTGCTCTCTATATGTACACTAAGACTAAATAAGACAATATGCGACTTAAAATACGAGAGGCTCTTCCTAATTTATAAGCAGCTTAAGACACAGGCAAGTCAATGCCCCAGTGCGATGCAGCTTTCTATGCACACTAAGACTTATAAATAAAACATGTGACTTAAAATACTAGAGGCTTTTCCTAATTTATAAACAGCTTAAGACACAGGCAACTCAATGCCCCAGTGCGATGCTGCTCTCTATATGTACACTAAGGCTAAACAAGGCAATATGCGACTTAAAATACTAGAGGCCCTTCCTAATTTATAAACAACTTAAGACACAGGCAACTCAATGCCCCAGTGCGATGCTGCTCTCTATATGTACACTAAGACTAAATAAGACAATATGCGACTTAAAATACGAGAGGCTCTTCCTAATTTATAAGCAGCTTAAGACACAGGCAAGTCAATGCCCCAGTGCGATGCAGCTTTCTATGCACACTAAGACTTATAAATAAAACTTGTGACTTAAAATACTAGAGGCTTTTCCTAATTTATAAACAGCTTAAGACACAGGCAACTCAATGCCCCAGTGCGATGCTGCTCTCTATATGTACACTAAGACTAAATAAGACAATATGCGACTTAAAATACTAGAGGCCCTTCCTAATTTATAAACAGCTTAAGACACAGGCAACTTAATGCCCCAGTGCGATGCTGCTCTCTATATATACACTAAGACTAAATAAGACAATATGCGACTTAAAATACTAGAGGCCCTGCCTAATTTATAAACAGCTTAAGACACAGGCAATTCAATGCCCCAGTGCGATGCTGCTCTCTATATGTACACTAAGACTAAATAAGACAATATGCGACTTAAAATACTAGAGGCCCTTCCTAATTAATAAACAGCTTAAGACACAGGCAACTCAATGCCCCAGTGCGATGCTGCTCTCTATATATACACTAAGACTAAATAAGACAATATGCGACTTAAAATACTAGAGGCCCTGCCTAATTTATAAACAGCTTAAGACACAGGCAAGTCAATGCCCCAGTGCGATGCTGCTCTCTATATGTACACTAAGACTAAATAAGACAATATGCGACTTAAAATACTAGAGGCCCTTCCTAATTTATTAACAGCTTAAGACACAGGCAAGTCAATGCCCCAGTGCGATGCTGCTCTCTATATGTACACTAAGGCTAAATAAGACAATATGCGACTTAAAATACTAGAGGCCCTTCCTAATTTATAAACAGCTTAAGACACAGGCAACTCAATGCCCCAGTGCGATGCTGCTCTCTATATGTACACTAAGACTAAATAAGACAATATGCGACTTAAAATACTAGAGGCCCTTCCTAATTTATAAGCAGCTTAAGACACTGGCAAGTCAATGCCCCAGTGCGAAGCTGCTCTCTATATGTACACTAAGACTAAATAAGACAATATGCGACTTAAAATACTAGAGGCCCTTCCTAATTTATAAACAGCTTAAGACACAGGCAACTCAATGCCCCAGTGCGATGCTGCTCTCTATATATACACTAAGACTAAATAAGACAATATGCGACTTAAAATACTAGAGGCCCTGCCTAATTTATAAACAGCTTAAGACACAGGCAAGTCAATGCCCCAGTGCGATGCTGCTTTCTATGTTCACTAAGACTAAATAAAACATTTGACTTAAAATACGAGAGCCGGGCTCTTCCAAATTTATAAGCAGCTAAAGTCACAGGCAAGTCAATGCCCCAGTGCGATGCAGCTTTCTATGCACACTAAGACTTATAAATAAAACATGTAACTTAAAATACTAGAGGCCATTCCTAATTTATAAACAGCTTAAGACACAGGCAAGTCAATGCCCCAGTGCGATGCTGCTCTCTATATGTACACTAAGACTAAATAAGACAATATGCGACTTAAAATACTAGAGGCCCTTCCTAATTTATAAACAGCTAAAGACACAGGCAAGTCAATGCCCCAGTGCGATGCTGCTTTCTATGTTCACTAAGACTAAATAAAACATTTGACTTAAAATACGAGAGCCGGGCTCTTCCAAATTTATAAGCAGCTAAAGTCACAGGCAAGTCAATGCCCCAGTGCGATGCAGCTTTCTATGCACACTAAGACTTATAAATAAAACATGTAACTTAAAATACTAGAGGCCATTCCTAATTTATAAACAGCTTAAGACACAGGCAAGTCAATGCCCCAGTGCGATGCTGCTCTCTATATGTACACTAAGGCTAAATAAGACAATATGCGACTTAAAATACTAGAGGTCCTTCCTAATTTATAAACAGCTTAAGACACAGGCAAGTCAATGCCCCAGTGCGATGCTGCTCTCTATATGTACACTAAGGCTAAATAAGACAATATGCGGCTTAAAATACTAGAGGCCCTTCCTAATTTATAAACAGCTTAAGACACAGGCAAGTCAATGCCCCAGTGCGATGCTGCTCTCTATATGTACACTAAGGCTAAACAAGGCAATATGCGACTTAAAATACTAGAGGCCCTTCCTAATTTATAAACAGCTTAAGACACAGGCAACTCAATGCCCCAGTGCGATGCTGCTCTCTATATGTACACTAAGACTAAATAAGACAATATGCGACTTAAAATACTAGAGGCCCTTCCTAATTTATAAACAGCTTAAGACACAGGCAAGTCAATGCCCCAGTGCGATGCTGCTCTCTACATGTACACTAAGACTAAATAAGACAATATGCGACTTAAAATACTAGAGGCTCTTCCTAATTTATAAGCAGCTTAAGACACAGGCAAGTCAATGCCCCAGTGCGATGCAGCTTTCTATGCACACTAAGACTTATAAATAAAACATGTGACTTAAAATACTAGAGGCTTTTCCTAATTTATAAACAGCTTAAGACACAGGCAACTCAATGCCCCAGTGCGATGCTGCTCTCTATATGTACACTAAGACTAAATAAGACAATATGCGACTTAAAATACTAGAGGCCCTTCCTAATTTATAAACAGCTTAAGACACAGGCAAGTCAATGCCCCAGTGCGATGCTGCTCTCTATATGTACACTAAGGCTAAATAAGACAATATGCGACTTAAAATACTAGAGGTCCTTCCTAATTTATAAACAGCTTAAGACACAGGCAAGTCAATGCCCCAGTGCGATGCTGCTCTCTATATGTACACTAAGGCTAAATAAGACAATATGCGGCTTAAAATACTAGAGGCCCTTCCTAATTTATAAACAGCTTAAGACACAGGCAAGTCAATGCCCCAGTGCGATGCTGCTCTCTATATGTACACTAAGGCTAAACAAGGCAATATGCGACTTAAAATACTAGAGGCCCTTCCTAATTTATAAACAGCTTAAGACACAGGCAACTCAATGCCCCAGTGCGATGCTGCTCTCTATATGTACACTAAGACTAAATAAGACAATATGCGACTTAAAATACTAGAGGCCCTTCCTAATTTATAAACAGCTTAAGACACAGGCAAGTCAATGCCCCAGTGCGATGCTGCTCTCTACATGTACACTAAGACTAAATAAGACAATATGCGACTTAAAATACTAGAGGCTCTTCCTAATTTATAAGCAGCTTAAGACACAGGCAAGTCAATGCCCCAGTGCGATGCAGCTTTCTATGCACACTAAGACTTATAAATAAAACATGTGACTTAAAATACTAGAGGCTTTTCCTAATTTATAAACAGATTAAGACACAGGCAAGTCAATGCCCCAGTGCGATGCTGCTTTCTATGTTCACTAAGACTAAATAAAACATTTGACTTAAAATACGAGAGCCGGGCTCTTCCAAATTTATAAGCAGCTAAAGTCACAGGCAAGTCAATGCCCCAGTGCGATGCAGCTTTCTATGCACACTAAGACTTATAAATAAAACATGTAACTTAAAATACTAGAGGCCATTCCTAATTTATAAACAGCTTAAGACACAGGCAAGTCAATGCCCCAGTGCGATGCAGCTTTCTATGCACACTAAGACTTATAAATAAAACATGTGACTTAAAATACTAGAGGCCCTTCCTAATTTATAAACAGCTTAAGACACAGGCAAGTCAATGCCCCAGTGCGATGCTGCTCTCTATATGTACACTAAGGCTAAATAAGACAATATGCGACTTAAAATACTAGAGGCCCTTCCTAATTTATAAACATCTTAAGACACAGGCAAGTCAATGCCCCAGTGCGATGCTGCTCTCTATATGTACACTAAGACTAAATAAGACAATATGCGACTTAAAATACTAGAGGCCCTTCCTAATTTATAAACAGCTTAAGACACAGGCAACTCAATGCCCCAGTGCGATGCTGCTCTCTATATATACACTAAGACTAAATAAGACAATATGCGACTTAAAATACTAGAGGCCCTGCCTAATTTATAAACAGCTTAAGACACAGGCAAGTCAATGCCCCAGTGCGATGCTGCTCTCTATATGTACACTAAGACTAAATAAGACAATATGCGACTTAAAATACTAGAGGCCCTTCCTAATTTATAAACAGCTAAAGACACAGGCAAGTCAATGCCCCAGTGCGATGCTGCTTTCTATGTTCACTAAGACTAAATAAAACATTTGACTTAAAATACGAGAGCCGGGCTCTTCCAAATTTATAAGCAGCTAAAGTCACAGGCAAGTCAATGCCCCAGTGTGATGCAGCTTTCTATGCACACTAAGACTTATAAATAAAACATGTAACTTAAAATACTAGAGGCCCTTCCTAATTTATAAACAGCTTAAGACACAGGCAAGTCAATGCCCCAGTGCGATGCTGCTCTCTATATGTACACTAAGGCTAAATAAGACAATATGCGACTTAAAATACTAGAGGCCCTTCCTAATTTATAAACAGCTTAAGACACAGGCAAGTCAATGCCCCAGTGCGATGCTGCTCTCTATATGTACACTAAGGCTAAACAAGGCAATATGCGACTTAAAATACTAGAGGCCCTTCCTAATTTATAAACAGCTTAAGACACAGGCAACTCAATGCCCCAGTGCGATGCTGCTCTCTATATGTACACTAAGACTAAATAAGACAATATGCGACTTAAAATACGAGAGGCTCTTCCTAATTTATAAGCAGCTTAAGACACAGGCAAGTCAATGCCCCAGTGCGATGCAGCTTTCTATGCACACTAAGACTTATAAATAAAACATGTGACTTAAAATACTAGAGGCTTTTCCTAATTTATAAACAGCTTAAGACACAGGCAACTCAATGCCCCAGTGCGATGCTGCTCTCTATATGTACACTAAGGCTAAACAAGGCAATATGCGACTTAAAATACTAGAGGCCCTTCCTAATTTATAAACAACTTAAGACACAGGCAAGTCAATGCCCCAGTGCGATGCTGCTCTCTACATGTACACTAAGACTAAATAAGACAATATGCGACTTAAAATACTAGAGGCTCTTCCTAATTTATAAGCAGCTTAAGACACAGGCAAGTCAATGCCCCAGTGCGATGCAGCTTTCTATGGACACTAAGACTTATAAATAAAACATGTGACTTAAAATACTAGAGGCTTTTCCTAATTTATAAACAGATTAAGACACAGGCAAGTCAATGCCCCAGTGCGATGCTGCTTTCTATGTTCACTAAGACTAAATAAAACATTTGACTTAAAATACGAGAGCCGGGCTCTTCCAAATTTATAAGCAGCTAAAGTCACAGGCAAGTCAATGCCCCAGTGCGATGCAGCTTTCTATGCACACTAAGACTTATAAATAAAACATGTAACTTAAAATACTAGAGGCCATTCCTAATTTATAAACAGCTTAAGACACAGGCAAGTCAATGCCCCAGTGCGATGCTGCTCTCTATATGTACACTAAGGCTAAATAAGACGATATGCGACTTAAAATACTAGAGGCCCTTCCTAATTTATAAACAGCTTAAGACACAGGCAAGTCAATGCCCCAGTGCGATGCTGCTCTCTATATGTACACTAAGGCTAAACAAGGCAATATGCGACTTAAAATACTAGAGGCCCTTCCTAATTTATAAACAGCTTAAGACACAGGCAACTCAATGCCCCAGTGCGATGCTGCTCTCTATATGTACACTAAGACTAAATAAGACAATATGCGACTTAAAATACGATAGGCTCTTCCTAATTTATAAGCAGCTTAAGACACAGGCAAGTCAATGCCCCAGTGCGATGCAGCTTTCTATGCACACTAAGACTTATAAATAAAACATGTGACTTAAAATACTAGAGGCTCTTCCTAATTTATAAACAGCTTAAGACACAGGCAACTCAATGCCCCAGTGCGATGCTGCTCTCTATATGTACACTAAGACTAAATAAGACAATATGCGACTTAAAATACTAGAGGCCCTTCCTAATTTATAAACAGCTTAAGACACAGGCAACTTAATGCCCCAGTGCGATGCTGCTCTCTATATATACACTAAGACTAAATAAGACAATATGCGACTTAAAATACTAGAGGCCCTGCCTAATTTATAAACATCTTAAGACACAGGCAAGTCAATGCCCCAGTGCGATGCTGCTCTCTATATGTACACTAAGACTAAATAAGACAATATGCGACTTAAAATACTAGAGGCCCTTCCTAATTTATAAACAGCTTAAGACACAGGCAACTCAATGCCCCAGTGCGATGCTGCTCTCTATATATACACTAAGACTAAATAAGACAATATGCGACTTAAAATACTAGAGGCCCTGCCTAATTTATAAACAGCTTAAGACACAGGCAAGTCAATGCCCCAGTGCGATGCTGCTCTCTATATGTACACTAAGACTAAATAAGACAATATGCGACTTAAAATACTAGAGGCCCTTCCTAATTTATAAACAGCTAAAGACACAGGCAAGTCAATGCCCCAGTGCGATGCTGCTTTCTATGTTCACTAAGACTAAATAAAACATTTGACTTAAAATACGAGAGCCGGGCTCTTCCAAATTTATAAGCAGCTAAAGTCACAGGCAAGTCAATGCCCCAGTGTGATGCAGCTTTCTATGCACACTAAGACTTATAAATAAAACATGTAACTTAAAATACTAGAGGCCCTTCCTAATTTATAAACAGCTTATGACACAGGCAAGTCAATGCCCCAGTGCGATGCTGCTCTCTATATGTACACTAAGGCTAAATAAGACAATATGCGACTTAAAATACTAGAGGCCCTTCCTAATTTATAAACAGCTTAAGACACAGGCAAGTCAATGCCCCAGTGCGATGCTGCTCTCTATATGTACACTAAGGCTAAACAAGGCATTATGCGACTTAAAATACTAGAGGCCCTTCCTAATTTATAAACAGCTTAAGACACAGGCAACTCAATGCCCCAGTGCGATGCTGCTCTCTATATGTACACTAAGACTAAATAAGACAATATGCGACTTAAAATACGAGAGGCTCTTCCTAATTTATAAGCAGCTTAAGACACAGGCAAGTCAATGCCCCAGTGCGATGCAGCTTTCTATGCACACTAAGACTTATAAATAAAACATGTGACTTAAAATACTAGAGGCTTTTCCTAATTTATAAACAGCTTAAGACACAGGCAACTCAATGCCCCAGTGCGATGCTGCTCTCTATATGTACACTAAGGCTAAACAAGGCAATATGCGACTTAAAATACTAGAGGCCCTTCCTAATTTATAAACAACTTAAGACACAGGCAACTCAATGCCCCAGTGCGATGCTGCTCTCTATATGTACACTAAGACTAAATAAGACAATATGCGACTTAAAATACGAGAGGCTCTTCCTAATTTATAAGCAGCTTAAGACACAGGCAAGTCAATGCCCCAGTGCGATGCAGCTTTCTATGCACACTAAGACTTATAAATAAAACATGTGACTTAAAATACTAGAGGCTCTTCCTAATTTATAAACAGCTTAAGACACAGGCAACTCAATGCCCCAGTGCGATGCTGCTCTCTATATGTACACTAAGACTAAATAAGACAATATGCGACTTAAAATACTAGAGGCCCTTCCTAATTTATAAACAGCTTAAGACACAGGCAACTTAATGCCCCAGTGCGATGCTGCTCTCTATATATACACTAAGACTAAATAAGACAATATGCGACTTAAAATACTAGAGGCCCTGCCTAATTTATAAACATCTTAAGACACAGGCAAGTCAATGCCCCAGTGCGATGCTGCTCTCTATATGTACACTAAGACTAAATAAGACAATATGCGACTTAAAATACTAGAGGCCCTTCCTAATTTATAAACAGCTTAAGACACAGGCAACTCAATGCCCCAGTGCGATGCTGCTCTCTATATATACACTAAGACTAAATAAGACAATATGCGACTTAAAATACTAGAGGCCCTGCCTAATTTATAAACAGCTTAAGACACAGGCAAGTCAATGCCCCAGTGCGATGCTGCTCTCTATATGTACACTAAGACTAAATAAGACAATATGCGACTTAAAATACTAGAGGCCCTTCCTAATTTATAAACAGCTAAAGACACAGGCAAGTCAATGCCCCAGTGCGATGCTGCTTTCTATGTTCACTAAGACTAAATAAAACATTTGACTTAAAATACGAGAGCCGGGCTCTTCCAAATTTATAAGCAGCTAAAGTCACAGGCAAGTAATTGCCCCAGTGTGATGCAGCTTTCTATGCACACTAAGACTTATAAATAAAACATGTAACTTAAAATACTAGAGGCCCTTCCTAATTTATAAACAGCTTAAGACACAGGCAAGTCAATGCCCCAGTGCGATGCTGCTCTCTATATGTACACTAAGGCTAAATAAGACAATATGCGACTTAAAATACTAGAGGCCCTTCCTAATTTATAAACAGCTTAAGACACAGGCAAGTCAATGCCCCAGTGCGATGCTGCTCTCTATATGTACACTAAGGCTAAACAAGGCATTATGCGACTTAAAATACTAGAGGCCCTTCCTAATTTATAAACAGCTTAAGACACAGGCAACTCAATGCCCCAGTGCGATGCTGCTCTCTATATGTACACTAAGACTAAATAAGACAATATGCGACTTAAAATACGAGAGGCTCTTCCTAATTTATAAACAGCTTAAGACACAGGCAAGTCAATGCCCCAGTGCGATGCAGCTTTCTATGCACACTAAGACTTATAAATAAAACATGTGACTTAAAATACTAGAGGCTTTTCCTAATTTATAAACAGCTTAAGACACAGGCAACTCAATGCCCCAGTGCGATGCTGCTCTCTATATGTACACTAAGGCTAAACAAGGCAATATGCGACTTAAAATACTAGAGGCCCTTCCTAATTTATAAACAACTTAAGACACAGGCAACTCAATGCCCCAGTGCGATGCTGCTCTCTATATGTACACTAAGACTAAATAAGACAATATGCGACTTAAAATACGAGAGGCTCTTCCTAATTTATAAGCAGCTTAAGACACAGGCAAGTCAATGCCCCAGTGCGATGCAGCTTTCTATGCACACTAAGACTTATAAATAAAACTTGTGACTTAAAATACTAGAGGCTTTTCCTAATTTATAAACAGCTTAAGACACAGGCAACTCAATGCCCCAGTGCGATGCTGCTCTCTATATGTACACTAAGACTAAATAAGACAATATGCGACTTAAAATACTAGAGGCCCTTCCTAATTTATAAACAGCTTAAGACACAGGCAACTTAATGCCCCAGTGCGATGCTGCTCTCTATATATACACTAAGACTAAATAAGACAATATGCGACTTAAAATACTAGAGGCCCTGCCTAATTTATAAACAGCTTAAGATACAGGCAATTCAATGCCCCAGTGCGATGCTGCTCTCTATATGTACACTAAGACTAAATAAGACAATATGCGACTTAAAATACTAGAGGCCCTTCCTAATTTATAAACAGCTTAAGACACAGGCAACTCAATGCCCCAGTGCGATGCTGCTCTCTATATATACACTAAGACTAAATAAGACAATATGCGACTTAAAATACTAGAGGCCCTGCCTAATTTATAAACAGCTTAAGACACAGGCAAGTCAATGCCCCAGTGCGATGCTGCTCTCTATATGTACACTAAGACTAAATAAGACAATATGCGACTTAAAATACTAGAGGCCCTTCCTAATTTATTAACAGCTTAAGACACAGGCAAGTCAATGCCCCAGTGCGATGCTGCTCTCTATATGTACACTAAGGCTAAATAAGACAATATGCGACTTAAAATACTAGAGGCCCTTCCTAATTTATAAACAGCTTAAGACACAGGCAACTCAATGCCCCAGTGCGATGCTGCTCTCTATATGTACACTAAGACTAAATAAGACAATATGCGACTTAAAATACTAGAGGCCCTTCCTAATTTATAAACAGCTTAAGACACAGGCAACTCAATGCCCCAGTGCGATGCTGCTCTCTATATATACACTAAGACTAAATAAGACAATATGCGAATTAAAATACTAGAGGCCCTGCCTAATTTATAAACAGCTTAAGACACAGGCAAGTCAATGCCCCAGTGCGATGCTGCTCTCTATATGTACACTAAGACTAAATAAGACAATATGCGACTTAAAATACTAGAGGCCCTTCCTAATTTATAAACAGCTAAAGACACAGGCAAGTCAATGCCCCAGTGCGATGCTGCTTTCTATGTTCACTAAGACTAAATAAAACATTTGACTTAAAATACGAGAGCCGGGCTCTTCCAAATTTATAAGCAGCTAAAGTCACAGGCAAGTCAATGCCCCAGTGTGATGCAGCTTTCTATGCACACTAAGACTTATAAATAAAACATGTAACTTAAAATACTAGAGGCCCTTCCTAATTTATAAACAGCTTAAGACACAGGCAAGTCAATGCCCCAGTGCGATGCTGCTCTCTATATGTACACTAAGGCTAAATAAGACAATATGCGACTTAAAATACTAGAGGCCCTTCCTAATTTATAAACAGCTTAAGACACAGGCAAGTCAATGCCCCAGTGCGATGCTGCTCTCTATATGTACACTAAGGCTAAACAAGGCATTATGCGACTTAAAATACTAGAGGCCCTTCCTAATTTATAAACAGCTTAAGACACAGGCAACTCAATGCCCCAGTGCGATGCTGCTCTCTATATGTACACTAAGACTAAATAAGACAATATGCGACTTAAAATACGAGAGGCTCTTCCTAATTTATAAGCAGCTTAAGACACAGGCAAGTCAATGCCCCAGTGCGATGCAGCTTTCTATGCACACTAAGACTTATAAATAAAACATGTGACTTAAAATACTAGAGGCTTTTCCTAATTTATAAACAGCTTAAGACACAGGCAACTCAATGCCCCAGTGCGATGCTGCTCTCTATATGTACACTAAGGCTAAACAAGGCAATATGCGACTTAAAATACTAGAGGCCCTTCCTAATTTATAAACAACTTAAGACACAGGCAACTCAATGCCCCAGTGCGATGCTGCTCTCTATATGTACACTAAGACTAAATAAGACAATATGCGACTTAAAATACGAGAGGCTCTTCCTAATTTATAAGCAGCTTAAGACACAGGCAAGTCAATGCCCCAGTGCGATGCAGCTTTCTATGCACACTAAGACTTATAAATAAAACTTGTGACTTAAAATACTAGAGGCTTTTCCTAATTTATAAACAGCTTAAGACACAGGCAACTCAATGCCCCAGTGCGATGCTGCTCTCTATATGTACACTAAGACTAAATAAGACAATATGCGACTTAAAATACTAGAGGCCCTTCCTAATTTATAAACAGCTTAAGACACAGGCAACTTAATGCCCCAGTGCGATGCTGCTCTCTATATATACACTAAGACTAAATAAGACAATATGCGACTTAAAATACTAGAGGCCCTGCCTAATTTATAAACAGCTTAAGATACAGGCAATTCAATGCCCCAGTGCGATGCTGCTCTCTATATGTACACTAAGACTAAATAAGACAATATGCGACTTAAAATACTAGAGGCCCTTCCTAATTTATAAACAGCTTAAGACACAGGCAACTCAATGCCCCAGTGCGATGCTGCTCTCTATATATACACTAAGACTAAATAAGACAATATGCGACTTAAAATACTAGAGGCCCTGCCTAATTTATAAACAGCTTAAGACACAGGCAAGTCAATGCCCCAGTGCGATGCTGCTCTCTATATGTACACTAAGACTAAATAAGACAATATGCGACTTAAAATACTAGAGGCCCTTCCTAATTTATTAACAGCTTAAGACACAGGCAAGTCAATGCCCCAGTGCGATGCTGCTCTCTATATGTACACTAAGGCTAAATAAGACAATATGCGACTTAAAATACTAGAGGCCCTTCCTAATTTATAAACAGCTTAAGACACAGGCAACTCAATGCCCCAGTGCGATGCTGCTCTCTATATGTACACTAAGACTAAATAAGACAATATGCGACTTAAAATACTAGAGGCCCTTCCTAATTTATAAACAGCTTAAGACACAGGCAACTCAATGCCCCAGTGCGATGCTGCTCTCTATATATACACTAAGACTAAATAAGACAATATGCGAATTAAAATACTAGAGGCCCTGCCTAATTTATAAACAGCTTAAGACACAGGCAAGTCAATGCCCCAGTGCGATGCTGCTCTCTATATGTACACTAAGACTAAATAAGACAATATGCGACTTAAAATACTAGAGGCCCTTCCTAATTTATAAACAGCTTAAGACACAGGCAAGTCAATGCCCCAGTGCGATGCTGCTCTCTATATGTACACTAAGACTAAATAAGACAATATGCGACTTAAAATACTAGAGGCCCTGCCTAATATATAAACATCTTAAGACACAGGCAAGTCAATGCCCCAGTGCGATGCTGCTCTCTATATGTACACTAAGACTAAATAAGACAATATGCGACTTAAAATACTAGAGGCCCTTCCTAATTTATAAACAGCTTAAGACACAGGCAACTCAATGCCCCAGTGCGATGCTGCTCTCTATATATACACTAAGACTAAATAAGACAATATGCGACTTAAAATACTAGAGGCCCTGCCTAATTTATAAACAGCTTAAGACACAGGCAAGTCAATGCCCCAGTGCGATGCTGCTCTCTATATGTACACTAAGACTAAATAAGACAATATGCGACTTAAAATACTAGAGGCCCTTCCTAATTTATAAACAGCTAAAGACACAGGCAAGTCAATGCCCCAGTGCGATGCTGCTTTCTATGTTCACTAAGACTAAATAAAACATTTGACTTAAAATACGAGAGCCGGGCTCTTCCAAATTTATAAGCAGCTAAAGTCACAGGCAAGTCAATGCCCCAGTGTGATGCAGCTTTCTATGCACACTAAGATTTATAAATAAAACATGTAACTTAAAATACTAGAGGCCCTTCCTAATTTATAAACAGCTTAAGACACAGGCAAGTCAATGCCCCAGTGCGATGCTGCTCTCTATATGTACACTAAGGCTAAATAAGACAATATGCGACTTAAAATACTAGAGGCCCTTCCTAATTTATAAACAGCTTAAGACACAGGCAAGTCAATGCCCCAGTGCGATGCTGCTCTCTATATGTACACTAAGGCTAAACAAGGCAATATGCGACTTAAAATACTAGAGGCCCTTCCTAATTTATAAACAGCTCTTTAAGACACAGGCAACTCAATGCCCCAGTGCGATGCTGCTCTCTATATGTACACTAAGACTAAATAAGACAATATGCGACTTAAAATACTAGAGGCCCTGCCTAATTTATAAACAGCTTAAGACACAGGCAAGTCAATACCCCAGTGCGATGCTGCTCTCTATATGTACACTAAGACTAAATAAGACAATATGCGACTTAAAATACTAGAGGCCCTTCCTAATTTATTAACAGCTTAAGACACAGGCAAGTCAATGCCCCAGTGCGATGCTGCTCTCTATATGTACACTAAGGCTAAATAAGACAATATGCGACTTAAAATACTAGAGGCCCTTCCTAATTTATAAACAGCTTAAGACACAGGCAACTCAATGCCCCAGTGCGATGCTGCTCTCTATATGTACACTAAGACTAAATAAGACAATATGCGACTTAAAATACTAGAGGCCCTTCCTAATTTATAAGCAGCTTAAGACACAGGCAAGTCAATGCCCCAGTGCGAAGCTGCTCTCTATATGTACACTAAGACTAAATAAGACAATATGCGACTTAAAATACTAGAGGCCCTTCCTAATTTATAAACAGCTTAAGACACAGGCAACTCAATGCCCCAGTGCGATGATGCTCTCTATATATACACTAAGACTAAATAAGACAATATGCGACTTAAAATACTAGAGGCCCTGCCTAATTTATAAACAGCTTAAGACACAGGCAAGTCAATGCCCCAGTGCGATGCAGCTTTCTATGCACACTAAGACTTATAAATAAAACATGTGACTTAAAATACTAGAGGCTTTTCCTAATTTATAAACAGATTAAGACACAGGCAAGTCAATGCCCCAGTGCGAAGCTGCTTTCTATGTTCAATAAGACTAAATCAAACATTTGACTTAAAATACGAGAGCCGGGCTCTTCCAAATTTATAAGCAGCTAAAGTCACAGGCAAGTCAATGCCCCAGTGCGATGCAGCTTTCTATGCACACTAAGACTTATAAATAAAACATGTAACTTAAAATACTAGAGGCCATTCCTAATTTATAAACAGCTTAAGACACAGGCAAGTCAATGCCCCAGTGCGATGCAGCTTTCTATGCACACTAAGACTTATAAATAAAACATGTGACTTAAAATACTAGA
Source organism: Actinernus sp. WN-2022 (assembly GCA_030867875.1). Taxonomy (NCBI): domain Eukaryota; kingdom Metazoa; phylum Cnidaria; class Anthozoa; order Actiniaria; family Actinernidae; genus Actinernus; species Actinernus sp. WN-2022. The sequence goes on from JAOWCC010001368.1 coordinate 42,436,602, forward strand.
GGCCCTTCCTAATTTATAAACAGCTTAAGACACAGGCAAGTCAATGCCCCAGTGCGATGCTGCTCTCTATATGTACACTAAGGCTAAATAAGACAATATGCGACTTAAAATACTAGAGGCCCTTCCTAATTTATAAACATCTTAAGACACAGGCAAGTCAATGCCCCAGTGCGATGCTGCTCTCTATATGTACACTAAGACTAAATAAGACAATATGCGACTTAAAATACTAGAGGCCCTTCCTAATTTATAAACAGCTTAAGACACAGGCAACTCAATGCCCCAGTGCGATGCTGCTCTCTATATATACACTAAGACTAAATAAGACAATATGCGACTTAAAATACTAGAGGCCCTGCCTAATTTATAAACAGCTTAAGACACAGGCAAGTCAATGCCCCAGTGCGATGCTGCTCTCTATATGTACACTAAGACTAAATAAGACAATATGCGACTTAAAATACTAGAGGCCCTTCCTAATTTATAAACAGCTAAAGACACAGGCAAGTCAATGCCCCAGTGCGATGCTGCTTTCTATGTTCACTAAGACTAAATAAAACATTTGACTTAAAATACGAGAGCCGGGCTCTTCCAAATTTATAAGCAGCTAAAGTCACAGGCAAGTCAATGCCCCAGTGTGATGCAGCTTTCTATGCACACTAAGACTTATAAATAAAACATGTAACTTAAAATACTAGAGGCCCTTCCTAATTTATAAACAGCTTAAGACACAGGCAAGTCAATGCCCCAGTGCGATGCTGCTCTCTATATGTACACTAAGGCTAAATAAGACAATATGCGACTTAAAATACTAGAGGCCCTTCCTAATTTATAAACAGCTTAAGACACAGGCAAGTCAATGCCCCAGTGCGATGCTGCTCTCTATATGTACACTAAGGCTAAACAAGGCAATATGCGACTTAAAATACTAGAGGCCCTTCCTAATTTATAAACAGCTTAAGACACAGGCAACTCAATGCCCCAGTGCGATACTGCTCTCTATATGTACACTAAGACTAAATAAGACAATATGCGACTTAAAATACGAGAGGCTCTTCCTAATTTATAAGCAGCTTAAGACACAGGCAAGTCAATGCCCCAGTGCGATGCAGCTTTCTATGCACACTAAGACTTATAAATAAAACATGTGACTTAAAATACTAGAGGCTTTTCCTAATTTATAAACAGCTTAAGACACAGGCAACTCAATGCCCCAGTGCGATGCTGCTCTCTATATGTACACTAAGGCTAAACAAGGCAATATGCGACTTAAAATACTAGAGGCCCTTCCTAATTTATAAACAACTTAAGACACAGGCAAGTCAATGCCCCAGTGCGATGCTGCTCTCTACATGTACACTAAGACTAAATAAGACAATATGCGACTTAAAATACTAGAGGCTCTTCCTAATTTATAAGCAGCTTAAGACACAGGCAAGTCAATGCCCCAGTGCGATGCAGCTTTCTATGGACACTAAGACTTATAAATAAAACATGTGACTTAAAATACTAGAGGCTTTTCCTAATTTATAAACAGATTAAGACACAGGCAAGTCAATGCCCCAGTGCGATGCTGCTTTCTATGTTCACTAAGACTAAATAAAACATTTGACTTAAAATACGAGAGCCGGGCTCTTCCAAATTTATAAGCAGCTAAAGTCACAGGCAAGTCAATGCCCCAGTGCGATGCAGCTTTCTATGCACACTAAGACTTATAAATAAAACATGTAACTTAAAATACTAGAGGCCATTCCTAATTTATAAACAGCTTAAGACACAGGCAAGTCAATGCCCCAGTGCGATGCTGCTCTCTATATGTACACTAAGGCTAAATAAGACGATATGCGACTTAAAATACTAGAGGCCCTTCCTAACTTATAAACAGCTTAAGACACAGGCAAGTCAATGCCCCAGTGCGATGCTGCTCTCTATATGTACACTAAGGCTAAACAAGGCAATATGCGACTTAAAATACTAGAGGCCCTTCCTAATTTATAAACAGCTTAAGACACAGGCAACTCAATGCCCCAGTGCGATGCTGCTCTCTATATGTACACTAAGACTAAATAAGACAATATGCGACTTAAAATACGATAGGCTCTTCCTAATTTATAAGCAGCTTAAGACACAGGCAAGTCAATGCCCCAGTGCGATGCAGCTTTCTATGCACACTAAGACTTATAAATAAAACATGTGACTTAAAATACTAGAGGCTCTTCCTAATTTATAAACAGCTTAAGACACAGGCAACTCAATGCCCCAGTGCGATGCTGCTCTCTATATGTACACTAAGACTAAATAAGACAATATGCGACTTAAAATACTAGAGGCCCTTCCTAATTTATAAACAGCTTAAGACACAGGCAACTTAATGCCCCAGTGCGATGCTGCTCTCTATATATACACTAAGACTAAATAAGACAATATGCGACTTAAAATACTAGAGGCCCTGCCTAATTTATAAACATCTTAAGACACAGGCAAGTCAATGCCCCAGTGCGATGCTGCTCTCTATATGTACACTAAGACTAAATAAGACAATATGCGACTTAAAATACTAGAGGCCCTTCCTAATTTATAAACAGCTTAAGACACAGGCAACTCAATGCCCCAGTGCGATGCTGCTCTCTATATATACACTAAGACTAAATAAGACAATATGCGACTTAAAATACTAGAGGCCCTGCCTAATTTATAAACAGCTTAAGACACAGGCAAGTCAATGCCCCAGTGCGATGCTGCTCTCTATATGTACACTAAGACTAAATAAGACAATATGCGACTTAAAATACTAGAGGCCCTTCCTAATTTATAAACAGCTAAAGACACAGGCAAGTCAATGCCCCAGTGCGATGCTGCTTTCTATGTTCACTAAGACTAAATAAAACATTTGACTTAAAATACGAGAGCCGGGCTCTTCCAAATTTATAAGCAGCTAAAGTCACAGGCAAGTCAATGCCCCAGTGTGATGCAGCTTTCTATGCACACTAAGACTTATAAATAAAACATGTAACTTAAAATACTAGAGGCCCTTCCTAATTTATAAACAGCTTAAGACACAGGCAAGTCAATGCCCCAGTGCGATGCTGCTCTCTATATGTACACTAAGGCTAAATAAGACAATATGCGACTTAAAATACTAGAGGCCCTTCCTAATTTATAAACAGCTTAAGACACAGGCAAGTCAATGCCCCAGTGCGATGCTGCTCTCTATATGTACACTAAGGCTAAACAAGGCAATATGCGACTTAAAATACTAGAGGCCCTTCCTAATTTATAAACAGCTTAAGACACAGGCAACTCAATGCCCCAGTGCGATGCTGCTCTCTATATGTACACTAAGACTAAATAAGACAATATGCGACTTAAAATACGAGAGGCTCTTCCTAATTTATAAGCAGCTTAAGACACAGGCAAGTCAATGCCCCAGTGCGATGCAGCTTTCTATGCACACTAAGACTTATAAATAAAACATGTGACTTAAAATACTAGAGGCTTTTCCTAATTTATAAACAGCTTAAGACACAGGCAACTCAATGCCCCAGTGCGATGCTGCTATCTATATGTACACTAAGGCTAAACAAGGCAATATGCGACTTAAAATACTAGAGGCCCTTCCTAATTTATAAACAACTTAAGACACAGGCAACTCAATGCCCCAGTGCGATGCTGCTCTCTATATGTACACTAAGACTAAATAAGACAATATGCGACTTAAAATACGAGAGGCTCTTCCTAATTTATAAGCAGCTTAAGACACAGGCAAGTCAATGCCCCAGTGCGATGCAGCTTTCTATGCACACTAAGACTTATAAATAAAACTTGTGACTTAAAATACTAGAGGCTTTTCCTAATTTGTAAACAGCTTAAGACACAGGCAACTCAATGCCCCAGTGCGATGCTGCTCTCTATATGTACACTAAGACTAAATAAGACAATATGCGACTTAAAATACTAGAGGCCCTTCCTAATTTATAAACAGCTTAAGACACAGGCAACTTAATGCCCCAGTGCGATGCTGCTCTCTATATATACACTAAGACTAAATAAGACAATATGCGACTTAAAATACTAGAGGCCCTGCCTAATTTATAAACAGCTTAAGATACAGGCAATTCAATGCCCCAGTGCGATGCTGCTCTCTATATGTACACTAAGACTAAATAAGACAATATGCGACTTAAAATACTAGAGGCCCTTCCTAATTTATAAACAGCTTAAGACACAGGCAACTCAATGCCCCAGTGCGATGCTGCTCTCTATATATACACTAAGACTAAATAAGACAATATGCGACTTAAAATACTAGAGGCCCTGCCTAATTTATAAACAGCTTAAGACACAGGCAAGTCAATGCCCCAGTGCGATGCTGCTCTCTATATGTACACTAAGACTAAATAAGACAATATGCGACTTAAAATACTAGAGGCCCTTCCTAATTTATTAACAGCTTAAGACACAGGCAAGTCAATGCCCCAGTGCGATGCTGCTCTCTATATGTACACTAAGGCTAAATAAGACAATATGCGACTTAAAATACTAGAGGCCCTTCCTAATTTATAAACAGCTTAAGACACAGGCAACTCAATGCCCCAGTGCGATGCTGCTCTCTATATGTACACTAAGACTAAATAAGACAATATGCGACTTAAAATACTAGAGGCCCTTCCTAATTTATAAACAGCTTAAGACACAGGCAACTCAATGCCCCAGTGCGATGCTGCTCTCTATATATACACTAAGACTAAATAAGACAATATGCGACTTAAAATACTAGAGGCCCTGCCTAATTTATAAACAGCTTAAGACACAGGCAAGTCAATGCCCCAGTGCGATGCTGCTCTCTATATGTACACTAAGACTAAATAAGACAATATGCGACTTAAAATACTAGAGGCCCTTCCTAATTTATAAACAGCTTAAGACACAGGCAAGTCAATGCCCCAGTGCGATGCTGCTCTCTATATGTACACTAAGACTAAATAAGACAATATGCGACTTAAAATACTAGAGGCCCTGCCTAATATATAAACATCTTAAGACACAGGCAAGTCAATGCCCCAGTGCGATGCTGCTCTCTATATGTACACTAAGACTAAATAAGACAATATGCGACTTAAAATACTAGAGGCCCTTCCTAATTTATAAACAGCTTAAGACACAGGCAACTCAATGCCCCAGTGCGATGCTGCTCTCTATATATACACTAAGACTAAATAAGACAATATGCGACTTAAAATACTAGAGGCCCTGCCTAATTTATAAACAGCTTAAGACACAGGCAAGTCAATGCCCCAGTGCGATGCTGCTCTCTATATGTACACTAAGACTAAATAAGACAATATGCGACTTAAAATACTAGAGGCCCTTCCTAATTTATAAACAGCTAAAGACACAGGCAAGTCAATGCCCCAGTGCGATGCTGCTTTCTATGTTCACTAAGACTAAATAAAACATTTGACTTAAAATACGAGAGCCGGGCTCTTCCAAATTTATAAGCAGCTAAAGTCACAGGCAAGTCAATGCCCCAGTGTGATGCAGCTTTCTATGCACACTAAGACTTATAAATAAAACATGTAACTTAAAATACTAGAGGCCCTTCCTAATTTATAAACAGCTTAAGACACAGGCAAGTCAATGCCCCAGTGCGATGCTGCTCTCTATATGTACACTAAGGCTAAATAAGACAATATGCGACTTAAAATACTAGAGGCCCTTCCTAATTTATAAACAGCTTAAGACACAGGCAAGTCAATGCCCCAGTGCGATGCTGCTCTCTATATGTACACTAAGGCTAAACAAGGCAATATGCGACTTAAAATACTAGAGGCCCTTCCTAATTTATAAACAGCTTAAGACACAGGCAACTCAATGCCCCAGTGCGATGCTGCTCTCTATATGTACACTAAGACTAAATAAGACAATATGCGACTTAAAATACGAGAGGCTCTTCCTAATTTATAAGCAGCTTAAGACACAGGCAAGTCAATGCCCCAGTGCGATGCAGCTTTCTATGCACACTAAGACTTATAAATAAAACATGTGACTTAAAATACTAGAGGCTTTTCCTAATTTATAAACAGCTTAAGACACAGGCAACTCAATGCCCCAGTGCGATGCTGCTCTCTATATGTACACTAAGGCTAAACAAGGCAATATGCGACTTAAAATACTAGAGGCCCTTCCTAATTTATAAACAACTTAAGACACAGGCAACTCAATGCCCCAGTGCGATGCTGCTCTCTATATGTACACTAAGACTAAATAAGACAATATGCGACTTAAAATACGAGAGGCTCTTCCTAATTTATAAGCAGCTTAAGACACAGGCAAGTCAATGCCCCAGTGCGATGCAGCTTTCTATGCACACTAAGACTTATAAATAAAACTTGTGACTTAAAATACTAGAGGCTTTTCCTAATTTATAAACAGCTTAAGACACAGGCAACTCAATGCCCCAGTGCGATGCTGCTCTCTATATGTACACTAAGACTAAATAAGACAATATGCGACTTAAAATACTAGAGGCCCTTCCTAATTTATAAACAGCTTAAGACACAGGCAACTTAATGCCCCAGTGCGATGCTGCTCTCTATATATACACTAAGACTAAATAAGACAATATGCGACTTAAAATACTAGAGGCCCTGCCTAATTTATAAACAGCTTAAGACACAGGCAATTCAATGCCCCAGTGCGATGCTGCTCTCTATATGTACACTAAGACTAAATAAGACAATATGCGACTTAAAATACTAGAGGCCCTTCCTAATTTATAAACAGCTTAAGACACAGGCAACTCAATGCCCCAGTGCGATGCTGCTCTCTATATATACACTAAGACTAAATAAGACAATATGCGACTTAAAATACTAGAGGCCCTGCCTAATTTATAAACAGCTTAAGACACAGGCAAGTCAATGCCCCAGTGCGATGCTGCTCTCTATATGTACACTAAGACTAAATAAGACAATATGCGACTTAAAATACTAGAGGCCCTTCCTAATTTATTAACAGCTTAAGACACAGGCAAGTCAATGCCCCAGTGCGATGCTGCTCTCTATATGTACACTAAGGCTAAATAAGACAATATGCGACTTAAAATACTAGAGGCCCTTCCTAATTTATAAACAGCTTAAGACACAGGCAACTCAATGCCCCAGTGCGATGTTGCTCTCTATATGTACACTAAGACTAAATAAGACAATATGCGACTTAAAATACTAGAGGCCCTTCCTAATTTATAAGCAGCTTAAGACACAGGCAAGTCAATGCCCCAGTGCGAAGCTGCTCTCTATATGTACACTAAGACTAAATAAGACAATATGCGACTTAAAATACTAGAGGCCCTTCCTAATTTATAAACAGCTTAAGACACAGGCAACTCAATGCCCCAGTGCGATGCTGCTCTCTATATATACACTAAGACTAAATAAGACAATATGCGACTTAAAATACTAGAGGCCCTGCCTAATTTATAAACAGCTTAAGACACAGGCAAGTCAATGCCCCAGTGCGATGCTGCTCTCTATATGTACACTAAGACTAAATAAGACAATATGCGACTTAAAATACTAGAGGCCCTTCCTAATTTATAAACAGCTTAAGACACAGGCAACTCAATGCCCCAGTGCGATGCTGCTCTCTATATGTACACTAAGACTAAATAAGACAATATGCGACTTAAAATACTAGAGGCCCTTCCTAATTTATAAGCAGCTTAAGACACAGGCAAGTCAATGCCCCAGTGCGAAGCTGCCGGCTTTCTATGCACACTAAGACTTATAAATAAAACATGTGACTTAAAATACGAGAGGCTCTTCCTAATTTATAAGCAGCTAAAGACACAGGCAAGTCAATGCCCCAGTGCGATGCTGCTTTCTATGTTCACTAAGACTAAATAAGACAATATGCGACTTAAAATACTAGAGGCTCTTCCTAATTTATAAGTATATAGCTTAAGACACAGGCAAGTCAATGCCCCAGTGCGAAGCTGCCGGCTTTCAATGCACACTAAGACTTATAAATAAAACATGTGACTTAAAATACGAGAGGCTCTTCCCAATTTATAAGCAGCTTAAGACACAGGCAAGTCAATGCCCCAATGCGATGCAGCTTTCTATGCACACTAAGACTTATAAATAAAACATGTGACTTAAAATACTAGAGGCTTTTCCTAATTTATAAACAGCTTAAGACACAGGCAACTCAATGCCCCAGTGCGATGCTGCTCTCTATATGTACACTAAGACTAAATAAGACAATATGCGACTTAAAATACTAGAGGCCCTTACTAATTTATAAACAGCTAAAGACACAGGCAAGTCAATGCCCCAGTGCGATGCTGCTTTCTATGTTCACTAAGACTAAATAAAACATTTGACTTAAAATACGAGAGCCGGGCTCTTCCAAATTTATAAGCAGCTAAAGTCACAGGCAAGTCAATGCCCCAGTGCGATGCAGCTTTCTATGCACACTAAGACTTATAAATAAAACATGTAACTTAAAATACTAGAGGCCCTTCCTAATTTATAAACAGCTTAAGACACAGGCAAGTCAATGCCCCAGTGCGATGCTGCTCTCTATATGTACACTAAGGCTAAATAAGACAATATGCGACTTAAAATACTAGAGGCCCTTCCTAATTTATAAACAGCTTAAGACACAGGCAAGTCAATGCCCCAGTGCGATGCTGCTCTCTATATGTACACTAAGGCTAAACAAGGCAATATGCGACTTAAAATACTAGAGGCCCTTCCTAATTTATAAACAGCTTAAGACACAGGCAACTCAATGCCCCAGTGCGATGCTGCTCTCTATATGTACAATAAGACTAAATAAGACAATATGCGACTTAAAATACGAGAGGCTCTTCCTAATTTATAAGCAGCTTAAGACACAGGCAAGTCAATGCCCCAGTGCGATGCAGCTTTCTATCCACACTAAGACTTATAAATAAAACATGTGACTTAAAATACTAGAGGCTTTTCCTAATTTATAAACAGCTTAAGACACAGGCAACTCAATGCCCCAGTGCGATGCTGCTCTCTATATGTACACTAAGACTAAATAAGACAATATGCGACTTAAAATACTAGAGGCCCTGCCTAATTTATAAACAGCTTAAGACACAGGCAAGTCAATGCCCCAGTGCGATGCTGCTCTCTATATATACACTAAGACTAAATAAGACAATATGCGACTTAAAATACTAGAGGCCCTGCCTAATTTATAAACAGCTTAAGACACAGGCAAGTCAATGCCCCAGTGCGATGCTGCTCTCTATATGTACACTAAGGCTAAATAAGACAATATGCGACTTAAAATACTAGAGGCCCTTCCTAATTTATAAACAGCTTAAGACACAGGCAACTCAATGCCCCAGTGCGATGCTGCTCTCTATATGTACACTAAGACTAAATAAGACAATATGCGACTTAAAATACTAGAGGCCCTTCCTAATTTATAAGCAGCTTAAGACACAGGCAAGTCAATGCCCCAGTGCGAAGCTGCCGGCTTTCTATGCACACTAAGACTTATAAATAAAACATGTGACTTAAAATACGAGAGGCTCTTCCTAATTTATAAGCAGCTAAAGACACAGGCAAGTCAATGCCCCAGTGCGATGCTGCTTTCTATGTTCACTAAGACTAAATAAGACAATATGCGACTTAAAATACTAGAGGCTCTTCCTAATTTATAAGTATATAGCTTAAGACACAGGCAAGTCAATGCCCCAGTGCGAAGCTGCCGGCTTTCTATGCACACTAAGACTTATAAATAAAACATGGGACTTAAAATACGAGAGGCTCTTCCCAATTTATAAGCAGCTTAAGACACAGGCAAGTCAATGCCCCAATGCGATGCAGCTTTCTATGCACACTAAGACTTATAAATAAAACATGTGACTTAAAATACTAGAGGCTTTTCCTAATTTATAAACAGCTTAAGACACAGGCAACTCAATGCCCCAGTGCGATGCTGCTCTCTATATGTACACTAAGACTAAATAAGACAATATGCGACTTAAAATACTAGAGGCCCTTCCTAATTTATAAACAGCTAAAGACACAGGCAAGTCAATGCCCCAGTGCGAAGCTGCCGGCTTTCTATGCACACTAAGACTTATAAATAAAACATGTGACTTAAAATACGAGAGGCTCTTCCTAATTTATAAGCAGCTAAAGACACAGGCAAGTCAATGCCCCAGTGCGATGCTGCTTTCTATGTTCAGTAAGACTAAATAAAACATTTGACTTAAAATACGAGAGCCGGGCTCTTCCAAATTTATAAGCAGCTAAAGTCACAGGCAAGTCAATGCCCCAGTGCGATGCAGCTTTCTATGCACACTAAGACTTATAAATAAAACATGTAACTTAAAATACTAGAGGCCCTTCCTAATTTATAAACAGCTTAAGACACAGGCAAGTCAATGCCCCAGTGCGATGCTGCTCTCTATATGTACACTAAGGCTAAATAAGACAATATGCGACTTAAAATACTAGAGGCCCTTCCTAATTTATAAACAGCTTAAGACACACGCAAGTCAATGCCCCAGTGCAATGCTGCTCTCTATATGTACACTAAGGCTAAACAAGGCAATATGCGACTTAAAATACTAGAGGCCCTTCCTAATTTATAAACAGCTTAAGACACAGGCAACTCAATGCCCCAGTGCGATGCTGCTCTCTATATGTACACTAAGACTAAATAAGACAATATGCGACTTAAAATACTAGAGGCCCTTCCTAATTTATAAGCAGCTTAAGACACAGGCAAGTCAATGCCCCAGTGCGATGCAGCTTTCTATGCACACTAAGACTTATAAATAAAACATGTGACTTAAAATACTAGAGGCTTTTCCTAATTTATAAACAGATTAAGACACAGGCAAGTCAATGCCCCAGTGCGATGCTGCTCTCTATATGTACACTAAGGCTAAATAAGACAATATGCGACTTAAAATACTAGAGGCCCTTCCTAATTTATAAACAGCTTAAGACACAGGCAAGTCAATGCCCCAGTGCGATGCTGCTCTCTATATGTACACTAAGGCTAAACAAGGCAATATGCGACTTAAAATACTAGAGGCCCTTCCTAATTTATAAACAGCTTAAGACACAGGCAACTCAATGCCCCAGTGCGATGCTGCACTCTATATGTACACTAAGACTAAATAAGACAATATGCGACTTAAAATACGAGAGGCTCTTCCTAATTTATAAGCAGCTTAAGACACAGGCAAGTCAATGCCCCAGTGCGATGCAGCTTTCTATGCACACTAAGACTTATAAATAAAACATGTGACTTAAAATACTAGAGGCTTTTCCTAATTTATAAACAGCTTAAGACACAGGCAACTCAATGCCACAGTGCGATGCTGCTCTCTATATGTACACTAAGGCTAAACAAGGCAATATGCGACTTAAAATACTAGAGGCCCTTCCTAATTTATAAACAACTTAAGACACAGGCAACTCAATGCCCCAGTGCGATGCTGCTCTCTATATGTACACTAAGACTAAATAAGACAATATGCGACTTAAAATACGAGAGGCTCTTCCTAATTTATAAGCATCTTAAGACACAGGCAAGTCAATGCCCCAGTGCGATGCAGCTTTCTATGCACACTAAGACTTATAAATAAAACTTGTGACTTAAAATACTAGAGGCCTTTCCTAATTTATAAACAGCTTAAGACACAGGCAACTCAATGCCCCAGTGCGATGCTGCTCTCTATATATACACTAAGACTAAATAAGACAATATGCGACTTAAAATACTAGAGGCCCTGCCTAATTTATAAACAGCTTAAGACACAGGCAAGTCAATGCCCCAGTGCGATGCTGCTCTCTATATGTACACTAAGACTAAATAAGACAATATGCGACTTAAAATACTAGAGGCCCTTCCTAATTTATAAACAGCTTAAGACACAGGCAAGTCAATGCCCCAGTGCGATGCTGCTCTCTATATGTACACTAAGGCTAAATAAGACAATATGCGACTTAAAATACTAGAGGCCCTTCCTAATTTATAAACAGCTTAAGACACAGGCAACTCAATGCCCCAGTGCGATGCTGCTCTCTATATGTACACTAAGACTAAATAAGACAATATGCGACTTAAAATACTAGAGGCCCTTCCTAATTTATAAGCAGCTTAAGACACAGGCAAGTCAATGCCCCAGTGCGAAGCTGCTCTCTATATGTACACTAAGACTAAATAAGACAATATGCGACTTAAAATACTAGAGGCCCTTCCTAATTTATAAACAGCTTAAGACACAGGCAACTCAATGCCCCAGTGCGATGCTGCTCTCTATATATACACTAAGACTAAATAAGACAATATGCGACTTAAAATACTAGAGGCCCTGCCTAATTTATAAACAGCTTAAGACACAGGCAAGTCAATGCCCCAGTGCGATGCAGCTTTCTATCCACACTAAGACTTATAAATAAAACATGTGACTTAAAATACTAGAGGCTTTTCCTAATTTATAAACAGCTTAAGACACAGGCAACTCAATGCCCCAGTGCGATGCTGCTCTCTATATGTACACTAAGACTAAATAAGACAATATGCGACTTAAAATACTAGAGGCCCTGCCTAATTTATAAACAGCTTAAGACACAGGCAAGTCAATGCCCCAGTGCGATGCTGCTCTCTATATATACACTAAGACTAAATAAGACAATATGCGACTTAAAATACTAGAGGCCCTGCCTAATTTATAAACAGCTTAAGACACAGGCAAGTCAATGCCCCAGTGCGATGCTGCTCTCTATATGTACACTAAGGCTAAATAAGACAATATGCGACTTAAAATACTAGAGGCCCTTCCTAATTTATAAACAGCTTAAGACACAGGCAACTCAATGCCCCAGTGCGATGCAGCTCTCTATATGTACACTAAGACTAAATAAGACAATATGCGACTTAAAATACTAGAGGCCCTTCCTAATTTATAAGCAGCTTAAGACACAGGCAAGTCATTGCCCCAGTGCGAAGCTGCGGCTTTCTATGCACACTAAGACTTATAAATAAAACATGTGACTTAAAATACGAGAGGCTCTTCCCAATTTATAAGCAGCTTAAGACACAGGCAAGTCAATGTCCCAATGCGATGCAGCTTTCTATGCACACTAAGACTTATAAATAAAACATGTGACTTAAAATACTAGAGGCTTTTCCTAATTTATAAACAGCTTAAGACACAGGCAACTCAATGCCCCAGTGCGATGCTGCTCTCTATATGTACACTAAGACTAAATAAGACAATATGCGACTTAAAATACTAGAGGCCCTTCCTAATTTATAAACAGCTAAAGACACAGGCAAGTCAATGCCCCAGTGCGATGCTGCTTTCTATGTTCACTAAGACTAAATAAAACATTTGACTTAAAATACGAGAGCCGGGCTCTTCCAAATTTATAAGCAGCTAAAGTCACAGGCAAGTCAATGCCCCAGTGCGATGCAGCTTTCTATGCACACTAAGACTTATAAATAAAACATGTAACTTAAAATACTAGAGGCCCTGCCTAATTTATAAACAGCTTAAGACACAGGCAAGTCAATGCCCCAGTGCGATGCTGCTCTCTATATGTACACTAAGGCTAAATAAGACAATATGCGACTTAAAATACTAGAGGCCCTTCCTAATTTATAAACAGCTTAAGACACAGGCAACTCAATGCCCCAGTGCGATGCTGCTCTCTATATGTACACTAAGACTAAATAAGACAATATGCGACTTAAAATACTAGAGGCCCTTCCTAATTTATAAGCAGCTTAAGACACAGGTAAGTCAATGCCCCAGTGCGAAGCTGCCGGCTTTCTATGCACACTAAGACTTATAAATAAAACATGTGACTTAAAATACGAGAGGCTCTTCCTAATTTATAAGCAGCTAAAGACACAGGCAAGTCAATGCCCCAGTGCGATGCTGCTTTCTATGTTCACTAAGACTAAATAAGACAATATGCGACTTAAAATACTAGAGGCTCTTCCTAATTTATAAGTATATAGCTTAAGACACAGGCAAGTCAATGCCCCAGTGCGAAGCTGCCGGCTTTCTATGCACACTAAGACTTATAAATAAAACATGTGACTTAAAATACGAGAGGCTCTTCCCAATTTATAAGCAGCTTAAGACACAGGCAAGTCAATGCCCCAATGCGATGCAGCTTTCTATGCACACTAAGACTTATAAATAAAACATGTGACTTAAAATACTAGAGGCTTTTCCTAATTTATAAACAGCTTAAGACACAGGCAACTCAATGCCCCAGTGCGATGCTGCTCTCTATATGTACACTAAGACTAAATAAGACAATATGCGACTTAAAATACTAGAGGCCCTTCCTAATTTATAAACAGCTAAAGACACAGGCAAGTCAATGCCCCAGTGCGATGCTGCTTTCTATGTTCACTAAGACTAAATAAAACATTTGACTTAAAATACGAGAGCCGGGCTCTTCCAAATTTATAAGCAGCTAAAGTCACAGGCAAGTCAATGCCCCAGTGCGATGCAGCTTTCTATGCACACTAAGACTTATAAATAAAACATGTAACTTAAAATACTAGAGGCCCTTCCTAATTTATAAACAGCTTAAGACACAGGCAAGTCAATGCCCCAGTGCGATGCTGCTCTCTATATGTACACTAAGGCTAAATAAGACAATATGCGACTTAAAATACTAGAGGCCCTTCCTAATTTATAAACAGCTTAAGACACAGGCAAGTCAATGCCCCAGTGCGATGCTGCTCTCTATATGTACACTAAGGCTAAACAAGGCAATATGCGACTTAAAATACTAGAGGCCCTTCCTAATTTATAAACAGCTTAAGACACAGGCAACTCAATGCCCCAGTGCGATGCTGCTCTCTATATGTACACTAAGGCTAAATAAGACAATATGCGACTTAAAATACTAGAGGCCCTTCCTAATTTATAAACAGCTTAAGACACAGGCAACTCAATGCCCCAGTGCGATGCTGCTCTCTATATGTACACTAAGACTAAATAAGACAATATGCGACTTAAAATACTAGAGGCCCTTCCTAATTTATAAGCAGCTTAAGACACAGGTAAGTCAATGCCCCAGTGCGAAGCTGCCGGCTTTCTATGCACACTAAGACTTATAAATAAAACATGTGACTTAAAATACGAGAGGCTCTTCCTAATTTATAAGCAGCTAAAGACACAGGCAAGTCAATGCCCCAGTGCGATGCTGCTTTCTATGTTCACTAAGACTAAATAAGACAATATGCGACTTAAAATACTAGAGGCTCTTCCTAATTTATAAGTATATAGCTTAAGACACAGGCAAGTCAATGCCCCAGTGCGAAGCTGCCGGCTTTCTATGCACACTAAGACTTATAAATAAAACATGTGACTTAAAATACGAGAGGCTCTTCCCAATTTATAAGCAGCTTAAGACACAGGCAAGTCAATGCCCCAATGCGATGCAGCTTTCTATGCACACTAAGACTTATAAATAAAACATGTGACTTAAAATACTAGAGGCTTTTCCTAATTTATAAACAGCTTAAGACACAGGCAACTCAATGCCCCAGTGCGATGCTGCTCTCTATATGTACACTAAGACTAAATAAGACAATATGCGACTTAAAATACTAGAGGCCCTTCCTAATTTATAAGCAGCTTAAGACACAGGCAAGTCAATGCCCCAGTACGATGCAGCTTTCTATGCACACTAAGACTTATAAATAAAACATGTGACTTAAAATACTAGAGGCTTTTCCTAATTTATAAACAGCTTAAGACACAGGCAACTCAATGCCCCAGTGCGATGCTGCTCTCTATATGTACACTAAGACTAAATAAGACAATATGCGACTTAAAATACTAGAGGCCCTTCCTAATTTATAAACAGCTTAAGACACAGGCAAGTCAATGCTCCAGTGCGATGCTGCTCTCTATATGTACACTAAGGCTAAATAAGACAATATGCGACTTAAAATACTAGAGGCCCTTCCTAATTTATAAACAGCTTAAGACACAGGCAACTCAATGCCCCAGTGCGACGCTGCTCTCTATATGTACACTAAGACTAAATAAGACAATATGCGACTTAAAACAATAGAGGCCCTTCCTAATTTATAAGCAGCTTAAGACACAGGCAAGTCAATGCCCCAGTGCGAAGCTGCCGGCTTTCTATGCACACTAAGACTTATAAATAAAACATGTGACTTAAAATACGAGAGGCTCTTCCTAATTTATAAGCAGATAAAGACACAGGCAAGTCAATGCCCCAGTGCGATGCTGCTTTCTATGTTCAGTAAGACTAAATAAAACATTTGACTTAAAATACGAGAGCCGGGCTCTTCCAAATTTATAAGCAGCTAAAGTCACAGGCAAGTCAATGCCCCAGTGCGATGCAGCTTTCTATGCACACTAAGACTTATAAATAAAACATGTAACTTAAAATAATAGAGGCCCTTCCTAATTTATAAACAGCTTAAGACACAGGCAAGTCAATGCCCCAGTGCGATGCTGCTCTCTATATGTACACTAAGGCTAAATAAGACAATATGCGACTTAAAATACTAGAGGCCCTTCCTAATTTATAAACAGCTAAAGACACACGCAAGTCAATGCCCCAGTGCGATGCTGCTCTCTATATGTACACTAAGGCTAAACAAGGCAATATGCGACTTAAAATACTAGAGGCCCTTCCTAATTTATAAACAGCTTAAGACACAGGCAACTCAATGCCCCAGTGCGATGCTGCTCTCTATATGTACACTAAGACTAAATAAGACAATATGCGACTTAAAATACTAGAGGCCCTTCCTAATTTATAAACAGCTTAAGACACAGGCAAGTCAATGCCCCAGTGCGATGCTGCTCTCTATATGTACACTAAGACTAAATAAGACAATATGCGACTTAAAATACTAGAGGCTCTTCCTAATTTATAAGCAGCTTAAGACACAGGCAAGTCAATGCCCCAGTGCGATGCAGCTTTCTATGCACACTAAGACTTATAAATAAAACATGTGACTTAAAATACTAGAGGCTTTTCCTAATTTATAAACAGATTAAGACACAGGCAACTCAATGCCCCAGTGCGATGCTGCTCTCTATATGTACACTAAGACTAAATAAGACAATATGCGACTTAAAATACTAGAGGCCCTTCCTAATTTATAAACAGCTTAAGACACAGGCAACTTAATGGCCCAGTGCGATGCTGCTCTCTATATATACACTAAGACTAAATAAGACAATATACGACTTAAAATACTAGAGGCCCTTCCTAATTTATAAACAGCTCAAGACACAGGCAACTCAATGCCCCAGTGCGATGCTGCTCTCTATATATACACTAAGACTAAATAAGACAATATGCGACTTAAAATACTAGAGGCCTTGCCTAATTTATAAACAGCTTAAGACACAGGCAAGTCAATGCCCCAGTGCGATGCTGCTCTCTATATGTACACTAAGACTAAATAAGACAATATGCGACTTAAAATACTAGAGGCCCTTCCTAATTTATAAACAGCTTAAGACACAGGCAACTCAATGCCCCAGTGCGATGCTGCTCTCTATATGTACACTAAGACTAAATAAGACAATATGCGACTTAAAATAATAGAGGCCCTTCCTAATTTATAAGCAGCTTAAGACACAGGCAAGTCAATGCCCCAGTGCGAAGCTGCCGGTTTTCTATGCACACTAAGACTTATAAATAAAACATGTGACTTAAAATACGAGAGGCTCTTCCTAATTTATAAGCAGCTAAAGACACAGGCAAGTCAATGCCCCAGTGCGATGCTGCTTTCTATGTTCACTAAGACTAAATAAGACAATATGCGACTTAAAATACTAGAGGCTCTTCCTAATTTATAAGTATATAGCTTAAGACACAGGCAAGTCAATGCCCCAGTGCGAAGCTGCCAGCTTTCTATGCACACTAAGACTTATAAATAAAACATGTGACTTAAAATACGAGAGGTTCTTCCCAATTTATAAGCAGCTTAAGACACAGGCAAGTCAATGCCCCAGTGCGAAGCTGCGGGCTTACTATGCACACTAAGACTTATAAATAAAACATGTGACTTAAAATACGAGAGGCTCTTCCTAATTTATAAGCAGCTTAAGACACAGGCAAGTCAATGCCCCAGTGCGATGCAGCTTTCTTATGTACAACTAACACCAAATAAAACATGTGTCTTAAAATACGAGAAGCCCTTCCTAATTTCTAGGCAGCTTAAGACACAGGCAACTCAATGCCCCAGTGCGATGCTGCTCTCTATATGTACACTAAGACTAAATAAGACAATATGCGACTTAAAATACTAGAGGCCCTTCCTAATTTATAAACAGCTAAAGACACAGGCAAGTCAATGCCCCAGTGCGATGCTGCTTTCTATGTTCACTAAGACTAAATAAAACATTTGACTTAAAATACGAGAGCCGGGCTCTTCCAAATTTATAAGCAGCTAAAGTCACAGGCAAGTCAATGCCCCAGTGCGATGCAGCTTTCTATGCACACTAAGACTTATAAATAAAACATGTAACTTAAAATACTAGAGGCCCTTCCTAATTTATAAACAGCTTAAGACACAGGCAAGTCAATGCCCCAGTGCGATGCTGCTCTCTATATGTACACTAAGGCTAAACAAGGCAATATGCGACTTAAAATACTAGAGGCCCTTCCTAATTTATAAACAGCTTAAGACACAGGCAACTCAATGCCCCAGTGCGATGCTGCTCTCTATATGTACACTAAGACTAAATAAGACAATATGCGACTTAAAATAAGAGAGGCTCTTCCTAATTTATAAGCAGCTTAAGACACAGGCAAGTCAATGCCCCAGTACGATGCAGATTTCTATGCACACTAAGACTTATAAATAAAACATGTGACTTAAAATACTAGAGGCTTTTCCTAATTTATAAACAGCTTAAGACACAGGCAACTCAATGCCCCAGTGCGATGCTGCTCTCTATATGTACACTAAGACTAAATAAGACAATATGCGACTTAAAATACTAGAGGCCCTTCCTAATTTATAAACAGCTTAAGACACAGGCAACTTAATGCCCCAGTGCGAAGCTGCCGGCTTTCTATGCCCACTAAGACTTATAAATAAAACATGTGACTTAAAATACGAGAGGCTCTTCCCAATTTATAAGCAGCTTAAGACACAGGCAAGTCAATGCCCCAGTGCGATGCTGCTCTCTATATGTACAATAAGACTAAATAAGACAATATGCGACTTAAAATACGAGAGGCTCTTCCTAATTTATAAGCAGCTTAAGACACAGGCAAGTCAATGCCCCAGTGCGATGCAGCTTTCTATGCACACTAAGACTTATAAATAAAACATGTGACTTAAAATACTAGAGGCTTTTCCTAATTTATAAACAGCTTAAGACACAGGCAACTCAATGCCCCAGTGCGATGCTGCTCTCTATATGTACACTAAGACTAAATAAGACAATATGCGACTTAAAATACTAGAGGCCCTGCCTAATTTATAAACAGCTTAAGACACAGGCAAGTCAATGCCCCAGTGCGAAGCTGCCGGTTTTCTATGCACACTAAGACTTATAAATAAAACATGTGACTTAAAATACGAGAGGCTCTTCCTAATTTATAAGCAGCTAAAGACACAGGCAAGTCAATGCCCCAGTGCGATGCTGCTTTCTATGTTCACTAAGACTAAATAAGACAATATGCGACTTAAAATACTAGAGGCTCTTCCTAATTTATAAGTATATAGCTTAAGACACAGGCAAGTCAATGCCCCAGTGCGAAGCTGCCAGCTTTCTATGCACACTAAGACTTATAAATAAAACATGTGACTTAAAATACTAGAGGCTCTTCCCAATTTATAAGCAGCTTAAGACACAGGCAAGTCAATGCCACAGTGCGATGCTGCTCTCTATATGTACACTAAGGCTAAACAAGGCAATATGCGACTTAAAATACTAGAGGCCCTTCCTAATTTATAAACAGCTTAAGACACAGGCAAGTCAATGCCCCAGTGCGATGCTGCTCTCTATATGTACACTAAGGCTAAACAAGGCAATATGCGACTTAAAATACTAGAGGCCCTTCCTAATTTATAAACAGCTTAAGACACAGGCAACTCAATGCCCCAGTGCGATGCTGCACTCTATATGTACACTAAGACTAAATAAGACAATATGCGACTTAAAATACGAGAGGCCCTTCCTAATTTATAAACAGCTTAAGACACAGGCAACTCAATGCCCCAGTGCGATGCTGCTCTCTATATGTACACTAAGACTAAATAAGACAATATGCGACTTAAAATACTAGAGGCCCTTCCTAATTTATAAACAGCTTAAGACACAGGCAAGTCAATGCCCCAGTGCGATGCTGCTCTCTATATGTACACTAAGACTAAATAAGACAATATGCGACTTAAAATACTAGAGGCTCTTCCTAATTTATAAGCAGCTTAAGACACAGGCAAGTCAATGCCCCAGTGCGATGCAGCTTTCTATGCACACTAAGACTTATAAATAAAACATGTGACTTAAAATACTAGAGGCTTTTCCTAATTTATAAACAGATTAAGACACAGGCAACTCAATGCCCCAGTGCGATGCTGCTCTCTATATGTACACTAAGACTAAATAAGACAATATGCGACTTAAAATACTAGAGGCCCTTCCTAATTTATAAACAGCTTAAGACACAGGCAACTTAATGGCCCAGTGCGATGCTGCTCTCTATATATACACTAAGACTAAATAAGACAATATGCGACTTAAAATACTAGAGGCCCTTCCTAATTTATAAACAGCTCAAGACACAGGCAACTCAATGCCCCAGTGCGATGCTGCTCTCTATATATACACTAAGACTAAATAAGACAATATGCGACTTAAAATACTAGAGGCCCTGCCTAATTTATAAACAGCTTAAGACACAGGCAAGTCAATGCCCCAGTGCGATGCTGCTCTCTATATGTACACTAAGACTAAATAAGACAATATGCGACTTAAAATACTAGAGGCCCTTCCTAATTTATAAACAGCTTAAGACACAGGCAACTCAATGCCCCAGTGCGATGCTGCTCTCTATATGTACACTAAGACTAAATAAGACAATATGCGACTTAAAATAATAGAGGCCCTTCCTAATTTATAAGCAGCTTAAGACACAGGCAAGTCAATGCCCCAGTGCGACGCTACCGGCTTTCTATGCACACTAAGACTTATAAATAAAACATTTGACTTAAAATACGAGAGCCGGACTCTTCCAAATTTATAAGCAGCTAAAGGCACAGGCAAGTCAATGCCCCAGTGCGATGCAGCTTTCTATGCACACTAAGACTTATAAATAAAACCTGTAACTTAAAATACTAGAGGCCCTTCCTAATTTATAAACAGCTTAAGACACAGGCAAGTCAATGCCCCAGTGCGATGCTGCTCTCTATATGTACACTAAGACTAAATAAGACAATATGCGACTTAAAATACTAGAGGCCCTGCCTAATTTATAAACAGCTTAAGACACAGGCAAGTCAATGCCCCAGTGCGATGCTGCTCTCTATATGTACACTAAGACTAAATAAGACAATATGCGACTTAAAATACTAGAGGCCCTTCCTAATTTATAAACAGCTTAAGACACAGGCAAGTCAATGCCCCAGTGCGATGCTGCTCTCTATATGTACACTAAGGCTAAATAAGACAATATGCGACTTAAAATACTAGAGGCCCTTCCTAATTTATAAACAGCTTAAGACACAGGCAACTCAATGCCCCAGTGCGATGCTGCTCTCTATATGTACACTAAGACTAAATAAGACAATATGCGACTTAAAATAATAGAGGCCCTTCCTAATTTATAAGCAGCTTAAGACACAGGCAAGTCAATGCCCCAGTGCGAAGCTGCCGGTTTTCTATGCACACTAAGACTTATAAATAAAACATGTGACTTAAAATACGAGAGGCTCTTCCTAATTTATAAGCAGCTAAAGACACAGGCAAGTCAATGCCCCAGTGCGATGCTGCTTTCTATGTTCACTAAGACTAAATAAGACAATATGCGACTTAAAATACTAGAGGCTCTTCCTAATTTATAAGTATATAGCTTAAGACACAGGCAAGTCAATGCCCCAGTGCGAAGCTGCCAGCTTTCTATGCACACTAAGACTTATAAATAAAACATGTGACTTAAAATACGAGAGGCTCTTCCCAATTTATAAGCAGCTTAAGACACAGGCAAGTCAATGCCCCAGTGCGAAGCTGCGGGCTTACTATGCACACTAAGACTTATAAATAAAACATGTGACTTAAAATACGAGAGGCTCTTCCTAATTTATAAGCAGCTTAAGACACAGGCAAGTCAATGCCCCAGTGCGATGCAGCTTTCTTATGTACAACTAACACCAAATAAAACATGTGTCTTAAAATACGAGAAGCCCTTCCTAATTTCTAGGCAGCTTAAGACACAGGCAACTCAATGCCCCAGTGCGATGCTGCTCTCTATATGTACACTAAGACTAAATAAGACAATATGCGACTTAAAATACTAGAGGCCCTTCCTAATTTATAAACAGCTAAAGACACAGGCAAGTCAATGCCCCAGTGCGATGCTGCTTTCTATGTTCACTAAGACTAAATAAAACATTTGACTTAAAATACGAGAGCCGGGCTCTTCCAAATTTATAAGCAGCTAAAGTCACAGGCAAGTCAATGCCCCAGTGCGATGCAGCTTTCTATGCACACTAAGACTTATAAATAAAACATGTAACTTAAAATACTAGAGGCCCTTCCTAATTTATAAACAGCTTAAGACACAGGCAAGTCAATGCCCCAGTGCGATGCTGCTCTCTATATGTACACTAAGGCTAAACAAGGCAATATGCGACTTAAAATACTAGAGGCCCTTCCTAATTTATAAACAGCTTAAGACACAGGCAACTCAATGCCCCAGTGCGATGCTGCTCTCTATATGTACACTAAGACTAAATAAGACAATATGCGACTTAAAATACGAGAGGCTCTTCCTAATTTATAAGCAGCTTAAGACACAGGCAAGTCAATGCCCCAGTACGATGCAGATTTCTATGCACACTAAGACTTATAAATAAAACATGTGACTTAAAATACTAGAGGCTTTTCCTAATTTATAAACAGCTTAAGACACAGGCAACTCAATGCCCCAGTGCGATGCTGCTCTCTATATGTACACTAAGACTAAATAAGACAATATGCGACTTAAAATACTAGAGGCCCTTCCTAATTTATAAACAGCTTAAGACACAGGCAACTTAATGCCCCAGTGCGAAGCTGCCGGCTTTCTATGCCCACTAAGACTTATAAATAAAACATGTGACTTAAAATACGAGAGGCTCTTCCCAATTTATAAGCAGCTTAAGACACAGGCAAGTCAATGCCCCAGTGCGATGCTGCTCTCTATATGTACAATAAGACTAAATAAGACAATATGCGACTTAAAATACGAGAGGCTCTTCCTAATTTATAAGCAGCTTAAGACACAGGCAAGTCAATGCCCCAGTGCGATGCAGCTTTCTATGCACACTAAGACTTATAAATAAAACATGTGACTTAAAATACTAGAGGCTTTTCCTAATTTATAAACAGCTTAAGACACAGGCAACTCAATGCCCCAGTGCGATGCTGCTCTCTATATGTACACTAAGACTAAATAAGACAATATGCGACTTAAAATACTAGAGGCCCTGCCTAATTTATAAACAGCTTAAGACACAGGCAAGTCAATGCCCCAGTGCGAAGCTGCCGGTTTTCTATGCACACTAAGACTTATAAATAAAACATGTGACTTAAAATACGAGAGGCTCTTCCTAATTTATAAGCAGCTAAAGACACAGGCAAGTCAATGCCCCAGTGCGATGCTGCTTTCTATGTTCACTAAGACTAAATAAGACAATATGCGACTTAAAATACTAGAGGCTCTTCCTAATTTATAAGTATATAGCTTAAGACACAGGCAAGTCAATGCCCCAGTGCGAAGCTGCCAGCTTTCTATGCACACTAAGACTTATAAATAAAACATGTGACTTAAAATACGAGAGGCTCTTCCCAATTTATAAGCAGCTTAAGACACAGGCAAGTCAATGCCCCAGTGCGAAGCTGCGGGCTTACTATGCACACTAAGACTTATAAATAAAACATGTGACTTAAAATACGAGAGGCTCTTCCTAATTTATAAGCAGCTTAAGACACAGGCAAGTCAATGCCCCAGTGCGATGCAGCTTTCTTATGTACAACTAACACCAAATAAAACATGTGTCTTAAAATAGGAGAAGCCCTTCCTAATTTCTAGGCAGCTTAAGACACAGGCAACTCAATGCCCCAGTGCGATGCTGCTCTCTATATGAACACTAAGACTAAATAAGACAATATGCGACTTAAAATACTAGAGGCCCTTCCTAATTTATAAACAGCTTAAGACACACGCAAGTCAATGCCCCAGTGCGATGCTGCTCTCTATATGTACACTAAGGCTAAACAAGGCAATATGCGACTTAAAATACTAGAGGCCCTTCCTAATTTATAAACAGCTTAAGACACAGGCAACTCAATGCCCCAGTGCGATGCTGCTCTCTATATGTACACTAAGACTAAATAAGACAATATGCGACTTAAAATACTAGAGGCCCTTCCTAATTTATAAACAGCTTAAGACACAGGCAAGTCAATGCCCCAGTGCGATGCTGCTCTCTATATGTACACTAAGACTAAATAAGACAATATGCGACTTAAAATACTAGAGGCCCTGCCTAATTTATAAACAGCTTAAGACACAGGCAAGTCAATGCCCCAGTGCGATGCTGCTCTCTATATGTACACTAAGACTAAATAAGACAATATGCGACTTAAAATACTAGAGGCCCTTCCTAATTTATAAACAGCTTAAGACACAGGCAACTCAATGCCCCAGTGCGATGCTGCTCTCTATATGTACACTAAGACTAAATAAGACAATATGCGACTTAAAATAATAGAGGCCCTTCCTAATTTATAAGCAGCTTAAGACACAGGCAAGTCAATGCCCCAGTGCGAAGCTGCCGGTTTTCTATGCACACTAAGACTTATAAATAAAACATGTGACTTAAAATACGAGAGGCTCTTCCTAATTTATAAGCAGCTAAAGACACAGGCAAGTCAATGCCCCAGTGCGATGCTGCTTTCTATGTTCACTAAGACTAAATAAGACAATATGCGACTTAAAATACTAGAGGCTCTTCCTAATTTATAAGTATATAGCTTAAGACACAGGCAAGTCAATGCCCCAGTGCGAAGCTGCCAGCTTTCTATGCACACTAAGACTTATAAATAAAACATGTGACTTAAAATACGAGAGGCTCTTCCCAATTTATAAGCAGCTTAAGACACAGGCAAGTCAATGCCCCAGTGCGAAGCTGCGGGCTTACTATGCACACTAAGACTTATAAATAAAACATGTGACTTAAAATACGAGAGGCTCTTCCTAATTTATAAGCAGCTTAAGACACAGGCAAGTCAATGCCCCAGTGCGATTCAGCTTTCTTATGTACAACTAACACCAAATAAAACATGTGTCTTAAAATACGAGAAGCCCTTCCTAATTTCTAGGCAGCTTAAGACACAGGCAACTCAATGCCCCAGTGCGATGCTGCTCTCTATATGTACACTAAGACTAAATAAGACAATATGCGACTTAAAATACTAGAGGCCCTTCCTAATTTATAAACAGCTAAAGACACAGGCAAGTCAATGCCCCAGTGCGATGCTGCTTTCTATGTTCACTAAGACTAAATAAAACATTTGACTTAAAATACGAGATCCGGGCTCTTCCAAATTTATAAGCAGCTAAAGTCACAGGCAAGTCAATGCCCCAGTGCGATGCAGCTTTCTATGCACACTAAGACTTATAAATAAAACATGTAACTTAAAATACTAGAGGCCCTTCCTAATTTATAAACAGCTTAAGACACAGGCAAGTCAATGCCCCAGTGCGATGCTGCTCTCTATATGTACACTAAGGCTAAACAAGGCAATATGCGACTTAAAATACTAGAGGCCCTTCCTAATTTATAAACAGCTTAAGACACAGGCAACTCAATGCCCCAGTGCGATGCTGCTCTCTATATGTACACTAAGACTAAATAAGACAATATGCGACTTAAAATACGAGAGGCTCTTCCTAATTTATAAGCAGCTTAAGACACAGGCAAGTCAATGCCCCAGTATGATGCAGCTTTCTATGCACACTAAGACTTATAAATAAAACATGTGACTTAAAATACTAGAGGCTTTTCCTAATTTATAAACAGCTTAAGACACATGCAACTCAATGCCCCAGTGCGATGCTGCTCTCTATATGTACACTAAGACTAAATAAGACAATATGCGACTTAAAATACTAGAGGCCCTTCCTAATTTATAAACAGCTTAAGACACAGGCAACTTAATGCCCCAGTGCGAAGCTGCCGGCTTTCTATGCCCACTAAGACTTATAAATAAAACATGTGACTTAAAATACGAGAGGCTCTTCCCAATTTATAAGCAGCTTAAGACACAGGCAAGTCAATGCCCCAGTGCGATGCTGCTCTCTATATGTACAATAAGACTAAATAAGACAATATGCGACTTAAAATACGAGAGGCTCTTCCTAATTTATAAGCAGCTTAAGACACAGGCAAGTCAATGCCCCAGTGCGATGCAGCTTTCTATGCACACTAAGACTTATAAATAAAACATGTGACTTAAAATACTAGAGGCTTTTCCTAATTTATAAACAGCTTAAGACACAGGCAACTCAATGCCCCAGTGCGATGCTGCTCTCTATATGTACACTAAGACTAAATAAGACAATATGCGACTTAAAATACTAGAGGCCCTGCCTAATTTATAAACAGCTTAAGACACAGGCAAGTCAATGCCCCAGTGCGAAGCTGCCGGTTTTCTATGCACACTAAGACTTATAAATAAAACATGTGACTTAAAATACGAGAGGCTCTTCCTAATTTATAAGCAGCTAAAGACACAGGCAAGTCAATGCCCCAGTGCGATGCTGCTTTCTATGTTCACTAAGACTAAATAAGACAATATGCGACTTAAAATACTAGAGGCTCTTCCTAATTTATAAGTATATAGCTTAAGACACAGGCAAGTCAATGCCCCAGTGCGAAGCTGCCAGCTTTCTATGCACACTAAGACTTATAAATAAAACATGTGACTTAAAATACGAGAGGCTCTTCCCAATTTATAAGCAGCTTAAGACACAGGCAAGTCAATGCCCCAGTGCGAAGCTGCGGGCTTACTATGCACACTAAGACTTATAAATAAAACATGTGACTTAAAATACGAGAGGCTCTTCCTAATTTATAAGCAGCTTAAGACACAGGCAACTCAATGCCCCAGTGCGATGCTGCTCTCTATATGTACACTAAGACTAAATAAGACAATATGCGACTTAAAATACGAGAGGCTCTTCCTAATTTATAAGCAGCTTAAGACACAGGCAAGTCAATGCCCCAGTGCGATGCAGCTTTCTATGCACACTAAGACTTATAAATAAAACATGTGACTTAAAATACTAGAGGCTTTTCCTAATTTATAAACAGCTTAAGACACAGGCAACTCAATGCCCCAGTGCGATGCTGCTCTCTATATGTACACTAAGGCTAAACAAGGCAATATGCGACTTAAAATACTAGAGGCCCTTCCTAATTTATAAACAACTTAAGACACAGGCAAGTCAATGCCCCAGTGCGATGCTGCTCTCTACATGTACACTAAGACTAAATAAGACAATATGCGACTTAAAATACTAGAGGCTCTTCCTAATTTATAAGCAGCTTAAGACACAGGCAACTCAATGCCCCAGTGCGATGCTGCTCTCTATATGTACACTAAGACTAAATAAGACAATATGCGACTTAAAATACTAGAGGCCCTTACTAATTTATAAACAGCTAAAGACACAGGCAAGTCAATGCCCCAGTGCGATGCTGCTTTCTATGTTCACTAAGACTAAATAAAACATTTGACTTAAAATACGAGAGCCGGGCTCTTCCAAATTTATAAGCAGCTAAAGTCACAGGCAAGTCAATGCCCCAGTGCGATGCAGCTTTCTATGCACACTAAGACTTATAAATAAAACATGTAACTTAAAATACTAGAGGCCCTTCCTAATTTATAAACAGCTTAAGACACAGGCAAGTCAATGCCCCAGTGCGATGCTGCTCTCTATATGTACACTAAGGCTAAATAAGACAATATGCGACTTAAAATACTAGAGGCCCTTCCTAATTTATAAACAGCTTAAGTCACAGGCAAGTCAATGCCCCAGTGCGATGCTGCTCTCTATATGTACACTAAGGCTAAACAAGGCAATATGCGACTTAAAATACTAGAGGCCCTTCCTAATTTATAAACAGCTTAAGACACAGGCAACTCAATGCCCCAGTGCGATGCTGCTCTCTATATGTACAATAAGACTAAATAAGACAATATGCGACTTAAAATACGAGAGGCTCTTCCTAATTTATAAGCAGCTTAAGACACAGGCAAGTCAATGCCCCAGTGCGATGCAGCTTTCTATCCACACTAAGACTTATAAATAAAACATGTGACTTAAAATACTAGAGGCTTTTCCTAATTTATAAACAGCTTAAGACACAGGCAACTCAATGCCCCAGTGCGATGCTGCTCTCTATATGTACACTAAGACTAAATAAGACAATATGCGACTTAAAATACTAGAGGCCCTGCCTAATTTATAAACAGCTTAAGACACAGGCAAGTCAATGCCCCAGTGCGATGCTGCTCTCTATATATACACTAAGACTAAATAAGACAATATGCGACTTAAAATACTAGAGGCCCTGCCTAATTTATAAACAGCTTAAGACACAGGCAAGTCAATGCCCCAGTGCGATGCTGCTCTCTATATGTACACTAAGGCTAAATAAGACAATATGCGACTTAAAATACTAGAGGCCCTTCCTAATTTATAAACAGCTTAAGACACAGGCAACTCAATGCCCCAGTGCGATGCTGCTCTCTATATGTACACTAAGACTAAATAAGACAATATGCGACTTAAAATACTAGAGGCCCTTCCTAATTTATAAGCAGCTTAAGACACAGGCAAGTCAATGCCCCAGTGCGAAGCTGCCGGCTTTCTATGCACACTAAGACTTATAAATAAAACATGTGACTTAAAATACGAGAGGCTCTTCCTAATTTATAAGCAGCTAAAGACACAGGCAAGTCAATGCCCCAGTGCGATGCTGCTTTCTATGTTCACTAAGACTAAATAAGACAATATGCGACTTAAAATACTAGAGGCTCTTCCTAATTTATAAGTATATAGCTTAAGACACAGGCAAGTCAATGCCCCAGTGCGAAGCTGCCGGCTTTCTATGCACACTAAGACTTATAAATAAAACATGGGACTTAAAATACGAGAGGCTCTTCCCAATTTATAAGCAGCTTAAGACACAGGCAAGTCAATGCCCCAATGCGATGCAGCTTTCTATGCACACTAAGACTTATAAATAAAACATGTGACTTAAAATACTAGAGGCTTTTCCTAATTTATAAACAGCTTAAGACACAGGCAACTCAATGCCCCAGTGCGATGCTGCTCTCTATATGTACACTAAGACTAAATAAGACAATATGCGACTTAAAATACTAGAGGCCCTTCCTAATTTATAAACAGCTAAAGACACAGGCAAGTCAATGCCCCAGTGCGAAGCTGCCGGCTTTCTATGCACACTAAGACTTATAAATAAAACATGTGACTTAAAATACGAGAGGCTCTTCCTAATTTATAAGCAGCTAAAGACACAGGCAAGTCAATGCCCCAGTGCGATGCTGCTTTCTATGTTCAGTAAGACTAAATAAAACATTTGACTTAAAATACGAGAGCCGGGCTCTTCCAAATTTATAAGCAGCTAAAGTCACAGGCAAGTCAATGCCCCAGTGCGATGCAGCTTTCTATGCACACTAAGACTTATAAATAAAACATGTAACTTAAAATACTAGAGGCCCTTCCTAATTTATAAACAGCTTAAGACACAGGCAAGTCAATGCCCAAGTGCGATGCTGCTCTCTATATGTACACTAAGGCTAAATAAGACAATATGCGACTTAAAATACTAGAGGCCCTTCCTAATTTATAAACAGCTTAAGACACACGCAAGTCAATGCCCCAGTGCAATGCTGCTCTCTATATGTACACTAAGGCTAAACAAGGCAATATGCGACTTAAAATACTAGAGGCCCTTCCTAATTTATAAACAGCTTAAGACACAGGCAACTCAATGCCCCAGTGCGATGCTGCTCTCTATATGTACACTAAGACTAAATAAGACAATATGCGACTTAAAATACTAGAGGCCCTTCCTAATTTATAAGCAGCTTAAGACACAGGCAAGTCAATGCCCCAGTGCGATGCAGCTTTCTATGCACACTAAGACTTATAAATAAAACATGTGACTTAAAATACTAGAGGCTTTTCCTAATTTATAAACAGATTAAGACACAGGCAACTCAATGCCCCAGTGCGATGCTGCTCTCTATATGTACACTAAGACTAAATAAGACAATATGCGACTTAAAATACTAGAGGCCCTTCCTAATTTATAAACAGCTTAAGACACAGGCAAGTCAATGCCCCAGTGCGATGCTGCTCTCTATATGTACACTAAGGCTAAATAAGACAATATGCGACTTAAAATACTAGAGGCCCTTCCTAATTTATAAACAGCTTAAGACACAGGCAAGTCAATGCCCCAGTGCGATGCTGCTCTCTATATGTACACTAAGGCTAAACAAGGCAATATGCGACTTAAAATACTAGAGGCCCTTCCTAATTTATAAACAGCTTAAGACACAGGCAACTCAATGCCCCAGTGCGATGCTGCACTCTATATGTACACTAAGACTAAATAAGACAATATGCGACTTAAAATACGAGAGGCTCTTCCTAATTTATAAGCAGCTTAAGACACAGGCAAGTCAATGCCCCAGTGCGATGCAGCTTTCTATGCACACTAAGACTTATAAATAAAACATGTGACTTAAAATACTAGAGGCTTTTCCTAATTTATAAACAGCTTAAGACACAGGCAACTCAATGCCACAGTGCGATGCTGCTCTCTATATGTACACTAAGGCTAAACAAGGCAATATGCGACTTAAAATACTAGAGGCCCTTCCTAATTTATAAACAACTTAAGACACAGGCAACTCAATGCCCCAGTGCGATGCTGCTCTCTATATGTACACTAAGACTAAATAAGACAATATGCGACTTAAAATACGAGAGGCTCTTCCTAATTTATAAGCAGCTTAAGACACAGGCAAGTCAATGCCCCAGTGCGATGCAGCTTTCTATGCACACTAAGACTTATAAATAAAACTTGTGACTTAAAATACTAGAGGCCTTTCCTAATTTATAAACAGCTTAAGACACAGGCAACTCAATGCCCCAGTGCGATGCTGCTCTCTATATATACACTAAGACTAAATAAGACAATATGCGACTTAAAATACTAGAGGCCCTGCCTAATTTATAAACAGCTTAAGACACAGGCAAGTCAATGCCCCAGTGCGATGCTGCTCTCTATATGTACACTAAGACTAAATAAGACAATATGCGACTTAAAATACTAGAGGCCCTTCCTAATTTATAAACAGCTTAAGACACAGGCAAGTCAATGCCCCAGTGCGATGCTGCTCTCTATATGTACACTAAGGCTAAATAAGACAATATGCGACTTAAAATACTAGAGGCCCTTCCTAATTTATAAACAGCTTAAGACACAGGCAACTCAATGCCCCAGTGCGATGCTGCTCTCTATATGTACAATAAGACTAAATAAGACAATATGCGACTTAAAATACTAGAGGCCCTTCCTAATTTATAAGCAGCTTAAGACACAGGCAAGTCAATGCCCCAGTGCGAAGCTGCTCTCTATATGTACACTAAGACTAAATAAGACAATATGCGACTTAAAATACTAGAGGCCCTTCCTAATTTATAAACAGCTTAAGACACAGGCAACTCAATGCCCCAGTGCGATGCTGCTCTCTATATATACACTAAGACTAAATAAGACAATATGCGACTTAAAATACTAGAGGCCCTGCCTAATTTATAAACAGCTTAAGACACAGGCAAGTCAATGCCCCAGTGCGATGCTGCTCTCTATATGTACACTAAGACTAAATAAGACAATATGCGACTTATAATACTAGAGGCCCTTCCTAATTTATAAACAGCTTAAGACACAGGCAACTCAATGCCCCAGTGCGATGCTGCTCTCTATATGTACACTAAGACTAAATAAGACAATATGCGACTTAAATTACGAGAGGCTCTTCCTAATTTATAAGCAGCTAAAGACACAGGCAAGTCAATGCCCCAGTGCGATGCAGCTTTCTATCCACACTAAGATTTATAAATAAAACATGTGACTTAAAATACTAGAGGCTTTTCCTAATTTATAAACAGCTTAAGACACAGGCAACTCAATGCCCCAGTGCGATGCTGCTCTCTATATGTACACTAAGACTAAATAAGACAATATGCGACTTAAAATACTAGAGGCCCTGCCTAATTTATAAACAGCTTAAGACACAGGCAAGTCAATGCCCCAGTGCGATGCTGCTCTCTATATATACACTAAGACTAAATAAGACAATATGCGACTTAAAATACTAGAGGCCCTGCCTAATTTATAAACAGCTTAAGACACAGGCAAGTCAATGCCCCAGTGCGATGCTGCTCTCTATATGTACACTAAGGCTAAATAAGACAATATGCGACTTAAAATACTAGAGGCCCTTCCTAATTTATAAACAGCTTAAGACACAGGCAACTCAATGCCCCAGTGCGATGCTGCTCTCTATATGTACACTAAGACTAAATAAGACAATATGCGACTTAAAATACTAGAGGCCCTTCCTAATTTATAAGCAGCTTAAGACACAGGCAAGTCAATGCCCCAGTGCGAAGCTGCGGCTTTCTATGCACACTAAGACTTATAAATAAAAAATTGTGACTTAAAATACGAGAGGCTCTTCCCAATTTATAAGCAGCTTAAGACACAGGCAAGTCAATGCCCCAATGCGATGCAGCTTTCTATGCACACTAAGACTTATAAATAAAACATGTGACTTAAAATACTAGAGGCTTTTCCTAATTTATAAACAGCTTAAGACACAGGCAACTCAATGCCCCAGTGCGATGCTGCTCTCTATATGTACACTAAGACTAAATAAGACAATATGCGACTTAAAATACTAGAGGCCCTTCCTAATTTATAAACAGCTAAAGACACAGGCAAGTCAATGCCCCAGTGCGATGCTGCTTTCTATGTTCACTAAGACTAAATAAAACATTTGACTTAAAATACGAGAGCCGGGCTCTTCCAAATTTATAAGCAGCTAAAGTCACAGGCAAGTCAATGCCCCAGTGCGATGCAGCTTTCTATGCACACTAAGACTTATAAATAAAACATGTAACTTAAAATACTAGAGGCCCTGCCTAATTTATAAACAGCTTAAGACACAGGCAAGTCAATGCCCCAGTGCGATGCTGCTCTCTATATGTACACTAAGGCTAAATAAGACAATATGCGACTTAAAATACTAGAGGCCCTTCCTAATTTATAAACAGCTTAAGACACAGGCAACTCAATGCCCCAGTGCGATGCTGCTCTCTATATGTACACTAAGACTAAATAAGACAATATGCGACTTAAAATACTAGAGGCCCTTCCTAATTTATAAGCAGCTTAAGACACAGGTAAGTCAATGCCCCAGTGCGAAGCTGCCGGCTTTCTATGCACACTAAGACTTATAAATAAAACATGTGACTTAAAATACGAGAGGCTCTTCCTAATTTATAAGCAGCTAAAGACACAGGCAAGTCAATGCCCCAGTGCGATGCTGCTTTCTATGTTCACTAAGACTAAATAAGACAATATGCGACTTAAAATACTAGAGGCTCTTCCTAATTTATAAGTATATAGCTTAAGACACAGGCAAGTCAATGCCCCAGTGCGAAGCTGCCGGCTTTCTATGCACACTAAGACTTATAAATAAAACATGTGACTTAAAATACGAGAGGCTCTTCCCAATTTATAAGCAGCTTAAGACACAGGCAAGTCAATGCCCCAATGCGATGCAGCTTTCTATGCACACTAAGACTTATAAATAAAACATGTGACTTAAAATACTAGAGGCTTTTCCTAATTTATAAACAGCTTAAGACACAGGCAACTCAATGCCCCAGTGCGATGCTGCTCTCTATATGTACACTAAGACTAAATAAGACAATATGCGACTTAAAATACTAGAGGCCCTTCCTAATTTATAAACAGCTAAAGACACAGGCAAGTCAATGCCCCAGTGCGATGCTGCTTTCTATGTTCACTAAGACTAAATAAAACATTTGACTTAAAATACGAGAGCCGGGCTCTTCCAAATTTATAAGCAGCTAAAGTCACAGGCAAGTCAATGCCCCAGTGCGATGCAGCTTTCTATGCACACTAAGACTTATAAATAAAACATGTAACTTAAAATACTAGAGGCCCTTCCTAATTTATAAACAGCTTAAGACACAGGCAAGTCAATGCCCCAGTGCGATGCTGCTCTCTATATGTACACTAAGGCTAAATAAGACAATATGCGACTTAAAATACTAGAGGCCCTTCCTAATTTATAAACAGCTTAAGACACAGGCAAGTCAATGCCCCAGTGCGATGCTGCTCTCTATATGTACACTAAGGCTAAACAAGGCAATATGCGACTTAAAATACTAGAGGCCCTTCCTAATTTATAAACAGCTTAAGACACAGGCAACTCAATGCCCCAGTGCGATGCTGCTCTCTATATGTACACTAAGACTAAATAAGACAATATGCGACTTAAAATACGAGAGGCTCTTCCTAATTTATAAGCAGCTTAAGACACAGGCAAGTCAATGCCCCAGTACGATGCAGCTTTCTATGCACACTAAGACTTATAAATAAAACATGTGACTTAAAATACTAGAGGCTTTTCCTAATTTATAAACAGCTTAAGACACAGGCAACTCAATGCCCCAGTGCGATGCTGCTCTCTATATGTACACTAAGACTAAATAAGACAATATGCGACTTAAAATACTAGAGGCCCTTCCTAATTTATAAACAGCTTAAGACACAGGCAAGTCAATGCTCCAGTGCGATGCTGCTCTCTATATGTACACTAAGGCTAAATAAGACAATATGCGACTTAAAATACTAGAGGCCCTTCCTAATTTATAAACAGCTTAAGACACAGGCAACTCAATGCCCCAGTGCGACGCTGCTCTCTATATGTACACTAAGACTAAATAAGACAATATGCGACTTAAAACAATAGAGGCCCTTCCTAATTTATAAGCAGCTTAAGACACAGGCAAGTCAATGCCCCAGTGCGAAGCTGCCGGCTTTCTATGCACACTAAGACTTATAAATAAAACATGTGACTTAAAATACGAGAGGCTCTTCCTAATTTATAAGCAGATAAAGACACAGGCAAGTCAATGCCCCAGTGCGATGCTGCTTTCTATGTTCAGTAAGACTAAATAAAACATTTGACTTAAAATACGAGAGCCGGGCTCTTCCAAATTTATAAGCAGCTAAAGTCACAGGCAAGTCAATGCCCCAGTGCGATGCAGCTTTCTATGCACACTAAGACTTATAAATAAAACATGTAACTTAAAATACTAGAGGCCCTTCCTAATTTATAAACAGCTTAAGACACAGGCAAGTCAATGCCCCAGTGCGATGCTGCTCTCTATATGTACACTAAGGCTAAATAAGACAATATGCGACTTAAAATACTAGAGGCCCTTCCTAATTTATAAACAGCTTAAGACACACGCAAGTCAATGCCCCAGTGCGATGCTGCTCTCTATATGTACACTAAGGCTAAACAAGGCAATATGCGACTTAAAATACTAGAGGCCCTTCCTAATTTATAAACAGCTTAAGACACAGGCAACTCAATGCCCCAGTGCGATGCTGCTCTCTATATGTACACTAAGACTAAATAAGACAATATGCGACTTAAAATACTAGAGGCCCTTCCTAATTTATAAACAGCTTAAGACACAGGCAAGTCAATGCCCCAGTGCGATGCTGCTCTCTATATGTACACTAAGACTAAATAAGACAATATGCGACTTAAAATACTAGAGGCTCTTCCTAATTTATAAGCAGCTTAAGACACAGGCAAGTCAATGCCCCAGTGCGATGCAGCTTTCTATGCACACTAAGACTTATAAATAAAACATGTGACTTAAAATACTAGAGGCTTTTCCTAATTTATAAACAGATTAAGACACAGGCAACTCAATGCCCCAGTGCGATGCTGCTCTCTATATGTACACTAAGACTAAATAAGACAATATGCGACTTAAAATACTAGAGGCCCTTCCTAATTTATAAACAGCTTAAGACACAGGCAACTTAATGGCCCAGTGCGATGCTGCTCTCTATATATACACTAAGACTAAATAAGACAATATGCGACTTAAAATACTAGAGGCCCTTCCTAATTTATAAACAGCTCAAGACACAGGCAACTCAATGCCCCAGTGCGATGCTGCTCTCTATATATACACTAAGACTAAATAAGACAATATGCGACTTAAAATACTAGAGGCCCTGCCTAATTTATAAACAGCTTAAGACACAGGCAAGTCAATGCCCCAGTGCGATGCTGCTCTCTATATGTACACTAAGACTAAATAAGACAATATGCGACTTAAAATACTAGAGGCCCTTCCTAATTTATAAACAGCTTAAGACACAGGCAACTCAATGCCCCAGTGCGATGCTGCTCTCTATATGTACACTAAGACTAAATAAGACAATATGCGACTTAAAATAATAGAGGCCCTTCCTAATTTATAAGCAGCTTAAGACACAGGCAAGTCAATGCCCCAGTGCGACGCTACCGGCTTTCTATGCACACTAAGACTTATAAATAAAACATTTGACTTAAAATACGAGAGCCGGGCTCTTCCAAATTTATAAGCAGCTAAAGTCACAGGCAAGTCAATGCCCCAGTGCGATGCAGCTTTCTATGCACACTAAGACTTATAAATAAAACCTGTAACTTAAAATACTAGAGGCCCTTCCTAATTTATAAACAGCTTAAGACACAGGCAAGTCAATGCCCCAGTGCGATGCTGCTCTCTATATGTACACTAAGACTAAATAAGACAATATGCGACTTAAAATACTAGAGGCCCTGCCTAATTTATAAACAGCTTAAGACACAGGCAAGTCAATGCCCCAGTGCGATGCTGCTCTCTATATGTACACTAAGACTAAATAAGACAATATGCGACTTAAAATACTAGAGGCCCTTCCTAATTTATAAACAGCTTAAGACACAGGCAAGTCAATGCCCCAGTGCGATGCTGCTCTCTATATGTACACTAAGGCTAAATAAGACAATATGCGACTTAAAATACTAGAGGCCCTTCCTAATTTATAAACAGCTTAAGACACAGGCAACTCAATGCCCCAGTGCGATGCTGCTCTCTATATGTACACTAAGACTAAATAAGACAATATGCGACTTAAAATAATAGAGGCCCTTCCTAATTTATAAGCAGCTTAAGACACAGGCAAGTCAATGCCCCAGTGCGAAGCTGCCGGTTTTCTATGCACACTAAGACTTATAAATAAAACATGTGACTTAAAATACGAGAGGCTCTTCCTAATTTATAAGCAGCTAAAGACACAGGCAAGTCAATGCCCCAGTGCGATGCTGCTTTCTATGTTCACTAAGACTAAATAAGACAATATGCGACTTAAAATACTAGAGGCTCTTCCTAATTTATAAGTATATAGCTTAAGACACAGGCAAGTCAATGCCCCAGTGCGAAGCTGCCAGCTTTCTATGCACACTAAGACTTATAAATAAAACATGTGACTTAAAATACGAGAGGCTCTTCCCAATTTATAAGCAGCTTAAGACACAGGCAAGTCAATGCCCCAGTGCGAAGCTGCGGGCTTACTATGCACACTAAGACTTATAAATAAAACATGTGACTTAAAATACGAGAGGCTCTTCCTAATTTATAAGCAGCTTAAGACACAGGCAAGTCAATGCCCCAGTGCGATGCAGCTTTCTTATGTACAACTAACACCAAATAAAACATGTGTCTTAAAATACGAGAAGCCCTTCCTAATTTCTAGGCAGCTTAAGACACAGGCAACTCAATGCCCCAGTGCGATGCTGCTCTCTATATGTAC
The DNA here is from genome assembly GCA_030867875.1 of Actinernus sp. WN-2022. Classification (NCBI taxonomy): domain Eukaryota; kingdom Metazoa; phylum Cnidaria; class Anthozoa; order Actiniaria; family Actinernidae; genus Actinernus; species Actinernus sp. WN-2022. Next base: position 42,474,912 of record JAOWCC010001368.1, read on the forward strand.
ACTAAGACTAAATAAGACAATATGCGACTTAAAATACTAGAGGCCCTTCCTAATTTATAAACAGCTAAAGTCACAGGCAAGTCAATGCCCCAGTGCGATGCAGCTTTCTATGCACACTAAGACTTATAAATAAAACATGTAACTTAAAATACTAGAGGCCCTTCCTAATTTATAAACAGCTTAAGACACAGGCAAGTCAATGCCCCAGTGCGATGCTGCTCTCTATATGTACACTAAGGCTAAACAAGGCAATATGCGACTTAAAATACTAGAGGCCCTTCCTAATTTATAAACAGCTTAAGACACAGGCAACTCAATGCCCCAGTGCGATGCTGCTCTCTATATGTACACTAAGACTAAATAAGACAATATGCGACTTAAAATACGAGAGGCTCTTCCTAATTTATAAGCAGCTTAAGACACAGGCAAGTCAATGCCCCAGTACGATGCAGATTTCTATGCACACTAAGACTTATAAATAAAACATGTGACTTAAAATACTAGAGGCTTTTCCTAATTTATAAACAGCTTAAGACACAGGCAACTCAATGCCCCAGTGCGATGCTGCTCTCTATATGTACACTAAGACTAAATAAGACAATATGCGACTTAAAATACTAGAGGCCCTTCCTAATTTATAAACAGCTTAAGACACAGGCAACTTAATGCCCCAGTGCGAAGCTGCCGGCTTTCTATGCCCACTAAGACTTATAAATAAAACATGTGACTTAAAATACGAGAGGCTCTTCCCAATTTATAAGCAGCTTAAGACACAGGCAAGTCAATGCCCCAGTGCGATGCTGCTCTCTATATGTACAATAAGACTAAATAAGACAATATGCGACTTAAAATACGAGAGTCTCTTCCTAATTTATAAGCAGCTTAAGACACAGGCAAGTCAATGCCCCAGTGCGATGCAGCTTTCTATGCACACTAAGACTTATAAATAAAACATGTGACTTAAAATACTAGAGGCTTTTCCTAATTTATAAACAGCTTAAGACACAGGCAACTCAATGCCCCAGTGCGATGCTGCTCTCTATATGTACACTAAGACTAAATAAGACAATATGCGACTTAAAATACTAGAGGCCCTGCCTAATTTATAAACAGCTTAAGACACAGGCAAGTCAATGCCCCAGTGCGAAGCTGCCGGTTTTCTATGCACACTAAGACTTATAAATAAAACATGTGACTTAAAATACGAGAGGCTCTTCCTAATTTATAAGCAGCTAAAGACACAGGCAAGTCAATGCCCCAGTGCGATGCTGCTTTCTATGTTCACTAAGACTAAATAAGACAATATGCGACTTAAAATACTAGAGGCTCTTCCTAATTTATAAGTATATAGCTTAAGACACAGGCAAGTCAATGCCCCAGTGCGAAGCTGCCAGCTTTCTATGCACACTAAGACTTATAAATAAAACATGTGACTTAAAATACGAGAGGCTCTTCCCAATTTATAAGCAGCTTAAGACACAGGCAAGTCAATGCCCCAGTGCGAAGCTGCGGGCTTACTATGCACACTAAGACTTATAAATAAAACATGTGACTTAAAATACGAGAGGCTCTTCCCAATTTATAAGCAGCTTAAGACACAGGCAAGTCAATGCCCCAGTGCGATGCTGCTCTCTATATGTACACTAAGACTAAATAAGACAATATGCGACTTAAAATACTAGAGGCCCTTCCTAATTTATAAACAGCTTAAGACACACGCAAGTCAATGCCCCAGTGCGATGCTGCTCTCTATATGTACACTAAGGCTAAACAAGGCAATATGCGACTTAAAATACTAGAGGCCCTTCCTAATTTATAAACAGCTTAAGACACAGGCAACTCAATGCCCCAGTGCGATGCTGCTCTCTATATGTACACTAAGACTAAATAAGACAATATGCGACTTAAAATACTAGAGGCCCTTCCTAATTTATAAACAGCTTAAGACACAGGCAAGTCAATGCCCCAGTGCGATGCTGCTCTCTATATGTACACTAAGACTAAATAAGACAATATGCGACTTAAAATACTAGAGGCCCTGCCTAATTTATAAACAGCTTAAGACACAGGCAAGTCAATGCCCCAGTGCGATGCTGCTCTCTATATGTACACTAAGACTAAATAAGACAATATGCGACTTAAAATACTAGAGGCCTTTCCTAATTTATAAACAGCTTAAGACACAGGCAACTCAATGCCCCAGTGCGATGCTGCTCTCTATATGTACACTAAGACTAAATAAGACAATATGCGACTTAAAATAATAGAGGCCCTTCCTAATTTATAAGCAGCTTAAGACACAGGCAAGTCAATGCCCCAGTGCGAAGCTGCCGGTTTTCTATGCACACTAGACTTATAAATAAAACATGTGACTTAAAATACGAGAGGCTCTTCCTAATTTATAAGCAGCTAAAGACACAGGCAAGTCAATGCCCCAGTGCGATGCTGCTTTCTATGTTCACTAAGACTAAATAAGACAATATGCGACTTAAAATACTAGAGGCTCTTCCTAATTTATAAGTATATAGCTTAAGACACAGGCAAGTCAATGCCCCAGTGCGAAGCTGCCAGCTTTCTATGCACACTAAGACTTATAAATAAAACATGTGACTTAAAATACGAGAGGCTCTTCCCAATTTATAAGCAGCTTAAGACACAGGCAAGTCAATGCCCCAGTGCGAAGCTGCGGGCTTACTATGCACACTAAGACTTATAAATAAAACATGTGACTTAAAATACGAGAGGCTCTTCCTAATTTATAAGCAGCTTAAGGCACAGGCAAGTCAATGCCCCAGTGCGATTCAGCTTTCTTATGTACAACTAACACCAAATAAAACATGTGTCTTAAAATACGAGAAGCCCTTCCTAATTTCTAGGCAGCTTAAGACACAGGCAACTCAATGCCCCAGTGCGATGCTGCTCTCTATATGTACACTAAGACTAAATAAGACAATATGCGACTTAAAATACTAGAGGCCCTTCCTAATTTATAAACAGCTAAAGACACAGGCAAGTCAATGCCCCAGTGCGATGCTGCTTTCTATGTTCACTAAGACTAAATAAAACATTTGACTTAAAATACGAGAGCCGGGCTCTTCCAAATTTATAAGCAGCTAAAGTCACAGGCAAGTCAATGCCCCAGTGCGATGCAGCTTTCTATGCACACTAAGACTTATAAATAAAACATGTAACTTAAAATACTAGAGGCCCTTCCTAATTTATAAACAGCTTAAGACACAGGCAAGTCAATGCCCCAGTGCGATGCTGCTCTCTATATGTACACTAAGGCTAAACAAGGCAATATGCGACTTAAAATACTAGAGGCCCTTCCTAATTTATAAACAGCTTAAGACACAGGCAACTCAATGCCCCAGTGCGATGCTGCTCTCTATATGTACACTAAGACTAAATAAGACAATATGCGACTTAAAATACGAGAGGCTCTTCCTAATTTATAAGCAGCTTAAGACACAGGCAAGTCAATGCCCCAGTACGATGCAGCTTTCTATGCACACTAAGACTTATAAATAAAACATGTGACTTAAAATACTAGAGGCTTTTCCTAATTTATAAACAGCTTAAGACACATGCAACTCAATGCCCCAGTGCGATGCTGCTCTCTATATGTACACTAAGACTAAATAAGACAATATGCGACTTTACTAGAGGCCCTTCCTAATTTATAAACAGCTTAAGACACAGGCAACTTAATGCCCCAGTGCGAAGCTGCCGGCTTTCTATGCCCACTAAGACTTATAAATAAAACATGTGACTTAAAATACGAGAGGCTCTTCCCAATTTATAAGCAGCTTAAGACACAGGCAAGTCAATGCCCCAGTGCGATGCTGCTCTCTATATGTACAATAAGACTAAATAAGACAATATGCGACTTAAAATACGAGAGGCTCTTCCTAATTTATAAGCAGCTTAAGACACAGGCAAGTCAATGCCCCAGTGCGATGCAGCTTTCTATGCACACTAAGACTTATAAATAAAACATGTGACTTAAAATACTAGAGGCTTTTCCTAATTTATAAACAGCTTAAGACACAGGCAACTCAATGCCCCAGTGCGATGCTGCTCTCTATATGTACACTAAGACTAAATAAGACAATATGCGACTTAAAATACTAGAGGCCCTGCCTAATTTATAAACAGCTTAAGACACAGGCAAGTCAATGCCCCAGTGCGAAGCTGCCGGTTTTCTATGCACACTAAGACTTATAAATAAAACATGTGACTTAAAATACGAGAGGCTCTTCCTAATTTATAAGCAGCTAAAGACACAGGCAAGTCAATGCCCCAGTGCGATGCTGCTTTCTATGTTCACTAAGACTAAATAAGACAATATGCGACTTAAAATACTAGAGGCTCTTCCTAATTTATAAGTATATAGCTTAAGACACAGGCAAGTCAATGCCCCAGTGCGAAGCTGCCAGCTTTCTATGCACACTAAGACTTATAAATAAAACATGTGACTTAAAATACGAGAGGCTCTTCCCAATTTATAAGCAGCTTAAGACACAGGCAAGTCAATGCCCCAGTGCGAAGCTGCGGGCTTACTATGCACACTAAGACTTATAAATAAAACATGTGACTTAAAATACGAGAGGCTCTTCCTAATTTATAAGCAGCTTAAGACACAGGCAAGTCAATGCCCCAGTGCGATGCAGCTTTCTTATGTACAACTAACACCAAATAAAACATGTGTCTTAAAATACGAGAAGCCCTTCCTAATTTCTAGGCAGCTTAAGACACAGGCAACTCAATGCCCCAGTGCGATGCTGCTCTCTATATGTACACTAAGACTAAATAAGACAATATGCGACTTAAAATACTAGAGGCCCTTCCTAATTTATAAACACCTAAAGACACAGGCAAGTCAATGCCCCAGTGCGATGCTGCTTTCTATGTTCACTAAGACTAATTAAAACATTTGACTTAAAATACGAGAGCCGGGCTCTTCCAAATTTATAAGCAGCTAAAGTCACAGGCAAGTCAATGCCCCAGTGCGATGCAGCTTTCTATGCACACTAAGACTTATAAATAAAACATGTGACTTAAAATACGAGAGGCTCTTCCCAATTTATAAGCAGCTTAAGACACAGGCAAGTCAATGCCCCAGTGCGAAGCTGCGGGCTTACTATGCACACTAAGACTTATAAATAAAACATGTGACTTAAAATACGAGAGGCTCTTCCTAATTTATAAGCAGCTTAAGACACAGGCAAGTCAATGCCCCAGTGCGATGCTGCTCTCTATATGTACAACTAACACCAAATAAAACATGTGTCTTAAAATACGAGAAGCCCTTCCTAATTTCTAGGCAGCTTAAGACACAGGCAACTCAATGCCCCAGTGCGATGCTGCTCTCTATATGTACACTAAGACTAAATAAGACAATATGCGACTTAAAATACGAGAGGCTCTTCCTAATTTATAAGCAGCTTAAGACACAGGCAAGTCAATGCCCCAGTACGATGCAGCTTTCTATGCACACTAAGACTTATAAATAAAACATGTGACTTAAAATACTAGAGGCTTTTCCTAATTTATAAACAGCTTAAGACACAGGCAACTCAATGCCCCAGTGCGATGCTGCTCTCTATATGTACACTAAGACTAAATAAGACAATATGCGACTTAAAATACTAGAGGCCCTTCCTAATTTATAAACAGCTTAAGACACAGGCAACTTAATGCCCCAGTGCGAAGCTGCCGGCTTTCTATGCCCACTAAGACTTATAAATAAAACATGTGACTTAAAATACGAGAGGCTCTTCCCAATTTATAAGCAGCTTAAGACACAGGCAAGTCAATGCCCCAGTGCGATGCTGCTCTCTATATGTACAATAAGACTAAATAAGACAATATGCGACTTAAAATACGAGAGGCTCTTCCTAATTTATAAGCAGCTTAAGACACAGGCAAGTCAATGCCCCAGTGCGATGCAGCTTTCTATGCACACTAAGACTTATAAATAAAACATGTGACTTAAAATACTAGAGGCTTTTCCTAATTTATAAACAGCTTAAGACACAGGCAAGTCAATGCCCCAGTGCGAAGCTGCAGGTTTTCTATGCACACTAAGACTTATAAATAAAACATGTGACTTAAAATACGAGAGGCTCTTCCCAATTTATAAGCAGCTTAAGACACAGGCAAGTCAATGCCCCAGTGCGAAGCTGCGGGCTTACTATGCACATTAAGACTTATAAATAAAACATGTGACTTAAAATACGAGAGGCTCTTCCTAATTTATAAGCAGCTTAAGACACAGGCAAGTCAATGCCCCAGTGCGATGCAGCTTTCTTATGTACAACTAACACCAAATAAAACATGTGTCTTAAAATACGAGAAGCCCTTCCTAATTTCTAGGCAGCTTAAGACACAGGCAACTCAATGCCCCAGTGCGATGCTGCTCTCTATATGTACACTAAGACTAAATAAGACAATATGCGACTTAAAATACTAGAGGCCCTTCCTAATTTATAAACAGCTAAAGACACAGGCAAGTCAATGCCCCAGTGCGATGCTGCTTTCTATGTTCACTAAGACTAAATAAAACATTTGACTTAAAATACGAGAGCCGGGCTCTTCCAAATTTATAAGCAGCTAAAGTCACAGGCAAGTCAATGCCCCAGTGCGATGCAGCTTTCAATGCACACTAAGACTTATAAATAAAACATGTAACTTAAAATACTAGAGGCCCTTCCTAATTTATAAACAGCTTAAGACACAGGCAAGTCAATGCCCCAGTGCGATGCTGCTCTCTATATGTACACTAAGGCTAAACAAGGCAATATGCGACTTAAAATACTAGAGGCCCTTCCTAATTTATAAACAGCTTAAGACACAGGCAACTCAATGCCCCAGTGCGATGCTGCTCTCTATATGTACACTAAGACTAAATAAGACAATATGCGACTTAAAATACGAGAGGCTCTTCCTAATTTATAAGCAGCTTAAGACACAGGCAAGTCAATGCCCCAGTACGATGCAGCTTTCTATGCACACTAAGACTTATAAATAAAACATGTGACTTAAAATACTAGAGGCTTTTCCTAATTTCTAAACAGCTTAAGACACAGGCAACTCAATGCCCCAGTGCGATGCTGCTCTCTATATGTACACTAAGACTAAATAAGACAATATGCGACTTAAAATACTAGAGGCCCTTCCTAATTTATAAACAGCTTAAGACACAGGCAACTTAATGCCCCAGTGCGAAGCTGCCGGCTTTCTATGCCCACTAAGACTTATAAATAAAACATGTGACTTAAAATACGAGAGGCTCTTCCCAATTTATAAGCAGCTTAAGACACAGGCAAGTCAATGCCCCAGTGCGATGCTGCTCTCTATATGTACAATAAGACTAAATAAGACAATATGCGACTTAAAATACGAGAGGCTCTTCCTAATTTATAAGCAGCTTAAGACACAGGCAAGTCAATGCCCCAGTGCGATGCAGCTTTCTATGCACACTAAGACTTATAAATAAAACATGTGACTTAAAATACTAGAGGCTTTTCCTAATTTATAAACAGCTTAAGACACAGGCAACTTAATGCCCCAGTGCGAAGCTGCCGGCTTTCTATGCCCACTAAGACTTATAAATAAAACATGTGACTTAAAATACGAGAGGCTCTTCCCAATTTATAAGCAGCTTAAGACACAGGCAAGTCAATGCCCCAGTGCGATGCTGCTCTCTATATGTACAATAAGACTAAATAAGACAATATGCGACTTAAAATACGAGAGGCTCTTCCTAATTTATAAGCAGCTTAAGACACAGGCAAGTCAATGCCCCAGTGCGATGCAGCTTTCTATGCACACTAAGACTTATAAATAAAACATGTGACTTAAAATACTAGAGGCTTTTCCTAATTTATAAACAGCTTAAGACACAGGCAAGTCAATGCCCCAGTGCGAAGCTGCAGGTTTTCTATGCACACTAAGACTTATAAATAAAACATGTGACTTAAAATACGAGAGGCTCTTCCTAATTTATAAGCAGCTAAAGACACAGGCAAGTCAATGCCCCAGTGCGATGCTGCTTTCTATGTTCACTAAGACTAAATAAGACAATATGCGACTTAAAATACTAGAGGCTCTTCCTAATTTATAAGTATATAGCTTAAGACACAGGCAAGTCAATGCCCCAGTGCGAAGCTGCCAGCTTTCTATGCACACTAAGACTTATAAATAAAACATGTGACTTAAAATACGAGAGGCTCTTCCCAATTTATAAGCAGCTTAAGACACAGGCAAGTCAATGCCCCAGTGCGAAGCTGCGGGCTTACTATGCACACTAAGACTTATAAATAAAACATGTGACTTAAAATACGAGAGGCTCTTCCTAATTTATAAGCAGCTTAAGACACAGGCAAGTCAATGCCCCAGTGCGATGCAGCTTTCTTATGTACAACTAACACCAAATAAAACATGTGTCTTAAAATACGAGAAGCCCTTCCTAATTTCTAGGCAGCTTAAGACAAAGGCAACTCAATGCCCCAGTGCGATGCTGCTGTCTATATGTACACTAAGACTAAATAAGACAATATGCGACTTAAAATACTAGAGGCCCTTCCTAATTTATAAACAGCTAAAGACACAGGCAAGTCAATGCCCCAGTGCGATGCTGCTTTCTATGTTCACTAAGACTAAATAAAACATTTGACTTAAAATACGAGAGCCGGGCTCTTCCAAATTTATAAGCAGCTAAAGTCACAGGCAAGTCAATGCCCCAGTGCGATGCAGCTTTCTATGCACACTAAGACTTATAAATAAAACATGTAACTTAAAATACTAGAGGCCCTTCCTAATTTATAAACAGCTTAAGACACAGGCAAGTCAATGCCCCAGTGCGATGCTGCTCTCTATATGTACACTAAGGCTAAACAAGGCAATATGCGACTTAAAATACTAGAGGCCCTTCCTAATTTATAAACAGCTTAAGACACAGGCAACTCAATGCCCCAGTGCGATGCTGCTCTCTATATGTACACTAAGACTAAATAAGACAATATGCGACTTAAAATACGAGAGGCTCTTCCTAATTTATAAGCAGCTTAAGACACAGGCAAGTCAATGCCCCAGTACGATGCAGCTTTCTATGCACACTAAGACTTATAAATAAAACATGTGACTTAAAATACTAGAGGCTTTTCCTAATTTATAAACAGCTTAAGACACAGGCAACTCAATGCCCCAGTGCGATGCTGCTCTCTATATGTACACTAAGACTAAATAAGACAATATGCGACTTAAAATACTAGAGGACCTTCCTAATTTATAAACAGCTTAAGACACAGGCAACTTAATGCCCCAGTGCGAAGCTGCCGGCTTTCTATGCCCACTAAGACTTATAAATAAAACATGTGACTTAAAATACGAGAGGCTCTTCCCAATTTATAAGCAGCTTAAGACACAGGCAAGTCAATGCCCCAGTGCGATGCTGCTCTCTATATGTACAATAAGACTAAATACGACAATATGCGGCTTAAAATACGAGAGGCTCTTCCTAATTTATAAGCAGCTTAAGACACAGGCAAGTCAATGCCCCAGTGCGATGCAGCTTTCTATGCACACTAAGACTTATAAATAAAACATGTGACTTAAAATACGAGAGGCTCTTCCTAATTTATAAGCAGCTAAAGACACAGGCAAGTCAATGCCCCAGTGCGATGCTGCTTTCTATGTTCACTAAGACTAAATAAGACAATATGCGACTTAAAATACTAGAGGCTCTTCCTAATTTATAAGTATATAGCTTAAGACACAGGCAAGTCAATGCCCCAGTGCGAAGCTGCCAGCTTTCTATGCACACTAAGACTTATAAATAAAACATGTGACTTAAAATACGAGAGGCTCTTCCCAATTTATAAGCAGCTTAAGACACAGGCAAGTCAATGCCCCAGTGCGATTCAGCTTTCTTATGTACAACTAACACCAAATAAAACATGTGTCTTAAAATACGAGAAGCCCTTCCTAATTTCTAGGCAGCTTAAGACACAGGCAACTCAATGCCCCAGTGCGATGCTGCTCTCTATATGTACACTAAGACTAAATAAGACAATATGCGACTTAAAATACTAGAGGCCCTTCCTAATTTATAAACAGCTAAAGACACAGGCAAGTCAATGCCCCAGTGCGATGCTGCTTTCTATGTTCACTAAGACTAAATAAAACATTTGACTTAAAATACGAGAGCCGGGCTCTTCCAAATTTATAAGCAGCTAAAGTCACAGGCAAGTCAATGCCCCAGTGCGATGCAGCTTTCTATGCACACTAAGACTTATAAATAAAACATGTAACTTAAAATACTAGAGGCCCTTCCTAATTTATAAACAGCTTAAGACACAGGCAAGTCAATGCCCCAGTGCGATGCTGCTCTCTATATGTACACTAAGGCTAAACAAGGCAATATGCGACTTAAAATACTAGAGGCCCTTCCTAATTTATAAACAGCTTAAGACACAGGCAACTCAATGCCCCAGTGCGATGCTGCTCTCTATATGTACACTAAGACTAAATAAGACAATATGCGACTTAAAATACGAGAGGCTCTTCCTAATTTATAAGCAGCTTAAGACACAGGCAAGTCAATGCCCCAGTACGATGCAGCTTTCTATGCACACTAAGACTTATAAATAAAACATGTGACTTAAAATACTAGAGGCTTTTCCTAATTTATAAACAGCTTAAGACACATGCAACTCAATGCCCCAGTGCGATGCTGCTCTCTATATGTACACTAAGACTAAATAAGACAATATGCGACTTAAAATACTAGAGGCCCTTCCTAATTTATAAACAGCTTAAGACACAGGCAACTTAATGCCCCAGTGCGAAGCTGCCGGCTTTCTATGCCCACTAAGACTTATAAATAAAACATGTGACTTAAAATACGAGAGGCTCTTCCCAATTTATAAGCAGCTTAAGACACAGGCAAGTCAATGCCCCAGTGCGATGCTGCTCTCTATATGTACAATAAGACTAAATAAGACAATATGCGACTTAAAATACGAGAGGCTCTTCCTAATTTATAAGCAGCTTAAGACACAGGCAAGTCAATGCCCCAGTGCGATGCAGCTTTCTATGCACACTAAGACTTATAAATAAAACATGTGACTTAAAATACTAGAGGCTTTTCCTAATTTATAAACAGCTTAAGACACAGGCAACTCAATGCCCCAGTGCGATGCTGCTCTCTATATGTACACTAAGACTAAATAAGACAATATGCGACTTAAAATACTAGAGGCCCTGCCTAATTTATAAACAGCTTAAGACACAGGCAAGTCAATGCCCCAGTGCGAAGCTGCCGGTTTTCTATGCACACTAAGACTTATAAATAAAACATGTGACTTAAAATACGAGAGGCTCTTCCTAATTTATAAGCAGCTAAAGACACAGGCAAGTCAATGCCCCAGTGCGATGCTGCTTTCTATGTTCACTAAGACTAAATAAGACAATATGCGACTTAAAATACTAGAGGCTCTTCCTAATTTATAAGTATATAGCTTAAGACACAGGCAAGTCAATGCCCCAGTGCGAAGCTGCCAGCTTTCTATGCACACTAAGACTTATAAATAAAACATGTGACTTAAAATACGAGAGGCTCTTCCCAATTTATAAGCAGCTTAAGACACAGGCAAGTCAATGCCCCAGTGCGAAGCTGCGGGCTTACTATGCACACTAAGACTTATAAATAAAACATGTGACTTAAAATACGAGAGGCTCTTCCTAATTTATAAGCAGCTTAAGACACAGGCAAGTCAATGCCCCAGTGCGATGCAGCTTTCTTATGTACAACTAACACCAAATAAAACATGTGTCTTAAAATACGAGAAGCCCTTCCTAATTTCTAGGCAGCTTAAGACACAGGCAACTCAATGCCCCAGTGCGATGCTGCTCTCTATATGTACACTAAGACTAAATAAGACAATATGCGACTTAAAATACTAGAGGCCCTTCCTAATTTATAAACAGCTAAAGACACAGGCAAGTCAATGCCCCAGTGCGATGCTGCTTTCTATGTTCACTAAGACTAAATAAAACATTTGACTTAAAATACGAGAGCCGGGCTCTTCCAAATTTATAAGCAGCTAAAGTCACAGGCAAGTCAATGCCCCAGTGCGATGCAGCTTTCTATGCACACTAAGACTTATAAATAAAACATGTGACTTAAAATACGAGAGGCTCTTCCCAATTTATAAGCAGCTTAAGACACAGGCAAGTCAATGCCCCAGTGCGAAGCTGCCGGCTTACTATGCACACTAAGACTTATAAATAAAACATGTGACTTAAAATACGAGAGGCTCTTCCTAATTTATAAGCAGCTTAAGACACAGGCAAGTCAATGCCCCAGTGCGATGCTGCTCTCTATATGTACAACTAACACCAAATAAAACATGTGTCTTAAAATACGAGAAGCCCTTCCTAATTTCTAGGCAGCTTAAGACACAGGCAACTCAATGCCCCAGTGCGATGCTGCTCTCTATATGTACACTAAGACTAAATAAGACAATATGCGACTTAAAATACGAGAGGCTCTTCCTAATTTATAAGCAGCTTAAGACACAGGCAAGTCAATGCCCCAGTACGATGCAGCTTTCTATGCACACTAAGACTTATAAATAAAACATGTGACTTAAAATACTAGAGGCTTTTCCTAATTTATAAACAGCTTAAGACACAGGCAACTCAATGCCCCAGTGCGATGCTGCTCTCTATATGTACACTAAGACTAAATAAGACAATATGCGACTTAAAATACTAGAGGCCCTTCCTAATTTATAAACAGCTTAAGACACAGGCAACTTAATGCCCCAGTGCGAAGCTGCCGGCTTTCTATGCCCACTAAGACTTATAAATAAAACATGTGACTTAAAATACGAGAGGCTCTTCCCAATTTATAAGCAGCTTAAGACACAGGCAAGTCAATGCCCCAGTGCGATGCTGCTCTCTATATGTACAATAAGACTAAATAAGACAATATGCGACTTAAAATACGAGAGGCTCTTCCTAATTTATAAGCAGCTTAAGACACAGGCAAGTCAATGCCCCAGTGCGATGCAGCTTTCTATGCACACTAAGACTTATAAATAAAACATGTGACTTAAAATACTAGAGGCTTTTCCTAATTTATAAACAGCTTAAGACACAGGCAAGTCAATGCCCCAGTGCGAAGCTGCAGGTTTTCTATGCACACTAAGACTTATAAATAAAACATGTGACTTAAAATACGAGAGGCTCTTCCCAATTTATAAGCAGCTTAAGACACAGGCAAGTCAATGCCCCAGTGCGAAGCTGCGGGCTTACTATGCACACTAAGACTTATAAATAAAACATGTGACTTAAAATACGAGAGGCTCTTCCTAATTTATAAGCAGCTTAAGACACAGGCAACTCAATGCCCCAGTGCGATGCTGCTCTCTATATGTACACTAAGACTAAATAAGACAATATGCGACTTAAAATACTAGAGGCCCTTCCTAATTTATAAACAGCTAAAGACACAGGCAAGTCAATGCCCCAGTGCGATGCTGCTTTCTATGTTCACTAAGACTAAATAAAACATTTGACTTAAAATACGAGAGCCGGGCTCTTCCAAATTTATAAGCAGCTAAAGTCACAGGCAAGTCAATGCCCCAGTGCGATGCAGCTTTCAATGCACACTAAGACTTATAAATAAAACATGTAACTTAAAATACTAGAGGCCCTTCCTAATTTATAAACAGCTTAAGACACAGGCAAGTCAATGCCCCAGTGCGATGCTGCTCTCTATATGTACACTAAGGCTAAACAAGGCAATATGCGACTTAAAATACTAGAGGCCCTTCCTAATTTATAAACAGCTTAAGACACAGGCAACTCAATGCCCCAGTGCGATGCTGCTCTCTATATCTACACTAAGACTAAATAAGACAATATGCGACTTAAAATACGAGAGGCTCTTCCTAATTTATAAGCAGCTTAAGACACAGGCAAGTCAATGCCCCAGTACGATGCAGCTTTCTATGCACACTAAGACTTATAAATAAAACATGTGACTTAAAATACTAGAGGCTTTTCCTAATTTATAAACAGCTTAAGACACAGGCAACTCAATGCCCCAGTGCGATGCTGCTCTCTATATGTACACTAAGACTAAATAAGACAATATGCGACTTAAAATACTAGAGGCCCTTCCTAATTTATAAACAGCTTAAGACACAGGCAACTTAATGCCCCAGTGCGAAGCTGCCGGCTTTCTATGCCCACTAAGACTTATAAATAAAACATGTGACTTAAAATACGAGAGGCTCTTCCCAATTTATAAGCAGCTTAAGACACAGGCAAGTCAATGCCCCAGTGCGATGCTGCTCTCTATATGTACAATAAGACTAAATAAGACAATATGCGACTTAAAATACGAGAGGCTCTTCCTAATTTATAAGCAGCTTAAGACACAGGCAAGTCAATGCCCCAGTGCGATGCAGCTTTCTATGCACACTAAGACTTATAAATAAAACATGTGACTTAAAATACTAGAGGCTTTTCCTAATTTATAAACAGCTTAAGACACAGGCAAGTCAATGCCCCAGTGCGAAGCTGCAGGTTTTCTATGCACACTAAGACTTATAAATAAAACATGTGACTTAAAATACGAGAGGCTCTTCCTAATTTATAAGCAGCTAAAGACACAGGCAAGTCAATGCCCCAGTGCGATGCTGCTTTCTATGTTCACTAAGACTAAATAAGACAATATGCGACTTAAAATACTAGAGGCTCTTCCTAATTTATAAGTATATAGCTTAAGACACAGGCAAGTCAATGCCCCAGTGCGAAGCTGCCAGCTTTCTATGCACACTAAGACTTATAAATAAAACATGTGACTTAAAATACGAGAGGCTCTTCCCAATTTATAAGCAGCTTAAGACACAGGCAAGTCAATGCCCCAGTGCGAAGCTGCGGGCTTACTATGCACACTAAGACTTATAAATAAAACATGTGACTTAAAATACGAGAGGCTCTTCCTAATTTATAAGCAGCTTAAGACACAGGCAAGTCAATGCCCCAGTGCGATGCAGCTTTCTTATGTACAACTAACACCAAATAAAACATGTGTCTTAAAATACGAGAAGCCCTTCCTAATTTCTAGGCAGCTTAAGACAAAGGCAACTCAATGCCCCAGTGCGATGCTGCTGTCTATATGTACACTAAGACTAAATAAGACAATATGCGACTTAAAATACTAGAGGCCCTTCCTAATTTATAAACAGCTAAAGACACAGGCAAGTCAATGCCCCAGTGCGATGCTGCTTTCTATGTTCACTAAGACTAAATAAAACATTTGACTTAAAATACGAGAGCCGGGCTCTTCCAAATTTATAAGCAGCTAAAGTCACAGGCAAGTCAATGCCCCAGTGCGATGCAGCTTTCTATGCACACTAAGACTTATAAATAAAACATGTAACTTAAAATACTAGAGGCCCTTCCTAATTTATAAACAGCTTAAGACACAGGCAAGTCAATGCCCCAGTGCGATGCTGCTCTCTATATGTACACTAAGGCTAAACAAGGCAATATGCGACTTAAAATACTAGAGGCCCTTCCTAATTTATAAACAGCTTAAGACACAGGCAACTCAATGCCCCAGTGCGATGCTGCTCTCTATATGTACACTAAGACTAAATAAGACAATATGCGACTTAAAATACGAGAGGCTCTTCCTAATTTATAAGCAGCTTAAGACACAGGCAAGTCAATGCCCCAGTACGATGCAGCTTTCTATGCACACTAAGACTTATAAATAAAACATGTGACTTAAAATACTAGAGGCTTTTCCTAATTTATAAACAGCTTAAGACACAGGCAACTCAATGCCCCAGTGCGATGCTGCTCTCTATATGTACACTAAGACTAAATAAGACAATATGCGACTTAAAATACTAGAGGACCTTCCTAATTTATAAACAGCTTAAGACACAGGCAACTTAATGCCCCAGTGCGAAGCTGCCGGCTTTCTATGCCCACTAAGACTTATAAATAAAACATGTGACTTAAAATACGAGAGGCTCTTCCCAATTTATAAGCAGCTTAAGACACAGGCAAGTCAATGCCCCAGTGCGATGCTGCTCTCTATATGTACAATAAGACTAAATACGACAATATGCGGCTTAAAATACGAGAGGCTCTTCCTAATTTATAAGCAGCTTAAGACACAGGCAAGTCAATGCCCCAGTGCGATGCAGCTTTCTATGCACACTAAGACTTATAAATAAAACATGTGACTTAAAATACTAGAGGCTTTTCCTAATTTATAAACAGCTTAAGACACAGGCAACTCAATGCCCCAGTGCGATGCTGCTCTCTATATGTACACTAAGACTAAATAAGACAATATGCGACTTAAAATACTAGAGGCCCTGCCTAATTTATAAACAGCTTAAGACACAGGCAAGTCAATGCCCCAGTGCGATGCTGCTCTCTATATATACACTAAGACTAAATAAGACAATATGCGACTTAAAATACTAGAGGCCCTGCCTAATTTATAAACAGCTTAAGACACAGGCAAGTCAATGCCCCAGTGCGATGCTCCTCTCTATATGTACACTAAGGCTAAATAAGACAATATGCGACTTAAAATACTAGAGGCCCTTCCTAATTTATAAACAGCTTAAGACACAGGCAACTCAATGCCCCAGTGCGATGCTGCTCTCTATATGTACACTAAGACTAAATAAGACAATATGCGACTTAAAATACTAGAGGCCCTTCCTAATTTATAAGCAGCTTAAGACACAGGTAAGTCAATGCCCCAGTGCGAAGCTGCCGGCTTTCTATGCACACTAAGACTTATAAATAAAACATGTGACTTAAAATACGAGAGGCTCTTCCTAATTTATAAGCAGCTAAAGACACAGGCAAGTCAATGCCCCAGTGCGATGCTGCTTTCTATGTTCACTAAGACTAAATAAGACAATATGCGACTTAAAATACTAGAGGCTCTTCCTAATTTATAAGTATATAGCTTAAGACACAGGCAAGTCAATGCCCCAGTGCGAAGCTGCCGGCTTTCTATGCACACTAAGACTTATAACTAAAACATGTGACTTAAAATACGAGAGGCTCTTCCCAATTTATAAGCAGCTTAAGACACAGGCAAGTCAATGCCCCAATGCGATGCAGCTTTCTATGCACACTAAGACTTATAAATAAAACATGTGACTTAAAATACTAGAGGCTTTTCCTAATTTATAAACAGCTTAAGACACAGGCAACTCAATGCCCCAGTGCGATGCTGCTCTCTATATGTACACTAAGACTAAATAAGACAATATGCGACTTAAAATACTAGAGGCCCTTCCTAATTTATAAACAGCTAAAGACACAGGCAAGTCAATGCCCCAGTGCGATGCTGCTTTCTATGTTCACTAAGACTTATAAATAAAACATGTAACTTAAAATACTAGAGGCCCTTCCTAATTTATAAACAGCTTAAGACACAGGCAAGTCAATGCCCCAGTGCGATGCTGCTCTCTATATGTACACTAAGGCTAAATAAGACAATATGCGACTTAAAATACTAGAGGCCCTTCCTAATTTATAAACAGATTAAGACACAGGCAAGTCAATGCCCCAGTGCGATGCTGCTCTCTATATGTACACTAAGGCTAAACAAGGCAATATGCGACTTAAAATACTAGAGGCCCTTCCTAATTTATAAACAGCTTAAGACACAGGCAACTCAATGCCCCAGTGCGATGCTGCTCTCTATATGTACACTAAGACTAAATAAGACAATATGCGACTTAAAATACGAGAGGCTCTTCCTAATTTATAAACAGCTTAAGACACAGGCAACTCAATGCCCCAGTGCGATGCTGCTCTCTATATGTACACTAAGACTAAATAAGACAATATGCGACTTAAAATACTAGAGGCCCTGCCTAATTTAAAAACAGCTTAAGACACAGGCAAGTCAATGCCCCAGTGCGAAGCTGCCGGTTTTCTATGCACACTAAGACTTATAAATAAAACATGTGACTTAAAATACGAGAGGCTCTTCCTAATTTATAAGCAGCTAAAGACACAGGCAAGTCAATGCCCCAGTGCGATGCTGCTTTCTATGTTCACTAAGACTAAATAAGACAATATGCGACTTAAAATACTAGAGGCTCTTCCTAATTTATAAGTATATAGCTTAAGACACAGGCAAGTCAATGCCCCAGTGCGAAGCTGCCAGCTTTCTATGCACACTAAGACTTATACATAAAACATGTGACTTAAAATACGAGAGGCTCTTCCCAATTTATAAGCAGCTTAAGACACAGGCAAGTCAATGCCCCAGTGCGAAGCTGCGGGCTTACTATGCACACTAAGACTTATAAATAAAACATGTGACTTAAAATACGAGAGGCTCTTCCTAATTTATAAGCAGCTTAAGACACAGGCAAGTCAATGCCCCAGTGCGATGCAGCTTTCTTATGTACAACTAACACCAAATAAAACATGTGTCTTAAAATACGAGAAGCCCTTCCTAATTTCTAGGCAGCTTAAGACACAGGCAACTCAATGCCCCAGTGCGATGCTGCTCTCTGTATGTAAACTAAGACTAAATAAGACAATATGCGACTTAAAATACTAGAGGCCCTTCCTAATTTATAAACAGCTAAAGACACAGGCAAGTCAATGCCCCAGTGCGATGCTGCTTTCTATGTTCACTAAGACTAAATAAGACAATATGCGACTTAAAATACGAGAGCCGGGCTCTTCCAAATTTATAAACAGCTTAAGACACAGGCAACTTAATGCCCCAGTGCGAAGCTGCCGGCTTTCTATGCCCACTAAGACTTATAAATAAAACATGTGACTTAAAATACGAGAGGCTCTTCCCAATTTATAAGCAGCTTAAGACACAGGCAAGTCAATGCCCCAGTGCGATGCTGCTCTCTATATGTACAATAAGACTAAATAAGACAATATGCGACATAAAATACGAGAGGCTCTTCCTAATTTATAAGCAGCTTAAGACACAGGCAAGTCAATGCCCCAGTGCGATGCAGCTTTCTATGCACACTAAGACTTATAAATAAAACATGTGACTTAAAATACTAGAGGCTTTTCCTAATTTATAAACAGCTTAAGACACAGGCAACTCAATGCCCCAGTGCGATGCTGCTCTCTATATGTACACTAAGACTAAATAAGACAATATGCGACTTAAAATACTAGAGGCCCTGCCTAATTTATAAACAGCTTAAGACACAGGCAAGTCAATGCCCCAGTGCGATGCTCCTCTCTATATGTACACTAAGGCTAAATAAGACAATATGCGACTTAAAATACTAGAGGCCCTTCCTAATTTATAAACAGCTTAAGACACAGGCAACTCAATGCCCCAGTGCGATGCTGCTCTCTATATGTACACTAAGACTAAATAAGACAATTTGCGACTTAAAATACTAGAGGCCCTTCCTAATTTATAAGCAGCTTAAGACACAGGTAAGTCAATGCCCCAGTGCGAAGCTGCCGGCTTTCTATGCACACTAAGACTTATAAATAAAACATGTGACTTAAAATACCAGAGGCTCTTCCTAATTTATAAGCAGCTAAAGACACAGGCAAGTCAATGCCCCAGTGCGATGCTGCTTTCTATGTTCACTAAGACTAAATAAGACAATATGCGACTTAAAATACTAGAGGCTCTTCCTAATTTATAAGTATATAGCTTAAGACACAGGCAAGTCAATGCCCCAGTGCGAAGCTGCCGGCTTTCTATGCACACTAAGACTTATAACTAAAACATGTGACTTAAAATACGAGAGGCTCTTCCCAATTTATAAGCAGCTTAAGACACAGGCAAGTCAATGCCCCAATGCGATGCAGCTTTCTATGCACACTAAGACTTATAAATAAAACATGTGACTTAAAATACTAGAGGCTTTTCCTAATTTATAAACAGCTTAAGACACAGGCAACTCAATGCCCCAGTGCGATGCTGCTCTCTATATGTACACTAAGACTAAATAAGACAATATGCGACTTAAAATACTAGAGGCCCTTCCTAATTTATAAACAGCTAAAGACACAGGCAAGTCAATGCCCCAGTGCGATGCTGCTTTCTATGTTCACTAAGACTAAATAAAACATTTGACTTAAAATACGAGAGCCGGGCTCTTCCAAATTTATAAGCAGCTAAAGTCACAGGCAAGTCAATGCCCCAGTGCGATGCAGCTTTCTATGCACACTAAGACTTATAAATAAAACATGTAACTTAAAATACTAGAGGCCCTTCCTAATTTATAAACAGCTTAAGACACAGGCAAGTCAATGCCCCAGTGCGATGCTGCTCTCTATATGTACACTAAGGCTAAATAAGACAATATGCGACTTAAAATACTAGAGGCCCTTCCTAATTTATAAACAGCTTAAGACACAGGCAAGTCAATGCCCCAGTGCGATGCTGCTCTCTATATGTACACTAAGGCTAAACAAGGCAATATGCGACTTAAAATACTAGAGGCCCTTCCTAATTTATAAACAGCTTAAGACACAGGCAACTCAATGCCCCAGTGCGATGCTGCTCTCTATATGTACACTAAGACTAAATAAGACAATATGCGACTTAAAATACGAGAGGCTCTTCCTAATTTATAAACAGCTTAAGACACAGGCAACTCAATGCCCCAGTGCGATGCTGCTCTCTATATGTACACTAAGACTAAATAAGACAATATGCGACTTAAAATACTAGAGGCCCTGTCTAATTTATAAACAGCTTAAGACACAGGCAAGTCAATGCCCCAGTGCGAAGCTGCAGGTTTTCTATGCACACTAAGACTTATAAATAAAACATGTGACTTAAAATACGAGAGGCTCTTCCTAATTTATAAGCAGCTAAAGACACAGGCAAGTCAATGCCCCAGTGCGATGCTGCTTTCTATGTTCACTAAGACTAAATAAGACAATATGCGACTTAAAATACTAGAGGCTCTTCCTAATTTATAAGTATATAGCTTAAGACACAGGCAAGTCAATGCCCCAGTGCGAAGCTGCCAGCTTTCTATGCACACTAAGACTTATAAATAAAACATGTGACTTAAAATACGAGAGGCTCTTCCCAATTTATAAGCAGCTTAAGACACAGGCAAGTCAATGCCCCAGTGCGAAGCTGCGGGCTTACTATGCACACTAAGACTTATAAATAAAACATGTGACTTAAAATACGAGAGGCTCTTCCTAATTTATAAGCAGCTTAAGACACAGGCAAGTCAATGCCCCAGTGCGATGCAGCTTTCTTATGTACAACTAACACCAAATAAAACATGTGTCTTAAAATACGAGAAGCCCTTCCTAATTTCTAGGCAGCTTAAGACACAGGCAACTCAATGCCCCAGTGCGATGCTGCTCTCTGTATGTACACTAAGACTAAATAAGACAATATGCGACTTAAAATACTAGAGGCCCTTCCTAATTTATAAACAGCTTAAGACACAGGCAAGTCAATGCCCCAGTGCGATGCTGCTTTCTATGTTCACTAAGACTAAATAAAACATTTGACTTAAAATACGAGAGCCGGGCTCTTCCAAATTTATAAGCAGCTAAAGTCACAGGCAAGTCAATGCCCCAGTGCGATGCAGCTTTCTATGCACACTAAGACTTATAAATAAAACATGTAACTTAAAATACTAGAGGCCCTTCCTAATTTATAAACAGCTTAAGACACAGGCAAGTCAATGCCCCAGTGCGATGCTGCTCTCTATATGTACACTAAGGCTAAACAAGGCAATATGCGACTTAAAATACTAGAGGCCCTTCCTAATTTATAAACAGCTTAAGACACAGGCAACTCAATGCCCCAGTGCGATGCTGCTCTCTATATGTACACTAAGACTAAATAAGACAATATGCGACTTAAAATACTAGAGGCCCTGCCTAATTTATAAACAGCTTAAGACACAGGCAAGTCAATGCCCCAGTGCGAAGCTGCCGGTTTTCTATGCACACTAAGACTTATAAATAAAACATGTGACTTAAAATACGAGAGGCTCTTCCTAATTTATAAGCAGCTAAAGACACAGGCAAGTCAATGCCCCAGTGCGATGCTGCTTTCTATGTTCACTAAGACTAAATAAGACAATATGCGACTTAAAATACTAGAGGCTCTTCCTAATTTATAAGCAGCTTAAGACACAGGCAAGTCAATGCCCCAGTGCGATGCAGCTTTCTTATGTACAACTAACACCAAATAAAACATGTGTCTTAAAATACGAGAAGCCCTTCCTAATTTCTAGGCAGCTTAAGACACAGGCAACTCAATGCCCCAGTGCGATGCTGCTCTCTGTATGTAAACTAAGACTAAATAAGACAATATGCGACTTAAAATACTAGAGGCCCTTCCTAATTTATAAACAGCTAAAGACACAGGCAAGTCAATGCCCCAGTGCGATGCTGCTTTCTATGTTCACTAAGACTAAATAAGACAATATGCGACTTAAAATACGAGAGCCGGGCTCTTCCAAATTTATAAACAGCTTAAGACACAGGCAACTTAATGCCCCAGTGCGAAGCTGCCGGCTTTCTATGCCCACTAAGACTTATAAATAAAACATGTGACTTAAAATACGAGAGGCTCTTCCCAATTTATAAGCAGCTTAAGACACAGGCAAGTCAATGCCCCAGTGCGATGCTGCTCTCTATATGTACAATAAGACTAAATAAGACAATATGCGACATAAAATACGAGAGGCTCTTCCTAATTTATAAGCAGCTTAAGACACAGGCAAGTCAATGCCCCAGTGCGATGCAGCTTTCTATGCACACTAAGACTTATAAATAAAACATGTGACTTAAAATACTAGAGGCTTTTCCTAATTTATAAACAGCTTAAGACACAGGCAACTCAATGCCCCAGTGCGATGCTGCTCTCTATATGTACACTAAGACTAAATAAGACAATATGCGACTTAAAATACTAGAGGCCCTGCCTAATTTATAAACAGCTTAAGACACAGGCAAGTCAATGCCCCAGTGCGATGCTCCTCTCTATATGTACACTAAGGCTAAATAAGACAATATGCGACTTAAAATACTAGAGGCCCTTCCTAATTTATAAACAGCTTAAGACACAGGCAACTCAATGCCCCAGTGCGATGCTGCTCTCTATATGTACACTAAGACTAAATAAGACAATTTGCGACTTAAAATACTAGAGGCCCTTCCTAATTTATAAGCAGCTTAAGACACAGGTAAGTCAATGCCCCAGTGCGAAGCTGCCGGCTTTCTATGCACACTAAGACTTATAAATAAAACATGTGACTTAAAATACCAGAGGCTCTTCCTAATTTATAAGCAGCTAAAGACACAGGCAAGTCAATGCCCCAGTGCGATGCTGCTTTCTATGTTCACTAAGACTAAATAAGACAATATGCGACTTAAAATACTAGAGGCTCTTCCTAATTTATAAGTATATAGCTTAAGACACAGGCAAGTCAATGCCCCAGTGCGAAGCTGCCGGCTTTCTATGCACACTAAGACTTATAACTAAAACATGTGACTTAAAATACGAGAGGCTCTTCCCAATTTATAAGCAGCTTAAGACACAGGCAAGTCAATGCCCCAATGCGATGCAGCTTTCTATGCACACTAAGACTTATAAATAAAACATGTGACTTAAAATACTAGAGGCTTTTCCTAATTTATAAACAGCTTAAGACACAGGCAACTCAATGCCCCAGTGCGATGCTGCTCTCTATATGTACACTAAGACTAAATAAGACAATATGCGACTTAAAATACTAGAGGCCCTTCCTAATTTATAAACAGCTAAAGACACAGGCAAGTCAATGCTCCAGTGCGATGCTGCTTTCTATGTTCACTAAGACTAAATAAAACATTTGACTTAAAATACGAGAGCCGGGCTCTTCCAAATTTATAAGCAGCTAAAGTCACAGGCAAGTCAATGCCCCAGTGCGATGCAGCTTTCTATGCACACTAAGACTTATAAATAAAACATGTAACTTAAAATACTAGAGGCCCTTCCTAATTTATAAACAGCTTAAGACACAGGCAAGTCAATGCCCCAGTGCGATGCTGCTCTCTATATGTACACTAAGGCTAAATAAGACAATATGCGACTTAAAATACTAGAGGCCCTTCCTAATTTATAAACAGCTTAAGACACAGGCAAGTCAATGCCCCAGTGCGATGCTGCTCTCTATATGTACACTAAGGCTAAACAAGGCAATATGCGACTTAAAATACTAGAGGCCCTTCCTAATTTATAAACAGCTTAAGACACAGGCAACTCAATGCCCCAGTGCGATGCTGCTCTCTATATGTACACTAAGACTAAATAAGACAATATGCGACTTAAAATACGAGAGGCTCTTCCTAATTTATAAACAGCTTAAGACACAGGCAACTCAATGCCCCAGTGCGATGCTGCTCTCTATATGTACACTAAGACTAAATAAGACAATATGCGACTTAAAATACTAGAGGCCCTGTCTAATTTATAAACAGCTTAAGACACAGGCAAGTCAATGCCCCAGTGCGAAGCTGCAGGTTTTCTATGCACACTAAGACTTATAAATAAAACATGTGACTTAAAATACGAGAGGCTCTTCCTAATTTATAAGCAGCTAAAGACACAGGCAAGTCAATGCCCCAGTGCGATGCTGCTTTCTATGTTCACTAAGACTAAATAAGACAATATGCGACTTAAAATACTAGAGGCTCTTCCTAATTTATAAGTATATAGCTTAAGACACAGGCAAGTCAATGCCCCAGTGCGAAGCTGCCAGCTTTCTATGCACACTAAGACTTATAAATAAAACATGTGACTTAAAATACGAGAGGCTCTTCCCAATTTATAAGCAGCTTAAGACACAGGCAAGTCAATGCCCCAGTGCGAAGCTGCGGGCTTACTATGCACACTAAGACTTATAAATAAAACATGTGACTTAAAATACGAGAGGCTCTTCCTAATTTATAAGCAGCTTAAGACACAGGCAAGTCAATGCCCCAGTGCGATGCAGCTTTCTTATGTACAACTAACACCAAATAAAACATGTGTCTTAAAATACGAGAAGCCCTTCCTAATTTCTAGGCAGCTTAAGACACAGGCAACTCAATGCCCCAGTGCGATGCTGCTCTCTGTATGTACACTAAGACTAAATAAGACAATATGCGACTTAAAATACTAGAGGCCCTTCCTAATTTATAAACAGCTTAAGACACAGGCAAGTCAATGCCCCAGTGCGATGCTGCTTTCTATGTTCACTAAGACTAAATAAAACATTTGACTTAAAATACGAGAGCCGGGCTCTTCCAAATTTATAAGCAGCTAAAGTCACAGGCAAGTCAATGCCCCAGTGCGATGCAGCTTTCTATGCACACTAAGACTTATAAATAAAACATGTAACTTAAAATACTAGAGGCCCTTCCTAATTTATAAACAGCTTAAGACACAGGCAAGTCAATGCCCCAGTGCGATGCTGCTCTCTATATGTACACTAAGGCTAAACAAGGCAATATGCGACTTAAAATACTAGAGGCCCTTCCTAATTTATAAACAGCTTAAGACACAGGCAACTCAATGCCCCAGTGCGATGCTGCTCTCTATATGTACACTAAGACTAAATAAGACAATATGCGACTTAAAATACGAGAGGCTCTTCCTAATTTATAAGCAGCTTAAGACACAGGCAAGTCAATGCCCCAGTACGATGCAGCTTTCTATGCACACTAAGACTTATAAATAAAACATGTGACTTAAAATACTAGAGGCTTTTCCTAATTTATAAACAGCTTAAGACACAGGCAACTCAATGCCCCAGTGCGATGCTGCTCTCTATATGTACACTAAGACTAAATAAGACAATATGCGACTTAAAATACTAGAGGCCCTTCCTAATTTATAAACAGCTTAAGACACAGGCAACTTAATGCCCCAGTGCGAAGCTGCCGGCTTTCTATGCCCACTAAGACTTATAAATAAAACATGTGACTTAAAATACGAGAGGCTCTTCCCAATTTATAAGCAGCTTAAGACACAGGCAAGTCAATGCCCCAGTGCGATGCTGCTCTCTATATGTACAATAAGACTAAATAAGACAATATGCGACATAAAATACGAGAGGCTCTTCCTAATTTATAAGCAGCTTAAGACACAGGCAAGTCAATGCCCCAGTGCGATGCAGCTTTCTATGCACACTAAGACTTATAAATAAAACATGTGACTTAAAATACTAGAGGCTTTTCCTAATTTATAAACAGCTTAAGACACAGGCAACTCAATGCCCCAGTGCGATGCTGCTCTCTATATGTACACTAAGACTAAATAAGACAATATGCGACTTAAAATACTAGAGGCCCTGCCTAATTTATAAACAGCTTAAGACACAGGCAAGTCAATGCCCCAGTGCGATGCTGCTCTCTATATATACACTAAGACTAAATAAGACAATATGCGACTTAAAATACTAGAGGCCCTGCCTAATTTATAAACAGCTTAAGACACAGGCAAGTCAATGCCCCAGTGCGATGCTCCTCTCTATATGTACACTAAGGCTAAATAAGACAATATGCGACTTAAAATACTAGAGGCCCTTCCTAATTTATAAACAGCTTAAGACACAGGCAACTCAATGCCCCAGTGCGATGCTGCTTTCTATGTTCAGTAAGACTAAATAAAACATTTGACTTAAAATACGAGAGCCGGGCTCTTCCAAATTTATAAGCAGCTAAAGTCACAGGCAAGTCAATGCCCCAGTGCGATGCAGCTTTCTATGCACACTAAGACTTATAAATAAAACATGTAACTTAAAATACTAGAGGCCCTTCCTAATTTATAAACAGCTTAAGACACAGGCAAGTCAATGCCCCAGTGCGATGCTGCTCTCTATATGTACACTAAGGCTAAACAAGGCAATATGCGACTTAAAATACTAGAGGCCCTTCCTAATTTATAAACAGCTTAAGACACAGGCAACTCAATGCCCCAGTGCGATGCTGCTCTCTATATGTACACTAAGACTAAATAAGACAATATGCGACTTAAAATACGAGAGGCTCTTCCTAATTTATAAACAGCTTAAGACACAGGCAACTCAATGCCCCAGTGCGATGCTGCTCTCTATATGTACACTAAGACTAAATAAGACAATATGCGACTTAAAATACTAGAGGCCCTGTCTAATTTATAAACAGCTTAAGACACAGGCAAGTCAATGCCCCAGTGCGAAGCTGCCGGTTTTCTATGCACACTAAGACTTATAAATAAAACATGTGACTTAAAATACGAGAGGCTCTTAAAACTAATTTATAAGCAGCTAAAGACACAGGCAAGTCAATGCCCCAGTGCGATGCTGCTTTCTATGTTCACTAAGACTAAATAAGACAATATGCGACTTAAAATACTAGAGGCTCTTCCTAATTTATAAGTATATAGCTTAAGACACAGGCAAGTCAATGCCCCAGTGCGAAGCTGCCAGCTTTCTATGCACACTAAGACTTATAAATAAAACATGTGACTTAAAATACGAGAGGCTCTTCCCAATTTATAAGCAGCTTAAGACACAGGCAAGTCAATGCCCCAGTGCGAAGCTGCGGGCTTACTATGCACACTAAGACTTATAAATAAAACATGTGACTTAAAATACGAGAGGCTCTTCCTAATTTATAAGCAGCTTAAGACACAGGCAAGTCAATGCCCCAGTGCGATGCAGCTTTCTTATGTACAACTAACACCAAATAAAACATGTGTCTTAAAATACGAGAAGCCCTTCCTAATTTCTAGGCAGCTTAAGACACAGGCAACTCAATGCCCCAGTGCGATGCTGCTCTCTGTATGTACACTAAGACTAAATAAGACAATATGCGACTTAAAATACTAGAGGCCCTTCCTAATTTATAAACAGCTAAAGACACAGGCAAGTCAATGCCCCAGTGCGATGCTGCTTTCTATGTTCACTAAGACTAAATAAAACATTTGACTTAAAATACGAGAGCCGGGCTCTTCCAAATTTATAAGCAGCTAAAGTCACAGGCAAGTCAATGCCCCAGTGCGATGCAGCTTTCTATGCACACTAAGACTTATAAATAAAACATGTAACTTAAAATACTAGAGGCCCTTCCTAATTTATAAACAGCATAAGACACAGGCAAGTCAATGCCCCAGTGCGATGCTGCTCTCTATATGTACACTAAGGCTAAACAAGGCAATATGCGACTTAAAATACTAGAGGCCCTTCCTAATTTATAAACAGCTTAAGACACAGGCAACTCAATGCCCCAGTGCGATGCTGCTCTCTATATGTACACTAAGACTAAATAAGACAATATGCGACTTAAAATACGAGAGGCTCTTCCTAATTTATAAGCAGCTTAAGACACAGGCAAGTCAATGCCCCAGTACGATGCAGCTTTCTATGCACACTAAGACTTATAAATAAAACATGTGACTTAAAATACTAGAGGCTTTTCCTAATTTATAAACAGCTTAAGACACAGGCAACTCAATGCCCCAGTGCGATGCTGCTCTCTATATGTACACTAAGACTAAATAAGACAATATGCGACTTAAAATACTAGAGGCCCTTCCTAATTTATAAACAGCTTAAGACACAGGCAACTTAATGCCCCAGTGCGAAGCTGCCGGCTTTCTATGCCCACTAAGACTTATAAATAAAACATGTGACTTAAAATACGAGAGGCTCTTCCCAATTTATAAGCAGCTTAAGACACAGGCAAGTCAATGCCCCAGTGCGATGCTGCTCTCTATATGTACAATAAGACTAAATAAGACAATATGCGACATAAAATACGAGAGGCTCTTCCTAATTTATAAGCAGCTTAAGACACAGGCAAGTCAATGCCCCAGTGCGATGCAGCTTTCTATGCACACTAAGACTTATAAATAAAACATGTGACTTAAAATACTAGAGGCTTTTCCTAATTTATAAACAGCTTAAGACACAGGCAACTCAATGCCCCAGTGCGATGCTGCTCTCTATATGTACACTAAGACTAAATAAGACAATATGCGACTTAAAATACTAGAGGCCCTGCCTAATTTATAAACAGCTTAAGACACAGGCAAGTCAATGCCCCAGTGCGATGCTGCTCTCTATATATACACTAAGACTAAATAAGACAATATGCGACTTAAAATACTAGAGGCCCTGCCTAATTTATAAACAGCTTAAGACACAGGCAAGTCAATGCCCCAGTGCGATGCTCCTCTCTATATGTACACTAAGGCTAAATAAGACAATATGCGACTTAAAATACTAGAGGCCCTTCCTAATTTATAAACAGCTTAAGACACAGGCAACTCAATGCCCCAGTGCGATGCTGCTTTCTATGTTCAGTAAGACTAAATAAAACATTTGACTTAAAATACGAGAGCCGGGCTCTTCCAAATTTATAAGCAGCTAAAGTCACAGGCAAGTCAATGCCCCAGTGCGATGCAGCTTTCTATGCACACTAAGACTTATAAATAAAACATGTAACTTAAAATACTAGAGGCCCTTCCTAATTTATAAACAGCTTAAGACACAGGCAAGTCAATGCCCCAGTGCGATGCTGCTCTCTATATGTACACTAAGGCTAAACAAGGCAATATGCGACTTAAAATACTAGAGGCCCTTCCTAATTTATAAACAGCTTAAGACAGAGGCAACTCAATGCCCCAGTGCGATGCTGCTCTCTATATGTACACTAAGACTAAATAAGACAATATGCGACTTAAAATACGAGAGGCTCTTCCTAATTTATAAACAGCTTAAGACACAGGCAACTCAATGCCCCAGTGCGATGCTGCTCTCTATATGTACACTAAGACTAAATAAGACAATATGCGACTTAAAATACTAGAGGCCCTGTCTAATTTATAAACAGCTTAAGACACAGGCAAGTCAATGCCCCAGTGCGAAGCTGCCGGTTTTCTATGCACACTAAGACTTATAAATAAAACATGTGACTTAAAATACGAGAGGCTCTTCCTAATTTATAAGCAGCTAAAGACACAGGCAAGTCAATGCCCCAGTGCGATGCTGCTTTCTATGTTCACTAAGACTAAATAAGACAATATGCGACTTAAAATACTAGAGGCTCTTCCTAATTTATAAGTATATAGCTTAAGACACAGGCAAGTCAATGCCCCAGTGCGAAGCTGCCAGCTTTCTATGCACACTAAGACTTATAAATAAAACATGTGACTTAAAATACGAGAGGCTCTTCCCAATTTATAAGCAGCTTAAGACACAGGCAAGTCAATGCCCCAGTGCGAAGCTGCGGGCTTACTATGCACACTAAGACTTATAAATAAAACATGTGACTTAAAATACGAGAGGCTCTTCCTAATTTATAAGCAGCTTAAGACACAGGCAAGTCAATGCCCCAGTGCGATGCAGCTTTCTTATGTACAACTAACACCAAATAAAACATGTGTCTTAAAATACGAGAAGCCCTTCCTAATTTCTAGGCAGCTTAAGACACAGGCAACTCAATGCCCCAGTGCGATGCTGCTCTCTGTATGTACACTAAGACTAAATAAGACAATATGCGACTTAAAATACTAGAGGCCCTTCCTAATTTATAAACAGCTAAAGACACAGGCAAGTCAATGCCCCAGTGCGATGCTGCTTTCTATGTTCACTAAGACTAAATAAAACATTTGACTTAAAATACGAGAGCCGGGCTCTTCCAAATTTATAAGCAGCTAAAGTCACAGGCAAGTCAATGCCCCAGTGCGATGCAGCTTTCTATGCACACTAAGACTTATAAATAAAACATGTAACTTAAAATACTAGAGGCCCTTCCTAATTTATAAACAGCTTAAGACACAGGCAAGTCAATGCCCCAGTGCGATGCTGCTCTCTATATGTACACTAAGGCTAAACAAGGCAATATGCGACTTAAAATACTAGAGGCCCTTCCTAATTTATAAACAGCTTAAGACACAGGCAACTCAATGCCCCAGTGCGATGCTGCTCTCTATATGTACACTAAGACTAAATAAGACAATATGCGACTTAAAATACGAGAGGCTCTTCCTAATTTATAAGCAGCTTAAGACACAGGCAAGTCAATGCCCCAGTACGATGCAGCTTTCTATGCACACTAAGACTTATAAATAAAACATGTGACTTAAAATACTAGAGGCTTTTCCTAATTTATAAACAGCTTAAGACACAGGCAACTCAATGCCCCAGTGCGATGCTGCTCTCTATATGTACACTAAGACTAAATAAGACAATATGCGACTTAAAATACTAGAGGCCCTTCCTAATTTATAAACAGCTTAAGACACAGGCAACTTAATGCCCCAGTGCGAAGCTGCCGGCTTTCTATGCCCACTAAGACTTATAAATAAAACATGTGACTTAAAATACGAGAGGCTCTTCCCAATTTATAAGCAGCTTAAGACACAGGCAAGTCAATGCCCCAGTGCGATGCTGCTCTCTATATGTACAATAAGACTAAATAAGACAATATGCGACATAAAATACGAGAGGCTCTTCCTAATTTATAAGCAGCTTAAGACACAGGCAAGTCAATGCCCCAGTGCGATGCAGCTTTCTATGCACACTAAGACTTATAAATAAAACATGTGACTTAAAATACTAGAGGCTTTTCCTAATTTATAAACAGCTTAAGACACAGGCAACTCAATGCCCCAGTGCGATGCTGCTCTCTATATGTACACTAAGACTAAATAAGACAATATGCGACTTAAAATACTAGAGGCCCTGCCTAATTTATAAACAGCTTAAGACACAGGCAAGTCAATGCCCCAGTGCGATGCTGCTCTCTATATATACACTAAGACTAAATAAGACAATATGCGACTTAAAATACTAGAGGCCCTGCCTAATTTATAAACAGCTTAAGACACAGGCAAGTCAATGCCCCAGTGCGATGCTCCTCTCTATATGTACACTAAGGCTAAATAAGACAATATGCGACTTAAAATACTAGAGGCCCTTCCTAATTTATAAACAGCTTAAGACACAGGCAACTCAATGCCCCAGTGCGATGCTGCTTTCTATGTTCAGTAAGACTAAATAAAACATTTGACTTAAAATACGAGAGCCGGGCTCTTCCAAATTTATAAGCAGCTAAAGTCACAGGCAAGTCAATGCCCCAGTGCGATGCAGCTTTCTATGCACACTAAGACTTATAAATAAAACATGTAACTTAAAATACTAGAGGCCCTTCCTAATTTATAAACAGCTTAAGACACAGGCAAGTCAATGCCCCAGTGCGATGCTGCTCTCTATATGTACACTAAGGCTAAACAAGGCAATATGCGACTTAAAATACTAGAGGCCCTTCCTAATTTATAAACAGCTTAAGACACAGGCAACTCAATGCCCCAGTGCGATGCTGCTCTCTATATGTACACTAAGACTAAATAAGACAATATGCGACTTAAAATACGAGAGGCTCTTCCTAATTTATAAGCAGCTTAAGACACAGGAAAGTCAATGCCCCAGTACGATGCAGCTTTCTATGCACACTAAGACTTATAAATAAAACATGTGACTTAAAATACTAGAGGCTTTTCCTAATTTATAAACAGCTTAAGACACAGGCAACTCAATGCCCCAGTGCGATGCTGCTCTCTATATGTACACTAAGACTAAATAAGACAATATGCGACTTAAAATACTAGAGGCCCTTCCTAATTTATAAACAGCTTAAGACACAGGCAACTTAATGCCCCAGTGCGAAGCTGCCGGCTTTCTATGCCCACTAAGACTTATAACTAAAACATGTGACTTAAAATACGAGAGGCTCTTCCCAATTTATAAGCAGCTTAAGACACAGGCAAGTCAATGCCCCAGTGCGATGCTGCTCTCTATATGTACAATAAGACTAAATAAGACAATATGCGACATAAAATACGAGAGGCTCTTCCTAATTTATAAGCAGCTTAAGACACAGGCAAGTCAATGCCCCAGTGCGATGCAGCTTTCTATGCACACTAAGACTTATAAATAAAACATGTGACTTAAAATACTAGAGGCTTTTCCTAATTTATAAACAGCTTAAGA
Source organism: Actinernus sp. WN-2022 (assembly GCA_030867875.1). NCBI lineage: Eukaryota > Metazoa > Cnidaria > Anthozoa > Actiniaria > Actinernidae > Actinernus > Actinernus sp. WN-2022. Next base: position 42,507,971 of record JAOWCC010001368.1, read on the forward strand.
CACAGGCAACTCAATGCCCCAGTGCGATGCTGCTCTCTATATGTACACTAAGACTAAATAAGACAATATGCGACTTAAAATACTAGAGGCCCTGACTAATTTATAAACAGCTTAAGACACAGGCAAGTCAATGCCCCAGTGCGATGCTGCTCTCTATATATACACTAAGACTAAATAAGACAATATGCGACTTAAAATACTAGAGGCCCTGCCTAATTTATAAACAGCTTAAGACACAGGCAAGTCAATGCCCCAGTGCGATGCTCCTCTCTATATGTACACTAAGGCTAAATAAGACAATATGCGACTTAAAATACTAGAGGCCCTTCCTAATTTATAAACAGCTTAAGACACAGGCAACTCAATGCCCCAGTGCGATGCTGCTCTCTATATGTACACTAAGACTAAATAAGACAATATGCGACTTAAAATACTAGAGGCCCTTCCTAATTTATAAGCAGCTTAAGACACAGGTAAGTCAATGCCCCAGTGCGAAGCTGCCGGCTTTCTATGCACACTAAGACTTATAAATAAAACATGTGACTTTAAATACGAGAGGCTCTTCCTAATTTATAAGCAGCTAAAGACACAGGCAAGTCAATGCCCCAGTGCGATGCTGCTTTCTATGTTCACTAAGACTAAATAAGACAATATGCGACTTAAAATACTAGAGGCTCTTCCTAATTTATAAGTATATAGCTTAAGACACAGGCAAGTCAATGCCCCAGTGCGAAGCTGCCGGCTTTCTATGCACACTAAGACTTATAACTAAAACATGTGACTTAAAATACGAGAGGCTCTTCCCAATTTATAAGCAGCTTAAGACACAGGCAAGTCAATGCCCCAATGCGATGCTGCTTTCTATGTTCACTAAGACTAAATAAAACATTTGACTTAAAATACGAGAGCCGGGCTCTTCCAAATTTATAAGCAGCTAAAGTCACAGGCAAGTCAATGCCCCAGTGCGATGCAGCTTTCTATGCACACTAAGACTTATAAATAAAACATGTAACTTAAAATACTAGAGGCCCTTCCTAATTTATAAACAGCTTAAGACACAGGCAAGTCAATGCCCCAGTGCGATGCTGCTCTCTATATGTACACTAAGGCTAAATAAGACAATATGCGACTTAAAATACTAGAGGCCCTTCCTAATTTATAAACAGCTTAAGACACAGGCAAGTCAATGCCCCAGTGCGATGCTGCTCTCTATATGTACACTAAGGCTAAACAAGGCAATATGCGACTTAAAATACTAGAGGCCCTTCCTAATTTATAAACAGCTTAAGACACAGGCAACTCAATGCCCCAGTGCGATGCTGCTCTCTATATGTACACTAAGACTAAATAAGACAATATGCGACTTAAAATACGAGAGGCTCTTCCTAATTTATAAGCAGCTTAAGACACAGGCAAGTCAATGCCCCAGTACGATGCAGCTTTCTATGCACACTAAGACTTATAAATAAAACATGTGACTTAAAATACTAGAGGCTTTTCCTAATTTATAAACAGCTTAAGACACAGGCAACTCAATGCCCCAGTGCGATGCTGCTCTCTATATGTACACTAAGACTAAATAAGACAATATGCGACTTAAAATACTAGAGGCCCTTCCTAATTTATAAACAGCTTAAGACACAGGCAACTTAATGCCCCAGTGCGAAGCTGCCGGCTTTCTATGCACACTAAGACTTATAAATAAAACATGTGACTTAAAATACGAGAGGCTCTTCCCAATTTATAAGCAGCTTAAGACACAGGCAAGTCAATGCCCCAATGCGATGCAGCTTTCTATGCACACTAAGACTTATAAATAAAACATGTGACTTAAAATACTAGAGGCTTTTCCAAATTTATAAACAGCTTAAGACACAGGCAACTCAATGCCCCAGTGCGATGCTGCTCTCTATATGTACACTAAGACTAAATAAGACAATATGCGACTTAAAATACTAGAGGCCCTTCCTAATTTATAAACAGCTTAAGACACAGGCAACTTAATGCCCCAGTGCGATGCTGCTCTCTATATATACACTAAGACTAAATAAGACAATATGCGTCTTAAAATACTAGAGGCCCTGCCTAATTTATAAACAGCTTAAGACACAGGCAAGTCAATGCCCCAGTGCGAAGCTGCTCTCTATATGTACACTAAGACTAAATAAGACAATATGCGACTTAAAATACTAGAGGCCCTTCCTAATTTATAAACAGCTTAAGACACAGGCAACTCAATGCCCCAGTGCGATGCTGCTCTCTATATATACACTAAGACTAAATAAGACAATATGCGACTTAAAATACTAGAGGCCCTGCCTAATTTATAAACAGCTTAAGACACAGGCAAGTCAATGCCCCAGTGCGATGCTGCTCTCTATATGTACACTAAGACTAAATAAGACAATATGCGACTTAAAATACTAGAGGCCCTTCCTAATTTATAAACAGCTTAAGACACAGGCAAGTCAATGCCCCAGTGCGATGCTGCTCTCTATATGTACACTAAGGCTAAATAAGACAATATGCGACTTAAAATACTAGAGGCCCTTCCTAATTTATAAACAGCTTAAGACACAGGCAACTCAATGCCCCAGTGCGATGCTGCTCTCTATATGTACACTAAGACTAAATAAGACAATAGGCGACTTAAAACAATAGAGGCCCTTCCTAATTTATAAGCAGCTTAAGACACAGGCAAGTCAATGCCCCAGTACGAAGCTGCCGGCTTTCTATGCACACTAAGACTTATAAATAAAACATGTGACTTAAAATACGAGAGGCTCTTCCTAATTTATAAGCAGCTAAAGACACAGGCAAGTCAATGCCCCAGTGCGATGCTGCTTTCTATGTTCAGTAAGACTAAATAAAACATTTGACTTAAAATACGAGAGCCGGGCTCTTCCAAATTTATAAGCAGCTAAAGTCACAGGCAAGTCAATGCCCCAGTGCGATGCAGCTTTCTATGCACACTAAGACTTATAAATAAAACATGTAACTTAAAATACTAGAGGCCCTTCCTAATTTATTAACAGCTTAAGACACAGGCAAGTCAATGCCCCAGTGCGATGCTGCTCTCTATATGTACACTAAGGCTAAATAAGACAATATGCGACTTAAAATACTAGAGGCCCTTCCTAATTTATAAACAGCTTAAGACACACGCAAGTCAATGCCCCAGTGCGATGCTGCTCTCTATGCACACTAAGACTTATAAATAAAACATGTGACTTAAAATACTAGAGGCTTTTCCTAATTTATAAACAGCTTAAGACACAGGCAACTCAATGCCCCAGTGCGATGCTGCTCTCTATATGTACACTAAGACTAAATAAGACAATATGCGACTTAAAATACTAGAGGCCCTTCCTAATTTATAAACAGCTTAAGACACAGGCAACTTAATGCCCCAGTGCGAAGCTGCCGGCTTTCTATGCCCACTAAGACTTATAAATAAAACATGTGACTTAAAATACGAGAGGCTCTTCCCAATTTATAAGCAGCTTAAGACACAGGCAAGTCAATGCCCCAGTGCGATGCTGCTCTCTATATGTACAATAAGACTAAATAAGACAATATGCGACTTAAAATACGAGAGGCTCTTCCTAATTTATAAGCAGCTTAAGACACAGGCAAGTCAATGCCCCAGTGCGATGCAGCTTTCTATGCACACTAAGACTTATAAATAAAACATGTGACTTAAAATACTAGAGGCTTTTCCTAATTTATAAACAGCTTAAGACACAGGCAAGTCAATGCCCCAGTGCGAAGCTGCAGGTTTTCTATGCACACTAAGACTTATAAATAAAACATGTGACTTAAAATACGAGAGGCTCTTCCTAATTTATAAGCAGCTAAAGACACAGGCAAGTCAATGCCCCAGTGCGATGCTGCTTTCTATGTTCACTAAGACTAAATAAGACAATATGCGACTTAAAATACTAGAGGCTCTTCCTAATTTATAAGTATATAGCTTAAGACACAGGCAAGTCAATGCCCCAGTGCGAAGCTGCCAGCTTTCTATGCACACTAAGACTTATAAATAAAACATGTGACTTAAAATACGAGAGGCTCTTCCCAATTTATAAGCAGCTTAAGACACAGGCAAGTCAATGCCCCAGTGCGAAGCTGCGGGCTTACTATGCACACTAAGACTTATAAATAAAACATGTGACTTAAAATACGAGAGGCTCTTCCTAATTTATAAGCAGCTTAAGACACAGGCAAGTCAATGCCCCAGTGCGATGCAGCTTTCTTATGTACAACTAACACCAAATAAAACATGTGTCTTAAAATACGAGAAGCCCTTCCTAATTTCTAGGCAGCTTAAGACACAGGCAACTCAATGCCCCAGTGCGATGCTGCTCTCTATATGTACACTAAGACTAAATAAGACAATATGCGACTTAAAATACTAGAGGCCCTTCCTAATTTATAAACAGCTAAAGACACAGGCAAGTCAATGCCCCAGTGCGATGCTGCTTTCTATGTTCACTAAGACTAAATAAAACATTTGACTTAAAATACGAGAGCCGGGCTCTTCCAAATTTATAAGCAGCTAAAGTCACAGGCAAGTCAATGCCCCAGTGCGATGCAGCTTTCAATGCACACTAAGACTTATAAATAAAACATGTAACTTAAAATACTAGAGGCCCTTCCTAATTTATAAACAGCTTAAGACACAGGCAAGTCAATGCCCCAGTGCGATGCTGCTCTCTATATGTACACTAAGGCTAAACAAGGCAATATGCGACTTAAAATACTAGAGGCCCTTCCTAATTTATAAACAGCTTAAGACACAGGCAACTCAATGCCCCAGTGCGATGCTGCTCTCTATATGTACACTAAGACTAAATAAGACAATATGCGACTTAAAATACGAGAGGCTCTTCCTAATTTATAAGCAGCTTAAGACACAGGCAAGTCAATGCCCCAGTACGATGCAGCTTTCTATGCACCCTAAGACTTATAAATAAAACATGTGACTTAAAATACTAGAGGCTTTTCCTAATTTATAAACAGCTTAAGACACAGGCAACTCAATGCCCCAGTGCGATGCTGCTCTCTATATGTACACTAAGACTAAATAAGACAATATGCGACTTAAAATACTAGAGGCCCTTCCTAATTTATAAACAGCTTAAGACACAGGCAACTTAATGCCCCAGTGCGAAGCTGCCGGCTTTCTATGCCCACTAAGACTTATAAATAAAACATGTGACTTAAAATACGAGAGGCTCTTCCCAATTTATAAGCAGCTTAAGACACAGGCAAGTCAATGCCCCAGTGCGATGCTGCTCTCTATATGTACAATAAGACTAAATAAGACAATATGCGACTTAAAATACGAGAGGCTCTTCCTAATTTATAAGCAGCTTAAGACACAGGCAAGTCAATGGCCCAGTGCGATGCAGCTTTCTATGCACACTAAGACTTATAAATAAAACATGTGACTTAAAATACTAGAGGCTTTTCCTAATTTATAAACAGCTTAAGACACAGGCAAGTCAATGCCCCAGTGCGAAGCTGCAGGTTTTCTATGCACACTAAGACTTATAAATAAAACATGTGACTTAAAATACGAGAGGCTCTTCCTAATTTATAAGCAGCTAAAGACACAGGCAAGTCAATGCCCCAGTGCGATGCTGCTTTCTATGTTCACTAAGACTAAATAAGACAATATGCGACTTAAAATACTAGAGGCTCTTCCTAATTTATAAGTATATAGCTTAAGACACAGGCAAGTCAATGCCCCAGTGCGAAGCTGCCAGCTTTCTATGCACACTAAGACTTATAAATAAAACATGTGACTTAAAATACGAGAGGCTCTTCCCAATTTATAAGCAGCTTAAGACACAGGCAAGTCAATGCCCCAGTGCGAAGCTGCGGGCTTACTATGCACACTAAGACTTATAAATAAAACATGTGACTTAAAATACGAGAGGCTCTTCCTAATTTATAAGCAGCTTAAGACACAGGCAAGTCAATGCCCCAGTGCGATGCAGCTTTCTTATGTACAACTAACACCAAATAAAACATGTGTCTTAAAATACGAGAAGCCCTTCCTAATTTCTAGGCAGCTTAAGACACAGGCAACTCAATGCCCCAGTGCGATGCTGCTGTCTATATGTACACTAAGACTAAATAAGACAGTATGCGACTTAAAATACTAGAGGCCCTTCCTAATTTATAAACAGCTAAAGACACAGGCAAGTCAATGCCCCAGTGCGATGCTGCTTTCTATGTTCACTAAGACTAAATAAAACATTTGACTTAAAATACGAGAGCCGGGCTCTTCCAAATTTATAAGCAGCTAAAGTCACAGGCAAGTCAATGCCCCAGTGCGATGCAGCTTTCTATGCACACTAAGACTTATAAATAAAACATGTAACTTAAAATACTAGAGGCCCTTCCTAATTTATAAACAGCTTAAGACACAGGCAAGTCAATGCCCCAGTGCGATGCTGCTCTCTATATGTACACTAAGGCTAAACAAGGCAATATGCGACTTAAAATACTAGAGGCCCTTCCTAATTTATAAACAGCTTAAGACACAGGCAACTCAATGCCCCAGTGCGATGCTGCTCTCTATATGTACACTAAGACTAAATAAGACAATATGCGACTTAAAATACGAGAGGCTCTTCCTAATTTATAAGCAGCTTAAGACACAGGCAAGTCAATGCCCCAGTACGATGCAGCTTTCTATGCACACTAAGACTTATAAATAAAACATGTGACTTAAAATACTAGAGGCTTTTCCTAATTTATAAACAGCTTAAGACACAGGCAACTCAATGCCCCAGTGCGATGCTGCTCTCTATATGTACACTAAGACTAAATAAGACAATATGCGACTTAAAATACTAGAGGACCTTCCTAATTTATAAACAGCTTAAGACACAGGCAACTTAATGCCCCAGTGCGAAGCTGCCGGCTTTCTATGCCCACTAAGACTTATAAATAAAACATGTGACTTAAAATACGAGAGGCTCTTCCCAATTTATAAGCAGCTTAAGACACAGGCAAGTCAATGCCCCAGTGCGATGCTGCTCTCTATATGTACAATAAGACTAAATACGACAATATGCGGCTTAAAATACGAGAGGCTCTTCCTAATTTATAAGCAGCTTAAGACACAGGCAAGTCAATGCCCCAGTGCGATGCAGCTTTCTATGCACACTAAGACTTATAAATAAAACATGTGACTTAAAATAGTAGAGGCTTTTCCTAATTTATAAACAGCTTAAGACACAGGCAACTCAATGCCCCAGTGCGATGCTGCTCTCTATATGTACACTAAGACTAAATAAGACAATATGCGACTTAAAATACTAGAGGCCCTGCCTAATTTATAAACAGCTTAAGACACAGGCAAGTCAATGCCCCAGTGCGATGCTGCTCTCTATATATACACTAAGACTAAATAAGACAATATGCGACTTAAAATACTAGAGGCCCTGCCTAATTTATAAACAGCTTAAGACACAGGCAAGTCAATGCGCCAGTGCGATGCTCCTCTCTATATGTACACTAAGGCTAAATAAGACAATATGCGACTTAAAATACTAGAGGCCCTTCCTAATTTATAAACAGCTTAAGACACAGGCAACTCAATGCCCCAGTGCGATGCTGCTCTCTATATGTACACTAAGACTAAATAAGACAATATGCGACTTAAAATACTAGAGGCCCTTCCTAATTTATAAGCAGCTTAAGACACAGGTAAGTCAATGCCCCAGTGCGAAGCTGCCGGCTTTCTATGCACACTAAGACTTATAAATAAAACATGTGACTTAAAATACGAGAGGCTCTTCCTAATTTATAAGCAGCTAAAGACACAGGCAAGTCAATGCCCCAGTGCGATGCTGCTTTCTATGTTCACTAAGACTTATAACTAAAACATGTGACTTAAAATACGAGAGGCTCTTCCCAATTTATAAGCAGCTTAAGACACAGGCAAGTCAATGCCCCAATGCGATGCAGCTTTCTATGCACACTAAGACTTATAAATAAAACATGTGACTTAAAATACTAGAGGCTTTTCCTAATTTATAAACAGCTTAAGACACAGGCAACTCAATGCCCCAGTGCGATGCTGCTCTCTATATGTACACTAAGACTAAATAAGACAATATGCGACTTAAAATACTAGAGGCCCTTCCTAATTTATAAACAGCTAAAGACACAGGCAAGTCAATGCCCCAGTGCGATGCTGCTTTCTATGTTCACTAAGACTAAATAAAACATTTGACTTAAAATACGAGAGCCGGGCTCTTCCAAATTTATAAGCAGCTAAAGTCACAGGCAAGTCAATGCCCCAGTGCGATGCAGCTTTCTATGCACACTAAGACTTATAAATAAAACATGTAACTTAAAATACTAGAGGCCCTTCCTAATTTATAAACAGCTTAAGACACAGGCAAGTCAATGCCCCAGTGCGATGCTGCTCTCTATATGTACACTAAGGCTAAATAAGACAATATGCGACTTAAAATACTAGAGGCCCTTCCTAATTTATAAACAGCTTAAGACACAGGCAAGTCAATGCCCCAGTGCGATGCTGCTCTCTATATGTACACTAAGGCTAAACAAGGCAATATGCGACTTAAAATACTAGAGGCCCTTCCTAATTTATAAACAGCTTAAGACACAGGCAACTCAATGCCCCAGTGCGATGCTGCTCTCTATATGTACACTAAGACTAAATAAGACAATATGCGACTTAAAATACGAGAGGCTCTTCCTAATTTATAAACAGCTTAAGACACAGGCAACTCAATGCCCCAGTGCGATGCTGCTCTCTATATGTACACTAAGACTAAATAAGACAATATGCGACTTAAAATACTAGAGGCCCTGCCTAATTTATAAACAGCTTAAGACACAGGCAAGTCAATGCCCCAGTGCGAAGCTGCCGGTTTTCTATGCACACTAAGACTTATAAATAAAACATGTGACTTAAAATACGAGAGGCTCTTCCTAATTTATAAGCAGCTAAAGACACAGGCAAGTCAATGCCCCAGTGCGATGCTGCTTTCTATGTTCACTAAGACTAAATAAGACAATATGCGACTTAAAATACTAGAGGCTCTTCCTAATTTATAAGTATATAGCTTAAGACACAGGCAAGTCAATGCCCCAGTGCGAAGCTGCCAGCTTTCTATGCACACTAAGACTTATACATAAAACATGTGACTTAAAATACGAGAGGCTCTTCCCAATTTATAAGCAGCTTAAGACACAGGCAAGTCAATGCCCCAGTGCGAAGCTGCGGGCTTACTATGCACACTAAGACTTATAAATAAAACATGTGACTTAAAATACGAGAGGCTCTTCCTAATTTATAAGCAGCTTAAGACACAGGCAAGTCAATGCCCCAGTGCGATGCAGCTTTCTTATGTACAACTAACACCAAATAAAACATGTGTCTTAAAATACGAGAAGCCCTTCCTAATTTCTAGGCAGCTTAAGACACAGGCAACTCAATGCCCCAGTGCGATGCTGCTCTCTGTATGTAAACTAAGACTAAATAAGACAATATGCGACTTAAAATACTAGAGGCCCTTCCTAATTTATAAACAGCTAAAGACACAGGCAAGTCAATGCCCCAGTGCGATGCTGCTTTCTATGTTCACTAAGACTAAATAAAACATTTGACTTAAAATACGAGAGCCGGGCTCTTCCAAATTTATAAGCAGCTAAAGTCACAGGCAAGTCAATGCCCCAGTGCGATGCAGCTTTCTATGCACACTAAGACTTATAAATAAAACATGTAACTTAAAATACTAGAGGCCCTTCCTAATTTATAAACAGCTTAAGACACAGGCAAGTCAATGCCCCAGTGCGATGCTGCTCTCTATATGTACACTAAGGCTAAACAAGGCAATATGCGACTTAAAATACTAGAGGCCCTTCCTAATTTATAAACAGCTTAAGACACAGGCAACTCAATGCCCCAGTGCGATGCTGCTCTCTATATGTACACTAAGACTAAATAAGACAATATGCGACTTAAAATACGAGAGGCTCTTCCTAATTTATAAGCAGCTTAAGACACAGGCAAGTCAATGCCCCAGTACGATGCAGCTTTCTATGCACACTAAGACTTATAAATAAAACATGTGACTTAAAATACTAGAGGCTTTTCCTAATTTATAAACAGCTTAAGACACAGGCAACTCAATGCCCCAGTGCGATGCTGCTCTCTATATGTACACTAAGACTAAATAAGACAATATGCGACTTAAAATACTAGAGGCCCTTCCTAATTTATAAACAGCTTAAGACACAGGCAACTTAATGCCCCAGTGCGAAGCTGCCGGCTTTCTATGCCCACTAAGACTTATAAATAAAACATGTGACTTAAAATACGAGAGGCTCTTCCCAATTTATAAGCAGCTTAAGACACAGGCAAGTCAATGCCCCAGTGCGATGCTGCTCTCTATATGTACAATAAGACTAAATAAGACAATATGCGACATAAAATACGAGAGGCTCTTCCTAATTTATAAGCAGCTTAAGACACAGGCAAGTCAATGCCCCAGTGCGATGCTGCTCTCTATATGTACACTAAGGCTAAATAAGACAATATGCGACTTAAAATACTAGAGGCCCTTCCTAATTTATAAACAGCTTAAGACACAGGCAAGTCAATGCCCCAGTGCGATGCTGCTCTCTATATGTACACTAAGGCTAAACAAGGCAATATGCGACTTAAAATACTAGAGGCCCTTCCTAATTTATAAACAGCTTAAGACACAGGCAACTCAATGCCCCAGTGCGATGCTGCTCTCTATATGTACACTAAGACTAAATAAGACAATATGCGACTTAAAATACGAGAGGCTCTTCCTAATTTATAAACAGCTTAAGACACAGGCAACTCAATGCCCCAGTGCGATGCTGCTCTCTATATGTACACTAAGACTAAATAAGACAATATGCGACTTAAAATACTAGAGGCCCTGTCTAATTTATAAACAGCTTAAGACACAGGCAAGTCAATGCCCCAGTGCGAAGCTGCCGGTTTTCTATGCACACTAAGACTTATAAATAAAACATGTGACTTAAAATACGAGAGGCTCTTCCTAATTTATAAGCAGCTAAAGACACAGGCAAGTCAATGCCCCAGTGCGATGCTGCTTTCTATGTTCACTAAGACTAAATAAGACAATATGCGACTTAAAATACTAGAGGCTCTTCCTAATTTATAAGTATATAGCTTAAGACACAGGCAAGTCAATGCCCCAGTGCGAAGCTGCCAGCTTTCTATGCACACTAAGACTTATAAATAAAACATGTGACTTAAAATACGAGAGGCTCTTCCCAATTTATAAGCAGCTTAAGACACAGGCAAGTCAATGCCCCAGTGCGATGCAGCTTTCTATGCACACTAAGACTTATAAATAAAACATGTGACTTAAAATACGAGAGGCTCTTCCTAATTTATAAGCAGCTTAAGACACAGGCAAGTCAATGCCCCAGTGCGATGCAGCTTTCTTATGTACAACTAACACCAAATAAAACATGTGTCTTAAAATACGAGAAGCCCTTCCTAATTTCTAGGCAGCTTAAGACACAGGCAACTCAATGCCCCAGTGCGATGCTGCTCTCTGTATGTACACTAAGACTAAATAAGACAATATGCGACTTAAAATACTAGAGGCCCTTCCTAATTTATAAACAGCTAAAGACACAGGCAAGTCAATGCCCCAGTGCGATGCTGCTTTCTATGTTCACTAAGACTAAATAAAACATTTGACTTAAAATACGAGAGCCGGGCTCTTCCAAATTTATAAGCAGCTAAAGTCACAGGCAAGTCAATGCCCCAGTGCGATGCAGCTTTCTATGCACACTAAGACTTATAAATAAAACATGTAACTTAAAATACTAGAGGCCCTTCCTAATTTATAAACAGCTTAAGACACAGGCAAGTCAATGCCCCAGTGCGATGCTGCTCTCTATATGTACACTAAGGCTAAACAAGGCAATATGCGACTTAAAATACTAGAGGCCCTTCCTAATTTATAAACAGCTTAAGACACAGGCAACTCAATGCCCCAGTGCGATGCTGCTCTCTATATGTACACTAAGACTAAATAAGACAATATGCGACTTAAAATACGAGAGGCTCTTCCTAATTTATAAGCAGCTTAAGACACAGGCAAGTCAATGCCCCAGTACGATGCAGCTTTCTATGCACACTAAGACTTATAAATAAAACATGTGACTTAAAATACTAGAGGCTTTTCCTAATTTATAAACAGCTTAAGACACAGGCAACTCAATGCCCCAGTGCGATGCTGCTCTCTATATGTACACTAAGACTAAATAAGACAATATGCGATTTAAAATACTAGAGGCCCTTCCTAATTTATAAACAGCTTAAGACACAGGCAACTTAATGCCCCAGTGCGAAGCTGCCGGCTTTCTATGCCCACTAAGACTTATAAATAAAACATGTGACTTAAAATACGAGAGGCTCTTCCCAATTTATAAGCAGCTTAAGACACAGGCAAGTCAATGCCCCAGTGCGATGCTGCTCTCTATATGTACAATAAGACTAAGTAAGACAATATGCGACATAAAATACGAGAGGCTCTTCCTAATTTATAAGCAGCTTAAGACACAGGCAAGTCAATGCCCCAGTGCGATGCAGCTTTCTATGCACACTAAGACTTATAAATAAAACATGTGACTTAAAATACTAGAGGCTTTTCCTAATTTATAAACAGCTTAAGACACAGGCAACTCAATGCCCCAGTGCGATGCTGCTCTCTATATGTACACTAAGACTAAATAAGACAATATGCGACTTAAAATACTAGAGGCCCTGCCTAATTTATAAACAGCTTAAGACACAGGCAAGTCAATGCCCCAGTGCGATGCTGCTCTCTATATATACACTAAGACTAAATAAGACAATATGCGACTTAAAATACTAGAGGCCCTGCCTAATTTATAAACAGCTTAAGACACAGGCAAGTCAATGCCCCAGTGCGATGCTCCTCTCTATATGTACACTAAGGCTAAATAAGACAATATGCGACTTAAAATACTAGAGGCCCTTCCTAATTTATAAACAGCTTAAGACACAGGCAACTCAATGCCCCAGTGCGATGCTGCTTTCTATGTTCAGTAAGACTAAATAAAACATTTGACTTAAAATACGAGAGCCGGGCTCTTCCAAATTTATAAGCAGCTAAAGTCACAGGCAAGTCAATGCCCCAGTGCGATGCAGCTTTCTATGCACACTAAGACTTATAAATAAAACATGTAACTTAAAATACTAGAGGCCCTTCCTAATTTATAAACAGCTTAAGACACAGGCAAGTCAATGCCCCAGTGCGATGCTGCTCTCTATATGTACACTAAGGCTAAACAAGGCAATATGCGACTTAAAATACTAGAGGCCCTTCCTAATTTATAAACAGCTTAAGACACAGGCAACTCAATGCCCCAGTGCGATGCTGCTCTCTATATGTACACTAAGACTAAATAAGACAATATGCGACTTAAAATACGAGAGGCTCTTCCTAATTTATAAACAGCTTAAGACACAGGCAACTCAATGCCCCAGTGCGATGCTGCTCTCTATATGTACACTAAGACTAAATAAGACAATATGCGACTTAAAATACTAGAGGCCCTGTCTAATTTATAAACAGCTTAAGACACAGGCAAGTCAATGCCCCAGTGCGAAGCTGCCGGTTTTCTATGCACACTAAGACTTATAAATAAAACATGTGACTTAAAATACGAGAGGCTCTTCCTAATTTATAAGCAGCTAAAGACACAGGCAAGTCAATGCCCCAGTGCGATGCTGCTTTCTATGTTCACTAAGACTAAATAAGACAATATGCGACTTAAAATACTAGAGGCTCTTCCTAATTTATAAGTATATAGCTTAAGACACAGGCAAGTCAATGCCCCAGTGCGAAGCTGCCAGCTTTCTATGCACACTAAGACTTATAAATAAAACATGTGACTTAAAATACGAGAGGCTCTTCCCAATTTATAAGCAGCTTAAGACACAGGCAAGTCAATGCCCCAGTGCGAAGCTGCGGGCTTACTATGCACACTAAGACTTATAAATAAAACATGTGACTTAAAATACGAGAGGCTCTTCCTAATTTATAAGCAGCTTAAGACACAGGCAAGTCAATGCCCCAGTGCGATGCAGCTTTCTTATGTACAACTAACACCAAATAAAACATGTGTCTTAAAATACGAGAAGCCCTTCCTAATTTCTAGGCAGCTTAAGACACAGGCAACTCAATGCCCCAGTGCGATGCTGCTCTCTGTATGTACACTAAGACTAAATAAGACAATATGCGACTTAAAATACTAGAGGCCCTTCCTAATTTATAAACAGCTAAAGACACAGGCAAGTCAATGCCCCAGTGCGATGCTGCTTTCTATGTTCACTAAGACTAAATAAAACATTTGACTTAAAATACGAGAGCCGGGCTCTTCCAAATTTATAAGCAGCTAAAGTCACAGGCAAGTCAATGCCCCAGTGCGATGCAGCTTTCTATGCACACTAAGACTTATAAATAAAACATGTAACTTAAAATACTAGAGGCCCTTCCTAATTTATAAACAGCTTAAGACACAGGCAAGTCAATGCCCCAGTGCGATGCTGCTCTCTATATGTACACTAAGGCTAAACAAGGCAATATGCGACTTAAAATACTAGAGGCCCTTCCTAATTTATAAACAGCTTAAGACACAGGCAACTCAATGCCCCAGTGCGATGCTGCTCTCTATATGTACACTAAGACTAAATAAGACAATATGCGACTTAAAATACGAGAGGCTCTTCCTAATTTATAAGCAGCTTAAGACACAGGCAAGTCAATGCCCCAGTACGATGCAGCTTTCTATGCACACTAAGACTTATAAATAAAACATGTGACTTAAAATACTAGAGGCTTTTCCTAATTTATAAACAGCTTAAGACACAGGCAACTCAATGCCCCAGTGCGATGCTGCTCTCTATATGTACACTAAGACTAAATAAGACAATATGCGACTTAAAATACTAGAGGCCCTTCCTAATTTATAAACAGCTTAAGACACAGGCAACTTAATGCCCCAGTGCGAAGCTGCCGGCTTTCTATGCCCACTAAGACTTATAAATAAAACATGTGACTTAAAATACGAGAGGCTCTTCCCAATTTATAAGCAGCTTAAGACACAGGCAAGTCAATGCCCCAGTGCGATGCTGCTCTCTATATGTACAATAAGACTAAATAAGACAATATGCGACATAAAATACGAGAGGCTCTTCCTAATTTATAAGCAGCTTAAGACACAGGCAAGTCAATGCCCCAGTGCGATGCAGCTTTCTATGCACACTAAGACTTATAAATAAAACATGTGACTTAAAATACTAGAGGCTTTTCCTAATTTATAAACAGCTTAAGACACAGGCAACTCAATGCCCCAGTGCGATGCTGCTCTCTATATGTACACTAAGACTAAATAAGACAATATGCGACTTAAAATACTAGAGGCCCTGCCTAATTTATAAACAGCTTAAGACACAGGCAAGTCAATGCCCCAGTGCGATGCTGCTCTCTATATATACACTAAGACTAAATAAGACAATATGCGACTTAAAATACTAGAGGCCCTGCCTAATTTATAAACAGCTTAAGACACAGGCAAGTCAATGCCCCAGTGCGATGCTCCTCTCTATATGTACACTAAGGCTAAATAAGACAATATGCGACTTAAAATACTAGAGGCCCTTCCTAATTTATAAACAGCTTAAGACACAGGCAACTCAATGCCCCAGTGCGATGCTGCTTTCTATGTTCAGTAAGACTAAATAAAACATTTGACTTAAAATACGAGAGCCGGGCTCTTCCAAATTTATAAGCAGCTAAAGTCACAGGCAAGTCAATGCCCCAGTGCGATGCAGCTTTCTATGCACACTAAGACTTATAAATAAAACATGTAACTTAAAATACTAGAGGCCCTTCCTAATTTATAAACAGCTTAAGACACAGGCAAGTCAATGCCCCAGTGCGATGCTGCTCTCTATATGTACACTAAGGCTAAACAAGGCAATATGCGACTTATAATACTAGAGGCCCTTCCTAATTTATAAACAGCTTAAGACACAGGCAACTCAATGCCCCAGTGCGATGCTGCTCTCTATATGTACACTAAGACTAAATAAGACAATATGCGACTTAAAATACGAGAGGCTCTTCCTAATTTATAAGCAGCTTAAGACACAGGCAAGTCAATGCCCCAGTACGATGCAGCTTTCTATGCACACTAAGACTTATAAATAAAACATGTGACTTAAAATACTAGAGGCTTTTCCTAATTTATAAACAGCTTAAGACACAGGCAACTCGAGCTCAATGCCCCAGTGCGATGCTGCTCTCTATATGTACACTAAGACTAAATAAGACAATATGCGACTTAAAATACTAGAGGCCCTTCCTAATTTATAAACAGCTTAAGACACAGGCAACTTAATGCCCCAGTGCGAAGCTGCCGGCTTTCTATGCCCACTAAGACTTATAAATAAAACATGTGACTTAAAATACGAGAGGCTCTTCCCAATTTATAAGCAGCTTAAGACACAGGCAAGTCAATGCCCCAGTGCGATGCTGCTCTCTATATGTACAATAAGACTAAATAAGACAATATGCGACATAAAATACGAGAGGCTCTTCCTAATTTATAAGCAGCTTAAGACACAGGCAAGTCAATGCCCCAGTGCGATGCAGCTTTCTATGCACACTAAGACTTATAAATAAAACATGTGACTTAAAATACTAGAGGCTTTTCCTAATTTATAAACAGCTTAAGACACAGGCAACTCAATGCCCCAGTGCGATGCTGCTCTCTATATGTACACTAAGACTAAATAAGACAATATGCGACTTAAAATACTAGAGGCCCTGACTAATTTATAAACAGCTTAAGACACAGGCAAGTCAATGCCCCAGTGCGATGCTGCTCTCTATATATACACTAAGACTAAATAAGACAATATGCGACTTAAAATACTAGAGGCCCTGCCTAATTTATAAACAGCTTAAGACACAGGCAAGTCAATGCCCCAGTGCGATGCTCCTCTCTATATGTACACTAAGGCTAAATAAGACAATATGCGACTTAAAATACTAGAGGCCCTTCCTAATTTATAAACAGCTTAAGACACAGGCAACTCAATGCCCCAGTGCGATGCTGCTCTCTATATGTACACTAAGACTAAATAAGACAATATGCGACTTAAAATACTAGAGGCCCTTCCTAATTTATAAGCAGCTTAAGACACAGGTAAGTCAATGCCCCAGTGCGAAGCTGCCGGCTTTCTATGCACACTAAGACTTATAAATAAAACATGTGACTTTAAATACGAGAGGCTCTTCCTAATTTATAAGCAGCTAAAGACACAGGCAAGTCAATGCCCCAGTGCGATGCTGCTTTCTATGTTCACTAAGACTAAATAAGACAATATGCGACTTAAAATACTAGAGGCTCTTCCTAATTTATAAGTATATAGCTTAAGACACAGGCAAGTCAATGCCCCAGTGCGAAGCTGCCGGCTTTCTATGCACACTAAGACTTATAACTAAAACATGTGACTTAAAATACGAGAGGCTCTTCCCAATTTATAAGCAGCTTAAGACACAGGCAAGTCAATGCCCCAATGCGATGCTGCTTTCTATGTTCACTAAGACTAAATAAAACATTTGACTTAAAATACGAGAGCCGGGCTCTTCCAAATTTATAAGCAGCTAAAGTCACAGGCAAGTCAATGCCCCAGTGCGATGCAGCTTTCTATGCACACTAAGACTTATAAATAAAACATGTAACTTAAAATACTAGAGGCCCTTCCTAATTTATAAACAGCTTAAGACACAGGCAAGTCAATGCCCCAGTGCGATGCTGCTCTCTATATGTACACTAAGGCTAAATAAGACAATATGCGACTTAAAATACTAGAGGCCCTTCCTAATTTATAAACAGCTTAAGACACAGGCAAGTCAATGCCCCAGTGCGATGCTGCTCTCTATATGTACACTAAGGCTAAACAAGGCAATATGCGACTTAAAATACTAGAGGCCCTTCCTAATTTATAAACAGCTTAAGACACAGGCAACTCAATGCCCCAGTGCGATGCTGCTCTCTATATGTACACTAAGACTAAATAAGACAATATGCGACTTAAAATACGAGAGGCTCTTCCTAATTTATAAGCAGCTTAAGACACAGGCAAGTCAATGCCCCAGTACGATGCAGCTTTCTATGCACACTAAGACTTATAAATAAAACATGTGACTTAAAATACTAGAGGCTTTTCCTAATTTATAAACAGCTTAAGACACAGGCAACTCAATGCCCCAGTGCGATGCTGCTCTCTATATGTACACTAAGACTAAATAAGACAATATGCGACTTAAAATACTAGAGGCCCTTCCTAATTTATAAACAGCTTAAGACACAGGCAACTTAATGCCCCAGTGCGAAGCTGCCGGCTTTCTATGCACACTAAGACTTATAAATAAAACATGTGACTTAAAATACGAGAGGCTCTTCCCAATTTATAAGCAGCTTAAGACACAGGCAAGTCAATGCCCCAATGCGATGCAGCTTTCTATGCACACTAAGACTTATAAATAAAACATGTGACTTAAAATACTAGAGGCTTTTCCAAATTTATAAACAGCTTAAGACACAGGCAACTCAATGCCCCAGTGCGATGCTGCTCTCTATATGTACACTAAGACTAAATAAGACAATATGCGACTTAAAATACTAGAGGCCCTTCCTAATTTATAAACAGCTTAAGACACAGGCAACTTAATGCCCCAGTGCGATGCTGCTCTCTATATATACACTAAGACTAAATAAGACAATATGCGTCTTAAAATACTAGAGGCCCTGCCTAATTTATAAACAGCTTAAGACACAGGCAAGTCAATGCCCCAGTGCGATGCTGCTCTCTATATGTACACTAAGACTAAATAAGACAATATGCGACTTAAAATACTAGAGGCCCTTCCTAATTTATAAACAGCTTAAGACACAGGCAACTCAATGCCCCAGTGCGATGCTGCTCTCTATATATACACTAAGACTAAATAAGACAATATGCGACTTAAAATACTAGAGGCCCTGCCTAATTTATAAACAGCTTAAGACACAGGCAAGTCAATGCCCCAGTGCGATGCTGCTCTCTATATGTACACTAAGACTAAATAAGACAATATGCGACTTAAAATACTAGAGGCCCTTCCTAATTTATAAACAGCTTAAGACACAGGCAAGTCAATGCCCCAGTGCGATGCTGCTCTCTATATGTACACTAAGGCTAAATAAGACAATATGCGACTTAAAATACTAGAGGCCCTTCCTAATTTATAAACAGCTTAAGACACAGGCAACTCAATGCCCCAGTGCGATGCTGCTCTCTATATGTACACTAAGACTAAATAAGACAATAGGCGACTTAAAACAATAGAGGCCCTTCCTAATTTATAAGCAGCTTAAGACACAGGCAAGTCAATGCCCCAGTGCGAAGCTGCCGGCTTTCTATGCACACTAAGACTTATAAATAAAACATGTGACTTAAAATACGAGAGGCTCTTCCTAATTTATAAGCAGCTAAAGACACAGGCAAGTCAATGCCCCAGTGCGATGCTGCTTTCTATGTTCAGTAAGACTAAATAAAACATTTGACTTAAAATACGAGAGCCGGGCTCTTCCAAATTTATAAGCAGCTAAAGTCACAGGCAAGTCAATGCCCCAGTGCGATGCAGCTTTCTATGCACACTAAGACTTATAAATAAAACATGTAACTTAAAATACTAGAGGCCCTTCCTAATTTATAAACAGCTTAAGACACAGGCAAGTCAATGCCCCAGTGCGATGCTGCTCTCTATATGTACACTAAGGCTAAATAAGACAATATGCGACTTAAAATACTAGAGGCCCTTCCTAATTTATAAACAGCTTAAGACACACGCAAGTCAATGCCCCAGTGCGATGCTGCTCTCTATATGTACACTAAGGCTAAACAAGGCAATATGCGACTTAAAATACTAGAGGCCCTTCCTAATTTATAAACAGCTTAAGACACAGGCAACTCAATGCCCCAGTGCGATGCTGCTCTCTATATGTACACTAAGACTAAATAAGACAATATGCGACTTAAAATACTAGAGGCCCTTCCTAATTTATAAACAGCTTAAGACACAGGCAAGTCAATGCCCCAGTGCGATGCTGCTCTCTATATGTACACTAAGACTAAATAAGACAATATGCGACTTAAAATACTAGAGGCTCTTCCTAATTTATAAGCAGCTTAAGACACAGGCAAGTCAATGCCCCAGTGCGATGCAGCTTTCTATGCACACTAAGACTTATAAATAAAACATGTGACTTAAAATACTAGAGGCTTTTCCTAATTTATAAACAGATTAAGACACAGGCAACTCAATGCCCCAGTGCGATGCTGCTCTCTATTTGTACACTAAGACTATATAAGACAATATGCGACTTAAAATATTAGAGGCCCTTCCTAATTTATAAACAGCTTAAGACACAGGCAACTTAATGCCCCAGTGCGATGATGCTCTCTATATATACACTAAGACTAAATAAGACAATATGCGACTTAAAATACTAGAGGCCCTGCCTAATTTATAAACAGCTTAAGACACAGGCAAGTCAATGCCCCAGTGCGATGCTGCTCTCTATATGTACACTAAGACTAAATAAGACAATATGCGACTTAAAATACTAGAGGCCCTTCCTAATTTATAAACAGCTCAAGACACAGGCAACTCAATGCCCCAGTGCGATGCTGCTCTCTATATATACACTAAGACTAAATAAGACAATATGCGACTTAAAATACTAGAGGCCCTGCCTAATTTATAAACAGCTTAAGACACAGGCAAGTCAATGCCCCAGTGCGATGCTGCTCTCTATATGTACACTAAGACTAAATAAGACAATATGCGACTTAAAATACTAGAGGCCCTTCCTAATTTATAAACAGCTTAAGACACAGGCAACTCAATGCCCCAGTGCGATGCTGCTCTCTATATGTACACTAAGACTAAATAAGACAATATGCGACTTAAAATAATAGAGGCCCTTCCTAATTTATAAGCAGCTTAAGACACAGGCAAGTCAATGCCCCAGTGCGACGCTGCCGGCTTTCTATGCACACTAAGACTTATAAATAAAACATTTGACTTAAAATACGAGAGCCGGGCTCTTCCAAATTTATAAGCAGCTAAAGTCACAGGCAAGTCAATGCCCCAGTGCGATGCAGCTTTCTATGCACACTAAGACTTATCAATAAAACCTGTAACTTAAAATACTAGAGGCCCTTCCTAATTTATAAACAGCTTAAGACACAGGCAAGTCAATGCCCCAGTGCGATGCTGCTCTCTATATGTACACTAAGGCTAAATAAGACAATATGCGACTTAAAATACTAGAGGCCCTTCCTAATTTATAAACAGCTTAAGACACAGGCAAGTCAATGCCCCAGTGCGATGCTGCTCTCTATATGTACACTAAGGCTAAACAAGGCAATATGCGACTTAAAATACTAGAAGCCCTTCCTAATTTATAAACAGCTTAAGACACAGGCAAGTCAATGCCCCAGTGCGATGCTGCTTTCTATGTTCACTAAGACTAAATAAAACATTTGACTTAAAATACGAGAGCCGGGCTCTTCCAAATTTATAAGCAGCTAAAGTCACAGGCAAGTCAATGCCCCAGTGCGATGCAGCTTTCTATGCACACTAAGACTTATAAATAAAACATGTAACTTAAAATACTAGAGGCCCTTCCTAATTTATAAACAGCTTAAGACACAGGCAAGTCAATGCCCCAGTGCGATGCTGCTCTCTATATGTACACTAAGGCTAAACAAGGCAATATGCGACTTAAAATACTAGAGGCCCTTCCTAATTTATAAAACAGCTTAAGACACAGGCAACTCAATGCCCCAGTGCGATGCTGCTCTCTATATGTACACTAAGACTAAATAAGACAATATGCGACTTAAAATACGAGAGGCTCTTCCTAATTTATAAGCAGCTTAAGACACAGGCAAGTCAATGCCCCAGTACGATGCAGCTTTCTATGCACACTAAGACTTATAAATAAAACATGTGACTTAAAATAATAGAGGCTTTTCCTAATTTATAAACAGCTTAAGACACAGGCAACTCAATGCCCCAGTGCGATGCTGCTCTCTATATGTACACTAAGACTAAATAAGACAATATGCGACTTAAAATACTAGAGGGCCCTTCCTAATTTATAAACAGCTTAAGACACAGGCAACTTAATGCCCCAGTGCGAAGCTGCCGGCTTTCTATGCCCACTAAGACTTATAAATAAAACATGTGACTTAAAATACGAGAGGCTCTTCCCAATTTATAAGCAGCTTAAGACACAGGCAAGTCAATGCCCCAGTGCGATGCTGCTCTCTATATATACACTAAGACTAAATAAGACAATATGCGACTTAAAATACTAGAGGCCCTGCCTAATTTATAAACAGCTTAAGACACAGGCAAGTCAATGCCCCAGTGCGATGCTGCTCTCTATATGTACACTAAGACTAAATAAGACAATATGCGACTTAAAATACTAGAGGCCCTTCCTAATTTATAAACAGCTTAAGACACAGGCAACTCAATGCCCCAGTGCGATGCTGCTCTCTATATATACACTAAGACTAAATAAGACAATATGCGACTTAAAATACTAGAGGCCCTGCCTAATTTATAAACAGCTTAAGACACAGGCAAGTCAATGCCCCAGTGCGATGCTGCTCTCTATATGTACACTAAGACTAAATAAGACAATATGCGACTTAAAATACTAGAGGCCCTTCCTAATTTATAAACAGCTTAAGACACAGGCAAGTCAATGCCCCAGTGCGATGCTGCTCTCTATATGTACACTAAGGCTAAATAAGACAATATGCGACTTAAAATACTAGAGGCCCTTCCTAATTTATAAACAGCTTAAGACACAGGCAACTCAATGCCCCAGTGCGATGCTGCTCTCTATATGTACACTAAGACTAAATAAGACAATATGCGACTTAAAACAATAGAGGCCCTTCCTAATTTATAAGCAGCTTAAGACACAGGCAAGTCAATGCCCCAGTGCGAAGCTGCCGGCTTTCTATGCACACTAAGACTTATAAATAAAACATGTGACTTAAAATACGAGAGGCTCTTCCTAATTTATAAGCAGCTAAAGACACAGGCAAGTCAATGCCCCAGTGCGATGCTGCTTTCTATGTTCAGTAAGACTAAATAAAACATTTGACTTAAAATACGAGAGCCGGGCTCTTCCAAATTTATAAGCAGCTAAAGTCACAGGCAAGTCAATGCCCCAGTGCGATGCAGCTTTCTATGCACACTAAGACTTATAAATAAAACATGTAACTTAAAATACTAGAGGCCCTTCCTAATTTATAAACAGCTTAAGACACAGGCAAGTCAATGCCCCAGTGCGATGCTGCTCTCTATATGTACACTAAGGCTAAATAAGACAATATGCGACTTAAAATACTAGAGGCCCTTCCTAATTTATAAACAGCTTAAGACACACGCAAGTCAATGCCCCAGTGCGATGCTGCTCTCTATATGTACACTAAGGCTAAACAAGGCAATATGCGACTTAAAATACTAGAGGCCCTTCCTAATTTATAAACAGCTTAAGACACAGGCAACTCAATGCCCCAGTGCGATGCTGCTCTCTATATGTACACTAAGACTAAATAAGACAATATGCGACTTAAAATACTAGAGGCCCTTCCTAATTTATAAACAGCTTAAGACACAGGCAAGTCAATGCCCCAGTGCGATGCTGCTCTCTATATGTACAACTAAGACTAAATAAGACAATATGCGACTTAAAATACTAGAGGCTCTTCCTAATTTATAAGCAGCTTAAGACACAGGCAAGTCAATGCCC
Source organism: Actinernus sp. WN-2022 (assembly GCA_030867875.1). Classification (NCBI taxonomy): domain Eukaryota; kingdom Metazoa; phylum Cnidaria; class Anthozoa; order Actiniaria; family Actinernidae; genus Actinernus; species Actinernus sp. WN-2022. The sequence continues at coordinate 42,531,965 of JAOWCC010001368.1, forward strand.
CAGTGCGATGCAGCTTTCTATGCACACTAAGACTTATAAATAAAACATGTGACTTAAAATACTAGAGGCTTTTCCTAATTTATAAACAGATTAAGACACAGGCAACTCAATGCCCCAGTGCGATGCTGCTCTCTATTTGTACACTAAGACTAAATAAGACAATATTCGACTTAAAATACTAGAGGCCCTTCCTAATTTATAAACAGCTTAAGACACAGGGCAACTTAATGCCCCAGTGCGATGCTGCTCTCTATATATACACTAAGACTAAATAAGACAATATGCGACTTAAAAATACTAGAGGCCCTGCCTAATTTATAAACAGCTTAAGACACAGGCAAGTCAATGCCCCAGTGCGATGCTGCTCTCTATATGTACACTAAGACTAAATAAGACAATATGCGACTTAAAATACTAGAGGCCCTTCCTAATTTATAAACAGCTCAAGACACAGGCAACTCAATGCCCCAGTGCGATGCTGCTCTCTATATATACACTAAGACTAAATAAGACAATATGCGACTTAAAATACTAGAGGCCCTGCCTAATTTATAAACAGCTTAAGACACAGGCAAGTCAATGCCCCAGTGCGATGCTGCTCTCTATATGTACACTAAGACTAAATAAGACAATATGCGACTTAAAATACTAGAGGCCCTTCCTAATTTATAAACAGCTTAAGACACAGGCAACTCAATGCCCCAGTGCGATGCTGCTCTCTATATGTACACTAAGACTAAATAAGACAATATGCGACTTAAAATAATAGAGGCCCTTCCTAATTTATAAGCAGCTTAAGACACAGGCAAGTCAATGCCCCAGTGCGACGCTGCCGGCTTTCTATGCACACTAAGACTTATAAATAAAACATTTGACTTAAAATACGAGAGCCGGGCTCTTCCAAATTTATAAGCAGCTAAAGTCACAGGCAAGTCAATGCCCCAGTGCGATGCAGCTTTCTATGCACACTAAGACTTATAAATAAAACCTGTAACTTAAAATACTAGAGGCCCTTCCTAATTTATAAACAGCTTAAGACACAGGCAAGTCAATGCCCCAGTGCGATGCTGCTCTCTATATGTACACTAAGGCTAAATAAGACAATATGCGACTTAAAATACTAGAGGCCCTTCCTAATTTATAAACAGCTTAAGACAAAGGCAAGTCAATGCCCCAGTGCGATGCTGCTCTCTATATGTACACTAAGGCTAAACAAGGCAATATGCGACTTAAAATACTAGAGGCCCTTCCTAATTTATAAACAGCTTAAGACACAGGCAAGTCAATGCCCCAGTGCAATGCTGCTTTCTATGTTCACTAAGACTAAATAAAACATTTGACTTAAAATACGAGAGCCGGGCTCTTCCAAATTTATAAGCAGCTAAAGTCACAGGCAAGTCAATGCCCCAGTGCGATGCAGCTTTCTATGCACACTAAGACTTATAAATAAAACATGTAACTTAAAATACTAGAGGCCCTTCCTAATTTATAAACAGCTTAAGACACAGGCAAGTCAATGCCCCAGTGCGATGCTGCTCTCTATATGTACACTAAGGCTAAACAAGGCAATATGCGACTTAAAATACTAGAGGCCCTTCCTAATTTATAAACAGCTTAAGACACAGGCAACTCAATGCCCCAGTGCGATGCTGCTCTCTATATGTACACTAAGACTAAATAAGACAATATGCGACTTAAAATACGAGAGGCTCTTCCTAATTTATAAGCAGCTTAAGACACAGGCAAGTCAATGCCCCAGTACGATGCAGCTTTCTATGCACACTAAGACTTATAAATAAAACATGTGACTTAAAATACTAGAGGCTTTTCCTAATTTATAAACAGCTTAAGACACAGGCAACTCAATGCCCCAGTGCGATGCTGCTCTCTATATGTACACTAAGACTAAATAAGACAATATGCGACTTAAAATACTAGAGGCCCTTCCTAATTTATAAACAGCTTAAGACACAGGCAACTTAATGCCCCAGTGCGAAGCTGCCGGCTTTCTATGCCCACTAAGACTTATAAATAAAACATGTGACTTAAAATACGAGAGGCTCTTCCCAATTTATAAGCAGCTTAAGACACAGGCAAGTCAATGCCCCAGTGCGATGCTGCTCTCTATATATACACTAAGACTAAATAAGACAATATGCGACTTAAAATACTAGAGGCCCTGCCTAATTTATAAACAGCTTAAGACACAGGCAAGTCAATGCCCCAGTGCGATGCTCCTCTCTATATGTACACTAAGGCTAAATAAGACAATATGCGACTTAAAATACTAGAGGCCCTTCCTAATTTATAAACAGCTTAAGACACAGGCAACTCAATGCCCCAGTGCGATGCTGCTCTCTATATGTACACTAAGACTAAATAAGACAATATGCGACTTAAAATACTAGAGGCCCTTCCTAATTTATAAGCAGCTTAAGACACAGGTAAGTCAATGCCCCAGTGCGAAGCTGCCGGCTTTCTATGCACACTAAGACTTATAAATAAAACATGTGACTTAAAATACTAGAGGCCCTGCCTAATTTATAAACAGCTTAAGACACAGGCAAGTCAATGCCCCAATGCGATGCTGCTTTCTATGTTCACTAAGACTAAATAAAACATTTGACTTAAAATACGAGAGCCGGGCTCTTCCAAATTTATAAGCAGCTAAAGTCACAGGCAAGTCAATGCCCCAGTGCGATGCAGCTTTCTATGCACACTAAGACTTATAAATAAAACATGTAACTTAAAATACTAGAGGCCCTTCCTAATTTATAAACAGCTTAAGACACAGGCAAGTCAATGCCCCAGTGCGATGCTGCTCTCTATATGTACACTAAGGCTAAATAAGACAATATGCGACTTAAAATACTAGAGGCCCTTCCTAATTTATAAACAGCTTAAGACACAGGCAAGTCAATGCCCCAGTGCGATGCTGCTCTCTATATGTACACTAAGGCTAAACAAGGCAATATGCGACTTAAAATACTAGAGGCCCTTCCTAATTTATAAACAGCTTAAGACACAGGCAACTCAATGCCCCAGTGCGATGCTGCTCTCTATATGTACACTAAGACTAAATAAGACAATATGCGACTTAAAATACGAGAGGCTCTTCCTAATTTATAAGCAGCTTAAGACACAGGCAAGTCAATGCCCCAGTACGATGCAGCTTTCTATGCACACTAAGACTTATAAATAAAACATGTGACTTAAAATACTAGAGGCTTTTCCTAATTTATAAACAGCTTAAGACACAGGCAACTCAATGCCCCAGTGCGATGCTGCTCTCTATATGTACACTAAGACTAAATAAGACAATATGCGACTTAAAATACTAGAGGCCCTTCCTAATTTATAAACAGCTTAAGACACAGGCAACTTAATGCCCCAGTGCGAAGCTGCCGGCTTTCTATGCACACTAAGACTCATAAATAAAACATGTGACTTAAAATACGAGAGGCTCTTCCCAATTTATAAGCAGCTTAAGACACAGGCAAGTCAATGCCCCAATGCGATGCAGCTTTCTATGCACACTAAGACTTATAAATAAAACATGTGACTTAAAATACTAGAGGCTTTTCCAAATTTATAAACAGCTTAAGACACAGGCAACTCAATGCCCCAGTGCGATGCTGCTCTCTATATGTACACTAAGACTAAATAAGACAATATGCGACTTAAAATACTAGAGGCCCTTCCTAATTTATAAACAGCTTAAGACACAGGCAACTTAATGCCCCAGTGCGATGCTGCTCTCTATATATACACTAAGACTAAATAAGACAATATGCGTCTTAAAATACTAGAGGCCCTGCCTAATTTATAAACAGCTTAAGACACAGGCAAGTCAATGCCCCAGTGCGATGCTGCTCTCTATATGTACACTAAGACTAAATAAGACAATATGCGACTTAAAATACTAGAGGCCCTTCCTAATTTATAAACAGCTTAAGACACAGGCAACTCAATGCCCCAGTGCGATGCTGCTCTCTATATATACACTAAGACTAAATAAGACAATATGCGACTTAAAATACTAGAGGCCCTGCCTAATTTATAAACAGCTTAAGACACAGGCAAGTCAATGCCCCAGTGCGATGCTGCTCTCTATATGTACACTAAGACTAAATAAGACAATATGCGACTTAAAATACTAGAGGCCCTTCCTAATTTATAAACAGCTTAAGACACAGGCAAGTCAATGCCCCAGTGCGATGCTGCTCTCTATATGTACACTAAGGCTAAATAAGACAATATGCGACTTAAAATACTAGAGGCCCTTCCTAATTTATAAACAGCTTAAGACACAGGCAACTCAATGCCCCAGTGCGATGCTGCTCTCTATATGTACACTAAGACTAAATAAGACAATAGGCGACTTAAAACAATAGAGGCCCTTCCTAATTTATAAGCAGCTTAAGACACAGGCAAGTCAATGCCCCAGTGCGAAGCTGCCGGCTTTCTATGCACACTAAGACTTATAAATAAAACATGTGACTTAAAATACGAGAGGCTCTTCCTAATTTATAAGCAGCTAAAGACACAGGCAAGTCAATGCCCCAGTGCGATGCTGCTTTCTATGTTCAGTAAGACTAAATAAAACATTTGACTTAAAATACGAGAGCCGGGCTCTTCCAAATTTATAAGCAGCTAAAGTCACAGGCAAGTCAATGCCCCAGTGCGATGCAGCTTTCTATGCACACTAAGACTTATAAATAAAACATGTAACTTAAAATACTAGAGGCCCTTCCTAATTTATAAACAGCTTAAGACACAGGCAAGTCAATGCCCCAGTGCGATGCTGCTCTCTATATGTACACTAAGGCTAAATAAGACAATATGCGACTTAAAATACTAGAGGCCCTTCCTAATTTATAAACAGCTTAAGACACACGCAAGTCAATGCCCCAGTGCGATGCTGCTCTCTATATGTACACTAAGGCTAAACAAGGCAATATGCGACTTAAAATACTAGAGGCCCTTCCTAATTTATAAACAGCTTAAGACACAGGCAACTCAATGCCCCAGTGCGATGCTGCTCTCTATATGTACACTAAGACTAAATAAGACAATATGCGACTTAAAATACTAGAGGCCCTTCCTAATTTATAAACAGCTTAAGACACAGGCAAGTCAATGCCCCAGTGCGATGCTGCTCTCTATATGTACACTAAGACTAAATAAGACAATATGCGACTTAAAATACTAGAGGCTCTTCCTAATTTATAAGCAGCTTAAGACACAGGCAAGTCAATGCCCCAGTGCGATGCAGCTTTCTATGCACACTAAGACTTATAAATAAAACATGTGACTTAAAATACTAGAGGCTTTTCCTAATTTATAAACAGATTAAGACACAGGCAACTCAATGCCCCAGTGCGATGCTGCTCTCTATTTGTACACTAAGACTATATAAGACAATATGCGACTTAAAATATTAGAGGCCCTTCCTAATTTATAAACAGCTTAAGACACAGGCAACTTAATGCCCCAGTGCGATGATGCTCTCTATATATACACTAAGACTAAATAAGACAATATGCGACTTAAAATACTAGAGGCCCTGCCTAATTTATAAACAGCTTAAGACACAGGCAAGTCAATGCCCCAGTGCGATGCTGCTCTCTATATGTACACTAAGACTAAATAAGACAATATGCGACTTAAAATACTAGAGGCCCTTCCTAATTTATAAACAGCTCAAGACACAGGCAACTCAATGCCCCAGTGCGATGCTGCTCTCTATATATACACTAAGACTAAATAAGACAATATGCGACTTAAAATACTAGAGGCCCTGCCTAATTTATAAACAGCTTAAGACACAGGCAAGTCAATGCCCCAGTGCGATGCTGCTCTCTATATGTACACTAAGACTAAATAAGACAATATGCGACTTAAAATACTAGAGGCCCTTCCTAATTTATAAACAGCTTAAGACACAGGCAACTCAATGCCCCAGTGCGATGCTGCTCTCTATATGTACACTAAGACTAAATAAGACAATATGCGACTTAAAATAATAGAGGCCCTTCCTAATTTATAAGCAGCTTAAGACACAGGCAAGTCAATGCCCCAGTGCGACGCTGCCGGCTTTCTATGCACACTAAGACTTATAAATAAAACATTTGACTTAAAATACGAGAGCCGGGCTCTTCCAAATTTATAAGCAGCTAAAGTCACAGGCAAGTCAATGCCCCAGTGCGATGCAGCTTTCTATGCACACTAAGACTTATCAATAAAACCTGTAACTTAAAATACTAGAGGCCCTTCCTAATTTATAAACAGCTTAAGACACAGGCAAGTCAATGCCCCAGTGCGATGCTGCTCTCTATATGTACACTAAGGCTAAATAAGACAATATGCGACTTAAAATACTAGAGGCCCTTCCTAATTTATAAACAGCTTAAGACACAGGCAAGTCAATGCCCCAGTGCGATGCTGCTCTCTATATGTACACTAAGGCTAAACAAGGCAATATGCGACTTAAAATACTAGAAGCCCTTCCTAATTTATAAACAGCTTAAGACACAGGCAAGTCAATGCCCCAGTGCGATGCTGCTTTCTATGTTCACTAAGACTAAATAAAACATTTGACTTAAAATACGAGAGCCGGGCTCTTCCAAATTTATAAGCAGCTAAAGTCACAGGCAAGTCAATGCCCCAGTGCGATGCAGCTTTCTATGCACACTAAGACTTATAAATAAAACATGTAACTTAAAATACTAGAGGCCCTTCCTAATTTATAAACAGCTTAAGACACAGGCAAGTCAATGCCCCAGTGCGATGCTGCTCTCTATATGTACACTAAGGCTAAACAAGGCAATATGCGACTTAAAATACTAGAGGCCCTTCCTAATTTATAAACAGCTTAAGACACAGGCAACTCAATGCCCCAGTGCGATGCTGCTCTCTATATGTACACTAAGACTAAATAAGACAATATGCGACTTAAAATACGAGAGGCTCTTCCTAATTTATAAGCAGCTTAAGACACAGGCAAGTCAATGCCCCAGTACGATGCAGCTTTCTATGCACACTAAGACTTATAAATAAAACATGTGACTTAAAATAATAGAGGCTTTTCCTAATTTATAAACAGCTTAAGACACAGGCAACTCAATGCCCCAGTGCGATGCTGCTCTCTATATGTACACTAAGACTAAATAAGACAATATGCGACTTAAAATACTAGAGGCCCTTCCTAATTTATAAACAGCTTAAGACACAGGCAACTTAATGCCCCAGTGCGAAGCTGCCGGCTTTCTATGCCCACTAAGACTTATAAATAAAACATGTGACTTAAAATACGAGAGGCTCTTCCCAATTTATAAGCAGCTTAAGACACAGGCAAGTCAATGCCCCAGTGCGATGCTGCTCTCTATATATACACTAAGACTAAATAAGACAATATGCGACTTAAAATACTAGAGGCCCTGCCTAATTTATAAACAGCTTAAGACACAGGCAAGTCAATGCCCCAGTGCGATGCTGCTCTCTATATGTACACTAAGACTAAATAAGACAATATGCGACTTAAAATACTAGAGGCCCTTCCTAATTTATAAACAGCTTAAGACACAGGCAACTCAATGCCCCAGTGCGATGCTGCTCTCTATATATACACTAAGACTAAATAAGACAATATGCGACTTAAAATACTAGAGGCCCTGCCTAATTTATAAACAGCTTAAGACACAGGCAAGTCAATGCCCCAGTGCGATGCTGCTCTCTATATGTACACTAAGACTAAATAAGACAATATGCGACTTAAAATACTAGAGGCCCTTCCTAATTTATAAACAGCTTAAGACACAGGCAAGTCAATGCCCCAGTGCGATGCTGCTCTCTATATGTACACTAAGGCTAAATAAGACAATATGCGACTTAAAATACTAGAGGCCCTTCCTAATTTATAAACAGCTTAAGACACAGGCAACTCAATGCCCCAGTGCGATGCTGCTCTCTATATGTACACTAAGACTAAATAAGACAATATGCGACTTAAAACAATAGAGGCCCTTCCTAATTTATAAGCAGCTTAAGACACAGGCAAGTCAATGCCCCAGTGCGAAGCTGCCGGCTTTCTATGCACACTAAGACTTATAAATAAAACATGTGACTTAAAATACGAGAGGCTCTTCCTAATTTATAAGCAGCTAAAGACACAGGCAAGTCAATGCCCCAGTGCGATGCTGCTTTCTATGTTCAGTAAGACTAAATAAAACATTTGACTTAAAATACGAGAGCCGGGCTCTTCCAAATTTATAAGCAGCTAAAGTCACAGGCAAGTCAATGCCCCAGTGCGATGCAGCTTTCTATGCACACTAAGACTTATAAATAAAACATGTAACTTAAAATACTAGAGGCCCTTCCTAATTTATAAACAGCTTAAGACACAGGCAAGTCAATGCCCCAGTGCGATGCTGCTCTCTATATGTACACTAAGGCTAAATAAGACAATATGCGACTTAAAATACTAGAGGCCCTTCCTAATTTATAAACAGCTTAAGACACACGCAAGTCAATGCCCCAGTGCGATGCTGCTCTCTATATGTACACTAAGGCTAAACAAGGCAATATGCGACTTAAAATACTAGAGGCCCTTCCTAATTTATAAACAGCTTAAGACACAGGCAACTCAATGCCCCAGTGCGATGCTGCTCTCTATATGTACACTAAGACTAAATAAGACAATATGCGACTTAAAATACTAGAGGCCCTTCCTAATTTATAAACAGCTTAAGACACAGGCAAGTCAATGCCCCAGTGCGATGCTGCTCTCTATATGTACACTAAGACTAAATAAGACAATATGCGACTTAAAATACTAGAGGCTCTTCCTAATTTATAAGCAGCTTAAGACACAGGCAAGTCAATGCCCCAGTGCGATGCAGCTTTCTATGCACACTAAGACTTATAAATAAAACATGTGACTTAAAATACTAGAGGCTTTTCCTAATTTATAAACAGATTAAGACACAGGCAACTCAATGCCCCAGTGCGATGCTGCTCTCTATTTGTACACTAAGACTAAATAAGACAATATTCGACTTAAAATACTAGAGGCCCTTCCTAATTTATAAACAGCTTAAGACACAGGCAACTTAATGCCCCAGTGCGATGCTGCTCTCTATATATACACTAAGACTAAATAAGACAATATGCGACTTAAAATACTAGAGGCCCTGCCTAATTTATAAACAGCTTAAGACACAGGCAAGTCAATGCCCCAGTGCGATGCTGCTCTCTATATGTACACTAAGACTAAATAAGACAATATGCGACTTAAAATACTAGAGGCCCTTCCTAATTTATAAACAGCTCAAGACACAGGCAACTCAATGCCCCAGTGCGATGCTGCTCTCTATATATACACTAAGACTAAATAAGACAATATGCGACTTAAAATACTAGAGGCCCTGCCTAATTTATAAACAGCTTAAGACACAGGCAAGTCAATGCCCCAGTGCGATGCTGCTCTCTATATGTACACTAAGACTAAATAAGACAATATGCGACTTAAAATACTAGAGGCCCTTCCTAATTTATAAACAGCTTAAGACACAGGCAACTCAATGCCCCAGTGCGATGCTGCTCTCTATATGTACACTAAGACTAAATAAGACAATATGCGACTTAAAATAATAGAGGCCCTTCCTAATTTATAAGCAGCTTAAGACACAGGCAAGTCAATGCCCCAGTGCGACGCTGCCGGCTTTCTATGCACACTAAGACTTATAAATAAAACATTTGACTTAAAATACGAGAGCCGGGCTCTTCCAAATTTATAAGCAGCTAAAGTCACAGGCAAGTCAATGCCCCAGTGCGATGCAGCTTTCTATGCACACTAAGACTTATAAATAAAACCTGTAACTTAAAATACTAGAGGCCCTTCCTAATTTATAAACAGCTTAAGACACAGGCAAGTCAATGCCCCAGTGCGATGCTGCTCTCTATATGTACACTAAGGCTAAATAAGACAATATGCGACTTAAAATACTAGAGGCCCTTCCTAATTTATAAACAGCTTAAGACAAAGGCAAGTCAATGCCCCAGTGCGATGCTGCTCTCTATATGTACACTAAGGCTAAACAAGGCAATATGCGACTTAAAATACTAGAGGCCCTTCCTAATTTATAAACAGCTTAAGACACAGGCAAGTCAATGCCCCAGTGCGATGCTGCTTTCTATGTTCACTAAGACTAAATAAAACATTTGACTTAAAATACGAGAGCCGGGCTCTTCCAAATTTATAAGCAGCTAAAGTCACAGGCAAGTCAATGCCCCAGTGCGATGCAGCTTTCTATGCACACTAAGACTTATAAATAAAACATGTAACTTAAAATACTAGAGGCCCTTCCTAATTTATAAACAGCTTAAGACACAGGCAAGTCAATGCCCCAGTGCGATGCTGCTCTCTATATGTACACTAAGGCTAAACAAGGCAATATGCGACTTAAAATACTAGAGGCCCTTCCTAATTTATAAACAGCTTAAGACACAGGCAACTCAATGCCCCAGTGCGATGCTGCTCTCTATATGTACACTAAGACTAAATAAGACAATATGCGACTTAAAATACGAGAGGCTCTTCCTAATTTATAAGCAGCTTAAGACACAGGCAAGTCAATGCCCCAGTACGATGCAGCTTTCTATGCACACTAAGACTTATAAATAAAACATGTGACTTAAAATACTAGAGGCTTTTCCTAATTTATAAACAGCTTAAGACACAGGCAACTCAATGCCCCAGTGCGATGCTGCTCTCTATATGTACACTAAGACTAAATAAGACAATATGCGACTTAAAATACTAGAGGCCCTTCCTAATTTATAAACAGCTTAAGACACAGGCAACTTAATGCCCCAGTGCGAAGCTGCCGGCTTTCTATGCCCACTAAGACTTATAAATAAAACATGTGACTTAAAATACGAGAGGCTCTTCCCAATTTATAAGCAGCTTAAGACACAGGCAAGTCAATGCCCCAGTGCGATGCTGCTCTCTATATATACACTAAGACTAAATAAGACAATATGCGACTTAAAATACTAGAGGCCCTGCCTAATTTATAAACAGCTTAAGACACAGGCAAGTCAATGCCCCAGTGCGATGCTCCTCTCTATATGTACACTAAGGCTAAATAAGACAATATGCGACTTAAAATACTAGAGGCCCTTCCTAATTTATAAACAGCTTAAGACACAGGCAACTCAATGCCCCAGTGCGATGCTGCTCTCTATATGTACACTAAGACTAAATAAGACAATATGCGACTTAAAATACTAGAGGCCCTTCCTAATTTATAAGCAGCTTAAGACACAGGTAAGTCAATGCCCCAGTGCGAAGCTGCCGGCTTTCTATGCACACTAAGACTTATAAATAAAACATGTGACTTAAAATACTAGAGGCCCTGCCTAATTTATAAACAGCTTAAGACACAGGCAAGTCAATGCCCCAGTGCGATGCTGCTCTCTATATATACACTAAGACTAAATAAGACAATATGCGACTTAAAATACTAGAGGCCCTGCCTAATTTATAAACAGCTTAAGACACAGGCAAGTCAATGCCCCAGTGCGATGCTCCTCTCTATATGTACACTAAGGCTAAATAAGACAATATGCGACTTAAAATACTAGAGGCCCTTCCTAATTTATAAACAGCTTAAGACACAGGCAACTCAATGCCCCAGTGCGATGCTGCTCTCTATATGTACACTAAGACTAAATAAGACAATATGCGACTTAAAATACTAGAGGCCCTTCCTAATTTATAAGCAGCTTAAGACACAGGTAAGTCAATGCCCCAGTGCGAAGCTGCCGGCTTTCTATGCACACTAAGACTTATAAATAAAACATGTGACTTAAAATACGAGAGGCTCTTCCTAATTTATAAGCAGCTAAAGACACAGGCAAGTCAATGCCCCAGTGCGATGCTGCTTTCTATGTTCACTAAGACTAAATAAGACAATATGCGACTTAAAATACTAGAGGCCCTTCCTAATTTATAAACAGCTTAAGACACAGGCAACTTAATGCCCCAGTGCGAAGCTGCCGGCTTTCTATGCCCACTAAGACTTATAAATAAAACATGTGACTTAAAATACGAGAGGCTCTTCCCAATTTATAAGCAGCTTAAGACACAGGCAAGTCAATGCCCCAGTGCGATGCTGCTCTCTATATATACACTAAGACTAAATAAGACAATATGCGACTTAATATACTAGAGGCCCTGCCTAATTTATAAACAGCTTAAGACACAGGCAAGTCAATGCCCCAGTGCGATGCTCCTCTCTATATGTACACTAAGGCTAAATAAGACAATATGCGACTTAAAATACTAGAGGCCCTTCCTAATTTATAAACAGCTTAAGACACAGGCAACTCAATGCCCCAGTGCGATGCTGCTCTCTATATGTACACTAAGACTAAATAAGACAATATGCGACTTAAAATACTAGAGGCCCTTCCTAATTTATAAGCATCTTAAGACACAGGTAAGTCAATGCCCCAGTGCGAAGCTGCCGGCTTTCTATGCACACTAAGACTTATAAATAAAACATGTGACTTAAAATACTAGAGGCCCTGCCTAATTTATAAACAGCTTAAGACACAGGCAAGTCAATGCCCCAGTGCGATGCTGCTCTCTATATATACACTAAGACTAAATAAGACAATATGCGACTTAAAATACTAGAGGCCCTGCCTAATTTATAAACAGCTTAAGACACAGGCAAGTCAATGCCCCAGTGCGATGCTCCTCTCTATATGTACACTAAGGCTAAATAAGACAATATGCGACTTAAAATACTAGAGGCCCTTCCTAATTTATAAACAGCTTAAGACACAGGCAACTCAATGCCCCAGTGCGATGCTGCTCTCTATATGTACACTAAGACTAAATAAGACAATATGCGACTTAAAATACTAGAGGCCCTTCCTAATTTATAAGCAGCTTAAGACACAGGTAAGTCAATGCCCCAGTGCGAAGCTGCCGGCTTTCTATGCACACTAAGACTTATAAATAAAACATGTGACTTAAAATACGAGAGGCTCTTCCTAATTTATAAGCAGCTAAAGACACAGGCAAGTCAATGCCCCAGTGCGATGCTGCTTTCTATGTTCACTAAGACTAAATAAGACAATATGCGACTTAAAATACTAGAGGCTCTTCCTAATTTATAAGTATATAGCTTAAGACACAGGCAAGTCAATGCCCCAGTGCGAAGCTGCCGGCTTTCTATGCACACTAAGACTTATAACTAAAACATGTGACTTAAAATACGAGAGGCTCTTCCCAATTTATAAGCAGCTTAAGACACAGGCAAGTCAATGCCCCAATGCGATGCTGCTTTCTATGTTCACTAAGACTAAATAAAACATTTGACTTAAAATACGAGAGCCGGGCTCTTCCAAATTTATAAGCAGCTAAAGTCACAGGCAAGTCAATGCCCCAGTGCGATGCAGCTTTCTATGCACACTAAGACTTATAAATAAAACATGTAACTTAAAATACTAGAGGCCCTTCCTAATTTATAAACAGCTTAAGACACAGGCAAGTCAATGCCCCAGTGCGATGCTGCTCTCTATATGTACACTAAGGCTAAATAAGACAATATGCGACTTAAAATACTAGAGGCCCTTCCTAATTTATAAACAGCTTAAGACACAGGCAAGTCAATGCCCCAGTGCGATGCTGCTCTCTATATGTACACTAAGGCTAAACAAGGCAATATGCGACTTAAAATACTAGAGGCCCTTCCTAATTTATAAACAGCTTAAGACACAGGCAACTCAATGCCCCAGTGCGATGCTGCTCTCTATATGTACACTAAGACTAAATAAGACAATATGCGACTTAAAATACGAGAGGCTCTTCCTAATTTATAAGCAGCTTAAGACACAGGCAAGTCAATGCCCCAGTACGATGCAGCTTTCTATGCACACTAAGACTTATAAATAAAACATGTGACTTAAAATACTAGAGGCTTTTCCTAATTTATAAACAGCTTAAGACACAGGCAACTCAATGCCCCAGTGCGATGCTGCTCTCTATATGTACACTAAGACTAAATAAGACAATATGCGACTTAAAATACTAGAGGCCCTTCCTAATTTATAAACAGCTTAAGACACAGGCAACTTAATGCCCCAGTGCGAAGCTGCCGGCTTTCTATGCACACTAAGACTTATAAATAAAACATGTGACTTAAAATACGAGAGGCTCTTCCCAATTTATAAGCAGCTTAAGACACAGGCAAGTCAATGCCCCAATGCGATGCAGCTTTCTATGCACACTAAGACTTATAAATAAAACATGTGACTTAAAATACTAGAGGCTTTTCCAAATTTATAAACAGCTTAAGACACAGGCAACTCAATGCCCCAGTGCGATGCTGCTCTCTATATGTACACTAAGACTAAATAAGACAATATGCGACTTAAAATACTAGAGGCCCTTCCTAATTTATAAACACCTTAAGACACTGGCAACTTAATGCCCCAGTGCGATGCTGCTCTCTATATATACACTAAGACTAAATAAGACAATATGCGTCTTAAAATACTAGAGGCCCTGCCTAATTTATAAACAGCTTAAGACACAGGCAAGTCAATGCCCCAGTGCGATGCTGCTCTCTATATGTACACTAAGACTAAATAAGACAATATGCGACTTAAAATACTAGAGGCCCTTCCTAATTTATAAACAGCTTAAGACACAGGCAACTCAATGCCCCAGTGCGATGCTGCTCTCTATATATACACTAAGACTAAATAAGACAATATGCGACTTAAAATACTAGAGGCCCTGCCTAATTTATAAACAGCTTAAGACACAGGCAAGTCAATGCCCCAGTGCGATGCTGCTCTCTATATGTACACTAAGACTAAATAAGACAATATTCGACTTAAAATACTAGAGGCCCTTCCTAATTTATAAACAGCTTAAGACACAGGCAAGTCAATGCCCCAGTGCGATGCTGCTCTCTATATGTACACTAAGGCTAAATAAGACAATATGCGACTTAAAATACTAGAGGCCCTTCCTAATTTATAAACAGCTTAAGACACAGGCAACTCAATGCCCCAGTGCGATGCTGCTCTCTATATGTACACTAAGACTAAATAAGACAATATGCGACTTAAAACAATAGAGGCCCTTCCTAATTTATAAGCAGCTTAAGACACAGGCAAGTCAATGCCCCAGTGCGAAGCTGCCGGCTTTCTATGCACACTAAGACTTATAAATAAAACATGTGACTTAAAATACGAGAGGCTCTTCCTAATTTATAAGCAGCTAAAGTCACAGGCAAGTCAATGCCCCAGTGCGATGCAGCTTTCTATGCACACTAAGACTTATAAATAAAACATGTAACTTAAAATACTAGAGGCCCTTCCTAATTTATAAACAGCTTAAGACACAGGCAAGTCAATGCCCCAGTGCGATGCTGCTCTCTATATGTACACTAAGGCTAAATAAGACAATATGCGACTTAAAATACTAGAGGCCCTTCCTAATTTATAAACAGCTTAAGACACACGCAAGTCAATGCCCCAGTGCGATGCTGCTCTCTATATGTACACTAAGGCTAAACAAGGCAATATGCGACTTAAAATACTAGAGGCCCTTCCTAATTTATAAACAGCTTAAGACACAGGCAACTCAATGCCCCAGTGCGATGCTGCTCTCTATATGTACACTAAGACTAAATAAGACAATATGCGACTTAAAATACTAGAGGCCCTTCCTAATTTATAAACAGCTTAAGACACAGGCAAGTCAATGCCCCAGTGCGATGCTGCTCTCTATATGTACACTAAGACTAAATAAGACAATATGCGACTTAAAATACTAGAGGCTCTTCCTAATTTATAAGCAGCTTAAGACACAGGCAAGTCAATGCCCCAGTGCGATGCAGCTTTCTATGCACACTAAGACTTATAAATAAAACATGTGACTTAAAATACTAGAGGCTTTTCCTAATTTATAAACAGATTAAGACACAGGCAACTCAATGCCCCAGTGCGATGCTGCTCTCTATTTGTACACTAAGACTAAATAAGACAATATGCGACTTAAAATACTAGAGGCCCTTCCTAATTTATAAACAGCTTAAGACACAGGCAACTTAATGCCCCAGTGCGATGCTGCTCTCTATATATACACTAAGACTAAATAAGACAATATGCGACTTAAAATACTAGAGGCCCTGCCTAATTTATAAACAGCTTAAGACACAGGCAAGTCAATGCCCCAGTGCGATGCTGCTCTCTATATGTACACTAAGACTAAATAAGACAATATGCGACTTAAAATACTAGAGGCCCTTCCTAATTTATAAACAGCTCAAGACACAGGCAACTCAATGCCCCAGTGCGATGCTGCTCTCTATATATACACTAAGACTAAATAAGACAATATGCGACTTAAAATACTAGAGGCCCTGCCTAATTTATAAACAGCTTAAGACACAGGCAAGTCAATGCCCCAGTGCGATGCTGCTCTCTATATGTACACTAAGACTAAATAAGACAATATGCGACTTAAAATACTAGAGGCCCTTCCTAATTTATAAACAGCTTAAGACACAGGCAACTCAATGCCCCAGTGCGATGCTGCTCTCTATATGTACACTAAGACTAAATAAGACGATATGCGACTTAAAATAATAGAGGCCCTTCCTAATTTATAAGCAGCTTAAGACACAGGCAAGTCAATGCCCCAGTGCGACGCTGCCGGCTTTCTATGCACACTAAGACTTATAAATAAAACATTTGACTTAAAATACGAGAGCCGGGCTCTTCCAAATTTATAAGCAGCTAAAGTCACAGGCAAGTCAATGCCCCAGTGCGATGCAGCTTTCTATGCACACTAAGACTTATAAATAAAACCTGTAACTTAAAATACTAGAGGCCCTTCCTAATTTATAAACAGCTTAAGACACAGGCAAGTCAATGCCCCAGTGCGATGCTGCTCTCTATATGTACACTAAGGCTAAATAAGACAATATGCGACTTAAAATACTAGAAGCCCTTCCTAATTTATAAACAGCTTAAGACACAGGCAAGTCAATGCCCCAGTGCGATGCTGCTCTCTATATGTACACTAAGGCTAAACAAGGCAATATGCGACTTAAAATACTAGAGGCCCTTCCTAATTTATAAACAGCTTAAGACACAGGCAACTCAATGCCCGAGTGCGATGCTGCTCTCTATATGTACACTAAGACTAAATAAGACAATATGCGACTTAAAATACGAGAGGCTCTTCCTAATTTATAAGCAGCTTAAGACACAGGCAAGTCAATGCCCCAGTGCGATGCAGCTTTCTATGCACACTAAGACTTATAAATAAAACATGTGACTTAAAATACTAGAGGCTTTTCCTAATTTATAAACAGCTTAAGACACAGGCAACTCAATGCCCCAGTGCGATGCTGCTCTCTATATGTACACTAAGACTAAATAAGACAATATGCGACTTAAAATACTAGAGGCCCTTCCTAATTTATAAACAGCTTAAGACACAGGCAACTTAATGCCCCAGTGCGATGCTGCTCTCTATATATACACTAAGACTAAATAAGACAATATGCGACTTAAAATACTAGAGGCCCTGCCTAATTTATAAACAGCTTAAGACACAGGCAAGTCAATGCCCCAGTGCGATGCTGCTCTCTATATGTACACTAAGACTAAATAAGACAATATGCGACTTAAAATACTAGAGGCCCTGCCTAATTTATAAACAACTTAAGACACAGGCAAGTCAATGCCCCAGTGCGATGCTGCTCTCTATATGTACACTAATACTAAATAAGACAATATGCGACTTAAAATACTAGAGGCCCTTCCTAATTTATAAACAGCTCAAGACACAGGCAAGTCAATGCCCCAGTGCGATACTGCTCTCTATATATACACTAAGACTAAATAAGACAATATGCGACTTAAAATACTAGAGGCCCTTCCTAATTTATAAACAGCTCAAGACACAGGCAAGTCAATGCCCCAGTGCGATGCTGCTCTCTATATATACACTAAGACTAAATAAGACAATATGCGACTTAAAATAATAGAGGCCCTTCCTAATTTATAAGCAGCTTAAGACACAGGCAAGTCAATGCCCCAGTGCGACGCTGCCGGCTTTCTATGCACACTAAGACTTATAAATAAAACATTTGACTTAAAATACGAGAGCCGGGCTCTTCCAAATTTATAAGCAGCTAAAGTCACAGGCAAGTCAATGCCCCAGTGCGATGCAGCTTTCTATGCACACTAAGACTTATAAATAAAACATGTAACTTAAAATACTAGAGGCCCTTCCTAATTTATAAACAGCTTAAGACACAGGCAAGTCAATGCCCCAGTGCGATGCTGCTCTCTATATGTACACTAAGGCTAAATAAGACAATATGCGACTTAAAATACTAGAGGCCCTTCCTAATTTATAAACAGCTTAAGACACAGGCAAGTCAATGCCCCAGTGCGATGCTGCTCTCTATATGTACACTAAGGCTAAACAAGGCAATATGCGACTTAAAATACTAGAGGCCCTTCCTAATTTATAAACAGCTTAAGACACAGGCAACTCAATGCCCCAGTGCGATGCTGCTCTCTATATGTACACTAAGACTAAATAAGACAATATGCGACTTAAAATACTAGAGGCTCTTCCTAATTTATAAGCAGCTTAAGACACAGGCAAGTCAATGCCCCAGTGCGATGCAGCTTTCTATGCACACTAAGATTTATAAATAAAACATGTGACTTAAAATACTAGAGGCTTTTCCTAATTTATAAACAGCTTAAGACACAGGCAACTCAATGCGCCAGTGCGATGCTGCTCTCTATATGTACACTAAGACTAAATAAGACAATATGCGACTTAAAATACTAGAGGCCCTTCCTAATTTATAAACAGCTTAAGACACAGGCAACTTAATGCCCCAGTGCGATGCTGCTCTCTATATATACACTAAGACTAAATAAGACAATATGCGACTTAAAATACTAGAGGCCCTGCCTAATTTATAAACAGCTTAAGACACAGGCAAGTCAATGCCCCAGTGCGATGCTGCTCTCTATATGTACACTAAGATTAAATAAGACAATATGCGACTTAAAATACTAGAGGCCCTTCCTAATTTATAAACAGCTTAAGACACAGGCAACTCAATGCCCCAGTGCGATGCTGCTCTCTATATATACACTAAGACTAAATAAGACAATATGCGACTTAAAATACTAGAGGCCCTGCCTAATTTATAAACAGCTTAAGACACAGGCAAGTCAATGCCCCAGTGCGATGCTGCTCTCTATATGTACACTAAGACTAAATAAGACAATATGCGACTTAAAATACTAGAGGCCCTTCCTAATTTATAAACAGCTTAAGACACAGGCAAGTCAATGCCCCAGTGCGATGCTGCTCTCTATATGTACACTAAGGCTAAATAAGACAATATGCGACTTAAAATACTAGAGGCCCTTCCTAATTTATAAACAGCTTAAGACACAGGCAACTCAATGCCCCAGTGCGATGCTGCTCTCTATATGTACACTAAGACTAAATAAGACAATATGCGACTTAAAATAATAGAGGCCCTTCCTAATTTATAAGCAGCTTAAGACACAGGCAAGTCAATGCCCCAGTGCGAAGCTGCCGGTTTTCTATGCACACTAAGACTTATAAATAAAACATGTGACTTAAAATACGAGAGGCTCTTCCTAATTTATAAGCAGCTAAAGACACAGGCAAGTCAATGCCCCAGTGCGATGCTGCTTTCTATGTTCACTAAGACTAAATAAGACAATATGCGACTTAAAATACTAGAGGCTCTTCCTAATTTATAAGTATATAGCTTAAGACACAGGCAAGTCAATGCCCCAGTGCGAAGCTGCCAGCTTTCTATGCACACTAAGACTTATAAATAAAACATGTGACTTAAAATACGAGAGGCTCTTCCCAATTTATAAGCAGCTTAAGACACAGGCAAGTCAATGCCCCAGTGCGAAGCTGCCGGCTTACTATGCACACTAAGACTTATAAATAAAACATGTGACTTAAAATACGAGAGGCTCTTCCTAATTTATAAGCAGCTTAAGACACAGGCAAGTCAATGCCCCAGTGCGATGCAGCTTACTATGCACACTAAGACTTATAAATAAAACATGTGACTTAAAATACTAGAGGCTTTTCCTAATTTATAAGCAGCTTAAGACACAGGCAAGTCAATGCCCCAGTGCGAAGCTGCTTTCTTATGTACAACTAACACCAAATAAAACATGTGACTTAAAATACGAGAAGCCCTTCCTAATTTATAGGCAGCTTAAGACACAGGCAACTCAATGCCCCAGTGCGATGCTGCTTTCTGTGTAAACTAAGACTCTATATTATATAATACTAGTGCCTTATAGAAGCCCTTCGTCCCCTGCTGCTCGTGCATGGTTCCCGCCATAAACGATTGAGTAAACGTGTCTCGGAAAACATCTCCGAGAATCGATCATATTTTGTTTGTCACAGGCCTCTTCCTGGGGTGTTTATAGGTAGGTCACTGGCGTTTGGCGGCTGATGCTTGAATAACTCATTCTCCCGCGGTAGAATAATAAGTATAAATAACAACAATAAAATAATTATCTTGGTCTTCGACGTCTTGTCCTGCCCTGGATGGCTCACTAAAGCTTGGTAATTTCCCGGATCGTAATTATTGACCAATGCAACTATTGCTTCAGCAATCCTCCTAGCTCCAGTGAGGCCAAACAAGGTTCTGTTCAGCGCGAAGTTTTTGCCAGAACCAGTCTTCGTGTACAGACTCCCCATTTTCCCGCCACCAATACGCCGCATTCAGAGAGCGAATTTCGTCCTTGAGATGTTCAAAAGACGTATTCTTCAGAAATTCCAACACTCTTCCCCACGTACATTACTTGATAGAGCAAACCAGTACTTTTTAGCTGTATGGGAGCGAAGCTGGAGCGGGAGATTATACATCTCGTCTCAAATGTGCCGCTGAAATGCTTTTTTCTGACCTCTGGTAATGTATTAACAAACTCTTATTACAATTATATAAAAGTTCAATTACCAGTTAAATGTGTTGACAGATAGGTAAACCACAACGGCACATTCATGAACACGCTGTGCTCGTGTTGACAGTTGTCGATGAAAGATTTTGCTCTGTAATCTAATTATCTGCTGACGTCATACTAGTCGAGCTAAGCTCCTCATGTCCCTTTCAAACATTAGCTTTTTAAGTTCTGGTGTGATCCAGGGGGCCGAGTTACCCCTTACCCTCTTTTCCTTTAGGGGAGCATGAATATTAGCAATGTGTAGAAACATTCGTTGCCATATTTCCCATGCCCTGTTTGGTTCATTTTCAGTCTCAACAAGATGCCATGGGGCCATCAAAAGATCGTTTCTGAAACTGACAGGATCAACGTTTTTGAAGCATCTGCTTGTTACTACTACCTTAGGGCTGGACTTAGGTGTACAAATTTTCCTTATAGCATATACAAGGCAGTGATCACTCAAACCAATATCCGAAACACCAACATGAGAAAATTTTAAGGGATCATTTGTTAAGAACAAATCAATCGTAGAGGATGTATCCCGTGTTACACGTGTAGGCTGGTTAATTAATTGGTCATATTGGTACACATTGCACATATCTAATAATTTTAGAGTTTTATGGTCTGGTGGCGTGGCTCCTACATCACAGTTTAAATCTCCAATAATATTAACCTCCATATTATAGGTTTCCAGATCTTCCAGAGTTAATTCGAATTTGTTCATGATTTCAATGGCAGACCCCGGAGGTCTATACCAAGTTCCTACAATAAAGGGCTTGGCCTTGGTTTTGGGTTTGGTTATTTGAATGCAAATTATCTCAAGACTATCTTCTCAGAGGTTTGTCAGGCGTTTATAGTTAATTGTATTCCTAATGTAGAGAGCCACACCACATCCAGATCTATTTCGATCCTTCCTCTCAATGACGTATCCAGGAATATTAACTTCACTGTTTGAAATAGTATGGTCAAGTCGTGTCTCATTTATAGCCGAAATATCAACAGATTTAGACAACATATAGATCCTAAGCTGATCAATATGTTTATATAAACTAGCTAGATTAATAGAAGCTATTTTAAAACCTCTGATGCTATAGGAATGCCAAAGGTACACGTAGGTGGCTTCTGGCTTTGAGAATAATATTCACTTACATTAGGAATGCAAGTGTCCGAAGTATAAGAGCAATTTGGTTGGATAATTGGATGACCTAGGCTGTTGTGTCCTTCCCCCCTGTTCAGGTTAGCAAGAGATCAAGTAAATTATTATAAATTGTATCATTACCTGCTTCGTTTAAGTGCAATCCGCTGTTATTTATATATTTTGTGCTGATATTCTTGTGTTCGATTAACTTCCAACCGTTTTGATTACAAAACTTCTTCAGTCTCTTATTGACTACTTTGACTGATTCATTTAAGCTATCCTTGTCGGTCCTTGACACCAGCTCAGAGATTATAACGCTTGCATTTGTTTCCGTTTCGATCTGCCTTCCAAGATTTACGATGTTGTCTGCAACATTGGCTGGTTCCGTATCTCTAAGGTCATTGGTACCAACGTGGAGAACGACTTGCTGTGGTGCTTTATTTATAGTTGGTTTCAGGTAGTGCTTCATGTCAGATGTGGTGGCACCTGCAAAAGACTTGACTACTACTCTATGTTTGACTTGTTTCCCAAGTTTCCAGTCCCCAACTCGCCTTATAATCGAATCACCAATAATAACAGTTGTCGCATATCAAACAATTGTTGTCGTTCAGAGTAATATTTGGGCCTGACTAGATGCTAGTGAGGCATACGCTCATCATTTCGCTATCGAATCTTCAAAAAACGATTCGTTTTTTTTAATCGCACTTCCTGTAGCCTACGTTGTATCCGCCTCTCTTCAGCCGGCTCGCTACACTTTCTGAACGTGTTCTACTATTCGACGATCCGTCCTGCTTTCCAAATATGGAATATATTGACCATATATGGAATATCACAGGGAGCTCTCAGGAACGACACTTTTCTCAATAAATTGTTTGATATGGCACATGAGTAGATTCAGTTGATTTTTCGCGAGGCGACTTATTGCCTGATTGTTGGGAATGTATCTGCTTCCTGGTATCTTTAGGTTTAGGCTGCTGTGTGCCCTCCCTATTAGGATTAGAACTACCATGGACTACCCATTCTTTGGGAGCCTTCTTCTGTGACTGATTATGCAAATTGGCTTCGTATATTAAGTTGACATATCGATTTGTAGAGCATGAAGAACATGCAGCCGCGATTATCAGATCGGCTCATTTAATGAGTTTACTGACCAACGAAATATCACTGTTAGTTACGGTAGGGCCGTAATTTGCAGTCATCCTTTTCGCTTTGTATGGACAAATATTATCCCCAGCCACTGAACCAACCTGCAATATCAATTTGTTCAGGTTTTGATTGAGAAATATAAACTAATATGATATTTATGAAGGAAGCCCAAGCTTTGTTTATGTCTATTTTATAAGGGTTTGTATGGAATTTTTTAAATCTAGCTTTTCGATAAATTTATACTGTAATAAATTGAATAAAACTTACTTGGTGTTTATCTATGTCATGGCTGTGTCTGACTATACAGTCAGCGAATTTGGGAAAATTTTAAATCCCTTAAACTACATATACATACTAAAGAATAATATAATAATCTTCTTGCATACAGACACAGCCAAGACACAGATATAGACACCAAGTTTTATTCATTTTATTACAGTAATATTTATTGAAAAGCTTGATTTCTGAATTTCTAACGAGGCCTGAAACAACCGTGGGAGCTCTGACCAAAGTCTGGACCTGGTTAATCCTGACAGATCGAATTGGAATTTTAGCATATTGGTTTGTGCGGCAGGAGGAAAACCTGAGAACCCGGAGAAAAACACTCGGACCAAGGGCGACATACCAATGAACTCGACTCATATGGTGCCATGTCTGGGAATTGAACCCGAGCCACATAGGTGGAAAGCGAAACATTTAACCACTGTGTCACACGGCTCCCCCAATTAAAAATTCCCATACAAATCTTAACAGAGCTTTTGGCTTTCTGTGATTCAGTGATCGAGTAAAAGAAAGTTTTTATTATGAAAACGTAATAAAAGCAATTTGTTATTTTAAATGTTCCTATGCCTGCAAAATGAAGTTTTAACAACATCATACAGGTACATTTTTAATGTTCAGCTTTAGTATTCAGCAAACATCCAAAAACTTCTAAAATAAAATAACATATTTTGTGGTAATTAATTATTGTTTAATCATGCTTTAATAGGCCATCAAGTGCTGACGAGGAAAATACTGCACAGTACATACTTTCTCAGGTGAAAAAAACATTCCAGGGATTAGCCTTCATTTCTAAACCCTCATCCTCTGGTACCTCAAGCTTGAAACCTGCTTCCTTTATTGTTGCAACTCATCATAGCTGCGGCAGCTTTCAACAGGTTTAGGATCTCCTTTATAAATGGCAGCCTTGATTCACCCACTTTTGTACTTTCTGCGATGAGTCATCACTTTTATGGCAAGATTACCATGTACAGGGAGTTATGTACAGTCGTTCAGCATTCAAGGATGAAGCATTCAAGGATGCCATGTCTCCTCAATTCCAAACCTGACTCCCCACCTGGGCATTTATGGCACATTTGACATTTTTGGAATAAGAGCCTTCCAAATGCCTCCCCGTCAGATAAGCTAAGCTATGCGAATTCCCCCATTGTGGGGCTTAAATTCACGGATGTAGATTGTATATTTTTTTAAATAACCAGACCAAACAGAAATAGAGGGGCCATTTTATTATGATAATTATCATGTTTTTGCTTATTTTCTGCTCAAAGCTGGTCATTCTTGAAAACAAGCTAATTCAGCTGGGGAACTGGCCTGCCTGGCTAAATATCTACATCCCTGGGCATTGGAACAAGTGCAAATCTCTTATAAACATTTATGTAAAATTAATTGCTTTCTTTGACTCTTTGAGGAATTCCCCAACTCTTCTTTGCTGGCAAATGCCCCACTCCAGTGACAGACTAAGTTGTAAAATGCCCTATGTATGCTTGGAGGGGGAGGGGGGAGGGGGGGAGGGGGGTGAAGTGGGCAGGTTTGGAATTGATAGAGACATAACGTTAACAATCTGACTGTTTATTCTTAAATTTCTTTTGACGAAGTACAACATTTTATAGAGGCAATCCCCCCTCCACCCCCCCCCCCAAAAAAAAAACACATTAAGCAATATATAACTTGAAATCTGATTGGCTAAAAAGTATGTTTTATTAGAGCCTATAACATGCTTAGCTTGATTTTCAACTGGTCAGGTTTGCTCATGCATGTCAATCTCTATCAAAGAGAGAGAACACTATGGACATTTTCAGACCGTTAATTAATTATCAATGGTCACAAACAAGAAAAATAAAATTAGACAATTCAAAAGTAAATGAGGCTTATCTTTTCTGTGGTTAGGGTTAGATTGTTTGAGGGAGATGAAGGTGTATTTCTGGTTTAAAGGCTGAAATACCACTGCAATCTGAGCTCTTTCTAGGTGTATCAACGACAATGAACTACAGCAAAACAATACCAAGAAATACAAAGAACCCTAACCCCGTAATAGAGTTGTTCATTGTCCTGAATTTCAGAACGTTGATACACCTAGAAAGACCCAGAAAGTTCTTAGCTTATTGTTATGACTGGGGGAAATTTCCACAGATGCGACAGCAGCTTTGTCAAGATGGAAGACAATGCAATAACAACATCGACGTAAACAAACGCGTGAGGGTAAGGACTATAAAGCACGTGGCTATTATAGCCCGTAAAAAAATAGTGCCTAAAAACAATTGAAAAATCGGATGAAAACAATACTTTTTCTTCTCAAATATGACTTACCCAGGACTCTAAAAACCTTGCTTCGTAGTTTTCTTGGGCTTGCTTTTTGAGCAAAAATCACAGAATTAGTCATCTCCGGTCCGTCGTAACTTGGGGCATGCAAGCCGAAAAACACTGTTCAAAACTACATGAAGTAAGATTTTCGATACTTAAATCGACGAGGAGATGCACAAATGTCATATGTATTTGTAAGAATATCGGGAAACGTCTATTTTTAGAAATAAATACACAAACTGAGCAGATAATGTCGAGACGTATTTGTAATTCTCGACAACGGCCATGTTTATGTGCCCGCGTATATGCGGTCGCGCTCAGCGGTAAACAATAAAACAACGGAGAGATGGTCTGGAACCCAATGTCGCCCACGAAACAGCCGTGACTGAAGCTGGTAAATACAGCTTTCAGTATCAGGGGGCCGTTCTCTGGAATAAGCTCTTTTTTCTTCTATAATTTTCTAGGGATTGAAAACAAATTTTCTAGCCAGTATTTCAGAAAACAATTTTCTAGGGACAATGTTTTCAAATCCGAACGGTTTAGGCTAACTTACTCTCCCGAACAGCTTTTTAACCGAAAACTTCGTTGGGTGCCCTTGACAGATAAATGTTGCAGCGACGTATCTGAAAACAATGAAATCTACATTTCTGCGACGCCATCCATTCATAACAAAGATTGTTAAAATGTTTGAACCTTTATTTCGTATCACGCCTATGATTGGCTGCTGCTGGAAAAAAGGAGGAAAAGCAATTCCCGTTGACGGTTCGAGTGTCATTACTGTAACCACCAATAATATGTTAAGGTGATTCCCTTGCTTTACAATGCGCATATCTACTGCGCATGTTGGTGAAGTCTAAAAGCACAGGTACCAATCTCGTTCCCAGAGCCCGCGATCTTCTGGCCAGCGCCAAGATACAGAGCTCTGGGATAATCTATATTGAGGTCAAATTTGATTGGCTAGCATATCTCACCGGAAGTAAATTAACAACGACGCCATGGAGTTGCTTCGTTCGATCGGCCATATTAAGACCGGCCTAAAAAGTGGTGAAAAAATCGCTAAAAATCAAGTTTGTCATTCTTGCCATTGCTGCAGTCAAGTAAGTAATCATCGTGTTGAACTGTCTGGATAAAAAATCAAGAAGAGACACATTCTGAAGGCTTTTAAGAACGATATGTCAGGTCAGATGTTCGGGAGAATCTTTGACGAAATTCAACTGCTGAAATATTTACCAGATTAATTAGAACTGCGAGGGAAAAATTGCCACTAGGTAAATTGCTGATTTAGTGATTGAAATTAGTTTTGAATACCTGACTTTATACTCTGGACAGATGCGGAAATAAAAACAATGAGTGAAAACTATAATAAAACGTGTGTGCATCTTTTTTGTGAAGTGAAAACAAGAATAAAACGTGTTTTGTCTTTGCATAATTATAAGTATTTACTATTAGGCCTACATCCCGGGCCTATATGTAGTAGATGAATAATAACTATCATTCAGCCTTGAGCAGAAGAAAACTGAGAAAGTCCACTTCAGCACAATGATAACAGCAACATGTAATATACTGGTACGGTTCTATTTTATATTATTTCTATTTTATATTATTTCTATTTTATACTGTTCTATTTTATCAATGTTTTTAAGTCACAGATAGACATACAGATATATGTATTTATTAATACAACTTAGTTAGAATTAGGTCACAGAAGAATGTGTATATCCATCAGTTTTACCTTTTTAATCATAGATATAGATACATAGATTGTTTTAATTTACTCTTTAATTTGTGTCCCCAATTCCCTTTTTTTGCTAAATACCTTTAGACACGTTAATAAAGTTATTATTATTATTATTACACATATAACGTCTCCCCCACCCCAGCATTTGTGGGGCACTTGATATTTTTGAATCCAGAGCATTGCAAGTGCCTTAATTGGGTCAGTCTCGTGGGGGTCAGCTAAGCTATGCAAATGCCCCTCTGTGGGCTTTGGAACAAGTATAAATCTCTTATACAGGGTTGCCACTAACCGGAGTATCAGGGGGAGGGGAAGGCCTGATACTCAGGTTAGGTTGCCACAGGTCAGGGAAAAGTCAGTAAAAAAAAAGTTTTTCAAGGTCAGGGAATTTTGCATCTGGTCTGAGAAATTCTAAATTTCTTGTCAAAGTCACGAAGAAGTCGGGGAATTTTATATTTAGGTTTCCATGATGGCCTCTCATGCCTCAAAGTGTCTGCAAGGGGAGGCTACAGGTTTTGATATTTAATGACGTCTGTTTTGGGTGAGGGAATGTTGAACAGTCTTATTATGGTCAGTGAAAATTGTTTTCTGGTCGGGGAAAAGTCAGGGAAATTATTTTTCTTGATGGGTGGCAACCATGTTATAAACACTTACTATTTTGGCTCTCTTTGACCAATTCCCCACCTCCCAACTTTTCTTTGCTGGCAAATGCCCCATCCCTGGGACAGAAACTCAGTCAATACCCCACATACAAAAATGTATGCCTGGGAAGATGGGCAGATTTGGAATCGATAGAGCCATTACCAGTGATAAATTATTTTCTTTATACCTTTAGATGCCAATCATAATTATTGGAAAGAATGTGATGTAAAGTGGTAAGCTGTAGTGCTAAGTGTTGGCACGCCCTACGAGGGAAAGAGAAAAAATCTCTGACATTATTGGAAACCAATGCAAGTATTTGATCGTCAAACAAGGACGTTTTGATCACTTCAACAGATGTATAGGCTGCTTCGCTCGATCCCTACCAGTCAGCCTGCACAATTTATTTTTCTGCTCCTTTGCACTTGCACTGTGGTGGAAGTGGATATATTACATCACCTTTAGGTTATTCTTCCTACAATCTCACAAGTAAAAATATCACCAATTGGTGTGTCAAATGCAGAAATGCAAGAGAAAACCCCAATGAAAACTCCTCACAAAGCCTACTAAAAGCAAGCCAAGTATTTTTCAGCCACCCT
The DNA here is from genome assembly GCA_030867875.1 of Actinernus sp. WN-2022. Classification (NCBI taxonomy): domain Eukaryota; kingdom Metazoa; phylum Cnidaria; class Anthozoa; order Actiniaria; family Actinernidae; genus Actinernus; species Actinernus sp. WN-2022. The sequence goes on from JAOWCC010001368.1 coordinate 42,560,874, forward strand.
CAGACCTCAGGATGTCCTTTGGCTTTCTACCAGTGGCCTATTTGACCAAAATTACAGCAGTTTCCATTCAAAATCCTACAAGAGAAATTGCTGCAGGCCATCGGCAAAGCCGCAGAATCTTCCCAAATGGCATTCTGGGGAAAGCTTGAGCCATTGACTTTATGGTTTGGCAGTTTGTAACTGAACAGGGCTAGCCAAACTTGGACTGAGGGGAGGGGGGGGGGGGGGGGGGGTTAGTTGAGATAGTACTATGTATTTAACCCAAATTGGCACAGTAGACAATGGGATTTTTGTCCATTACCCACAATGCATTTTGGGATTGGTGCTGCAAAATTGTAAAGAGAAATGCAGTGTCAGAATGCCACGTGGGTTCACAGTCACTTGATGTGTTTTCTGTAAACAAACATGGTAGTTGGATAGATTAAATTGTGTTTCAGTGCTTTTAATAGATTTTAATTGCGAACTGGAAGAGTTTTTAAACCTATTTTTAGCATATTGAACTTGGTAAAATTCAAAGAAATGAAAAACAAAAATTGAAAGTGTATTTTTACGAAGATTGGAGTCAATAGGCCCTTTGCAGGACCTGGTCATGTGACCTTTTTAGCCTGTCAATCAAAAACATTTTTTTGAAAACTCTATAATTTAGCTTAATTTAACAGTTTGTGCCATGGCAAGCCATGCCAGTCAGCAAAAAAAGCCTCACAAACTCTATTAAATTAAGCTAAATTATAGAGTTTTCAAAAATTTACCATTCCTTCAGTTTTAAAGAGATGAACCTAAAACTTGGGCTTTTTACTAATTTTGGCTTGCTCTTAATTCCATTTCTGGCATTCATGTTGTTCTAGCACCAACTTTGTTTTTATTGACAGGCTAGAAAGGTCACACGACCAGGCCCTGCAAAGGGCCTATCAATCAATGTTATCTGCCATTGAAATAATATTTGCATTATCAGAATTCCAGCATGTCTAGTAGGAAATATTCAAACATTTGTGTAGAAGAAACAAATATATATATGTGTACATTCAGACTTCACACTAACAGGGCAGCTTGTGAACATACATGGTGTGGTCCAGCAGTCTGTTTCCAGGGGCACACTTACTTATGATATATATTGTGTGTCAGATTTGAACCTACTTTAGAGTTTAGGGTCTAGCTTTTGTGTAAAACTGTGGAATTCTGAGTTTATATAGACAGCTCAAAATAATCCATCAGGTTGAAAATGGGTTCATTTTCACAACAACTTGGAAATCCAGGGTTTGGAGCAAACTTGTGTAAAACTGGGTCCAGTTTAGGACCCCATGGCCATGGCTGCACATGCATTGTACCAACTATATATAAGTTCCACCCTGCATTGTAAAAGAACTAGGAAAGAACATCTGACCCACTTATACTTTCTAGACCTCGCCATCTATGGGAGGGCAAGGTGATTTGGAGGATGCGCCCCCTTTTGAGATTCAAGTGGTATCAAAATTCAGAAAATACTACTTCAGAGACCTGATTTTCAAAAAATATTGGGGGCCAACCCCCCTTGTGTCTATGGTGCTCAAATGGTGCATCCCATTTCAATCCACCCCTGAATCCCCAGAGTCAGGCATTTGATCCTGAATTGTGGCCCAGGGTCAAGGCATTACAAACTGTAGAAGACTTTGACTGGTAAAAGTAAAAGTATGGGCCCAACCTTCAATAATGGTTACCGAACGTCATATTTTTGTTGCACTTCATAGTTCTGAGTAAGTTCCCAGTAATATAAGACAAACAGAACATCTTAAAACAAGGCCTTGGTGTTATATTTCCCAAAATATAAGGCTTTAAGCTTGGTAAATTTGTTTTCTCATTCAGATTTGGGTTAAACAAATTGAAGCCATTTCTAAAGCACTATACATTTTACAATATTATTATTCCTGTGCTTGAGCTCGCTCTTTTGGATTTCTGCATAAGCTTGTAGTCTTTCTGGACCAGGGCCCAGTTGTTCAAAGCAAGGGTAACTTTATCCCTAGGATAGTGCTAAAACTGTACAGTTTACCATCTGGTTAGCAATTTAACCCCGGGGTAGTGCGCACCCTTACTTCGAACAACTAGGTTCTGGGTGGTACATTTTGATTAAAAACTAAACAAGCAATGTTTCGCCACCCTTGAGAATTTGACTGAAATTTCCCCATTGATAGGTACATTACATTCTTTAAGATTTAAATGAATAAAATATATTTGATACAACATAAGCTTATACTAAGGTGAAGGAATGCAAAGTTTCCTAATTAAAGAAGAGTATTAAAAGTTAATTCTAGCACAAAGTAATTAAGCTTATTAAAACTCACCCAAAAAAAATCAAGGCTGATTGTAAATTTATGTAAACGGAATAACAATGATGTAACTTATATTTGAATATTATATAAAACAATCAACCAAAGGCAAAGCAACGTTTCAATTATATCCGCTATCGATATCCCGGCGATATGTTACACCGCGAAATATTCAACGATAACTATACCACATCAACTAAAACAACATTTATTCAACCGATTCAAGAAAATTACACGTCCAGGACACGAAAAGGACTGCCCGTGGAGCAATTAAACTTCTTGTTCGAACCAACACTGTGTACATTTTTAAAAGTTTCTCAATCTCACTCTCAGCAAACTCCACTTACTGCATCCTGAGACCTAACACCTCCTCGTGAATTTTGGAGCACGGCAGTTTAAATCATACCGTTGTTGTCTCTGAGGGAACCTAGTATCGATTGGCAAAAAGGTACCTTTAGCAGTTCCACTGTCGTTAGGATCTTTTTCTCTTTTTTTTCCCCCACGAGACGGACGAACAATACATTTTTCTCAGCCGTCGGCCATTTTATCAATTTAGTAAGCCAGCGCTCTATTACCACAGCGGTTGCTTTCTCTGCGCATATTCATAGTACATTAGATACACGACGCATGCTCAGTAAACGACCTTTCACGCATGCGCTCTCAAACCGGAAGCATAAAATCCTGCTTCCGGTTATGGATTATCCCAGAGCCTCAAAGCTTTTGGTCACCGCTGGCCGAAAAACGCGCGGGCTCTGGGAACGAGATTGCACAGGTACAAATATATGTATGGGTGTAATACTGAATATAACATATCTGAACACTTACTTAACATTAGAAATGCAAAATAAGTTCATCTGGGCGATTTAAAACGACTTTTACGAACTCGCCCCAGTTCTTCCACGGAAAAGTTCTATTTTGGAGCTAAATTTGTGATATTTTGCAAAATATATGGTGAGCCCCCTTTTTTCTTCCATATATTTAAACACATTGAGGTTGGCCAACAGACACCAAAGTATAAATAATTTTCATTTCTGAATGCTTAGTTATTCTTATACAAATACTGTAACTATTGTTACACTCGTTTAGGGATACTAACAAGTCAGATTTTGTCGTATTCTGCTATAGTACTGTCCACTTGCAGTATTTTAAAGATTTTTACGATAGGTTTGGTATACATGCTGCACAATAAGTTCATTTTGTTCGCTATGAACAGTATGACCTAGCAGTTAACGGCAGCCGTTTATTCATATATATTTCTGTTGTGAGACCTCTAAATTTACTTTGTAAAAATCATGAATAATTAATGATGGTGAAAACCAATCCCAGCTCAGTATTCAGATCACATGCACAGTATGTAAATCCCAATAAAATTATTAATGAGTAAATTAACTTTTGACTGATAAAGATTTCGTACTCAGCCAATAAGTATGCATAACATTTGATAACGATCTGTAACTCCTATGGGACATACTCATGCGCGCGCTTCGGAGTGGATCAGCTGTGCCAAACCTTGCTCCTGCATCTCCTTTACTTTCTACCAATTCCGAAGCCACTCGGTTAAACCTAAACTGGATTACAGCTGGTGTAACTGTGTAAAGCTCACTTCTACGAAGGAATCTTGGACCCGCGGACTAGGGTTGTACTAACAGTTTGATATTTATATATCAATCCTGGACAGTTTCTGAACATTTTTTAAAAGTCACGCTCATTGAAACGACTCGCCACTTAACAGACAACCAACTCCAACGGCCTAAGCGCGCACTCGGTAGTTCATGCGCGCACTCGGTAGTTAGTGCGCGCTCTCGAGAGAACCAAGTATGGTGATTGGACAACTCTTCCTCTTCTCAGCTGGTTTTCTTTGCCTCCTCGTATCCCTTAGTACCAACGATGCTACGTCGCCAAAAGTGGAGACAACCATAAACTCTGATCTAATTAACTTCCAGAATAATACCAAATTTACTACTTGCAAAATTATGAGAGCTGTGCGTCTAAAGAGTGTCCATGTTAGGATTCTAAGTGCTGGTAAATATCGCATTCGTCGGACGCTTTCTACGTGGGGAAAACATGGATACACTTGCATCTCACCGCCTGACATCACTCCTCCACTAAGATTATCTATTTTTATGGATATTGAACTAAATCCTGGACCAGACGACTGCATCACTATCCAAAGTAATCGCGACATCACTATACACCTAGGGCTGCAGTATCTAGGCAAACTAAATCTTGCCTTCGTTGTCTGAGTTGGAATGCTCGCAGCTTCGTCAGTTTACATAAATTACCTGGAGGAGACTGGTTATCAAACCTCTTAAGCCTTCAAGACTTTGCATACACGGATTCCTTTGACGTAGTTCTCCTTACAGAGACGTGATTATCAGATAAATACTATGATAAATAAATTTTCCCACAAGACTATACTTTATTTAGAACTGAAAGAACATTTAAAACCGGCGGCGGGGTATTGATTGCTACAAAAAATACTTCATTCATTAGTACTAAAGAAGTGCATATTGTTCAAGCCGGACTCGAAATTGTTTCCGGTGAATGCACTACAAGTCACGATTATAAAATCCTCTTCGTCAGCTGCTATAGGCCTCCCAATTCCACTTATGAATGACTGTCTTCATTCAATAACTTTTTGGATAACTGCTGTAGAAAATACGACAAAATCATCATCACTGGTGACTTCAACTTCCCTAAAATCACATGGTCTGAGAGTGCGGTAACCCCTTCGGGTGAATCTGATAGTTTCTTCTATAACAGCTTGTGTGACCATTTCCTATATCAAACTATCTTTTCACCCACAAGAGGAAACAACATTCTCGACCTTGTCGTCACCAACCTGCCGGACCAGGTTAACGACCTTCAAGAACTAAACTTGTTCTCTGACCACAGAGGCATTCTGTTTGACTTTACAACACGGCTAAAAGAAAGTAATACAATTAGGAGAATTGTCTTCGACTATAGGCGAGGAGACTTTGAGGAAATGAATCGTGCTATCGATTCGCTTGATCTTGCAATTGACTGGATGATTTCAGATTCTCCATCTGATATCAACGATGATTGGAATTCATGGAGAGATAGCTTGCTTGCCGCAGCCAATGATTTTATCCCTATCAAGACCATAAAGGGGCATCATACCATATCCTGGTTAAATAGCAGTATTTTACATCTACTTAGGCAGAAAGAAACCCTGCGTCGGAAGCTTCAGGATATCAATTCTGATGCTTTACGCGAAAAGTACAGACATCTGCGGTCATGTGCAAAGAAACTATAATAAAAGCCAGCAGGGACCAATTTTTTGGTTCGTTGAGCTCTACCCTGCAATCAAATCCTAAGTGTTTCTGGTCGTTCTTCAAGACATCAACGAAGTCTAGTAGCGTCCCTCGAGAAGTCACGATAGCTTCCACCAACGCAGATTCAGCTCGTGTCGGTGCCAGTACTCCCAAAAATGTAGCCTGTCTTTTCAATCGCTATTTCAACTCCGTGTATTCCAAAACTACCGATGAGGAATGGACGCCTGACTCACCTATAACTAATGTGACTGTCTCGGATATAATCTTACTACCCAGTGAAGTATCTAAAGTGTTAAAGTCTTTAAATCCAAACAAAGCTATGGAACCTGATAATATATCTGCCCGCCTACTAAAGGAACGCGCGTCAAGTATTTCATACTCCCTCACTCATCTGTTTAACAAGTCACTCAAGCTTGGAACTCTCCCTACTGAATGGAAACTTGCCAACATCACCCCTCTCCACAAGAAAGGAAATAAGAGTTATGTAGAAAACTACAGCCCCATTTCCTTGATGTGCATAGTCGGTAAAGTACTGGAGCGTTGTATTTACAATTGTCTGATTGACCACCTTCAAAATATGATCTCTGAAGCTCACTACGGCTTCCTTAAAGGCAAATCCTGTACCGCTCAGCTACTGACAGTCCTCCATCTCATTGGTCAAAACCTGGACTTGGGCAAACAAACCGACGTCCTTTACTTCGACATCTCTAAAGCCTTTGACACAGTTGACCACAAACTACTCTTGCGCAAACTTAGCCGATTTGGTATCACAGGTGGAGTGCTAGACTGGTTCAAGAACTACATCTCTGGTCGCCAGCAGCGTGTAGCAGTTCATGGCGCCATGTCGAACACGCTTCCAGTCACTTCCAGTGTTCCACAAAGGTCTATTTTGGGACCCCTTCTGTTCTTGATCTATGTCAACTACCTCTCATTATCGTTCATCTCGTCTTCCGTCGAGGTGACAATGTTTGCTGACGACACCAAATGCTTCTCGGTAGTGGAATCTGCAGCATACATCTCCGTCTTTTAGGGTCTTGGCGGCTGAAGTTCAATGCGAAGAAATGTAAAGTTTTAACCATTACCAGGAAACGCAGTCCCTATTGGCTAACTATACCATTGATAGTCAAGTTTTGGACCCCATCCAGACCCTTTTAGAAGCTCACCTGGAAATCAAGGAAGAACGCAAGGATCCAGAGAGCCAAGCTAATCGTCTACACGACTACCAAGATATATAGAACATAGATCCGGGGATTAACACGGAGCCAGCCAAGTCGTAACGTAACATTCCTATGTAAAACTCAGACAACTGGACGTATAGGGAATCGGAATAGTGATCGAACGTATCCTGGCGGCGCAGGTCTTCCGAACTTCATTTGCGCGAGTAATTACGCAACTGTTTCATTTTAACAATTTTTAATATAGATACACTGTACATATAGTTCCAATATCGATACGTTTGTCTTTTAGCTTCCTCGTAAATTAATTATATTTTGTAATTGTTATTCAGAGTTTTTATATTTTATGATATTAATTGTAGGAGGGCCACTGGCGTTTCAGTTGTAATACTGTTATGTGTCTACCTTCTATAAATAAAGTTCATTATTATCTAGTATGACGAAGTTACATGATATAGGCTGGTTTTTATTCCTTTGACTATGCGCTACATACGGGATATTAATTGATTGATTAATAATTTAATGATTGTATGATGGGCTCCTGATGATTTCTATGATTATCGTTAAGAATTATTATTATTATTGTTACGTTCATCGGGCGTTGAGCGAATGCACGATATTGAATCAATAGTTAGGGGAAAGGGAAAGACCCGTTGGGAGTGTTCCATTCGACCAGAAAAAAATGGCTTATATATGGGAGTGGGGAGCCAGCCGTAGTGCCATTGATAACTATACTGACTTACATTGAACAGGAGCCCATAACTAGGAGCGTCCATCCCACATACTAGGCCGATGTCATAGCGTTTTCACAAGTTAGGTTATTTTTAGAACGGTTTCCCGCTATTGTTGAGTTGCATCTTTTGTTCCGCCACGGTGCAACCATTAATTTGCGGGAAAATAATCTAAAAATAGCTCAACTTGTAAAAACGCTGTGACAACTATATAGGAGATATGGACGCTCCTGGTTATGGGAACCTGCATTGTATCAGCTTTGTCCCTAGTCTTCGGACTTCTCATCGTTATTTATATCTTTCTTACATAATTTTTATATTTCTTCTCAGATTAAATACATTTATGTACACAAGTTTCATTGATAGCTTTTCGGATTTTGGTTTTAATTATTTTTCGATGTGTTGAAATGGTATTACATGTATGAGAAAGATTAATTAGTAACCCCTTCCCTGGCCCCCTCCTCTAAGAATAACTTCCGTAGCATCACTTAACTATTTGCCAATCCAACATGGTGGCTGGAGATGAGCCTGAAGATCAGTCGATTCTCGAGGATATGCTGGAAAGATAGGACGCTAAAAGCTCCAATATCCTCTTGAGTTACGTAAAAAGCGTATGGGGAGCTGTATCAAAAGTGAAAGGCATGGCTGAAGTGGACATATGGCCCAATATGGAGAGAGTAGACAACTTGGTGAACGTATGGGCCTGGGTTGGGTATGGATTAGGGCCCGCTACCTTTTTGGGTACAGTTTACTTGTCAATGAAAACAACAAGAGAGTTGTGTCAATGGAGGGCCTGGATGAGGCTGAGGGCTAGAAATAAATGAAAAACTACATGCACTGATTTATTAAGGGGATGGCGGTATCTTCGTCCACACACATGATGGAAGAAGTTCATTCAAGGTTTGTTCTGAAATTAAACAAGCTGCGATGTTTTCTTACCATAGCCGTACAGGAATCCCTCACACAAGAAACACATGCAGATAATGTCAATATGACTGCATGAAAGGGAGACGTACGACTTAATTTCCTGAAATGAATTGGTGAGATTAAACCAAAGTAGACCTAGCTAACTTATACCCATGGCCATATCCAGAATCTTGGTAATCAGTACATTTGCACAAGAGAGCGAGCACATGACTTTCACGTTTAATGATGCAGCAGAAATATAGAGAGATTCCACTAAAGAGCATGTTGATTAGGATGTATCTGGCTGACTCTAAAATCACAACTGATATTAAAACAAGAACCCACACTATAACAGGACCTCAACCAGGTTGAAGACACATTCAGTTGTCAATGAGCCTTTGTGAAGTGAATATATCTGTGCAAAGCTCTACAACGTGTGATGCTTGAGTGATATCTGACATTTTTAATTGTGTCAAAGTGAACACTTGAATGGTTTAATTATTGACCAAAAATGCATTAAACATTTGTAAAAGGTTCCTGCTATTTGTTTTTCTTAATAGACTCATTGAAAAATGGTGTCACTCAGATAAGCACTAGTCCACTTAAGAGAACATGCAAAAATGAGTATGTTTGTTATGAAATTACATGTAGATTCAGGACTGACTAGCATTGTTTTCATGTTTCTTGAGAGTTTCAAGCATTGATTGTTTTGTAAGGATATATTCTTACATTATCAAAGTGCTACATGTTGCTAACACGAACTCACTATTTTACATATGCTAGTGTATTCAGAAAAATGATGCGAATTCATGGCAGCCATTTTCCCAATGGGTTTATGAATTATATTGAGTTTAGTCTCAGTAATTTGGTATTCTAACCAGAGGAGACTGATTACTTGTTTTCTTGCTTTGATTACTGTTGTAAACTTTAATTTGATTTGAAATTTAGAATTCTAAAGAGAGAGGAAAGGGAAGGAGCAATGTTTGTTTAGGGCTGGTCCTTGTTTAATAAGAAATCTGCATGACATTTTTAACAAGGAAAGGGATAATGTTGTTTTTAGGAGTTTACAATATAGTTACATTCTAGTGACTTTCAGTAACTACATGTACGATGGCAAATACAATGACTCCACATTCGATAAAAAAATGATGCATGGTCCAGGTCTTGAACAACTGTTAGTGGATGCACAAATGGACTGCAAGTGTATTCAGCAGTGGGACTTTGAATGTGCATTACGTTTTATAGGATATACCCTATAGGAAGACCAACTTCTATTTGTTTTATAATACATTGTAGTAGAAACCAACTCAAAAATGAAACATGGCAACCACTTGTTTTATATTACAGAAAAAGTGTTTTAGTTTAAGATATTTGAAAAACTAGTTTGTACTAAAACAATTTGACTACATGTATTTGCGCCAATAGTTGAGTTAGTAGTACTCAAGAGTTACTCCACCCCTCCAACATAAATAAATGCAGTCTTTTGATGTTAATCCTTTTGATCTAAATATACGTGTATATATGCATGTTCCTTATAGTGCCCATAAAACCTGAAATTTGCATACAGAACAATTCAGTGGTGAAAGTAAAACCCGCATGTGAACACTTCACTTCACGGTATTACATGGAGCGAGCCAGCCCAGTCTGGGGTATTGGCATGAACGTTTTTGGAGGGTAGTCTATTTAAAATGGCTGCCACAAGGACAATGCGTGGGATAGTTGTAAGTATGCCGTCCAAGCCAGGCTAGCCCTGTGATCGCAATTATTTGAGGTGTGCTGGCCCGGTATGGAGAGACAGCCAATAATAATAATAATAATGTATTTACCGTCGGTAACGCAGGAAGTGGTTGCCCAATCTCCCGAGCCAGGGGCTCATGATATGAGCGCTCGACAAATTAATAGTAACAAAATATAAAATTTCTAGTAGGACAATAAAGCTAGGGCATGACATGATAACACGAATGGAAGCTAAGATAACTCTAGTTTCAACTATTTACATATATATAGTAATACTGTTAATACATAACAATATGGATAAAAACTAAGAGAACTCTAGTTCAAACTATTTACATATATATACAATAATAAGTAAGCAAGTCTAGCTATACTAATACCATACGATATATATACAAACTCTAAGTTAAAGGTACCAAAATTTAAAGATATCAATGTAAACTAAGTAGATCAATTATACAGGACTGGTGCATGTGTGCAGGAATTAGTTAGAGGCAGGTTTTACACTGGCATCCAATAAAGTCAGACTTATTAAGATATTGCCGAAACTGTGCTAAAAAAGTTGTAGTTTTAGCTGCCGATGGTAGCTGGTTCCAAATGTGAGATACTGTGTATGAAAAATAATTATGCTGGAAAAGGCTGTTATAGGATGGCTGAACTACGTTATTACCGCTACCTCTTAAGTTATAGCTAGTGACTCTAGGTTTAAAAATATTTGATATATATACAGGACCTTGATTTCTGAAGCATTTAAAGAATAACATTAGAGATTGTACGTTGCGTCTATGTTTCAATGACAGCATTGAGGCCATGTCTAATAGTGTTTCTTGATGATTTGCGTTATTACCTAAATTAAGTAGTGTTCTGATAGCATATCTATTTGCAGATTCGATTTTGTTGCTAAGACCTTTACAAATGCCTAACAAAATGGGACTACAATATTCTAAATGCGGTAATACGTACGCCTTATAGAGTCGTATCAAGTGAGCTGTCGGCACCAGACGCTTGAACCGGCGCAGTGCCGCTATTTTCGCTTAAGCTTTCTTTAGCATTTCGTTAATATGTGGTTTAAATGTAAGGTCCTTATCTAGAGTCACACCTAGAATTTTCAAGGTGTCTTTCACAATAATAGTATCTTCATGGACTCTTTGATTACTTTGATTTTCCTAAAGTCATGGCCTGCGTTAATGTAGAGGGGAGTGTGTTAGAAGTAAAAGCAGGTCCCACCAGCTGTAAGCTGTAATATTCAGCCTGCTATAACAAATTATTTTTATTATAATTTTTTTAAACGGTGTAGCAGTGAGAGCGCGCCCAACCCCACCCCCCCCCCCCCCCCCCCCCCCCCCCCCCCCCCGTGAATTCGTCCCCTGGACAAGACAAGGCATATTTTATTAGAGTGCCAAGCGATAGACTGTACATAAGCATACTTCTCCAATATTCTATACAGGGATGGTTTGCCTAACTTTAAAACATTCATGGATGTATTTTGCTATTTCTGGCTTATGTTTTTTGGTGCGCTTAAATCTTTATAGTTTGTTATTTTTTTGTTTATATCTTGAAAAATAGAGTTTCTTAGATCAGAATATAATTGACATTTAGATACAAAATGTTCTTCGTTTTTCATAATTTGACAATGTGGGCATATTCTCAATTCAGGACTCACATAAATTCTGTTATAACGGCCTCTTTCAATTTGTAAAATATGGTCGCTTATTCTTAACTTAGTTAGTGCGCTGCGATGATCTATGTTTTAACTTCCAATAAATAATGTTCGAGTTTATATTCTGTTTTGGACTCACCGACTGTTCTTAATTTGTTTCCTCCCACTGATCTGGACTTCATCATCGAAGATGCTTGATCTCCAGTCTTGAGTTTCAATATCCTCTAGTCTTTGTTTAGTACATTTATAAAACCGCTTGATCTCGTTTTCATCAATAACGGTATCTTGTTGGGATTCCCAGCAATAGCCAAAGCCATTCTGAAATAATATTACCCAGTTCTTCGAATTTGTGTGACTTAGCATATCTAAGTAGGCTTGCTTTGCGATTCTATTTTCGTCTAATGTTAGAAGGCGGGCCCATAACGATAATGCCTTAGATTTTACTTCGATAATGATGGGGAAACGGCCTAATTCTGCACGGCAAGCTTTGTTCACTGCTCTTTTGCTTAAACCTAGGATTTATTTACAGAACTTTGTGTGAACTTGTTCTATTGGGTCACGTGATTCATTATATTTGACAGTATCAAGACCCCAAATGGGGACAAAATCGCAAGTGAATTCGCCCTCCCCCCGCCTCCTTCGTCGTACCTCTAGATATTTAGCCCCTCCCCCAACTTTTTAAAAGGTTATGAATACATATTGTCCTTCTTATTAATTGTTACTGTAATGTATTGGACGTGGATAATAGTGATGCAAAAAGCTATGTGCTATTCAATTTTATGTTCAATTAACATATACGACAAAATTAGGCCGTTTCCCCATCATTATCGAAGTACAATCAAAGGAATTATCATTCTGGGCCCGCCTTCTAACATTAGACGAAAATAGAATCGCAAAGCAAGCCTACTTAGATATGCTAAGTCACGGTAAATGCTCCAATTTTCATTCCCGCGAGCAGTGCAACAAGAAATTTGGCAATGGATCCAATCATCCTACAATCTTCGTCAATCTTCGAATGATTAGCCGTTAGTTTTTCTTGCCTGAATCCAACTTGTAGATGATGTTATTATAGAGGAAAATCACATGCCTGACGAGGTAATTCTACGTTAAATTGCACGAGAAAACCGATATCGCCCGAGTCGCTTTTTCCTTGAATCGCATAGTCCGATGAATGACTTGAAGATTTAAACGCGTTCTATTTTAAGTTCCAATATTCTATTCTTGAAAATTTTCGTCAAAATATTGTTATTTTCTGAGCCTTTTTGCCAAAGTGGATTTCTTCAGCAAAAACTGGAACTCTTTTGTGACATTCTGACGACAGAAATTCATTATGTCAAAACACGTTTGTTCTTTCATGTTTATTCACGTTGAGTTGTTACAGTCACTTAAACTCAAACTGTGTTTAGGAATTACTGGACACATAATGTCAAGATTGCCTAAATGAAGTCGCAACTTTGCCTAAACGTATTCAGGAATTACTGGACACATAATGTCAAGATTGCCTAAATGAAGTTGGAACTCTACCTAAATGTGTTCAGGGATTACTGGACACATAATGTCAAGATTGCCTAAATGAAGTTGGAACTCTGACAAAATGTGTTCAGGAATTACTGGACACATAATGTCAAGATTGCCTAAATGAAGTTGGAACTCTGACAAAATGTGTTGAGGAATTACTGGACACATAATGTCAAGATTGCCTAAATGAAGTTGGAACTCTGACAAAATGTGTTCAGGAATTACTGGACACATAATGTCAAGATTGCCTAAATTAAGTTGCAACTCTGCCTAAACGTGTTCAGGAATTACTGGACACACAATGTCAAGATTGCCTAAATGAAGTTGCAACTCTGCCTAAATGTGTTCGCCTAAATGAAGTTGGAACTCTGACAAAATGTGTTGAGGAATTACTGGACACATAATGTCAAGATTGCCTAAATGAAGTTGCAACTCTGCCTAAATGTGTTCAGGAATTACTGAACACATAATGTCAAGATTGCCTAAATGAAGTTGCAACTCTGCCTAAATGTGTTTAGGAATTACTGGATTCATAAATTATCTAGCTGAGAGTAAGAATTTTTGATGTCAAATCAAAACCCTGTATTTTGTTCAATAATCGTACTGGACTGATAGTCGTAAGGCTGCTACATTGCGTTCAGCGATTACAGACCACGCAATTCCCACTTCGGCTGTTGACTATTTTCTGAAACAAATCGAAATGTCGGGTTTCTTGGACAATTCTGTATCCTTGGACCGTCCTGTATAATGAAAAGAGAAACTCTGAGCTACCTGCATTCTCTGTTAGTTCGAGAGGTTAGACCTCAAGGTGTAGAGAGAGAAGACTCAGAATACAGTCGATATAAATTGAAGGACCAGAATGAAAACGACGTAAGAAAGAATTTTGCATCGCATCAATCCTTTCTGTATTTAACGGTCGCTTTTAGTTTTTTTCAAGTTGAATTTTTCGTAGATCGTGAGTATTCTTGTATGTGCAAATACTGATTATAGAATAAATTCGGGATTTGAAAAAAAAAAACGACTTCCTTGTAACCCCCTATTTTTAATATCACGAAAGTCAAACACGTGTTATCAGTGTCTGTAGTCATTCTGTTCAAGTCTTTCATTAACGTCTGCACTGAATGTTTGTTTATTTTGCATTTCGTTGGGTATTATTATTTTTCAAATTTGAAAGTATTAGCAATTTCGCTCCACGCTGTAGTGCACTTCACAAAGCAACATTGTTGAAATACTTAAAGTTTTCACACTTTAAATTAAACAGGGTCGCTCATTCGAAATGTTAGTCCATTATTCCGACTAGAATTTTCACTGTTTTAACCCTCTGTCCAGCTTGGTATCCAGGTTCAAAGAAATCTAGCCCCAAGGGAAACAGCGCGTTGTGTCCCCGAGACCCTCACCATTTGTAAATTTTCGGCACTTTTGAAAAGGCGTCTTTTTTTTCAAAACTCTCCATCATACATGTATTGATCTCAAATTTTCGGTAATTATAGAGTAAACTTCATAAAGTAAACTTCAATCGTCTGTACCAAAGGTAAAATCCCTCCTCCGACCATTTCACCTCCGTTTATAAGAGTGACCTTAGCGTTCTCAAATCTCAGAGGTGCAGGAGGTGGACGGCGTTGGGAGCTCGGCGTTGTTATTCGCCCGATGAATGACAAACACTTCTCTCTGTAAATGGATTAGTGAATTTTGAGACATTTAAATAAAAGCCACACTCGTGGCAAATTAATCTCAATCAGGGTTGTCGCGTGTTTTATGTCTTCGATTCATTCATGACATTCATCAAACAGAGCTTGCCGCTAGCACTTACACCACGATCATGCTTAGTATCTCGAAGGATCGTTCGGATCGTGGCAAACAGAGGCTAAACTATAGTATGCCCGTCCACGCCATGTTAGGTAATAGAATCACTGCAGTCCGCAGCCACGCTTGTAGTTATTTTCACGGCTTAATATATTGGTTTTTTCCCCCCGGGTTTTTTCATTCTCGAATGTTTGAATTCAAATTAATTCAGACCGAGGACCGCGGTGGCAATTAAATTTAAGTAATATGTCTTCAAAAGAGACCGGGTATTCTATAGTTGATAAATCTATTCAATTTATAAACTGGAGTACTTGATAACGGAAGGGAAGCTAGGTTACTCGCCTCAACTGAACATTTCAACAGTGATGCCAGTGAACTTTAGTACGGACCACAACAAACCGCAACCTAGCATTATTTGTTGCTGCCGCCTGCCCGGTCATAATTTTGAAGTATAATATAAATTAAATCTAATGATTATCTAACTAATTCACTGGCGTTTCGAGGGGTACCGAGTGAACCTAGACTTCACAAATTCTTTGATTTGTAGACTGCTAGCAGCTTTTTCTGTGTTTAATGAATAAGTTTTTCCTGGCCGTGCAATCAAATGAGCTCTGAGAATCGATTCACAGAAGTGACCACGTGAAAGCTGGCAGGCAGTACATGAGCGAGATATGAACAACTCAAAGTTAAAGTATAACATGTGCAATTACTACTGGTATATTGTTTTACCTTTGGGAAGCTTGTCCTCTGCCTTGTTGAATATAATTTTTACACAGTCTTGTAAATATGCATCAAACTTATGGGACTGTTCGTCCAGTAACGACTTGAAATAGTGTCGTCTGTTTCAGTACGTTTGGCATCTCCGATATAAACATCTGTGGTCCTTGTTCTCGTGTTAATCAATGATCAAGGAAAATTGCGGTGTTCTTGTCCCTTTTCTCTACATGTCCATGGTGTTTTCTGGAATTCATAGGTACATATAGCTAACTGTCCGTGGCACCAGTCGCCGGCTTACACAAGCACTGCACCGTGTATTCATTATAATAGAAATTGAATATCCCGCAATTTGACGTGTCAAGATAAGTGTCAACTTTAACCAATCGGATCACGGACTGGTGTTATTTGAATACCATGCAGTAGCACAAACCGAATTTATAATTAACCGTCATTTCGGCGTGGCTGACGGCGCTCTTATTCCTCATGACCATAGGAATGCCTCGGGATTACATGCATGTCGAAGGTAAGAATTCGAAGTTTTTGTTCTATGACGTTGAAAAACACAACATTTGTGCAAATTACTAATAAGAAAGCGCGTGTATCATTTAGATCAAGATTACTATCACTTCCCGCTACGAGCGATCTCTCAAAAACCAAACAAAAGCAAAATCAAAGCAAAGTCACAACATATTTGGAGCACCGATTCTCTACGATCAGTATATTACTAAACTACTTGTACGTACAACTACTATAGTATGATTCTGAAAATATCAGTCAATCAAGGAAAATTGAACTGAAGAAGTTCGCAATTTATTCAACTTAATATCATGCAGTGCCGAATATTTATCTTGTGTTTACCAACTTTGGCTAAACTATAACTTTAACCGACTCAGGCTTCAACGTTCAAAGTAGTGCAATAATGTATCAAAGAAAGCTTTAGCATTTAATTATATATCGGCATATCATTCACAATGTAAGCGTAGGTTCTATAGGATATTCCAAATCGCGTAAATCCACCATGCCGTTGACAAATCCAGGAACTGTCAACAAGCTAGCCTGCGAATACAGATGGTTTACGTATAAATATACTTGCGGTTTCTTAGTCCCTTGGGTGATTTTATTTTTTTGAATTTATT
Organism: Actinernus sp. WN-2022; assembly: GCA_030867875.1. Lineage (NCBI taxonomy): Eukaryota > Metazoa > Cnidaria > Anthozoa > Actiniaria > Actinernidae > Actinernus > Actinernus sp. WN-2022. The sequence goes on from JAOWCC010001368.1 coordinate 42,577,850, forward strand.
TCCTTTGTAAGCAGTTGACGCTCTGAAACGGTAGAGTGTGAACATCGGGCTACTGAATAGACATATATATGAAAGGCTGCCGCAAAGTACCAACCCGATTAATTTGAAAGGCGGAAATCTTTAAAAAAGTCTTTACAATTTGCTTGAGATGACAAACTCTTTAAATCAAAACTCTAGTAATCGAATGTTGCGATACAAATCATTAGTTAAACCCAAACGCCGTGCTTCAATTTCGTAGTTAAGTTTTAAATATTACTATTTCCAGCTTTTTTTTGCCACGCTTGATAAAAAAGTCAAACTCTAGATGCGGCGATATCTTCCCCGCCAACGCCGATCAGTGAACTACAGTCTTCCACTGATATTAGTAAACGTTTGAACCTTGGATTTGCACGCAGGCAATCTACAATGTTTCACGCTTATTATAAAAGGTTCCTAATAAAAACCTTTGTTTAAAAATCAATTTAAAAATTGAGTGACGCTAATTATAAATTATTTTGAAAATATTCTATTGAGTATTAATTCGCCGACTATGACAAAAGTATTGGTAAATACTTAAATTGATTGATGTGTATTGATTGATGTGTATGGTTATCAAACTCCGTTTTTCAAACCAAATGCCTCGCATTCAACAACGCTAGGTTTTTGCCGTGAAATCTAACAACATTCTGCCTCAGTATAAAGCTAAGAAAGTGCAATTTCCTAGGAACGGTTTGCACCGGGGAGTGCCGGTTCATGTTTCTTTTATAGCGAGAACACTGATTGCACTCGAGGTTCTGTGAGTTGTCAATTGTCATGTCATTTCTTAATTAAAACAGCATATCTTTTTTTTTGCGATATTGATATCAGTTTCGCTTGCCTCAAACAGCCCGATAATATTTAATGGTCGCACATATTAATGTAGAAACGAATATTTTCTTTTCAGAGAGTTGTTGCTGTAGAGCAAAGATGAAGGAGAATAAAAAGATAGCTTATATCAGGAAGGTGGGATGAAGAACAATGCCATTTTATAAAGCAAGTTAACTTTTTTTTACAGATAGAGCAGCTTTTGATAGCTGTTTTTATTGTAAAATAGTCCAATTGTTGGAAATTAAAGCAGGATCTAGTTAAAATGTTATGGATATTTTTAGTTTGGTGAATTTTGATGGTAAGGGGTTATAAATTCGGAGAATGTTTCTGAGCTTGGAAAGCGGTCCGAAATTCGGAAGCTTTTGCTGTGCCTGGGAAAGGGGGTCAGAAATTCGGAAGCTTGTAGATTTTCAGATTGAACGGATGTCATTGCTAGGAACATTTTTTGGATTCCGCACTATTAAGGTATTTTTAAACATGAATTTTTGCTCTGTTTTTCTCTTCTGGAGTATTTATATATTAAATTACAACTACATTTTTCTCAAGTTTATGCTTTTCCGTATGAACTACACTTTTGATTTTAGTTAATTTTTGCTTGTGATGCCGCAATGAATTGGGAAATATCTCTGTAAATGTAACATTTGGGATTATGTGTCCAGTAATCCCTGAACACGTTTAGGCAGAGTTGCAACTTCATTTAGGCAATCTTGACATTATGTGTCCAGTAATTCCTGAACACATTTTGTCAGAGTTCCAACTTCATTTAGGCAATCTTGACATTATGTGTCCAGTAATTCCTGAACACATTTTGTCAGAGTTCCAACTTCATTTAGGCAATCTTGACATTATGTGTCCAGTAATTCCTGAACACATTTTGTCAGAGTTCCAACTTCATTTAGGCAATCTTGACATTATGTGTCCAGTAATTCCTGAACACATTTTGTCAGAGTTCCAACTTCATTTAGGCAATTTTGACATTATGTGTCCAGTAATTCCTGAATACATTTTGTCAGAGTTCCAACTTCATTTAGGCAATCTTGACATTATGTGTCCAGTAATTCCTGAACACATTTTGTCAGAGTTCCAACTTCATTTAGGCAATCTTGACATTATGTGTCCAGTAATTCCTGAACACATTTCGTCAGAGTTCCAACTTCATTTAGGCAATCTTGACATTATGTGTCCAGTAATTCCTGAACACAGTCTTGTAACTGTGTTCTGGATGTATTTCAGTAGGAAACATGTATTTTTGACATTTATTTTCATCAAAAGTAAAATGTTCTACTAATTTCTGAGAATTGTGCTGTTGTAAACAGGAGAAAGTGATGATTCTAATTAAATGTTCTACTGAATTTTAAACTGCGTCAAACTTTGTATTCTGTATCTTCTATCTTTGCTTTCTCTGTTTTGTCAACTTCTATCATTTTAGCTCAGTTCGTTGACATGCTCTACTTTTATCTGGCAAACTTGCCAACACAACTCTTATAATATGACATTGGCTTGGCAAAATGTTCATTGAAAAGATGAAGTTTTGACACAAATCAAGAAATAGAATATTGGAACTTAAAATAGAACGCGTTTTTAGTACTTTGTTGATATTTTGCCAAGTTATAAATAGCGCGCGTAGTCTACAGTGGTGATTCCACTCTGAATCACCACTCCGTCTCAGCCAATCAGCGTCTGATTTCGCAAATGCACCGTGTGATTCAGCTTTGGCTATGCGATTCTTGTGGATACGAAGTTTTGATAACCCATAAATAAGTTAGACTTTGCTGAATAAAGGGACTTCCTGAATAAACAAGCTAATAATTAACTAATTAAGATCTAAAATGGCAGGAAGTTTTAAAACTCACCTTAGCTTGTAGTGAGTGTAACTCATATTTGGAAACAACTTCCAGAGAGCTTGATGTTTTTACATGCATGAAAACCATAATGAAGTTGACGTAGTTATTGTGGTATGTAAGTTTTTGTAACCCGTAAATGTTCGCGTCGACCCATCTAATTTAAAAGAACTTTACCGAATATAAAGGAAGTCTTACCGACTCGCGTGATTTGTTCTATTTTCAATTGATAACTTTTAAAGGAAAACTTCCTGAATAAACAAGCTAATCAATTCATAACGTATTAGAAGCTTTAAAAGAATATGTAAGCGACTCGCGTGCTTCGTTTATTCGTTAATCGGACACCATACTAACTAATAAAATCTTTCTGAATAAACAGTTTATTTATAGCTAATGCGAAGTTGAAATGGCGGTAAGTTAATATTTAACAAATAAAGAAGCCATAGCCATGTTTTATACTACCAAAAAACACGATGGGCATTTGAGAACATGAGAAAAATGTTAAAGCACAAGCCGAAGGCGCGTGCTTTCAACATTTCTCAAGTGCTCTCAAATGACCAGAGTGTTTTATGTATAGTATACAACATGGATTGAAGGCTTCTTTATCTGTTTCATAATTCAGATTTACACGCGCGATAAAAGGAACCGCCAGTTGAAAACAATAAAACATGGCTAACCATGTTGTATACTCTGATAAAACATGACTTTTTAGCCAATCAGAGCGCGCGTACTATCGTATCTATATTATAAAACTTTATAACAAGTTCTAATAGTGTAAATGTGTCACATTTATGTAAAGATACTTATGTTCTGGCTTTTTCAAGCCATTAGTAAATACTTGTAAATAAAACAGGTATTTCATGTGACAACTACAAAATAAATAAAATGTGATCAGTATTATCTCGACTATTATTATCTCCAAAAGAAAAGGTGTACGATTTTTAATATGCTGATTACTATATTTATAAATAATCACTTTTTATTCGGTACTGACATGTACTGCCTCTATTTTCTCAGGCGGGGCGATTTCAATAAGAATCACTAGCGATTTCTCCCGCCTTAGGATTGCTGTGATACCGATCTCGAAGGGGGTTGTAATTTTACAGGGAGATTTAAACGCAAATCGGGAATCTAGAATGAATGCATTCTATTAGACGATGACAAATACCTAGCTCTACCCGAAGTTTATGAATTTGACATTCCTATAAAAAGATAATAAAACGTTGATTCGAGAGGCAGGACGCTGATCGAAATTTGCAGCGGAAACAGTCTTAGAATTCTCAACGGGCGCACATTTGGTGATTTAACCGGGGGGAAAACCCTGTTTCCAATACAATGGAAGTAGTATAGTCGTTTATGTTATTTGCCACAAGAGCATTTTCCACAGTATTCAATTCTTGAAAGTGAATGCACTTCTACCGAACATTTCCGACCAATGCCAAACATCCTACGCTATGTAAATCAAAATTTCACAACAGCCTATTAGAATACCTTCACATACCACCCTCGTTTACTCATTAATGAAGACGCTAAAGCAAAACTCCCATTTATCCTCGAGTCAGCAGAATGCAAAGCGAAGTTTGACAAATATCTTTAATAATCAAGACACCTGTAGTGTGCTAAAAGATAAATTTACAATGCTATTAATTGAAGTTAGCCAAGCCGCAGGTATGAGATTCAAAAGTAGTAGAACCAATAGTAAATCGACGAGGAATGTAGAAGTGAAAAGGAAAACTTAATATGTCTTGGGCGCGAAATTTACAATACTCCTGATAATCGCGAGAGGAGGAGCCAGCTGTTTGGAGCAAAGAAAAGTTTCAAACGACTATGTAATCAAAGAAAAGGCAATTTACGGAATATATATAAATATTATAAATAATTTAGATCTAAAAAATACAAAGAATGTTTGGAAAGAACTAAATATTGGCAAGAACAAAATAAAACAGTCCTGTCCAATAGAAATATAACAATTCCATGTTCACCTATTATCTAGCACCTATTACCCCAGACCTCTCGTAAAGTAATCGTCAATACGCTTATTCTACCGCTGTTTGATTATGGAGACCTTGTTTGGGGGGATAAAGCAAATGATACTTTAATGAGTTCCCTCCAAGTACTTCACAATAAAGCTGCTAAAGAGATCCTTAACTTGCGGAGAGATGACTCGAGTTCAATGGCCTTAAAGCTTTTAAGCTGGAAGCCATTAGAGTTTAGAAGACATTTTCATTGATGTACCTTTGTCTGCAAGTCTTTAAAATACTCTGTTGACTTTCCGTTTAATAATAGGTTTGGCACTGATGCACATTGTTATAACACCAGAAATAGGAACATGTATAGACTTCCTGCATCACGTACTAAACGGGGACAACAGAGAACTGGCTACCATTTTATTAAAGATTGGAATAATTTTCCTTCTATAATTACTGAAGCTAACACATTAGCTCAATTTAATCTTGGTTTTTGGATTTTTTATGCATAGTTATATTTCATTAGTAAATTCTTAAAATAGTTTTTATTATTGTTTTGCAGTTTTTAAAGTATACATGTTTTTAATATTATGTTTACTTAGCCTAGTGGGCCCTCATGAAAAACACCTTCGGGTGATTGTGGCACCCTGTCTAAATATTTGTATTATTATTATATTTATTACTTCGAGAAACTAAATAATGCTTCGGAGCCTGAATTAGATAACCCTAGAGTTAGAGTTCAAGAGGACTTGACTAAGCAATTACCAATCAAGAAACTATTTACCATTAAGTAAATTATTTACATCATGAAATACTTAAATTGACAGCATTTATGTTCTCAAATCGATTATAGATAAAATAGTGAAAAGTAAGCCAAAAAAGAAAAACAACCTGCTTTTCGCTTTATTCGTTGATTTCAAAAAATATTTCGCTAGTATATCCAGGGAAAAACTGTTCATAAAACTCCAAAAAGTGGGAATATCGGGAAATGTTATGATATACTACGCTCTATGTACTCGAATGATATTGCAGCCGTGAAGATCGAAGATTACATCACCGAAACATTTAAGTGTAAGGAGGGAGTTAAACAGGGTTGTATTCTAAGTCTTATGCCTATTTATTAGTAATTTTCCAGATGACATCGACCAACCGCATGAAGGGTCAATACAAATTGGAAACGCGAACATTAATTGTCTACTGTACGCAGATGATTTGGTACTCTTGTCGAAATCTAAAAGGGGCATGCAGAACCTATTAGTCAAATTAGAAGCTTATTCTCTTAGAAATGAGTTGGAAGTCAATCTTACTAAAACTAAAAGAGTATTATTTAATAATACTGGAAAAACTATGGCACGCCAAATTTGACAATATATATACAATGTACAATATATATATATATATATATACGGCTATGAAATATATATATACGGCTACTGTGCCCGCTATCTTCCATGTCAGCGGGTGGCTAATGAGCTTCCACAAAAGCAAAATAGCGGACAATCTAGATCTTGAGTCATTTTTTGTCCATGCGATTCCTTCGCTTTTTCGTCAAGCGGAGCGAAACCTCCACATTGATAATATCAATCTATTGGAATATATGGACCTTCGGCTAGATGATTACGTTTACGTTGTCAGAGCTGTGATCCTTAATTGGTCACAACAAAGCATTAGCGAAGACCTGATCAGTCGAGCTGTTGCTTCGGGTTAATTCATGATGATATCAATGCATTGAATGAACGGTTTCAAGAACTCTGTTACATGCGTACGGACTATTGCTCAGAAATAGGATTCCCGCTTGGTTGGTGCGAGAGATCCGCCATATTGGATTATTCAGGGTTTCCCGCGAAAATCCGTTATCGTTCCCAGTACCTCCTCGACTTAACAGTGACAAGTCGGAGGCTCTGGTAAGACACAAATGGGGCAATATTGTGATTGGCTGTTGAAAAACGGCTGCGCGAAGTTGAAAAAGTTAAAACTATTCACGCAACAACAATAACAACAAATTTATTAGTACCAATCAATTTACTTTTTTGTTTTATATAATAATAAGAAAATAAGCAGAAAGTGTGTGGTACGGGCGCCCTAGAATAACTAAAAAGCTAATCTAGCTAGGGCGCCCTTATCAGATAAACGTGCAGAGAAAGGTGCGAAAGAGGAGAGTGCGTGAATATACTTAATTTGCAATTAATAGTAAAAACGACAAGCACAAGAAGGTCGCAGTTACAGACAAAACGAACATACTAACGAACGTAGGAAGGCTGTCATTAAAGAGAACATAAATATTAAGTAACAGAGTGGCGATGATAAGTTTTATATTCTAATTGCTAGCGGGTACAAGTTGAATAGCAAGTTAGTATTGTAATAGAAAATCAGCTCTCGGTTTGTTTTTGAAAGCGTTTCTCCTTAGTTGTTTGTCGCTAGAGTGAAGAGAATTCCAGACTTTAACTCCCAGAAATGTAATGTTAAAGGTTCCGTAATTATTGCGAGCTTTGGGGAGGTAATAGCTTTTTCGAGAGGCTAGTCTCGCGTTATCATTGTGTTTACTGAAAGAAATCATCAAAAGTTACTGGGAGTTCTCTTGATTGAAATTGTTTCAGTATGCGAAAAAGACAAATCATTAATTTTAAGTATATTTTAAGTTGCTTAACAAATGGGGGAGGAATGGGCATCAAACTTAGTAAATGTAATAATACATAAAGCTCTTTGCTGTAAAATGAATAGGGGACAACCGAAACGGTAAACATTGTAGATTTCAGATTGTTCATTTCCTATTGTTAACGGGAAGAGTGTGAATCAAGGAAAATAAAATAAAATCCCTTTCGAGGGTAAAGGTCAAAGCTTTCTTTAGTAAAAATTATTTAAGGGTAATTTTAAAGTATTCTGTGCAGCGGCAGCAAAATAATAAGAAGGCACAGCGGGAGTTTTGAAACCGAAATCGTGTCAATATTTTGAATCAATATAAATCTTTACTTTGCCTGCACCAACAGAAGGCGGATAGAAGTAGTGCAAACAATGCTGTTAACCCTTTATGTCACAAGAGTGCCATATGGCACTATTACTGGTTACTTGCTTTGAGGGTTTAAATCTGACTAACTTCAAAGAGCAATGCCCTGAGATTCCCACATACCTTAATGTATAGACCAATGTTCCTATTGAACTGCATTAGGCATATTAAAAATGAATCATTTCATCTAAATCCTCCTTTCTATGCACAAGTTAACTATAGTTGACATTATTTCACTTCAGAAAAAGGGACTAAAATGACAGTTACAGAAAAATAATTTTCTCCTCAGATTCTACATTTTCTCACAAAAATGCATATTTCACATAAAGTTTAGAGTTTCATATTTGCACTAACCTCACTTTCTGTCTCCTAACACCTAAACTTACCCAGAACCCGGAAATCCTACCAATCAGCGTCATGGCCCTTCCCCCATCTTCATTCTTCAAAATATATACTAAGTCTAAAGCCATTTCGACCTAATAGCTTCATATTGGAATCAATGGCAAGTAAATGTTGTCCAATATTCCAAAAATGCTATGATAGGTGGCTCCAGACCTCCATTTATAAAGCTCATGCTAAAGTGATAGAAGACGTTCTGGCCCAAACACGAGTGGAAAATGAGGCTCTTTCTCTATCACAATAGCAGGCACAGACGACTCAGTTCTTCGAGAAAGTGCTGATTCAAGCTCTCATCAGTCTTAATGATGTCCTCCAGCACTCTAAAAATGGGAAAAAACGGCTTCAAAAAGCCTTAAATTATGTATTCCCCCAAACAAACTTCCCTCCAGCTCCGTAGCAATGCGACGTCAACGTATCGAAAATGGCCGACAAAAAACTTTGAGCCCCCAGTATTATAGGTCAGTTTTAAATTCCATGGTAACAGTGACTACAGTTTTCTTAGGGGGGAGGGTTTGTTGCAGTCTAGAATGAGCCAAAAACCAGTTAAAAGCCCTTGGGGCTTAAAGGGTTAAGTAAACTCTAGTGTTCGATACGTATCATTTTCTGGAATTTCCGTTCTGTTTGTGTTTTTACAACGTCCACTGTACAATATTGTTTCAATCCTGTGATTTTTTAATTGCACTGTACCGGACGGAAGTAAAATTTCCTACTGGCCTGCGCAAGTTTCAATATCCTAGAATCTAGGACATCCGCTTTGTGTCTTACCAGAGCCTGAGAACGAGAGTTGCCATGTGTGTATTTATTACTCCGCTGACACGGAAGACAGCGGGCACAGTAGCCGTATATATATTTTTTCCCTAGCCGTATATATATATATTTTCATAGCCGTATATATATTTTTCATAGTCGTATATTTATTTTTCATAGCCGTTTATATATATTTAGTATAATTTCATCAGTGAATATAGAGATTCCCGTGCTCTGATTGGTCGAGAATTACGTCATATGTCGCTATATTCACCTGCAGAGCGCCTGGAGGTGAATATGTTGTGGGACAATTTTGAACACAGGGGCAAATATTTTTGAACTGGGGCAGATACTTTTGAACTGGGGCAAATATGTTTGAACTGGGGCAATTATCAATATTTAGTTTTTTTGATGGGTTCAAAAGAAGAAAAAAATCACCCTCCCCAGGAAAAATGTTTTTCACAATCCCCTCCCTTCATTCTCTCCTTTCCTTTTCTCCCTTCCCTTATACTTACACTTACCTTTCATTCAGATGTAATACCAACGTACCAAACTCGGCGGGATTCGAACTCAGCAGCTCTGCCTTGACACGCCCAGTTTTCCACTGACTAACGCACTGCGCCACACAAGCGCTTGTTGATTTCACCACCACCGCGCGCGCGCATGCGTACTGCTAACAAAATCGGGCTTCGAAACATCTTTAGAAAAAATGACATCGGCGATATTAAAACCCGGACGAAACTGTAATACAGATGAACTTTGTGTTGACTGCATTTTATGAAAACTGCAGCAAATCAAGGGAAGTAAGAAAGCGGCTAAATCCAGAAAAATACACCGTTTATAGGTGATCAGGTGTACTTTATTACGGCGCCACTCGTACTTCGAACCAAACTGTGTCAACCGAACCAAACGGGTAGGGTTCTTTATGGCTAATCACTAAACAACTCTGTGATATAATGCTTCTTAAATGTTTCTGTGAATTAATCCAAACCCTTACCCTACATTAAAAAAAAAACCTAGCCGGTCAGTGAACATAATCACACAGGTAAACAACGGGTTTTAGAGCTAATTGGTGACTAGAGTTCACAGGTAAACAAGTGAGTTTGTCTGTATTTATCAAAATACAATAGCTCACCCCAATATAAAAAAGACCCTAACCGGTCAGTGAACATAATATTACAGGTAAACAACGGGTTTATACAGCTAATTGGTGACTATAGTTCACAGGTAAACATGTGAGTTTGTATGTATTTATCAAAATACAATAGCTTACCCCAACAAAAAGAGACTCTGACCGGTCAGTGAACATAAGCTCACAGGTAAACATATTTGCCCCAGTTCAAAAGTATCTGCCCCAGTTCAAACATATTTGCCCCGGTTCAAAAATATTTGAACCAGTCATCAAAATTGCCCGCAACAAATATAACATACAAAGCATTTACCAAAATGGCCGCTCGCATATTTACCGATGTTTCTCACGAAGAAATAAATAATATGAAAGAAAAATATTTTCCAAAACCCACCAAAGAAGCAACTAAATAAGTATGGCTAAACTTGAAGTTTTTTTAATCCACAAGGCTTCATAAACAACGTTTACTGACGAGTTTCGGGTTGAGTTTATTCGGGCCTCATGTCTTCATGAATTACACAAGGAAATCACGTCTACTTAGAGCAATAAATAACACAACGAGACGTTGTCCTACAAAAAATTCGGAGCGGTTCGACTCAAAAAGAGCGTACTTACTTGAGTTATTTTCCTCGTGGTTCTTGATAGAAAAACAACAAGTTCTAGTTTCATTCACAGAGCCGGTTGCTGTTAGTGTTAACTGTTATGCTCTTCTCTCGCCGCTCTCCGTGTGTTTTCAAACTTTATCTCATACCGAAATCATTTGTCTCTTGATTTACCATGATTGTCTTTGATTCTGTGATGGCTATAATCCACAAAACTATTTCGTAGTGTCCAGGAAATTTGTCCTTTGAAGTGAACTCATGAAAGCGGGTCCTTTCGAAAAAAAATCACTGGCCGTGGTAGAGTTTTCAGTTTTGCCCATTTCCACTCATTTTCGCTGCATTACTTCTCTTTGTAACACGGTACGAGGTCTCAAAAGTGAAGATTGCTGCTTAAACTTTAATTCTGGTGTACATTTGGACTGTTTTTCGGTATTTCTCTTCTTTAGAGAATCCATTCTTGTAGTCCCTGCAAGTCACTTCGACTTCAGTGAATAATTGTTAAATATATATATATATTTCAGAGCCGTATATATATTTTTTCCTCTAGCCGTATTCATCATTTTGCATAACCATATATATTTTTCCATAGCAGCGTATATTTTTCGCCATAGCCATATATATTTGTCTTTACGATATATATTTCTTAGTAGACATAAATATTTATTGTTGTACAATATTGTCACATTTGGCGTGCCATAAAACAACAATGAATAATTACAGTTTTTTCTTCAATAACTGCCAACTAGAAAACGCTCGTTTTTGTAAATTTCTAGGCATCACGTTCAGCTCGTTCGGCAACTTTAATTTAGCTAAGCAAGAGCTAGAAAAGACAACCCGGAAGGTCCTCTTTGGGTTGAAGAAAGACATGAGAATTCATTTCAGATCTAACATAAAGATGTCCCTAAAACTGTTTGACGTCCTTATCATGCCTATACTGCTGTAGGGCAGTGAAGTATGGGTCCCACACAAAACGATCCAATAGAAAGCATGTATTTAAAATTATATTTAAAATTCCCCTATAGATAAGTGATTGAATTGTACTTTTGAGGTAAACACTTCATTATATGTTTAAACAAGAGGCTGTATCAGCCTTTACTCGGGCCATATGGAATTTCAACAAGGAGTAGTTGGTATTCTTTGCAGGTTTGATTAAAAAAGTATTTTACACTAGCAATTGTTTTAGCCTTTGGGAGAATAATACATTATTTTGAATTATTTTTACAAGAGTTACATATATAAATTATTTTAAAGAAGAATTGTGATTCTGTCTCCAGAGAAGCCATGTACAAATGTAATAAAAATATTATATTAGTTATGTAAAAATAATCCTATTTTAGAGTGCCTGGGATGATAACTGCCATGGAAAACAGAAAGCAAATTGCAGCCATGTGTATGACAGTAGCTACATTTGTTTGAGACAATATACATGTAGCCTGTGTCGCATCCGAACTGAACCCTGGTTAAGGTTCAATTCGGATGTGACACAGGCTATATACATGTAGCAACACAAGACCAGTGATAATATAGTGAACACGAATGGTTAATTATGTCTTGCTCTGCTGACAAATCATTATCAAACAAGTTTGATTTCACATGGTTTCGCATGGTTTTCAGGGAAGAATAGGCAAATCCTTGCTAATGTCATTGTTTACATTTTTGCCTCATTAGTATATATTACATTTCAAGCTACAAACAAACATAGTACATCAGTTGAAAGAGAATTTTAAACTTAGTAATCACCAAAAATGTAAGATTGATATGTTAAATGTTTATGGAGAAATTGACTTTTCAAAACTGTAAAATGGGCTGGGGGGCAAAAGTTGCTGACAGCCATACATTATTTGTAAATGTTGCTATTTTTAAATACTTGTTCCTCAAAATAAATTTATTTTATCACTCTAAAATTTTCGGTGATTATCAAGTGTGTCAATCTCTTTCGATTTATGGACTCTGTTGGTTTATATGTATGTTGCTTGAAGTTTGTTGTATGCTAATAAGGAAAAACGTAAACAAGGATTCGCCTATACAAGAGGCCAAGTAAAACCTCAATAAGTCTTTAAAATAACACATGCAATGTTCCTTTGAACTTCCTCCCAGTGATTTAGCATTCAGTTTTGCACTGTATCAGTAGCTTTGCATATTTGCTGGCAGCTACTACACCAGGGATCAACCCCCAGGTACCCTGGGGATTTGCACAAATACCCAATCAAACTCGAATCAAATCCCCTGGTATGGAACACAGCAATTTATAGTAAACAAATCATACAAGGTTCCTGATCTATGAGTCAAAGTGAGCTTTTCCCCCTCACCGATGGGCAACAAACAATTAATTTTGACAGGTTCCCATGGATCCACCCCTGGGGGTAGTTGCTAATACATGCATTATTTATCCATCCATTTACAACAACAACAAAATAATTTAAGGCAGCAGTCGTGATTATGTATGTAATCTACTATATTTAGCCTGTATATTAATATATAAAATGTACATAGTGGCAACAAGAAAACTAGTATTACTTAACTACTAACAGAGGAGAATTTCAATGTATTTAGCATCATGGTATTGCTACTTGGGAACAAACTCATTTACTCTATGTATACAACTATATCCACCACACTTGAGGGTGGTCACTACCAGAGATTTGGTTGCATTCTCAGTGTCGGCCTACAATTTAACATTCTGATCCAAGAAGGCATGAAGGTCTAACCATTTGCAGATGTCAGAGCAATTAGGCAGTACCAGTTCTCCCACTTATTTGAAGGTCCCACCCACTACCTCCTGCACAACAGACTGACACTTAACCACTGAGCTTACTGGAATGCAGTTTAAGCAAACTGGAGCCTACCATCTTTCTGTTACAGGCCCAAACTTAGTTCAGATAAAATTAATCCAATTGTAATGAAATTATAAATACATATAGATGGTGTATTAAACTTTGAAATTTAGGATAAATTATTAGTTCTCAAATAAATTATAGACTGCATGAGTCCATTTCAGAAATAAACATGCGATTTCCACTCGATTTTTGGATTATTAGAGTCATCTGTCTTCACACCAAATATTTAATTGTAGTTGTAGATCGGTATCGTCGTGTACCGTTTAACCAACTGCGTCAAAAAAATCCCTTTGTTTAACCCCCGTTCGCTATGAATAATTGACAAATTGACACTTCGAAATTCTAGAATGATTATACGTTATCCAGTATAAAAAATATATACCGCCTGAACCGGGAACTCGTGCCGGTTAAGAATCGATGCAATGGCTTACCCACCACCAACACAAACCCTAACCATTAGACCACGAGTGAATTCGCTGATTGCAGTCGTTTTTTACCAGATTTATATCAAATTCATTAGCATGTTCATAAAATATTATATTATAGTATAATATATAATATAATAGCGGTACAACAATCCTCCCAGCGCGCGAGGTGTGATTCCCCATGGATCTCAACGGTACACGACGATACTACCTGTAGATCTTCCCGCTTGTTTAGATTAGTGGATCCGAAATCCTATTTTACCGAAAGAACTGATAAATTGGGCCAATTTCTGGAGCCCAAATCGATAGATTTAAAAATTATTAAACAAATTTTAAAAATAATTCGCTCTCTAATAGGTAACCAATGTAACTGGCTCAAAATCGGTGTAATGTGCTCCCTCTGTCTAGTGCGTGTAACGAGCCTTGCTGCCGCGTTTTGCACGCGTTGTAATTTAGACAATTCTGTGGCAGGTAGCCCATACAAAACACGCCGGGCATAAGTTACCGGGCATAAGTTACCTCAAAATCGATCACTAAAAGCGAGCCAAAAATATATAAACCAGCACATCTTGTTTAATTCGCTGTCAAATTTAACGAAATTTTCGTATGTTAATATTAAAATGAAATAACGTCTTTAGGATCAAACACGTTTGTATATTGACGCAGGTGTGACGTCATAACGAACGACTCCTTTTAAGGTCAAATTCTGCGTTACCTATACGTTTGAAATAAAGCATGTTATCACAACAACATAAATATGTGTTTTTGATTGCCGCAATTTTAAAGTCTCTACGATAAATATTTGATGAGTTATTAAGAACTGAAGTTTCCTGTGACGTCACATTTTCTGACGTCATGGGTCTGACATCAGTCATGCTTTCTAAATTGAATAAACATAAAAAAGACCATATTGCAGCTATTCAGTGTACAGTAAGTACAGTTCCTCTTTAAAACCCGAAAAATACTTGAATAGTTATTTTTAAAAGACGTTTTCAAAAATATATGACGTCATAATGACGTATCCTCTTTTTCACTGGGAATTTTAAAGTATTTCCTCTCAAAAATTGAAAATTCTAAAAACATACGGTTGTGGGTACCGATTTACTCTTTTGATTGCTAGATTGTCGTAAACAAATATTTTAAACTCTAAAAGATGAATGAAGAAGTTGTTTTGTAAATGGTTCTGTGTTGAATATTTCCCGCCAAATGTTGGCGGGAAAATTGCCAAAATTCAAAATTTAATAACTTTTCTCCCTCTTAACCAATCGAACTCGGGTTTTCGGTTTCTTTGTTGTCGACATGATGGGAATTCGAAAATATAAAATTTAATGATGTTCAAGGTAATTGAAAACATCGAGAAACCTATTATAAATGGATACATGAAGTAACTGTGACGTCATCAAGATGTCTACGGTAGATCAAATCATCGGATTTTGTTTAGGTCGTCGGTCTTCATCATCCCACAAAAATGCAATCTTCTATGTTGGAAACTTTTGAAAATATAGCAAAGTGATAGATTTTAGGGTCATTTGTGCCAAGCTTGAAAGAGAGTTACAATAATCCATCTTTGATGAAATAAAAGCGTGAACTAACCGTTCTGTACTCGACTTACTGAGGTATTTTCGTATTCTTCCTATGTTCCTAAGGGCGTGTAACGCGGACCGGCATATTTTATTAACGTGAGTGGCCATAGTCAAATGACGGTCAAAAATGACACCTAGGTTACGGGCCTCATTTACAGGTACTATACTATGCTTGCCAAATATTATGTGAGAGATAGGCTCCAACCTACTAAACCTAGAAGAAAAATTGATTATTTCCGTCTTTTTTTAATTGCATGCGAGTGTATTCGCGAGAAAGAACGTTTGAATGTCAGTAATACAATGATCTAAATCAACTAAGGCTGACTGCCGAGACGCAGGATTCATCGTGATATACAGTTGTGGGTCATCAGCATAGAGCATACAGTCCAGACCATGTAACTTGATTATGTCTTGTAGAGGGGCAAAGTACAATATAAACAAGAAAAGTCCCAACACCGAGCTATGTGGAACACCAGAAGTAATGGGTTGGCTCTTAGACTCTGTACCATTTATCACAACCTTCTGAGAGCGACTGCAGAGGTAGGACATGAACCAACTTAGGACTGTTCCAGTAAATCCAAACTGAGATTTTAGTCTATTTATGAGAATATTATGATCAATAGTATCGAACGCAGAAGTTAATACCAGTTAATACAGTTAATAACTCAAAAGATCATTGTATACAAAATCCGCTATGGTTCATTAGATCAACTCTGCTATTGTTATTAAGGATTAGCGATAACTGAAGGGCCTATTGTTTTGAGGAAAGCTCTTGAGACGCATTTTTTTCTCTAAAACTGAGCTATAATTACCATAATCAATAAAACAAACTATTCGGAACAATATTTTATTGATTCAAACCATGATAAGCGATAATATTTACAACGTTAATACTTGTAAGAATAAGGCTTCCGAATTCGCATTGATCGTCTGATCCGATCGGCTTTTAGGTAAGGTCCAACACTTTCTGCTGATCGACGTACTTACGCAGTACGTAAGAAACGTTATCCTCGTTAGATATCTGTTGTGGTTGTTGCTGTTCACCAGGTAAAATATTGGTCCTTAACCTAAAGCCCTCCGGTGTATTTGGTTTTAAGTCGACAAACAAATAGCCATAAGGGCTCCTAACAACCTTTTCGTACTTGTTGATAAAATACTCCGTCTGCCTGGGATACATTTGCTTGGCCAGTGTTAAAATTTGTAGTTTGTCACGTGGATTCTTAAACAGCACTAAGTAATGGCTGTTTAAACTGATGCTGCGATTGCCTTAATACCCTGACGGAATAGGTTCTGTAAAATATAGAGGACAATCAGATTCCGGTGATGAGATCCTTTGGTAAACAGGTTGACAATTATATCATCATTTCCTGTTTCAGTCATCTGGTCATCAATGACAATCAGGTTTCTTACATGTACATCAAAATAGTGATCTTGGAGGATTCCTTTTACAAATTCGATATCAGGTACCGTACTAAGGAGTGCTGTATAGGCAGGCTGCCCATCGCCAGAAATTCGAGACATTGAGGCCTGATAGTATACACTGGTAGACATAGCATATATGGTACATTAGGATACCATAACGCAGGATACATAAAGTACCAACACGTAATTGGGTAACACCGCTCACCAAAATTTTATCACAGACTCGTCTATTTTGGTCCCTTTAGGACCTACTTTCCAAAAAGGAGAAATTAGCTTGAATAACTGCTGGCTGTTTAAACAAACACACTGCAGTTTCTAGAGTACAGAACAAGATTTCCAAAGCTGCCATGTTTGTTGGATTTGGTCACTTGTGGTCAGAGTTATGGCAGTCTCAAGACGAGCAATATTACGGGTTTTAGCGTGCAAATATGGAGTCTGAGGTTTCTTGTCGAAAAGCTGAGTTTTCTAAAAGGAAAAGGAATAATCGAAAATTGACTTTGGGACATCAGAAGGGAAGAATACGGTAGGACTTGTTTATGTTTTCAACTCTTTGCCAAGGTTGTAGATTTGCAGCAGATACATTTTATAAACTGCTATCTGCATGTTTTATAGGAAAATCACATGCCTGACGAGGTAATTCCTCGTTAAATTGCACTTTTGTTGATATTTTGCTAAGTTATAAATAGCGCGCGTAGTCTACATGCAGTGGTGATTCCACTCTGGATCACCACTCCGTATGAGCCAATCAGCGTCTGATTTCGCAAACGCACCGTGCGATTCAGCTTTGGCTATGCGATTGTATAGGTAAATTCATTGCCTGACGAGGGAATTCCACATTAAATTTCACGCGAAAAACCGATATCGCACGAATGTCGAAGCGATGAGGGCGATATCGGTTTTTCAAGTGAAATTTAACGTGGAATTCCCGAGTCGAACAATGAATTTTCTTTCAATCCCATAGCATTTAGTGAGTTACGAAAATAAATAAAGAATATATAGTCAGTTTGAAAGTTGCTGAAATTTCCGCCACGCGCCAGGAACCCATTGCGCGGTAAGGCTAACGAGCGAATAGGAATCAAGCTAAAATTAGACTGAGACTCATGATGTTCAACTAAAAGTGCAGTCGTTGCTCACAAAATTTGGTTTTCCGACATCAAAACTACATTTTTATGCATGAAAACACCTGTATTTTATTTAGGTACACTTAATTTCGATCTAATCTTTACCAAGAAAGCGAACGCGCCCTAACTGGAGACAAAATTATGAATGTTTGAAAGATTTAGAAAACCGGCGGCCTGTCGATAAGTGAAAATCTAAAACCTGACAAACTGAAGAGCTACTGCACAAGAGTCGCATAAACTTGTAAGTATTAAGCCAGTGTTCCTTACTTTATAAGCAAATTCACAACCAAATTTTCATGCTCAATTTCTGTCTCACAATAAATAAGCCTGTTTTTAAACTGTTGAATGTTTAATACTTGTGTTCAACCCACACGTTTCCAAAAATTTCCTTGTACCACGATTTTAGTACCGCTCTGTAGCCGTGCTTTTCGCTCTGTTTTTACTGTTTTTAGTCATTTAGCTTCTCTGTCTGAATATTACATGTCTTTGAATTAAATCAGCAAATCCATGCTTTTCCGTTCAAAATCAAACATTTTTGCTGCAGTTGTTTTCGTCGATTCCTCGGATTAGCTAGAGTCGCTCTTGTTCAGTCGAGGGCCAAAACATCATTTCTAGTAAAAAACGGAATAAAAGATATATAATTTTCACCTTCTTTGACTACTGTTAACTTTGTGAATATTCTGGTTTGTAATTTTAACATGATTTGTGTCTCTGTTCGCGATAATAAAAATAAACAAAATATTTACGCGCGGGCTTCCTGTACATCGTTGAATACAGCTTTTCAAACCGTTGAATTCCACAAAATATTAAACGCTTCGTTAGCCAATCAGCGCGCGATTTTGAGTCGTGCTATGAGATTCTACTGGAAATCGTTTAAGCATATCGATCGCACACGATCGATGACGTAGGGTCCCTTTTTCTTTAATGCAAGAGAGCCCCAGCCTTAACCAATTGTATGTCCTGATAGAAAAACTACGTATAGGCATTGTTCGAAAATAAAAGAAGCCTTCTTATTGGCTAAAAATCAAGAGAACTGTATTTAGTCATGCTGTGTGCTGGAATTATCAGACGCCATCTTGTTTTTCGCGAGTTGTATTTTTCTGGGTGTCGAATCTCTTAAAATTACTTAGTTAATCCTTTATTGAATGTTATCTAAATGCCACCGAAGCCTCAAAGGAATAATTACTCACTTCATGAAGTACTCGATGCGGTCTTTGATGAGGATGGGGAAGATTTAAGTGACTTTGAATTCGGAGAACTATCCGAAGAGGAAGAAGCGCTTATCGATGAAGGTGTTGGCCCAGATTTGCTCCCTGAACAAGAATGGTAAGTTTTATATTTATCTTCTATCTAATGCTTCGAAACACAACAATACCTGTACTTTAGAGACTTGGCTTTTAGCTAAAGACTTCTAGGGCTGTAGTAAGAGTGTGATGGTTTTTATTTCGGAATTATTCGCATTTTGTTTCATTGCTATCTTGCTGTGAACAAAGTGTTGTGTTACAGTATGTATGTCAGTACTGCTTATCAACGAATTCACCACTCTAGTGAGCAAAATATTCCTCATTTTATCTTAAAAAAATTCTATTGATTACTTGTAGTTTCATTTGTTGATATATTCAGAGGATTTCTTGTTCAAAATTGCCTTTTTCATTATACATTGACACGTCACTCTCAAATGTGTGGCATAAATTTGAAACTTTTCCATTTTCTGTTTATTTTTTTAGTTAAGATATCGAAACACAGTCAAATGAAGTGAATACAGAAGTCAGTGAGTCTGCTGGGGAGGTGTACGAGCCAAAAGTACCTCCTAAAAGGAAAATAAAAACGAATAAAAGAGCTTCTGCTGCAAGAGGCACAGTACAAGCGAATCCAGTTGCCATGGCAACAGAATCATGGAAGACAGAAAATGATGTTGATCAACCTCTGCCTTGCCGAAGATTTCGCCATAATCGCAATGAGGGATTCCAGCTGCCAGATTCTGGCCAAGTGTGGGATCCATTAGACCTTTTCTTGTTGTTTCTTTCCATGAGAACCTCCCCTTTCACAACTACTCACCACCACCCCCTACTCCACCCTACCCCCACCCCCATTATCCCCGTCCCCATATCCCTCGTCCCCATTATCTCCGCCCAAACCCCTAAAAGCACATTCATGGGAGTTGTAATAATCTGAATGGTCATGGGGTTGTCAATCAATGATACGACTAATGACAGTTTCACGTCATAATGTTCTCATGTTTAGCATGCTTAAAAAATGTTATAGGTACCTCTGCTCTCTTCATCTCATCTGACTTCAGTTCAAAGGGGAACAGTCTCTGTATCGGTCGTCTCATCTCGATCGGTTTTCCCTGCTTGTTGTGAACACGGACTACAGCGGCACGCACCTT
Source organism: Actinernus sp. WN-2022 (assembly GCA_030867875.1). NCBI lineage: Eukaryota > Metazoa > Cnidaria > Anthozoa > Actiniaria > Actinernidae > Actinernus > Actinernus sp. WN-2022. The sequence continues at coordinate 42,598,162 of JAOWCC010001368.1, forward strand.
CCCATCTCTACCCGTCAGCAGGCGTTCAACTCTGGCCATACTCCAGTTTAGTCTTTTCACCTTGTCTTCTTGTACACAGACTACGTCTCCTACACAAATTACAGGACCATCCTTACGACATGAACGATGATGTTCTCGGAGCTGTGTGAGGTATTCAAGTTGCCAACGTTTCCAAAAATGCGAAATGACCGTTTGTAGGTATCGTTCTCGTATCAACATTCCTTGGCGGCTTTCCGATTGGGTGAATTCCTTTGCTGGTGATTCTGTTGGCGTCGACAGCAATCGTCTTCCTAGGACAATATGTGATGGAGTCAACGGTTCTTCGCCATCTTCGTAAACGTACGTCAGTGGACGGGAATTGAGCACTCCTTCTACTTGAATTAACAAGGTCAGCAATTCCTCGAAGGTTAATTTGGCTGTAGCCAAAGTCTTCTTCAGACATCTCTTAACGGACCGTACTAAGCGCTAAAAAAACCGCCCCACCACGGAGAGCTCTCTACATTATACCGCCATTTAATACCTCTTGTCGTCATGTACTCTTGTACCTCGGCACTCTTGAACGTTTTGCCGTTGTCAGACAGCACGAACGCTGGAACTCCTCGTCGGCCAATGAAGCGGCTAAAACTCCGAATAAATGCACTGAAACTAGTATCCGGAGGCAAGTCAAGGTGTACTGCTCTACTGCTCGAACAGGTATACAACACAATAAACACCTTATGCATATCGCCAGTTTGAGAGTAAATGTCCTTCACGAACAATGGGCCTGCATAGTCCACTCCAATATTGTTGAAAGCGAAATCATCGCTTAACCGAAAGTCCGGTAGCGGAGGAGCTATAGGCGTTCCATAACACTTCCCTTCCAACTTCTTGCAAACGGTGCAGCTAGATAGGATCCGTTTCACAACTTGTCGCCCCTTGCAAATCCAAAATCTTGATCGTAGGTGCGTTAAGGTCTCTCGAACTCCGTCATGCATAACATCCTTGTGGTACTGCAAGATGACCAAGCGCGTGAAGTTATGTTCCCCAGGGAGAATAACTGGAAACTTCGAATCGTAAGGCAAGGGTGCATTATCAATTCGACCATGACAACGTAGGACTCCATGCGCGTCCTTCAACAATCTCAGTGACAGTTCCACTTGGTTAAACTTCTCCTTTCTCGACATTGGAGCTTGTAGGTGCTTTATCCACACTCGTTCTGCAGCACATACTTCTTCTGTAGTGAGTTCGCCCTTCCTTGGGTTGGATTTCTTCAGACGGTGTCTCAGGTTGTATATGAAGCATAACACATAAGCAGTAACCCTCAAAAGAGTTATTAGGCTGATGAAGCTTGTCGCCCTTATCACCTCTTCCAGATTTGATCTTGCTTGGTGGTAGCACTGATAGCTGAGACGTTTACATTAACATACAGTTGTTCAGACTTAAGCTGTCGATTAACTTCATCAGTCGAAACAGTCAAGGGCTGGTTTGGCCACCCTTCTTCAGGTTCTAGTAGGAAGCTTGGACCATGCCACCATTTCTCATTGGCCACTAATTCTGCTGCTGTCGCTCCTCGAGATGCAATGTCAACTGGATTTTCATGAGTGGGACAATATCTCCATGATTCAATTGGCGCAAGCTTTCTTATCTCAATCACTCTGTTCTGCACGAAATGCTTGTACTCCTTGGTGATACCTCTGACCCAGCTCAAAGCAACTGTGGAATCTGACCAGTAGATCACAGAATCGATCTCCAATCCATCTTCAAGTGCTTTCATTACACTCTGAGCCAGCTTCACTGACACCAGACATGAGAGTTACTCAAGACGAGGAAGTGTTTGCTTCGACATTGGCGACACTCTTGACTTCGACGCAATCAGGTTACAGTGAACACCAGAGCTATGCTTACAACGCAGGTAAACGCACGATCCATACGCAGTTTCCGATGCATCACCAAACACGTGTAGCTCAATCGACTTGATATCATCATGGAACAATTCTGGGCAATAACACCTGTCAAGGGAAATGCTTCTGACTTCTTTAGCCCACTGATCATTGATCTCCACTCAATACACAGGGTCTCATCTAGTTGACTGTCCCAGTCCATACTCTTCTTGCACAACCTTTGGAACAGCAACTTGAACAATAAAACAATTGGAGATATAAGACCCAATGGGTCAAAGAATCTTGCTGTGGTACTTAGAACAACTCGTTTTGTGAGAGCTTCTACTTCTGCATCTGCCAGAACTCTTGAAAATTCAAACTTCAATTCATCACTGCGATTATCCCATATCTGTCCCAATACTCTAGGACTTGTTCCACTTCCCTGTGACAACACAGATTGGGTATATCCTTGATCTTCTTCAGCAATAAGACCTTGCTGACTTTGACAGGGTGTGCATTCTGGAAACTCTGGGCTATTCTGCATCATTTTCATCAGCTCTTCTGAATTACTGATCCACTTCGGCATGTTAAGTCCACCTTCAGCAAGGCACAACTTTACTTTCTTGGACAGTTCAAATGTAGAAGATGTACTGCTTGAACCAGATACATAATCGTCCACATAGAGAGATCTCAGTACTTCCATCACAAACTCTGGATCAGTTGCTGCATAATGACTCATGTGGTGGTGTACAGTAGCATTAAGCATTAATGGACTAGATGTAGCACCAAAAACAACACGAGCGAATCGCATTGATTCTATCCTTGGACTTTCACTGAAAGGATCATCCACCCACAGGAAATGTAAGTAATTACGATGTTCTGGTGCAACTGAAATGTTCAAAAATGTCTTCTCTATGTCTGCGACCACTGCTACATTGTTCAGTCGAAAGCGAATCAGAATATCAAATATCAAGGGGGTAAGTGAAGGTCCTGCATACAGGCAGTCATTCAGGCTGGGATCAGCACTTGTAGCTGACTCATCGTAAACAACTCTAATCTTAGTTGTGTCCTTATCCATACGTACTACTTCTCTGTGGGGTAAATAGTGGATATTTCCCACTGGAGGCGATTCCTCCTCTTGCACATACTGTACAATTCCTGCATTAAGCTGATCCTTAATGATCTTATTGTATTCCTGAAGGATATCTGGTTTAGTCTGGAGGCGGTGGAGCAATGACCCTAATCTCTTCACACAAGCTGAATGATTATCAGGCAGTATTGGGTGGTCTTCCTTGAATGGAAGCTTTGCCTCATACCTCTTCCCAACAAACTGTACTTCTTGGGTGAACTTATCATAGACGGAGGTTTCATTCTTACGAATGCCCAGTGTCTCTAAATCCCAGAATTTGGTCAGCTGTTCCCTGATTTCAACCATTTCATCAGCCAATTTCACTGGCAAAGCCTCCACCTTTAGCACATGAGTTGAATTCAGGTTACTAGTAACCGAGCATTCTGTTTTGTTCTGACAGTTCACAATAACTGGGCCTGACAGTACCTAGCCAAGCCTGGAAAGTATAGCAACTGGACCCTGACCCTCACCCCTTCTGGCTACACTAGTGACAAAGTTCCAGTAGTAATCTGCTCCTATCAATACATCAACTTGAACTTCACTTGACTCAGTTATATCAGCCAAATATATACCTTGCAGGTAAGGGTACTTGTGCACTGCTAGATCTACTGATTGGTTACTGAGAGGGCTACAAATAGTGGGTACACTATTGGCATTTAGATAAAGTTCCATTCCATCAACGCTTGCTATGGACAACTGAACCAGATCACATGATCTTAATCTTGGTGATTCGTCATCAAATGTTTTGATTAACAAGTTATTGGAGCCAATTAAAGACAATTTCAGCGTGCTTCTCTGTTGATGTGTGACATACGAGCGTTGACTACAAGAATCAAACAGAATTCTGGTCTTTACCTTTTTCTGTGGGCCACCAGGTTTACCAACCAAGGCTTTTGCAGTCTGTAGAAGAACAGATGTGTTACCCTTAATATACATTGTGGATGTTGGCTCTACATTCTTTGATGGTTCCTCCTTGTGATCCTCAGCTGCACTATTGTCACCTTGCTTATCCCTTTCACACAAGGCCGTATGATGTCGTTCACCACATTTGAAGCATGTAAACTTTGATTTACAATTCTTCACAATATGCCCAGACCTCAGACATGAAAAAAACTTGCCCTTTTTTATTAGAATTGTTCTCCGGGCTGCCACATCCGTAACCATACTGCATTTAACTGATGCATGTTGTTGATTACAAAAGCTACAATGAGGGCCTGATTCGTTTCCCTTGCCAGTATACAAAGTGGATGCTGTAGTTGGAGATTTCCCCTTATTTCGCATGCCATCTCCTTTTGAAGAGGCAGATGAGAGTGTGCCCATGAATGCACATCTTTCTCTTGCTTCTAATTCGACCTTGAGTGCTGATAACACTTCACTGACATTCCACTTAACTTGACTGGGACTAACAGGCTACCATAAGATTCTGATGAAATACCAAGATTCTGTAAGCTTCTAAGATGGGTTTCAACTGTGTCGTACAACTGACGAATCTTTACAATATCTGCCACATTCACCACTGCTTCTTGATTCAACAGAGCCTCCATGTGACTTGACACAATAATTTGGGGTTTTGCAAATCTATCCTTTAACAATTCGAGTGCAGCATCATAATTTTCCGCAGTAAGTGCGAATCCTTCAATCGCTGATGCAGCTGGGCCTTTCAACAGGCTTTTCAAATAATTAAACTTGTCGACCTTTAACACGTCGGCATTTTCGTGCACCGCTGCTGAGAAACTGTCCCAAAATGGCTGCCATTCAGTTGATTTACCCGAAAACACCTTTAATGTCAATTTTGGTAATCTTTCCTTCGGTTTTGAATGAACCTGCATACCCTCGCTTTGCTGACTAGTCGCATTCATGGTACTATTTGCAGTATTTGCGTTTGGAAGCATTCCCACACTATTCAAAGCAAAATCAATCTTAACAAGGCTTCGTGTTATGGACTCACCAAATTCGCTGGCCTCGAATATCTCCGTATTGATGTTTGCATCTTCGACTTCGGCTAGAATAACATCATCCAGCTTCCTTAGAGTTTCCTTCTTCTCAGAAAGAGTTATCTTGAATCCATTTAGTCGTTCTCTTTCAGTCGCTGAATGCTGGTATTCATTCAGGACTTCGTTCACACTTTGAATTGTCTTCGTTGAGTAGACTCGATGGCCTCCACGAATTCTCTTATTCTTGTCCAAAGACATTTTCTTCACTCACTTCTATCCGGCTGGAATGACCATGTAATAATCTGAATCTGTACTCAATAATAAACTGGTTGTTTATTGTAATTCCGTACTCAACAATACAAACTATAACTCTCAGTCGTGAGAAATTCCGTCTTACCTCTCTCACGAATCTGAACTCGAGCTCTCTGACGTCACTGACCATGCGGTATAGTGTCACGTGATTTTTCCTGCAACGTTATTTACAACAGAAGTCAACCATGCAATATCCTTTACTGGTTTGGGTAGTGACTGTTTTGTTATGTATATAGTATTATTTTTATCATGTTGGATAATCTTTGTAATTATTGGCAAAAAGCTACTAGACGAGTCACCTAGAAGAAATTGAAATATATCTACAGCATTTCAATGAAATGGCATCAAATTTTCAAGGAATGGGAATGAGATATAGAACTGTTAATTGAAGGTATCACAATTATTCCACAGGGTACGTAAGGGACTCATTGAGTCATTTTTCAATATTTTTATTTGTTTTCATGTTGGCAATCACATGACAAATCACGTGATATCTAACAGAATGACAAACAAAATAAAGAAAACAAATTGTGTATTGTATGGTATTAGCTTTAAAATGGTATATTACATGGTCATATAGTCTAAATGTGCTCTGTTTAAATTTTTTTTACGAAAGTGTCCTAAAAAAACCTTAAATTAAGTATGCTCAAAAGGGTTAATGTCCACTGTACATAAATGCGAATTTTTATGCTTCTTCTAAAATCAAAGAAAGCAATCATAAAAGTGTACTACTTGGATTTGAAAATATCAAAAGTGAATTGATAATATCTGTAGAAATAATGCCTCGATCGCACATTTTTACGATTGTACCGTATTTCATGAGAATTAAGGAAAATGTTTAGGATCCCATACATTTCTCTGTAAATTTTCACGACCCATTTCACACAGTGAACAGTGGTCAATATGTGTTGCGCAATAAATATGTATCGAATTTCTGGCGATGCACTTTGAATAGCACCAGACAATTCTCTGGGGTGGATGGGAAATTGTTTGATGGGCTTGTTCGAGTAACGTCTGAACCCAGACCGTTTTACCACATCCTGTCATACCAGCAACCATACAAGTAAACGGATGAATGAGTTGAAAAGAGCTACAAATGCTCTTCGTACTTTGAAAACCATTGTTCTGTGATGAAATAGTGGTATGGAGTCCATTCGATAGAGCTTCAGTCGGATGACGTTTTAAATCATATGGTCGGGAGAAACCTCCATGTCAACTAAAACAGATATTTTTTTGGACATGTTGATGCTTCAAGAGATTAAATAAAATGAACCCCACAGCGATGGTATACTCCCATTTATGCTAACAGTTCTGCCGCCACCCTGAACGCCCGCCGCCCGCAACGCCCGCCGCCCTCAACACCCATCGGTCGCCCTAGCGCTATAACTATCCTAGCGCATTCAAATCGCAGATCAGTTTCAACCATGTCTCGTACAGTAAAGAGAAATCGTGGCTTTCTCCATCTCTTAACTTCTTGCCCCGACCATCAACGTCAATTTCTCCTCGAAACGGCATCTCCAGCTGAACATAATGCTGTTAGAGGATATGTACCTATCAGTGAAGAAGACAGGCGAAGACTAATATAACTCCACATAGATAATCTATTTATACACTCGTGGATCCAGAGGTTCCATTCAAAGAAAAGAAGCAACTACTAGTGCAAGAGGGAGGTGGATTTATTGAACATTTGTTAGCCTCTATTCTCACTGGGATTCTGATGGTATAAATAGGGGAGTCTTAGGTATTTCAAGATCATTTGCTACTGAAGTAACTCTGCGGTGAACATGAAGAGAAACATTGACATGGAAAGTGAAGAAAGTGACACCTCGAATGATGAGAGTGAGGGTGAAGAGGAACCAAGAATTAAAGATGTTTTGGATGAACTTCCGAGAGTCGTCTCCCATAAAGATGCTTCGAATTTATTGCACAGTATGGCCTCTTCTAAGGATATTTTATTTTGGACGCCAAGAGGAGAATTGCTTCATAGCAAGCGTAGAATTCCGGTGACAATTATAGCGGCCCTGGTAGAATATGTCTTACGATATGCTGAGACCTCGCGCTCTCAATACATTTCTAGACGGTCATGCTGAGCTAGGAATCAACAAACGTCTAATTCACAACAAAAAAGGTTTTGAGCGATCTTATCGAAAAAGAAAAAAAACATACCAGCAAAAGGAGCCTGAAACTAGCAGCAGTGAGCAAGAAGAGAGTGAAAATGAGAACGAGTCTCAGGAGAGTAACAATAACAGTGATGCCGAAAACCAAGATAGTACTATTGCAAACGAGGAAGAACAGAGCAGTGATGAAGAGGCCAGTGAAGATAACAACGGAAATTAAATCAATGCCTCTTGTGATCATTGTAACTCTACCAATGTTCACGCAACGGGTGTTGTTCGCTGCCCCAAATGTCTATGGCATGATATTTTACTTGACCCGATTGTTAAGAATGGCATCACCACATGTTCCATTTGCGAGAATGAGTTTCCATTGAGAACCAAGTTGGTTAAGAACATTTTGGTACGATGCCAACATTCTCAAACAGTACGGCATATTCATCCCAAAAGTGAAAAAGGAAGAAACTTATCACCCAACAAGTGACGACGAGGACTGATTGTAAACAAACCTTAAATGCTAAAATACTCTTGTAAATCTTATCGCTTATCATGCCTTGAATCAATAAAATCTTGTTCCAAGTAGTTTGTTTTGTTGATTATGGTAATTATAGTTCAGTTTTAGAGAAGAATTTGCATCTCAAGAGTTTTCCTCAAAACAATAGGCCCTTCAGTTATCGCTAATCCCTAATAACAATAGCAGCGTTGATCTGATGAACCATACTGGATTTTGTATACAATGAGGTTATGAGTTATTAACTGTAAAGGAAAATAATAAAGACAGTTTAGAGCCTATCACGAGTAGTTTGTTCTTACTATTTACGCTACAAAGCGGTTTAGATATTGCGAGATATGTATTACTTTTTTTATTCAACTTAGAATGTATTCAGGGCCGATCGCTCCTGGTTTTAGAGACGACCACAAACAAAAGACTTTAGCCAAACATGCCCGAATAGATCGGTGACCTCATTCACAGAAATAATAATTGTATTGATCAAGTACGCCGCATTTTATTCATGAGCCCACCACTTCAACGAGAGCGCAACTTTAATTTATACATACGCCGCAAGATTCCTTTTAAATTATTTCAATGAATAGACACACCCGTACGCCGCATTTTAGTCATGAGCCCAAGAAAATAGGACTGTGACGTCTTCCGAATTAATGAGAGCGCCCCAAAAAATAGCATAGCGCCTCAGAAAGGGGGGTAATTCGGTGCCTGTCCACTGGTAACAGCAAAATAAAATTATAAATGAATCAAACAATCGACTTTTTTTACACCAAATAAGACGACGACTACAAGACATTGAATTGCAGAAATGGAAAGGTAACTTATTTAAGGGCCCGTTGACATATTCGTTGCTATGCAACAGCGTTGCTATGCTCACGGGATCAGATGCGATTTTGACTCTCGGTCGATTCGGGCGATATGAGTCGGCTGTTTTCTCAGGCTAGTTATATGCGTGTCCACCGGCCACCCTATAGTTTTTATACTTACACATGTTTGTAAATTTCATTCGTGGTTTACCTGAAATGTTTTCATGAATAAATTAATTAATAAAGTTAAGTGTTCAAAAGTCGGAGGAAGCCGTAGCGTGTGCTTTTGTCGCTTGCAAATGAAAAGCTTGGTTTATCGTGTGAAATAAATTAATACTTGACAAGAAACTGAATCCGCTAATTTTGAAGGAATCGTTCAGGACTCGAAAGGCGCCTAATTGTACTTGAACCTAGAGAAAGACAATAATTAATAATTTGTACCAAGCAAAAATGTAACGGCAAGTGTTCGGAAATCAGTGAAATCAATCAGGAAATCGGCATTGAATGGCAAAGCAAACTTGTATTGGACTTTCAGATGTATCCAGGCTCTTCCCACTTTTGATAGATTGAAATAACATCTAGTAAATAGTATCTATAGTTATCAAAGATATATAAGCTGAAATGGCTGCTTCCAGCGAGAACATGGCTTCTAAAAACACGAAGAAAAGTACGGCCACTCAAGAAGTCAAGTGATTTTCTTCCACAGACATGCACACTTTTGTCTCCAGGTAATGCTTTCGCGTTCCTCGTAAAGTTGTGATTGAACCTCAGTGCAAGTAATTAAAATACAGGTTAGTTTTCATCCTTAAAATAAAACATGTTTTATGTCGGAAAACAAACTGTTATGAACGCCACGAATATATGGTTTTCACTCAATCCCCAGAGATTCAAATGACAAAGGGCATGGCGGCCATGTTGGTGTACCTAACAAAAGAAGCTAACGAATAATCTATTGTTAAAGGCACACCAACATGGCGGCTATGACGTCACGTGCAAACCCTCAATTGCTATCAACATACAATAGAATTAACATCATCATCATCATCATCATAAGCTTTATTAAATATAACAGTATCGCATTCATTATAATAATTACAATGCTCTTCCAGCGAGCCGTCAAAGGAAAATCACTACATGCTACTACACTTATGGAAAACACCCTAACTAATCTATAACTTTAATAAATTCAATAAAAAGTATGTAATCCAATAATCCAACAATCAACAGCTGCTGTTTATCTAAAGTCCAAGATATCCTTAAATGCGTTTCTATTCATCATGGATTTAGAATCATCCGGTAGGTCACTCCACAAAACAGCCCCTCTATAACTAAAAGTCCGCTTTGCAGCTTCAGTGCGAGGTCTTGGAATAAACATATTATTATCACTACCCCTCAGGTTATGGTGATGTATGCTGGATGTAGCTTGAAAAAGCTCTCTAATTCCTGAAGGATAAAGATAACACAATACAAAACAATAGAACGAAATACACTACAATAGAACACAATACATATTGGTAGTAATTCATGTCTGCCTACATGAAGGGAGAACCATGGCAAGGATAAACTTCAAATACGTAGCGCATTTCCTTCAGAAACTAAGAAAAAGCATATGTTTTGAATGACACTGGGAAACAATTTACTACACATACGAGACACTGCAAGACCGCATCAAAGTAGTGTTTAAGGCAAAATTCCGGTTTTCCTTAAATGTGGGACGGCATGAATTGCTACCAAATTGTATTGTGTTCTATTTTATTGTGTATTTCGTTCTATTGTTTTGTATTTTGTTAATTCTATTGTATTTTGAATAGCAATTCATGTCGTCCTACATGAAGGGCGCGCCTAAATTCCCGTCGATTTACGCATGCGCGCTGTTTATTCAGCTCTGTCGTGTCAAAGCTATTAGAGAGCTTAAGCATCAACGACGGGAACGTCTAGGACGACGGCATAACACAATAGACTTAATTACAAAATACAATAACTTCACGTGAAAATGCACGCAGTCAACTACATTTCAACCGTTGTCTGGAAAAACACAACGTGAAAACCTCACATTTTACGTTTACAAGAGAACGCCAACGTAAGAAAGTAAATCACTCCGTTTTTCGTTCGGCGTGAACGGAACTCTATGCTTATCATATTTTTCGAAGATATGGATGTGAAAAGTAATTAAAGGCGAACGAAGGAAATAGTAAACATCATATTTCGGGAGAAAACACCTTTCTACGTCCCGTCGTCACTGCCGTCCCCGTCGTCGTTGCTTAAGCTCTCTATTTACATACGCTAGTACCGAGTCTAATTATCTATAGAACATTACACCAATCAGAACGTTTTGTCTGTACGGTCGTTTCGACCTGAAAGCCAAGCAGAATGTGAAAAGATGAGCACGTGGTCATTGGTGTGGTTCACATTATAACCATAGGCAACATGGCGAATATTATTGAAATGGGAACAGTGCAGTTAAGGTTAATGTTGAGTTTTAACAAATTAAAGAGTACGCCACCATTAATGATACTGTGAAGGATGATTTGGATAGTTAAAAGGTTATACTGTGAGGTATGAGTGGATAGTTGAAATGTGATACTGTAAAGTATGATTTGGATAGGTTAAAATGGTACTAAGTTATCCAGATCTCAATTAATAGAATTGTGTATGGCCGGAGCTAAATGTTGCCTGACTCGCCTCGTTTTCATTATTTCTTTAGTTTTAAATGCCACTGATATATTTGCAGTTATTAAAGATAAAACTCTCAAACTTCCCAGAATTCCTAACTATAGTATGCTCTAATACAGGTGATATCCACTTCACCAAATAAGCCAAGTTTAATTTATGGCAATATGTAAATTAGAGAGGCCATATTTGAATAAGGTCAATAAACGCAAGCAATGGGCTGTTATCGCAGTTCGGCCAGCTTGGATAAAACAATAGTTTTGGCCCCGGTAGCCTCGTACTGGTTGGTATCAGAACGAGTTTACCGGACGAAAACAAATGTTTTTATTATCCTGGGACTCACATGGCGGCCGTACTATAAAAGCCCATACAGGCAGACGCAGAACCGTATTTATCATTAGCAGTACTTGTTCTTATCAGTCGAATGTGCGAGATAGGAACAAGCGCCTCTAATGACCAATATGCATTTTCTCCCCTGCGTATGTTGCTTGCACTTATTCTTGCGTCACTAGTGTGAATTAGGCAACAAGGAAGAATATATTATTTACCGCGTTCAGACTTTGTGGCTGATAATTTCGATTTCTAGTCATTTCAATTCAGAATTTGCAATGCAAATTTCATCACGATTTATTGAGTTTCGATTGAATTTGGCGCTAATGCCTATAGAATGTCCGATCCCGGATGGATGTCGTGCCATTCTGCCCGATGTCCTGTCCATCTACGTTCTTCAGCTACGTTAGATATCTTTCTCGAGACTCTTAAGGTTGTAAACCTTTAAAATAGCCGGGTAAAAACATTGACATTTCTGAGAAATAAACGGTGCTTTTTTCGCTGCATTAGCTCGATGTATTCGCTGTGTTTGACTGTGGTTGACCTCCAGTTCGGCCTTGACAACTGTAACCAACGACGCTGTAGCCGGTCTATACGGCTTAACTTGACAGACAGGTTTATTTGAGCGCGTAATGAGCTGTGCCGGCTGGGGAGAAACTAGCTGAATGAGTAAAACATTTTACACAATTTACACTCTTTGTATTTAGTCGTTTCAAAACACACGCCATACACGATCTGTCTCCTCGATTTAATTTATACAGAAGTTACTCAAATAACCGTAAATTAAGTCTTATAATCAATGAATTTTGAACTAATTTTATAAAGTTCAAGAGTCTTAATTGTTGTTCTAGTCAATTTAAACACACAAATTCCCGTGTTAGCGGACTGCGTCTCGAGAGGTTTACTCTGAAGCGTTTGTTGTTCTAGGCATTTTAAACATGCAACTGGCCGTTTTATTGGTACGCATCTCTGTCGAGAAGTTTATTTTGAGACTTTTGAATTGTCACTGCCAAGGAGGCAAATTCAAATTCTCGAAATTTGTTGTCCAATTAATCCCTTTGTTATACAGAAATAAAGTTAAAACAAATAGCCGCATGTCTCTGATTCGCTCTCATGCCGATCTTTTGTCAGTGTTGTATTGCTTATGGAATTTTGCAATCCCCACTAGTCTTTTGTTTATATAGCGGCGCTTTTGTTTCGCTCTCAGCCAATCTGATACCACAAAATCTGAAAAACAAAAGAAATTGAGAACAATAGTTAGAGGAAACCTTTAGACCGAGAACATATCGTAATGAGAACGGAGTGATCTGGACGAGCCACATCACTGGCGAATGAACAATAGGGTAGCCAAGCACAATAAAGGACATAGCTTACCAAACAATACTACTAACCCTAACCAAACAAACCATAAATTCCATTCCGATCAGCGAGGACCTTACCGCATAAACAGGGGCGCTGTTTCACTTGTTCGTTAGTAGCTACAGAAGTCGTCGGTCAACGCCACCAAGTTTTATTTTTCCAACTGAAGCCGGTAAGTTTTAACTGCCAGAGTTAGTTACCATTGGACATAATTTAACCAAACGAATACTAAGCACTACAATAATTTGATAACACAGTTTAACTAATTTCGGCATTGCTACCAGTTATGTTATCAGCCTAATGTATGAGAGCTTTGGTATTCTGAGCTTAGTTTAACAATATTCTGAATATTCGTTTCAACAAATCCGCTAAATTAATTACTAGATTCACCAAGGTACTTTCGTAATGCGAAGTACTCCGAAGTAGTTTAACTTCTGGACTAAAAACATATAGTCAGTGATGCAGTAGATGTAATGTTCATTTTCCCTCCATTTTTAACTTCCCCGGGTGTTGCCCTCGTTGAGATACACATACAGTAGTTTGTAGAAAGTTTCGGGGAGAACAAACATCATTTATCGATGGGGCATCGAATTCCCTTGCTGTTCGCTATGGAATATTATGACCAAATAGGAGATCCAGTATGTTATGGAACTTTAGCAAGAGAAAGAAAAAATGGTATAGAATTAACTTTAACTGAAAGAGACAATCAGAGGATTCGTATGCGCAAATTAATTGAATGAAACGGAATATTTTTCTTCATTCTCTGACTCAATAGTTCTGAGAAGTCCCTGTTAATGATTTCACTCAGAGGTTAATTAGTTTTGAGCAAACTAAATTAATAAATATGTTGGGTGAAAGACCAAATCTAAACGGTAAATCAAGAGACCCTTAGTTAGCCTCGCTTTATAGATCAAATGGCGCCAATAACAATAATATTTACCTTATTTTTGAACAGAAATCACGAAACAAGATAAAATGGCGTCACTCAAGATTCTCCTGGTTGGACTGGTGCTTCTTTACACTGTTTCGGCGAGAAGATTCTATGGTAAGTTTTGTTTACTGTATAGTTAGTTAAATTATGAATTAAATTGTATAAGTTATTTAGTCTGGCGTAAATAAGGTTTGAGATTCACTCATAGCATAAGTTACCTCAAAAATCGATCACCACGAAGCGAGTGAAAAATCTATAAACCAGCACATTTTGTTTAATTCCCTCAAATTTAACGAAATGTTCGTATGTAATATTACCATGAAATAACGTCTTTAGGATCAAACACGTTTGTATATTGACGTTATTATGACGTCATAACGAGCAAGTCATTTTAAAGTGCCACTACGAAAATTTACCATTTCGATTTGCCACTGTCAATAGGTCAATCAGTATTAGAAATATCCGAAATAGTAAAAATATATTCCCAAATGGGCATGTTACACCACAAAATTTCAGGAGAGTTTACCGGTAAATCTTGTCCGCCATTACTGGAAGTCGTTCTCAGTATTCAGCGGAAGTGATGTCATACACTTAACACGACCTCGTGGCGCAAAATAGTGTGCATTAAAAAGTAGCCAACCTCGCAAAGATAGAACTTTATTCTTATGTACGTGAATACGTTTTTAGTAGAAATGTGCCTCCAGGCGTTGTGTTCTGCAGGCGAGCGTTAAGTGTATGACATCACTTCCGCTGATTATCCTTTGTTTAAAGCGGAACAAAGGGAACGGCCTCCAGTAATGGCGGACGTTTAGATTCAATATTCAGAGCTAAAAAAATAAGACTTCATGTCGTTGTATCGAAAAACAACTTCACTTTATGAATATGCAAACATTTTGATATGTCAAAATTTGATCGTAGTGGCACTTTAAGGTCAAATTCTGCGTTACCTATACGTTTGTTATCACAACAACATAAATATGTGTATGCAATTTTAAGTCTCTACGATAAATATATGCGGCTGAGTTATTAAGAACTGAAGATTCCTGTGGCGTCACATTTTCCGGCTATTCAGTGAACAGTAAGTACATTTCCTCTTTTAAAAGCCAAAACATACTCGAATTTTTAAAAGGCGTTTATAAAAAAATATGACTTCATAAAATCGTCACTGAATATGTGACGTCAAATATATGACGTCACTGAATTTTAAAGAATTTCCTCTCAAAAATTGAAAATTCTAAACTACGGTTGTGGGCACCGATTTACTCTTGATTGCTAGATTGTAAATGGTTCTGTATTGAATATAACCCGCCAAATTTTGGCGGGAAAATTACCAAAATTCCAATAATACCTTTTCTCCCTCTTAACCAATCGAACTCTGGTTTTCGGTTTCTTTGTTGTCAATATGATGTGAAATCAAAAATATATAATTTACTGATGGTTAAGGTAATTGAAAAATCGAGAGAACATTATAAATGGATACATGAAGTAACTGTGACGTCATCAAGATGACTACGGTAGCTCAAATCGTCGGATTTTGTTTTGGTCATCGGTTTTCATCCTACCACAAAAAAAAACAATATTTTACGTTGGAAACTTTGGAAAATGTAGCAAAGGGAGAGATTTTAGGGTCCTTTATACCAAGTATGATAATTTTGTGAATCTCGCATGAAGAAACGTGAGCGCAAGACACACACACATTTCCCTGAGTAAGTGCAAAGGGTAAATGTCCGATTGGATTATAAAATCTGTACTCTGTCTTCGACCATGGTCAGAAATTCATGCCATTGTGGGCGGTGTATAAAATGATGCAAATCTGCCTGCCCATCATAAATTACTTGTTCTCAGGCTCGCTCAGCCATTATTCCAGGCCAAACACTCTGCTCGAAGCGAATTACAAAAGCGGTCGAATTCGAAAGGCTTCTAGTGTTTATGAACTGCGTGGTTGGAAAGTTCTAGCTATGTCGGGTTATTATAAGTAGAGGGGCTAATAGCCAAGCGGGAGGTAAACAGTGTAACCAAGTACGTTTACAGGGAATACAGTCACGATTTAGTTTTGCATATTTTATTTCAATGCCGCGTTATTTTTTAGCCCTATCAGACAAGCTCTTATATATGAAAGTTATAATAGAGCCAATGAAAGAACAGTTAAGAATATACCAGTTCCCAGGCTTGTACTGGCAAACCGAGAGAGAAATGGCGGACAAAGCGTTTCGAAGAGAGAGGCAAGAGATGTGCAAAGGACTTACGTGTTTACGGCATTCTTCCCTGCTGTGGCCGTCGAAAAACCTTAAAATTACTCATATTTGTTCGCAGCTCGAGGATAATGTGAAGTTATATTTCGATCTATCTGGGCAATATAACGTATTTTAAACTACTCGGCTGAATCGGGACAAAACAATAACCACCCGAGTTGTTCAGAGCAACCATCATAACGGCTGAAAGGAAGGAGATTGCTGTCAACATTGAGGTCATAACATGGAGGTCAGTTAACTCATTTCAGATTCTTTTCGAAGCCATAATTATTCGTTATAACTTGAAAGAATACAATTTTACGGAAGGCAATATGATTTAGAAATTGCTAAGCTCGGAACAAATGAGCTTCGCTATAATACCATCTCCCAATGTATCCCCCCTAAAATAACTTCCATACAAACTACTGTAAAATTCCGAGCAACTCCGGATCTGTTTATTGATGAAATGTAATGCCTAGTGCGCACGCGTGGCATGAATTTCTGACAATGGTTATCAATTATGTAAATTATCAAGGCGATGAATATGTCAAGTGTATAAATGTATCATATTATATTTAGCAACAAGCACCCCAAAAATGACCAAAAACTTTTTCGGATAACAACAGCACCAATGTGTCTGACGATACAATGACTGAAACAAATGTTATTTCTTTAATTGACATGCTTAGTTATATTGAGTGTGTTGCCCTTTTTCAGACCCATATCAGGAGGAATTTGGTGAGATCAATAAACGTGTAGCATGCAGATGCGAGAGTGATGGACCAGCTCGACAAAACAACGCGTTGTCGGGTACAACTTTCTATTTCGTTGGCTGTAAATCAGGCTGGAATAAATGCAGAAACATCAATGCCATATCAACATGTTGCAAAGAGGGTTAATAATCTGAATAACCAGCAAGGAAAACTAGAAATATTACCGCACAGTAATGTCAAAACTACTGTAATGTAATTCTACGTCTTTGGCATTTGTTCTCACAACACTTCAGCACGAGTTGAATTGTTAAAGCTGACATGTGTATGAAGCTGAGGGAAATATAATCAATCGTTTCAATAAAATGTAACCATGTTCCCCAATTTGTTCTAAGAACACTTCTGGATGAGAAGAATTATTGTATAAAGTTTTTGAAAATAAACAGTCAGTGTTAAAAATATATCGGAGATGTTTATGTATTTTGTATTAAATATTAACATTATATCATTTTCGTCCTCTATGATTATTTCACCAATTAAACAAGATTTATACCCAATTTGGAGGTGGTACTATTAAGTGTCGTTGTCTGAGAAAACCAGGCAGGGGCCGTGGATCGGGGTCGGCCGATTCGCTTCAAATTGTCACCATTTATAGTCTATCCTGAAAGATTAAGAATGGTCATATTTTAAGATTTATCGGTTAAATTGTTTCGAATATTGACCACCCCCCCTGGTTTTGCATCTAGTCCGGCCGAAAATCGTATGAAATATCGCTTATATTTAGGGTTCAGAAAAACACACTTCGGGTCTTTTTTAACTGTTGATACATTCATTCTATATCATTTGCTATCTAAACTAATGTTTCACCGGTGAAAATGTCAAATTCGCGAGCGATCGAATTTCACTGTCAAGCGGGTTGTGATCTTCGACCGAATTTGAGTCATATCTAAGAAGCTATTTCTCCAAAGTGCCCCATTTTATATTCATTTTTTTCACGGATTATGAAAGGTCATCTTCTCTATTTTGATAATCAGAAAAGTTTTATTTGGCTTTTTCTAATGTCTTTCTTTGAGTGGCCATCAAAGGCAACAGTGTATCGGCCTTTTCACTGTGAACCTGATTTGCATAATTATCCATTTTCTTTGCAAGCCACTTCATTCAAGTTAGCTCAGTTGTGGAAAAGTATTCACTAGAAATGACATGGATAATAATAAGGCTTCGAAATATGAATATTTACCATTTACTTATCTGAAATTTGTGAAAAAACTGAAGCTAACGTGACATTTACGCCATCAAAATATTGACATATTACCCGCGAAAATCGCGAACAGCTAATCTAGTCTATCTAGTGTTCTGTACAGTCAAAACAACTAGTACTGGGAGAAGGACTAACTTGATTGGATTATGTTATAATAGTCGTGATGATAGCTTGAAAGCTTGATCGATTTTCTTACGGGAAAGTAATGATTACAGCAGTAATGATTACTAAAATAGCCCAGCAAGAGCAGTCACGCAACACAAATGTATCTTTCAATGTTATGACTTACTTATCCTTGCTAAAACTGATCTTACAACTAAATACAAAGTTTTATTTTCTGTGGGATAGCCAATCCTTGATATTTTTTTACCTATCGTTTTGTTTTTGGGAGTTTAGTAGTCGATAATAACAATGACATGTATTGCTACCGGGGGTATCATGTCAGATTTACTTGCGTAATCAGTTGCGAAATTATCAGATGACCATCACTTCAGTCGATACTAGATATGGATGTAGGCTTAAAGTGTTCGTTTTGGTCAGGAAATTCTCTTTGTAGTAATGTTGGCGTTGGTTCAGATGTTGTCCCTCTAACAGCGTGTTCTCAAGACATGCATGCACACTTGAGTTCCCTTGGTATAGGGAAGAAACCTGGAGAACATGATATGCCAAGTGAACAAGATTTAATACTCAATAGAGCTGGACGCTTTGATGTTGTTCGTGAGATAATGGAACAAATGACTGTCTGCCCAACACATCGGAGTACGTTTTCCATCCGCTGGCCAGGCAGGAAGATCAAGACATGCACTTATCCGACTCATACCGGTCAAAGGAGGAAAATTCCTTCACCTCGTCGCGTTAACTCTAACATTTCTTCTGAAATTTATCGTATCCACAACACTGTTGTTCCAATTGGCTCAGGTATGTTGTATTGTCTCTATCTTAACAAAGAACCCTTATTTCCCGGAGTATCCAACGGATGAAAATCGATATCAATCGATGCCAATCAATCGATCTATATCGATAATCGATGAAACAAAAAATTGTGACCTTATCGATTGCCCCTAATTATCATCGATTGGTATCAATTTTTTCGATGATTTTAAAATATCTAAACACATTTACTCGAAAACTTTACACTGATATCAATCGATGATGACAATCTTTTTGTCTTTCAGTCTTTTTGTGAGCATCGATTGATTATCGATTGGCCGATATCAATCGATATCAAGAGACCATTACATAATGGTCTCTTGTCGATATCAATTAACCAATTGTAACGATTGATTTCGATTTGTCGAATGGAAAATCGATAATCGATTTCATAGATTTGATACTCCGGGCTTCATTCACTCCTTCCACCCTAAGCTTCCTGCTGCTTTTAGTTTTTCTCTATTGAAGGATAATACATTTAATTCGCCGATTGATGAATGTATTTCTGAATAAACAAATTGGGAAGTCGAGTTGCAAGATAATTTGTTTAGTTTCCGGCATTATTTTGTTCACATAGCAATCTGTTCGGGATGTCGAGCAGACCATTACAAAGCCCGTGAACGACATACAAGGAATAAGGGAACAATGCGTGATGACAACGAACAAGATGTAAGTGTATGAGTGATTACAAATCTGGTATTTTGAAAAGTAGATAATAATTATTGAGTTAAAGAGGGAGAGAATATTAAGGTAAATGTGCGAGAAATGAATAAGTAAAGGAATGAATGAATGATTAGATGGACTAATCAATGTATAAACGAAATGAATTAATGAAAAAAACGAATAAAATGATTGAAACGAAAACAATGACTGAAATGAACGAATGATATAAATGAAATGCATGAATGAAAATAATTAGTACAAGACTGATGAAACGGGTGAAACGAATAAAATAATTGAAATGCATGAAACGAATGAAATGATTGAAACGCATGAAACAAATCAACTGATTGAAACGAATTAAATGATTGAATGGCATGAATGAGTAAACGCCAATGACTGTGCTATACTACAACTCTTCCTAACTATTTTCATTTGGCTTTTTAATAGGTTAGACATTTAGATAGTATGCCTGGCTGTTCGTCGATTGAAGAATTGCAAGAATTGCCGCCCACTGCCGATATTACAGTCAGAAGAATCGTCTTCACAATCGTCCCAGTCTACAGTCCCAGAACACGAAATTAGTGTTTGGATGGATGAAATCGAGCAACAACAACAGAAACGCGAGATATTGAACAAGGCTGTCAATAACATAATGGATGGTCGTTACAGTCCTATCAAATCCACATTAAATGCTTCGTGGGATGATGCATCTTCTACCCAACAGCGTTATTATCAGAAAAAAGCTAAGGAGGCAATAAAGGCTGCACTTTTAGTCGTCACTCCGGGACAAGAAAACGAAATGTGGAATGCAATCAGGATGGGATCACTATTTGATGATGATGAGCCGTCACGACGCAAGCACTTTGACCCGAATACAAGACTCATCGATGAATTAGTTAAGGCACATAATCAAGCAGATTCTTGGCAAACTAAAAGACAGATCTTATCTTTATTTGCCAATGATTTTAGTCGTGCTGAGCTACAAGAAATAGTGCCTGGATTATCAAAGTGGCGTATCGATCAAGCTCGACAGCATGCTACAGAAAGAGGGCGTGGACAACCTGTCGAAGACCAGCCCATACACAGAACCAGAATAGATGTTGTGAAGGTGGACCTCTTCGTTGATTTTATCTCACGACCAGATATGCTCCAGGATGTCGCCTTCGGAACGAAGACCTTGAAGCTCGATTCTGGCGAGCGCATCAACAT
The DNA here is from genome assembly GCA_030867875.1 of Actinernus sp. WN-2022. Lineage (NCBI taxonomy): Eukaryota > Metazoa > Cnidaria > Anthozoa > Actiniaria > Actinernidae > Actinernus > Actinernus sp. WN-2022. The sequence continues at coordinate 42,619,115 of JAOWCC010001368.1, forward strand.
TCCATCAGTGATAAGAACAATGATTCCGTCACGAATTATCGAACAGTACACAATGTACTGTAAAGAACATAATTTTGAACCAGCAGGCGAACGATCACTGAACAGAATGCTCCAAGTTTGCTCTGCATCAATGCAGAAGTCATTACATGGCCTCGATAACATCACCTCTGAAGGAACAGAAGCTTTTGACAACCTGATGGATGTAATGAAGACGTTGACGGACAATGGAGCCCAAGGACAGCGGGGACAGAATGTCCAGCAATACCTCAAGGATTCCAAACGGTACCTCAAGACCGACTATAAAATTCACGTTGGCCGAGAAGAGAATTGCAGAGACCATTGTACTGTCTTTTCTTTGAGTGACACTGATAGTGCAGATTATTCCATCCCGTGCGACCACGACCACACGACAAAGTGTGAGAGATGCAATTTACTTAAAACTGCTCTACAGGAAATGTTGACAGCGATCAACAGCGTGAAAATGACGGAAGACCAGAAAGCCAGAGTCATGTTTCAATACACAGAATGTACGCAAGCCACACATGCGTGGAAAGCCCATTTGCTACGCTCGATCAACCAAGAGGAGGCAAAACAAGATGCACTTGCCAAGCTAGATGACAAAACTTGCTTGATCGTGATTGATTGGGCGATGAAGTTCCTCCCGCAACACTATCGCGAACAGATGAGTGAGTTCTTTGGGAAAAGAGGACGCAGCTGGCACATCAGTGCAGTCATCACCAAAAAAGATGAAAAATTTGAAGTTGATTGTTTCGCCCATATGTTCAACACGTGCGTCCAAAACAGCTTTGCGGTGGCATCAGTCCTGGAACATCTTCTGCAAGCCATCAAAGAAGAGTACCCTCGCATGGAAAGAGCCTTTCTGCGCTCAGACAATGCAGGGTGCTACAAAAATGGTCCTTTGCTACTCAGTCTCCCTAACATAGGCCAAAGAACTGGCGTCAAAGTCCTTCGCTACGACTTTTCCGATCCACAGGCAGGCAAGGATATTTGTGATCGCAAAACAGCAACAATAAAGGCTCACATCAAACGATGGGTCAATGAGAAACATGATGTCATTACCGCCGAAGACATGAAGCTAGCACTAGAGTCCCATGGGGGAGTTAGAGGATGCAGAGTAGCTGTAGTTGAAGTCTGTACCAACAGAGACATTGTCAAAGATAACACGATCCCAGGAATAAGCCTCCTTAACAATTTCTCCTTCGAAGAAACTGGCATCCGCGCATGGAAAGCATACAATGTTGGAACAGGGAGACTCTTCAAATACGATGACATTCTCATTCGCGTTCAAGAAAGCACTAATCTCAAGATCGCCCAGCCTTTTGGAGTACCAGTCAAAGAGAGCGGAACTGTTGGAGAAAGTGTGAGGCCAGCGTAAGATATTTTCTCGTGTAAAGAAAATGGATGTGTGCTAACATTTAAGACAGCGGGTGAGGTGGAGGCACACATGGATACAGGTAAACACAGAATGGAGCTGGAGTCTGAATCTCTTTACGACAGTGTAAGAAGAAAGTGGGCTGAGAGGGTAACTGGAATAACATCAGCTGGAAGTCGCCTACAGTCGGGACCAAGAACAACCAAGCATGTCATCTGCTTATGAATATTGTTCAGAAGGATGGGCCTTGAAGACAGTCAAGAAAGTCTCTAGAATGACAGAGAAAGTCAAACTATTCATAACAGATAAATTTGACGCCGGTGTAAGCAGTGGGCAAAAAGCGGACCCCATTCAGGTTGCAAAGGAAATGAAGTTTGCAAAGGATGATCTTGGCAACCATCTATTCACTCCAGATGAATGGCGAACTGCGCAACAAATCACCAATGTCTTCTCGAGACTCTCTGCAGGTCAACGACAAAGGCAAATCATGGCTGTTGATGAACAGATTCACGAAGAAGATATTGATGCAATCAATACAGAAATAGCCATGTCTTCGCTGCGTGATCAAGTTTTGGCTGACATGGGCACACCCGATCACCCCATCAAAGTTGGTTCCATAAATCTTTGCCACCTTGTCCACGCTGGTAAACTGAACTCCTTGAAGATAGTGGAACTTCGACACATTTGTCAAGAACTGCAGCTAGAGGTGACTGGAAGACGAACAAGGAAAATGGCGTTCACCGAACCTTCAGAAGCGTATGTGAAACTATGCAGGTGCTTTCAGGAATGACGAATTGCACTGAACATTAATTGAACATTTTTAAAAGTGCTTATCACCCTTATTTTGTGATTTTGAAAATCACTTATAACAATAGGTTTGTTACTGAGTACAGAGTAGCGGTTTTCATCACAATCACTGATATTTTGTCTCTCCAATTCAAATTAGTCAGTAAAATGTGAAATTACGTCATTTTTCTATTACTGTTTTAGTTAGCTTATATGCTTATACTCAAATAAACTTTTTATTTAGTTGTAAGATCAGTTTTAGCAAAGATAAGTAAGTCATAACATTGAAAGATACATTTGTGTTGCGTGACTGCTCTTGCTGGGCTATTTTAGTAAACAAAGTAATTTGCATAAGCTGTCTGATGCCTGCTGCAATCATTACTTTCCCGTAAGAAAATCGATCAAGCTTTCAAGCTATCATCACCACTATTATAACATAATCCAATCAAGTTAGTCCTTCTCCCAGTACTAGTTGTTTTGACTGTACAGAACACTAGATAGACTAGATTAGCTGTTCGCGATTTAATGGAGTAAATGTCACGTTCGCTTCAGTTTTTTCACAAATTTCAGATAAGTAAATGGTAAATATTCATATTGTGAAGCCTTATTATTATCCATTTTATTTCTAGTGAATACTTTTCCACAACTGAGCTAACTTGAATGAAGTACTTGCAAAGAAGATGGATACTTATGCAAATTATGCAAATCAGGTTCACAGTGAAAAGGCCGATACACTGTTGCCTTTGATGGGCACTCAAAGAAAGACATTACAAAAAGCCAAATAAAACTTTTCTGATTATCAAAATAGAGAAGATGACCTTTCATAATCCGTGAAAAAAATGAAAATAAAATGGGGCACTTTGGAGAAATAGCTTCTTAGATATGACTCTAATTCGGTCGAAGATCACAACCCGCTTGACAGTGAAATTCGATCGCTCACGGGAAAAAGTAATTTTCCGCGAATTTGAAATTTTCACCTGTAAAACATTAGTTTAGATAGCAAATGATATAGAATGAATGTATCAACAGTTAAAAAAAGACCCGAAGTGTGTTTTTCTGAACCCTAAATATAAGCGATATTTCATACGATTTTCGGCCGGACTAGATGCAAAACCAGGGGGGTGGTCAATATTCGAAACAATTTAACCGATAAATCTTAAAATACGACCATTCTTAATCTTTCAGGATAGACTATAAATGGTGACAATTTGAAGCGAATCGGCCGACCCCGGTCCGCGGCCCCTGCCTGGTTTTCTCAGACAACGACACTTAAATGAGAATTCCTAAACCATAGTATGAAATGGACTGGTTTATATTGAATACAAATAGTATTTTTGAAATATGACAACTGTTCAAGGGCGATGCCGAATAAGGAACATCTGACAAACCAAAAACAAACATAATGCAATGTCTCGGTTTGAAGTAATAGATCAAAAACGAGAGCTAGTGTTTTACTAGGGTATCCAAACACCGAGAAAGCGAGGCCGCTTCGGCCGAGTGCTTTTATTCTTTCGAGGTGTTTGGATCTCCTGGTGAAACACGAAGCTCCAGTTTTTTATATGACTTCTCAAGCGAAAACAATACCTGCATTCATAAATCAGTAGAAAGTATTGTTTGCAATTATAGACTACAAACGTTATTGTTATTTTCTCATAGTCGTTCCAACAAACTGACTGAGTGCAGTGGGCAAGACGGAGTACTAACAGCCGGTTGCAAGCGAGGTTCCGGTCGCACAACAGACGTGAATTTTTATTTATTTATTTTCCTTTACTTCTCCCCATTCCTGTCATCTAACGCTTATTAAATTGTAAGTTTCTTGATCAGTCTTTGAACTAATCGGAGCAACCTTGATCTGGCGTTTCATTGGACATCAAGATTTATCTGTCATTTCATTGGACATTAAGATCTTCATGTTGAGTTTCAATGTGTATCGGGTACATGCACCTGAGGCCTCGCGTACAATGTTGATGATCACCTTTACACATTTTACAGTCAACGCTAGATTTAGTGTTATAATTTCACCATGCTTTAATGTAGAAGCTTGATTTTTCACAGGAAGATGATGTAGTTCATGTGTACCAAGAGGAGTGAATCGTTTTTTGAAGTTTCGAAACTGTTTTTAAAATTTATTTTTTTCTAATGCATACAACTTAATTTTAGCTGTTTTGGACCTATTTTTCATCCCAATATATAGAGAATCTTGGAAGTCACTCACCTTCGAAACTAGCCCTAACATCTGGGGAAATGTTTTACATTTGTGATGCATATCGGTTAACTATAGTTTCATATGCACTTCGTATTGTTTGTGGTTTGTTGATGGTTTTACAAACACAATCCATTTTATAGCGTTAGACTACCATTTTAAATGCACAAAATTGCCAGATTCACGTATCGTGCCCTCGGGGCTCGATGTTCGGATCGAGCATCGAGGCACAATTATCGAGCCTTCAAAGTTCTAGATCGTGCCTTTTATGTTAGGCTCGATGAGGGCACCATTAGGGCTCTATAAAGGCACGATAATATTCGGGCAAAGGCTCGATGAATGCACGATGCCAGGCTCATAACATTTGCATAATCACTGTACAAACCAACTTCAGTTAAGCTATGACTTTCAGGCGGGATTACAAGAATGATTTTTCTAAAGTGAGAGAAATACCGAAAAACACCCAAAATGCATAATATAATTCAAGTTGAAGCAGTAGTCTTCTGACACTTCTTTCTCCTTGTGAATGAAACTGTTATCAGGTTTTGACAAATTAGGTCCATACACTTTTAGGGTTTAGATGTTCATTACAGTCATGTCGTTACTCAGGTCAGAAGCACTATGAAGAAAAGAGATGAAAATTAAGACTGGACCATGTTGTATTTGCAATAATCTTTTCAGTCTGTGGTTTAGCCTGAAAAATCCGGCTATCTGTGGTTCAGTTTAAACTGCGAGCCACACTTTTATAAACTAAGCTTTGAGTATACATAGTTTCAAAGAAATGTTGCTCAGATTGACCATACTACATGTACATCTATCAGCCAAGGAATTAGTTCCTATTTGCATATCGTTCTTATGTACAAATATATAGTTTCATTCTCCCTCACCAGTTCGTCCGAATGAAAAATATTTTCCTTGTTATTCAGGCTTAGCCTGTGCTAATCAAAGAAACATAGAAGCATGTATAGGCTTGGCTAGTATCAGTAGAATCAAGATACGTGCGCCTTTATTTATTTTTACGGTGATACCAGTATTCTTTGAATACGTAACAAATTATTGCAATGTTATAATAGGAAGATAATAAACCATATAACGATTAAACGCAAGTGCTTAGAGATTAAAGCTTTTAGCAACTGACAAACGCTGAGACAATTCCTCCTTAACATACATATCTTTCGCGTAGTCAGACTTCCAACGACCATGTAATTTTAACAATCTCTCCTTGGAGGGATTGTTTCCAAGGTTACATACAATGGCAGATGCTCCGCCTGACCGAAAACTATACAAGCCATATAATCTTTCATTGTACCCTAAACAATGAAGACATTCTTTAAACAATTCTCTGAAGCGAGTATAGGATAATTGTCGTTTTCCTAAAGTATAAGTTCCTTTAGACTTATGAAAAACTAAATTTCTGAAGATAAAATCCTCACTCACAAGAATGTCAATGTTAGCCATGTCAAGATATCTTGTTAATAAGCCACAAGGGCAAGTATGTTTAGCCGATTTATAAACAAATACGTCTTGACCTTGCCTATATACGTCGGTTTTGATATTTGGTATATTAATAATAATGTGATTTGCCGTAATATTCAGAACCTCTTTAGCACGGAATAATCCTACATAAGCTAAAATACATAATGTGGCTGTTCTGACCTCTTTCAGGTTCGCTTGTTCATATGCATGAACTCTGATGATAGACTTTACCAGATCATCTGTAACAGGTTCTTTTTTAATCACGGGAGATTGAATAGAACGCTTCTCTGCTTCTACTAAATTCAAGCAAAGAGAAGAATTAAGGGGATTATCAAGAATAGGTAGAATACCATGTACCCATTTAAGAGCGGAGAAAGCTAAAGACACGGTAGTCTTATTCCTCTTAGCTAACAAAGAAGAAAGATACATTGAAATAGTTATAATATCGGCTGGAAGTGAAAATGACAATCTAGTTTTATATTGAAAATGAAAAAACTTTATAACTTGTTTGATATATTTGGCTATTGTAGAACCTGCCCGAGACTTATAGCAATTCTGAATCAGAATTCTAGTAGATGTCCTTGGCTGCGATCTCCAGCTGTAACACCTATATATTGATAAAAAGAAAAATTACTCGTAAGACGAGACAAATCGATAATATCGGACTTAATTTCAATGAATAAGCACAACTGCCTTCCCGCATTTTCTCTTTGCCCTTTCGGCATTTTCACTTTGCCCCAGTAGGCATGTTCTCTCTTCGCCCTTCCGGCATATTTTCTCTTCGCCCTTTCGGCATTTTCTCCGTTTGCCCATCGGCATTTTCTCTTGCGTCTATACACACTATGCATAACTCGCGCGGTCACAACACGAAAAAGAGGCCAGTAGGTCCTCTGGAATGTTGAAGTTGAAATGCTAGCAGGAAGTGTGAAACGTGTTGAACATGATTGTTTAGTTGAAAAATGTTTCTTTATAGTACAACCAGCCAGGCGCATAGCAAATTAACGGCATTGTTTCACTGAACATTCCTTCAGTGCATTTCACAATCTCCCCGGGCGCTTCAATTTCAACATTCCAGAGGACCTACTGGCCTCGTTGACATGCTAGTTACCAGGACTTATGCATAGGGTCTATAGTTCCGTCATAGTTAGACTCGCATAATACCGCACTTTAAACGGAATTTACGAAAGACAATCTCAATGCAATTATATACCCATTCCACTGAGGAGATCCGATAATGGAATTATTATTTCTGCCATGTATGCACACCTCATTACCTATAAAGTATTTATACTCTAGAATATAATCCCTGTACCTTTGCCATAAAACGGGCCAAAACGAAGCAGAAGACCAAGAGGGGACCACTAGGGTCCCCACTGCCCTTTGATCTTTCATAAATCTGAGCACCTTTGTGATAAGTACTACTGGAGGGACAACAAGACAGTTCTCTCTTGTCCATTTTTGAAAAAACGCATCTATGCCCGAACTTCCGGGATTCCAAAAACGGGAAAAGAATTCAGACAATTTGCAATTGTAAAATGTAGCGAAACAATCTAAAGTATGAGGCCCCCACAAGGCATCTAGAACTTGGAAAAACTCCACCGTAATCTGCCAATCATCATAGTCTCTGAGTTTACTAATAAAGTCGGCTTGAGCATTCATAGTCCTAGGAATCCACTCGATTTCTAGATCTATGTGACATTGTACACATTTAGAAAAAAATTGATACGCTAACAATTGAAGGGAAAACTTCATACTCCCAGTTTCCACTATTTTTGCTGTGGATTGATTATCAGTGAACCGTTTAATTTGTGAACCCTTGAGAACATCTGCAAATGCATCCAAACTATACTCAATTGCCAGTAATTCTCTGAGTAGAACTGTATGTTCTCTCTTCTTGTGTAAACATTCTATGCGCTACAAGCTCGTTGTCGCCCACAACGATAGCCCCACAGGCATGATCGCTAGCATCCGAATAAATAATTTTGTTATTTACCTTGTGTTCAAATACTCTTCTGACGTTAACTATATGAACGTTATCAAACCAAAAATTAACTTCTGATAAACAGTATTTGTCAAGTGTAGCTTTAGTATCCCAATCCGCGGCCGCCGCAATGGTGATTTGGCAATGCCTTGTCATAATGTTAACCAAACGTCCTACGACTGGGCTCAAAGAAATAATAGATCCCACTAAGGCTGCTAGTTGTCTCGCAGACATGCAATCTTCTTGTTTAGCCTTTCTAAGTAATTCTTTAGCCGTAAGAATTCTACCTTCACGCACCTAAATTATCCCCTGTTTACAGTCCCATATAATTCCTAACCATTCTATGGTCTGAGTAGGATGCCACACACTTTTGGAAGAATTGACAACAAAACCTGCTGCACATAAATCCCCTCTAATGTGGTGCGCTTTGTCTAGAGTTTGTCCGAAATTAATACCATCATCAAGATATACTACCGAATGAAGGCCCCTGGCTCTCCACAGCTTGACAAGTGGTCTCATTAATTTTGTGAAAATATCAGGAGCTGTAGATAAACCAAAAGGTAATACAGTAAAAGCAAAATATCTGGTGGTATTATCTGGAAAAAAAACACAGGAAAACCCTAGGAAGCATCTATGAGGAGAAAAAATCTCTATATGGTGGTATCCACTACTAAGGTCAAATTTTGTGGCAAACGCGCCTAATGTGAAATAATCTAAGCCTTTCTTGTAATCTTCGAACTTAAATGTTTGCTTATGAAGATACTTATTGACGTTTCTGAGGTCCAAGATAAGCCTCTTTTTTTTTCCGGAGGATTGAATTGATACTGATAATGGATTTACAATATGCAAGTCTTCCTTATTCACCTCTATGACTCTGTAAGTATCTAATAAATCTTCTATAGCCTCTCTAACGAAATCTCCATGAAAGAACGCTGACTTATTGTTATAGGCAACAAACTTATATGGAGTATACAAAAAAAGTATCTTATAGCCTTGTATAATGGTATCTAAAATGAAATCTGGAGCTTCAATGCGTTTCCAAAATTGTATATGTTGATTTAATCTAACCTTAACAATGGTAGCTCCCTCATTACAGACGGACTAGAAAAAATTGCCGACAAGTCGATAACGTCTACATTTTTTGATACCTTAATCAAGAACTCTTCATCGTCCCCTTGAATTAAGGAATCCATACGTAAGGTCTGTATTATTACTTATTACTGTAAGCTCCTCCACTTGTTTGGGTAAATCTGGAAGATGGCGTCCAGTTGCGTTTAAAAGCTCCGCCAAAGGCACCTGCCTGTCTGTATGTATATCCCGCGCGACAGTCGGCACTCCAGTGACCTCGGTATCCACAGGTAAAACAGATGTCATCTTGATGAGGCAGTCTGCGGCCTTTGTCAAACGGAAATGTAAAAACAAAAATAAACAATATAAATAAATGGAGTTGTAAAATTTAGCGTAAGTAGTAGTGTACGTATCTAGAATCAGTAACTGATACGTGGAGGACTAACCACGCTGTTTTAATCTCTTATATAGTCACTGATTTCGCAATATGAACAATTGTTCCTAATTAATAAACACAAGCGCATAGCACAGAATGCTATGCACACCTTCAAAAATCAATGACAACGCCTTCAACCCCAAAGGAAAATACATTTTCATTCTCCCTCACCAGTTCGTCCGAATGAAAAATATTTTCCTTGTTATTCAGGCTTAGCCTGTGCTAATCAAAGACACATAGAAGCATGTATAGGCTTGGCTAGTATCAGTAGAATCAAGATACTGGGTCAGAGCTAACAAACTACCGTGGAAAAATACAAAGGAAGATAGCGGCCGGCTAACAATTACAAGAAATATACATGAAACAAACCTCGAAAAAGCTGCCGGTCGTCACTACGTGCACCAAGCCTAAAATCAGCACCAGAAACACGTGGCTTGGTATTTTGAAGAAGAAATTGCTTTTTCCTTCTTGAGGCCTTTTCCTGTGCCTTTTTAATCCTCTTTTCGTCACCCGAATCGTCAGCCAATTCATCGCTCTCGTATTCTTCGACAACCAGCCACCCTGCTTCACTCTTGTCAGCAAGTTTAATAAGCTTTTGTCTCTTTTGGGTGATGTGTAATGCGGCCTTCGCTTCCTCAAGGGCTGCTTCTGAATTGCCTTTCTTTATGTTCTGGATAATGGAGGCTAGACAGTCTTCTACTTCGGCGTTGAAAAGGAATTGTTTGCTGTTATATATCTTCTTCAACTTCTGAGCTTCGGTCACTCTTTTAAATTTCTTCGCATCTGTACTCGAGTGAGAAATGTTGTCCGTGGAAAAACTCACCAGTCTGTTATCAATATAGTCTTTGAATTTCTCAAACACCTCGTTTATCTTAAGATCTGGTTCTTTGCTTCTGGGAAAATGTGAAACCTTCTCGGTCTCTTGATCTAACAGATTGTCGTCTTCCAATTCACTCATAATCAATTTAGCGTAAGTAGTAGTGTACGTATCTAGAATCAGTAACTGATACGCGGAGGACTAACCACGCTGTTTTAATCTCTTATATGGTCACTGATTTCGCAATATGAGCAATTGTTCCTAATTAATAAACACAAGCGCATAGCACAGAATGCTATGCACACCTTCAAAAAGCAATGACAACGCCTTCAACCCCAAAGGAAAATACATTTACGTACGTACCATATACTGGAGAAAAGTTTGATGAAGGATGGCAAAGAGTGGATGCAATGTACGTACTGTTTTTTTAAGAGATTTAGAGAATCGGTTCACTGTGCAAAAACGAATGAATTGAACGACCGAAGCTGGATTAGTGGATAAATAACTATATAACCTCTTCCAAACTATTTCCCGGTTTTTCCAAAATAACAATTCTCAATCGAAACTGCAAGAAAACGTTGTTTCGCTGGCATCTTTAAGCAGCAATACGGGCCAAATGGCTTGTTTTAAAGATACTTGGAACAAGGTTTCATTTGTCTCACTGGAAAATTGATATTTTCAACTGATTAATCGTTTTATGTACATTTGTGCAGTTTCACGAAAACGACACTTTCTTAGATTCGTGAAATTCTACCTATTTTCCTATTTTCAAATCTTCCATTTTATTGTGTTACTTAAAAAACCTTAATTTCTTCACATATAAAAATGCCATTTAGAGGTGTTTTCAAATTCAGCTCCTTCTGCAACGTGGCTTTATGGTGTTTTAAAAATGCTACAAACTAACACTTTCACTTTAGCCCCTAAATCATATATCACAAATAAAGAAAGACTGGACAAATTATTACGAAAATGGTATTTTATTCCTGATACCTTATCGTAAGGGATGACAGTAATGACAGTGTCAGCTATACCGTGAACCATAAATCTCAAAATTTTTGAGATTCGGGTGACTTAATCTCTTACAAATTGACCATTTTAAGCTTTACCGTGGATCTCAAATCTCCAAAAAAAATGAGATTCGGGTGACTCAATCTCTTACAAATTGATTATTTTAAGCTATACCGTGGATCTCAAATCTCAAAAATTGAGATTCGGGTGACTCAATTTCTTACAAATTGACGATTTTAAGCTATGCCGTGGATCTCAAATCTCAAACATTTTGAGATTCGGGCGACTCGATTTTTTAGAAATTGACCATTTTAAGCTATACCGTGGATCTCAAATGTTTTGAGATTCGAGTGAGTCAATCTCTTACAAATTGATTATTTTAAGCTATACCGTGGATCTCAAATATTTTGAGATTCGGGTGAGTCAATCTCTTACAAATTGACCGTTTTAAGCTAAAGCGTGAACATCAAATCTGCAGCGCCTGTAAACGCTTCTAAAACTTTGTGCATGTCAGCTTGCTTTTGCATTCTCTTACTCCTCCTCCTCTGTTTTACAGGAACAATTCAAGCTTTCTGAAAAGATAACATTCACTTTTATGCACTTTATACATTAATAATAGGCATTTAGTTAAAATAAAGACGACAGAAACTACAGTACTCGTCAACTACATTCATACAATATTCCAAGAGTTCTTAATTATGTAGTTTGCCATTTCACGAATACATATGTTTTCTAGAATAACCCGGTGTTCTAAGGATTTCGCCCCCACCCCCCCCCCCCCCCCCCCCCCCCAGCGATCGCAGGATTCTTTTATTCGGTGTGAATCGAAGCGTAAATTTATACACAGAACAAAAGAACCCTGCGATCGATTGGTGGCAGTTAGTTTCACGGCTTAATTGGAGTATTTGTCGTTCTCAGATTAAGCGAATTCTTTCTTTAACCAATCACTGCAGATTTTTGCACGAATAAAGTCAGTAAATTGTGGTTCATTAGCAATATCGACATTTTGAACTTCTTCAGTTGATATCAGAGACCATGCACACGAAACAGTTCTACTACAGCAACGCCATTTGGAGACTGCTGGTCCTCGTTCGTCTCCCGATTGACTGTTATTTTGAAAGCCATAACATAAGTGCGTACTTATAGAATCGGTGTTCGAAGCATGTCGTGACTCGTTTTTTTTTATAGATAAAACAGGTCGAGATACTAACCTCACTGCATACATAATTAGCTTGGCACACTGAGTCTGCGCAGTACAGGCCATCATGTCCATATATAGAGCGTTGCTTTCGTCCTTCAATCACATCGCCAGAAGCAGCCGAGGAGGAAGAATCTACGTTATTTAATTTCAATTTTGGCCCACTTATATATCGCCACAAGCATCATGGCCGCAAGACGCAATCCCGTTATCCCTCCAGCCCCTGCTCCCGTAGCCATTGCGCCACTACCGGCCGATATCGTGGCTCCAATTCAAGCACCAGTTCCTGTACAAGCACCAGATCCTGTACAAGCGCCAGAACCTGCGTCGCCAGTAGTGCAACAAGATCAGGTATATATGTCGAGTTATTTGGGATTTTGAACTCGTTAATCCTGGGGCCCTGTTAGTGGGTCTTGGTCTTGCCCTTCCTGTGGTTTCCCTTGTATGGTTTCAAGTTTTCTGTTGTTCTAGAGTATAGCGCCGGTCAACTCTGTTAGTTACATAGAATGCTCCGTTTTGACCGTTAACACACATTTTATTCGGCATGGTTCTCTTTCATTGTTTTACACTTCTAGGTTTCATTACCGTTTTGGTACAATCTATTTTCAATCTACTATTCCCCAGTTTAGTTTCAGTTGACTTGTTAAATTTTAGCGCTATTTGCTTGTCTTCTTTAACCATGGTTTTGTTTGGCGTGGTTTCCTTCACTGCTTAGACTTTTGGGTTTCCGCTTCAGTTTCGGTGCAACCTATTTTCAATGTTCTTCCATATTAGTTTAGTTTGGCGTGGTTTTCTTGCAATCCTTTGCGTTTGTTGTGTTCCATTTTAGCTTTGTACAATCTATTTGCATCAGTTCGATTTGGATGGCGCAATTTGTATTCTCTTCACACCTCGTTACTTTCCCGCCTTCTATTTTAGGTATATGCTTTCAGCCGTATCATTGGTCATTACAAATTAGTAAGTTCGTTCGTTAGCTTTTCTTACGCTATTTTGTTTATCTTCCACGCTATACCACGTTTAGTCACGTATTGTATTTCTGTCAGTATCCGCTTTCGGCCACATCGTTGGGTTATAGGGTATTACTTATCTTTCTTGTTCATAGACTCATGCCTTCGGCTTTCGTTATTTCGCTATTTTGTTGGGGGTTGGGGGTTGGGGGTTGGGGGTTGTTATTACTAGAGATACCGTGTTTCGGCACGAAGGCGACCCAGAGACGCGGGAGGAAAAGTGTATACGAGAGATACCGTGTTTCGGCACGAAGGCGGCCCAGAGACGCGGGGGGAAAAAAAGTGTATAACGAGAAATACCGTGTTTCGGCACGAAGGCGACCCAGAGACGCGGGGGGAAAAGTGTATACGAGAGATACCGTGTTTCGACACGAAGGCGGCCCAGAGGCGCGGGGGGAAAAGTATATACGAGAGATACCGTGTTCCCGCACGAAGGCGGCCCAGAGACGCGGGAGAAAAAGTGTATACGAGAGATACCGTGTTTTACCACGAAGCGGGCCAAAGACGCGGGAGGAACAGTGTATACGAAAAAAAAAAAAGAAAAAAAAACACAGATAATCTCGTATTCAAACGTTGTGTGCGGTTGACTTAACTAGGCACATGTGTTTTTATTTTCTATATCGTAGCCTGGGCGCGTTGAAGTATTGGAGGGCAAGATACAGGCAATGGAGCAAGAGAGGGCTCTAGAAAGTTGCACTGCAGCGTTGGCTAGTTTGAGGAGACATCTTAATAGGTCTCCAAACATGTTTGACCGGGAGGAAGCCCTGGAGCTGTTGCACACGTTGGTGCGTTTAGCGAGGTCACAAGCTCATGCAAAATCAGAGGAGTATTGTGCCGTGTTAGACGAGGTGAACGCTAGGGTCTCAAGCCTGGACGACCACCAACTACAGCAACTGATGGTCGGCCTGATAGGGGACCCAATAAGAGCAAAAATGGCCAAGGAAGCCTCGTCAATCTTGAAGGACTCGAGCCACCAAGCCCGGTTTGCCGATCGTGGTCGTGCTCTTAGAGGGAATAGTAGCCCTTATCAGCGGTCTACACAGTGTTATAAGTGTAATGGGTGGGGGCATATTGCTAGATACTGCTACCGGTCTCACGGAAGGAGCGGTATGGGCTACCAATCTCACGGAAGAGGCGGCATGGGCCGTGGTAGCGGCGGAATGTAATCCTTGTGCGTTTTCAATTAATGTGGCCACATCCTCGGGAATAGACGTCTTGTTAATGTAATTTTTCTCTTCATAACACTTGTACGCTATCATGGCCAATAAATCATATATACAATCACGATCCGTCATCATTCACTTTGTGCGACTCTATCTTCCTGGAATAGCCGGGTTCTTGTTTATGCAACTTTCCCTCCATAACATGTATACGCTATAGTCAGTAAATAAATGTGTATAATTACTTTTGTTGTTATTCTCGTTGGAGGGTCCTTTACCCCTTCCTTCGGTGATCGGGGAGGCTTTCTTTACGTCTCTACGGACATAGTCCGGATCCTGGATCACCGAAGGGTTGGGTTCCCTGTGTTTGGCTTATTCTTGATTTAGGGGTTTACAATTGTTTGTTTTCATTTGTCTATAGGCAAATCCCCCCTCATTCGCAGTTAAAGTCTATATGGCTGTTACAGATACCAATATAGGTGACATACCTATCAGACACATCACACAGGGAGCTCAGCCCTTCGTTGGTCCTTTGGTATCCCCAGAATTAGTAGTATTGCAGCCAAGCCTGGCTAGCCTCGCGCAGCTTCGGTGTCTCGACCCTACGTTCTTCAAGGCAGGCAATATTCACCTTCACATGGCAATGTGGGAACAGCTCTTGGCCGATTACTTTTGCAAAGAAGTCGACCTATTGCGTATTGTTAGAGAAAGGGTAAAAATCCATGATTTTTTCAAGCCGTTTAAAGGCAGGTTTAAGGGATGGTCTTTGACTCTGCGTCCCCCCCCTATAATCCTTAAGAACGCACATACCTGCAAACAATTCAGTGGTTTCATAGCGGATACAATACTCGAGTGGGTATCTACGGGGGTACTTTCTGTCTGGGGTGTGGTCGGCGAAGTTGACCCACCGCATTTGGTCCTCCCACTTACTGTCGAGCCTAGCAAGCCTCGTTTGTGCCACGATGAGCGCTACCTCAACCTCTGGATCCGGGATCTACCCTTCAAGTTAGATCATTTGTGTGATCTGCCGCGCTATGTGTTGCCAGGACATTATCAAACAACATTTGACGATACAACCGGTTACCAGCATGTGTTACTACATGAATCTTCTCAAACTTTCTTTGGTATTGAGTTTGATGGCGTATATTTCGTCTTCCGTACATTGCCGTTCGGTTGGAAAGCGAGCGCGTTCGTTTATCATAAACTTGACCTCGCGGTGTCCGGAGCAGCTCGATCGTATGGAGTCCCGGTCCCCCAATACATCGACGATCGGCATGTCGGGCAACTGTTCACTCCTCCAGTTCCTCGTAGTTTACCTCCTTGTGTCGTACGTGCGGAAGCAGCGGCGTACATCATGTGCTACCTCCTCATTCAGGCGGGCTATTTTATTGGAATACAAAAGTCGCACTGCCACCCGTCTACCACAGTTCGTTTCCTGGGATTTGTTTGTGACTCAAATCGTCAGGCCTTCCTAGTCCCCCAGGACAAGAAGAGCAAGTTTGTAACTCTTAGAGAGGACATCCTCCGTACGCCATCCGTAACCATCAAGACTCCACAACGGCTTGCGGGGAAGGCTATTTCGTTTAGTCTTGCAATTCCAGGGTGCAAGTTATACGTCCGTGAGGTTTTCAGGTCAATCTCGTGTACTTCAGGCATAAGTAAGCCAACCATCAAGTTTGTAGGAAGTGTGCGTGCTGAGATCGAGCATTGGCGTTTCTTAGACCAGTGGACGGATGTCCTTCCATGGAGAGCTGAGCACCATGTCATAGTCACATTGTTTTGTGATGCCTCTACAAGGGCCTGGGGAGGGAAGTTGCTGAAGGACGGTAGGAGCTCGGAATGCCGGGATTATTGGCAACCTGCGGATATGTCCGACGACATTAACACTCTTGAAGCGCGTGCACTTCTGCGCTCTCTCATGGCATTTCGACGCGAGATCGGCTCGGCTCGAGTAGACGTTCATACGGACAGCACGGTTTTGAAGTCTGCCCTGGAGAATGAGGGATGTAAGAGCCCTAAGGTTAACAGCGTTATGAAGGAAATCCTCAACTGCTGCAGATGATTTAATTTCAGCATCAGTGTTCAGTATATCCCCTCCGGTGACAATCCAGCGGACGAACCATCCAGAAGGCTCTCAGAACTTGATTGTAAGTTAGCAAAAGATGCCTGGGATAGAATTGAACAACAATTCGGGCCTCACACTTTCGATCTCATGGCACTCGACAGCAATTGCCAGACGGATCGCTTCGGACAGTGTTTACCCCACTTTACCCCGTGTTCCACGCCAGCTTCGTACGGCGTGAATGTGTTCGCACATAACATCCCTTCGGGTCACAACATCTACGTTTTCCCGCCTTTTGTGTTGATAGCGCCGCTTCTCAGATACATTTTTGACCAAGAATATAATGGCGCGTTTACAATGGTGGTGCCCGACCTCACCCCCAGGCGTTTCTGGTGGGCACTAGTCAAGTCCCTTACGGTGGACAAGATGCTGTTAGGACGCAAGGGCGAGCACTCCCTCCTGTGGTTTCCCACAAAGGACTCTCACGGTAGTTGGTGCCTTAGAACATTACAATGGGATTTGTACGCATTCCGCTGCATCTGTTAATAGAAAGCTGTAATGTGTTCCTACTTTCCAGATTGCTCGCGTTTGGAAACCGGCAAAACGTTGTCCATCCTGCCTATATACCAATGACGCAGACGCTTGCTATTGCCAGGCATGTGGGACGCAGTCAGGAATGGTGAACAATAGCACACCTGTTTCTGATGTCGATGGGGACGCAATTCAGAGAAGGATGCAAGAATTTGAAGCCTGCGTTAGTACTAGGTCATATCAACGACAAAAAGACGCGCTAGAGCAACAGCTGTCTTGTTTTTTGGCATCCACTTCAAAGTTTAAGACACTTATGTCCTGTACAGCGGACGACGTAATTAGGTTTCTTGTTTACAAAGACAATTCAGGTAGAACAGTTGTGCATCTACCGTTGTGCTCTCTATCCGTTTGTGAATGTCCTAAATGCCTAGCAGCAGGCTCAGTTGATTCATTTTTAGGTCGCCTTAGAGCTATTTTTAATAACCTAGGGCGTCTTAATGATTCTAACCCGGTCGCGCACCCTCGGGTTAAGAGTTATCTCAAGTTTATAAAGGAGGAACAGGCGGGCCAAGCGGTCGTGCCTACCCAGGCGGTACCCATGCTCTTCCAGAAATTCAAGCAACTTATCAGTTTCATCAGAGGCCGTCTCGATGCTAGTTCATCACTCTCTAGAATCGATAAGTATATATTAGTCCGGGATGCAACATTCTTCGTTGTAGATTTCTTTACCGGCGGTAGAGCCTCTGACCTTGGTCGCCTTTTGTCAGGGAAAGTTTCCAAGTTTAAGGATCGAGAGGGCTATTTGTTAACTTTTACGTTCACCAAGACTTTACGGTCAGGGGAAACTCGTTCTTTCCCTTTGATAAAGTTCACTGAGCAGGATGTATGCCCTGTAGCATGGATAAGGTATTATCTTTTAGTTTGCTCTCTTTTGGACATCCCTTTAGCAGGAGGATATTTCTTTAGAGCAACAAACTGTAGAAGAGACGTAAGTGATAGGCCTTTTTTGGGCACGGATGTGAATAATAGATTGCGCAAATACCTTAAGGAGGCAGGAATAAATACAGGAGAGACACCTCACAGCTTCAGAGTGGGTTTGTCTAACACCCTAAAGTTATTAGGCTGTTCACAGCCAGAAGTTACCCAATACTTGGGCTGGAAAAGCGGGGATGTCGCCAGACGGTATACCCAACTGTCAGATGCGTCAGGAAATCTGGCAGTTTTGGAGAACGTGCTCCCAGGGGCCGTATATCTGGCGCCAACCCCAGTTTCCCACCCAGATAATCTGTCGCCAGTGGTGTGATTTACGTCCTTGCACAAGATATCGACTGTATGTCCCCCGGAAAGGATAATAAAATTCTGAGTAATGGGAGACTAGGGTGTGATTTCTCTGCGTTCTCTTATGTGCGTTAGCCATTACGACATAGGTAGCTGCGTAATGCAGGTGGAGGAGCGGTCACCTCCCATAACTTAATTCCCGTGACGAGGTAATAGGTATGCAGTGAGGATATGTAACTAACCTTACTGCATACATAATTAGCTTGGCACACTGAGTCTGCGCAGTACAGGCCATCATGCCCATATATAGAGCGTTGCTTTCGTCCTTCAACCACATCGCCAGAAGCAGCCGAGGAGGAAGAATCTACGTTATTTAATTTCCCCACCCACCTCCCCTGGTGGCGATATATATTAGTAGCTTAGCATGCGCACGCATGCCTATTGCCTCGCAGTCGCGGTCACCTCCCATAACTTAATTCCCGTGACGAGGTAATAGGTATGCAGTGAGGATATGTAACGAATGAAAAGCAACTCGCATGCTGCTGTGGAAGTAGTATTAAATCTTTATCTAAATTATATCCGCATTCTTTCAAGTAATTTGCAATCTGATTTATGTGTTGTGTTTTTCACTGCTACGATCGAATACTTACCTTCCGAATGAACGTGTAGTCCTGAAGATTCCTATGCCACAAGGCTTGTGTGGATTACAGTAAATAAGGCGAAGCAGTAGACGTTGCAACCGTCACTTCTAAAATTATTATTCAGTTTTGCGCTAATATTCAAATTGCACGTGTCTTCTAGTTCGTGATCCGATTGGTTAAATTTGACACTTCGCGCGTAACGGATATTCAATCCAATTGTAGGATGTTTTCACATGTACGTGTTAGGCGACGGAAAGTCTGGTACCATCAGCTCATGCACACTTTTAATTCAAATGTTATTCAAGGAGTTCCCATCTAATCGAAATCAATAGTTACAAAATGGTCAGAGAACCAGAACGAAAATATATTTTCCAGCGAATAATATTTATATGCTCACATCTGATACGAAATGAAATTCCGATCAGCTGCGCGGAAATGAATATCCCGCTACCGACGAAGTGTCAACTTTAACCAATGTGTTGTTTTAAATTAAAAGGCAAGTACCGAAGCCGAATAATAATTACTTACTATTTGCCGTTTCAACGCCATCATCTTATACTGATTGGATTGAATGTCCCGCTAAGCGCGAAGTGTCAAATTCAACCAATCGGATCACGAACTAGAAGGTACACGAAACTCAAAACTGAATATTAATTTTAGAAGTGTCGGTTGCAACAGTTGGTTTTGCAACGGTGTCGTTTGGAATCCTGCTGCTTCGCTTTAGCGCCCTGATCATGATTTACTTTATATCCACACAAGCCTCGTTCTTCATAGGAATCTTCAGAATTACATGCTCGTTGAAGGTATGCTAGTGAAAAACACATCATTTGTATAATTCGTGTTTCAAATTACGTGTATAATTTAGACATGTATACCGCTGCATGTTATAACCCTCGTTCCAGATGTTTTCTTGGCGGCGATCAGCGAGCTGTTCGCTTCTCGCTGCTTCGCAGATCGCTGATCGCCGCTTCACGGCTCTTTCTCCGTGGCTGTTCTCTCTCTAGAAAACCTCTGGTACCAGGGTACGGCATGTGAGCCATCATGTGGCTCTTCCGTTTCGCTTTATTCCCCCACAACACGCCGGCTGCTACAGGAGGCTGCAGCTAATCTTAACCAGTTTGATCTCAAAAACTAAACCAAAGCAAAATCAAAAGTCTCGATATATTTCGAGTACCTGATTCTAAGTACGTCGTAGCTCAAAACACAGCCGTCAATCGGGATATGAACAGAAGAAGTTCAAGTGTAATTCTATGAATCTCAGTGTCAAAATTATTAAACACAATTTACCGACTTTATTCGTGCAAACTGTGCAGTAATTAGTTCAAGAAAGCCTTTGAGTTAAAATACAATTTGGATCTTATGTAATACATTAAGGTAAATAAAGGAAGAATGATTCCTTGAAGTTGTTTTGTCGTCCTATTTGTGTTCAGTTCGCTAGAACGGTGTTTATGGAAGTCTTGAGTCATAATTAAGCGATTCACCCCTCTAACCAGATTAGAGGGCTTAATTATGACTCAAGACTTCCATAAAACACCGTGCTAGCCAATGTCTTGCGAACTGAACACAAATAGGACGACAAAACAACTTAAAGTAGATTGATTTTACTTAACCGTGAAATAGATACTAGTGTATTACACACTATTACACTCTAATTCTTTTGTTCTCTTTTGTGTTTATCTTGGTATTACACACTAACTAATAATTTCTGTTTCACGGGTCAAGTAAAATCACTCTAAGCCTTCTTCCTTTATTTACCTTGTATTACAGAAGATCTGTAACTAAATTTACGTTATTATTCCGAGTTATGGGAAGAACTCCCATACAACCTTGTAATTCACTGCTTCGATATACAATACTGAGTCAGAACTTGGGCGGCCTGTGCTTTAATCATCGGAAATGTATATTGTCCAGGCAAATCACATACACGTAATTGCATAGGCATGTGTTAGTAATTATTTTATCAAGCGATTTAGGAAACTTAGGAACTTTACATTTCATTCCTTCGGGTAGGGAGGTGTTTCACGTCAATGCGGCTTTCGTTACCTCAGTGTATGGTACAAGAAGAACACTACATAATTGATAACCCACGGAATCTTGAGTATATGTACAGTTGACGTGCGTACTGAAGTTTCTGTCGTCTTTCTCTTGATTAAATGCCTATTATTAACGTATATATGCTCTTTTCAGAAAGCTTGAATTGTTGCTGTATTATATTATGTAAGGCAGAGAAGTAGGAGAATACGAAAGCAAGCTGGCATGCAAAGCTTTCGAAGAGTCAGTTACGCTGCAGTCCATGTAAAATAATCACCGTCTTACACAAAAAAATGGAAGTTCACATCTGCAGCTAAAACGGTTGATTTGTTTAGCTTAAGAATCTCAAAAATATTGAGCGGATTTGAAGTAATCCGCCGTAACAGCTAGAATTAACACTTTCTAGGTAGTCACCCGAATGTAAAAAAAAGCTTCGAGATCGATAGGCTTACCTTCAAATTGTCAATTTGTAACAGATTGAGTCACCCAGGGGCGTAGGGAGGTCCTAAAAATTTGTGGGCGGGGCAAAATGATGAATTCTAGAAAATTTCCATTCAAGTGGAGGGCAAAATAATAGTATAGCTTAAAATCGTATAGCTTAAAATCGTCAATTTGTAACATACCGAGTCACCCGAATCTCAAAAATTTTGAGATTTGAGATCCATGGTACTTAAAATGGTCAATTTGTAAGAGATTGAGTCACCCGAATCTCAAAAAAATTGAGATTTGAGATCGACGGTAAAGCTTAAAATGGTCAATTTGTAACATATCGGGTCACTACAATCACAAAAAAATTGAGATTTGAGATCCACATTATAGCTTAAAATATGGTCAATTTGTAACATATCGGGTCACTCGAATCTCAAAAAAATTGAGATTTGAGATACACGGTATAGCTTAAAATACGGTCAATTTGTAACATATCGGGTCACTCATCGAATCTCAAAAAAATTGAGATTTGAGATCCACGGTAAAGCTTGAAATGGTCAATTTGTAAGACATTGGGTCACACGAATCTCAAAAAAATTGAGATTTGAGATCAACGGTAAAGCTTAAAATGGTCAATTTGTAAGAGATTGAGTCCACCGAATCTCAAACATTTTGAGATTTGAGAGCCACGGTAAAGCTTAAAATGCTTCTTATGGTTGGTAAAAATATCAGCCGGAGATTACGTGAAGAAGTGCATCTTTGTAAAAGTTGGATTTTCTTTGCTAATAAAACAGCACTTTTATATTGAATTTGTGTTTTGTCAGTTTGAACCACTAACAAAAGTGTCAAATTTTAGGAATCTGGAAAAGCGTCTTCTGCGAGGCTTGCTTTCTTGGCTATTTTGCAGACAGGAGGATTAACACATTTAAGGAATAGCAATTTAGGAGTAAAATGTGAGTCAAATAAAATAGTTTGGAAAAACCGGGAAATAGTTTGGAAGAGGTTCTATATGCATGTAGCTGTCAAATCTTAAAAATACACAAAAGCTGAAATGGCTTCCAAAAACACAAAGAAAACTTCTGCTGTTCAGCTAAAATTGCGGTACAAAGAAATTATTCCGACAACACGGGTAATTAGCAAATAGTTTCGTCAAATAAATCAGATTTTTTATTACATATGGGTTGAGAAATTCAGCATTCACATTTGGTAACTGGCATATGAAACGAGAGTATTTACTAGTTAGTACTTACAAGTTTGTTCGTATTCTTCTACAGCTCGTTTTGTCAAGTTTTCAGTGTGTTTATTGTATCGCCACTCCACTCTAGTGATTTCAACGTGCCTGTTTTCAACTTCCAAATTTTACACAAATATGAAGATTTTTGTCTCCAGATAATGCCATTCGGGTTCTTGGTAAAGTTGTAATTGAAACTCAGTGCATCTAAAGTGAAGTACAGGTCTGTTTTCACCCATAAAAAGCATTTTTGATGTCGAAAAAAAAAACTGTTGTGAACACCACGAGGTTCAACTTCAAGTAAAAATCGACGGTCTAATTTTAGCTTTTAAAATTTATATTCGCTCTTCAGTTCACCGAGAATTGGGTTCCTGGCGGACGCGTCAAAAGTGGCTTTTTAGCACTATTTTCGTCATATTGACCGAACTTTTCCAAATTCCTTCACAACCCTTCGTAATCAAATAGCGATACTAACCCATACATTTTAAAAGAAGCTAAACAACTTGCAGCAAAACGAATGACTTGATTCCAGGCTCGTGAAGGCACGATCCAAGGCTCGTTAAGGCACGATGCCGGGCTCGATGCAGGCACGATACCAGGCTCGAAGGCACGATCCAAAATCATTCAATGCTCGATCCTCGCTCCATGAAGGCATGATAGATGCACGATGAAAGGAATGCAGGCTCGATATTCCAGCATCGTGCATCAGCTATCGTAGATCAGCATTTCAGGAAGGCTCGATGCACGATGTGTAACGCACGATGTACGTTGTGATGTTTTTGTTACGCGAGTGATCACCAACACCGTGCGCAAGGCCCTGACCAAAATGGTATGATCTGATTGGCTGTTTATCTCATGAATTATTAATTAGTTTGAGAACCTATTTTCATAAATCATAAGGTTTGATGATTCCTTCATTGATCACAAGGCTTATCCACCATTGTTATTTTATCTTGGTCATTTTGACAAACCTGCCCAAAAGCCTGGCAAAACGAGGTAATATTGTTGGGAAAACATTTGTGAATTTCAGTTTAAAGTTTAGAAGCTTAGTAAAAACATAGTTAATAGAGTGGAATGGTTATGAACCCGGCAAACTTCAAAGGGGCTAACAAAGGCGCTGCGATTTATGTTGGAAGGGGGCAAGACAAAAGATTGTGCAGGGTCATAGTTCATTAGCGTCCCCTGAACGACTGAACTCACACGTTTCTATTGGCTGATTGATTAACACATTGGAATTTCTATTGCGTTTTGTGCAGGGTCATGGTTGAAAAAAGCTAACAAAGATATATAACAAAGAAGGTCGCTGGGTTTCATAACCATTCCACTCTATTAACTATGGTAAAAAGGTATAGGAAAGGGTTACCTTTTCTGTCAAAATGGTATATAAAACGGTAATGGTTTGGACCTCGGGGCGGAACCTCCCCACTATAAACTTTGTTGAGTACTTCCCCCCGCCCCACCCCTGAAAAATCAGCTGAAAAAACACTGTTGTCGTGTCGCTTCATCATTAAAGGAGCTCATTCAACCAAGATGCATTGCGAGTCACTGTTATTGTTTTCATACGGGAAACTACTTGAAATCGGACAGCTGCCAATCAGAAAATGTGATACCGGGCTTTTTATAAATAGAGTTTACGAGTTGAACTGAATGGCCGAGATCGGCGGGGAGATCGGTTGCCTTTATACTTGAAGAAATTCCTCGACGTGATGCTAGCAATCGATCTCATGCTCGATCTAGCGAACCAACTTGTCCAACTTCTGAACCAAGTTCCAGCGATGCAGATCGTGTGGCAAGGAAATTAATCAATTCTACGATAGCGTTATACATAGAGTTCTTTCCTTTCTAGGCTTGTGCATGCAAGAACGTGTAGTCGAAAGAAAGGAGCTATAAGCTAGGTTGTCCCTGCCAAAATGCTGGTTTGAAATGTTGAAGTACTGTTTGCCACATTCTATTTGTGTTCAAGGTCCGTGCGTTCTCCGTACCACA
This sequence comes from Actinernus sp. WN-2022, assembly GCA_030867875.1. Lineage (NCBI taxonomy): Eukaryota > Metazoa > Cnidaria > Anthozoa > Actiniaria > Actinernidae > Actinernus > Actinernus sp. WN-2022. Next base: position 42,643,837 of record JAOWCC010001368.1, read on the forward strand.
TTTTTACTCGATCGCCAATGCAATATGCAACGGATTTGATTAATCGAATCCTTATAAATGTTATTGTTTGTTAGCCTGAATTTCAGCCGGTTTGTGTCGGTTTAAAAGCCCCTTGACTTCCGTTAAACGTACATTGGATATGCTGGGTAAAAATATATCGATCAATCAGTTTTCTGAGCGCCCAGCGGCACTTGATTGAACTTGAAGTTTATTCATCAGCAAAGCAACATTTATAAAATAGGTTTCCACTTTACAGCCGCTCATGCAGATATCAACACAACATTTCACTTTTACTTACTTTAATTGTCTCAGCGTTGTCCATGTACATTGAGCGAAAACCAAGACTATAAGACTAAGAGAGAAACTGCGAGATTTGAAATCTTGCATGTACCGCGCGTGTACCGCGTATTCGAGTCTTCAGTCAAAGCAATTTGCTTTAAATGTTGTAAGTGTCCGATAATGATAACCAAAAGGCTCAGCTCTTCTGATCTTTAAATTTCTTGTCATGTAGGTCTGCGGGCCGATCAAGCCAATGTAGAAAGGCCCTGGTTTGGATAAACTGTAGGAATTACGATCAAACAGTCGGCTAACTCCAGTACAGGCTCTAGTAATAATTTCACTGACCAAAGGCGACTCCAGAGTACGTTCAATACTTCCCCTGGCAGGTGAAAATTCGGAAATATATGACTGAACACAAAAACTAATAAATAAGGAACATTTTTCCCTTTAAATGATCAACTGGTATGTCCCTGTCAGACCGATGGAATAGGATTTGTTTCAAGAAGCTCTCCAGAGCCATTATCGGGGCCCCCGAAAATGGCGGTTCGAGAAATTTGAGCTCGCAATTCATCTTGGTTGAATGAGGTCCTTTAAGGTTAACGGTAATCTCGTACCCAGATCTCCCATATTCTACTCACGGTCACAGGGAAGGGAGAACTGGAAAAGTTCGAATTCCACACATGCGCAGTAATTGCAAGGCCGAATATACCGGCCTGTTGCGAAATCGAGTTGTATTGCTGTGGAAGTGAATTATTTTCATAAAGAACCTTAATTGTTCTCTTATCTGGGCAAAAAAAAGTTCAAGGATACTTTAAAGAAAGCTCTGGAGTCTAGAAATTCCGCAGTTGAAAAGCAAAACCGAAACAAAGGAGGCGACAGGAGACAGTTAAGTTGCGAACAGGAATTCGAAAGAGTCCCTTCCAAAAATCAAAGCTCATTTATAGTCAGTTATACTTATAGTCATCATATCAGTGTTTGATTATCGGTTGATAAATGACAGCCTAGTGGAAAAACAGTAGATTTACGACGAATTGTAAACATAAACTTCGTCGCACTGGAGTAAATGCAACGAGTTTCGGACGGATTGGCCAGCATGTCGATGCAGCTTCTTCACAAGACCTCGAGAAGACATCACTCATCAGAATCAGATTATTTATTATATCCCGGGTTATACATCCTAAAATAGATGCAGCACACTAGAACAAAATTACTGGTTCTCGTGGTCGATGAGGCTCAGTGAATGGTAATAATTCAGACTTTTACTTATTATGTAAACAAGGAAATATATTTGTAGTGATTATGTAATATGCTTATAAAATTTGTTAAGCCTTAATATACTTTACTTTTAGTGAAAGTACAAAACAAACAAGGAAACTGTTAGGCTCTTTTACAAAGCCAGCAAGTCACACAGGTGTTTTATATTCACCCACATTATTATATTTTTCACATTCAGACCAGATAATATACAAAGCTTGTAGCACTAACATGTGCCATAATTATATATTGCTATGTCACATGCAGCATTACCAGTAGATCATAAATTATGAAAAGCCTCAACATGAATGACCCAAACAGGTATAACATGTTCTATTATCTAATACAGAGATCTAATTCATACATGAATGTCAAACAAGTTAATTTTGAAGAAGTGCTGTTCCCAATAGCACAACATTACTTGAAGGGCTATGTGGAAAAAGGGTGTAAGTGATTCATGATCACATTCTAAATCCTCCCTTAGCAAACAAAGACATTGAAGGAAAATTTAGAATGTGATAGTCACTTGTGCCGTTTTTGCACACAGCCCTTCAATTGAAATAAGCAAAATTAGCATGCCTTTCTGGCGTGACTACTGAAACCAGGGCCTCTTTAAGACAACGAGAACCAATCACATTGCAGAACAAAAACTGACAAAGTTACTTGAGCCAATCAGTGTTGATTACAAGACAATAGCATTTTGACTTGCTCGAGCTTCGATCCAATAATATAAAAGGCAAATTTGATCATCATAATGAAGAAAATTACATGGGATATGCTAGGATATATACTTTTGAATAGTTTGCAATGTGTTTAGTTTTTGTTGTCTGAGTGGCCCTGGTTTCAGTAGTTGCAATGTAACATTAATTTACTCTTAGCCTTCTTTAGGGAAGCTCATTCCTGTTTAGGCTGTCCCTCGGCACATAACATGTGCCTGTATTTTTGTTCTTTAAAAAAAATTATTAGTCATTAATAACATGATTATTTATCCCTGGATTTATCCCAATTCTGTAATCTGTGTAAAGTGACTATAACTGGGTATTTTTTCCCTGATACTGATGGCATCCAAAATCCCAAGAAACAGACTTTCATTCTCCACAAATTGAGAAAAAAATTAATGAAGAGTGAAATGATTTTGTCTGAATCTTGTCCAGTGTGTTATTTGCTATCCTGTTGCCTATGGTATCGTACTGAGTTGACTCCTCGTTTATTGAGGAGGTATATTATAATCCATCTTGGAATGTAGGGATGGACAATCCACCACCAATAACGGTGATATTAGGAGCTAACATTGAAGGTATGAAACTGATTTTACAAAAGACTGTAGGAGCCCTGAAAAGTAACAATAATTTAATGCAGAATACATTAAATAATGCTCAACTACTTTGGGATTGGAATTCCAAACTTGAAGGGGAGTCTCATGAAAGCTGTGCTTAGCAGTATGTGTATAAAGTGTTCCCATCTCAAACATTGATCAGGGAGGCAAATCAAAAACCAGCAAAAAGGATATAATAACAGATACAATTTCCTAAATTCCAATTCGATCTGTGGATTAGGTGGGTCCTGACTTTGATCAGCCCCTATGGTTGTTTCAGGTCTTGTTAAAAAAATAAGATATTTGTTTTACATTTCTTGACTTACATATAAGAAGGCTGTTGAAGTTATGATTAAGCTTTGCACAACTGGGTACATGCTCAGTATTGTCTTTACAGGTTATTGATGAATTGACTGTGTTAACACCTCGATGACCTCTGTGTGATGGAGAAACTTTATCCAATCTGGAAAGAAGGGCTTGTCTGTCACTAGTATATAAAAAATATTTTACAGAATATTTTTCCAGGATTTTTGATTTCAAGTATGCTTTTCTAGGGCAGAAAATATAACTCCATAACATTAGAATTAAAGCCAGAAGCAAAACCTATGCTAATTTGTTGTAATAATGTGATCACGTCAAAGAATGAAATTTCAACTTTAGTCCCTTTGAGATATGCAACTGGTTAACCTATTCTGACTCTACAAGGTTATATATAGTCATCAATTATTCATATTACAATATCGACAAAGTAGTAATAAAAATAAAGTACAAAATAGATATGTGAGGAAAAAGTCTTTCAAGAAGATAGCAATACTAGTGCATTTTTAAAGATGGATGAAAAATTGATATATGAAAGCTTCAAGTGCAATGTGTACATTGTACAATAAATGTCTAGTAAAGTCTTGTATAAATTTGCTGCTCAAATATCAATTTTGAGGGGCCTGTTTACATGAAGTGAGGTTGACCGTAGTACCAGGGCTATCTCTATTGGTCAGTGTATTGTTTATATTTGAAATCTCTTGAGACTGTTTGTATTTCAACAACAAGAATGTTTGGTCCAAACATGCCCAATGATCAACCTGCCTACATGTACACAGTCCCTAATAAAACTTATAATTGAAGGTTTTTAGAGAAAACCATGAGCTCAAAAAAGGGTTAATATGAATCTGCTATAATGGCTTGCATTGGGAGGTTACAACTTATTAGAAAACTGCAGCAGTTGATTTTTTAGTCGAAAATGGTAATTGCTATGTACCGGAGATTATAATTACTGCAGCCTAGCTGGCCTCTCCACTATTTGGGCTTTCACAAGAACTGGAATGTTGTACGACTATATCATAAGGAATGAATGCATCACTGAACCATCACTGCTTCTTGGAAATGTATATGCTTGAATACGAGTGGGAGCATTTTATATACCCAGTACAGAGTCGAGTTGTTTCTCTACACATAATTACATCATTACATTTTTACACTAAAGTTTATCTTCTTCTTGCACACACACGTCTCCAAACCGCAATATCATGTTTTCAAGTTATAAAGAATTCCCACAATCAGACAAAAAGTCTGATATGCAGTGATATCATATCCATTTGTGCACTTATCTCTCCGTACAATGGCACTACTCGTGTTCTTTTGGGACGTATTCCAAAATCAGAATACCTCGAAATCCAGGTATTCATCTCCCGAAATGTAGAAAGTATTCGCCACATTTAGTTCATCCTTTGCGACCTTAGTTTTGATACTATCTGCGATATTCTTCTTTTCCCTTCTGATTTCAGAACACACTAGACTCCATCGTAAATCTTAGGAAACTGGACAACCAATCAAAACAAGTGTTACAATGAGGCTACTGTGTTTCATTGTAGCCAATGAGAGAAAACGTAGTGTCGAACTTTACCAGATCCCACTTTCTTTGGATAGGAAACATGGGGTGGGATCTGGGTACGAGTTTAGGTTAACGGATACCTTCAAGGCATGTTTTTTCGTAAAAATATATTGATTATTTAGAAAGTTTATGGATTGTTCTACAATTTAGAAAAAAACATTATTTCAGAAGATAAAGAAGCTTGCGAGATCTTTAGAAAAAAACTTATCTAGAAGGAAACTAAATAAATCACCGAGGCGTTGTAATCCCTTTACGTGCCACGGGCACCCCGTGGACTTTTAGCGGGAGCTGTTATCCGAGTACCGTAATTTGCATACTGTTATTGTAGCTTCCCTTCTTCGAAATAACAAACGTGCATTTATTTACAGTCTTTTATCAATCGTTTGTATGGGGAAATCCAAAAGAGAAAAGCAGAGTCCTTGAGTAAAACATAAAGCGAACCCTGGACCGAAAAAGAAAGGAAACCGGCGATAAGGAGGAATTTGGTAAAACGAGCCGGATTGAGCTCGCGGAGAGCGACAAAGTCTCGTGGCTCGAAGAACGTGCGAAAGTCAGCGAATAACAACCTTCAACTTCATCAGGGTCAACTCCAAATATAAGCCGCGCCAGCAGGCTTAAACTGTCGTTTGGCTTACCAGGAACCAGCAAGTCATTTGAAGAGACTGAGGACGCGAGCAGCGATGATTTCACATCGGAGTCTATAATTTACCGCCAATTTCACTACTGCTTTGAAGCTCCAGGGGTCCTTGCGTAGTCATTGGCTAGTTGGTTCGAAGTGTTGACATTTGCCCTGATGAGGTGTGAAATGTTCATAAAATTTTACACGCCCAATCTCCGACTAGGTTTTTATTCGTATCCCCTCTCTTTGAACGAATTAATAGGGTATGCAGACTTGCCAGATTTTGATAAAGCTCGGCCAAAAGACAGATAAGTTACTGACAAAGAAAAGAGGTGTGAGAATTTCGCAATATCCAAAGTATTTTTCCTCGTAGAGTATCCCGCGTGATGTGACTCGGAAATCATTGAAGACTAAAATCTATAACTTTAATAAATTCAATAAAAAGTCTGTAATCCAATAATCCAACAATCAACAGCTGCTGTTTATCTAAAGTCTAAGGTAACCTTAAAGGCGTTTATATTCATCATGGATTTAGAATCATCGGGTAGTTCACTTCACAAAACAATATCACAATTAGCACCTCTTTACATTCCATGCATAACATATACCTACCTCTTGCGCGGACCATTACTTAATTATTTCAATGAATAGAGACACCCGTACGCCGCATTTTAGTCATGAGCCCAAGAAAATAGGACTGTGACGTCATCCGAATTAATGAGAGCGCCCCAAAAATTAGCATAGTGCCTCAAAAAGGGGGGTAATTCGGTGCCTGTCCACTGGTAACAGCAAAATAAAATTCTAAATGAATCAAACAATCGACTTTTTTTACACCAAATAAAACGACGACTACAAGACATTGAATTGCAGAAATGGAAAAGTAACTTATTTAAGGGCCCATTGACATATTCGTTGCTATGCAACATCGTTGCTATGCTCACGGGAGCAGATGCGAGTTTGACTTTCGGTCGATTCGGGCGATATGAGTCGGCTGTTTTCTCAGGCTAGTTTTATGCGTTTCCACCGGCCACCCTATAGTTTTTATACTTACACATGTTTGTAAATTTCATTCGTGGTTTACCTGAAATGTTTTCATGAATAAATTAATTAATGAAGTAAAGTGTTCAAAAGTCGGAGGAAGCCGTAGCGGGTGCTTTTGTCGCTTGAAAATGAAAAGCTTGGTTTATCGTGTGAAAGAAATTAATACTTGACAATAAACTGAATCCGCTAATTTTGAAGGAATCGTTCAGGACTCGAAAGGCGCCTAACTGTACTTGAACCTAGAGAAAGACAATAATTAATAATTTGTACCAAGCAAAAATGTAACGGCAAGTGTTCGGAAATCAGTGAAATCAATCAGGAAATCGGCATTGAATGGGAAAGCAAACTTGTCATTGGACTTTCAGATGTATCCAGGCTCTTCCCACTTTTGATAGATTGAAAGAACATCTAGTAAATATTATCTATAGTTATCAAAGATATAGAAGCTGAAATGGCTGCTTCCAGCGAGAACATGGCTTCTAAAAACACGAAGAAAAGTACGGCCACTCAAGAAGTCAAGTGATTTTCTTACACAGACATGCACACATTTGTCTCCAGGTAATGATTTCGCGTTCCTCGTAAAGTTGTGATTGAACCTCAGTGCAACTAATTAAAATACAGGTCAGTTTTCATCCTTAAAATAAAACATGTTTTATGTCGGAAAACAAACTGTTGTGAACGCCACGAATAGATGGTTTTCACTCAATCCCCAGAGATTCAAATGACAAAGGGCATGGCGGCCATGTTGGTGTACCTAACAAAAGAAGCTAACGAATAATCTATTGTTAAAGGCACACCAATATGGCGTCTATGACGTCACGTGCAAACCCTCAATTGCTATCAACATACAATATAATTAACATCATCATCATCATCATCATAAGCTTTATTAAATATAACAGTATCGCATTCATTATAATAATTACAATGCTCTTCCAGCGAGCCGTCAAAGGAAAACCACTACATGCTACTATACTTATGGAAAACACCCTAACTAATCTATAACTTTAATAAATTCAATAAAAAGTCTGTAATCCAATAATCCAACAATCAACAGCTGCTGTTTATCTAAAGTCCAATATATCTTTAAAGGCGTTTATATTCATCATGGATTTAGAATCATCCGGTAGGTCACTCCACAAAACAGCCCCTCTATAACTAAAAGTCCGCTTTGCAGCTTCAGTGCGAGGTCTTGGAATAAACATATTATTATCACTACCCCTCAGGTTATGGTGATGTATGCTGGATGTAGTTTGAAAAAGCTCTCTAATTCCTGAAGGATAAAGATAACACAATACAAAACAATAGAACGAAATACACTACAATAGAACACAATACATATTGGTAGTAATTCATGTCTGCCTACATGAAGGGAGAACCATGGCAAGGATAAACTTCAAATACGTAGCGCATTTCCTTCAGAAACTAAGAAAAAGCATATGTTTTGAATGACACTGGGATACAATTTACTACACATACGAGACACTGCAAGATCGCATCAAAGTAGTGTTTAAGGCAAAATTCCGATTTTCTTTTAATGTGGGACGGCATGAATTGCTACCAAATGGTATTGTGTTCTATTTTATTGTGTATTTCGTTCTATTGTTTTGTATTTTGTTAATTCTATTGTATTTCGATAGCAATTCATGTCCTCCTACATGAAGGGCGCGCCTCAATTCCCGCCGATTTACGCATGCGCGCTGTTTATTCAGCTCTGTCGTGTCAAGCTATTTACATGCGCTAGTACCGAGTCTAGTTATCTATAGAACATTACACCAATCAGAACGTTTTGTCTGTATGGTCGTTTCGACCTGAAAGCCAAGCAGAATGTGAAAAGATGAGCACGTGGTCATTGGTGTGGTTCACATTATAACCATAGGCAACATGGCGAATATTATTGAAATGGGAACAGTGCAGTTAAGGTTAATGTTGAGTTTTAACAAATTAAAGAGTACGCCACCATTAATGATAATGTGAAGGATGATTTGGATAGTTAAAAGGTTATACTGTGAGGTATGAGTGGATAGTTGAAATGTGATACTGTAAAGTATAATTTGGATAGGTTAAAATGGTACTAAGTTATCCAGATCTCAATTAATAGAATTGTGTATGGCCGGAGCTAAATGTTGCCTGACTCGCCTCGTTTTCATGATTTCCTTAGATTTAAATGCCACTGATATATTTGCAGTTAATAAAGATAAAACTCTCAAATTTCCCAGAATTCCTAACTATAGTATGCCCTAATACAGGTGATATCCACTTCACCAAATAAGCTAAGTTTAATTTATGGCAATATGTAAATTAGAGAGGCCATATTTGAATAAGGTCAATAAACGCAAGCAATGGGCTGTTATCGCAGTTCGGCCAGCTTGGATAAAACAATAGTTTTGGCCCCGGTAGCCTCGTACTGGTTGGTTTCAGAACGAGTTTACCGGACGAAAACAAATGTTTTTATTCTCCTGGGACTCAACATGGCCGCCGTGCTATAAAAGCCCATACAGGAAGACGCAGAACCGTATTTATCATTAGCAGTACTTGTTCTTATCAGTCGAATGTGCGAGATAAGAACAAGCGCCTCTAATGACCAATATGCATTTTCTCCCCTGCGTATGTTGCTTGCACTTATTATTGCGTCACTAGTGTGAACCAGGCAACAAGGAAGAATATATTATTTACCGCGTTCAGACTTTGTGGCTGATAATTTCGATTTCTAGTCATTTCAATTCAGAATTTGCAATGCAAATTTCAACACGATTTATTGAGTATCGTTTGAATTTGGCGCTAATGACTATAGAATGTCCGATCCCGGATGGATGTCGTGCCATTCTGCCGATGTCCTGTCCATCTACGTACTTCAGCTACGTTAGACATTTCTGAGAAATAAACGGTGTTTTTTTCGCTGCATTAGCTCGATTATTCGCTGTGTTTGACTGTTGTTTTGGTTGTGGTTGACCTCCAGTTCGGCCTTGACAACGGTAACCAATGACGCTGTAGCCGGTCTATACGGCTTAACTTGGCAGACAAGTTTATTTGAGCGCGTAATGAGCTGTGCCGGCCGGGGAGAAACTAGCTGAATGAGTAAAACATTTTACACAATTTACACTCGTTGTATTTAGTCGTTTCAAAACACACGCCTTACACGATCTGTCTCCTCGATTGAATTTATACAGAAGTTACTCAAATAACCGTAAATTAATTGGTCTTATAATCAATGAATTTTGAACTAATTTTATAAAGTTCAAGAGTCTTAATTGTTGTTCTAGTCAATTTAAACACACAAATACCCGTGTTAGCGGACTGCGTCTCGATAGGTTTACTCTGAAGCGTTTGTTGTTCTAGGCAGTTTAAACATGGAACTGGCCGTTTAATTGGTACGCATCTCTGTCGAGAAGTTTATTTTGAGACTTTTGAATTGTCACTGCCAAGGAGGCAAATTCAAATTCTCGAAATTTGTTGTTCAATTAATCCCTTTGTTATACAGAAAGAAAGTTAAAGCAGATAGCCGCATGTCTCTAATTCGCTCTCATGCCGATCTTTTGTCAGTGTTGTATTGCTTATGGAAATTGCAATCCCACTAGTCTTTCGTTTATATAGCGGCGCTTTTTGTTTCGCTCTCAGCCAATCTGATACCACAAAATCTGAAAAACAAAAGAAATTGAGAACAATAGTTAGAGGAAACCTTTAGACCGAGCACATATCGTAATGAGAACGGAGTGATCTGGACGAGCCACACCACTGGCGAATGAACAATAGGGTAGCCAAGCACAATAAAGGACATAGCTTACCAAACAATACTACTAACCCTAACCAAACAAACCATAAATTCCATTCCGATCAGCGAGGACCTTACCGCATAAACAGGGGCGCTGTTTCACTTGTTCGTTAGTTGCTACAGAAGTCGTCGGTCAACGCCACCAAGCTTTATCTCTCCAACTGAAGCCGGTAAGTTTTAACTGCCAGAGTTAGTTACCATTGGACATAATTTAACCAAACGAATACTAAGCACTACAATAGTTTGATAACACAGTTTAACTAATTTCGGCATTGCTACCAGTTATGTTATCAGCCTAATGTATGAGAGCTTTGGTATTCTGAGCTTAGTTTAACACTATTCTGAATATTCGTTTCAACAAATCCGCTAAATTAATTACTGGATTCATCAAGGTACGTTCGTAATGCGAAATACTCCGAACTAGTTAACTTCTGGACTAAAAACATATAGTCAGTGATGCAGTAGATGTAATGTTCATTTTTCCTCCATTTTTAACTTCCCCGGGTGTTGCCCTCGTTGAGATACACATACAGTAGTTTGTAGAAAGTTTCGGGGAGAACAAACATCATTTATCGATGGGGCATCGAATTCCCTTGCTGTTCGCTATGGAATATTATAACCAAATAGGAGATCCAGTATTTTATGGAACTTTAGCAAGAGAAAGAAAACATGGTATATAATTATCATTATCTGAAAGAGACAATCAAAGGTTCGTATACGCAAATTAATTGAATGAAACGGAATATTTTTCTTCATTCTCTGACTCAATAGTTCTGAGAAGTACCTGTTAATGAATTCACTCAGCGGTTAATTAGTTTTGAGCAAACTAAATTAACATGTTGGGTGAAAGACCAAATCTAAACGGTAAATCAAGAGACCCTTAGTTAGCCTCGCTTTATAGATCAAATGGCGCCAATAACAATAATATTTACCTTATTTTTGAACAGAAATCACGAAACAAGATAAAATGGCGTCACTCAAGATTCTCCTGGTTGGACTGGTGCTTGTTTACACTGTTTCGGCGAGAAGACTCTATGGTAAGTTTTGTTTACTGTATAGTTAGTTAAATTATGAATTACATTATTTAGTCTGGCGTAAATAAGGTTTAAGATTCACTCATAGCATAAGTTACCTCAAAAATCGATCTCCACGAAGCTAGTGAAATATCTATAAACCAGCACATTTTGTTTAATTCCCTCAAATTTAACGAAATGTTCGTATGTAATATTACGATGAAATAACGTCTTTAGGATCAAACACGTTTGTATATTGACGTTATTATGACGTCATAACGAGCAAGTCATTTTAAAGTGCCACTACGACGGAAATTTACCATTTCGATTTGCCACTTTTTCACTGTCAATAGGTCAATCAGTATTAGAAATATCCGAAATAGTAAAATAATATTCCAAAATGGGCATGTTACACCACAAAATTTCAGGAGAGTTTACCGGTAAATCTTGTCCGCCATTACTGGAAGTCGTTCTCAGTATTCAGCGGAAGTGATGTCATACACTTAACACGACCTCGTGGCGCAAAATAGTATGCATTAAAAAGTAGCCAACCTCGCAAAGATAGAACTTTATTCTTATGTACGTGAAGACGTTTTTAGTAGAAATATGCCTCCAGGCGTTGTGTTCTGCAGGCGAGCGTTAAGTGTATGACATCACTTCCGCTGATTAGCCTTTGTTTAAAGCTGAACAAAGGGAACGGCCTCCAGTAATGGCGGACGTTTAGATTCTATATTCAGAGCTAAAAAAAATAAGACTTCATTTCGTTGTATCGAAAAAGAACTTCACTTTATGAATATGCAAAAATATTGATATGTCAAAATTTGATTGTAGTGGCACTTTAAGGTCAAATTCTGCGTTACCTATACGTTTGTTATCACAACAACATAAATATGTGTATGCAATTTTACACTCGTTCTCAATAACACGTGCAGGTTCGAAACGAAACTCCTGATTTCGAAGTCGTTTCTGGTGGATGTCAATCAAACGGTTTCCATGGAGTTTGAAGTGAACCGTTGTGAGTAAATTCGGGAAACTTGCATTTTATAAACATAGCAAAGTCTTTCCCAAAGTCGCTTAGATGGAGAGTAATCATGCTTAGAGGCAAGGGTTTGCAAAATAGGGAAATCGCAAACTCTATGTGTGAGCGAGCGGTTTGTGTATAAGATCAAAATATGGAAATCGTATAAACTTTATGTGTGAGCGAGCGGTTTGTGTATAAGATCAACATAGGGAAATCGCATAAACTTTATGTGTAAGCGTGCAGTTTGTGTATAAGAAATCGGATTGTGTATATAGCTTCAAAGGTCTTGGAAAAAGAATTATAGTTATTTTTATTCATTCAGTTGCAGATATGCTCCTTATAATAGGTTTTATCGAGCAATACCCTCGAACTCTACCTCGACGAGCTCCAAGCATGGATACAAAATTCGACAGGGCAATTTTTTTTTTTTTAAACTCTCAGGACATCCATTATCGGCAATGCTCTCCACTCTCGACTGACATTTCGGTGAGGAATTCAAGCAAATAATCGTTTTTCGGCTTAGTATCCGCCATATCTCTACCTATGTCGCCTCAAATTACTTACGATTTCGTTGACCTCCTACACTATCATGTTTCCTCCACATCTGGGAGTTTGGCGACATTTTATTTTGCATGCAGACCAGTGTTACCATAGAAATATAGTTGAGTGACATCCACCAAATTGACGTTTTCCGTTGGAAATTCAATTACGAACCTGCACGTGTTATTGAGATAAATATATGCCGAGTTATTAAGAACTGAAGATTCCTGTGGCGTCACATTGTCCGGCTAATCAGTGTACAGTAAGTACATTTCCTCTTTTAAAAGCCGAAAAATACTCGAATAGTTATTTTTAAAAGGCGTTTACAAAAACAAATTGACGTCATAAAATCGTCACTGAATATATGACGTCAAATATATGACGTCACTGAATTTTAAAGTATTTCCTCTCAAAAATTGAAAATTCTAAAAACTGAGGTTGTGGGCACCGATTTACTCTTTTGATTGCTAGATTGTAAATGGTTCTGTATTGAATATATACCGCCAAATTTTGTCGAAGAAATTACCAAGATTCCAAATAATACCTTTTCTCCCTCTTAACCAATCGAACTCGGGTTTTCGGTTTCTTTGTTGTCAATATGATGTGAAATCAAAAATATATAATTTACTGATGGTAAAGGTATTTGAAAAATCGAGAACGTTATAAATGTATACATGACGTAACTGTGACGTCATCAAGATGTCTACTGTAGCTCAAATCTTCGGATTTTGTTTTGGTCATCGGTTTTCATCCTACCACAAAAAAAAATCTATATTCTACGTTGGAAACTTTTGAAAATATAGTGAGAGATTTTAGGGTCATTTATGCCAAGTATGAGAATTTTAATTTTGTGAATCTTGCATGAAGAAACGTGAGCGCAAGCCATACACACATTTCCCTGAGTAAGTGCAAAGGGTAAATGTCCGATTGGATTATAAAATCTGTACTCTATCTTCGACGTTATCAATTATGTAAATTAGTCAAGGCGATGAATATGTCAACTGTATCAATGAATCATATTATATTTAGCAACAAGCACCCCAAAAAATTAACAAAAACTTTTTCGGATAACAACAGCACCAATGTGTCTGACGATACCATGACTGAAACCAAAATGTTATTTATTTAATTGACATGCTTAGTTATATTGAGTGTGTTGCTCTTTTTCAGACCCATATCAGGAGGAATTTGGTGAGATCAATAAACGTGTAGCTTGCAGATGCGAGAGTGATGGACCAGCTCGACAAAACAACGCGTTGTCGGGTACAACTTTCTATTTCGTTGGCTGTAAATCAGGCTGGAATAAATGCAGAAACATCAATGCCATATCAACATGTTGCAAAGAGGGTTACTAATCTGAATAACCAGCAAGGAAAACGAGAAATATTACCACACAGTAACGTCAAAACTACTGTAATGTAATTCTACGTATTTGGTATTTGTTCTAACAACACTTCAGCACGAGTTGAATTGTTAAAGCTGACATGTGTATGAAGCTGAGGGAAATATAATCAATCGTTTCAATAAAATGTAACCATGTTCCTCAATTTGTTCTAAGAACACTTCTGGATGAGAAGAATTATTGTATAAAGTTTTTGAAAATAAATAAAGTCAGTGTTTAAAAATATATCGGAGATGTTTATGTATTTTGTATTAAATATTAACATTATATCATTTTCGTCCTCTATGATTATTTCACCAATTAAACAATTGGACTGGTTTATATTGAATACAAATAGTATTTTTGAAATATGACAACTGCTCAAGGGCGATGCCGAATAAGGAACATCAGACAAACCAATAACAAACATAATGCAATGTATCGGTTTGAAGTAATAGATCAAAAACAACAGCTAGTAAAAAAGTAAGTAACTTTATTTAAGTGTCAAATGTATTTACCATTGCAACTAATTGGGAACACTAGTCCTACGATTTTACGTCCTTATCCGAGAAGACGTGAAGGTCTAACCATTTGCAGTTGTTTCACAAAGGCAGCACCTTCTACTTTGTTATTTTAAGACCCTGAGTGTTGGTCCGGCCGGGGCTTGAACCCACGACCTCCCGCTCAACAGACCGGAGCTTAACCACTGAGCTAACCGGGAGGCAGTGTTTTGCCAGGGTATCCAAACACCGAGAAAGCGAGGCCGCTTCGGCCGAGTGCTTTTATTCTTTCGAGGTGTTTGGATCTCCTGGTGAAACACGAAGCTCCAGTTTTTGATATGACTTCTCAAGCGAAAACAATACCTGCATTCATAAATCAGTAGAACGTATTGTTTGCAATTATAGACTACAAACGTTATTTTCTCATAGTCGTTCCAACAAACGGACTAATAGTGCAGTGGGCAAGACGGAGGACTAACAGCCGGTTGCAAGCGAGGTTGCGGTCGCACAACAGACATGACTTTTTATTTATTTATTTTCCTTTACTTCTCCCCATTCCTGTCATCTAACGCTTATTAAATTGCAAGTGTCTTGATCAGTGTTTGAACTAATCGGCCCAACCTTGATCTGGCTTTTCATTGGACATCAAGATTTATCTGTCATTTCATTGGACATCAAGATCTTCATGTTGAGTTTCAATGTGTATCGGGTACATGCACCTGAGGCCTCGCGTACAATGTTGATGATCACCTTTACATATTTTACAGTCTAACGCTAGATTTAGTGTTATAATTTCACCATGCTTTAATGTAGAAGCTTGATGTTTCACAGGAAGATGATGCAGTTCATGTGTACCAAGAGGAGTGAATCGTTTTTTGGAGTTTCGAAACTATTTTTAAAATTATTTGTTTTCTAATGCATACAACTTAATTTTAGCTGTTTTTGACCTATTTTTCATCCCAATATATAGAGAATCTTCGAAGTCACTCACCTTCGAAACTAGCCCTAACATCTGGGGAAATGTTTTACATTTGTGATGCACATCAGTTAACTATAGTTTCATTTGCACTTCGTATTGTATTGTGGTTTGTTGATGGTTTTACAAACACAATCCATTTTATAGCGTTAGACTACCATTTTAAATGCACAAAATTGCCAGATTCGCGTATCGTGCCCTCGGGGCTCGATGTTCGGATCGAGCATCGAGGCACAATTATCGAGCCTTCAAAGTTCTAGATCGTGCCGTTTATGTTAGGCTCTATGAGGGCACCATTAGGGCTCTATAAAGGCACGATAATATTCGGGCAAAGGCTCGATGAAGGCACGATCCAAGGCTCATAACATTTGCATAACCACTGGACAAACCAACTTCAGTTAAGCTATGACTTTCAGGCGGGATTACAAGAATGAATTTTCTAAAGTGAGAGAAATACCGAAAAACACCCAAAATGCATAATATAATTCAATTGAAGCAGTAGTCTTCTGACACTTCTTTCTCCTTGTGAATGAAACTGTTATCGGGTTTTGACAAATTAGGTCCATGCACTTTTAGGGTTTAGATGTTTTACAGTCATGTCGTTACTCAGGTCAGAAGCACTATGAAGAAAAGAGATGAAAATTAAGACTGGACCATGTAGTATTTGCAATAATCTTTT
The DNA here is from genome assembly GCA_030867875.1 of Actinernus sp. WN-2022. Taxonomy (NCBI): domain Eukaryota; kingdom Metazoa; phylum Cnidaria; class Anthozoa; order Actiniaria; family Actinernidae; genus Actinernus; species Actinernus sp. WN-2022. Next base: position 42,660,115 of record JAOWCC010001368.1, read on the forward strand.
CAGTCTGTGGTTTAGCCTGAAAAATCCGGCTATCTGTGCTTCAGTTTAAACTGCGACCCACACTTTTATAAACTGTAAGCTTTGAGTATACATAGTTTCAAAGAAATGTTGCTCAGATTGACCATACTACATGTACATCTATCAGCCAAGGAATTAGTTCCTATTTGCATATCGTTCTTATGTACAAATATATATTTACGTACGTACCATATACTTGAGAAAAGTTTGATGAATTATGGCAAAGAATGGATGCAATGTACGTACTGTTTTTTAAGAGATTTAGAGAATCGGTTCACTGTGCAAAAACGAATGAATTGAACGATCGAAGCTGGATTAGTGGCTAAATAACTATATGCACAGTATATGCATGTAGCTGTCAAATCTTAAAAATACATAAAAGCTGAAAGGGCTTCCAAAAACACAAAGAAAACTTCTGCTGTTCAGCTAAAATTGGGGTACAAAGAAATTATTCCGACAACACGTGTAATTAGCAAATAGTTTCGTCAAATAAATCAGATTCTATATTACATATGGGTTGAGAAATTCAGCATTCACATTTGGTAACTGGCATATGAAACGAGAGTATTTACTAGTTAGTACTTACAAGTTTGTTCGTATTCTTCTACAGCTCGTTTTGTCAAGTTTTCAGTGTGCTTATCGTATCGCCACTCAATCGCCACTTGGTAAAGTTGTAATTGAAACTCAGTGCATCTAAAGTGAAGTACAGGTCTGTTTTCATCCATAAAAAGCATTTTTGATGTCGAAAAAAAAACTATTGTGAACACCACGAGGTTCAACTTCAAGTAAAAATCGACGGTCTAATTTTAGCTTTTAAAATTTCTATTCGCTCTTCAGTTCACCGAGAATTGGGTTCCTGGCGGGCGCGTCAAAAGTGGCTTTTTACTCGGGCCAGGCCTTCGGCCGAGGCACGAGTCAGAAAATGGAAGCCTTTTTTTTTTTTTTTTTGTCGCTGTTTGGCGAAAGTAACCAATCAGATTACACAGGAGCCCATTGTTCGATCACAACACGTGACAGGATCAACCAATCAGATCCGACACCCGCCAGATCTTGGTTGTGGAAAGCTCGGCAAAGCCAGCAACGTAGCGAAAGTTTGGGTTCATTCTGAACCATTATTTTGCTGAAACTAAAGGTTTCTTCGAATGAAATATCAAGATATTCAGTTATTCTAGGGCTGACAGGACTTTTAGGGGCTTTCGATGGAAAATTCTCACATTTACGAAAGGGATGTGGCGATCCAAATATTGCACAGTAAGCTAGTCTAGCCGGCCGGCCGGAGGGGTGATGGTTTTGGTCCAATAATCCACGAAAAATGAAAGAAAATGCCTGTACTGCTGCATCTAAGTGCCATACGATTGCAGTGTTGCGTTGTTGATATTGTTGAAATGCTCTTCATTACCATCACACACTGTGAGGAGGATTTATTGTTTGCAATGTTGGCTGTAATTGTTTACTGCGAAGTCCTCTCTTGAAAATGAAATACTCTTGAGATTATACAACTGGGAAGTCTTGACTAAACCAGTCAACCAATGCCGAACTTTACTAAGACTTCAATTCAAGAGTCGCAAAAGCTGGAAGTGAACAGTGATTGACCCTTGGCTTTGAACGCGATCGGAAATCAGAACTGGTGAGGTTTAAATTATGTGTTTATATATGCGCACACAAATCTTACTTGTTCCCTACTTTTAAAATTGTATTAAGTGTAATGGTGACTGTAATTCGAACTGGAAATGAAATCGTCCGTAAGTTGAACTGTATGTGACTTTATAGAGACCAAGAAGGAAAAAGTTAAAATCGATCGTCAAAACAATAACAGAACTCGGAAGATACAGAGAGGCATTCGAATTTACTACGAATTATACCCATAAACAGAACTGGATATGACTTACAAACCGAGAATACCGAATTAAAATTGAATTGGATATGAAACTGTCAAAAGAAGAGCAGAATTTGTTGTGTAAAGCCATACTGGAGGGTACAATTATATACGTTATGGCTCTATCAATTCCAAACCTGCCCCTCCCCCCCCCGGATATTTTTAGGGCATCAAATGCCCCACTGTGGGGTCAAGTGCTCCACGGTGGGGCTTTGGTACGGGTGCAAATCTCGCTATTTTGACTCTTTCTACAAATGTATTCCTCACCCTGCCAACTGCCTGGGACAAAAACTCAGTCAAATGCCCCACTTATGCCCCCCACCCTTGGGGGATGGGCAGGTTTGGAATTGGTAGAGCTATACACAGATACTGGAACTGATTAGAACAATCATAAATAGAATTGGGTGTGGAGATTTATTTACCAAGTGAACACTGTTGCCCTGAAAAATATGTCGAAAAAGTCAACTTGAAATACTGAGGAAAGAAGACAAAGAAGTATTTATGTTTTCAGATAACGAATTGAAGTGATATATAATTTATATGCATTCACTTGTATACTGATATTATTATTACAGTCATGAACAGACAATATTTAGCTTAATTAGTGAAATATTTTAATTGATATTAATCTAAATCATGTACTACATTTGTTTCGAATTTTTAATTACAAGGAGGGCCACGCATTTCTTAGCCTACCCCGCAGTAATTTTTAGGGGCTCATACCTAGCCCTAAAAACGACTGTGGTGGAGGCTACGCATTTCTATGTGTGTACTAGTTCGTGTGACCTTCTTTAAATAAAGTTAATTTTATTTTCCAAGTGGTCTACATGCATGAAATCAATGCACACAATATGTTATTAAACATTAGGGACTGGTCAAAAATTAGCAGAGGAGGTGCAAAGGGGGTGGGATGGAGATAAAAAAGTCTAAAAAAGTATAACCCTCCCTGGACAATTAGTATGAAATATTTTGACCCTTTCTCCCCTATAACCAATCCTTTTTCAGTTTCCCAATATTTATGACCATCCAGTTTTGGGGATTCAAAACAATATGATCCTCCCCATTTCACAACCCCTTCCCCTGCTAATTTCTGACCAGTCCCTTCAGCGACCACCCTTATGCAACCTGGTTTTAATTATCAGTAACACTTTGTAATTGGAAGCTCCTGTAAGTGACCGTGACCACCTTTGGAGGTTGAGAATTGTCAGAAGGTGGAAAATAGCATTTACAAACAGGTTTTGCTAATAACACTACCAATCTCGTACAAGTGCCTTTAAATATTTGTTTGCCATCTAGTACAGCCACATTATTGCATTCCTGCAAAAGGTCCATGTCATTATATATAAATTATCACAAGCATCCGAAGTGAATCAATTATTCGGTCCCCTAGTACAAACCATGTATCACACAAAAATATGCTAGAACTCCATGTATTAACCTATTTATAGGTGGCCCGAGTTAAGGCCAATCAGGGCCTCTTGTTAGCACTATTTTCGTCATATTGACCAAACGTTTCCAAATCCCTTCACAACCCTTCGTAAACAAATAGCGATACTAACCCATACATTTTAAAAGAAGCTAAACAACTTGTAGCAAAACGAATGACTTGATGCCAGGCTCGATGAAGGCACGATGCCGGGCTCGATGCAGGCACACGGCGTGCACAAAATCGTCAAAAACGGCGTCAATAAACGTGACCAAATAATTGAAATTAGCACCATTTCTTTACTTATAGTTTAAATTTGAAGAAATGTTGGTGACTTGGTAACAAAATGAAACTACATATTTTAGGTGTTTTATGTTTGTATGACGATGTCGTTGTGACGTCATGAGCGATGCCTCCTTTTTTGGTGAAATTCAACCTTTAATAAACGTTACAAACAGACTACTCCAACAAAAGGCCTTCATTACACACATTTATTTGGTGAAAATTTGAACATTCTACGACGATTACAGCCAAAGTTATAGATGAATGACTGTTGCTATGACGTCACATTTAGTGACGTCAGGAGTCGTACCTAAATAAGGCTGCCTATTGTTAAAAAATCCAGAAAAGAAAACAATGTGACTTTTGTTTGCCAGACTAGTACATTTCATCATTAAAACTCGAAAATCACTCAAAAGCTTTTTTCTAAGGGAATGTATAAAATAATATGACGTCATAATGACGTTCTCGAAAATATGACTACCATTTTAAGCCGGTTATGGGCAAAAAATCAAAATCCTAAAAACATATGATTTTAGCCACCAACGTATTTTATGGCTGGACAAAATGTCATGCAACAGCATTTAAAACTCTGAAAGATGAATGAAGCGTAATTTTCGTAAATGCTTTTGTGTTGCTTATTTCCCGTACACGTACACGTACACCAGCAGGATTGTCGTTCACGGTTGCTTGCTTGAACAATTCGTCACTTATTTCCCGCCATATTTTGGCGGGAAAATTAGAAAAATTCAAACTTTCATAACTTTTGATTTCCTTAACCAATCGAGATCGGTTTTCGTTTCCTTCATTCTCATCACGAGACGATTTTAACAATATACGACATTCCGTTTTTAGAGGTAATGAACAGTTATAAGAAATTTATTACAAATGGGCAAATGACGTCATTGTGACGTCATAATAGTACTAACATAGCTTAAATTATCAATTTATATTCCTTTTACGATTCAACGGTTGGTATCTACCAAAATTCAATCGTCTGCGTTGAAAACGTTTTTAAATATATAACTCATGCCATTTTTATGGTCATTTGTGCCCACCGTGGCACGATACCAGGCTCGAAGGCACGATCCAAAATCATTCAATGCTCGATCTAGGCTCCATGAAGGCATGATAGATGCACGATGAAAGGAATGCAGGCTCGATATTCCAGCATTGTGCATCAGCCATCGTACATCGGCATTTCAGGAAGGCTCGATGCACGATGTATAACGCACGATGTACGTTGTGATGTTTTTGTTACGCGAGTGATCACCAACACCGTGCGCAAGGCCCTGACCAAAATGGTGTGATCTGATTGGCTGTTTATCTCATGAATTATTAATGAGTTTTGAGAACCTAGTTTCATAAATCATAAGGTTTGATGATTCCTTCATTGATCACCAGGCTTATCCACCATTGTTATTTTATCTTGGTCATTTTGACAAACATGCCCAAAAGCCTGGCAAAACGAGGTAATATTGTTGGGAAAACATTTGTGAATTTCAGTTTAAAGTTTAGAAGCTTAGTAAAAACATAGTTAATAGAGTGGAATGGTTATGAACCCGGTAAACTTCAAAGGGGCTAACAAAGGCGCTGCTATTTATGTTGGAAGGGGGCAAGTCAAAAGATTGTGATGGTCATAGTTCATTAGCGTCCCCTGAACGACTGAACTCACACGTTTCTATTGGCTGATTGATTAACACATTGGAATTTCTATTGTGTTTTGTGCAAGGTCACGGTTGAAAAAAGCTAACAAAGATATATAACAAAGAAGGTCGCTGGGTTTCATAACCATTACACTCTATTAACTATGGTAAAAAGGTATATGAAAGGGTTACCTTTTCTGTCAAAATGGTATATAAAAGGTAATGGTTTGGACCTCGGGGCGGAACCTCCCCCCTATAAAACTTTGTTGAGTACTTCCCCCCGCCCCACCCCTGAAAAATCAGCTGAAAAAACACTGTTGTCGTGTCCCTCGATCATCAATAATGTTAACGGATACCTTCAAGGCATGTTTTTTTTTTTTTTTTATATTGATTATTTAGAAAGTTTATGGATTGTTCTACAATTTAGAAAAAAACATTATTTCAAAAGATATAAAAGCTTGCGAGATCTTTAGAAAAAAACGTATCTAGAAGAAAACTAAATAAATCACCGAGGCGTTGTAATCCCTTTACGTACCACGGGCACCCCGTGGACTTTTAGCGGGAGCTGTTATCCGAGTAGCGTAATTTGCATACTGTTATTGCAGCTTCCCTTCTTCGAAATAACAAACGTGCATTTATTTAGAATACGAAGTCCAAGGACAACGGCAAAGCTGACACAACGTAGGATTTTATATTGAATATTACAATATTTCGGCTGGCCAAACCAGCCTTCTTCAGGTACTAGATGTTACAAGTGAAGAGCTCTAAGGTAAGAAGATCTATAAATGTGGTAAATTTCGCAATAGAAATTGCGGAAACGGGAAGTGACGTAGACCAAAACTTGAAGTAGCAAAATAGTATAAGAGATAAGCACTATGTTTCATCACGTATATTCATACCATATGGTTCTAGAGTTTTAGCTTTATCTATAAGGTGCGCTTCTCTGGCTTTACGTATTGAGTCTCTTGAGGAGTATATTATTTCTAGGGGGATAAGTTGCATGTCGGTGTAAGAGTGGTTAGGTATAGAAAGAAAATGTTCAGATACAGTAGTAGGTTTAGATTTAATGTTAGGCTTGTCTACTGTCCGTCTGTGTTCATTAAATCTGTCTTTGAGGCGTCGCTTAGTTTCACCTATGTATTGCAAATGGCAACGATTACATTGTATCATGTATATGAGGTTTTTAGTATTACAGGTTATGTGTGAATTAATAAAACGAGACTCGCCAGTGGAATGAAATGTGTATTGATTGAGGCCGTTAGTAATGTAGGGACAAGTTGCACAATCTTGTCCGCAGCGAAAGGAGCCTGGCGGAGCTTTAGATTGATTAGATGTGTTACGTGGTAGCTGTGATTTGACCAAAAGGTCACGAAGGTTAGAGCTACGTCGATATGCAACTAGAGGCAATTGCTTAAAGACGTCTTTGCAGCGGTTGGAAGAAAATAGTATATTAGTGTGCTTGCGTACGATATTAGAGATGTGGGGAAGTGCTGGGTTATATGTAATAACAAAAGGTATACGGTGGGTAGAGTTTTGTGAGTTAGTAGTTTGTAGAGCGTCGTTGCGAGGAATGTTAGCAGCGCGTTCTATTTGTTTATTAAGGAATGTGCGGTTATAACCTCGTTTGTAAAGGTATGTTATTAATTCATTAGTACGAATTTTAAAAGTTTCGTCGGTAGAACAAATGCGTCGGAGACGAAGAGCTAAACTGAAAGGAATGGCTCTTTTAGTGTGAAGGGGATGACAGGATGATTTAAGGAGGTGTTGATGTTTATCTGTAGGTTTAGTATATAAATCAGTCTCAATGTAGTTGTTATGTATTGATACGGTAACGTCGAGAAATGGAACGTGAGTTAATGAGTGAGAACTAGTAAATTTAATAGTAGGATGAATATTATTGAGATAATCGATGAATATTTTCAGATGGTCTTCCCCCTCAGTCCATATCATGAAAATATCGTCGAGATATCTCCACCAGGTGTGAGGTTTATAAGGGGCATTAGAGAGAGCGTTAGATTCAAATTTACCGAGGAATAAGTTAGCGAAAGAAGGAGCCATTCTGGTACCCATGGCTGTGCCATGTACCTGCAGATAATGTTTACCATTAAAAGAAAAATTATTCATAGTAAGGATCATACGTATTAAGTCACAAAGTGTTTCGGTGGGAATGATAGGATTAGTACGAGTGCAAAGAAAATGATTACAAGCATTAATACCTTCGTTATGTGGGATGTTAGTGTATAAGGATGAAACGTCAAGAGTAACAAGCATAGCGGTATCAGGTAGTTTACCAAGTTTGAGAAGTTTGTTAAGGAAATCAGTGGTGTCTTTAATGTGTGAAGGCAGGTTAAAAACTAAGGATTTAATGTGATAGTCAACGAATTGGGAGATGCGTTCTGTAGGGTGACTGTTAGATGAAACTATGGGACGTCCCGGGTTACCAGCTTTATGTATTTTAGGTAGAATGTGGAAGCGTCCTGGTTTAACGTTAGTTTGTATGAGGTACTGTTTAGTTTTATCGTCGATGTAGCAGGCGTTCAACATACGTTGCACGTAAGTCGTAACACGTTTCTGTATTTTGTTAGTCATGTCTTCGTCTTGTTGTTTGTAGAATTTAGTGTCACTAAGTTGTCGATTACATTCGTTAATATACCAGGTTTTGTCCATAACTACAGTGCCGGAACCTTTGTCAGCAGGTTTGATTATTATGTCTTGTTGTTGATTAAGTCGGTGTATGGCTTGTCGTTCGTTGTGAGATAAATTATCAGAAATGTGGTTAGGTTTAGAAGTGGTAATGTCATGTTGAATAGCATCTATGAAGGCGTTTAAAGCAGAATCTCTATCGGTAGGAGGGGTCCAAGTGCTTTTGTTATGGAAAGGATTATGTTGAGTAGGATTAGCGCCAGTATTAGGATCGTAGAAGTATTCTGCAAGTCGCATGCGTCGTGTAAAATCGTTAATGTCAGCTGAGACTTCCGGCCAATTAATACGTCGCGGTGTAGGGCAGAAGGTCAAACCGCGAGCAAGAACTGAGATTTCGTCGTTAGAAAGTGGTGTTTGAGATAGGTTAATAACAGCAGTGGTATCAAGTCTGGAAATATTAAGTTTGTTTTTACGACGATTACGTCTCGTTAAAGTACTATGTCCAGAAGCGGGTGGTGGCGTGTTGGTACGGTCATGTGTATTAATGTTATCAGTATGCGGGCTATTAGTATAGAAAGTTGTTTTCTTAACACGTCTATTAGTGAGTAGAGACTCAAGAGATAAAGTCATCGAATCAATTCTGGCTATGAAAAAAGAAAATGTTTCTAGAGTACAAACTTTACGTAAATGTTCCTTATGTTCTGAGAGTTCCTTTGTAAGTAATTTAATCCTGTGATGGCATTCTCTAGTTAGCAAATTGAGGTGACGGCGTGCTGTAGAAAGAGAAATGCATTTCCACTGTTTATAAAAATAGTAATTGTTAGTAGTAAGAGCTGGTTTACATCTGGGTAGGAGTCCTTTAGGTATGATGTTGTTATCCTTGTAGAATGTGTAGTTCATCAAATGGTGTCGAAATCGAGTGAGCTTGAGTTGAATGCGTTTAGTAGCGTTGAACAGTTTTGTGAATTTCGGTGTACGAGCAGTGAGATTATGATGTCCGGCGTAAATGGTGATAGGAGTTTGGTGTTGAACAGCGGTGGGGCCAGGGTTAGTTTCAACATCCATGTAGATTGTAAGAGAGAATATGTAGGCCAGCATAGCGAGGGAAAACAGGATTGTAGGAAGTTTTTTAGGTAGGTAAATGTTCCTGGAAGTGTGGTTTGTTGTACGGCAAGAGGTAGAGACGTTGGTAGGAACGAAAGAGCCAATACGAACTCTCCATGAAGCGATATCAATGCCCATGATTTCTTGAAGAAAATAGCAGGAATAATCGGATCTGTATAGACCTACGGTCAAAATCGTATGAAGATAAACTTGAAAATTGCAAAGAACCGTGGACGAAAATCCTGCTGGTTGCTACGTTGGATCTAAGTCAGATCTAATCAGCCAAAATGAAAATGAATACGAAGTCCAAGGACAACGGCAAAGCTGACACAACGTAGGATTTTATATTGAATATTACAATATTTCGGCTGGCCAAACCAGCCTTCTTCAGGTACTAGATGTTACAAGTGAAGAGCTCTAAGGTAAGAAGATCTATAAATGTGGTAAATTTCGCAATAGAAATTGCGGAAACGGGAAGTGACGTAGACCAAAACTTGAAGTAGCAAAATAGTATAAGAGATAAGCACTATGTTTCATCACGTATATTCATACCATATGGTTCTAGAGTTTTAGCTTTATCTATAAGGTGCGCTTCTCTGGCTTTACGTATTGAGTCTCTTGAGGAGTATATTATTTCTAGGGGGATAAGTTGCATGTCGGTGTAAGAGTGGTTAGGTCTAGAAAGAAAATGTTCAGATACAGTAGTAGGTTTAGATTTAATGTTAGGCTTGTCTACTGTCCGTCTGTGTTCATTAAATCTGTCTTTGAGGCGTCGCTTAGTTTCACCTATGTATTGCAAATGGCAACGATTACATTGTATCATGTATATGAGGTTTTTAGTATTACAGGTTATGTGTGAATTAATAAAACGAGACTCGCCAGTGGAATGAAATGTGTATTGATTGAGGCCGTTAGTAATGTAGGGACAAGTTGCACAATCTTGTCCGAAGCGAAAGGAGCCTGGCGGAGCTTTAGATTGATTAGATGTGTTACGTGGTAGCTGTGATTTGACCAAAAGGTCACGAAGGTTAGAGCTACGTCGATATGCAACTAGAGGCAATTGCTTAAAGACGTCTTTGCAGCGGTTGGAAGAAAATAGTATATTAGTGTGCTTGCGTACGATATTAGAGATGTGGGGAAGTGCTGGGTTATATGTAATAACAAAAGGTATACGGTGGGTAGAGTTTTGTGAGTTAGTAGTTTGTAGAGCGTCGTTGCGAGGAATGTTAGCAGCGCGTTCTATTTGTTTATTAAGGAATGTGCGGTTATAACCTCGTTTGTAAAGGTATGTTATTAATTCATTAGTACGAATTTTAAAAGTTTCGTCGGTAGAACAAATGCGTCGGAGACGAAGAGCTAAACTGAAAGGAATGGCTCTTTTAGTGTGAAGGGGATGACAGGATGATTTAAGGAGGTGTTGATGTTTATCTGTAGGTTTAGTATATAAATCAGTCTCAATGTAGTTGTTATGTATTGATACGGTAACGTCGAGAAATGGAACGTGAGTTAATGAGTGAGAACTAGTAAATTTAATAGTAGGATGAATATTATTGAGATAATCGATGAATATTTTCAGATGGTCTTCCCCCTCAGTCCATATCATGAAAATATCGTCGAGATATCTCCACCAGGTGTGAGGTTTATAAGGGGCATTAGAGAGAGCGTTAGATTCAAATTTACCGAGGAATAAGTTAGCGAAAGAAGGAGCCATTCTGGTACCCATGGCTGTGCCATGTACCTGCAGATAATGTTTACCATTAAAAGAAAAATTATTCATAGTAAGGATCATACGTATTAAGTCACAAAGTGTTTCGGTGGGAATGATAGGATTAGTACGAGTGCAAAGAAAATGATTACAAGCATTAATACCTTCGTTATGTGGGATGTTAGTGTATAAGGATGAAACGTCAAGAGTAACAAGCATAGCGGTATCAGGTAGTTTACCAAGTTTGAGAAGTTTGTTAAGGAAATCAGTGGTGTCTTTAATGTGTGAAGGCAGGTTAAAAACTAAGGATTTAATGTGATAGTCAACGAATTGGGAGATGCGTTCTGTAGGGTGACTGTTAGATGAAACTATGGGACGTCCCGGGTTACCAGCTTTATGTATTTTAGGTAGAATGTAGAAGCGTCCTGGTTTAACGTTAGTTTGTATGAGGTACTGTTTAGTTTTATCGTCGATGTAGCAGGCGTTCAACATACGTTGCACGTAAGTCGTAACACGTTTCTGTATTTTGTTAGTCATGTCTTCGTCTTGTTGTTTGTAGAATTTAGTGTCACTAAGTTGTCGATTACATTCGTTAATATACCAGGTTTTGTCCATAACTACAGTGCCGGAACCTTTGTCAGCAGGTTTGATTATTATGTCTTGTTGTTGATTAAGTCGGTGTATGGCTTGTCGTTCGTTGTGAGATAAATTATCAGAAATGTGGTTAGGTTTAGAAGTGGTAATGTCATGTTGAATAGCATCTATGAAGGCGTTTAAAGCAGAATCTCTATCGGTAGGAGGGGTCCAAGTGCTTTTGTTATGGAAAGGATTATGTTGAGTAGGATTAGCGCCAGTATTAGGATCGTAGAAGTATTCTGCAAGTCGCATGCGTCGTGTAAAATCGTTAATGTCAGCTGAGACTTCCGGCCAATTAATACGTCGCGGTGTAGGGCAGAAGGTCAAACCGCGAGCAAGAACTGAGATTTCGTCGTTAGAAAGTGGTGTTTGAGATAGGTTAATAACAGCAGTGGTATCAAGTCTGGAAATATTAAGTTTGTTTTTACGACGATTACGTCTTTTATCAATCGTTTGTATGGGGAAATCCAAAAGAGAAAAGCAGAGTCCTTGATTAAAACATAAAGCGAACCCTGGACCGAAAAAGAAAGGAAACCGGCGATAAGGAGGAATTTGGTAAACCGAGCCGGATTGAGCTCGCGGAGAGCAACAAAGTCTCGTGGCTCGAAGAACGTGCGAAAGGCAGCGAATAACAACCTTCAACTTCATCAGGGTCAACACCAAATATAAGCCGCGCCAGCAGGCTTAAACTGTCGTTTGGCTTACCAGGAACCAGCAAGTCATTTGAAGAGACTGAGGACGCGAGCAGCGATGATTTCACATCGGAGTCTATTATTTACCGCCAATTTCACTACTACTTTTAAGCTACAGGGGTCCTTGCGTAGTCATTGGCTAGTTGGTTCGAAGTGTTGACATTTGCCTTGATGAGGTGTGAAATGTTCATAAACTTTTACACGCCCAATCTCCGACTAGGTTTTTATTCGTATCCCCTCTCTTTGAACGAATTAATAGGGTATGCAGACTTGCCAGATTTTGATAAAACTCGGCCAAAAGACAGATAAGTTACTGACAAAGAAAAGAGGTTTGAGAATTTCGCAATATCCAAAGTATGTTACCTCGTAGAGTATCCCGCGTGATGTGACTCGTAAATCATTGATGACTAAAATCTATAACTTTAATAAATTGAATAAAAAGTCTGTAGTCCAATAATCCAACAATCAACAGCTGCTGTTTATCTAAAGTCTAAGGTATCCTTAAAGGCGTTTATATTCATCATGGATTTAGAATCATCTGGTAGTTCACTCCACAAAACAATATCACAATTAGCACCTCTTTACATTCCATGCATAACATATGCCTACCTCTTGCGCGGACCATTACTTAATTATTTCAATGAATAGAGACACCCGTACGCCGCATTTTAGTCATGAGCCCAAGAAAATAGGACTGTGACGTCATCCGAATTAATGAGAGCGCCCCAAAAAGTAGCATAGTGCCTCAAAAAGGGGGGTAATTCGGTGCCTGTCCACTGGTAACAGCAAAATAAAAATCTAAATGAATCAAACAATCGACTTTTTTTACACCAAATAAGACGACGACTATAAGACATTGGATTGCAGAAATGGAAAAGTAACTTATTTAAGGGCCCGTTGACATATTCGTTGCTATGCAACAGCGTTGCTATGCTCACGGGAGCAGATGCGATTTCGACTTTCGGTCGATTCGGGCGATATGAGTCGGCTGTTTTCTCAGGCTAGTTTTATGCGTTTCCACCGGCCACCCTATAGTTTTTATACTTACACATGTTTGTAAATTTCATTCGTGGTTTACCTGAAATGTTTTCATGAATAAATTAATTAATGAAGTAAAGTGTTCAAAAGTCGGAGGAAGCCGTAGCGGGTGCTTTTGTTGCTTGAAAATGAAAAGCTTGGTTTATCGTGTGAAAGAAATTAATACTTGACAAGAAACTGAATCCGCTAATTTTAAAGGAATCGTTCAGGACTCGAAAGGCGCCTAACTGTACTTGAACTTAGAGAAAGACAACAATTAATAATTTGTACCAAGCAAAAATGTAACGGCAAGTGTTCGGAAATCAGTGAAATCAATCAGGAAATCGGCATTGAATGGGAAAGCAAACTTGTATTGGACTTTCAGATGTATCCAAGCTCTTCCCACTTTTGATAGATTGAAAGAACATCTAGTAAATAGTATATATAGTTATCAAAGATATAGAAGCTGAAATGGCTGCTTCCAGCGAGAACATGGCTTCTAAAAACACGAAGAAAAGTACGGCCACTCAAGAAGTCAAGTGATTTTCTTACACAGACATGCACACATTTGTCTCCAGGTAATGCTTTCGCGTTCCTCGTAAAGTTGTTATTGAACCTCAGTGCAACTAACTAAAATACAGGTCAGTTTTCATCCTTAAAATAAAACATGTTTTATGTCGGAAAACAAACTGTTGTGAACGCCACGAATAGATGGTTTTCACTCAATCCCCAGAGATTCAAATGACAAAGGGCATGGCGGCCATGCTGGTGTACCTAACAAAAGAAGCTAACGAATAATTTATTGTTAAAGGCACACCAACGTGGCGGCTATGACGTCACGTGCAAACCCTCAATTGCTATCAATATACAATAGAATCCCATAGCACGACTCAAAATCGCGCGCTGATTGGCTAACGAAGCGTTTAATATTTTGTGGAATTCAACGGGTTGAAAAGCTGTATTAAACGATATACAGGAAGCCCGCGCGTAAATATGTTGTTTATTTTTATTATCGCGAACAGAGACACAAATCATGTTAAAATTACAAACCAGGATATTCACAAAGTTAACAGTAGTCAAATAAGGTGAAAATTATATATATTTTATTATGTTTTGGCCCTCGACTGAACAAGAGTGATTCTAGGCTAGCTAATCCGAGGAATCGACAAAAACAACTGCAGCAAAAATGTTTGATTTTGAACGGAAAAGCTGGGGCTTCGTGGATTTGCTGATTTAATTCAAAGACATGTAATATTCACACAGAGAAGCTAATTGACTGAAAACAGTAAACACAGGACGAAAAGCACGGCTACAGAACGGTACTAAAATCGTGTTACAAGGAACATTTTGGAAACGAGTGGACTGAACACTAGTATTATAAAACATTCAACAGTTTAAAAACAGGCTTATTTATTGTGAGACAGAAATTGAGCATTAACATTTGGTACTGAATTTGCTTATAAAGTAAGGAACACTGACTTAATACTTACAAGTTTATGCGTATACTTGTGCAGCAGCTCTTCGGTTTGTCAGGTTTTAGATTTTCACTTATCGAAACGACAGGCCGCCGGTTTTCTAAATCTTTCACAAACATTCACAATTTTGTCTCCAGTTAATGCACTTTCGCTTTCTTGGTAAAGATTAGATCGAAATTAAGTGTACCTAAATAAAATACAGGTGTTTTCATGCATAAAAATGCAGTTTTGATGTCGGAAAACCAGATTTTGTGAACAACGACTGCACTTTTAGTTGAACATCGTGTGAGTCTCAGTCTAATTTTAGCTTGATTCCTATTCGCTCGTTAGTTTACCGCACAATGGGTTCCTGGCGCGTGGCGGGAATTGAATTTTAGCAACTTTCAGACTGACTATATATTCTTTATTTTAGATGCAATGGGATTCAAAGAAAATTCATTGCCTGATGAGGGAATTCCACATTAAATTTCACTTGAAAAACCGATATCGCACTCATCGCTTCGCGATTCGTGCGATATCGGTTTTTCGCGTGAAATTTAACGTGGAATTCCCTCATCAGGCAATGAATTTACCTATAGAATTAACATTATCATCATCATCATCATAAGCTTTATCAAATATAACAGTATCGCATTCATTATAATAATTACAATGCTCTTCCAGCGAGCCATCAAAGGAAAACCACTACATCCTACTATACTTATGGAAAACACCCTAACTAATCTATAACTTTAATAAATTCAATAAAAAGTCTGTAATCCAATAATCCAACAATCAACAGCTGCTGTTTATTAAAAGTCCAAGGTATCCTTATAGTCCATGAGCCAAATCCTGGAAAGTGGCTAGAAATCGATTTTCGTTGCACCCCCCACGGGACATAGTGACTTTGGTATCAAATTAAAGGTCATGACCTATATTTTACGAATCCACTTGTTGCCAAGTATGTAACCTGTGCTTAAGCGAGAAATTGGACAGTTTCTATGAGGGGGTGGGTAGGGGGATTTTGCGCCATTGGAATTCTACAAAACTCTAAAACTCAATCAATTCCATTCAAATTTGATGTGCATACATATTAGATCATCCAAAATGATATGGGACAGATGGCATGTATTTTCGTGTTTCCATAGAAACGGTTGCTATGGAAATCTCACCAAATACCAAAATTGTAACTTTTTATAGTGAAATCATAGCCAAAAGTATGATTTATTGGCAGTTGTGAAGCTATTTCCCACCAAACTGAATTATTTTAGTAATATTAGACTCTCCTAAACTGTAAAACTATTTTAATTTCCCATTCATCATGATGTTAGGGAAAATGGCACGCATATTTTCAAGAGGGGTAGAGTAAAGTAACATTTTGTCCTCAAATTGAGAAAATTCATATCTCATTATCCACTGATTGGATTCTAATTAAGTGTGGAGCGATTATGCATTACATGTAGAACAACAACTTGAACATTGTTAAGTCAGTAATTTTGTAACCATGGCAACGGTTACTAGGGAAACCTAAAAATTAACGAATATCATATTAAGTTGCTTTAAAGTCTATCATGGCCATATTTTCTCAGTGAGAACGACTCAATTTCTTTAGCCATGATTTCTAATATGCTGAAGATCTTTAAATTTATTTCAGTATTTTTTCCAAGTAATACATATCACCACTGAAATATTGCTTAGCAATCAGAAATGTATATGTAATCAACAGATCTCTTGTGGTCATATCCCTCTAAACAATGCTTCGATTCTTGTGAAATTTGTCGTACTATAATACCTCGATATAATACGTAAATTTGTCAAACATTGAATTACATTGAATCACTGCTGTTGTTGTAGAAAAGCTTCTATAATTGATGTAAGCCACATTTTACTCAAAACTGGAGAAAAACGATTATTGCAGAACTGTGCAGTCATCTTCAAAGAGGTCAATAGTCATCCTCATCTTCCTCATTGTCTTCTTCCTCGTCATCTTCATCTCCCTGTTGTTCAGTAGAACAGTTCACACAATCATCCTGGCAAGCACAGGCCTCAGTACATTGAAGGCCATTTTTCACACAGGAGCAGCGTCTTGATTCACACGTGCGTTTACAGCTGCAGCACACAAGTTGCATCACTCCCTCAGGGGCAGGGGCCAAATCAGACCAGACTACTTCCAGTTGCCCGTCCCTCAGTTGCCAGCCCTGGCCATCAGGATTTTGATGCGCAATGGTGCTTTCCAAGGAATTCTTCCATAAATAGGCTTGATAGTTAGCACGCTTTATATGGTGTTTAAGTGCTGCTCTTGTAGGAGGTAGCTGAAACGACTGCAGAGTTTTGCTTTTGCAAAACATCTTGTATCTGAGCTCATTTATACTATCTCCATCATTGCCATTGTACAGCGCACATACAAAGCGCTCTACGTTCCTAATTACTTCATCCTCTGGTGGCACTGCCTCACCGAGAGCCCGGATTGTGTCTTTCATGTCTTGTTCTTCAATCACCATCTTCACGGCTTTCTTCTTCCCTTTCCCAACGAAGGTGCTGACACTGTCACATCCGGTGAGAGCATGTAGACCAGGTAACACTAGGCATACCTCTGGACCAAGTTGTTCGCACACGTTTGGTACACAGATGAGGCGAGATCTACTTCGTGTACCGCTGATCAATGTTATTGAAGCAGTGATACTTGCCTGATGGTAGCACGCCAGAACTTCGACATCAGTATCCGAGGATCGTATGGCAACTTGAGTGTGCCCACAGGTTGAAGCATGATAGGCATGTAAAAACATCCGTGTGTCAGCCTCTTCTTGGTTGCTGCAGAGCTCCAAGGCTACATTGGCTACAATGCTTCCATCTACTACTTCCATCTTCGAGCAATGGATGCCATGAGTAACGTAGAGGGTGCGAGCTCCGATCTTCTTAGCATACACTGCATTATTAGTGGACCACTCCTTAACAAGAAAGTTCATCAGCCTGGTCTTGTTTAGCCCATTTGACAGGAACTTCTTCCACTGGCGTGGGCAGGGCTGCTGACGACTGCTTATGGCGAAAAGCACTTGACCCTCTCTTCTTCGTTTATCTCTCTCGGTGTTCTTTATTGAGATCTGTGGATACTGGTCAGCAACAAAGTCTAATCTTGTCGCTGCTCCAGCCTGTGCTAAAATTCCTGTAAGAAGCATTTCTGCCAGGTCTGAAAAGCGATCAGGCACCCTTACAACCATCTGCAGCATTGCCATGGCATCTATGATCACAGCTGTTGTGTCAGGCGGTAGATTTGTCAAGCAATCCACTCCATCCTCGAGAAGCTTTGGGAGAGCTGCCTTGTTGGTTTTGGCCAACGAACCATCCGACGTAGCCAGAGACCACGGGAAAAGGCCAAGCTCGTGGGTAAGTAGCTCACGAAGATCTATCTGCCGACTCTGACCAATTACCAGCAAGCGAGCGAACAGGTTCCTGTCAGCCCTGAGTATGACATTTCTGCCTCCAGCTTTCACTGTTGCCTTCTTCTGTGCATTGCGGAACGTACCTAACTTAAGCTTTGACAGTGTCTCGTAGAAGCCAACGTTGTTGGTTTGAAGACGGTCTGTTATGAAGGAAACCAGCGCTGTATTCCCTTTGTCCTTTGCATCCAAAAGGTCACGCTTCATGTTCTCGTCAGCAACATACCCTGAGCCAAGGCTTTTGAGATCCTCTGATGGTTCAAATGGGTCGCACCAGTTTCGCACAACTTCCATCACTTTCACAACATCTTTCTCATCTCTTTGCATGCGTGAGCAGCCAACTTCTTTATGTAGTCTACTCTGAGCTTTCTCAATCGATGTCATCATTCTGCACTTGTCTACAAGTACTGCACGTGAATGAGCCGTCAACATCCATCTTTGCACTGCACCTTTTCGCAGGCTGAATCCAACTATACCGCCCTTCGTCTTTGTGCTTCTGTTCAAGGTCTGTTCAATGGTTTGATCGACCGGTAGCTGAGAGAATCCATGTAATGTCGATCGCTGGACACCAAAATCACCATTCACCAGTAGACGGTGTGCCTCGGGATGGGTATCTTGTAAGGAATTCATGTGTACTAAGTAGAGTGGTAGATAACGCGCGTAATTGGTGTGATCATAGGCAAAAAACCACGGCAGCATCTCCTTGACAGAATCTAGGTGGAGTTTCCAGTTGCCTTCTCGTGTAGCACGGATGAAATTCATCAGTGTTGCGACCATCTCCAGGTACGTGTTCCAGAATACCTTCATTGGACCATTGCTGTCTTCACAATACTGGCCATAGAGACGAAACAGCTCCAAGAACTCTGCATTGGACAGTAGCCCAATTGTGATACACAATTTCACAGGCCATACAAGAAGTGTAGTAATGCCTGTAAGCAATGTTGCGACTACCTTATGTATACGCACAGCTCGGTTGTAGTGTCTTCCTTCTAGTACTCCTGCCACAGAACCAGAACCAATAATTCCGCTTTCCACGAGTACATCGGCGAGACCAGCATCTCCGAACCGTTTGCCAATAGCTGCCATGAAGGTGCAGATTGTGTGGAACGAGCCCATCCTCACTACGAGACGTCTGAACTGCACTTGGTTCTGCCACATGACCTCGAGTGCTTTTGCATAAATTGCTTGATCAAATACGACAATGACGTCATGCTGATTTAGCTGGTCAGCCATTTGTAGCGATCTTTGAAGCAATGTGTACACTGTTGGTAGCTCGGTTGGGCTGGCTTCAATGACTGGACAATATCCGACAGAGCTTTCACGTGGAGCGTCCCTCTCTTGCAGTTTCATGTTGAAGCCGGTCCAGGCTGGTATCACTTGGTGCTGCTCTTCAGCTAACGTGAAAATGGTGTCTTCAAATGGTTGCCTACAAAGAATCCAGCCAAAGTCTATGACTCGTGCATACTGTCGATCTTGAGGGGTTGTTTGTATCACCATGTTTGTATCAATATCCACTGGACTGGGGCCCTGTCGACGTCCAGAATGGTAGGGTAGAACGTCAGTCGAGACGCCGGTAACAGAACGACGTTTAACTCGGGGCTGGCCGTTTATCATGTCTGGGGACGATGCGCAGGTAAGTGGTTTTCTTTGAATGACAATCCCATTGGTACAATGAGTCGTGCCTCTTCCTAAAGTTACCAGAAAATATCAAATGTTGTATAAATACCACCTTTCATGGAAAAGTATTTAATTCTCATTTAAATGCATATCTAACAAGCTCATCTTTATTATTTTCATATTACCTGACAATGTTTCCTCTTGCAGATCGTTGTTGTCCCAGCAGAATATGGCTGGTACACTCATACTGCAAACGCTTGGAAGTAAGACTCCATCTTTCTGCTTCGCTATCTCCTTTTCAGCAAGCGCTGTCTCAAGTTCCTCTATCTGACTGTAGGATAGGCCATGTCCGAATCTGTTAAGTATGGTCACTATCTCGGCGTTGCCAGTTAGACTCTTAACCATTACTGGAAGCACTACATGTTTAGGCGTCTTGATTCGGCCACGGCTAACACAGTGTATTACATCCTGAGACAAGGAGAGAACCAGGCGATCAACATTTGGAGCGACGTTCGCGACTCTTTTCTCGCAGTAATCTGCCTTTGAGGAAAGCATCCATGCAAACATATTGTATAGGAGATCAGGAACAATAGAGTTACCATCGTCTAAGTCTTGCGGATTTGGCGGCCATGGCATTGATGGTTTCATTTCAAGCAGTAAGCTTCGCAACAGTTTCGATGCATGATAAACTTGGTACGACAATGTGTCTTGCTCTGCTGGTGAATTCGCAGGAACGACACTTGGTCTCTCACTTTCTGCACTGGAAACCGAATTTGATACTACGGTTTCGACAATATCACCTTTTTTGACACCTGAGTAGTATACCAGCTCTGATTGGCTTTGATTAAATGGTTGCTTAAATGACAACTGTTTACCAAAGTGTCTTTGTAGTCGGACTTTCAGTTTCGACGATCTGTAGTCTCTGGCCTCTACTCCTCTCTTCGTTAAGTCATTTACAAACCGTTCTTGAAGCTCGGACACCTTGGCGCTGGAAATGATTTCAGTTTGGATGTAATCACTGAGGCATTGAAATGCTCTCTGGTAACTGGATGTTGTAGAATCTTCATTTTCGCAGTTTTGATCTTCAAGCTTAGACAATGTCTCCTGACGCACGTACTCCTTATAGCAAGATCGATGGTATTTAATTTCAAGAGCAATAGTGTCTTTCCCTTCGATTTGTCGAAGAACGCGTTCATCATTCCGTATCTGGGCTGCCTTCAATATAGAAACACTACCGTATTCACTGATGTTCTGGGTAAGCGGCTCCCTCGTTCTTGCTGATCCCTTGGTTATTCTGACCTTATCTTTTTGGCAAATGATGCATTTATCTAGATTGAATGGCTGTACCTGGGATCTAATAACACGCTTTGCCTGGGGTTCAACACGTTTTGCATTTTGTACTGAAGATGAAGCAGGCTTTGGCCTCTTTTCTGGATGCTTGGACCTTCGAAATTTCCCGATGTGGGTGTACTCTTGATAACACTGCCTGTGATATCCTCCTTTCGGTCCATTCGTCCAGTGATCTTTCATCGACAACCATATGCTATCCTTTCTCGCTTTGCAGCTCTCCTCAAACGTACGCCAACTCTTTTCCGTAAACGGAGTCAATTTGTTTCGAACATTACTTTTGATATGGCAAAGGCATTTATTCCATTGAGGCTGACGATTGGGACTAGATGAACGTTTCCTTTTTAGTGGTTGTACTTCAGCCATTTACATTACATTAGCCTGATATTTTCTCGGAAATACTTTCTCAGAGGTTCACCCACCTATTGAAAGAGGTTGCAGATTCTGAAGTATTTCCAAATTAACCGAAAACTCAAAGTAATATCAGTTCACTTAATTGAATTCACTGTGCTCCATGTGCTCGATTCCAGGGTCGTACTTACAGATACTTTAAGGAAGCAATTTACGTCTTGAAAATATGATAGCATAGGTTTTCAACGTTTAAAAATGTTCTTTGGTAAGTCAAAGTGAGTAAAGTGTAATCTGTAAGTCGGTATTTTGTCTTAAACAGTGTGATTTTATGTAATTTTCTTACCTTGATTGTCCGCATTCTGAATCCAAGATGGCTGCCCATCTCACTGCATCCCAAGTTTACAAAGCCCCATGGGAAATAAAATTTGGAATGGAACTGGAACTCAGGGAGACGGATTATTCTCAAGATACTTTTCAGCACTTTCTTAATCAATGAAATACAGCCAAAACGTTTTGTTACTGTATTTAGAAAAAAGCCTGTTACATATTATGATTTAATAAAATAGGAATAATGTGGTTGTAACAAATGGATTTAAATATGTCAGCGTAGTCGCTATTTGCAAAAAAAAAACAGATCTTAAGCACATTAGAAATCATGGCTGAAGAAATTGAGTCGTTCTCACTGAGAAAATATGGCCATGATAGACTTTAAGTAATGGTCCGCGCAAGAGGTAGTCTTATGTTATGCATGGATTGTAAAAAGGTGCTAATTGTGGTATTGTTTCAATCTTCCACCTCATTGGCTTAGACATTAAAATCTATCTAAACTTGAAGGAGAATATTATTTTTTCTCATTTTGTAAACAGATTTGAATTGCATCTAGTGAAAACAATAGAATTGTGCCTACCTCTTGCGCGGACTGTTACTTAAAGCAACTTAATATGATATTCGTTAATTTTTAGGTTTCCCTAGTAACCGTTGCCATGGTAACAAAATTACTGACTTAACAATGTTCAAGTTGTTGTTCTACATGTAATGCATAATCGCTCCACATTTAATTAGAATCCAATCAGTGGATAATGAGATATGAATTTTCTCAATTTGAGGACAAAATGTTACTTTACTCTACCCCTCTTGAAAATATGCGTGCCATTTTCCCTAACATCATGATGAATGGGCAATTAAAGTAGTTTTACAGTTTAGGAGAGTCTAATATTACTAAAATAATACAGTTTGGTGGGAAATAGCTTCACAACTGCCAATAAATCATACTTTTGGCTATGATTTCACTATAAAAAGTTACAATTTTGGTATTTGGTGAGATTTCCATAGCAACCGTTTCTATGGAAACACGAAAATACATGCCATCTGTCCCATATCATTTTGGATGATCTAATATGTATGCACATCAAATTTGAATGGAATTGATTGAGTTTTAGCTGAAATATGAATGATTTTATGTTTTGTAGAATTCCAATGGCGCAAAATCCCCCTACCCACCCCCTCATAGAAACTGTCCAATTTCTCGCTTAAGCACAGGTTACATACTTGGCAACAAGTGGATTCGTAAAATATAGGTCATAAGCTTTAATTTGATACCAACGTCACTATGTCCCGTAGGGGGTGCAACGAAAACATTTTTTTTAGGCCTTGGCTCATGGACTATTAAAGGCCCCTCTATAACTAAAAGTCCGCTTTGCAGTTTCAGTGCGAGGTCTTGGAATAAACATATTATTATCACTACCCCTCAGGTTATGGTGATGTATGTTGGATGTAGCTTGAAAAAGCTCTCTAATTCCTGAAGGATAAAGATAACACAATACAAAACAATAGAACGAAATACACTACAATAGAACACAATACATATTGGTAGTAATTCATGTTTTCCTTTAATGTGGGACGGCATGAATTGCTACCAAATTGTATTGTGTTCTATTTTATTGTGTATTTCGTTCTATTGTTTTGTATTTTGTTAATTCTATTGTATTTTGAATAGCAATTCATGTCGTCCTACATGAAGGGCGCGCCTAAATTTACATACGCTAGTACCGAGTCTAGTTATCTATAGAACATTACACCAATCAGAACGTTTTGTCTGTACGGTCATTTCTACCTCAAAGCCAAGCAGAAAGTGAAAAGATGAGCACGTGGTCATTGGTGTGGTTCACATTATAACCATAGGCAACATGGCGAATATTATTGAAATGGGAACAGTGCAGTTAAGGTTAATGTTGAGTTTTAACAAATTAAAGAGTACGCCACCATTAGTGATACTGTGAAGGATGATTTGGATAGTTAAAAGGTTATACTGTGAGGTATGAGTGGATAGTTGAAATGTGATACTGTAAAGTATGATTTGGATAGGTTAAAATGGTACTAAGTTATCCAGATCTCAATTAATAGAATTGTGTATCGCCGGAGCTAAATGTTGCCTGACTCGCCTCGTTTTCATTATTTCTTTAGTTTAAAATGCCACTGATATATTTGCAGTTATTAAAGATAAAACTCTCAAACTTCCCAGAATTTCTAACTATAGTATGCTCTAATAGAGGTGATATCCACTTCACCAAATAAGCTAAGTTTAATTTATGGCAATATGTAAATTAGAGAGGCCATATTTGAATAAGGTCAATAAACGCAAGCAATGGGCTGTTATCGCAGTTCGGCCAGCTTGGATAAAACAATAGTTTTGGCCCCGGTAGCCTCGTACTGGTTGGTTTCAGAACGAGTTTACCGGACGAAAACAAATGTTTTTATTCTCCTGGGACTCAACATGGCCGCCGTGCTATAAAAGCCCAGACAGGCAGACGCAGAACCGTATTTATCATTAACAGTACTTGTTCTTATCAGTCGAATGTGCGAAATAAGAACAAGCGCCTCTAATGACCAATATGCATTTTCTCCCCTGCGTATGTTGCTTGCACTTATTCTTGCGTCACCAGTGTGAACCAGGCAACAAGGAAGAATATATTATTTACCGCGTTCAGACTTTGTGGCTGATAATTTCGATTTCTAGTCATTTCAATTCAGAATTTGCAATGCAAATTTCATCACGATTTATAGAGTATCTTTTGAATTTGGCGCTAATGACTATAGAATGTCCGATCCCGGATGGATGTCGTGCCATTCTGCCCGATGTCCTGTCCATCTACGTACTTCAGCTACGTTAGATATCTTTCTCGAGACTCTTAAAGTGCCACTACGACGAAAATTTACCATTTCGATTTGCCACTTTTTCAGTGTCTATAGGTCAATCAGTATTAGAAATATCCGAAATAGTAAAAAATATTCCCAAATGGGCATCTTAAACCACAAATTTTAGGAGAGTTTACCGGTAAAATCCTGTCCGCCATTGCAGGAAGCCGTGCCCTTTGTTCAGCTTTAAACAAAGGTTTATTCACCGGAAGTGATGTCATACACTTAACACGACAACCTCGTGGCGCGAAATAGCGTGCATAAAAAAGTAGCCAACCTCGCAAAGATAAATATAACTTTCTTCTTATGTACGTGAAGACGTTTTTAGTAGAAATATGCCTCCAGGCGTTGTGTTCTGCAGGCGAGCGTTAAGTGTATGACATCATTTCCGGTGAATAAACCTTTGTTTAAAGCTGAACAAAGGGCACGGCTTCCAGTAATGGCGGACGTGTAGATTCAATATTCGGAGCTAAAAAAATAAGACTTCCTGTCGTTGTATCGAAAAACAATTTGAACTGGTAATAATATATGAACTCTACTTTATGAATATGCAAAAACATTTGATATGTCAAAATTTGATCGTAGGGGCACTTTAAGGTTGTAAACCTTTAAAATAGCCGGGTAAAAACATTGACATTTCTGAGAAATAAACGTGCTTTTTTCGCTGCATTATAGCTCGATGTATTCGCTGTGTTTGCCTGTTGTTTTGATTGTGGTTGACCTCTAGTTCGGCCTTGACAACTGTAACGAATGACGCTGTAGCCGGTCTATACGGCTCAACTTGACAGACAGGTTTATTTGAGCGCGTAATGAGCTGTGCCGGCCGGGGAGAAACTAGCTGAATGAGTAAAACAGTTTACACAATTTACACTCTTTGTATTTAGTCGTTTCAAAACACACGCCTTACACGATCTGTCTCCTCGATTTAATTTAAACAGAAGTTACTCAAATAACCGTAAATTAAGTCTTATAATCAATGAATTTTGAACTAATTTTATAAAGTTCAAGAGTCTTAATTGTTGTTCTAGTCAATTTAAACACACAAATGCCCGTGTTAGCGGACTGCGTCTCGAGAGGTTTACTCTGAAGCGCTTGTTGTTCTAGGCATTTTAAACATGCAACTGGCCGTTTTATTGGTACGCATCTCTGTCGAGAAGTTTATTTTGAGACTTTTGAATTGTCACTGCCAAGGAGCCAAATTCAAATTCTAGAAATTTGTTGTTCAATTAATCCCTTTGTTATACAGAAAGAAAGTTAAAACAAATAGCCTCATGTCTCTGATTCGCTCTAATGCCGATCTTTTGTCAGTGTTGTATTGCTTATGGAAATTGCAATCCCACTAGTCTTTTGTTTATATAGCGGCGCTTTTGTTTCGCTCTCAGCCAATCTGATACCGCAAAATCTGAAAAACAAAAGAAATTGAGAACAATAGTTAGAGGAAACCTTTAGACCGAGCACATATCGTAATGAGAACGGAGTGTTCTGGACGAGCCACACCACTGGCGAATGAACAATAGGGTAGCCAAGCACAATAAAGGGCATAGCTTACCAAACAATACTACTAACCCTAACCAAACAAACCATAAATTCCATTCCGATCAGCGAGGACCTTACCGCATAAATAGGGGCGCTGTTTCACTTGTTCGTTAGTAGCTACAGAAGTCGTCGGTCAACGCCACCAAGCTTTATTTCTCCAACTGAAGCCGGTAAGTTTTAACTGCCAGAGTTAGTTACCATTGGACATAATTTAACCAAACGAATACTAAGCACTACAATAATTTGATAACACAGTTTAACTAATTTCGGCATTGCTACCAGTTATGTTATCAGCCTAATGTATGAGAGCTTAGGTATTATGAGCTTAGTTTAACAATATTCTGAAGATTCGTTTCAACAAATCCGCTAAATTAATTACTGGATTCATCAAGGTACTTTCGTAATGCGAAGTATTCCGAACTAGTTTAACTTCTGGACTAAAAACATATAGTCAGTGATGCAGTAGATGTAATGTTCATTTTCCCTCCATGTTTAACTTCCCGGGGTGTTGCCGTCGTTGAGATACACATACAGTAGTTCGTAGAAAGTTTCGGGGAGAACAAACATCATTTATCGATGGGGCATCGAATTCCCTTGCTGTTCGCTATGGAATATTATGACCAAATAGGAGATCCAGTATTTTATGGAACTTTAGCAAGAGAAAGAAAAAATGGTACACAATTATCATTATCTGAAAGAGACAATCAGAGGATTCGTATACGCAAATTAATTGAATGAAACGGAATATTTTTCTTCATTCTCTGACTCAATAGTTCTGAGAAGTACCTGTTAATGATTTCACTCAGCGGTTAATTAGTTTTGGGCAAACTAAATTAACAAATATGTTGGGTGAAAGACCAAATCTAAACGGTAAATCAAGAGACCCTTAGTTAGCCTCGCTTTATAGATCAAATGGCGCCAATAACAATACTATATTTACCTTATTTTTGAACAGAAATCACGAAAGAAGATAAAATGGCGTCACTCAAGATTCTCCTGGTTGGACTGGTGCTTCTTTACACTGTTTCGGCGAGAAGACTCTATGGTAAGTTTTGTTTACTGTATAGTTAGTTAAATTATGAATTAAATTGTATAAGTTATTTAGTCTGGCGTAAATAAGGTTTAAGATTCACTCAAAAATCGATCACCACGAAGCGAGTGAAAAATCTATAAACCTGCACATTTTGTTTAATTCCCTCAAATTTAACGAAATGTTCGTATGTAATATTACAATGAAATAACGTCTTTAGGATCAAACACGTTTGTATATTGACGTTATTATGACGTCATAACGAGCAAGTCATTTTAAAGTGCCACTACGACGAAAATTTACCATTTCGATTTGCCACTTTTTCACTGTCAATAGGTCAATCAGTATTAGAAATATCCGAAATAGTAAAAAGATATTCCCAAATGGGCATGTTACACCACAACATTTCAGGAGACTTTACCAGTAAATCTTGTCCGCCATTACTGGAAGTCGTTCTCAGTATTCAGCGGAAGTGATGTCATACACTTAACACGACATCGTGGCGCAAAATAGTGTGCATTAAAAAGTAGCCAACCTCGGAAAGATAGAACTTTATTCTTATGTACGTGAATACGTTTTTAGTAGAAATATGCCTCCAGGCGTTGTGTTCTGCAGGCGAGCGTTAAGTGTATGACATTACTTCCGCTGATTATCCTTTGTTTAAAGCTGAACAAAGGGAACGGCCTCCAGTAATGGCGGACGTTTAGATTCAATATTCAGAGCTAAAAAAATTTGATCGTAGTGGCACTTTAAGGTCAAATTCTGCGTTACCTTTACGTTTGTTATCACAACAACATAAATATGTGTATGCAATTTTAAGTCTCTACGATAAATATATGCTGAGTTATTAAGAACTGAAGATTCATGTGGCGTCACATTTTCCGGCTATTCAGTGTACAGTAAGTACATTTCCTCTTTTAAAAGCCGAAACATACTCGAATAGTTATTTTTAAAAGGCGTTTACAAAAAAATAGGACGTCATAAAATCGTCACTGAATATATGACGTCAAATATATGACGTCACTGAAATTGAAAAATTGAAAATTCTAAAAACTACGGTTGTGGGCACCGATTTACTCTTTTGATTGCTAGATTGTAAATGGTTCTGTATTGAATATATCCCGCCAAATTTTGGCGGGAAAATTACCAAAATTCCAAATAATACCTTTTCACCCTCTTAACCAATCGAACTCTGGTTTTCGGTTTCTTTGTTGTCAATATGATGTGAAATCAAAAATATATAATTTACTGATGGTAAAGGTAATTGAAAAATCGAGAAAACATTATAAATGGATACATGACGTAACTGTGATGTCATCAAGATGACTACGGCAGCTCAACTCGTCGGATTTTGTTTTGGTCATCGGTTTTCATCCTACCACAAAAAAAAAAAAATTCTACGTTGGAAACGTTTGAAAATGTAGCAAAGGGAGAGATTTTAGGGTCATTTATGCCAAGTACGATATTTTTTGTGAAGCTCGCATGAAGAAACGTGAGCGCAAGACACACACACATTTCCCTGAGTAAGTGCAAAGGGTAAATGTCCGATTGGATTATAAAATCTGTACTCTGTCTTCGACGTTATCAATTATGTAAATTAGTCAAGGCGATGAATATGTCAACTGTATAAATGAATCACATTATATTTAGCAAAAAGCACCCCAAAAATGAACAAAAAACTTTTTCGGATAACAACAGCACCAATGTGTCTGACGATACCATGACTGAAACCAAAATGTTATTTCTTTAATTGACATGCTTAGTTATATTGAGTGTGTTGCTCTTTTTCAGACCCATATCAGGAGGAATTTGGTGAGATCAATAAACGTGTAGCTTGCAGATGCGAGAGTGATGGACCAGCTCGACAAAACAACGCGTTGTCGGGTACAACTTTCTATTTCGTTGGCTGTAAATCAGGCTGGAATAAATGCAGAAACATCAATGCCATATCAACATGTTGCAAAGAGGGTTAATAATCTGAATAACCAGCAAGGAAAACTAGAAATGTTACCGCACAGTAACGTCAAAACTACTGTAATGTAATTCTACGTCTTTGACATTTGTTCTAACAACACTTCAGCACGAGTTGAATTGTTAAAGCTGACATGTGTATGAAGCTGAGGGAAATATAATCAATCGTTTCAATAAAATGTAACCATGTTCCTCAATTTGTTCTAAGAACACTTCTGGATGAGAAGAATTATTCTATAAAGTTTTTGAAAATAAACAAAGTCAGTGTTAAAAATATATTGGAGATGTTTATGTATTTTGTATTAAATATTAACATTATATCATTTTCGTCCTATGATTATTTCACCAATTAAACATAAGGTTTATACCCAATTTGGAGGTGGTACTATTAAATGAGAAATTCCTAAACCATAGTATGAAATGGACTGGTTTATATTGAATACAAATAGTATTTTTGAAATATGACAACTGTTCAAGGGCGATGCCGAATAAGGAACATCAGACAAACCAATAACAAACATAATGCAATGTCTCGGTTTGAAGTAGTAGATCAAAAACGAGAGCTAGTGTTTTACCAAGGTGTCCAAACACCGAGAAAGCGAGGCCGCTTCGGCCCCTGGTGAAACACGAAGCTCCAGTTTTTGATATGACTTTTCAAGCGAAAACAATACCTGCATTCATAAATCAGAAGAAACTATTGTTTGCAATTATAGACTACAAAAGTTATTGTTATTTTCTCATAGTCGTTCCAACAAACTGACTGATAGTGCAGTGGGCAACACAGAGGACTAACAGCCGGTTGCAAGCGAGGTTCCGGTCGCACAACAGACGTGAATTTTTATTTCTTTTCATTTACTTCTCCCCATTCCTTGCATCTAACGCTTATTAAATTGCAAGTTTCTTGATCAGTGTTTGAACTAATCGGAGCAACCTTGACCTGGCGTTTCATTGGACATCAAGATTTATCTGTCATTTCATTGGACATCAAGATCTTCATGTTGAGTTTCAATGTGTATCGGGTACATGCACCTGAGGCCTCGCGTACAATGTTGATGATCATCTTCACACATTTTACAGTCTAACGCTAGATTTAGTGTTATAATTTCACCATGCTTTAATATAGAAGCTTGATTTTTCACAGGAAGATGATGTAGTTCATGTGTACTAAGGGGAGTGAATCGTTTTTTGAAGTTTCGAAACTATTTTTAAAATTTATTTTTTCTCATGCATACAACTTAATTTTAGCTGTTTGTGACCTATGTTTCATCCCAATATATAGATAATCTTGGAAGTCACTCACCTTCGAAACTAGCCCTAACATCTGGGAAAATGTTTTACATTTGTGATGCACATCAGTTAACTATAGTTTCATTTGCACTTCGTATTGTTTGTGGTTTGTTGATGGTTTCACAAACACAATCCATTTTATAGCGTTAGACTACCATTTAGTAGTGGGTAAAGTGGCGGTTCTGGCGCGCGACGAAAAGTCATCGTATCTCTAGCTCCTAAAACCCACTCACCGCGTTAGACCGCGTTCTTTATAGATGGGTTCAAAATAAGAACCATAAGCAAGTAACTTCTCAAGAAAACGAGAGATCGAGGTCTTATGTGCACCACATCGTTTTATAACGTCATTGAGAGACATATCTGATCCCGAACGTCGTAGCAC
This sequence comes from Actinernus sp. WN-2022, assembly GCA_030867875.1. NCBI lineage: Eukaryota > Metazoa > Cnidaria > Anthozoa > Actiniaria > Actinernidae > Actinernus > Actinernus sp. WN-2022. The sequence goes on from JAOWCC010001368.1 coordinate 42,690,764, forward strand.
CTCGTAGCTTACTCCAATGACTTTAGTTCGAAGCACGGAACTTACGCCTATGTTCTTTTCTATTGCTATATTAACAATCTCATGGACTACTTGTTGCATATTTTTGAGTACCCCTCCAGGATCGAGTTTAGCGAAGGTCGTTACGATGTGGGGAGTTATGCTGTCGGCATTCACATCTATATCTATCCTACCATCAGCATGTAATGATCGTAGAAACCCATCACCACGATGGATGCGTTTATTACTTAGTTGCACGAAATTAGCGACCTCACCCTTAGAGCGAACGAACCCGCATTGTATACACGCGTGGTAAAGTAACGCAGCCAGTATAGTTCTCTTAACGAGACCACGTATGATACGATATTTCTTCGTTTGGATGAATGTATCGGCTACGATTCCTAATACGTTCATAGGAAACGATAGGCTATAATTATGTTTATAAGCAACGTTATACGCTTGTAGTTCTCGCATAATCGTCTGCCGTTGTGATTCTTGGTTATTCCACTTCTTCGTATTCGTACGGTCTAGGTCATGTTGATGCTGAAAGCTGTCCGCACCTACTATACGCAACCGAGTAGTAACATTGATCGCCTCTTCACACACTTCAGTCTCGGAAACGAACCCGCATGTAGGGCAAATTAATTCCGTTCCTTCCATCTGCATCAAACAGAGACACTCGGAACATGTTTCCGCAGAGTTAAGAAGAAGAGGGTTGATATGTAGACTTGCACAAACTTCGGGACCAAGCAACCTAAGAAGGTCATCCATACTAGTAGTGTATATAGTAGGTCTATCTATAGTTTAAGTGGTAGTGGAAAAAAAGAAGAATGACCCCCTTTTTTATTTTTTTTGTTTCTTCTTTCTTTTTTTCTTTCTTTTTTTTATTGCTCGGACTCTTCTGATGAGCTCTCTATATCTTTAGGAATCTCGCAGTCTTCCAATTTCGCTGTCGTTTCATCTACATCATCTCTAGGAATCTCGCAGTCCTCCAATTTCTCCACCAACTCATCGACATCATCTCTAGGAATCCGGTCCTCGCGGCGTTTCACCTCGAGGCGTTTACTATGCTCCGATCTACCACCCTTTTTTTTTATTATTACATATATATTTACAGACAGGATTAGCAATATAGTTTTTGAAAAAAAAAAAATCGAGTGCTTCTCCTGTACGGTAATTTTACATGATTTTCGGACGGCACTAGCATAACAATATGAAGATAAAGCCGACAAAAGAATATACAAAACAAACAAACGAAGAGACGGAACAAGACAGAGAATACAAGGAAAACGAAAAAATACAATACAATAAAAAAAAAAAAAAACGCGTCAAATAGTATTATATACGATAATTGAAAATTGAAAAAGCTGTGTTAGACGAGGAAGAAGTTGGCAAACATTTCATTAAGATACGGAGCATTAACAAACGTCAAATCAAGTCAGAACGTCACTAGAGAAAAGAAACCGTTTGGTCGACACAATAAAATTCATACTTTCATTAAGGAGTTCAATATTATTTTCCAAATTTAATAATTGTGAGCCACAGATAAAAAGCTCCACGAAGCGTTTATCTGTTAAGTTAATAAGATCGGTTTCGTTTTGGGAAACAGCGCTGAAGGCAGCCATGAGCTGAGTACGTGGTTGGGCATGAAGTAGGCAGTGCAAAAAACAATGAACAAGGTTTTCACATGCAGCTCCACATACGCATCCTGGGCTCTCTACAATATTACGTTTGTACAAAAAATAATTGAGAGCACAAAACCTTAGTCTCATGCGGGTGAGTAAAATAAGTGGATACCGGGGACCAACTTTGTAGTACTTGGGTGGTATGGGTCGGACACGCTTGATTAACTTTGATTTAAACATTTCTAAAGACGGCGATAATTGAATTAGCTCAGGGAGCTCGTTCCATAATTTGATTGTGGAAGGGAAAAAAACTATTATAATATCTATTTGTCCTACACTGTAAAGTTGACAGGTCGGTTGCATTACGAAGAGGATAATTGGTTCTTTGATTTACAGCTGTAGGAAGTAATGAACATAAATAATTAGGTACGGAGTTGTGGACCATTTTGTAAAATAAGCATAATTTGTGAATATCCCTCCTGCGTTTAACATGTTCCCAACCAGTTTCGTAAAGTACTTTGTTACGAGAAGTACCCTTCATGGCTCCAGTCACAATGATTGCCCTCTTATATTGGACGTTTTCAATTAGTTCAGATTCACGTTCGGTACAATTCGACCATACTACATCTCCGTATTCTAGCAAGGGTCTAATACATGTCAAATACACTTTTTCAACGACTATTCTACTGAGCCTAAATTTCAGACTATTTAACATGTTTACTCTCTTATTAGCTTTGGTTACCATGGTGTTGATGTGGTTAAACCAAGATAGGTTAGATGTAATTAGTGTGAGTCCAAGGTGGGTATGTGATTCAACTAATTTGATAACGTTATTAAAAAATATGAGAGGTGGTTGGACGGGCTTGGCCCTTTTTACGGAAAATGTCATTGTTTCTGTTTTGTTCGGATTAAAAGTTACTAGCCACTTTTTTGCCCATAATTCAATTGAAAGCAAGTCAGCATTAATTTGCTGAGCAGTAGATTGTAAACAACTTCAAGTACTGAAGTATCGTCTGCGAATAAATAAACATCTGATTTGATAGAATCAACAATGTCATTTATATAAATCAAAAATAATATCGGGCCAAGAACGGAGCTTTGAGGGACTCCAGCAGAAATATTACGCCATTGCGACATTTGGCCAGCAACGACAACTCTCTGTTTACTATTTGAAAGATAGCTTTCAAACCAATTAAGAAGAGTTCCATCGATTCCATTTTGTTTCAATTTGAATAACAGACCTTTATGCCAGACTTTATCAAATGCTTTAGAAATATCAAGAAAAAACAGCACGGAGTTCTTGACCATTCTCGAAAGTTTTTAAAATCTTGTTGACAATAACCAAAAGCTGGTTTACAGTGGAGTCTGTAGGGACAAATCCAGACTGTGAAACTGATAATAGGCTATTCCCGATAATATAAGCAAAGAGCCTTTTGGCAACAATTTTTTCAAGAATTTTAGAAAGACAAGACAAGAGTGAAATTGGCCTGTAATTCGTTTTACTTTGCGTGTCGTCCTTTTTAAAAATAGGATGAATATTTGCCAATTTCCAAAGATCTGGAAAAATACCTTTAGAAAGCGATAGATTACAAAATGTTGCCAGAGGATGGCAAATACTGGGTGCAATCAGTTTTAGAATTCTGTTACTGATCCCATCAAACCCCGAAGCTTTGGCTGTGTCGAGAGTTTCAAGTTCCTACCACACTTCGCGCAAAGTCCGTTACTAGTACGACAACCACGAGCGCATTTCGAACATGGGACGAATAAGACGGCTCCTTTTCGTATCTGGAAATTATGTTGAGAACAGTACTCCGATGTCTTAGAACGTTTCCTTACACAACTAATTTCCTTACCACGCAGCAACCAAATGCAAGTTAACATATCAGTCATAGTGCGATATATGCTTAGTACTAGCTTATCTCTAAGTGCTGTTTGGATTTCAACTTAACCCCGAATAATCGTCGATGCTGCAACCAAACTCCCTACTATTAATATTACTATTAAGAGAGGATAGTACCGTGTGGTATGCCATCTACGTTATCTCTAGGAATCTCTAAGAACCATAGGGTGGTCCTTCAATTCTACCAACACACTTGAGAAGCGATCCTTAGTCTTACACACTGAATCCTGGTGTTTCTCCACACGTCTACAGCATTCTGATTTACCACACCTCGCGCGAAGTCTGTAACTAGCACGACAACCGTAGCCACACTTCAAACATGGGAAGAATAAGGCGACTCCTTTTCGTATCTGTTCATTATGACGAGAGCAGTATTCTGATATCTTAGAACGCATCCTTGGGCATTTCGTGTCATTACCACGCAGTAACCAAATAAAAGTTACAACTCAGCCATCGCGTGATATAAACCTAGTACTATTACATCTCTAATTGAGGTTCAAATCGTTTCGTAAAGTTAAAATGAAATCCAATATATATTCTTACCCTACTAGACTTCCAAGTTTTGCCCTCATCTCCTTTCAGATCTCGGATCGAAATTCTTCTACATTTTTTGACCCTCTTCCTTTCCTATTTCTTTGTCGTATCTCAAGCTTAAGCGATTCGTATTTCGATTTCTCTCCAATTATGCTTACGAACTCAGATTCCGAAATATTACCATCGGCTAGTGCCTTCGAGACTTTAGCTTCCACGGAATTAGCCTTAGCTTTTGCTAACATAACAGTCTTTTCATGCTTCGAAACGCGAACGCCAAGTTTCTTACTAGCGACTGCCGTCAAAGACGAAATGACAGCACAAATAAATCCAATTCCTCCTAGAGAAATACCCACAGGTATCCCGATTCCCGTAAATGATAGACCTAGCGCTGTAGCAGATAAGGAACCACTCAAGCTACCTGTGGCCACGGCAACCCCATGAACGATACCACGCGTTCGGGCATATTTTTTACGAACTACGTCATAGTGCTTTGCCTGCTGTTCGAGTTCGGCAAGCGTATTACATACTTTCTGCAGTCTAAAGCTAGATCCGTTATCGTTAAGTCCTGTATAGATATTAGGTGCTGTTGGAAACGGTTGAATTGAATCGCCCTCCATCGCATATTATACGTATGACTTACTCAAGCTTCAATACGTAGTGTAGAGGCCGATCGTGAAAGTCGATTAAACGCCCTGTCCCCCTACGTACAGATAAACGAATGCTGTTTGAAGGACTTACATCTATTTCTATGGGGTTCAGTATTGAGTACGTGACTCGTTGGAACCTACTACCACGAACCTGGATACATGCGAGAGTTCGCGAGGGTTTAGCCTCGGTTTTTTTTTCATAACGTTGAGGGAGCTGTGGGGATCCACTAGATCGCAGCAGACATACATCTCTTGGTAGGTTCTCATGGTATAGGAATGTGTACTTGGCTGGAACCCAACTCGATCCTCATCAGATATTTCTCTACAAATTCTCAAAAGTTTACATAGAGAGTCAGACATTTGGAACCTCTTCAAGATCTGCAGCGATTTCTCCCCAAGTTCAGGCCTTTCAACGAACTTTAAAGCAATATTGTCAATTGCAGGCTTGAAGAACCTTATCGTTTCACTAAGATCGTAATTTCCAATAGGTATACGGTATTTTTGAGATCGCGTGCCATTGTCTGACCACCAGCTAAAGACGCCCTCGGTTCTCAAATTGTACCAGCTGTTTGGAATAGTAGTCTCGTGGAGAGCTATACTCCGTATCTTCATAGGCTCTGGAAAGTAGACAGTATGATCAGCTGATGTGGTGGTGACATTTAAGAGAACCATCTTATATATTGAAGATATAACTATATGTACGTATAGCTTCAATATGATAGATGCGTGGAAGCAGTTCAAGTATCTATTTCCTAATGCCGTACTTAGTTGGTTCGAATCTACTTCTAACAATGTCAATTTCAACGATCGTGGAATGTCTCATCGTGTGTTCACAGAGGAAGGTCCTCCTACTAAGACAGGCGGTGGTAAGTTGATGGGCTGGCTTGGTCGCACTGGTAAGGCACTCAATACAGCACTTGGTGATAAAACGGCATATAATGAAGTACTATTCGCGCGGGATCACGAAGGTCTTTCCAAGTATGATTTGGTGGAAGAAAATAAAAAGGTCGCAATGCTAAATGCTGATCTATTAGTTAAGTTCAAGAAAAGATACCCACATGTAGATCTTCACAAGTTCCACGCAGTCACGGACATAGATGGAGATAAATATTCTACAAGTATTATATTTCGAGATGGAGATTCTAGTTATGTTGTTTACGGTGATGATGTCTCTAAGTTGCCTACCACCACCCAAAAACGAATCGATTCTGCACTATACCGCATAAGTGGAGGTTTTCCATTTACGTTGACGCTAGACAAGAGTGCGAAATATCCTATTCAAGCAGTTCCCTTTACCGAACCGGCACAAGACATCGATCTCACCAAGTTATGGATATACGTTACGCCCAATAAGAAGTTTGAAGCAGGCGTTTCGAATATATTCAAGGAGATCATTGTAAAGCATACGACAGCGAAGGAGTCTCATCATTGGTTATCAGGTCCGGATTTTAAATACTGGCCTCAACAGTTGAATTTCGCAACGTGGTGCGCAACTTCTGGATGTGGAGTGTCGTTGTTTGACCCGGATTTCAAGATGTATCCACCAGTCGTTCAGGGGTTCCTACGATTCCACGTATATTTCACAATACGAATAATTTTACATGAGCTTGGTGGTACTCATGGAGTTCCTTTACCCGGTGACTCTGCTTTCAAACAAACTGATAACCCCTATAGCAAATCAGCACTAGAGAAATTATGCATCGAATTTGGTATATCTCGAACTTCAGATGGAAAGGAGGTCGAAATCGCGGATTAGGAGATGTATTTCTCTACTACTCGGGTGAGGGTTATAGAAATGTTCATACGATCAGAGGTTACGACAAAGAAGCAGATATGTGGCCTGATCACAATAATTTGTTTAAAGATGAAGGAGGTAAGGAGGACATGGGAGATCTGGTATCCTTTATTCGAAACGATGAACACAAAGGTAAACAATACAATTGGTTCGCTCCACCAATCGGTAAGGGTTTGACGGATGCTGGATTAGGTAGGTTGAATATATCTGTTGAGGCTTTTGGATATTGCATGCTTGGTGCGCAAGCAGATCTGAATGAATCCATCATAGATAGTCATAACGTTAAAGAAAAGTTTAAGAGCTTGATCGAAGGCGCCATTAAGGTAAACGACTTAAAGTTAAGTTACGATAACTATCTTACTGCTATAACGACAACGCATAAGAGGCTTGATCTAGCAATAGCTGTAGGTGTGCGATTACTACCAAGCAATCTAGTATACTATCTTGGAAAGAAAGACGGTTATAAGAATCCCACCCCTAGAGCTACGAAAGATATGGTATTAGGTACTAACGATATCAATACGGAAGTCAAAGAAAATAATCGTCTGCCTCCCATGGAAGGACCGCCTGACAAGAAACTAGTATCACCACACAATTACGTACCACGCAAGAAACGAGTTCCACCCATCCCACAACATGAGATTAATCTCACAGTGACATCTATTACCGCAGCTGTAATCGCATGGACGTTGTTTCGTTAACGTCGTTTATATTGCTCTATTACGAAGACCACTGCTGCTATGATTAACAACCAAATATTACTCGCTAAGACTCCAACAACATCAGCAGCCATACTAAATATGAAACTCGCAATCGGTCCAATCACCTTAGGTAAGATCTCCTCTAACTTCTTCCCTACTGCTTTTAATATCTTAGCAGTTGCTTTAGCGGTTGCTTTGAAAGTATCTCCCACCCCCGGTACTATCGCGGGAACTGCCTTCGTTAGATTAGAAACTATTACACCGATCACCGTACCTGCCGCAGCTACCACACTAATTATACTAACTCCATACTTCTTGAAGATAGATCTTATACGATCCCTAAGCGGCATACGTTCCGTTATAGCTTCTTCTATTTGTCCTAGGACTGCTCGTTCCTCCTGATCGGTCTTTATTTTATTAGTAGCGTTTTCTTTCTGAGTTTCAGTAGACGTAGGGTCTTCGAGTATTTCTTCATTTTGTTCGATCCTCTCATTCACTTGGTCTTCAGCTGCTATGACTTCTTCTACTGCTTCTTCTAATGTAGGCCCTAAAACTATTTTGAGACCTTTTCCCATCCTCGTATATAACTCATCCTTCTTGGTGATCAAAGGGATAGGTTTATTTTTACTTCCATACTCGTGGATAGCGACTCTACCATCAGACATGGTTGCCATCTCGAGAATACCTCGAATTCCCACATCGGGGTATCGTTTCCAGACAGTCTCAAACATCTCCTGTTTTGCGTTGTCTCATAAGCCTTGTTTGAAGACTACGTCTCTACTGGCGAAGTTAGGAGGTTTCCCATATTTCAGATTTTTCAGGATTCTTTGATATCTAGAAACATTTTAGTCTTCCGGCCCGATGAGTCCATCCATTAATTCATCATCTATAGAAAACGAGGTTTTCTGATCCTTTGGTCTAGCACCTTCTTTAGTATAGTCGCGTCTATTTTTCATTGGGATCATTTCTCCTGCAGTAGCATCACCTAGAAATGTCGCATTCCACTCCTAAATATCGACAGTATCCTCATCCTTATAGTCTTCACCTCTTTCAGCTCCACCAAGTCTTTCCTCTGTGGTATCAACGTCCATGTTGAACATAACTATATATCTACGTATATTCAATATGAACTCGTCGAAGTTGGTTCCTGCAAGAGCGCGAAGAGAACCTCGAGCACTCAAGGCTACGCGAACTCTATATAGAAAGACTTTCACCCCATCATCTGCTAACCCAGGAGAGACGCTCTATGTGGAAGTACCAACACTAGGAGAAAGCATCGTATTGGTACCTGGTAGCTTAGCGCTATTGTGCGACATCGTATTGTCTGGTGGACACGCTAATAATCGTGTCGTTTCCAACGTTGGGCGTTGCTTGGTTATACATAGAGTTTGTAAAGTAGGAGCTGAAATAGTAGAAGACATCACTAGATCAGATTTACTACAGACATATTCCGATATATACCTATCTACTCAATAAAGAGATTCTAGAACACAGCAAGGTATTCAATCAGAGAACACGAGCAAGTTACGATCGAAAGCTGGTGATGCAGGTACTTCGGATGCTGGAGAAAACGCTCTACTAGTTGCATATGGTTCTAAGTATAAGATTCCGTTAGACATCGATATCTTGACACAACATGGGGTTCTATATACTCACGCCTTAGAAGATACTATATTGTTCGAGTTGACTTTAGCGCCTGCTATCGAAATAGTCGTTGGATCAGACAGTACGAAGATAGGCACATACAAGCTTAGCAACATACCGTTAGAATATGAAACGATCAAGAATGAAACTCAAGCTAAGGATGCACTTAGCGCATACGAATCTGGCACTACCTTCCTATACAACCATGCTGTTCATTTCAAGACAGTAACTATCGCTAAGGCATCAGATACTTTGATATCCCAGAACATCAATGTTCCACGACGATCCTTTGCTGGACTACTTCTACTATTCATAGATCCACCTACCGCTGGTACGCGAGATAGTGAAGCATTCTCGAATCCTGGTATTTCTAAGATAGAGACAGACGTTAACGGAATTCCAAATAGTTTCTTTCCAGGAGGTATGCTACCACCAGATTTCTGGGATGCTGCGAAAGGATGGTTTGGTACATCTAATACTTCCATGACTCCTACCAAATTTCATAGCAATAGATTCGCTATCCTAGTTGATTGTCGCACAGCAAAAGATTCCATCGTTCACGGCGATGGTATGGCACAAACGGGTAGCGGAAAGGATATCGATGTTCGTGTACATAGATCTGCGACAGGTAGTGCAAATGCAAAAATGCACATCTTCGTTCTCGCAGATGCCCAACTCACTATATCAAATAGAAGACTGCAGAGCATAACGTACTAATGGTAACGCAAGGAAAAAAAAGACTTTCACAAAAAAAAAAAGAGAGAGACTTTCGAAAAAACTACGAATTGCAGTAGGCACGAGGTTCGCGGATGCCCAACTCACTATATTGAATAGAAGACTGCAGAGTATAACATACTAATGGATACCTTGGTAGAACACGCACCATTTAACGCACTCATAGTAGGCCCCACAAACTGCGGAAAGACTTCATTTCTCGTAAGACAACTTCGTGGAGCATTTCGCGGCAAGTTCGAATATATAGTATTGATATGTCCTACGTATGCACACAACAAAACCTATCGCGGATTTGCCGATCAAGATCCTCACTTCTACGTTATATCACCATCGCAGGATGCTATCAATGCGGCACTAAAGCTTTGTGTAACCACGCGGTCTGGAACCAATACGCTAGTGATCTTAGACGATTGTGCCGCCTCAAAAGATGTAAAACGAAGAACTGACGAGTTGGTAGATCTAGCATTCTCTGCTCGACATATAGGCCTATATATTTGGGTGCTATCCCAACAATTAACAAGCATATGCAAACCTTTCCGTGAGAACGTAGCTATCGTAGTTGCATTCAATACTGCATCGGTTAAAGATATGAAAACGATATTCGAGATCTATGGAGACCCTCAAGAAATTAACGAGTTCCTACCGGTACTTCGGTCTCACAAGTATTCTCACATGTGCTTTCGTTTACTACAACCTTATCTAGTTATGTTAGAGATACCCGCACCTATGACATATTACGATGGACGATAAAAAAGTGCGTGAGATACTAGGTGAGGATGTAACGGGACCACCAAAAATAGATAACGACAACCGGGAAGCACTCAACATTTTAGCCGTAACTGGTACAACTAAAGAATACCTAGGAAAGAACTTATCTCTAGGAGACGTTGCTCGACTACCTGAAAAAGAAATAGATAAGTTATATAGAAGATACCAGGCCGTTCTAGCTCAGCAAATAACGGAGACTCTAGCTGATAGTATTATGTGTCTAGCTACTAAACTAGTTGCATACCTAATACCTATAGATTCTCAAGAAGCACTGATTAAAGATCTACAAGATAACCGCCTAATCCGCAATGAGATTAATGCTTCAGCTGGTATGTTATCGTATAAAGCAGGTCGCTTCATGGCGTTAGCTAGCGTCTTATTCCACGTATCTAGCCATATAGTCATTCCTTCGCATACTGAGCAAACATCTACTATCACACCTATTGAACCCTCACATACATCTATTATATCGCAAGATGGAGGATCAAACGAATCGGATAACTGAGAATACACCTGAGAAAAAAGAAAAGAACCCAAAACGCGTCGCTGCTGGAAGGGCATTAGCTGAATGTAATAAACGAGCTAGAGATGCTCAAAAGCCGGAGTTGGAACGTAAGAGTGGATCGTGTGGAGGTCCCATAAGCACAACAGAGAAAGCTACTGGAACGTTACTAGATGTGTCTACTAATACTGCTCTAACGGCCATTGGCGTAGGTGCTGCATTGGTAGGTGCATACTATCAATATAAGAGATACGAAAGCGACGTTAGTGTGGTACGACCTGCAAGTCCAGTAGAGACTAGGAAGTCGACACTATCGAGTATGGAGTAGCACTTAAAGATTAGAATCATAAGTAGTATAACGATGGTAGAGAATAAGTTGATGAAAACGGTCACCGACGCCGCGATAATTACTGGACTAGCTACAGGTATTGGGTGGGTTGCAAAAAAGTGGCAAAAGAAGCGATGCTCAACGATCCTTCCGTTTCTATCTTGAATAACGTGAAGTGGATAGCGGTATTAACGGGTAGCCTAGCAGCAAAGCAATATCTCGAGTATCAAAAGTATATACCATAATTTGTGAGTGCCCATGGCAACGTTGGCAGGAATTGGAATGGCAATCTTCGGAGCGGTTTTAAACGTAACGGCATTCACCGGTGGTGGTGTACTCGCTAGGATGCTTTCTGGAGAAGGCGATAGTGCTGCTATAGAACGAGAAAGACACGACAGGGCACTAGAGGAAAAAACGTCTGCTACGATTGCCTACAATAAGCAACGTCAAAGATTATACGACCACACGCGAGAACAGGAAGATCTCGAACGTAATGCACACAATTCTCAAAGCGATACTAACCGTGCTTTCGTACGATCCGATAAACTACGCAAGCAATTACAACGTCTCAAAGAAATAAGAGAACCTCGCTTATCAGACTACTATCAACCCTCAAGTTCGCAGAAGACTGGTGAGTTGGTCTATGTTGGAGGTGGGATGCTAGCCGCTGGATATGCCGTTACTCGTTTGATGTAGCTATGCTTTTTTTAAAAACGAGCTTTTTTCCGCTTGGTGAGATTCTACGATTACTAGAAAGCTACTAGCATTTACCAGTAAGCTACTAGGAAACTACTGGTAAGCTACTGGTAAGCTACTAGCACTTACTGGTAAGCTACTAGGAAACTACTGGTAAGCTACTGGTAAGCTACTAGCACTTACTGGTAAGCTACTAGGATTACTGGTAATTACTAGGAAACTACTAGGGAACTACTAGGAAATTACTGGTAAGCTACTGGTAAGCTACTAGCACTTACTGGTAAGCTACTAGGATTACTGGTAATTACTAGGAAACTACTAGGAAACTACTAGGAAATTACTGGTAAGCTACTAGGAAACTACTAAGAAGCTACTAGGAAATTACTAAAAAAATTGGTTTTCCTAATTCCATTTAAAGATATATATACGTATAGATATCAGAGGTCCTCTTCCGTGCTATTAGCAAATTCAAATCCCTCGGTATTCTACCCATTCGTACTATTGAGACTATGGACAACGGTAATACTATTTCAGAGGATTCAGATGCTAGCCTCGTTTTCAACGTAGGCGACGTGATTGAAGCATTCGAAAAGGCCGAAGAAAACGGTCAATCCTACAAGTCCGTCATATCGTTTGATTGGGCTCACCCCAGGAACCGACCAAACGGATGCAAGTACGTTTCCGTATACTTCGACATTGGAGATGGACCTCTTCCCGCGGTCTTTTGGTTCGAAGGGGAAAAGCACGTAGGACAGATAGCTCCATATGATGAAGAAGATATAGTCAAGATAAACGCTGCATCCAATAGCAACAATAAGGTCAAGAAACGCGATCGTCATCCTTGCTTACAATTCCAAAAGTGGAACGACTTCGTACGTACGGAAGACGATAGAATTACGATTAAGAAACGCGATGATGGAGAATTGGATCTCCCTTCTGACGATAAGCTAAGTCCTACTTTCAAACTAGTCGAATACCTAGATTGGGCTTTCGATAGCGAAGTAAGTAAACTTATCGAAGATAAGAAAATCTGCATACATGATCCACGCAAAGGCAGTCTACCCGGAAATAATGCCATTATCGTCACCAATACTAAGATAGCTCCAATGATTCAACGATCTATTTCTATGAATTCTACTGCTAGTGCTGGATGTCGATTGTCTAATCCTATAATGAGGATGCGAATGAAATGCAATTATAAGACAGGAGTATCCTATGGTCAATTCTTCGATAAGAGTAAGGAATACTCTTTGGAAGGTCGCACTATGTACGAATCTCTTGTCGACGAGAATTCTAACATCGTTAACATCAATAATATAAGTAGACTTATTCGACCAGGTTCTATACACGACGGCATTTGCGATGCTAGAAGTGTTTGTGCGAGTGGTATGGGACTTTCATACCTATTGGACGTCGACATCGACATAGTGCGACAACCACCAAAGAAGAACAGGCCTACTCAACGCGACGTTTATGCCCACAATACTAAACCTAGCGCCAGTGTAGATGCGGTTGCAGAAGACGGGTGAACTAATATATGTAGGCAATGTCGCTAGTAAGTGATTATAGATCTACTTAAGAAAAAGAAAAGAAAAAGAAAAAAGAAAAAAAAGAAAAAGAAAAAAGAATAAGGATCGATAAGTCTTTTTTTTTTTTTTTTTTACGAAAAGAACTATCCATATTAAAGCCTCGTTGTTAACGCTATATGTAATGGATGCTATCTTCTATAGCCATGAAGGATACTGGAAAGGCTACTCTGCAATTGGTAAACCATCGGCGGCAGCGAAGGTATCGGAAGACACAGCTAAGAGTTGGTTAGAGAAGCAAGCACTGTGGCAAATTTATTTACCACCACCACGATATGTACCACGACCACATTGGACCGTATCGAAACCTAATGAAGTCCACCAAGCTGATTTGATATTTCTACCTCACGATCGACCTGGACGTGGAAGGAAACTATATAAGTATGCTTTAGTGGTAATCGACGTAGCTTCTAGATATAAAGAGGCCGAGCCTTTAGCTTCGAAAGATAGTGGTGAAGTTTCTGCTGCCTTCCAACGAATATATGATCGTAGTCCACTAACGTGGCCAAAAACGTTGCAAGTAGATCCTGGTAGAGAATTCATGGGTCGTATGTCTGAAACACTAGAACTACGCGGTACGAAAGTTCAACGAGGCGAGGCTGGTAATCATAGGGCACAAAGCTTTGTCGAACGAGCAAATAGAACATTAGCTGAGAGATTGTTTGGATATCAATATGCACGAGAGATGGTACTTACTTCAGAAGGATCGGATGCGCGTAGTAGAGAATGGGTATTGCGGCTTCCAGAAGTTATCAAAGCCCTGAACAGCGAGGTGACTCGGTTAACTGGTAAGAAGCCTTCAAATTCTGTAGTGACGCAGCAGGTAGACATTAAAACTCCTACATATTCGCGCACTGTTGGATTGAGAGAAAAGAAGTTATCGTTTAACGTTCTAGTTCGATATCTATATGCACCAGGAGAATTAGAAGGTGGAGCTAAGCGAGCAATTGATGCTATATGGAGTTTACAAACATATATTATTTCGCGTAGTGCGATATCTTCGAATCAACCAGTTCTGTACTACCTAGAAGGAGATGCACCTAAGCGAGGATTCGTGCGTGAAGAGCTTCAAGTCGTTCCACCAAATACTGAACTGCCACTAAAGGAAAATCTAAGATAGAAGAAACTCCTCAATGAAATCGTCCATGCTTAAGTCTTTGTGCCCATAGGCTAATGTATCGATTCCGTTTGCTGAAATATAACGCTTAGAGTCAAATGACGATAGAGAGACCTTATTCATATGAATACCATACATCCTATGACGTTCACTTCTAAGCATATACATTCCGCAGCGAAGTACTTTCTTATCTCGTAAGCACTCTTTATATTGTTCGTGGCGGATAAGATGTTTGACGACTGCCTTCTTGGTACCCTTGGCTTTCCGAATCTCACCGCCTCCTACTTTCAAGATCGAGTATAGCTTTGGTCGTAGTCCAACAAATTCAACAATGGGAATACCACAACATGCATCTTTCATCTTACCGAGTACTTTCTTGTTGTCGATATTATATGATGGGTGATCCTTACTGTAGTTGCTAGTATCGTATAGATCTTTATCGTTTTTCATGTCTGTATAGATGTCTTCAGTTTCGATAAGAAGTAATAAACTATCAGTATCTGTGTAGAGTAGGCTACAACGTTGTCCATGCTGCTGCTTGAGCTCATTGTAGTAGAAGTCGTACATCATATGTTTTGAGAGATCTAGAATTACCATTCCAACATATACTGGACGGTTTAGTAGTAACTTACTTCTGTAGTTGTGTACTGCGGCTAGATTGTCGTCAAAGATTTCGGATCGAGCATAATTAGCCTTATTCAAATAACGCTGTAGTCTGACTTTTTCTGAAGATCGCACTAGTTCGACATTTACACGCTTACGTAGATTTTCCATTGTCTTACCAAATACGCTATTGTTCATCAGCTTGTAGAATTCTTGTTCAGTAGGGCTCTTAGCTTGTTTTCGTAGTTCTGTATTCATACGTATGTATGGCTCCATCCATGGCGATTGGTCGAATCGTAATGCCCTGTGAATCTTCTTGAGACGCATGCCAAGAGATAGATACAATTGAAGATTGCGGTAGTGGAGCACATATCGTTCTTTGTTATATCGGGTAGGTACGAGCTTTTCCACTTTAAAAGATCCATTGCCTTCATATAGTTCCTTGTGCATATCAGTTTGGTAATTCGATAACCAAGTTTTATCTACTCGCCTTCTTTCAGGAGCTAGAGGATAGTCGTTGTGTGAGTTGTGAAGTTCTCGAGGATACTCAAGGTCAACTTCTAGGATGTAACCTGTAGATGAATCGATTTCATGTTGGGTGATTTGTTCTTCTGTCCTCATACACCATTCGAATCTTCCTGTCGATAGATATTGACTCATAGCCCAGCCGTATAGATTATTTGCATCAAGATAGAGTATATAGCTATTCGGTTCATTAGGATCGAAGTCGGGCACGCTTGGATTGTTTGCTTTAGCATAACGTTGAGATACCATAGATATTCCTCCGCGTAAACCTTTCTCGATGAATAGATGCATATCTATATCGGTTAGTAGTTCTAGTTCCACTCCAGTTTTCTTTAACAACGCATCCCACGAAAGTCCTGGACTAGTATAATAGTGAGCTGGGTCTAAGCCATAGTTCTGCATACCTGTTGCACGGAAACCCTCGAATACATCTGTTAGAAGAAGTACGTCAGTTCGTAGATAAAGGTCGTGGTAGTCTCCTAACGTTTCGCAGTTAAATACCTTCCAAACTTTCAGTGCGTGCTCATAATCTTCATCAGATATATCCTCTAAGGTTAGTTTACTATAGTACGCTTCTTTTGGTGGAAGAGAAGTCTCTGCGAATCTATCCCAACTGCTCATGTACTCATATGGGTAAACTCCCTTACGAGTTAATAGTTTAGCTTTCTCTGAATTGGCTATATGCTTTAGCGTTTGTTGGAACGTGTCTGGTGATGAACCCGATACTAACTTATCTAGAGAGAATGGCAAGAATTGAAAGCTATCAATGAATCGTAGGTTACCAAGTGAGAACGAAATGTACTTCTCCATGTTATTTGGAATACAAGAGATCTTACCCTCTGTCTTCTATATGGATTGCATTAAGAGATTACAATCGTACCCGCGCAGATTGTGGAATACAACTGGGATAGTTGGGAAGGTACGTAATTTTAGGTTACACATCTTATGTGCAGCACCTCGAAACTCTCCTGTGATGTGACAATGATCACGTACTCTATCTTCGTCGTGGGGTTTCTTGCAGATGTGACGAAGAATCGATGCATCGTAATCTCTCTTGTTCTTGAATGCCATATCTAGTGACTTGGCAACTTTGGCTTTCCTATTCACTTCTTCTTCTTTTAAACATAATAGGAGAAGTTCGATCGTATCAGGACCTCTATAGAGGACTGGTGGTTCGCTGTAACCATCAGAACGTACGACGATGTAGCACAATCCGCAGGGAATATGTTCTTCTGTCTTAAGTGTATTGCTTTTCGTAGGGTCTTCAATCTTAGTAGTTAGAGCCTCGAGGTCTGCGTAGATAACGTAGGGAACCTTGAGTTGCTTGTGAACGTTCTGAAATGAGACTTTATTGTTCTCCTCGGTATGCATCTCGATTCGAATTGCTCGCTCGTTAATTCCATTAAACTCTGGGACGTGCTTTGCAAGAAGAGCTTCAGTAGTATATCCATGTAGACACCGCTCACAGAAGTGCTTCCTATGTTCGTGCTTTGTCTGATCGAATAGGAGGCGGTTGAAGTTCTTGATCCAACAGTAGTGTTGCCTACCGCCCTCAGGGCACTCCATTAGCATGATATTAATTCGCTCCAAGAAAGTCTCCTTCGAGATGTGATGCACAATCAAGCATTTATCTTTGAAATCCCAACCGTACACATTGATATAGATTCCATTCTGCTTCTCAAAGCGTGGTATTCGACGAGTCATCTACCTTATCGAAGTTAAACCCATCGTCTTCTGAATACTTAGACGTTCTCTGCGGATCTTTCGCAACTGGAAACTTCGCGGCACGCATCGTCCAACGAAAACAAGGGTCGTCGTAGTTCTTCACGTTGATCACGGCTTTCTTACTCGCGATTTCTTTAGGTAGTAGTAAATATGAACCTCCACGGAGTGGTTGATACTTAGCAATGTTCACCCATAAAATATTCACTTTCTCTATGACCCAGTTCGATCCTCGACTGATCCACTTCTCAATACTATTATGGATCTGGGCATGTTCTTCTACTATCACTCCGCGGATCTCAGAGCTGTTAGTCACGACTTTTTGGGAGCTACGAAATGTGATCGTATTGTATACTGAACCCTAAGGTTTATCGAGGCGGAGAGTTACATTCAGAGCCAACTGAACCT
The DNA here is from genome assembly GCA_030867875.1 of Actinernus sp. WN-2022. Classification (NCBI taxonomy): domain Eukaryota; kingdom Metazoa; phylum Cnidaria; class Anthozoa; order Actiniaria; family Actinernidae; genus Actinernus; species Actinernus sp. WN-2022. Next base: position 42,708,597 of record JAOWCC010001368.1, read on the forward strand.
TAACGTTACCTAGGTCTCGTAGCTCTTCATCGATCTTCCCTATAGTCTGCTTTCGTACTCCGGATAGAAAAACGGCTGGGTCTGCTTCTAGGGAGTTACCATCTGGAACGTCCATCTTCCATCCTCGTAAGTAGCCCTTGAGGCCAGGTCCTTGAACGAATGTTAATATATGATCAGCCATGGCATATTACTTATATCGAGTACCGGCGCGTAGTTAAATGTGGAGTAAAAGAGGGTTTCTCTAATCCTTCGTCGACGATACGATTGGGGCAGTTGTTCTTCTTATGTCTCCTTAAAGCAAAGGTGATGCTTAGCTCTCTTCCACAATTCTCACATACAAGGCTGTTTGGAGTCTTAACGCATGGGGTCTTGCGATTCTCTTGATGACGTTTTAGGCACCACTTCCTCTTAAACACTCTTCCACACTTCTCACACTCCATCTTCCATAGCTCATATATCTTAATATTGTTATGTGTCTAAATGGTGTGATATGTTAGATAAGAGTGACCTTTTTCCTCCAATAGTAGTGGGTAAAGTGGGGTTTCTGGACAAGGTGGAAAACCATCGTACCTCAACTTCTAACCCACTCACCACAGATAATAAGCTAGGGTTAGGGCATATCGTGGTGCTCTAGGGTGAGTGGGTTTTAGGAGCTAGAGGTACGATGACTTTTCGTCGCGCGCCAGAACCGCCACTTTACCCACTACTCATTTTAAATGCACAAAATTGCCAGATTCGCGTATCCTGCCCTCCGGGCTCTATGTACGGATCGAGCATCGAGGCACATTTATCGATCCTTCAAAGTTCTAGATCGTGCCTTTTATGTTAGGCCCTATGAGGGCACCATTAGGGCTCTATAAAGGCACGATCATATTCGGGCAAAGGCTCGATGAAGGCACGATCCAAGGCTCGATGAATGCACGGTGCCAGGCTCATAACATTTGCATAATCACTGTACAAACCAACTTCAGTTAAGCTATGACTTTCAGGCGGGATTACAAGAATGAATTTTCTAAAGTAAGAGAAATACCGAAAAACACCCAAAATGCATAATATAATTCAAGTTGAAGCAGTAGTCTTCTGACACTTCTTTCTCCTTGTGAATGGAACCGTTATCAGGTTTTGACAAATTAGGTCCATGCACTTTTAGGGTTTAGATGTTTTACAGTCATGTCGTTACTCAGGTCAGAAGCACTATGAAGAAAAGAGATGAAAATTAAGACTGGACCATGTAGTATTTGCAATAATCTTTTCAGTCTGTGGTTTAGCCTGAAAAATCCGGCTATCTGTGCTTCAGTTTAAACTGCGAGCCACACTTTTATAAACTGTAAGCTTTGAGTATACATAGTTTCAAAGAAATGTTGCTCAGATTGACCATACTACATGTACATCTATCAGCCAAGGAATTAGTTCCTATTTGCATATCGTTACAAATATATATTTACGTACGTACCATATACTTGAGAAAAGTTTGATGAAGGAGTGGATGCAATGTACGTAATGTTTTTAAGAGAGATTTAGAGAATCGGTTCACTGTTCAAAAACGAATGAATTGAACGATCGAATCTGGATTAGTGGATAAATAACTATATCTAGGGTGTTTTCACGAAATGGGTATTATCTTTGGAAGCCTCTTTTTCTGAAAACAGCGTTGATCTTGTAGAGGCGTGTCTAACAGAACTGACGAATATAGCCTTAGATAGATGCACAAACGACTGAAATTAAATCGTCACCCAGGCCACGCCTCTCCACGAATCTTAGCACCTCTAATGCGCCTGCGTGCTGACCTCTGTGCTCTGTGCTAGTGTTCATGTGCTGCAAAGCGTTTCATTAAACTTTGTACAGGTTAGTCCTTTTGATAGTATTGCTGTCTATTGGATTGGAGTAACTTACATGTGTTGAATTGTAATGCGGTATGTCTTGTAGGAATCTCCGTGCGTGCAAATCCTCGCCTGCGCAGATGGGCGACGCAAGAACAGTGACATTCTAAGCCGAGGGCCCGGCGGAGACTGGGCAGAGGGCCGAGTGGGTTATTGCAAAGGACACTGAAGGTATATAAACAGGCACATTAATCGTTTGCTAAAGACAGGTGCTAAGAATTCTTGTAGAGGCGTGTCTAACAGAACTGACGAATATAGCCTTAGATAGATGCACAAAAGACTGAAATTAAATCGTCACCCAGGCCACGCCTCTCCACGAATCTTAGCACCTCTAATGCGCCTGCGTGCTGACCTCTGTGCTCTGTGCTAGTGTTCATGTGCTGCAAAGCGTTTCATTAAACTTTGTACAGGTTAGTCCTTTTGATAGTATTGCTGTCTATTGGATTGGAGTAACTTACATGTGTTGAATCGTAATGCGGTATGTCTTGTAGGAATCTCCGTGCGTGCAAATCCTCGCCTGCGCAGATGGGCGACGCAAGAACAGTGACATTCTAAGCCGAGCGCCCGGCGGAGACTGGGCAGAGGGCCGAGTGGGTTATTGCAAAGGACACTGAAGGTATATAAACAGGCACATTAATCGTTTGCTAAAGACAGGTGCTAAGATCTAGGGTGTTTTCACGAAATGGGTATTATCCTTGGAAGCCTCTTTTTCTGAAAACAGCGTTGATCTTGTAGAGGCGTGTCTAACAGAACTGACGAATATAGCCTTAGATAGATGCACAAAAGACTGAAATTAAATCGTCACCCAGGCCACGCCTCTCCACGAATCTTAGCACCTCTAATGCGCCTGCGTGCTGACCTCTGTGCTCTGTGCTTGTGTTCATGTGCTGCAAAGCGTTTCATTAAACTTTGTACAGGTTTGTCCTTTTGATAGTATTGCTGTCTATTGGATTGGAGTAACTTACATGTGTTGAATTGTAATGCGGTATGTCTTGTAGGAATCTCCGTGCGTGCAAATCCTCGCCTGCGCAGATGGGCGACGCAAGAACAGTGACATTCTAAGCCGAGCGCCCGGCGGAGACTGGGCAGAGGGCCGAGTGGGGTATTGCAAAGGACACTGAAGGTATATAAACAGGCACATTAATCGTTTGCTAAAGCCAGGTGCTAAGATCTAGGGTGTTTTCACGAAATGGGTATTATCCTTGGAAGCCTCTTTTTCTGAAAACAGCGTTGATCTTGTAGAGGCGTGTCTAACAGAACTGACGAATATAGCCTTAGATAGATGCACAAAAGACTGAAATTAAATCGTCACCCAGGCCACGCCTCTCCACGAATCTTAGCACCTCTAATGCGCCTGCGTGCTGACCTCTGTGCTCTGTGCTAGTGTTCATGTGCTGCAAAGCGTTTCATTAAACTTTGTACAGGTTAGTCCTTTTGATAGTATTGCTGTCTATTGGATTGGAGTAACTTACATGTGTTGAATTGTAATGCGGTATGTCTTGTAGGAATCTCCGTGCGTGCAAATCCTCGCCTGCGCAGATGGGCGACGCAAGAACAGTGACATTCTAAGCCGAGGGCCCGGCGGAGACTGGGCAGAGGGCCGAGTGGGTTATTGCAAAGGACACTGAAGGTATATAAACAGGCACATTAATCGTTTGCTAAAGACAGGTGCTAAGATCTAGTGTGTTTTCACGAAATGGGTATTATCCTTGGAAGCCTCTTTTTCTGAAAACAGCGTTGATCTTGTAGAGGCGTGTCTAACAGAACTGACGAATATAGCCTTAGATAGATGCACAAAAGACTGAAATTAAATCGTCACCCAGGCCACGCCTCTCCACGAATCTTAGCACCTCTAATGCGCCTGCGTGCTGACCTCTGTGCTCTGTGCTAGTGTTCATGTGCTGCAAAGCGTTTCATTAAACTTTGTACAGGTTAGTCCTTTTGATAGTATTGCTGTCTATTGGATTGGAGTAACTTACATGTGTTGAATTGTAATGTGGTATGTCTTGTAGGAATCTCCGTGCGTGCAAATCCTCGCCTGCGCAGATGGGCGACGCAAGAACAGTGACATTCTAAGCCGAGGGCCCGGCGGAGACTGGGCAGAGGGCCGAGTGGGTTATTGCAAAGGACACTGAAGGTATATAAACAGGCACATTAATCGTTTGCTAAAGACAGGTGCTAAGAATTCTTGTAGAGGCGTGTCTAACAGAACTGACGAATATAGCCTTAGATAGATGCACAAAAGACTGAAATTAAATCGTCACCCAGGCCACGCCTCTCCACGAATCTTAGCACCTCTAATGCGCCTGCGTGCTGACCTCTGTGCTCTGTGCTAGTGTTCATGTGCTGCAAAGCGTTTCATTAAACTTTGTACAGGTTAGTCCTTTTGATAGTATTGCTGTCTATTGGATTGGAGTAACTTACATGTGTTGAATTGTAATGCGGTATGTCTTGTAGGAATCTCCGTGCGTGCAAATCCTCGCCTGCGCAGATGGGCGACGCAAGAACAGTGACATTCTAAGCCGAGGGCCCGGCGGAGACTGGGCAGAGGGCCGAGTGGGTTATTGCAAAGGACACTGAAGGTATAAAAACAGGCACATTAATCGTTTGCTAAAGACAGGTGCTAAGATCTAGGGTGTTTTCACGAAATGGGTATTATCCTTGGAAGCCTCTTTTTCTGAAAACAGCGTTGATCTTGTAGAGGCGTGTCTAACAGAACTGACGAATATAGCCTTAGATAGATGTACAAAAGACTGAAATTAAATCGTCACCCAGGCCACGCCTCTCCACGAATCTTAGCACCTCTAATGCGCCTGCGTGCTGACCTCTGTGCTCTGTGCTAGTGTTCATGTGCTGCAAAGCGTTTCATTAAACTTTGTACAGGTTAGTCCTTTTGATAGTATTGCTGTCTATTGGATTGGAGTAACTTACATGTGTTGAATTGAAATGCGGTATGTCTTGTAGGAATCTCCGTGCGTGCAAATCCTCGCCTGCGCAGATGGGCGACGCAAGAACAGTGACATTCTAAGCCGAGCGCCCGGCGGAGACTGGGCAGAGGGCCGAGTGGGTTATTGCAAAGGACACTGAAGGTATATAAACAGGTACATTAATCGTTTGCTAAAGACAGGTGCTAAGATCTAGGGTGTTTTCACGAAATGGGTATTATCCTTGGAAGCCTCTTTTTCTGAAAACAGCGTTGATCTTGTGGAGGCGTGTCTAACAGAACTGACGAATATAGCCTTAGATAGATGCACAAAAGACTGAAATTAAATCGTCACCCAGGCCACGCCTCTCCACGAATCTTAGCACCTCTAATGCGCCTGCGTGCTGCCCTCTGTGCTCTGTGCTAGTGTTCATGTGCTGCAAAGCGTTTCATTAAACTTTGTACAGGTTAGTCCTTTTGATAGTATTGCTGTCTATTGGATTGGAGTAGCTTACATGTGTTGAATTGTAATGCGGTATGTCTTGTAGGAATCTCCGTGCGTGCAAATCCTCGCCTGCGCAGATGGGCGACGCAAGAACAGTGACATTCTAAGCCGAGGGCCCGGCGGAGACTGGGCAGAGGGCCGAGTGGGTTATTGCAAAGGACACTGAAGGTATATAAACAGGCACATTAATCGTTTGCTAAAGACAGGTGCTAAGAATTCTTGTAGAGGCGTGTCTAACAGAACTGACGAATATAGCCTTAGATAGATGCACAAAAGACTGAAATTAAATCGTCACCCAGGCCACGCCTCTCCACGAATCTTAGCACCTCTAATGCGCCTGCGTGCTGACCTCTGTGCTCTGTGCTAGTGTTCATGTGCTGCAAAGCGTTTCATTAAACTTTGTACAGGTTAGTCCTTTTGATAGTATTGCTGTCTATTGGATTGGAGTAACTTACATGTGTTGAATTGTAATGCGGTATGTCTTGTAGGAATCTCCGTGCGTGCAAATCCTCGCCTGCGCAGATGGGCGACGCAAGAACAGTGACATTCTAAGCCGAGGGCCCGGCGGAGACTGGGCAGAGGGCCGAGTGGGTTATTGCAAAGGACACTGAAGGTATATAAACAGGCACATTAATCGTTTGCTAAAGACAGGTGCTAAGAATTCTTGTAGAGGCGTGTCTAACAGAACTGACGAATATAGCCTTAGATAGATGCACAAAAGACTGAAATTAAATCGTCACCCAGGCCACGCCTCTCCACGAATCTTAGCACCTCTAATGCGCCTGCGTGCTGACCTCTGTGCTCTGTGCTAGTGTTCATGTGCTGCAAAGCGTATCATTAAACTTTGTACAGGTTAGTCCTTTTGATAGTATTGCTGTCTATTGGATTGGAGTAACTTACATGTGTTGAATTGTAATGCGGTATGTCTTGTAGGAATCTCCGTGCGTGCAAATCCTCGCCTGCGCAGATGGGCGACGCAAGAACAGTGACATTCTAAGCCGAGGGCCCGGCGGAGACTGGGCAGAGGGCCGAGTGGGTTATTGCAAAGGACACTGAAGGTATAAAAACAGGCACATTAATCGTTTGCTAAAGACAGGTGCTAAGATCTAGGGTGTTTTCACGAAATGGGTATTATCCTTGGAAGCCTCTTTTTCTGAAAACAGCGTTGATCTTGTAGAGGCGTGTCTAACAGAACTGACGAATATAGCCTTAGATAGATGTACAAAAGACTGAAATTAAATCGTCACCCAGGCCACGCCTCTCCACGAATCTTAGCACCTCTAATGCGCCTGCGTGCTGACCTCTGTGCTCTGTGCTAGTGTTCATGTGCTGCAAAGCGTTTCATTAAACTTTGTACAGGTTAGTCCTTTTGATAGTATTGCTGTCTATTGGATTGGAGTAACTTACATGTGTTGAATTGAAATGCGGTATGTCTTGTAGGAATCTCCGTGCGTGCAAATCCTCGCCTGCGCAGATGGGCGACGCAAGAACAGTGACATTCTAAGCCGAGCGCCCGGCGGAGACTGGGCAGAGGGCCGAGTGGGTTATTGCAAAGGACACTGAAGGTATATAAACAGGTACATTAATCGTTTGCTAAAGACAGGTGCTAAGATCTAGGGTGTTTTCACGAAATGGGTATTATCCTTGGAAGCCTCTTTTTCTGAAAACAGCGTTGATCTTGTGGAGGCGTGTCTAACAGAACTGACGAATATAGCCTTAGATAGATGCACAAAAGACTGAAATTAAATCGTCACCCAGGCCACGCCTCTCCACGAATCTTAGCACCTCTAATGCGCCTGCGTGCTGCCCTCTGTGCTCTGTGCTAGTGTTCATGTGCTGCAAAGCGTTTCATTAAACTTTGTACAGGTTAGTCCTTTTGATAGTATTGCTGTCTATTGGATTGGAGTAGCTTACATGTGTTGAATTGTAATGCGGTATGTCTTGTAGGAATCTCCGTGCGTGCAAATCCTCGCCTGCGCAGATGGGCGACGCAAGAACAGTGACATTCTAAGCCGAGGGCCCGGCGGAGACTGGGCAGAGGGCCGAGTGGGTTATTGCAAAGGACACTGAAGGTATATAAACAGGCACATTAATCGTTTGCTAAAGACAGGTGCTAAGAATTCTTGTAGAGGCGTGTCTAACAGAACTGACGAATATAGCCTTAGATAGATGCACAAAAGACTGAAATTAAATCGTCACCCAGGCCACGCCTCTCCACGAATCTTAGCACCTCTAATGCGCCTGCGTGCTGACCTCTGTGCTCTGTGCTAGTGTTCATGTGCTGCAAAGCGTTTCATTAAACTTTGTACAGGTTAGTCCTTTTGATAGTATTGCTGTCTATTGGATTGGAGTAACTTACATGTGTTGAATTGTAATGCGGTATGTCTTGTAGGAATCTCCGTGCGTGCAAATCCTCGCCTGCGCAGATGGGCGACGCAAGAACAGTGACATTCTAAGCCGAGCGCCCGGCGGAGACTGGGCAGAGGGCCGAGTGGGTTATTGCAAAGGACACTGAAGGTATATAAACAGGCACATTAATCGTTTGCTAAAGACAGGTGCTAAGATCTAGGGTGTTTTCACGAAATGGGTATTATCCTTGGAAGCCTCTTTTTCTGAAAACAGCGTTGATCTTGTAGAGGCGTGTCTAACAGAACTGACGAATATAGCCTTAGATAGATGCACAAAAGACTGAAATTAAATCGTCACCCAGGCCACGCCTCTCCACGAATCTTAGCACCTCTAATGCGCCTGCGTGCTGACCTCTGTGCTCTGTGCTAGTGTTCATGTGCTGCAAAGCGTTTCATTAAACTTTGTACAGGTTAGTCCTTTTGATAGTATTGCTGTCTATTGGATTGGAGTAACTTACATGTGTTGAATTGTAATGCGGTATGTCTTGTAGGAATCTCCGTGCGTGCAAATCCTCGCCTGCGCAGATGGGCGACGCAAGAACAGTGACATTCTAAGCCGAGGGCCCGGCGGAGACTGGGCAGAGGGCCGAGTGGGTTATTGCAAAGGACACTGAAGGTATATAAACAGGCACATTAATCGTTTGCTAAAGACAGGTGCTAAGATCTAGGGTGTTTTCACGAAATGGGTATTATCCTTGGAAGCCTCTTTTTCTGAAAACAGCGTTGATCTTGTAGAGGCGTGTCTAACAGAACTGACGAATATAGCCTTAGATAGATGCACAAAAGACTGAAATTAAATCGTCACCCAGGCCACGCCTCTCCACGAATCTTAGCACCTCTAATGCGCCTGCGTGCTGCCCTCTGTGCTCTGTGCTAGTGTTCATGTGCTGCAAAGCGTTTCATTAAACTTTGTACAGGTTAGTCCTTTTGATAGTATTGCTGTCTATTGGATTGGAGTAGCTTACATGTGTTGAATTGTAATGCGGTATGTCTTGTAGGAATCTCCGTGCGTGCAAATCCTCGCCTGCGCAGATGGGCGACGCAAGAACAGTGACATTCTAAGCCGAGGGCCCGGCGGAGACTGGGCAGAGGGCCGAGTGGGTTATTGCAAAGGACACTGAAGGTATATAAACAGGCACATTAATCGTTTGCTAAAGACAGGTGCTAAGAATTCTTGTAGAGGCGTGTCTAACAGAACTGACGAATATAGCCTTAGATAGATGCACAAAAGACTGAAATTAAATCGTCACCCAGGCCACGCCTCTCCACGAATCTTAGCACCTCTAATGCGCCTGCGTGCTGACCTCTGTGCTCTGTGCTAGTGTTCATGTGCTGCAAAGCGTTTCATTAAACTTTGTACAGGTTAGTCCTTTTGATAGTATTGCTGTCTATTGGATTGGAGTAACTTACATGTGTTGAATTGTAATGCGGTATGTCTTGTAGGAATCTCCGTGCGTGCAAATCCTCGCCTGCGCAGATGGGCGACGCAAGAACAGTGACATTCTAAGCCGAGCGCCCGGCGGAGACTGGGCAGAGGGCCGAGTGGGTTATTGCAAAGGACACTGAAGGTATATAAACAGGCACATTAATCGTTTGCTAAAGACAGGTGCTAAGATCTAGGGTGTTTTCACGAAATGGGTATTATCCTTGGAAGCCTCTTTTTCTGAAAACAGCGTTGATCTTGTAGAGGCGTGTCTAACAGAACTGACGAATATAGCCTTAGATAGATGCACAAAAGACTGAAATTAAATCGTCACCCAGGCCACGCCTCTCCACGAATCTTAGCACCTCTAATGCGCCTGCGTGCTGACCTCTGTGCTCTGTGCTAGTGTTCATGTGCTGCAAAGCGTTTCATTAAACTTTGTACAGGTTAGTCCTTTTGATAGTATTGCTGTCTATTGGATTGGAGTAACTTACATGTGTTGAATTGTAATGCGGTATGTCTTGTAGGAATCTCCGTGCGTGCAAATCCTCGCCTGCGCAGATGGGCGACGCAAGAACAGTGACATTCTAAGCCGAGGGCCCGGCGGAGACTGGGCAGAGGGCCGAGTGGGTTATTGCAAAGGACACTGAAGGTATATAAACAGGCACATTAATCGTTTGCTAAAGACAGGTGCTAAGAATTCTTGTAGAGGCGTTTCTAACAGAACTGACGAATATAGCCTTAGATAGATGCACAAAAGACTGAAATTAAATCGTCACCCAGGCCACGCCTCTCCACGAATCTTAGCACCTCTAATGCGCCTGCGTGCTGACCTCTGTGCTCTGTGCTAGTGTTCATGTGCTGCAAAGCGTTTCATTAAACTTTGTACAGGTTAGTCCTTTTGATAGTATTGCTGTCTATTGGATTGGAGTAACTTACATGTGTTGAATTGTAATGCGGTATGTCTTGTAGGAATCTCCGTGCGTGCAAATCCTCGCCTGCGCAGATGGGCGACGCAAGAACAGTGACATTCTAAGCCGAGCGCCCGGCGGAGACTGGGCAGAGGGCCGAGTGGGTTATTGCAAAGGACACTGAAGGTATATAAACAGGCACATTAATCGTTTGCTAAAGACAGGTGCTAAGATCTAGGGTGTTTTCAGGAAATGGGTATTATCCTTGGAAGCCTCTTTTTCTGAAAACAGCGTTGATCTTGTAGAGGCGTGTCTAACAGAACTGACGAATATAGCCTTAGATAGATGCACAAAAGACTGAAATTAAATCGTCACCCAGGCCACGCCTCTCCACGAATCTTAGCACCTCTAATGCGCCTGCGTGCTGACCTCTGTGCTCTGTGCTAGTGTTCATGTGCTGCAAAGCGTTTCATTAAACTTTGTACAGGTTAGTCCTTTTGATAGTATTGCTGTCTATTGGATTGGAGTAACATTTATTTTTATTTACTTTCTTCTTGCAGGCAGTCCTCCACAGGAATTTGAGACTTTGTGACCTTGCTGAAAAGAGCTGAATTATAAAGAAACGGCAAAGTATCGATATAGGACTTTTGTCAAACAATATTTTAGAAAAACTTTGATAATCCATAGGTCAAAGAGCAGAACATTTTCTGAACATGTTTGTACAACTGAGCTCCGTTTTGTGCTGCGGAAGTTTAAGAACAAGTGCTAGGAGATACCTAGATTTGCTGTCGGATATTTCAGGTTTGTTTTAATCGTTTTGTAGAGTCTTTTTTATAAACAAAATATTTTTTAATTGTTTGTCTTCGGATTGAGTCTTCGGAAGCCTGAGATGTGTAAATTGTGTTTGTTGGAGCCTTTATCATTATAAAGAAACCAAATAAAATTATTGTAAAAATAAACACTTTATTACAATATATACAATATACTTATTTTACAGCCCTTGATGAGATAAATTCAATGATCACATAATAAATAACTCTACTGAACTTCAATTCAAATTCCTTCATCCTGGAACAAAACAGCTGAAAGTCTTTTTGGTATTGTATAGAATATAAACGTCGAAAACAAACCAAACAGATGGTAACTACAAATAAAAAACAGTTTCACAAATAATCGTTTCGTCTTTCTTGCGTCTGATAGTTTATTGTTTTACTTTTCAATATTTGCCTACGGTAATATGACAAAAATCATTCTAGTCTGATACTTTTACACAGGCACAAGTTCATTGGGCGAAGTGGATAAGTCGCAGTAACGTTCTGGGCCGGGTTGTTCAAAGCCCGATTAGTGTTAATCCTGGATGAACTCTGCACAAAACCTATTGGTTGTCATGGAAATTAACCCTGGATTAGCACTAATCGGGCTTTGAACAACCCGGCCCTGGGTTACAGTATTTTAAGATCTGAACTGCGCCACTTTCTGTTTACCGCAAAATTAATTTGAAAGTACATGATTTTAACAGTTATCGTTCTGGGTAAGATGTCAGCAAGGAGCTGTCCTCTGTGTTATTTTGATATATCTAAATTGTACAACCTCCTGTTTATACCTCTTCTTTTTTTGAACGCCCAGGCAATCTCTGGCAAAAGGTAAACCGTCCTTTTACAACTCACTCCGTGAATTCTATGATATTTTCGTAATATTCTTTTCCACGTGGACTTAGAAATTTAGTTAACCTGAACAGGTCTTTACTTTTCTTGCCATTTAGCTTGATTATGCTTTCGTTTAAGACAGCCAATGTGTCAGTACTCAGGATCGCTGGACTTTGCCGGTCTGTTCTAAAGTCAACTTCAATCGGTGTCTCCAAAGTATCCAGAGTGTTCCTCATCCAAACAACATTAGGATGGCTGAATGTTTTCAGTACTCCATCAGTGGGATCTACACGCTCCCCAATTCCATAATTGAAGTGCACAACGTCACTAAAGCGGAATGGCCGACCTGCCTGGTCCTTCCTTCGATCAGTGAATTTGGTTCGAAGCCACTCAGAGAAGCACTTAAATCGATGTTGCTCCATCTCGATCCAGGTTAATTTAGCACTAACAGCACTGGTGTTTACAAGTTCAATATAATCTTTTGGAGTTTCAATTATTTCCTTCTTCCTTATGATGCTTTCAGCTCGTCCACAATCTCTATCTACATCGCCATAAGAATGTCCAGAAATAAGAAATTTGTAGTCAATTCTGCTTCTAACACCTGATGAGACAAGGTGAGCGAAATAAAGGGCAACAGTATAGTTTTTGTTTTGAGATCTCGTGTTGTCCGCCCAAAAGATATTCCATTTTCTGTTGACTCCCTCGATTTCTCGCAAGTGAAAGTCCAGGCATGATAACAAGGTGTCAGGATTCTTTGGTGCAATAGTCTCTGGCCAAACATAAACTGTTCCTTTGCCAGTCTCTCCGCTATGTACTCCAAATCCGTACGTCGCAAGCTTACAAGCGTAATAGTGATCCTGGCAAGTTAATTTTGGACATAACAGGTTCTTCTGGAAGTCAATATGGAATGATGATACTCCATTGCACAGAGGACGGTTCCTTGCTGACATGTCACCTCTTAGAAAGATAACTAATAAATTCCGTATCCCGGTAAAGATCAAACTGCCTATATGATTGTTCTCGCGCGGTACTTGATTGGTTAATGGCATATAAGCATTCCTTGATTGGTTAATTGAATATAAGCTTTTGTTCTTATATATTATCCAAACAGCTTTCTGTAATGTGGTTTAAAAATTCCAACTGGTTTGTAATCACGCAGCTGGCAGTTCAATTAACGTATGCTCTTAAATGTCGTTTCATATAGACGCGAGGTTTAGCATGCGTCGCATCCGAACTAAACCCTGGTTAAGTCTGGAATTCAGTTGAGAGTTGATTAACGTATGCTAAACCGCGGAAGAAAGCGAGTAGCTGCCGGCACTTCGAGCTCTAACGCTTGCAAATAATAATGCCGAAAGATTATCACGCAAAACATCAGCAGCTATTCACTTTCTACGGAGATCCAAGAATGCATCGAACAAATTAGTTGGTTTACGACAGCAGAACAGCACTAGTTTTTAAAGGAACTAGTTATCTACTCTACATGCCTTTTTTTTCTCAAAAGAGCCGATAAATAGCAACAAAGGCAACGTATTTCTGAGAAACCGAATTAAGATTTAAACCGAGGCGGCTTCATTAACAGTTGACGTCATCCTATTTCCGGCGCGGGAAATTTGTTTTGTTTGTTTTGTATTTCTCGGCATGGCGACCAGAAATTAAGCAATCGGCTAGCTAGCTCCTCAGTTTCGGCATCTCAAGCCGGTTTACTCTTGCCCGTATCAGTACATTCGTTACAACCCCTGGCAAGTTAATTTTGGACATGACTGGTTCTTCTGGAAGTCAATATGGAATGATAATACTCCATTGCACAGAGGACAGTTCCTTGCTGACATGTCACCTCTTAGAAAGATAACTAATAAATCCCGCGTCCCGGTAAAGATCACACTGCCTATGATTGTTCTCGCGCGGTCCTTGATTGGTTAATGCCATATAAGCTTTTGTTCTTATTTATTATCCAAACAGCTTTCTGTAATGTGGTTTAAAAATTTTAACTAGCCTGATTATCAGTTGCTCCAAATTAAACCCTCATTAAAACGAAACCAAAAACCCCACGGGTTTGTAATCACGCAGCTGGGAGTTGATTAACGTATTCCCTTAAATGTGGTTCATATAGACGCGAGGTTTAGCCTGCGTCGCATCCGAACTAAACCCTGGTTAAGTCTGGAATCCAGTTGAGAGTTGTTTAACGTATGCTAAACCGCGGAAGAAAGCGAGTAGCTGCCGACACTTCGAGCCCTTACGCTTGCAAATAATAATGCCGAAAGATTATCACGCAAAACATCAGCAGCTATTCACTTTCTACGGAGATTCAGCGAGAATGCATCGAACAAATTAGTTGGTTTACGACAGTAGAAGAACACTAGTTTTTAAAGGAACTAGTTATCTACTCTACATGCCTTTTTTTCTCAAAAGAGCCGATACTGTGATAGCGACAAAGGCAACGTATTTCTGAGAAACCGAATTAAGATCCGATTTAAACCGAGGCGGCCTCATTAACAGTTGACGTAATCCTATTTCCGGCGCGGGAAATTTGTTTTGTTTGTTTTGTCTTTATCGGCATAGCGCCCAGAAATCATGCAATCGGCTAGCTAGCTCCTCAGTTTCGGCATCTCAAACCGGTTTACCCTTTCCCGTATCAGTGCATTTGTTGCAACCCCTTAAGTGTGAAGAGCCTGATCTTAACTGAAACTCGTCAATGAGGGATACATAGTGATTCTGATTATGGACAAAGATAGTACTGGCTTTGCTTATTATTTTGACGAAGAAGTGGATGGAAGGAGTCTGAGGAGACGAAGTAGAGTTACGAGTTTTGAGAGAGACAAAGGATTGCCAAGGCGCACGAGGACAAGAAATGTTGCCAGTCGGCGAAGGATCGCTGCAAAACCAAGAAAAAACAGACCTCATTCAAATGTTCTGGATATGACTCTCCAGTGCTGCACTGCAAGGCCCTGCCTCATAAACCTTACACATGGCTTGATAGGAGTGATTCGTAAACGATTCGACGAAATGCTTTACGAGGATCAAAACAACTACCTGAACTCTCTTATTGAGATCAACTTCAAAATTCAAAGAAACACCATATCGTACCACATAAGAGACATATCAGGACTGAAAAGAGTGGCTGTTTGCAAGAGAGCATTTCTGAAGATCTTCGGTATCGGAAAGAAACGAATAGCTGTATTGTTGAGAAAGATCCAACCTTACACTGGAAGCGTAGAAGGCGATCAGAGACGTTTGAGAAGGAATGAGAAAAGACTCCCCATCAACCTGAAAGCTGAGGTGTGACTTTTGCTAGTACTTATTTTATTTCATAATCATACAGCACCAAGCTTGTTTTTGCCGTTGCCAACTGAAAAACTCTTGACTTTGTTTATGCCTCTTTCACTTAGGTAGTGGCACACATAACAAGCTATGAACGGCAAACATCGCATTACGCAAGGGATTTCACTAAAGAGCAACAGTATCTTGCTCCCAACTTAAGCATTAGCAGATTGTGGAGGGATTTTCTAACAAAGAAGGATTTACCACCAGGATCTAAGCGGCCTCTTTCATTTAGTAGTTTTCGCAAAATATTTCGAACATTCAAACTTTCTTTCAGAAGACCCAATGTTGACACATGTAGTAAGTGCGACAGTTTATCGGTGATCATCAAATATTCTAAAGACGAAAATGAAGTCGATAGCGCAAAAAGGCTGAAAGATCAGCACCTCGAAAAAGCCGAGAAACATTACGATGCTTGTCATTTTGATATTAAAACTCTTTACAAAACCAAAAACGCTGAAAATAGTGTGGCGTGGTTGATTCCACCAGCATGGATATGACTTTGTCATACTATTTTTTTTTTCAACATTTTACTCTTAAGGTATACACTTAAGGGGTTGTAACAAATGCAGAACTAAGGGCAAACGTTTGAAATGCCAAATTATAAATTAACCTGCAATGTACATGATAGTAAATAGTCATAAATAAAGGTTCTATTTGGGAAAATTATTAATTAATTTTATTATTGTTTTGGAGGAGAGAGAGGGAGACGCCCAGGATTAAGGCCTTTGTCGATTGTGCTGGGAAAAAAAATTGGGGCATAATTTCTCTCAAAGTAGCACTGCTAGCATACCGTAGGACATGGAAATTTTGCGGGAGCTTTATTTTGCGTATTAGCCTTTTTCGCGTTTTGCGGGATCTAAATTTTGCGGTTTGGTAAGACTGATGTCTCAGTCCTACTTGGAGTTAAGTAGTGATCGAAATTAGGTGATTCCATAAAAAAGTTTACTTAGTGAATACACTGCAAAAGCTAAAGACTGCAAAAGACATTCTTTATAATTCTTTCTGAAGCACAGTCTACGTACATATATGGTTTTCGCACGGACAGTAGAGAGTACCACACACCTTTTGTTTTGGACAATTACTATCGTTGCATAATGTTCAAGATCTTGGCATTAATTGTCATATAAATTTCGTAAAATTGAGAGCACTGTTACTGCTACGAGCACAATCAGCGGTCACTCTTTTCACAGAGAGAAAGCAATGGTTTCGAACGACAACGCTCACTCAGGTTATTTATATAAAGCTAAGAAATCGTGTGAGTTTTCTCGCTTAAATGTGGCTCATATAGACGCGAGGTTTAGCAAGGAAGCTAGGACATGCAAATAATTTCAACATTACCTTTATCAAATAATCACAAATCACATGCCAAAAATTACTAGCTATAGGTAAATCTGTTTTTCTAAACCTTTTAGGTTCTGACTAAACTTGATTATGCTTTTGAGCAGAAGTTCCAGCTGACTTCACAACAAGCACATGAGATAGGTAAGATCTTTAGTATCCATGTTGCAGTTATCTTTTCTATTTAAGTTAACTTTTTCTAGGTTATTGTTCTTATTCATTATTAAAATATTATATTGTGTCTTTGCCTTGTAACAATGATTCAGAAAAATATATATGAAAAATAACTGCAAAATCTATACTTATTACCTCAAAGGAAACTGTTGGTCCAGATAAAGAATGAATATCTAAGAGTAAATAATGCTATATTCAACTTTAAAGTGTATATGGCATTAAAGAATAAGTTCAACTCAATTGAAAACCCCTTCAAAATGAGGAAGGATGGCATTTTCCATTTGTCAATACCTTATCTCATTCCAGAGATTTTCAAGTTTTTTTAAATATGCAGATGATATGCAAATTAGATTATCTATGACATGATTTGCACATCCTAGAGGCAAATAACAAAATGAAGAAAAAGTTGCAAAACACAAATGAAACTTTGCTCATGTGCAGTGATAAGAAAAACACACATCATTATGCACATCATGATATTGCCATGGAAACACTATTGGCTCCAGACTCATAACTTTTTTTCATAAAATTGTCACTTCTGTCTCCATAATGCAAAATAATTTTGTTTAACCCACACACGTACAATGACTACATTGGGAAAATTCATCTTATTCATCTTATGCAGTAAATGTTGTTCTGCAAAGGATAAATTAGGGATTATTTTTTGGCACTAGAAGTGGCTGGATCAAAGTGTGTTTCCATGGCAACAATATAACTTACATAATGTGTATTTTGGTGATCATTGTGTGAAAAGCTTCATTTGTTTTTGCAACTTATTTACAGGGATATTCCCCATTTTGCTATTTATCTTCAGGCTGTGCAAATCAAATGACGAGATACATCAGCTCATTTTCATATAATTTTTATTTCTTCTTTTTTGGGAAAATAGGTATGCTCCTCTTAAAAGCTGATGAAATATTTAAAAAGAACATCAATGACAACAGTGATGCAATACAAAGCCAATCTAGCAGAGGAAGGCCAAGTACAGCAAGTGTTTTTGAGGTGCTTAACAAAGAACAGCTGGTTGGGGTATCAGAAGCAAGCATCAGAGAGATGGCTTATTTAGCTATCACAATAGGACATTTTCCACTTTTGTCATTTGCAAATGAGCCTATTTCGCATCTGGTGCATCCATTGGTGCGTCCATTGGTTAAGGTAATATCTGATGTTTTTACAGAAACATGCTCCGTGCCTCGCACCATAAGTGAAGCCTATCAGAAGAGCAGTCCATATGTCACCAGTGCAGCCAAAATAGTCCCTAGTGTATCATTGACAGAACCGATTCCACTACTGTCACTCTTTCCAAATGATGGAGATGGTCTGGTGCAGCTAGAGAATGACCCCACCCAACCTGATGCTATTTCCACAGCAAAATTCCACAGGCTACACTCAGTAGATGCCCCAGAGTTGTACTCAATTCATTTCATAACATCAGGTCCACATGTTTATAAGAGGCGCAATGGCCATTTGTCACATCTTGCTCTGAATTTCTATTTGAACTGTTTTGGCACACCTAATGGAACTGCCAGCATCTGTCAAGAGAAGGCATTGGAAGATAGAGATCTAATAGATCAATACAACAGAGAGATCTCTTCATTCTGGTTTGTGTGGGAACAAAGACCAAATCAGAAAGAACTTTCAGTCCTAGCAGAGATTGTTAGTACACTAGATGGGCAACCACCTGATGTCAAAGCCAGAGTTATGTCACATCACAGTCCTATGGATGCTACTGTTGAGCAGCCATTTCTGATGAACCTGAATGCTCTTCTTGTGCTGGCAGGATTCTGCCTTGTTTTCACTAAGTATGTAGTTCCTGATTTATAATATCAATAGGTCACATGATCAAAACCTGACAGGTCAATAAAAACATCTTACACAAGTTTGCACACTGAGAATGCCAGAATTGGAAATGTTCAGTAAAAATATTCGCATACACCACAAGTTTTGTGTTCATGCATATCTTTTAAATCAAAAGCAAAGGCAGATTTCCAAAATCTCTAATTAATTTAACAGAGTTCAACCTGGCAACCTGCATATGCCTGCAGTCAGCCTCACAAACTCTGTTAATTTTTAGTATTTCAAATAACTATTAAATTCTAACCTGAATCTGACATAGAATAGTACTACATGTACATTAAAACCTCTATCAAGTGCATGGCCTCCTTTTCACGATGGATTAGTGGAGTCACACTATATTAATAGAGGCTTGTTTATCAATATAACATTTCTTACAGAGATGTACAATATCATTAGTTTTGGTTGGCACTCTCAGTTTTAGAAACATATGTCCAATCTAATATTTAAGATGTGAACTCTAAATTATCCACACCACAGCTTCAATTATATCCACATAAAAAGTAAAATGTTAAATATACAATCATGATGATGTATGTGTTGCAGTTAATGTTTTATTTCAGTTAATTTTTCTGGATCATTGTTTTAAGGCAAAGACACAATAGAACATAATTATCTGAATCATGAACAATAAACTAGAACAAAATAACTGAAGTAAAAATTAATTGCCAGATAAAAATGCATACATGCATGGTTACTTCAATCTAACAGCATATCTATTGGACTTTTAAATTATTCTTTAAGATACAGCCCAGATGAGAATTTGCTCCGCCTTCAAGCTATTGCTAAGCAGAATAACTTTGGCTCCATTTGGTCTGGGATCACAAAGAAAATAGTACTGGGGTCCAAACAGCAAGACTATACAGACAGTGACGAGAGCCTGAGGCATTTGGATGAGTTCAACCTGACTGATGCCAAGAAAAAAGGATATCCACTAAAGATATTCGAGTCAGAGCTCCACAAGGAAGCCATAAGGTTCCAGCCTTGGTATGAAAGATCAAAAAAGAAAGAGCTTGAGAAGGGCACACGCACACAGTATAACCACCATTTGAATCGCCTTGCCAGCCTTCCATATGGCTTCATAGTTGAGATGCAAAGTGACCTGTAAGTATTCTGACAAGTTTCCTCAAACATCGAACAGCTGAAGATTTTAGCTCAAAAGAAAAGCAAAATATAACTTCAAATTCCCAATAATACATACATGTACAATGTAGTTTGTGATGTAAAACCAGGAATCAACCCATTCTCCCAGTGCCCGTCCAACTTGAATGGGCGTGGAAGATGTGCAAAATTTAAGGCATGATTATGGGGTGTATACGAGACCAAATCCATTTTTTGGGGGCAATCCATAATATTATTGTACTTAATTCAGAGATTTCAAATCAATAATAACCTTGCAGGCCTTTTTTTCACTTTAAACACAACAAGCTAAGCAAATGAAAGATTATTGTCATGATAGGACATTCACGATCATGCTTGTTATGCTTGTTTTTGGCCAGAATATACCACGTACCAAACTCTGAATCATGTTTCTCAGTCTGTTCATACACCATATTGGTTCTACGGTACATGCCATACAGCATGGTGGTATAGCATTGGTAGCCATTTGTGTCACATGATCATGCAACATTTCTATAAACTTCCTGTGTGACATTGCAAAATGCTGCAAGCCATGATGCAGAGAACCAGTACCCATTTTATGAAAGACTGCCACAGCTGGCCTACTAACACCCTAACTGACATCAATTTTTCTTATTTTATATTGCTTTACTTGTCACGCACAAAGGTTTCAATAGGAGGCTCCGTGCTACATTAAATGTATTCTTTTCACAGGGCTATTAATTTTTGATTTCAGTTAGCTTTTTACTAAGTTACATGTATTGTACTTTAATATTGTGTTTTTTTTCTGCCTTGAAACAATGATGATGATACAGAAAAAAGTTCTTAAATAAAAATTTTACTGAAACATATATACTATTATTAAGATCAATAATTTATTATAATATTATATAAATTCAGTTCTCTCCATAGCAAACATAGCTACCAAACAATCCAGACTGGCGAGGCCTTCCTACAGATTCGCCATTCAAGCGTAGTTGGAATTGGAGGATCCAGTACTGGACGAGGTGTATATACTTTGAAGGCAATCCCAAGTGATGTATGGATAACTAGTTATGCCCCTCTAGCACCCATGCGTCGTGGAATCCACCATGAACAGACCGATTTTGTACTGACAACAGTGAGAAATGGTATAGAATGTGAACTAGATGGCACTCTATGTCCAATTGGAATTGGCTGTCTGATACAAGATGGAACATTTCCACTTTCCTTGGTCCCTGAGAAATTTTCCACACTGATGAGAAGCAGAGTGAACTGCAAATGGATGCTGCGTGAAGGAGAAGTCTGGTTCAAGGCTACTCGAGGCATAAAGCCTGGGGAAGAGCTCTTAACGCAGTACTCCTATAACAACACCTATTGGACGAACCAGTTTACTGAGGCACAAATAACTGCCCTGAAGGATGCCTTGATGAGAGTAGAGGGCAACAGTCTTTTTGCAGCAGAAAACTGCATCAGAAATTTCACATTTGGGCCTGCATCTTCCAAGTGGGTGTGATTACTTTGACTTCTTGTAATGACTACAGTGTATGCCTAGTTGGAAATAAAGAGAATAGTTATTGTTCTTAAATGCTAACAAATTTCAATGCATCAAGCAATCACCCTATACCCATGGATCCCTTCCATAGTACATATCAACTCTCTTCTCTCTCAAGCATATTTTAATGACCAATCAAGAAAAGCACATGATTTAATATATATAACCAATCATATTTAGAGGGAAGTGTTTCATGATTTTTCAGCCTAATCTTCTATCAAATGAATTTTTTTTACTATATTAATGAAGGGTTGTGTGCCACAAGGGCCTAAGTGACACCTGATCACATTTTCAAATTCTCCTTCGAGTTCTTTCTTTTCTAAAGGGAGAATTTAGAATGTGATCAGGAGTCACTTAGGCCTTTGTGACACACATCCCTTCATTTTATAGCACCTGTTTCCATACCACTCCTTGGCCACAAAACCCAGGGTATTCAATCAATAATCAATAATACCAATAAATTTATTGATATTAATCAAATAATTGATAATGTTAACAAATGACCTTTTGTCATTTGGGGTGGAAGGGGTGAGTGCAGGAAAGAGTTAAGTGACAATTATTTATTGAAAAAAAGTTTTGGTAAAAACTTTTAAAAAAGCACAAACAAGGCCACAGTGACAAAAAATAATGAGCTGAGTATTTTGTGGGCAATATGACAATGCAATCCCCTGTAAATTGCCCGTAGTGACGAGATCCTGATTTCCTACCAATGGCTATTGCTAAGAAAAACATGCCATGAATGAATAACTAAGACCCCATCAGGGATTCAGAATCAGCCATGCATGTATTCTCTGCCAGGAGTAATGTACAAAATTAACAAGCTTGCTACAGTTTTGAGGGGGGGGGGGGGAATCCCCAAAAAATGTCGCTTAACTCTTTCCTGCACTCGTGAACCCATTCAATTGATTGGTACAACTGATTAATTGGTATCATGGAATTGCTACATAAAACATCATTGGCTCTCATACATATACATTTCAGGGCTCGGTCTTCTTGATAACAGTGTCACAATGTCATTTTTAACTGATTAGATTTATTTTTATTTGATCACAATAATAATTATTGATAGAAGAAAAAAAATGTGAATATCAATTAAAAATTAATTAACCTATTTTATTATTTGATTTTGAATTCCCTGTTTACAGAGGCTCCGTTTTGGTAATCACTGAAATGGTAGCCTGCGTCACATCCGAACTGAACCCGGGTTAACTATGTCTGCAGTCATTAATGAACGAAAGCTTGTTCGAGACCCCCAGCTGAGTAGCGCGATATATACTCAATTGTGATCGGCTTTTTAAAATGCTCATTCTTACACGTCTCCTGACTGGCCATTCAACTGTCACCAGCCTCGTGGAGATTGTTATGATGGGCAGTTCATGTCAGAGGCCGCTTGGTTGAAACTGGTCGTTGGCATGTGAGTTAGCTGTTTACTTGGGATTTCTCACCCTAGACAAGAGCTCTCGTCGTTTCCCTGTGCTTTACTATTGGAGAATGTTAGGTTTACTTCAATTTCAGGTCACAGGTTTTGAAGTAATGTGACATAATAGGCTGCCCATGGTTTAGTGTCAGACGAAAGGAAACTTGCCGTCACAAAATGTAGTTCGAGGAAAACAGAAATAAATCCCCCATGCAGCTTGGAAAGATCTAGTATGTGCCACATCTGAACTCAATGCCGGTCAACTGTTTAGTTGTTCTAGCAAATGAATCTCAATTTCAAACTGATATTGTACAGATATTGCTTTTCTCAACATGTATAAAAGCCGCCATATGTTGAAATCTAAATAATTAGCCGCAGGTCTAACTGGTGACAGGCTGGTGACAGTTGAATAGCCAGTCAGGAGACATGTAATAATAAGGATTTTTAAAAGCCAATCACAATAGAGTACATATAATCATGCTACTCCGCTGGGGGTCTAGAACAAGCTTTTGTTCGTTAACTGGGGTTCAGTTCGGATGCGACGCATGTGCAGGCTATGAAATGGCAGGCAGAGAAAAGGAGCATCTGGCCCCATACAATCCATGAATGTGGAGTACCTCATATATATGGTACTTAAGGACTGTTTCCATATAATTGCCCAATTGCCACAATTGCTGAATTCTTTTGTTTGGTGTGAATCAAAGCGTAAATTAATACACAGAACAAAAGAATCAAGCCATCAGGATGATTGGGACGATTACATGGAAACCAGCCTTTATCAAGCTCAGTCAAACAAGTTGGAAATGCATGCTAACACTTAAGAGATAATTAAGTCACAGCTGTGTTTCAGACTACAAAGAACATATTTAAAACTACATAATTTTTGACATAATATATTGGATCGGTTTGCAAATCACAAGTCTGCATAATTTCTCTGCTCTACATTTCGCAGTCTGCATTTGTTACCTGCCAGTCTTAAAGCAAAGAGCTTAACTAATAAAAATCTTACCTATGATGATGTAGCGTAGAAATAAACTCAAATAGCTCCAGAAGTCATAAAGTAGGCTAAGCACATGGCATTAAATCAATAATCTGCTTGCTTTATGAATGAGGCCATTGGCATTGTCGTCCCAACATTAATGATTAAAATGTCCTCTCTTCATTTCCTCTGGCGTGTCTCAAAATCCTATTAGAAAGGCAACAGATTTGTGTCAGTTAGATAACAGTCATATGAGCACTAAAAAAAGTAGTAACCAAATTTTAAAAGCTTACTTTAGTTCATCTTTCTTTAATTCGAACGGTGTGTGGCTCGACACAACACGCTATTATGATGCATAACCACTGACCAGTTGTAATGAAGACTCAAAATGTTGTACCCTGGGATCTATGGGGTTCCTGTGTAATATACGGTGCGCACTAGTTTCAATATTTCTTTTTGAAATTTTCAAAATTTAATACTAGGCCTAGAGCAGGTATAGAACGCGCCATACATCACACAGGACTCCCAACTATTAAAAGCCCCAACTTCTAACTACGTGAGAGAAGCGATGTCAAAGATTGATTGGATTATCACAAAACTGTAGCTTACTTGAAGGTTCTTTATGACTTCAGTTTTATAATTTCATCTCGAACCGGCTTGAAATCAGATATTTTAATTCCCTGTTGAAGCACTTGGTTTCACAAGATACTTCAGGAACATTCAGTTGTTTGATTTTTATGTTTGCACAAATGATGTCTTCGTGTTCTCATTCCGAATTGAGTTATTCAGTTTATATTATTTACATTTTTACTAATTTAGATAAACAACCCAATGTCCGTCGCAAGTCGTCGAACTCGCTATTGCAGGTAATGTTGATTTTAAATATACACTTATTTGCACGTAGGCTTAAGCTTAATAAATTTGCTGTTGAGCTAGAAATATAGCTGGAAGAGAGCTAGCCACAGAGCATCGTGAAGTCTGCTAATGACAGCTGTATACATTGTGTTCTTCTCTGCTGTTTGCGGGTCGCACGAAATAAAATATATTACGAAATGCATCCTAGTTGGTAGCTTTCTACGTTGCATGAAACCCTTCGACCATTGCTAACAAAATAAGTCGTGTTCAATTTTGTCACAGCGTAGGAATACTTTTCTTGGTAGAAAAAAAAATTCCAATAGTGCTTTCAGGGGTAGGGGTGGGGAAGTTAAAATAATAATATTTTTAAGGATAATTATATTTTAAGGATAATATTTTACCCAAAATTTTATGCGGGATTACCAGTCCAGTGAAGCTATATCCGTCAGATCTGTAGTGTCGCATGTTGTTAGTACGTGAGCGTTGTGTTGAATTGTAATGCGGTATGTCTTGTAGGAATCTCCGTGCGTGCAAATCCTCGCCTGCGCAGATGGGCGACGCAAGAACAGTGACATTCTAAGCCGAGGGCCCGGCGGAGACTGGGCAGAGGGCCGAGTGGGTTATTGCAAAGGACACTGAAGGTATATAAACAGGCACATTAATCGTTTGCTAAAGACAGGTGCTAAGAATTCTTGTAGAGGCGTGTCTAACAGAACTGACGAATATAGCCTTAGATAGAAGCACAAAAGACTGAAATTAAATCGTCACCCAGGCCACGCCTCTCCACGAATCTTAGCACCTCTAATGCGCCTGCGTGCTGACCTCTGTGCTCTGTGCTAGTGTTCATGTGCTGCAAAGCGTTTCATTAAACTTTGTACAGGTTAGTCCTTTTGATAGTATTGCTGTCTATTGGATTGGAGTAACTTACATGTGTTGAATTGTAATGCGGTATGTCTTGTAGGAATCTCCGTGCGTGCAAATCCTCGCCTGCGCAGATGGGCGACGCAAGAACAGTGACATTCTAAGCCGAGCGCCCGGCGGAGACTGGGCAGAGGGCCGAGTGGGTTATTGCAAAGGACACTGAAGGTATATAAACAGGCACATTAATCGTTTGCTAAAGACAGGTGCTAAGAATTCTTGTAGAGGCGTGTCTAACAGAACTGACGAATATAGCCTTAGATAGAAGCACAAAAGACTGAAATTAAATCGTCACCCAGGCCACGCCTCTCCACGAATCTTAGCACCTCTAATGCGCCTGCGTGCTGACCTCTGTGCTCTGTGCTAGTGTTCATGTGCTGCAAAGCGTTTCATTAAACTTTGTACAGGTTAGTCCTTTTGATAGTATTGCTGTCTATTGGATTGGAGTAACTTACATGTGTTGAATTGTAATGCGGTATGTCTTGTAGGAATCTCCGTGCGTGCAAATCCTCGCCTGCGCAGATGGGCGACGCAAGAACAGTGACATTCTAAGCCGAGGGCCCGGCGGAGACTGGGCAGAGGGCCGAGTGGGTTATTGAAAAGGACACTGAAGGTATATAAACAGGCACATTAATCGTTTGCTAAAGACAGGTGCTAAGAATTCTTGTAGAGGCGTGTCTAACAGAACTGACGAATATAGCCTTAGATAGATGCACAAAAGACTGAAATTAAATCGTCACCCAGGCCACGCCTCTCCACGAATCTTAGCACCTCTAATGCGCCTGCGTGCTGACCTCTGTGCTCTGTGCTAGTGTTCATGTGCTGCAAAGCGTTTCATTAAACTTTGTACAGGTTAGTCCTTTTGATAGTATTGCTGTCTATTGGATTGGAGTAACTTACATGTGTTGAATTGTAATGCGGTATGTCTTGTAGGAATCTCCGTGCGTGCAAATCCTCGCCTGCGCAGATGGGCGACGCAAGAACAGTGACATTCTAAGCCGAGCGCCCGGCGGAGACTGGGCAGAGGGCCGAGTGGGTTATTGCAAAGGACACTGAAGGTATATAAACAGGCACATTAATCGTTTGCTAAAGACAGGTGCTAAGACCTAGGGTGTTTTCACGAAATGGGTATTATCCTTGGAAGCCTCTTTTTCTGAAAACAGCGTTGATCTTGTAGAGGCGTGTCTAACAGAACTGACGAATATAGCCTTAGATAGATGCACAAAAGACTGAAATTAAATCGTCACCCAGGCCACGCCTCTCCACGAATCTTAGCACCTCTAATGCGCCTGCGTGCTGACCTCTGTGCTCTGTGCTAGTGTTCATGTGCTGCAAAGCGTTTCATTAAACTTTGTACAGGTTAGTCCTTTTGATAGTATTGCTGTCTATTGGATTGGAGTAACTTACATGTGTTGAATTGTAATGCGGTATGTCTTGTAGGAATCTCCGTGCGTGCAAATCCTCGCCTGCGCAGATGGGCGACGCAAGAACAGTGACATTCTAAGCCGAGCGCCCGGCGGAGACTGGGCAGAGGGCCGAGTGGGTTATTGCAAAGGACACTGAAGGTATATAAACAGGCACATTAATCGTTTGCTAAAGACAGGTATTAAGATCTAGGGTGTTTTCACGAAATGGGTATTATCCTTGGAAGCCTCTTTTTCTGAAAACAGCGTTGATCTTGTAGAGGCGTGTCTAACAGAACTGACGAATATAGCCTTAGATAGATGCACAAAAGACTGAAATTAAATCGTCACCCAGGCCACGCCTCTTCACGAATCTTAGCACCTCTAATGCGCCTGCGTGCTGACCTCTGTGCTCTATGCTAGTGTTCATGTGCTGCAAAGCGTTTCATTAAACTTTGTACAGGTTAGTCCTTTTGATAGTATTGCTGTCTATTGGATTGGAGTAACTTACATGTGTTGAATTGTAATGCGGTATGTCTTGTAGGAATCTCCGTGCGTGCAAATCCTCGCCTGCGCAGATGGGCGACGCAAGAACAGTGACATTCTAAGCCGAGCGCCCGGCGGAGACTGGGCAGAGGGCCGAGTGGGTTATTGCAAAGGACACTGAAGGTATATAAACAGGCACATTAATCGTTTGCTAAAGACAGGTGCTAAGATCTAGGGTGTTTTCACGAAATGGGTATTATCCTTGGAAGCCTCTTTTTCTGAAAACAGCGTTGATCTTGTAGAGGCGTGTCTAACAGAACTGACGAATATAGCCTTAGATAGATGCACAAAAGACTGAAATTAAATCGTCACCCAGGCCACGCCTCTCCACGAATCTTAGCACCTCTAATGCGCCTGCGTGCTGACCTCTGTGCTCTGTGCTAGTGTTCATGTGCTGCAAAGCGTTTCATTAAACTTTGTACAGGTTAGTCCTTTTGATAGTATTGCTGTCTATTGGATTGGAGTAACTTACATGTGTTGAATTGTAATGCGGTATGTCTTGTAGGATTCTCCGTGCGTGCAAATCCTCGCCTGCGCAGATGGGCGACGCAAGAACAGTGACATTCTAAGCCGAGGGCCCGGCGGAGACTGGGCAGAGGGCCGAGTGGGTTATTGAAAAGGACACTGAAGTTATATAAACAGGCACATTAATCGTTTGCTAAAGACAGGTGCTAAGAATTCTTGTAGAGGCGTGTCTAACAGAACTGACGAATATAGCCTTAGATAGATGCACAAAAGACTGAAATTAAATCGTCACCCAGGCCACGCCTCTCCACGAATCTTAGCACCTCTAATGCGCCTGCGTGCTGACCTCTGTGCTCTGTGCTAGTGTTCATGTGCTGCAAAGCGTTTCATTAAACTTTGTACAGGTTAGTCCTTTTGATAGTATTGCTGTCTATTGGATTGGAGTAACTTACATGTGTTGAATTGTAATGCGGTATGTCTTGTAGGAATCTCCGTGCGTGCAAATCCTCGCCTGCGCAGATGGGCGACGCAAGAACAGTGACATTCTAAGCCGAGCGCCCGGCGGAGACTGGGCAGAGGGCCGAGTGGGTTATTGCAAAGGACACTGAAGGTATATAAACAGGCACATTAATCGTTTGCTAAAGACAGGTGCTAAGAATTCTTGTAGAGGCGTGTCTAACAGAACTGACGAATATAGCCTTAGATAGATGCACAAAAGACTGAAATTAAATCGTCACCCAGGCCACGCCTCTCCACGAATCTTAGCACCTCTAATGCGCCTGCGTGCTGACCTCTGTGCTCTGTGCTAGTGTTCATGTGCTGCAAAGCGTTTCATTAAACTTTGTACAGGTTAGTCCTTTTGATAGTATTGCTGTCTATTGGATTGGAGTAACTTACATGTGTTGAATTGTAATGCGGTATGTCTTGTAGGAATCTCCGTGCGTGCAAATCCTCGCCTGCGCAGATGGGCGACGCAAGAACAGTGACATTCTAAGCCGAGGGCCCGGCGGAGACTGGGCAGAGGGCCGAGTGGGTTATTGAAAAGGACACTGAAGGTATATAAACAGGCACATTAATCGTTTGCTAAAGACAGGTGCTAAGAATTCTTGTAGAGGCGTGTCTAACAGAACTGACGAATATAGCCTTAGATAGATGCACAAAAGACTGAAATTAAATCGTCACCCAGGCCACGCCTCTCCACGAATCTTAGCACCTCTAATGCGCCTGCGTGCTGACCTCTGTGCTCTGTGCTAGTGTTCATGTGCTGCAAAGCGTTTCATTAAACTTTGTACAGGTTAGTCCTTTTGATAGTATTGCTGTCTATTGGATTGGAGTAACTTACATGTGTTGAATTGTAATGCGGTATGTCTTGTAGGAATCTCCGTGCGTGCAAATCCTCGCCTGCGCAGATGGGCGACGCAAGAACAGTGACATTCTAAGCCGAGCGCCCGGCGGAGACTGGGCAGAGGGCCGAGTGGGTTATTGCAAAGGACACTGAAGGTATATAAACAGGCACATTAATCGTTTGCTAAAGACAGGTGCTAAGACCTAGGGTGTTTTCACAAAATGGGTATTATCCTTGGAAGCCTCTTTTTCTGAAAACAGCGTTGATCTTGTAGAGGCGTGTCTAACAGAACTGACGAATATAGCCTTAGATAGATGCACAAAAGACTGAAATTAAATCGTCACCCAGGCCACGCCTCTCCACGAATCTTAGCACCTCTAATGCGCCTGCGTGCTGACCTCTGTGCTCTGTGCTAGTGTTCATGTGCTGCAAAGCGTTTCATTAAACTTTGTACAGGTTAGTCCTTTTGATAGTATTGCTGTCTATTGGATTGGAGTAACTTACATGTGTTGAATTGTAATGCGGTATGTCTTGTAGGAATCTCCGTGCGTGCAAATCCTCGCCTGCGCAGATGGGCGACGCAAGAACAGTGACATTCTAAGCCGAGCGCCCGGCGGAGACTGGGCAGAGGGCCGAGTGGGTTATTGCAAAGGACACTGAAGGTATATAAACAGGCACATTAATCGTTTGCTAAAGACAGGTATTAAGATCTAGGGTGTTTTCACGAAATGGGTATTATCCTTGGAAGCCTCTTTTTCTGAAAACAGCGTTGATCTTGTAGAGGCGTGTCTAACAGAACTGACGAATATAGCCTTAGATAGATGCACAAAAGACTGAAATTAAATCGTCACCCAGGCCACGCCTCTTCACGAATCTTAGCACCTCTAATGCGCCTGCGTGCTGACCTCTGTGCTCTGTGCTAGTGTTCATGTGCTGCAAAGCGTTTCATTAAACTTTGTACAGGTTAGTCCTTTTGATAGTATTGCTGTCTATTGGATTGGAGTAACTTACATGTGTTGAATTGTAATGCGGTATGTCTTGTAGGA
Organism: Actinernus sp. WN-2022; assembly: GCA_030867875.1. NCBI lineage: Eukaryota > Metazoa > Cnidaria > Anthozoa > Actiniaria > Actinernidae > Actinernus > Actinernus sp. WN-2022. Next base: position 42,738,607 of record JAOWCC010001368.1, read on the forward strand.
ATCTCCGTGCGTGCAAATCCTCGCCTGCGCAGATGGGCGACGCAAGAACAGTGACATTCTAAGCCGAGCGCCCGGCGGAGACTGGGCAGAGGGCCGAGTGGGTTATTGCAAAGGACACTGAAGGTATATAAACAGGCACATTAATCGTTTGCTAAAGACAGGTGCTAAGATCTAGGGTGTTTTCACGAAATGGGTATTATCCTTGGAAGCCTCTTTTTCTGAAAACAGCGTTGATCTTGTAGAGGCGTGTCTAACAGAACTGACGAATATAGCCTTAGATAGATGCACAAAAGACTGAAATTAAATCGTCACCCAGGCCACGCCTCTCCACGAATCTTAGCACCTCTAATGCGCCTGCGTGCTGACCTCTGTGCTCTGTGCTAGTGTTCATGTGCTGCAAAGCGTTTCATTAAACTTTGTACAGGTTAGTCCTTTTGATAGTATTGCTGTCTATTGGATTGGAGTAACTTACATGTGTTGAATTGTAATGCGGTATGTCTTGTAGGAATCTCCGTGCGTGCAAATCCTCGCCTGCGCAGATGGGCGACGCAAGAACAGTGACATTCTAAGCCGAGGGCCCGGCGGAGACTGGGCAGATGGCCGAGTGGGTTATTGAAAAGGACACTGAAGGTATATAAACAGGCACATTAATCGTTTGCTAAAGACAGGTGCTAAGAATTCTTGTAGAGGCGTGTCTAACAGAACTGACGAATATAGCCTTAGATAGATGCACAAAAGACTGAAATTAAATCGTCACCCAGGCCACGCCTCTCCACGAATCTTAGCACCTCTAATGCGCCTGCGTGCTGACCTCTGTGCTCTGTGCTAGTGTTCATGTGCTGCAAAGCGTTTCATTAAACTTTGTACAGGTTAGTCCTTTTGATAGTATTGCTGTCTATTGGATTGGAGTAACTTACATGTGTTGAATGGTAATGCGGTATGTCTTGTAGGAATCTCCGTGCGTGCAAATCCTCGCCTGCGCAGATGGGCGACGCAAGAACAGTGACATTCTAAGCCGAGGGCCCGGCGGAGACTGGGCAGAGGGCCGAGTGGGTTATTGCAAAGGACACTGAAGGTATATAAACAGGCACATTAATCGTTTGCTAAAGACAGGTGCTAAGAATTTTTGTAGAGGCGTGTCTAACAGAACTGACGAATATAGCCTTAGATAGATGCACAAAAGACTGAAATTAAATCGTCACCCAGGCCACGCCTCTCCACGAATCTTAGCACCTCTAATGCGCCTGCGTGCTGACCTCTGTGCTCTGTGCTAGTGTTCATGTGCTGCAAAGCGTTTCATTAAACTTTGTACAGGTTAGTCCTTTTGATAGTATTGCTGTCTATTGGATTGGAGTAACCTACATGTGTTGAATTGTAATGCGGTATGCCTTGTAGGAATCTCCGTGCGTGCAAATCCTCGCCTGCGCAGATGGGCGACGGAAGAACAGTGACATTCTAAGCCGAGCGCCCGGCGGAGACTGGGCAGAGGGCCGAGTGGGTTATTGCAAAGGACACTGAAGGTATATAAACAGGCACATTAATTGTTTGCTAAAGACAGGTGCTAAGATCTAGAGTGTTTTCACGAAATGGGTATTATCCTTGGAAGCCTCTTTTTCTGAAAACAGCGTTGATCTTGTAGGGGCGTGTCTAACAGAACTGACGAATATAGCCTTAGATAGATGCACAAAAGACTGAAATTAAATCGTCGCCCAGGCCACGCCTCTCCACGAATCTTAGCACCTCTAATGCGCCTGCGTGCTGACCTCTGTGCTCTGTGCTAGTGTTCATGTGCTGCAAAGCGTTTCATTAAACTTTGTACAGGTTAGTCCTTTTGATAGTATTGCTGTCTATTGGATTGGAGTAACTTACATGTGTTGAATTGTAATGCGGTATGTCTTGTAGGAATCTCCGTGCGTGCAAATCCTCGCCTGCGCAGATGGGCGACGCAAGAACAGTGACATTCTAAGCCGAGGGCCCGGCGGAGACTGGGCAGAGGGCCGAGTGGGTTATTGCAAAGGACACTGAAGGTATATAAACAGGCACATTAATCGTTTGCTAAAGACAGGTGCTAAGAATTCTTGTAGAGGCGTGTCTAACAGAACTGACGAATATAGCCTTAGATAGATGCACAAAAGACTGAAATTAAATCGTCACCCAGGCCACGCCTCTCCACGAATCTTAGCACCTCTAATGCGCCTGCGTGCTGACCTCTGTGCTCTGTGCTAGTGTTCATGTGCTGCAAAGCGTTTCATTAAACTTTGTACAGGTTAGTCCTTTTGATAGTATTGCTGTCTATTGGATTGGAGTAACTTACATGTGTTGAATTGTAATGCGGTATGTCTTGTAGGAATCCCCGTGCGTGCAAATCCTCGCCTGCGCAGATGGGCGACGCAAGAACAGTGACATTCTAAGCCGAGGGCCCGGCGGAGACTGGGCAGAGGGCCGAGTGGGTTATTGAAAAGGACACTGAAGGTATATAAACAGGCACATTAATCGTTTGCTAAAGACAGGTGCTAAGAATTCTTGTAGAGGCGTGTCTAACAGAACTGACGAATATAGCCTTAGATAGATGCACAAAAGACTGAAATTAAATCGTCACCCAGGCCACGCCTCTCCACGAATCTTAGCACCTCTAATGCGCCTGCGTGCTGACCTCTGTGCTCTGTGCTAGTGTTCATGTGCTGCAAAGCGTTTCATTAAACTTTGTACAGGTTAGTCCTTTTGATAGTATTGCTGTCTATTGGATTGGAGTAACTTACATGTGTTGAATGGTAATGCGGTATGTCTTGTAGGAATCTCCGTGCGTGCAAATCCTCGCCTGCGCAGATGGGCGACGCAAGAACAGTGACATTCTAAGCCGAGGGCCCGGCGGAGACTGGGCAGAGGGCCGAGTGGGTTATTGCAAAGGACACTGAAGGTATATAAACAGGCACATTAATCGTTTGCTAAAGACAGGTGCTAAGAATTCTTGTAGAGGCGTGTCTAACAGAACTGACGAATATAGCCTTAGATAGATGCACAAAAGACTGAAATTAAATCGTCACCCAGGCCACGCCTCTCCACGAATCTTAGCACCTCTAATGCGCCTGCGTGCTGACCTCTGTGCTCTGTGCTAGTGTTCATGTGCTGCAAAGCGTTTCATTAAACTTTGTACAGGTTAGTCCTTTTGATAGTATTGCTGTCTATTGGATTGGAGTAACCTACATGTGTTGAATTGTAATGCGGTATGCCTTGTAGGAATCTCCGTGCGTGCAAATCCTCGCCTGCGCAGATGGGCGACGCAAGAACAGTGACATTCTAAGCCGAGCGCCCGGCGGAGACTGGGCAGAGGGCCGAGTGGGTTATTGCAAAGGACACTGAAGGTATATAAACAGGCACATTAATTGTTTGCTAAAGACAGGTGCTAAGATCTAGAGTGTTTTCACGAAATGGGTATTATCCTTGGAAGCCTCTTTTTCTGAAAACAGCGTTGATCTTGTAGAGGCGTGTCTAACAGAACTGACGAATATAGCCTTAGATAGATGCACAAAAGACTGAAATTAAATCGTCGCCCAGGCCACGCCTCTCCACGAATCTTAGCACCTCAAATGCGCCTGCGTGCTGACCTCTGTGCTCTGTGCTAGTGTTCATGTGCTGCAAAGCGTTTCATTAAACTTTGTACAGGTTAGTCCTTTTGATAGTATTGCTGTCTATTGGATTGGAGTAACTTACATGTGTTGAATTGTAATGCGGTATGTCTTGTAGGAATCTCCGTGCGTGCAAATCCTCGCCTGCGCAGATGGGCGACGCAAGAACAGTGACATTCTAAGCCGAGGGCCCGGCGGAGACTGGGCAGAGGGCCGAGTGGGTTATTGCAAAGGACACTGAAGGTATATAAACAGGCACATTAATCGTTTGCTAAAGACAGGTGCTAAGAATCTTGTAGAGGCGTGTCTAACAGAACTGACGAATATAGCCTTAGATAGATGCACAAAAGACTGAAATTAAATCGTCGCCCAGGCCACGCCTCTCCACGAATCTTAGCACCTCTAATGCGCCTGCGTGCTGACCTCTGTGCTCTGTGCTAGTGTTCATGTGCTGCAAAGCGTTTCATTAAACTTTGTACAGGTTAGTCCTTTTGATAGTATTGCTGTCTATTGGATTGGAGTAACTTACATGTGTTGAATTGTAATGCGGTATGTCTTGTAGGAATCTCCGTGCGTGCAAATCCTCGCCTGCGCAGATGGGCGACGCAAGAACAGTGACATTCTAAGCCGGGCGCCCGGCGGAGACTGGGCAGAGGGCCGAGTGGGTTATTGCAAAGGACACTGAAGGTATATAAACAGGCACATTAATCGTTTGCTAAAGACAGGTGCTAAGAATCTTGTAGAGGCGTGTCTAACAGAACTGACGAATATAGCCTTAGATAGATGCACAAAAGACTGAAATTAAATCGTCGCCCAGGCCACGCCTCTCCACGAATCTTAGCACCTCTAATGCGCCTGCGTGCTGACCTCTGTGCTCTGTGCTAGTGTTCATGTGCTGCAAAGCGTTTCATTAAACTTTGTACAGGTTAGTCCTTTTGATAGTATTGCTGTCTATTGGATTGGAGTAACTTACATGTGTTGAATTGTAATGCGGTATGTCTTGTAGGAATCTCCGTGCGTGCAAATCCTCGCCTGCGCAGATGGGCGACGCAAGAACAGTGACATTCTAAGCCGAGGTCCCGGCGGAGACTGGGCAGAGGGCCGAGTGGGTTATTGCAAAGGACACTGAAGGTATATAAACAGGCACATTAATCGTTTGCTAAAGACAGGTGCTAAGAATTCTTGTAGAGGCGTGTCTAACAGAACTGACGAATATAGCCTTAGATAGATGCACAAAAGACTGAAATTAAATCGTCACCCAGGCCACGCCTCTCCACGAATCTTAGCACCTCTAATGCGCCTGCGTGCTGACCTCTGTGCTCTGTGCTAGTGTTCATGTGCTGCAAAGCGTTTCATTAAACTTTGTACAGGTTAGTCCTTTTGATAGTATTGCTGTCTATTGGATTGGAGTAACTTACATGTGTTGAATTGTAATGCGGTATGTCTTGTAGGAATCTCCGTGCGTGCAAATCCTCGCCTGCGCAGATGGGCGACGCAAGAACAGTGACATTCTAAGCCGGGCGCCCGGCGGAGACTGGGCAGAGGGCCGAGTGGGTTATTGCAAAGGACACTGAAGGTATATAAACAGGCACATTAATCGTTTGCTAAAGACAGGTGCTAAGAATCTTGTAGAGGCGTGTCTAACAGAACTGACGAATATAGCCTTAGATAGATGCACAAAAGACTGAAATTAAATCGTCGCCCAGGCCACGCCTCTCCACGAATCTTAGCACCTCTAATGCGCCTGCGTGCTGACCTCTGTGCTCTGTGCTAGTGTTCATGTGCTGCAAAGCGTTTCATTAAACTTTGTACAGGTTAGTCCTTTTGATAGTATTGCTGTCTATTGGATTGGAGTAACTTACATGTGTTGAATTGTAATGCGGTATGTCTTGTAGGAATCTCCGTGCGTGCAAATCCTCGCCTGCGCAGATGGGCGACGCAAGAACAGTGACATTCTAAGCCGAGGTCCCGGCGGAGACTGGGCAGAGGGCCGAGTGGGTTATTGCAAAGGACACTGAAGGTATATAAACAGGCACATTAATCGTTTGCTAAAGACAGGTGCTAAGAATTCTTGTAGAGGCGTGTCTAACAGAACTGACGAATATAGCCTTAGATAGATGCACAAAAGACTGAAATTAAATCGTCACCCAGGCCACGCCTCTCCACGAATCTTAGCACCTCTAATGCGCCTGCGTGCTGACCTCTGTGCTCTGTGCTAATGTTCATGTGCTGCAAAGCGTTTCATTAAACTTTGTACAGGTTAGTCCTTTTGATAGTATTGCTGTCTATTGGATTGGAGTAACTTACATGTGTTGAATTGTAATGCGGTATGTCTTGTAGGAATCTCCGTGCGTGCAAATCCTCGCCTGCGCAGATGGGCGACGCAAGAACAGTGACATTCTAAGCCGAGGGCCCGGCGGAGACTGGGCAGAGGGCCGAGTGGGTTATTGCAAAGGACACTGAAGGTATATAAACAGGCACATTAATCGTTTGCTAAAGACAGGTGCTAAGATCTAGGGTGTTTTCACGAAATGGGTATTATCCTTGGAAGCCTCTTTTTCTGAAAACAGCGTTGATATGCATGTAGCTGTCAAATCTTAAAAAATACACAAAAGCTGAAATGGCTTCCAAAAACACAAAGAAAACTTCTGCTGTTCTGCTAAAATTGCGGTACAAAGAAATTATTTCGACAACACGGGTAATTAGCAAATAGTTTCGTCAAATAAATCAGATTTTTTATTACATACGGGTTGAGAAATTCAGCATTCACATTTGGTAACTGGCATATGAAACGAGAGTATTTACTAGTTAGTACTTACAAGTTTGTTCGTATTCTTCTACAGCTCGTTTTGTCAAGTTTTCAGTGTGCTTATCGTATCGCCACTCAACTCTAGTGATTTCAACGTGCCTGTTTGCAACTTCCAAATTTTCCACAAATATGAAGATTTTTGTCTCCAGATAATGCCAGTCGGGTTCTTGGTAAAGTTGTAATTGAAACTCAGTGCATCTAAAGTGAAGTACAGGTCTGTTTTCATCCATAATAAGCATTTTTGATGTCGAAAAAAAAAAATGTTGTGAACACCACGAGGTTCAACTTCAAGTAAAACTCGACGGTCTAATTTTAGCTTTTAAAATTTCTATTCGCTCTTCAGTTCACCGCGAATTGGGTTCCTGGCGGGCGCGTCAAAGGTGGCTTTTTACTCGGGCCCGGCCTTCGGCCGAAGCACGGGTCAGAAAATGCAAGCCGTTTATTATTATTATTATTTTTTGGGGGGGGGGGGGGGGTCGCTGTTTGGCGCCAGTAACCAATCAAATTACACAGGAGCCCATTGTTCGATCCCAACACGTGACAGGATCAACCAATCAGATCCGACACCCGCCAGGTCTTGGTTGTGGAAAGCTCGGCAAAGCCAGCAACGTAGCGAAGGTTTGGGTTCATTCTGAACCATTATTTTGCTGAAACCAAAGGTTTCTTCGAATGAAATATCAAGATATTCAGTTATTCTAGAGCTGACAGGACTTTTAGGGGCTTTCGATGGAAAATTCTCACATTTACGAAAGGGATGTGGCGATCCAAATATTGCACAGTAAGCTAGTCTAGCCGGCCGGAGGAGTGATGGTTTTGGTCCAATAATCCACGAAAACTGAAAAAAAATGCCTGTACTGCTGCATCTAAGTGCCATACGATTGCAGTGTTGCGTTGTTGATATTGTTGAAATGCTCTTCATTACCATCGCACACTGTGAGGAGGATTGATTGTTTGCAATGTTGGCTGTAATTGTTTACTGCGAAGTGCTCTCCGGAAAATGAAATACTCTTGAGATTATACAACTGGGAAGTCTTGGCTAAACCAGTCAACCAATGCCGAACTTTACTAAGACTTCAATTCAAGAGTCGCAAAAGCTGGAAGTGAACAGTGATTGACCCTTGGCTTTGAACGCGAACGGAAATCAGAACTGGTGAGGTTGAAATTATGTGTTTATATATGCGCACACAAATCTTACTTGTTCCCTACATTTAAAATTGTATTAAGTGTAATGGTGACTGTAATTCGACCTGAAAATGAAATCGTCAGTAAGTTGAACTGTATGTGACTTTATAGAGACCAAGAAGGAAAAAGTTAAAATCGATCGTCAAAACAATAACAGAACTCGGAAGATACAGAGAGGCATTCGAATTTACTACGAATTATACCCATAAACAGAACTGGATATGCCTTACAAACCGAGAATACCGAATTAAAATTGAATTGGATGTGAAACTGTCAAAAGAAGAGCAGGATTTGTTGTGTAAAGCCATACTGGAGAGTACAATTATATAAGTTATGGCTCTATTAATTCCAAACCTGCCCCTCCCCCGGTGGGGCTTTGGTACGGGTGCAAATCTCTTATCAAATTCGCTATTTTGTCTCTTTCTACAAATGCATTACTCACCCTGCCAACTGCCTGGGACAAAAACTCAGTCAAATGCCCCACTTATGCCCCCCACCCTTGGGGGATGGGCAGGTTTGGAATAGGTAGAGCTATACACAGATACTGGAACTGATTAGAACAATCATAAATAGAATTGGGTGTTGAGATTTATTTACCAAGCGAACACTGTTGCCCTGAAAAATATGTCGAAAAAGTCAACTTGAAATACTGAAGAAAGAAGACAAAGAAGTATTTATGTTTTCAGATAACGAATTGAAGTGATATATAATTTATATGCATTCACTTAGGCTACGCATTTCTATGTGTGTACTAGTTGGTGTGACCTTCTTTAAATAAAGTTAATTGTATTTTCCAAGTGGTCTACATGCATGAAATCAATGCACACAATATGTTATTAAACATTAGGGACTGGTCAAAAATTAGCAGAGGAGGTGCAAAGGCAGTGTGGTGGAGATAAAAAAAGTCTAAAAATGTATAAACACTGGTATGTAATCAACTAAAGTCGATTGAGGTATGCTACCTACGACATCTATTTCAGGACCTAAAAGCTCTCTTAAAGTCAGTGACCATTTTGATTGTACTTCCAGTAATGTCATTTATTGTATCACCTGCACACTTTGTAACAAACTCTACATCGGAGAAACAGGGCGAAGATTAGGAGATCGATTCCGCGAACACTTGCTAGATGTTAGAACTAACAGCAAGGATCTCGCCAAACCTGTAGCTCGTCACTTTAACCTTCCTGGTCATTGCACTAATCACATCACTGTATGCGGCATTTCTCTGCATCAAGGTACTACCGACACTCGTAAACGCAAAGAACAGAACTTTATTTTCAAATTAGGAACTTTGTCACCTCACGGTATTAATGAACGCTTTTCGTTCATTTAATTTCAGAATTCACGTATTCACTCACACTTACATCAGCATGTTTCCTTAGTTTACTCATCAACACTTGCTGTTACAACAATTAGCATTTCTATTGTTGGCGCATTTTTCTTTGATCACAATTGATCCGAGATTAATCATGCATTGGCGCAATTTCCTTTTATCCCAATTGATCCGAGTACATGTTTCCTCAGCGGTAAGCATGTACTCGACACTATATTAACCGTTTCCCCAACCACAATAACCTCTTTTGCTCTGACGAAGGGCTAGCGCTCGAAACGTCAGCTGCTACTCGCTTTCCACGGCGGCTAGCATACCTCAATCGACTTTAGTTGATTACATACCAGTGTTTATCTTCCCCGCCGACGCAGACCAAAACTAGTTTTTACAGGAACTAGTTGCCTACCATAAAAATGTATAACCCTCCCTGGACAATTAGTATGAAATATTTTGACCCTTTCTCCCCTATAACCAATCCTTTTTCAGTTGCCCAATATTTATGACCATCCAGTTTTGGGGATTCAAAACAATATGATCCTCCCCCTTTCACAACCCCTTCCCCTGCTAATTTCTGACCAGTCCCTTCAGCGACCACCCTTATGCAACCTGGTTTTAATTATCAGTAACACTTTGTAATTAGAAGCTCCTGTAAGTGACCGTGACCACCTTTGGAGGTTGAGAATTGTAAGAAGGTGGAAAATAGCATTTACAAACAGGTTTTGCTAATAACACTACCAATCTCGTACAAGTGCCTTTAAATATTTGTTTGCCATCTAGTACAGCCACATTATTGCATTCCTGCAAAAGGTCCATTTCATTACATATAAATTATCACAAGCATCAGAAGTGAATCAATTATCCGGTCCCCTAGTACAAACCATGTATGACACAAAAATATGCTAGAACTCCATGTATTAACCTATTTATAGGTGGCCCGAGTTAAGGCCAATCAGGGCCTCTTGTTAGCACTATTTTCGTCATATTGACCAAACCTTTCCAAATTCCTTCACAACCCTTCGTAAACAAATAGCGATACTAACCCATACATTTTAAAAGAAGCTAAACAACTTGTAGCAAAACGAATGACTTGATGCCAGGCTCGATGAAGGCACGATCCAAGGCTCGTTAAGGCACGATGCCGGGCTCGATGTAGGCGCGCACGATACCAGGCTCGAAGGCACGATCCAAAATCATTCAATGCTCGATCTAGGCTCCATGAAGGCATGATAGATGCACGATGAAAGGAATGCAGGCTCGATATTCCAGCATCGTGCATCAGCCATCGTACATCAGCATTTCAGGAAGGCTCGATGCACGATGTATAACGCACGATGTACGTTGTGATGTTTTTGTTACGCGAGTGATCACCAACACCGTGCGCAAGGCCCTGACCAAAATGGTATGATCTGATTGGCTGTTTATCTCATGAATTATTAATGAGTTTGAGAACCTATTTTCATAAATCATAAGGTTTGATGATTCCTTCATTGATCACAAGGCTTATCCACCATTGTTATTTTATCTTGGTCATTTTGACAAACATGCCCAAAAGCCTGGCAAAACGAGGTAATATTGTTGGGAAAACATTTGTGAATTTCAGTTTAAAGTTTAGAAGCTTAGTAAAAACATAGTTAATAGAGTGAAATGGTTATGAACCCGGCAAATTTCAAAGGGGCTAACAAAGGCGCTGCGATTTATGTTGGAAGGGGGCAAGTCAAAAGATTGTGATGGTCATAGTTCATTAGCGTCCCCTGAACGACTGAATTCACACGTTTCTATTGGCTGATTGATTAACACATTGGAATTTCTATTGTGTTTTGTGCAGGGTCACGGTTGAAAAAGCTAACAAAGATATATAACAAAGAAGGTCGCTGGGTTTCATAACCATTCCACTCTATTAACTATGGTAAAAAGGTATATGAAAGGGTTACCTTTTCTGTCAAAATGGTATATAAAACGGTAATGGTTTGGACCTCGGGGCGGAACCTCCCCCCTATAAAACTTTGTTGAGTACTTCCCCCCGCCCCACCCCTGAAAAATCAGCTGAAAAAACACTGTTGTCGTGTCCCTCGATCATCAGTAAAGAATCCAAGTCATCCAAAATGCATTGCGCGCTCACAAGTGCGAATCCGCCATTTTGTATGCCAGGATAAATGGAGGCCATATAGGGAGTTTAGCAGTATAAGAGGAAAATCTGTTTCCATCGGCCTAAGTGTTTACGTTAAAGTCAATTGTATCATCAAGTTGTTTTTCAGAATTATCAGTCTTCGTGTGTATGTTATTATTTTAAAGTTTTAGTCGTAGTTAGACTATATTTTCAACTAAAATACGCACTTAGTAAGTGAAGAACGGCAGGCACTTTTAGTCGCCATCCCCGAGGCCGAAAAAGTGCAAGGAGGAGAAAGGAATCGCTCCACGTATGTGCTATAGAACCAGAGAAAGGCAAGTTTTGGGATAAAAGCCCTTTCAAATAGCGAATATGATGAAATTTTACTCCTCCAGAGTATCGCCGAGTTGCCGATGCGAAAGGTTTCAACAAGGAACCCTAGCTCGAGCAACACCAACACTCAACAGCCTACAATACATGTACATCAAGTAAGTGTTGAATTCAATTGCTTGTTGTAACGTTTCTTTTGATTTTATAAGCTTATTCAGTGGGAAAGATATATTTGCTAAAGTCTGAAAGTCTTGTATCTCATTCTCAGCTAAAATTTCGGGTGTGATATTATCAAAACTCATCCCTAGACCTAGTTTTCGATTTTTCCTCCCTCCTCCCTAGTGAGTTTTAAACATTTCTCCCAAGCCCAAGAACATGAATGTAATCCCATAATTTTTCTTCCTCCTCCCTAGTTTTTTTCTGGACATCTTTCCGTCTCCCTGGCATATATAGACTGTTCCTCTCCGCTCTGATAAATTGCAGTGTTTCTTTTTCAAATACATGTCATACTAAACTTTAAATGGTTGCTATTTACATTTAGGCAAACGCCAACACTTTCAGTCCACACCATTGAGGAGTGATGCAAAAGGATCCCTGCGTGATATTTCTCTGGTGGCAGTTTCAGAAATGGAAGATTGAAAGGTCTTTCAATTTCACTGTATTGCTCATGCATTTGACCATGTATCTGTGTATACATAGAGACCCTAGCGGTATATAAAGGCCCCAGTGCATCCTCCTTTATACCCAATAAAATACTACATGGCTTAGTTGCTTCATCTGATTGGTCAAAATGTCATTAATGTGTTTTTTAATGATATATATTTCTTATACTGGTCCAATGAGAATCCACTGGAATTGCACACTGGTTGGCAGTCCATATTTTGTTTCTCATCTGGGTAACTGTAGCTAATCCCAATGCTTTTCAAAATTACAGCTTTTGACAATATGTTTACATAAATGTAACTTTTCATTTAACACTGTGTTCCTAATACATATGTTTTTATTGGAAGCCTCCAAACAAGGCCATGAACTACATTATTAACTTGAGTAATTGCTTTTTAGATTATGCAACAGAATTTTAAAACTAAAATAAAAATCACAAGGAATAAGCTATACATGTGTACAATCTTGGACAAATGTGTTTTGTATTCTGGACCTCCCTGTTCATTCAATGTTGAAAGGACAATTTTTATATTCGGCTTATTGTGCATAACTAGAAAACATCAAAATTGAGCCAGGGGATGGGTATATAAGGAAAAGGGTAATAATTTTCTTGTTTTTAATCTCAAATGGATGTGCCAACCTATTTTGTCCAAGATTGTAGGTCTGTTGGTTGGTACTGATAACAAAATTGACTGCAAGAGGTATTGAGTATGGACTGAGACTGAAGGCCTAATAATTATTGTGTGGTTAATAAAAGGGGGAAACTAGTGTTAAACAGAGTAACAGTAAATAATTGAAAAGTTGATTACGAAAATTTATATAGAGTCCAATTGCATTTACAGACAAGGTTAAATGAACATAATACATGTATGGGTCTGGTATAGTAGAGAGGTTGTCCCTAGTGCTAGGACCACCATCATTGCCTATATACAAAAGTTTTGAGAGATTACAATAATACATTGAAATATTGTTTGTGCTATACTCAATTTCCATTCATACTAGCATGCCTTTTGATGTTCAACTAATTCTAATACAAGGATAAGGAATCTGAGATCTACTGTGGTTTCAATAAGCAAGTTTTGTATTCTGACAGATGAGCGGGAACTAGCAATAAATGGAGGCCCTGCTGAATAGCTTTTAGGAAAGTCCATCACATTGAGTCCTCATCCAGCTCATCTGCGAATACTAAACTTGCCTAATAAATGCAATGCACGAGTTACCAGTACTGTCCTCCCCTCCCCCCCCCCCCAAACATACCTAGGCACCTGTCCCAGGGGCATTTGTCAGAGAGGGTGCAGCATCCCGAGCGATATTGAATCTGATTTTTAGCACTAACCCTTGCGTATTAGCACTAACCGGAGAATAGCACATTTTCATTATAGCATCATTTATAATTTTGTTCTCTTTCAAATTTATCAATTCCTTTGAGAGTTCCAAGACTGATACAAATTCGAAGTAGTTGTAGTATGTGATGGCATCATGAAAATGTCCTGTTTGTCAGAGTATTTTACATCAATTTTTAAACATGGTGGGGCATTTGCATAACTTAGCTGACACCAAAGGTGGTTCATGTTGCAGTGCTCATTCAAAAACATCAATGCCTGAGGGAGGGAGGGAGGGATAGGCTTGGACCTTAACAGTCTACAACAATGAACACATTTGAGTACATCCCCCACAAAAAAAGTAACTAGTTTCGAAATATTTTGGTATCATGAAAGCATCTTATTAAAAAATAAAAACGTACATGTATAATTATTATTATTGTACTGTTATGGTTTTCTAACAAAAAGGTATATTTTTGGCATATAATCACTAATTGTGATTACTTTTGGTAGATCCTGTGATGTCATCAGATGAATCAACTCCCAAGAGAACTGGCACAATAACATCCCATAGGTTTGAATTGTGACACTGAGACAACACAGTCCTGCAATTCAGGTAGCTTTTATTCTAGTTTAATTACTGTGACTGCCTTTTGAAGAAAAATAATTTAGACTCAACTATAACAAAATATAGAATTTGAGCATAAAGAATTCATGCTGTGTTAAAATGTTACTTGCACTTTAAATGTCCTGAAATGTTTCCAACTGGAGCAATGATAATGGTGGACCAATAATCCTAGTGATATAGCCCCTTTAAAAAATATGTAGATAAGTAATTTTTGTATCCAATGTATGCTCTGCCTGGTTGTGAGCACCACACTGGATGGTAGAACTCTGCGGTTTGCTCAACCCAGTTTTCCATATTTCCACAGGCAATATTGCCTTTAGGCTGCCTTTCGAAATGAGTTACTTGAATAATCTGGTTCTTCTCCCTTTGTCCAAATAGCTAATGTTAGAACTTCTCGATCTAGGCAGATCAGTTACTAAATAGGGCAGATTTCAGATGAGTGGGACAAACAATGGCATGTCCATAACCGATTTGATTGGATCTGACAGCAGGACAAAAACAATGGGAAATTATTTCAATGTCATGTCACGGCATGCCGTGGGGAACTACCAGAAGGTGATACATATATACTGCTTCTGAAGGCTATTAACTTAAGTTCATGGAAGTCTAGAGTTCGCTTGAACCACACGGTCAACCAGATGATAAATCCCCAGCGACCTGGATGGTGTACTTGTGCCATGGGGTCTGTAGATCTAGAACAGATTTTGTATGAGTAGGGCAAACTACAGCACAATGAAATCCTGCTATGCACCTTAGTATCAATGTTAAGCCCGGGGGAGGGGGGTTTGGCAAGGAGTGGGGATTTAACATTTTGCCCAAAAAAATGTCAAATTCCCCAACCTCGGGAGAACACGTTTGGTCAAAAATATCAAATATCTGCCCTGTCTTCCTTATGTTTCCTATAAATAACCCCACCCTGGGCAAGCAGCGTATGTCAAAATCTCCACTCTCAGGGTAGCCCTGCCTGTCAAATCCTCACCCCTTGGCCCCACCCCACCCCCTGGGCTTAACATTGATAGGTGCATTAACAGAAGTAGTTTTCGACAGCAGTTTTCATTCGTAAAAGGTACAACCTTCAATATACATTTATTTCACTCAAAACAAATAAGGAATTTGACAATAATTACCGAGTAGGCAAGACCTGAATAAACTAAGGGGTTATCGAGTCTAGTTTCTATTAAACAAAACTACAATTATATGCGGTGAGATAGAAGAGAAACTCGTATAAATAAAGGGGAAAACGTATACCAATAAGTTCATTTAATATTAGATTTTGAGTGGATTCAAAAATATCATTCTAGAATTTATTTACAGTTAAAGCAAAATCGATGCAAGTGAACTGACCCCATTTCTGATCATCATCACAAAGTTTCCGATTTTTGGTTGCAGCTAGTCTCGCGCGAAACAACAGAAGAAAAAGTATTAGCACATTTCATTTCTCACCTTTATTTCTCTCAGCATTTGCGACTTGCTCCTGGTGTCGAGCAAAGGCATTTGGATTACGATTTATAACTATAAGGCTAACTTTATTCTTGAATCCTGCCTTTTGGTACCGCATTTGCAGTAACACAGCATTTTAGGGAAACACTTTTGCACGATGAACAACCCTTTGTTTTGGCACCTTTCTTCCTGCTGCAGGTGTTGTTGCAGGAGCAAACCTACAAATGGTTATTCGTATGAAAGTTCATTTTTAAAATAGATAATAACTAACTCAAATTTAAAGTACGATATTCCAAATAAAAACATGCTTACCACTCGGTCAGAAATGAGAGTTCCCAATACGTTTGGTGATGGCTCGTTAGCATTTCGCTCAGGCTGAGCACAAGCAACTGCAGTTGGAGAGCCGCAGCAATTGTGTGAAGGACCAGGACGACTTTCATATTCACCTGCTTTTATCTACAATACTTGAAGTGAACAATATCAATTCCCGGGTCTGTAACCTCCATATTTGCTCGATCGAGTCGAGTCTGTTGAAAGGTCCATGTCCCGTATGTAAACAATAACATGAGCGCGCAATGCATTTTGGATGACTTGGATTCTTTAAGATATAGGAACAGAGTAGTATTAACTGTAAACACCGTATGTGGCTTGAGGGCATAGTCGAGAGCCGCAACGTTTTGCGTGGCGAGAGAGTATACATTTAAAGTCGTTTCATGCACCGTAAGGCTCTGGGTTCGATCCAAAGAAAAATAACTACTGAGTCTACTGAGATACTGAGGACGTTAACAAATCTCTGGCGGTCGGATTTGTCTTGTCTTATCTCAGTGCCAGCAAACGAGGTCGACTAAATGTCAATAAATAAAAAAGGTTACAAGTATAATGACAGACCACAGGTAACCCAAGCTCTGTAAGTGGCAATATTTCCTAACATTTGTATGCGATATTTCGTCTTGGATTTTCAAAACTAATATTGAATAAAAAGGGACAATACTTACAGGATTGTTTTTGTTTGTCCATGGGCTGTGTGGGGTAAAAACTCGCACCAAAACGCTGAAATTGCAACCACACACAGCCTATGGACAAATAAACACAATCCTGTAAGTATTCTCGCTTTTTATTCAATATTAGTTTTGAAAATCCAACACTAAAAAATCCCATACAAATGCTAGTAAATATTGCCACTTACAGTGCTTGCTTGGGTTACCTGTGGACAGACGAGACACGATTACAAACAGTCGCGCAATTAAAACAACTACGTATACGAAAGGCTATCGCAACTACTGGCGTAAATTTCGTTAAGGTACTAAAACTTATTTTTAGAGAATTATGTTTCGGGATCGGGATTCGAGATAAAATATTGCGATTTGCGGGTTTGAGAGAAAAAAATGTCGTAATTGCGGGATTTAAGAACCCCTATTCTGGACCCTCTACTTTATTAATAATGTTACCATTGAAATACAGAGGCTGGTGCAATGGTAACACATCTCGACTTTGAAGCATTCATTGATACTAGCCATTGGCTATCCAATGTAGAAATACTTTGAAAATCATTATTTAGTTTTGTCGCAGAAGAATGGGGCGATTCAACTACCTCAAGTAGAGAGGTATCGTCGGCATATAAGAAGGCTTGTGAGGTCAGGTTAGGAGTTATATCATTAATGTATATTAAAACTAATAATGGCCCTAGGACAGAACTGAGGCACTCCAGCATCAACATTTTGCCAATCGGAACAGTGCCCTTCAACAACGACACGTTGTTGTCTATTGGATAAATAGCTTCTAAACCAGTCAAGTAAGGGATCGCGAACACCGACAGATTCTAGCTTGTAGAGCAAGCCCTTGAGCGAGACCCTGTCAAAAGCCTTGCTTACATCAAGGAAAACCATTCTTACTTCACCACCATTCTACAGAGCTGCATAAATTGTATGAACTATATATATCAGCTGATTAATTGTTAATTCACCAGGTCCAAAACCAGCTTGGAAATGTCCAGAAGGAAATTATAAAGACGTTAACATTTTTCCATTGACTTGGATATTGACCGTAAATAAAAGAACGATTAATAAATCGAGTAAATGATTGGCTAATACCAGCACAACAAATCCTAATCATTTTATTTCCGCTACCATCATAACCACAGGCTTTCGATATATCAAGAGATTGCATTAATGTCAAATTTCGGATTCAGAAGCTGTTATTATTGAAAGGAACTCAGAAGTTTGAAAATATTGCATAACAGGAGTGTCAGTTGTACTATCGTCCAATATTGTTTGAAGAACAAAATAATCATTACATATTCTTGCTTTGTCTCACGGTTCAGAAACTGGAACATCGTTTTCATAAAGAGTGGGAAATTAAACATTTTGAAGCTAACAGATTTAACATTCCTGCTTTCAGCTACGTTTATGTTAGATTTTGATCATAATAGTATTCGATTCCATCTCCTTTTTCAGAATTCGTTGTTCCAGTCGATAGAATTGATAAGCATAATACTAGATTAACTTCAAAATCATCATATCATGTTGCAACTTAGCCTGCGAATACAGCCGTCTTGCATCGGAAACCACAATCAAAACGTGGCCCCCGAGAGAGACGTCTGCGTCTTGAGACGGAAAATTCCATACAGATGACGTTATGCGGCCAGGATCTGGTCGCGTTATTTGATTGGATAGTATGTCTAATGGCCTTTTGCAGCTAGGCATTCACGTGATTGTACAGGAATGTACTGGATGGCCAAAAATAAACTCCATTTATTTAGAAGCCTTGTACGAGATCGGTATTGTTATTAGCAAAACCTGTTTGTAAATGCTATTTTTCACCTCCAATCGATCTTTCTAAAATAGCGTTTTTAAAAATGGCTTGCTATCCAGCATCCATGGCAACGTATTTCCCATGGGGATTACGAGCTCATTCATTCGTTAACGAAGTATTATATCAGCACGTGACAGTTAGCTGCAAAAGGCCTATTATCATATACGAGCCAATCAAATAACGCGACCAGATCCTGGCGCATAACGTCATCAGTATGGAATCTTCCGTCTCAAGACGCAGACGTCTCTCTCGGGTGCCACGTTTTGATAGTGATTCCCGATGCAAGACGGCTGTATTCGCAGGCTAGTTCCAACTGTTCGAACTAATTATGGTAAATTTGGTTAAAGATATAAAGGAGCTGTAATCTGGAATTCACTTTACAAAGAAAGTAAGAAAATCCAGTCAAGAAAACGTTTTAAATCTAGACTACAAAAACAATTCATAGAGAACTATTAATTATTATTTTTATACCCATCTTCTCTTCCAAATATTGTATTTACATCTCCCAACTGTGTTACCTGTATGTTGTAACTATCGTTACTTAGTGTTGACTGTTATTTATGTTGTGTGTGATAATACACACTTTGTTTTATATATTTTCGACTTTTTTTCTTTTTTTCGTTTTTTGACCTAAAATCATACTGTAAATATAAATATATTTCGGGATAAGAGACTCGATTAGTTATTTAAGCTACTTTTGGTATCCCAATACTCAAACAATGTTAAATATATTAATTAATTTGCAATCTATTCAAGAGAGTACAAATAAAGATTTTGCTGTTGTTTGTTGCTGTTGTTAGCCGGCCAATATGTCATTGTTTGAGCCTCAAAGACCAGAGTTCCTTAAGGAGAGGAACAGCTCACTCATTCTGATTGGCTAAAATACATAGATTGTTAGTGGCTTTAAAATTTAAAAAAAATGACAGCAAATGAGTGACGATGGTTGTTTAGTGTAGTGGTTGCGACGTTTGCATTTTGAGTAGGAGGAGCGGGGTTCGAGTTCCAGAAAATCTCTAAAAAAATTAGCTCACCATTTTCTCGAGACGTTTTTCTTGAGAATCCTAGCTCTAGGTGGGTAAGGTCTTGTTTCCTGACCGGTTAGGTTTTTTTATGGTTCAGGGTAGAGTTTTACGTAGTTTATATTGTCATTTCATGAATTATTCCTCTCCTTAGGAGCTCGTTCAGACAGCTGATTACGTGTTTACATATCTATGATCTCCATCACCGCAGTGCCTTGAAATCTACGATCTCAGATGGTCACGTGACAGACCATGTGATCCCGAAAACTAGTCGATAACCATAGCAATAACCAATAGTGTTGTTGCTGTAAAATCAGCAACAATAGATTGTCAAAATTTAAAGATTTCCAAAGGAAAGAAAATTTGCCTTTAAACATTTTTGAGACAACCGTTTTTCAGTATCATATCATATCTTATAATATACTCGACAAGATATCTCGATTCTGATTGGTCAATAAACTAGTGCATCAAAAGGTACGTTATTGAGTGTGCACAGTTGCACGCTCTGCAAATGTTTGCTCAGTATATTATGAAGAAAACGTATGAACGCGAGTGTTATACGGAATTTGTAGACACTCAGCGATATTTTGAAAGTTCTGACAATTGCGCGAGCCTTTAGGCGATTTTTTTGTTTATAATAGATCGAGCAGCCATTTGCCGAGAGGTTGCGACTATGATGCACTTGTCATTGATCAATCCATATCACAATCCAGATATTTTGTTGAGTTGTTATAAACAAAAAAAACGCATGAACGCGAGAGCTATACGGGATTTATGGGCACTGAGTGAAATTTTGAGTTCTCGAATTGCACTCGCTTTAAGCTGGTATCCTAGTTATCTTCTTAGCACGACCACATCAGTTCCGCTGTAATACATATCGTGGGTAAATATTATTTGTTTATACAGTGCGCTCTAGCTTCTTCAAGTCTCTCACTCACTTATGTTTCCTAGCCGGGTACATGTCCTGTACAGCTCGTTACGAGCCACAGCAATTGGCTTACCCAACAATTGGTGGGTTGCAACTAAATACCCAGAGATTCAAATAACAAAGACGTGACCGCCATGTTCGATGAACTAACAAGAGAAGCTAACGAGGAATCTTTTGTTATTGCCATCCAACATGGCGGCCATGACATCACATGCAACCCAGCAATACAAAACACCCTAACCATTAGAACGTGCAGTTCAAAAACAGTAGAACTACGGTGCAATAAGAATACAGGTTTTGAGTCCCATTTGTATTATTCAAATGGGACCAGGGCCCAATTCAATAAAGCTTTTACATGTGTACTTTACAAGTCTGGGCATTGTTTCAAAGATGGTAAACATTTAGAATGGCCAGACTAGTAAAATATACACGTAAACGTTTTATTAAATTGTCCCCAGTCAGTGCACCCAGTATTCTGCACTAATCTACTGGATGCTCTACTGAGACATTGCTGCATGGCCATGGATTCGTGATCAAACAAACCTTTTTTGTTGCGGATCAAGCATGCTATCATTGCAGCAATCTAAGGGTACAAAACTGAATAATGAGGTGACAAGTGTCTGAGAATATAACTAGTGGATCTATTTAAAATACATGTATAACGTGTGAACTTTCCAAAATGTCAGATCAGGTTATTCATATCAATTGGAATCATGTTTATCTTAGTTTTTTTATCTGCAATATATGTATATAATTAATAAAAATTATAGATAGGGTTTTTTTATAGTTAAATTTTCATGAAACAAATAACAAGATGCAACAAGACTTTGAGATATTTTGCTTTTCTGAAAATCATCTAGGAAAACTATCCTTTGTGCAAAAAAACACCAACACTAAAAAACAAGTAGAAATTAACAACAAAGCCAGCCAGGTAAGTCACTGACTGTTCCTCCTTCAATCTCTCTGTCAAATGTTCATGTGGGTGCATTTTTTCTTGGAAGTATGTAAACATGCATGTAAAAGATTTAAAAGATCTAAAAGACAGGGAACTGTCACCACCCCCCCAACAAAACAAACACTGTCACCACCCCCCCCCCCCAACAAAAAAAAAACACGGTCACCACCCCCCTCCCCCCAAAAAACACTTCTCTACATTCCACTTGTTCTCCTCATGTAAACACTCTGCTGATATTGTCCTTTCACAAGGATACTGTTTTGCATTGCTGTCCTTATCAACATATGGGCTGTCAGGTAAACTCTGTGCTCTGTCTGGCAGTGCAGCCTGATACAAAGAATGAACACTAGTAATATATGTTCCATGTAAAATGTCTCTTATTGAACCAGTATGCTTGCTATCAATGAAAGAGCAGTTAGACGTTACAGGAGGCTTCTCTGGAGTGATGAATGACTTCTTAGAAAACTTTATAAAACCATTTGATACTTCAATACCATAAAATCCAAGGCATTCCACAGTTTCCTGTAAATTATAAATGCAAGAATAGCACTGACATCTGGAAGTGGAAATTGGCATTTGGGATTGCTGTATGCTGTACTCATGACCGTCAAAGCTTTGCAGCGAAATGCTTATGGACAAGTCAACTTGCCAAATAAGGTAACTCCCTCACCAATCTGAAGAATGCAACAAAGTTATTACATAGTGCTGCTAAACTTATTCTCCATGTCAATAGATAGGAGGCCTGAGTTTTGACCTCTTCCGGTAGACTAAGGCCATGCATCAATGCTTCAATGGAGCACAGATGCCAGAGAAGGTAGAAAGATTCAAACTCTTCTCTGTTTGGTAAGTTCGGTTGTTCTTCATAGAGCACAAGAAGCCTTTTAAGACATTCTAGTACGTGGACATCATTTATCTTCTTATCAAATGCTCGGAGGTCGCTACCACATAGTTTGTACCCGGCCAGTATGTGAAATCGTACGACCTTTTCAAGAATTTCTACTGCCGTCTTATCGACGATTCTTTGAATCACCATCTCCTGTCTTACGGCTCTAATGCGGTCAAACACAAACTGGTAAACCACACTCCACGGTTGGTCATGGCGGTCAACAATCTCATCAAGAAGATAACATTATTTAGTGTTTCTAGAAGCACGTAAGCAGGTCGGAGATCCACGGTGTTTACCTCTTTGCCCGCCGCCGATCTCAAAAATCCTTTCACTGCACGATTTATCGGATCATTTGATGGCATTTCAAAGACATGGAGTCTTTTTTGTTTTGTTCGCGTTGCGAGTTCGTGAGCAGGACACATCTTTTCACAAGTTCCAACTAGAGCCATTCTGGCTAAATTAGCAACCTCAAAGTTCACAACCATCCACCATTTTGGATTAATGACATAGTCCGCTGTGCACCGTCATGACGGCTCAGGACCTTAGCAACCACTCGACAACAAACAAAATGGCGGACGAAGTTGAAATGGTTTGACTTTGTATTTCTAATACACGTAGTACATTATTATGGCGACTATTTTAAGCACCACAACTTCAAAGGGAGAAGGAAATTATGTTGGGGAGACAAAGAAACAGTTAAGAGACGGTAAGCTTGTGAGTGGCGCGGTGGCGCAGTGGTTATTAGCGTTATTCTTTAAGCGCTTCGCAGGTGAGCACCAACCCAAATTCCAAGTCCATGTCCCCGATCAGAAGGCCTTTTCCAGTGTCAGACCTATGGTAGGGTAGCCAATCAGAATGCAGGATTTGTAATATAGTCAGATAGTGAGTAGCTAGAGAAAAAACGGTTTTCAAAAACAAAACAATCAATGGCTGCGAAGTCGTCAAAATGTTAAAAAATTCTTGCTTCAGTTTAAGATTGAACTACTAGCTATAGTTGGTTTCTACTAAAACAATTAGACTACTTGCTCTCAGTTTCTATGGCAGATAGAAACTTCGAGCTCATAGTCTAATTGTTATAAATATACTATCTATAGACTATGGTTGTTTCAGGTTCTGTTATAAATTCAGAGTTTTCAGGGTGAAAAATAATTCAATGAACCGGAAGAATGTTGAACTGAAAGTGAAATTTCTTACTGTACTGGAGACTGGAGTAATCCAAGCTTTATGCACATGTCAATGGCTTCCCCTAGGGGGGATCCCCAAGGAAATGTAGGCTGGGACTTTGCTAATTACTCGGGCTGCCTGTGGCAGCACCGAGTCTTAAAATGGAAGTCGTTTTTTTTTTGTTGGGTGTCGCAAAATTTCTGCGCATGCGTTAAAGGTCAAGTTCACACCAATCAGATCGCACTGTGCTGGTCACGCAACACTCGCCAGGTTAATTTATTTACATAATTTAATACAGAAAATCAAAATTGGCGACGCGCGAGGGCGAACGCCTTCCAACAGGCTCAGGATATTTCAACTGGCTCTCCTGTTGACCATAAAAATACATGAACAACCAGGAGCCGTAATACATTCGATCAGCGCTGTCTGGACAGATCCAATATACATTTAGAAACGTAAGCGAAATACAATATCCAAACACGTTTGGATATCAATGGGTATCGAATTATAATCAAAGGTTAGATTTCGTCAGGCGTGCTCAGATAAGAAAGTTCAAAGCTCTCAGACTAGGCGAGACAAGGAGATATCAATGGCTATTCCATCGTGGGCAATTTTGATATGGCTTTGGAGAAAGCGTGCGAAACTTTCGGCATTTCTGAATTATTGCCCGAACAGAGAAAGGCATTATTATCCTTCATTTCCCGGAAGGATCTTGGCTACCACAGCTGCATCTATAAGGCGACGACCAGGTCGAGAATCGAGAGAGGAGAAATTATGTAGCCTTCTACAACTTCTACAGATCGCCAGAATCATGGCTCTTTCATGCACTGCAGAATATGTTCTACAGCTTCAAACATATAGAAGCAGAACGTGGAGAAACATGTTATCCTCAGACGTGTACCGGGAAAATCTGATAGGAAGTGCATCGACTGATCGCGATGTTTATGAATCTACTAGCTACGGGCTTTGGAAAATCATTAATCCTCGACCGCTTTGAATGCCGTATTAAAATGTTAATGTCTCCTAGAATATTGGCATTTAGAAGACCAAATCTTTAATGAAATCTATTAATTTTTGTACAGCAGTGAACACACATACTGAGTATGTCATGGTAATAGTTTCACGACATTTGGGCAATTTATATGTAAATAAATTAACCTGGAGAGTGTCACGTGACCAGCACAGTGCAATATAAATGATATGGCAGTTTTCAACAGCGACACGAAGTAATATATATCTACGGCTTAGAAACGATCGAGGCTGAAATGATATGAACCGACCGGAGTGCAAAGACTGTACGAAAAGTTAGACAACAACTTTATTTGATGGCAAAACATCCTCATGAACTCAAATACGATAGCCTTGTGAGCAATCCACGTACATATATGAAGCTATATTATCGACTACGTGAGAGTTCGAACTGCTATGAAACCGCTTGTCAGTATTCGCACTTTCGTGACAAGCGAACTTTTCTACTTTCGACACACGGTCGCTAAACTGTACGAAATCTCCAAGGATATATCCCTGATGTCCAAACTAAAGGGAAAAACTGAAAGAGGAAATCATTGTGACCAATCGACATACATATGAAGCTCCAGAAGTAATTATTGAATACATGAGAACCCATAGAGAAAACCGATAATAATGAACACGGTATTAGTTTCACGGACATTTGTGGCTTAACTGAACTCGCGCTACAGCATAGCTTGAAATACTGTACGAAAACTCCCGTTTAAAAAAATCCTGATGCCGAAAGGACCGTAGCATATTAAACGAGATATCCTCCTGACCAATCGACATACGTATTAAGCTGTGAAAGTATGTTTCCATAACAGCCGATAGTGCAAACTAGTAAACTGCCACTAGTAAACTAACCTTGCGTACTTCCGCGAGTACTGAACTTTCTAGCGTCAAATTCATGTGTACATGTGTTACGTTTCCAAACTTTAGGACAAGAAATTTTCCATAGAATGTTTAATTTTTTTATAGCTGAGAACTGTACTATTAAACATAAGAAATAAAACAATGGTGCCATTTGAAGAATTATATCATGTCAAAAGTGCATAACAAAGAAATATATATCTACGGACGCGAGCAGCTCGTTTCACTTTGGTCAAATTCGGACTGTTTACGACTGGAACCTGCAGTATAACAGAACAGCAGATTAACTTGTAAACATGTGTTGCATGAATAAGTGGTGTTTTACGAGAAAACAAAAATATTAAATTACATACATGTATATATATACTACACTAGGGGAGCAGAGAATGAAAGTCACCTCGCTACTGGCCACTCCTAAAGACTGCTAATATTCAACTAATAATTCTTCCCTTTGGTTATTACTAAGAGGATTTCAAATGAAAGTGTATTTCATCTTCAATCTCATATGGCCCGAGTGAAAGCCCAGATGGGCTCTTGTTTTGTATTGCAATTAGCCCCTATACATGTATTTTCCCACATGTGGGGCACTTTTTTATCAAAGTCCCCAGTACTGGCAGGGCTAGCCCCTAACAGGAGATTAACCACTTCAACTAAACTGAATACAATCAATGTTCATATGAAAGTCATTACTCTGAGCCCATGCATCATAATCTGTTTTTTTGAAATAAAACTTAACTAAAGGAGATGCCATATAAATATAATGGCCTATTTTATGCACAAAATATCACAGGTTTAACGTAAATGCATGTAGAAATGTAGCCTTTTGAAAACCTTTGAAGGGAGCCATATTTGATTGAAAGCATGACTGGTTCCTATCAATTTGCAATACAACTAGCTATATATAGCCCACAATTAAAATATTATGATCATGAAAAATACTCTTTTTAGAAGCAAAGTCCCACATTTTCCCCTACCCCAAGGTTACAAATTTGTTGCAAAACCCCAACAAAATCCCCAATTCCCCATTGGGGAAGCCAATTACTAATAGTGCATTTTACTTTAATTTTATAGTCGGGCGTGAAAGTTAGGAGTGTGGAGAAATATCGCAAAGAACATACATACACGTATTTGAAGACGAAATAAACATGAATTTATCTTATATTTACTGTACCAGGCCGGTGTGTTTTGTGGCCTGAAACAGTCCAATTAAATCTTAGTGATTTTGGAGGGTTTTGCTTAAAGTGCATATGAGCCTTCGTGCAATTTTCATAGCTATGAACCTCAGGGAAGTTTTGAGTACCCCTGCGAAGAAATTTTTGGTTTACAGAAAATACTCTATCTTCTACGCTTGTTTGAAATCGTGGAAACGTGACCTTTCCTGACCCATGACCGCGTAAGTAAAAGCCTGGGTCGATACCTCGGTAGACGTCATTTAATTAATTCAACTTTGCAACAATTTGAATAAAAACTTACAATTTTTACTAATATGACTTTTTCCTTTACTACCAGCTCATAAACTGTGTATATTATCTAAAAATCGATGTTGTTGTGATAGAAAGGTGCCATGGAGAATAATGCATTAATGAGATGACGTCGACCGAGGTATCGACCCAGGCTTTTACTTACGCGGTCATGGATCAGGAAAGGTCACGTTTCCACGATTTCAAACAAGCGTAGAAGATACAATGTAGAGTATTCTCTGTAAACCAAAAAAATCTTCGCAGGATTACTCAAAACTTTTCTGAGATTCATAGCTATGAAAATTGCACGAAGGCTCATATGCACTTTAATACAGTCATGTACATGTACTGTAGCTGACAGTTCGCTCTACAGTGAACAGCGAAAGCAAATCCCTCTAATATCGCTAAGATTTGGTGTTTCAGACCATATGAATGACAAAGCAGACCAGGTAAGGTAAAGTGATCATGTTCATTTCATATATTCAGATAACATTATTATGCATGTTCTTTGCGATATCTTGCCTATCCTACATATACACAATTAAACACAAACATGTTGTGTGAGCTCCCTTTAAATGATGTTACAAACCACAATGCAATTTTAATGAGAACTCGTTTACCTGTGAACTTAATAGTCATAAATTAGCCCTGTGTTCACTGACTAAGGTTTAAAGAGTATGTTTTATGGTTCAGGTTATGATTTTAGTTATTTTGCTGCATTAAGAGACCTTTTGCAGGAAGCAGTTATGTGTTGATATTTTAATACTTCATTAACAACTGAATTGAGCTCATGATCCTCATGGGAAAGGCATTGCCAATGGATGCTGGATGGCAAGCCATCTTAAAAGAGCAGTTTTAGAAAGATCAACAATTGTTTGGAGACAGGAATTTATCATTTACAAACAATGTTTTGCTATTATAACACTACCAATTTTGTACAAGGCTGTGAAATATGTTTTGCTTTCCAGTACAACCACGTGATTGCATTCCTGCAAAAGGCCTAAGTAGTAGTGATACATTTGTAAGTACAAATATTATTGTATAACTACACTTGCGATTTAGCCATCTTGAGATGAGAGTACACTTAATTAGAGCACAATTGGTTTGTATACCCATGGCTCATGGTATTTCCGCTGACCAGATTTTCTAATTTGCATTCTGCAAAACACCCCTTCTGTGTAAAATATTAAGCTAATTAAAGTTAATTTCATTTAGCCATGTACTCAAACCATTCATTTTTTTCTTATTATTTTAAATAATAAATATCATAAAGCCATGAACTACATTGTGTGCAACATACATGTTAGTCATCATAAGGCAATGTCAAGTTAAAAAAAATGGAATCAAATTAACGGCTGAGTATAATTAAAAGTTTGTACAATGTACATGTGTGGTTTAGTTATTGACCAGCGGCTAATCCCCTGAGGGGGTCTCCCTGGGTACGGGAAG
The DNA here is from genome assembly GCA_030867875.1 of Actinernus sp. WN-2022. Taxonomy (NCBI): domain Eukaryota; kingdom Metazoa; phylum Cnidaria; class Anthozoa; order Actiniaria; family Actinernidae; genus Actinernus; species Actinernus sp. WN-2022. The sequence continues at coordinate 42,766,597 of JAOWCC010001368.1, forward strand.
AGACTTCGTCAAAGAACTTTAAAAAGTTGCAACTATTGTGATTTCCCCCACCCTCTAGGGAATATGATGACCAGTAATTTAGTTAATTTACAGTCATGTAGGAATTTGACACATAATTTTGCTTAATATATACATGTACATACATACGTACATACATAGTCTTTATTTAAACATGGAGTCTCTTCATATTACATGCTCTCCCAGGGAGCCGTGTATAAAGGTAAAAATTACAATAATGAGTAAAAATATAAAAGCTAAAACTAAGATATAAAAATGTTCTAATTGCTAATTGATATAATCATTAAATTTATTTACAGACCGAAGTACCTCCTAAAAGTGTATAGGTCTGTCTGGTTTTTGGCTGCAGCTGATTAGGTATTCCAGAGAATTCCTGATACTGAAAGCTGTGTTTACCAGCTTCGGTCTGTGGACGTTTTATAAAAATATTGTGTGCTGAATTTCTTAAACTACATGTATATGGGAGTGTACAGTGTTTGAATTTGCAAATAGTTTATTCAAATAGTCTGGTGAGGTCCCGTTTAGTATTTTAAACATTAAAGTTGCAAGTTGTTTGCATCTTCTGTTCTCAACATTGTCCCATTTAAGCTCATCCAGTAGCCCAGCTGATGGTTCATCATATGAAAGTCTGAAGCTTCTAGAACACTCAGTTATCACAGGAAAAAAAAAAGAAAAACCATGGATGGGACATTTCTCTGGGAAAAAGCAAAAACCCATAGCAAAAAACATTCATGGGAAAGTTGAACAGTACCCATGTATGGGATTAATCAATGAAACATTATTGGAAAATATTTTATCACCAATGGATTATCAAGGAAAACCATTATTGGATTTTCTTGCCCCATCTTTGGGTATCTTGTTATAAACCAATTCTGGTTATTTATTGGCCCATGAATGGTATAATGCAAAACCCCATTCATGGTTTTGCCATTTACAACAGTGGAAATTACTAAAAAAACAGTACTGTTTATTGTGGTACAGTTAATGGTTTAATGTGAAATTCCATTCATGGTTTCCTCATTATCAACAGTGGACATTACAAAAAAAACAGTATTGTTTATTGTGGTACAGTTCATGGTTTAATGTGAAATTCCATTCATGGTTTCCTCATTATCAACAGTGGAAATTACAAAAAAAAAACAGTATTGTTTATTGTGGTACAGTTAATGGTTTAATGTGAAATTCCATTCATGGTTTCCTCATTATCAACAGTGGAAATTACAAAAAAAAACAGTATTGTTTATTGCGGTACAGTTAATGGTTTAATGTGAAATTCCATTCATGGTGTCCCCATTACCAACAGTGGAAATTACAAAAAGACCAGTATTGTTTATTGTGGTACAGTTAATGGTTTAACATGAAATTCCATTCATGGTGTCCCCATTATCAACAGTGGAGTTAAATTACCTCAAAACAGTACTGTTTATTGTGGTACATATTTAATGGTTCAATGTGAAATTCCATTCATGGTGTCCCCATTATCAACAGTGGAAATTACACAAAAAACAGTACTGTTTATTGTGGTACATTTAATGGTTTAATGTGAAATTCCATTCATTTCTGCCCCTCCCCCCCCAATTACAAGCAGAAAACACAGTACCTTTTGTTGTGGTATGATATAATTGATTATATTCATGCATGGTTATGCCTGTAACATCCGTTTGTTTGTCACTGCATGACACAAATTAACACAACTTATTATGTCCTTGGAGTTAAATGTTACAAGCCTAATAAGCATCAAATTAACATATTCCTCTAAATAAACAATATATTTTGTAAGTTCATGTCCCTGAATTGACTGAGACCCAGCATGTGGCCAACATTTGTCTAAAATGGCTTAACCATTTGGACAGATTCTCTTGAGAGTGCATCTGACCTGTGCTTTTTTATCTTGAAATATCCTTGCTCAAGCAAGGCATTTGCAACTTCTTTCATAAGTTGACCCCTCTCACTATTAGCAATCCCCTTAATCCCCAGTGTCTTGCATGCTGACTGTAACTGAGCTCGCTTGACATCTTTGACTTTGAGCGCTGAAAAAGCCACGCAGATGATAATTTCAGCATCTTCCATCTTCATTGCTAAAACAACAACAACAAAATATTTTAAGGCGTGATTATAATTACCAGAGTCATGAATTTAGTATAGAGATAACAAAGACATTTTTTTCAAATACTACAAACTGCACCAAATGAAAGTCTTTTCAGAAATATGCCTTGATCACTATTATATTCATACTAGGAAAGAACTTGGCTAGCTAATTCCGCGTTCCTTATCGATTTTTATTAGAGGCCAGTGAAATATTTTGCGGACCACTGATGTGCTTGTGTTAGTGGTCCTGTTGGCCAGTGAAGGAAAAAGTTAAGATCGAACCCTGCAAAGCCTCAGAGAAAAGTGCATAACCCCATTCTCGAGCTACAACAAGCATACACAGTCAGTGTTACAGCCCAAAATGTTTTCCTTTATCTCAGCATGCAATTTTTATGCATTAAAGCATAATATATCTGAGGAACTTGGTGCATGCTACTTCCTTTTGAAATTTGATTACTGATGACAGCTGTATAAAATTAAACAATCTCACAACTAAATTATATAGCACTTTTGTGTAACTGAACACCATGCACATTTGAGCAAGTGTATCTTGACATTTTGGTTAAAACTAAAAATTGTGGTTTAAAATGTTCATCTCGGTTATAAGTCCCCAGATATAAATGTCCCCTCAGAAATCCTTACATGCTTGTATAAGTCAAATGGCAGCTTCTAACTGGGATTTTACAGTAATGTTGCAGAACTTGATCCAAGAGAAATTATAACAGTACCTTGTTGGACTTCATCATCCGTGATTACTTCTGTGGCATCAGTACTAATGGAGTCTTCTGAAACATGGGAGACATCAGAGGAAACCTCATCAGATGGAGACACAACCACTTTAGTAGATGGCGATTCTTTATCTGCCTTGAAGGATGAAGATTCATCATCTGTTGCCTTAGAAGATGATGATTCATCATCTGTTGAGTTCCTTTTTTTGATGGTGCGTTTGTCTACCTATATGTGATAACAATATTATAATTAATGGAAATAATATATTTATAAATACAAGACCAGGTTTGTAATAAACCAAGAGCCATGTGAAATACAGTATTGGTGATTGTGCTTTGACTTATTACATTGTCATTAGCTAAAGGAGGGGACCAGTCCCTGTGGGCTACAGTTGATAGTTATAGTCAGACAAATTACCTGAGTGTAATCATGACCATTCTTTACTTTACGACGACGTTCTGTGAGTACATCTAATATATGTCGCTTTATTCCCAGCCTGTTGAAGCCCACTTCTGGATATGAACACTCTTCTTCAATATCAGTGATAAGCTGTTCTAATTCTTGGAGTGCAGTTTTATCTGTCCGGAATGAAGGGATGCTCTTCCCTTTCCATTTATTTGTAGCAGCAGCTCTCACAGCATCCTCCTAAGAATTTAAAAGTATAGTTTAGAAAATCAAATATATGCATTAGTGTACATGTACGGCATCAGTCCCATCAGAATTGGGTACTTTTAGCCACCCCAGGCCATGGCCAGAGGCTGGCAATTGAACTAGAAATAATTGTAAAGCTTGCTTGCCAAATCAGACAGTTTTATTAAGCATACCAATAGTCGGTTTAAGTAACGGGCTGGCCACTATTGCACAAATTTGACAACTGAATTAATAAATGTTGTTTATTTGCGGCTAATAATAAAGCTGAATTTAAAGAAACTATCGAAAATCGCAGTACCCCAATGGCCAATTGCAAATGTCAATTAATGGTGCATGAAAGCGTTTTATTTTTTTGGGAGTTATTTTATTTAATTATTTTATAACTTAATATAGTTTTATAATTTCATGGTTTCGAAAGAAAACGTAACGTTATTTCAGTTGCAAAACCATTGACCGGTGGAAACAATACATAACTCCAACTTAAGTTTTAACTCAAAGCATTTATATAAAACTCACTTGGCTCTGTAGATTCGTTGTTTCACGTCGCTGAGCTGTTTTAGGGCATTCTTTGTCGGCTTATGCTTCTGGGGTAGTTTTGAGTTTCGGTTCGTCAACGGAACGCCACTCCTTCTAGTTCTTCTACTTCTGTGATCAGCGCCTTTAATCTAAGCTGTTCGGACACGGTACTAAGGCCGCATAGATTGTACTGTTCGAACGATGCTGCTTTAGCCAGGATTAGCATGCCTGCTCCGTCGATCTGCTGCTCTGCATGTTGATATGATTTTAAGTATAATGTCTGTTAGTGTTGGTTGGTTCACAAAATCAGCCTAACATGCCTTTCGTCAGCAAACTTTGATAATTTTGGTCAAACTTCAAACAAACTTTAAGACTAAAATAAGGCTAGCTTGGTAACTAGTAGTTTTAAGGAATTTAAAAGCTATTTAAAAGTTATAGTTGACTGAAGTTGAAGTCCTTTAGTTTAGGCTTTATAAAGTCGATCCAGCAAAAGTGACTTACCTTCAAACTTTTGGCCAATTTCAGGGTTAAACTTTCCGGACACCCAAGTTTTTACCTGTTCCTTAGACAGTTTACTTAAATTTTCCATTTCTTCAGGCTGAAAAGCTCTGAAAAACCTTGCAAATTGCAATAAATTACCGATCAATGAACCACGAGTCGAAGAAAAGTGGGAGTGAAATCCCGCCAAGAAGTAATGTAAAAAGTCGCCCAAAGTAAACACAGTGATTGGTTATTTTAACCACGTGATGCAAAAAGCGCGCTAAAACAAAATAAAGGAGAGACTTGTGGGTACTAGAATCAGACCTCTTACTCAGTAATGACGCCTGACTGTTTTTGTGAGCTAGAAACTTTTAACTTTATCCCGGACGGTATAAAACGCAGGTGTGCAGGTGTGCAGGTGTGCAGGTGAAAAGTTTCCAGGAATTTATATCAAGTTAGTTGTACACTTGTACACAACCTACTGGAGTAAACAAACAACACCAGTCTATCAAATGCCATGACGTCATCAGTTAAGTGACCCGTGGAAAAATCGCTCATATCTCCTTAACAACACGGAATATCTGAACCAAATTTGTACACAGCAACCTACTAGAGTTAACAAACAACACCAGTCTATCATAGCCGTGACGTCATCAGTCACGTGACCCGTGGAAAAATCGCTCATATCACCTTAACACGCATATCAAACAATTGGTGTCGTTCAGAGTAATATTTGGGCCTGACTAGATGCTAGTGAGGCATACGCTCATCCTTTTCAAATTTCGCTATCGATTATTTTAATCGCACTTCCTGTAGCCTACGTTGTATCCGCCTCTCTTCTGCCGGCTCGCTACACTTCTTGAACGTGTTCTAGTATTCGAAGATCCGTCCTGCTTTCCAAATAGGGAATATATTGACCATATATGGAATATCACAGGGAGCTCTCAGGAACGACACTTTTATCAATAAATTGTTTGATATGGGAATATCTGAACCAAACTTGTACACAGCAACCTACTAGAGTTAACAAACAACACCAGTCTATCATAGCCGTGACGTCATCAGTCACGTGACCCGTGGAAAAATCGCTCATATCACCTTAACACGGAATATCTGAACCAAACTTGTACACAGCAACCTACTAGAGTAAACAAACAACACCAGTCTATCATATGCCATGACGTCATCAGTCATGTGACCCGTGGGAAAATCGAGCATTTATCCTTAACAACACGGAATATCTGAACCAAACTTGTACACAGCAACCTACTAGAGTAAACAAACAACACCAGTCTATCATATGCCATAACGTCATCAGTCACGTGAACCGTGGGAAAATCGAGCATATCTCCTTAACAGACCGGTATCATTCAACCAAATTCGTAGACAGAAAGAAGGCCGAATGAAAGTAAAGTAAATCAGACTTGAGCCTTATTAATATTTGGCCAAAGCACCGAAAGGACAAGGCTATTATCAACTTTATTTCATCAAAAGTTATATCAAATTCAGGAAGGGTCATTCCTTGCCTTATAATTTGATTGAAAACCTTTAAATAAAACACCCCTTTCACTAAAATTATTGACAGAATCAAACGGCAAACAAAACATAATTCGTTTATTTTCTGTCATGAATGATTTTTAAACAAATTTGTGCGCTAAAATCAGTAAAGGTTGGTACACACCAGGCGTCACGATGCAGCGCCAATTCCCTTCGTGTGCTCTGTTCGGGATAACTGACCAGTTTGAATTCATGCGCCAGACGCGGGTGCCGAATTCTGACGCGGCATCAAGATTTTTAGACAGTGCACACGATCGAGGAAAATTGGCGCGGCGCTGCGTTGTGACCGTGCGTTGAGACGCCTAGTGTGCACCGACCTTACAATTACGCTATTCCTTTATGTAAAACAACTGAACTGTAACGGGACTGTAACGATATATAGAAGCTTATGAACGGGTACATTTTGTTACTTTGATAGCTAGAGTGATTTTATTTAACCTGTGACTAAGAGAGTAATACACTCTACACTCTATTACTTTGGCCAGAGATCCTGAAAGCCCAATTAGCGCTAATCCTGGATTGAATGTTAACTGATAATATTGGTTGACTTGATAACTTATCCTGAATTAGCGCATTTTGGGAACTAGGCCCTGTTCTCTACATCTTTTGTTATCTTTTGTTTGTTTGGGTCGAACAGATACTGACTTTTAGACTGTGTTGAGAGTTAAGTAAAATCTCTCTACTTTATAAAATATATCCGTAGTTATAATTTTTGATTCTCGAGTTAGTTGTAACTCTGAGCCTCTCAAAATGTTATCTAATTTGCACACTACAACACATTTATGACTGAAGTTCTTTTGACTCCGCCGGGGTAATGCTTCTCCGGTATGTAATTTAAAACCGAGCCTTGTACTAAGGACAATTTAAAAGAGTGTTTCCTGAAAGAGATGCCACTAAGCATACAGCCTCTTCAAGAAAGTTCCAAAACGTTTTCTCGATTTAAAAAAAAAAAAAAAAAAAAAAAATTTAAGTACAATACTAAGGCGGGAACTTTAGCGACCATTGTTCAGTGTTGAACATACACTTGGTTACACGTAAGTCTTGAAATGGCCCATACCACTCAGGTTTGTTTTATAGCGTAGTATTTTATATCGCTGCTCAAATAACGTAACACCCTCGCATACCCAGGAGGAGTGGCTGATTCGCAAAATATGTGATGGAGGAGAGGGGGGTGGGGTATCCGAAGATGCTCAAATAAACTAACAACATACCGGTCAAAATCAAATGGCCCAACACCTAATCCTAATTGGCGATTCCTAGCCTAGTGATAATGATACATATCATGTAACACTTGTTACCTTAATAATGCAAATATCTCAGTTAATGAGTTTCAAACGCTGTGTGAAACAAATGCAATATAATATTACGAATCAGGCTACCATAATATTTGCATAAACTTAATTGTTCGAGGTTTTCTAATATATAACATTTGCATATCTCAGAAACTATAATAAACAAAATGGAAACTTGCCTGACACACGTTTTTTCTTCGAAAAACCCTTGATCGTATACTACCTGCTGCTCAAGTTAAACGTTAAGCCCAAATTCCTTTTTAACGGAGCTCTTTGCAGAGTGTCCAATCTACTCTCTACTTCTTCCGAAACCTCGACACACCCTGTTCCAACGTGATTGTTCTTTAGTAACAAGCATCGCTTCATAGGATGGTAGAACACGTTTTCCTTTGTTGCGGATATTTTCATACATGTGGTACCTTTGGCATGGTAAACGCGGTTCTCGCGGCGTTTCAGAACGATGTTCCAAGGGGATGGGGGTTTGAAGCCTAGATACTCTCGTACCGATCCTTCACAGCCATAGCATTTCTTCATACGTGTTTCTCTTACGAAAACGACATTCCACTTCTCTTCGGCAGGAAAAGTAGGTAAAGTTCCGCTGTTTAGGCGATCGTGGTATTCTGAAACGTCCCGTTCCTGTGAGCTCTTTTCCTTACCGACTGGCTTGGCTTTTTCGCTACTTTTCCAGAGGGTTTAGGCATAGCTGAGATATCGGTATACTGTTTTGCAATGACAGCATCTAATGTGCCTTCTTTATACGCAACAGCTATAGAGTGTGAGCATACGCCCAGCTCTTCAAATCTCTTGCAATCACATTTTGTTGGACATTTTTTCTTGTTAACTGTGACTCGATGGAATGTATTATCAGACAAAGAGATAACGACTCGAGCATTCTCGTTACCAGGTGCCGGTCCAACTCCTTTTGCGGAAATTATATTATGGGCATTGACCCAGGACCCTTTCAGCATTTCTGGGAGCCCTGTTAGGTCAAAGTCGCACAACACGTCCTCCGTGTCATCCAGAGTTAAGCCCTGGGAGTCGGGGTCACAGTAGGTACCTGAACCGAAATATCGGGTAAAATAAATTACATCGTGCAGCCATCCGATCAGCCTTGCAGTCTTCATATATAGCCCACAAATACTATAATATAACGAGAGGGCACACCGCAGCAAAACGTCACGCGCGTGTACCGTTGATGAGCCCAGCGCGCTTCCGTCAAGTTTCCCGCCGAAACTAAAAGAAAACGGTGGCAATCCTTTGTTTTTGCCAGGTGAGCCTCGTACTGAAGAAATATGAGAACGAGGCTCACCTGGCAAAAACAACGGATTGCCTCGCTTTGAATCCAAGATGGCGGCCAGGTGAAAAGAGTGAATTAGAGTTTATTGTTAGAACTTGAAATGTTCAAGCCCTCGGAAACTTGTATTTGAAACCAGAGAGCATTCGGTCTTTCGGCCAGCGGAGCACAACGTTTTGCCGCGGTGTGATGGGAGTATTTATATAGTATTTAAATTTAGATCAGTATTGTAAATTTAGTGTATATTTTTATTCCTA